>JAWNOD010000072.1:8675000-10132500 GCA_035046225.1 Drosophila pegasa
TCTTATTTACCTCAGACCGAATGCACGCTGATTCATGCTCCATTTGTAGGCACTATGTTATCTACTTTCGCTTTCCGGAGACGGTGTGATTCATCGTGACATAAAACCAGACAATATGTTGCTGGACGTCGAGCGAAAAAACTTAAAAATTTGCGATTTCGGCTTTGCGAGGCAGGAGTCTACCGAAATGACTAATTGCATTGGCACTTCTCTTTATATGGCACCCGAGGTATATATTTACATATATCATTAATCTGACCTTTTCACTTGAGCACATTTGATTACATTTAGGTGTTTGCCGGGAAAGAGTACACAAAGTGTTGTGATGTGTACAGCATGGGCATTACGATATGGGAAGTTCTTGCGCGCAAGCAGCCCTATTATGAATATGGCCCAAAAACAAACATGGACGTTATTTCGCTTGTATCAAGTATGTATTTCAATCATTTGAAATTCCATACATAGTTCGAGCAATGCATAATAAAATTCTTTTTTTTTTTTCGGTTTACAGAAGGTAAACGGCCCTCTGTGGATGAAATACGGGATTGCCCGGAACAATTGAAGACCTTCATTAAGAAATGCTGGGATGTAGACCCTGTTAAACGTCCCACTATGGAGCAAGTTAAGGAAGAATTGAAAAAGAATTTGTAGATCGAGCTATGAATGACGAACGGTAGTTCGACTTCTTTTCATATGTGTAATAATCTTGTAAAATAAAGTACATAAATATTCACATTTGAATGGAGGAAACAGCGCCTAAATTAGTTGCTAATGCCAGGTCGGCGTACTCAATCCCGTAGAGTGCAACTAGAAGGGCATAGTATATGCATGAAATGAACAGATATAGATATAGATAGCAAGTAGATTATCACGAGTTATCCAAGTCTTAGTTGTCCGGCCACTTAATCAATTTTCTCGTCTTTACTCCTTCTCAACACTAATTGTTGATTAAACGTCACAAATTGATGCTAGGCTGCTGCTGCTCAGCTTTCACTTCCACTTCCACTTCCATTTGCCATTTGCCATTGCCAATTCAGCAGCCGTGGAGCCAATATCGTTGGGGCGTTCTCCATGCGTCTCTTGCGACTCTATTGTCAAAGCATTTAGCGATGCGGTGCGATACGAACATTGAGCAGAGTGTTAAAGAGGTAGCTGTGTGTGTGTGACGGGGAGCATGTCCTCTGACTTGGCTCACTGCAATTTTGCACGTGAACTTGTTAACAGCAAAAACAACGTGGACAAGACATGAAACTGCAAATCGAACGCTTATTGCCAGAGACAAACAACAACGAGTAAGAGTGCTCTAGTCGAGGCTGCTCGACCAAGAGCTACCCGCCACCCTGCGTGTAGGTCATATTCGAATCATGCTAAGCATACAAACTGAACTTTCTCAATGAAACCCTGAATTGCCATTCTCATTGGGTTTCAGAGTACATAACAAATTGAATGATTCATAATAAACACAGAAATAAAAGTACAAACTTGTGGCGTCGCCCCTTTCGATTGCGACAACTCATTTAGGTCAGGTATTTTTAGATCCACTAAGACCTTAGAATTTGCACATAATTATTCTTTCCTTTTACCCATTTTCAATGGGGAAATCTATATAATAAAATTATATACAGTAAAAGCTAAACTTAAGCATCTTTAACCTGTTCGATCGATTAGGAATATGGTATATATAGAACTCTTCCGGTATTCGTAAAGATTGAGAAACTTTTAAGTAACTTAAAATATTAAATTAAAAATAAATTGCAATCTTAAGCAAGTAACAAATTAAGTAACAATTTAAAACAAGTAAGAAAACTCTAGTCGGGCGTGACCGACTAGGGGATACCCTGAGCCCCGTCGAATCAGTGTTTTCATAACAAAATTCAAAATTGAATAAAATACTTATAAAGCTAAAAAATAAAATATGGTGACTTTAGCTTAAAAGATAGGCGAGATATAATTTTTTAACTGAATTTCGATTTTGTTTTTAATCGATAACAATTGATTGGAGATAGTTATAGATTTTTTTAAATAAACTCGATCTGCGCGTGCTATACACGGATCTACAAAAAAATTTCAAGTCTCTAGCTCGTATACGGGCTGTAATCGGCGCGTTCAAACATACGGACGGACGGACGATTTCTCTTGTCGTCCTGATCAAGAATATATATACTTTATGGGGTCTGTCACGCCTCCTTCTGCCTGTTACATACATCCAACAAAAACATTATACCCTGATTTCCCATTTTCAATGGGCTCAGGGTATAATTAATATATATTAGTAAGAAGTAACCGACTGCCTAATACTCGTTCTATATTTTTCGATTTAACTTTTTATCATAATCGATCATTCTGTGTAGTAAACTTTTAAAGTCCCTAGCTTTCGCCAAACCCTAAATACATATATTTCAAGCAACCATCTTTGAATTGCGCGCCGTGTTGCGAGTGTCATAGCAATGAGCTTGCTACGCGCTAGCAACAGTGCTGCCCATCAAATACATTTAAGTGTTGGAATCGACGCCAGTGCTGCCCAGAAATTAGACGTAGATGAGTGCAGCACCAGTGCGGCCCATCAGTCTAGTTAGATAACAGACGCCAATGATGCCCATCAGCTATATGAAAGTTATTGAAATTTGGCGCTTGGATGATTTCAATTTATTTGAAAGAAACTATATGCCACTTATGGAAACAATCCAATCCCTGACTGCCGAGACTCTCGCATACACGCCAGGATATTGGGGCTTAGCACAGCCAAGGCCCCACGAGACGACACCCCACAACTTGCCATCGACGGCCAGCGGACCACCAGAGTCCCCCTGACAGGCATCCTTGCCGCCCTCGATGAGACCCGCACACAGCATACGATCCGTAATATTGCCGAAATTCCCGTAGGCCAATGTGCACTGCGTCCGATTCACCGTGGGCACGGTTACAGCGCGCAGCACATCCGTCGACTCCTCGGCATTCTGGGTACTGCCCCAGCCCGTGACGGTGACCAATGTGCCATCTGGTATATTCTCATTCTGTTCCGGCAGCTGGGCAAACGCTTGCGTTACGTTCGTGCCGTTGTAGGAGGCCAGCTCGAGCAGGGCGTAGTCATAGTCGATGGTGCGTGAATTATAGTCGGGATGACGGTGAATTCGCTGTATGTCGACGATGAGGCCGTCCTCATCCTTGTGCGTCGCACCGACGCGCACCTTCAAGGACTCCGCGCTGGCGCTCTCCACACAGTGGGCGGCGGTCAGGGCCCAGCCCGTCCCGATCAACGAGCCGCCGCACATATGGAAACTGCGCTGCAGTGAAATCTGATACGGATACTCGTCAATGGACACCTGGACGCCGCCCACAATGCGTCCGTCCGGGCGCAGCTGGGGCACAGTCGGCCCAGCCAAGCAGCCAATGCAGCCAATGCAGGCGGCGAGCAGAGGCAGGAGTAGCGTCGCACAACTCGGCGACATGATCGATTCGGAGTGGATAACTGTTCTGTGGCCCCAACAGCTACCGAGATTGCTTATATAGACGCAGCCGACGGGTTATCAATAGCTCACTTTTCAGGGTCAATCATCGGCTGCGTAGCGAAGGTGTCCACTTGGCCTAGTTAATCCGTCGCCGATACTCATAAAGTTTTATAGCCCATAGACGACGATATCGGCGTCATTGACAATGTTATCGAAGTCCGATTTCATTGCGTGAAAAAGACAATTCAGGGTTTTCTTGGGCTATTCTACGTTATTAGATGCCCACCCAAGTCTTAAGCGAAAACTACGAGATGTAGTATATATGATATCGGATCCACAAATTGTGATTTGTCAAATAAAATAAAGTATATGGATAGTATAGTCATCTAACTATATCATATATAGAGTTAGATGTAGGAAATATAATCATCTAATCATCTAAAAGATATTGTACATAGAGATAGCTGAGGAAAGTGCTGAAGTTCTATCCCTCCTCAGGAATATGATGTCGGAACTGGTCGGAAATGACCGACTAGGGGATACCCTGAGCCCCGTCGAATCTGTGTTTTTCATAGAATTTGGGGATTTTGGGGCCGGTATCCAAAAAATAACAAAATTCGAAGCTGCATAAAATACATATAAATATAAATACAAAATTTGGTGTCTCTAGCTTAAAAGATGGGCGAGATATAATTTTTTTAACTGAATTTCGATTTTGTTTTTATTCGATAACAATTAATTGGGGATAGTTATCGATTTTTAAAATAAACTTGATCTGCGCGTGCTATACACGGACCTACAACAAAAAATTCAAGTCTCTAGCTCTTATACGGGCTGAAATCGGCGCGTTCAAACATACGGACGGACGGACAGACAGACGGATAGGGCCAAATCGATTTCTCTTGTCGTCCTGATCAAGAATAAATATACTTTATGGGGTCTGCCACGCCTCCTTCTGCCTGTTACATACATCCAACAAAAACATTATACCCTGATTTCCCATTTTCAATGGGCTCAGGGTATAAAATTTCGAAATGTAAAATATACAGAGCTTTGTCAGCTAAAATATATATATCATATATATAGAGCAACTATTTTCTTTATAAATTATATAGAGAGTGTAATCGACATCAACTATACTGTATACTGAGCTATATATTATATATTTTATATTATATATTTTATATTATATATTATATATTTTATATTTTATATTATATATTATATATTTTATATTATATATTATATATATTATATGAAGAGTATGTAAAGTTTATAGAAATATATCTTATATAGAGTTAGCTGAATACTGTACTTCTATCCCGTCTGAAGAATTTCATCATTATAATAGGATTATCCGACACATTCAGAAACAATATAGAAAGTTGTATAAATACCTTTTGCAGACAGAGAGATTGCCCTCTCTTTGTTCTCCACTATTTGGCATGGCTCGTAATACATTGCCTCATAGACAGATCACGAAACATCCAACATCTTATCCCTATGCCAGGCAGTTTTATTACAGATATAGTGCGAGTTCAGTACAACGTTTGCTCTGGAGCACGGGGATTTCCAGCTCACGGCTCCAAGGCTGTATCTGCTGCACAGTAGTCCAGTCAAGGGTTCTAAGGGGTCTATGGCGGCACACTTCATGGCTTTGCCCGTGCTTACAGCTTGAGCCAGGTCAAAAATTTATTGTTGGAGGGCATATCGGTGATACCTTCCAGCCGCAAGCCATTCGCTGCGGCCAGCTTCCTCAGATCTGTGATATCCCGTATGCCCCACGTACTATTGCGACTCCTCAAGTTCGCATGGAAATCAATGTTGCTTTGGGGCGCCAGCTGGCCATCCAGGGCGTAGGGTCCGTAGGTGAAGAGTCTGCCGCCCGTCTTCAGCAGCTGGCCGGCAGCACGAAAGAGACCCTCGGAGCAGGCCCATGGCGTAATGTGCATCATATTGCAGTTGAGCATATAATCATAGCTGGCGGACTTCAACTGCTCCCTGGTGCCGGCCTCCCACTGCTGCAGCTCCTGCGCAATGTCCACAAAGAGCGGCGGGCAAATATTGCCAGTTGCACAGTCCGCGGCATAGGCGTTGATCGAGTCGAAATCGTTGCGTTCGTATTCCGTTGGCTGGAAACTTATATTCGGCAGGAGGGGAGCCAAGAAGCCGGCATGCTGCCCCGAGCCGGACGCAATCTCCAGCAAACGTAAATTTGGCGTAGTCCTGTCCACCTGCTGCAGCAGGGCCTCCGATATCGGCTGAGAGTTGCGGTCCGCCGAGGGATGGGTCCGCTTCAGAGCGCTGCAAAGTGTCGACACATGCAAGAAACGTGGAAAGTGTTTGGTGAGACTGTGTGAGGTGAGGTCACGGCATACATTTGTAAATTATTGCTCAAAGTATAAGTGAAACGCATAAATTACCTCATAATTGCGTTTAGTGATGCTCAATTTAGTCAAAAGTTCACCTTTGTTATCTCAACTGCGTTTGATTATTATTAAATTTTATTGGCGCTGTTGGCTTGTCAATTTATCGACCAGGGCTGCAATACCTCGTGAACCAATAAGTTCACAATAAAGTGACCAAACCGATTTTTTTATTCTGAACAACGCGTATGTCATTCGTATTTCTGAGTCATTATTTTGGTATTAATACAATAGTAAATGAATACTATTTTTAATCAAGCTTTTAGCTTAAATTATTTTATATACAGAGCTACTTTATCAAGTATTTAAATTATTTTAAGTAACTCTTTTCGCTTGCATAAAAAACGTTTGATTTTAAAAGTTGCGACTCGTGTAATATAAGCAATAACCTAATGTTTTTTTTATATAGTTGTATATTTAATATATTTTGCCTTCATTTTATAAATCAAATGTATTCAAATTTAAATTTAAGCAAGCTTTAGTATTGTTAGTCAACTATCGGCTTGGTATCGTCTAGATATCGGCTGCATATCGATATATGCGATTTCTCTTATATGGCAGTGCTGTTATTGGTCTATCGCCCAACCGCCCCATTCGGCAGTGAGACAAAATTTTGCCAGTTTTAATTAGGCATTGTTTTTGTTTAATCAATTGTTGCACCCGATTGAAGCTGCACAATGTCCGACAACGACGACGATTTCATGTGCGACGACGATGAGGACTACGGTCTGGTAAGAATTGCAACCTATTGCCGCCTAGCGCCATCCGCTCCCAACGCCCGGCGTCCGCATGATTTTCATTTTGCGGCTTCCATTTTAGGAATACTCCGAGGATAGCAACTCGGAGCCAGACGTCGATCTAGAGAATCAATACTACAACAGCAAGGCACTCAAGGAGATGGAGCCCACAGCGGCGCTGGCCAGCTTCCAAAAGGTGCTCGACCTAGAGAACGGCGAGAAGGGAGAATGGGGCTTCAAGGCGCTGAAGCAGATGATAAAAATCAACTTTAGTCTGGTGAGCGCGCAGTTGGTGTGCCAGCAGACGATGGAATATTAATGAATCCCTTCCCTGTTCCCCATCTGCAGAGCAACTACAAGGAGATGATGGTGCGCTACAAGCAGCTGCTCACCTACATCAAAAGCGCTGTCACCCGCAATCACTCCGAGAAGAGCATTAACTCCATACTGGATTACATTTCGACGTCCAAGAATGTGAGTGAGAAGGAGCCTCAAGACTCAAAATAGTAGATATTCAAATCTCAAGCGCCAATTAAATTAATTCGAATTCTCCCAGATGGAACTGCTGCAGAACTTCTACGAGACCACGTTGGATGCGCTGCGTGACGCCAAGAACGATCGCCTGTGGTTCAAGACCAACACGAAGCTGGGCAAGCTCTACTTTGACCGCAGCGACTTCACCAAATTGCAAAAGATACTCAAGCAGTTGCATTCCAGCTGCCAGACAGACGACGGCGAGGACGATCTGAAGAAGGGCACCCAGCTGCTGGAGATTTATGCCCTGGAAATACAAATGTATACGGTGCAGAAGAACAACAAGAAATTGAAAGCCCTCTACGAGCAGTCGCTGCACATTAAGTCGGCAATACCACACCCACTGATAATGGGCGTGATCCGGGAGTGCGGCGGCAAGATGCACCTGCGCGAGGGTGAGTTCGAGAAGGCGCACACAGACTTCTTCGAGGCGTTTAAGAACTACGATGAGAGCGGATCGCCCAGACGCACAACCTGCCTGAAATACTTGGTGCTGGCCAATATGTGAGTGCCGAGCAAACTAATCTCATTTACAACTGATCAATCTCCATTATCTCCATTGTCTGACAGGCTAATGAAGTCCGGCATCAATCCATTCGACTCGCAGGAGGCCAAGCCGTATAAGAACGATCCCGAAATATTGGCCATGACAAATTTGGTTAACTCGTACCAAAACAACGACATCAACGAGTTCGAGACTATATTGCGCCAACATCGCAGCAACATTATGGCCGATCAGTTTATACGCGAGCACATTGAGGATTTGCTGCGCAACATACGCACCCAGGTGCTCATTAAACTGATCAGGCCCTATAAGAATATAGCCATACCGTTCATAGCCAATGCACTCAACATTGAGCCGGCCGAGGTGGAGAGCCTGCTTGTCTCCTGCATACTGGATGAGTACGTTGACGCCCTGAATACACTTCATCAATCGTAATTTAACTCGATTTTACTTTACAGCACCATCAAGGGGCGCATCGATCAGGTGAATCAGGTGCTGCAGCTGGACAAGGTTAATAGCAGCGCTGCTCGATATAATGCGCTGGAGAAGTGGTCCAATCAAATTCAATCACTGCAATTCGCTGTAGTACAGAAAATGGCTTAGACATAAAGCAATGATTAAACTCTAATAGAAATTCTGAAAAATGTGAAATCAAATATCGTTTACTTACTTACACACGCTACGAAACAATGTATAGAAATACATGCCCACATATATATACAATGCAATTGTTAAGGGCTTTCAAAATAAGCTGAGATAAGCGCTTAGTTCTACCATAAAGGAGTAAGGCCGATAAGCATTTGTATATTTCCATGAAGAGTAAAAGAGATTATTGTCGGAATTTGAATTGCTTCACTCGACACTATGCTAATTAGTATCTTTCCATTAATTATATATTCTTATATGACATAAAAATTTTGACTAACCAAATTTAAATGAACTAATCAAAGGCAGATGTTTGCTTGAAGTTTTCAAAAATTATTAAAAGTTAATAATAATATTGATATTAAAATGATAGGAAAACAGCAAATAACTAAAGCGCAGTAGAACAACATAAAATATAGAAAATACAACTCTGAAGACAGCCTTTGTTAAAGGAATAAAACTCAACCATGGCAAAATGTTTTCACACATTCGTAGATACAGATACAGGTGACTAGCGTAAATAATAGAAAAACACAAATGAAAAATACCTCGAATTTTTTAATTTAATTTATATAAGCAGCTGCTGCCTGTGCTTCAATTATGCCGCCTTACCACAGCGCCCATGCATCCACATTCTTAGTCTATAGATCCAGAAGACCACGACACAAAAGATCAGTTCCAACACAATGCAGCCACAAACGCTACCAATGGCCAGCCCCGGCTTCTCCCAGTCCAGAATGAAATAGATAAAGCGATTGCCAAAGCTGCGAATGCATTCGAATTAGAACGAAATTATAAAGGCAATCAAGCGGCTTACTAGTCCGTGCCTCCTGCCCAGAAGTAAATAAGCGAGAACAGGCCATAGATGAGGCCCGCTGCGAGCGGATAAACGAAGTGCATCAGTCGGGTGGGAAAAGCCACCACGAAGCAATCGAAGAGCATGCCAATGGAGTTGAACGCATGCGCCCAAAGATTGTACAGAACGGGGGAATAAGGCATGCCTGAATAGATTTTGATTAATTGACTCTCCAAATATAATAAAAGCTAGATCGGCTCACTGGGATAGATCGCTGTCCAGAACACCACTGTTATAAGCAGGGCCAAAACTGTGGTAGTAAAATGCGAGCACCAGTATATCCTGAGGGCCCAGCTACCAGGCGCTAAAATGAGGAATGTGAAGTGAAGACCCTAAGCTATACAATAGGAGCAGGGCAATAATAAAACCTAATTCTCTTTAAATGTCAGCTAATATCAACAAAAATAATTGTTTCTTGGAATACCAAAAATATCTCGAGGTACACCAAATACTTTGCTTTGTTTCGCCTAAACTAAAGTCAAAGTAACGCGCGGATTTTCGAACATATAAAAGCTAGAGACTTGAAATTTTTTATGCAGGTCCGTGTATAGAACGCGCAGATCAAGTTTGTTTTAAATAATCGATAACTATCCCCAATTTACTGTTATCGATTAAAAACAAAATCGAAAAAATTATATCTCGCCCATCTTTTAAGCTAGAGACACCAAATTTTATATTTAGCTTTATATGTATTTTATGCTATTTTGAATTTTGTTATATTTTGGATACCGGCCCCATATTCCCTCAAATTCTATGAAAAACACAGATTCGACGGGGCTCAGGGTATTCCCTAGTCGTTCACGCCCGACTAGAGTTTTTTTTACTTGTTTTCTATTAACAAGCTCTCAATCGAAAAACTTTTCTATCAGCCTGATTAAATCTAACACTTTGCGTTTGCTTACCAAAGTAGCTGGGCTTAATGTAGTATATGGTGGCCAGAATAGCGCCATAGGTACAGGCGTAGAGACATAGGGTGAAGCCAACACTGGTCAGATAGATAAACCACTTGCCCCCCATGAAGTAAACGATCAGATTGCTTATTACACCGGCCGCGAAGAAGGCGGCCAAGAGCCAACGATAGAGCAGCCAGAGGACGGAGCGTTCGCTGCGCTGCCACTGGGAGCGGCAGAACTCGACGGGCTGATCGTGGTACAGTGAGCACTTGGCGCACTGAAACTCCCCCACCAGTGGCTGGCAGCAGCAAGTCTGCTGGCTGGGATCACGTTGGTAGAGCATCAACTGACGCAGCCAGGCCCAGAGCCGTTTGTCATTATTTCCGCAAATCGTTGCAGCCAAATGACAGTTCGAGTAACACTCACTAAGTGGAACGTAGTCTAACAAACGCGGAACTTTTTCCTAGACAAGGAAAACAAACTTACGATGATAATTTTATAGTTTATTCATGACGAATATTTCTAAGTTGTTAATAAAAAAAGTACGCAGATCTAGTTTATTTTTAAAAATCGATAACTATCCCCAATTAATTATTATCGATTAAAAACAAAATCCAAATTCAGTTAAAAAATTATATCTCGCACATCTTTTAAGGTAGAGACACCAAATTTTATATTTTTTAATTTTGTTATATTTTGGACACCGGCCCCAAATTCCCCAAAATTCTATGAAAAGTACAGATTCGACGGGGCTCAGGGTATCCCCTAGTCGGCCACGCCCGACTAGAGCTTTCTTACTTGTTTAAATATATATTTTACATTTAATATTATTGGAATAAAAATATGTAAAACTCAATTACGAACTTTGAAAATAAAAGTATATTTTTAAAATATTAAATACATTATTAAAATATTTAATATATTAAAATAGGGCAAAATAATTAGAAAGAAATAAAAATGATGCAGAAGGCAAGCAAAGCTTCTAACAACCTGAGCCGCCTCTTATATAGATCTATAGACGGTATATATTTTATATGGTGTTTGAGGCATAGACATAGTAATTTCAGATTATTAAGTGCGATATATATTTTAACATAAGCAGATGCTAAAAACGAGTAGATGCTCCAAATTTCATAAGCTTTAATACAGCACAAAATCAATATACTTTTCTTACATTCTGAACGTAAGATTTTATAAAATAAGTAAAAAATGTAGGATGAAATATTAGACTAATTGTTTTAATAAAAAAAAAATAATACTAATTTAATAAATGGTTTAAATTTAAAATTAAACATGCAATACGTAACTCTTTTTTAGGTGCACTTTTTAAAAAAGCTTTTTTTTTTTTTAATTTTAGAATTAAATATTTGGAGCAATATCATTCAAAAAAATCCTGAAATTAAAATCTAATAATAATTCAGATAATAGCTTAGTCATAAAGCAATGAGTAAATCTAATCAAAGTTCTGAAAAATCAAATATCTTTTACTTATATGTATAGAAACACATGGAATATATATATTGCTAAGGGCTTTCAAGATAAAGCTGAGATAAGCGCTTAGTTCTATAATAAATAAGTTTGGCCGATAAGCGTATTTTCTGATAAAGTTGATATATAACAGTTTATCAGAAATACAGTTTCGTGTTATATGATCATCATAAACATTTCAATATTAAGAAATTTTAAACGAACTAGTCGAAGGCAAATATTCAAAAATTTTAAAAGTTTTTAATATTAATATTGGTATTAAAATGAAAAAAGAATCAAATAAATAAAGCGCATATAGAAAGTACAATTCTGCAGACCGGCGTTGTTAAAGGAACAGTTGACTAGCCTTATTGAAAACACAAAGAATAAAAACTCGAATTTTAATTTAATATATTTAAGCAGCTTCGGCTGCTCTGCCTGTTCCCTGTGCTTCAATTGGTGCCGCCTTGCCGCAGCGCTCATGCATCCACATTCTTAGTCTATAGATCCAGAAGACCACGACGCAAAAGATCAGGGCCAACACAATGCAGCCACAAACGCTGCCAATGGCCAGCCCCGGCTTCTCCCAGTCCAGAATGAAATAGATAAAGCGATTGCCAAAGCTGCGAATGCATTAGAGTTAGAATAAAACCAGAAGGCCAATCAGGCGGCTTACTAGTCCGTGCCTCCTGCCCAGAAGTATATAAGCGAGAACAGGCCATAGATGAGGCCCGCTGCGAGCGGATAAACGAAGTGCATCAGTCGGGTGGGAAAAGCCACCACGAAGCAATCGAAGAGCATGCAAATGGAGTTGAACGCATGCGCCCAAAGATTGTACAGACCGACGGGGCCGTCAGACATGCCTGAATAGATTTTGATTAATATATACAATGATCTAAATATGACAAAAACTAAATCTGCTCACTGGGATAGAGCGCTGTCCAGAACACCACAGTTATCAGCAGGGCCAAAACTGTGGTCGTAAAATGCGAGCACCAGTATATCCTGAGGGCCCAGCTACCAGGCGCTAAAATGAAGATCATGTATATATAATATATATCTGTGGAGAATGAGCGGAATAACATGTGAATGAAGTGTGAACACTAGCATTGGGTGTGTGAGTATTGAATGTAATTTCTGAATTTCTGGAATTATGAATCAGTTGAGAGAAGTGAAGGCCCTAAGCTATAGATACTTTCAATGTCAGCTAATATAGACAAAAATACTTTTTTTTCTGTAAATTAAACTTAATTGGAATACTAGGAATAGTAGTAATACTATCAATTCTGAAGGTTCTTTAAATAATTTTCTTTGTTTGAACTGAAATTTCACAATCAAAACGAAATTAAAATTATTTTTGCTAATATATAGCAAATTTAATTTAAGGTTTTTGCTATTTATAAACTCTCAATTGAAACACTTTTCTATCAGCCTGATTAAATTTAATAACACTGATTAAAGCCTGCTGGCTTGCTCTTTCCATTTCAAAACACTTTTGCTTACCAAAGTAGCTGGGCTTTATGAAGTATATGGTGGCCAGAACGGCGCCATAGGTACAGGCGTAGAGGCATAGGGTGAAGCCCCAGTCGGTCAGATAGATAAACCATTTGCCCCCAAAGAATTGACCGATCAGACTGCTTATTACACCGGCCGCAAAGAAGGCGGCCAAGAGCCAACGATAGAGCAGCCAGAGGACGGAGCGTTCGCTGCGCTGCCACTGGGAACGACAGAACTCGACGGGCTGATCGTGGTACAGTGAAAACTTGGCGCACTGAAACTCCTCCACCAGGGGCTGGCAGCAGCAAGTCTGCTGGCTGGGATCACGCATGCCGCCGGCTGGTTGGACTCGACGTTTGCGTAGCTGGACGAGCGCTGCTAAAGCCGACCAAAGCAGCTGACTGACACGCTGGTAGAGCGTCAACTGTCGCAGCCAGGGCCAGAGTCGTGCCAATAGGGCTGAGAGTTTGACATTATTTCCGCAAATCGTTGAAGCCCAATGGCAGTTCGAGTAACACTCAGCTTATCAGCTGCAGATTCTTATCGCCTGTTATGTATAAGTGGAAGATACTCCTAGCAAATCGATGTATATATCGCTGATAGTCTCCAAAGTGGCCGTTCCGCTGCTATTATTAATATGGGCCGACTGCTCCAACTAACTTGGCCGGCATAGTCAGCGTCTGTGGCGCCATGCCTAAAAGCCTTCCCACGCTTCCCACCCAGCCCCGACACGCGCTAAATGCGCTGTAAATTTTTAAACAGCATATTGGGAATTTGCGCAGATGATTCATGGGGACTAAAATTGTAACAATAGTTTTTTAGACAGAATCGATGTGATAAGAACACCCTATCACAGCCAAAAGAAAATCCCCGATTACAGAAATAGTGATTGAATGTCGCGAAACTCGTGTATTCGAACGAAAAGCAATTCCCATGATTTCGTTAACTGTGAAAGACAATAACACAACACTTCGCAGAGCCCTCGAATCGTAGATAAGATGGCAACGCGGAACTTTTTGCCAGTCAAAGACAACAGAGACTTGCGATAATAATTTTATAGTTCATTCATGACGAATATTTCTAAGCATTGTTTCTGATCTAAGCGAGAATGGTTTACACTAACATTTGCTAATTAAAAAGTGCACAAAATATAATTTATAATATGAATTTTCAATTAAATTCTTCCATATGAACGTCTTTTTTATATAAGCATATATTAAAAAATATATATATATATATAAAATATATAAAATATGCAAAGTTTAGGACTATAGCAAATCGAAAAAAAAATTAATTACATGTTTATTATATTTTATTAATAAAATGCAAATTTTCCCCTAAAACACGTTTCTGATCTAAGCGAGAATGGTTTACACTAACATTTGCTAATTAAAAAGTGCACAAAATATAATTTATAATATGAATTTTCAATTAAACTCTTCGATACGAACGTCATTTTTATATAAGAATAAATATTTTTTAGAAAAATATAAAATATATAAAATATGCAAACTTTAAGACTGTAGCATTTAAAAAATAATTTATTAAATTTTTATTCTATTTTTTTAATAAAATTTAAATTTTTTCCCTAAACACGTCATATCTTTTAATATATATTTTAATGTCACTACAATTGGAAGACAAATATTTAAAAATATTTAAAGGTTTAAAAATAAATATATATATTTAAAATATAAGGAAAATTATTAAAATATGAAATATATTTTATATATTAAAATAGGAAAAAATTATGATAAAGAAATAAAAATGATGCAGGCGAAAGCACACAAAGCTTTTATCAACTTGTGCCGCCTCCTATATAGATCTATATGCTGTATAATTTTTATATGATGCTTGTTCACAAAAAAAAAGGTTTTAAAAAATTAAAATTAAATGTGAAATACTTAATATTTTCTTGGTACTCTTTTATTAATTTTTTTTAGAATTAAATATTTAAAACAATTTCATATAAAAAAATCCTACGTTTTTTACTAAAAAAAATTCTTTATGAAGAATATTTCTTCAGAGCAAAGTTACTTAGGGTCATACCATTACCGATGAAAATTCAAATTTATTACAATTTTCCATGCATATTCGGAGCTGATTAGCATAATTTGTTGTAGATTTTCCAAGCAATCTTTCAGCAATTTGTGACGCAAATGTAAAATTGAAATCGAAACATTTTGCCTCAATTCTATTGCAACTGACACGCAATGCAATCTTAGTATTAAATAATATCAAGTAAACTTTTGCGATAAATGGCAAATGGAATGTGAGTTTGGTTCGGTGAGGTTCGGCTCGGTTCGACTTTTAAATTATGCAATAGCAAAAAAAATAGCATAAACACTTTCAATTTCTACAGCAAGATATATCAATTTCAACGTGTCTTCAAGTCAATGGCAAGGTCACCAAAAAACAACAACAAATTTGTGTAAATGTGTGTATGTGATATCTGTCTGATATACATATAGGTACATATAGTTTGGAATTGTCAACACACAGCAAATTGTAATCGATACTATGATGTTTATTAAACTGACCCTCAACTGATCAAATTACGCTTGCAAATTGATATTTCAGACCAATCAACAAAAAATTCTTGGTGTAATATTTATTATTTACCCTATAATGCAGACTAAATAAATATATTATAAATATGAAAATCTTTAAAATTATATATCTGGTAGCAGTAGTTACTACTGCTTCGTTATCACATATCTCACCTAGAACAATATTTAATAATTGTCATAAACAAAAAAATTGCTTTCTTTTTTATATACTTTCCCATCCAATTATCGCTCTGCTGATAAGCCAAATGTGGGTCAGACCTAAAAAAAAACTTGATTCTTAAAAGCATTTACGGAATTTGCGACTCCCATAACTCGCGTTTGAGCATAATTGGGATAGCTCGGAGCTTTAATTGGCCGACCTCCAGGGCTTCAAGTTCAATAAAGTCAGCAGCTGATGTTCGTATGATGACAAACGATGCTGCTGTCAATAACATTGATATCATATCACTCAAAATTCTTCCCACAGCATCATAAATTTTTTGGTTAACAGTATTCAACAGATCGACAGATCGACTATTTGACACTCACCATATATATAGATGTTTTTTGTTATTGTTCTTTGTGCATATTTCACATTAACAATATGCCTTTAATTAAATTACTTAGTTTAATTTATTGCTATGCCCTGCATTTTGTATTTCAAAGGGCTATGCCGACTATATGAAAACTTTTTAGTGTCTATTTACTGTTTCTTTTTCTTGCTTAACTAAAATGTTTAGTTTTAAATTGTTTTTTTTTTAATTTATAAATTCAATATAATTTTTTTTTATTACTGAAACAATGCTAATACACGTTTCTTCTGTTCGTCCATCTTTCCATATGTCTACTAAGCTGCTTTAAAATTTGGAGCATTTATTCTCAATTTATTTTGTCTTAACTTTAGTAGTACTTAGCTAATCTATTTATATTATTATTGACGCTACAAACCTTAAAAAAAAACTAAATAATAATTAAAATTAATTAAATAAAATGAATAAGAATATAATAATAAAATTAATAAGTTGGGAAAAAATATATATTTTCCACAATTTTGTAGCTAAACTCTTTTATTTTATAGATTCATAATTTATGAATCCACTTTTCTCCCCAACAATATTTTTAATTTTATCAAAATGTCATCATAAGGTAGAAAAATTTTAAAATAAAAAATAAATAATTAATATGAACATACTTTAATTTCCCCATAAATATTTTAAGTCTTATCAAAATGTTTGTCGCACTTAAGTAAAAGTTGTCTTATAATAAAAAAATATTTATTTAAATATAAAATATTTATAATAAAAAAATATTTATTTAAATATAAAATATTTATAATAAAAAAATATTTATTTAAATATAAAATATTTATAATAAAAAAAATTTATATTAATATTAAAATAATTATAATAAAAAAATATTTATTTAAATATAAAATATTTATATAAAAATATACTAAAATTTACAAAAATAGCTAGTATTTATTATATTACATAAAATATAATAGCTAATGTAATTTATAATATATATTTCTATCTATTTTCACTGCCAAGCGTCTGCTCAACTTTAAGCTCGACTTAAAAGGGTATATGACAGCGATCAGTGATCGGGCAGGCTTCACTTTTTACATAAATTTGGTTTTTTCTTTTTTCGTGATATTAATTTTGTCGATCGGTTGGCATACGGCTTCGTATATAAAGAGTCGAAGCCTGTGCCAAACGCTTGGTCATATTATTTGCAGTGAGCGCGCGCGCTTCTAATCGTTGCGTCGGTTGCGGGCTCGGCACAGTCATCAGTTAGAGGGTCTCTCAAAGGGTAAAAGCATTCCACTGCTTTCAGTCGAGTCTGTCTCGTCGTGTGCTGTGCACGAGTGCGCGTTTCCAGTGGAGTAGTTAGCGAACTGCCGAAAAGCGCATATATTAAACCGACTCCGTCCAACACAGCGCATCGCGAATGATTTTCAAGATCACGCAGAGCGCAACATTAGCTGAATCAGGCTGACAAATTCTTTCTCTATACGACGCTGGCAAGTCGGTAGCCACCACAGTCAATCGATTAACGATCATAATTAAAATAATTAAAAAAAGAAAAGAACAAACAAAATGCAATTTCTGAAAAGGTTCAGAAAGGGGCTCAACAATGAATTACAAAAGCAAAATTTCGGCTTCGAATACAGTCACGTGCATCTATTCTACAAGTCTCTGGTGAGTTTAATAACTAAACGGCAGTGCTATATGTTCAGGAAATGATCGGAAAGGCCTTTGCACTAAGCCCATGTGTTTTAGATGAGATCATTTGACTCCCACCTCGTCAAGTTTTAATATGTTCACGTAGGTGCTGTGAAAGCATTAAGTACAGCTTGACGCATACAAACGTGTGTAACACCAGCAGCAGAGAGGCTAACGACCACTGCATACACTCACTGCAGCTAAAGCAACTATATTTCTTATAGCAATTTAAGAGAATCTTTAGCTTTCTGCTATCAATATTTATTTAAAATTATTTTTAAGCTAAATTTAAAATAGTTTTAATATAATTTTTTTTTATTTATAATTTTTTTTTTTTGTTATGTATAAATATTTTTTATTTAAATATAAGTTTTTTATATTTATAAAAGGTTTTTTTTTTTATTATGTATAAATATTAATTTATGAGATTTTAATATATTTCACTATTTTTTATGGTATCTTTTAAAATTATTTAATTATTTATTTAAATATTTTTATGCAAAAAAAATTATTTATATTTTGTTCAATAATTTATAGTTTGTTACAAAATGTATTTTTTTTTTTTATTACCTTTATTATTTATTATTGTTATTATTTATTAAATTAAATCAGATATTTAATTTAAATTAGGTATTCATTTATTTTAAATTATAAATACCTATGATTAATTTAAAAAAATTATTTTTCATAAAATTTCACTAAAAAAATTAAAGTTTAATTAAAATGTCTTTATTCTAGTATTTTATATATATACTATTTTTTTGTTAATTTATTATTGTACGTTTGTAAATTATTATTGTACATTTGTCATCCAAACTCACTCTTTTTTGTTAAATTATTCAAAAGCATTTTTTGTTTGATTATTTATGAGCAGCATAGGCAAAGCTGTTTGTTGATTTATTCAATGCTCAGCAGTTGAAAAGAATTTGTGAATAATAATACGATAATACTCAGATCAAATAGATCATACAAAAATGTTTACATCCTATTACGAAGCCGTCATATAACATTAACATTTGGCGGGTGTACTATTCTGGCACGTAACGGTAACAGTAACAGTGCTCGCATAGCACAAAAAAAAAAAGTAAATTCCGGAAATATCACACCATAATTTGTCACACTCATATGACTTATAGAAATTAGAGAAGAGAAAAACAGTGTTTAGCACATTTAATTTGGAGGTGGCACGAGTGTATATAGAGGCAAACACAAACAAATATACTGTATACATTGGGGTCGCCTAATAGCACACGATCTTCCTGAAGTTCAAAACAAATCAATTCTCATTGCGTAATAGACAAGTTACGTTTTTTTTGCGCTTCAAGCTAGCGAAAACGACAACAAACCTACTAACTAGACAAGCACGAGCCCCGTGGTTGGTACGTCATTAATGGGGCGAACAGTGAGATAACAGATAGATAACAGACAGTTAACAGCTCTACGCCGGCAGTGCTTCAGGCGGCATATTTGTGTGCAAACAACCAGCTGCACTCGCTTAGTTAAATAAACAACTATTCTACTTTGTGTAAAGGTCAGATAAGGCTGCTTACCTGCTGCAATATGATTACCTATGATTATATATAGCAATCAATGAAATTGCGCATAGAAATCGTTATTAGAGAAAATGTTAATCACACTAATTTGATTAGCTTCTATCTATAATTGTATATTTTTTTTTAAACAATTCCCTTTTGAGTGCTAAGACGTCAGAAGCATGTATCCAATTAGCGATATAGAATCATGAACTTTGATTTATCAAAGTTGCAAACTCATTGCTGATAATGGCATTTCGACATTCAAATATGAATGTAAATATTACGGCTAAATGCCTCATAAGGCATGACTTCCTACAAGCTAGATAACAAATTGAGCAAATTTGATGCAACTCTTATAAATTAAATTAACATTTGAACTAAGCTAAATTTATAAATGAAATAAACTTGAGACTTCCTTATTTACCAATAAGCATACAATTAAAGATAAGTTAAGGTGGACTTAAAGTTTCAGACAGAAATTTATTTATCATGAATTAAGCTTAAGGAAATTAATACTAGATAATGAGCTCAAGCTTTTGAGGCTTTTTTTTTTTAAATAAAATAAAATTATTTATATTTGAAATAAATGTATATAAAATACCTTGAACATAGCAAAGAACAAGTTGTAAATATACAATTATTGATATACAATAATTAATAATAATTAAATAATAAAATAAAAAATATAAAAAATTAAAAATAAAAAAATTTTAAATATTAAAATATATTTCACATGTTCAGAGGATCAAAATCATAATAAACTAATATTTTTTTTAATTTTAAAAAATATATAAATATAATAAAATATATTTAAAGATAATTAAAAAGATATTTCATCACAAAAAGTAATTAAATATAATTAAAAGTTAAATTAAAATCTAATGCAGATTAAATCATTTGCTCTATTTAAGAATTTTACGCATACTATAGTTTATTTAACCTCTAGCACCCACTGTTCATTCAACTTTCCCCCTCTGTCGTCTCTGGCTCTTACTCACTCGTGTTGTCTATATTTTCACAGTGGCAAAAGCATGAAGTCAGCAGCGTTTATCTACTATATCGCTGGCTGTTGGCGCTAATATTTCTGGGCGTTTACATCACTTGCATCATTCTGCAATTCTGCGATGGCAAATTTTTCATCTACATGACCAACTGGGGCTTTGGTCTGATCACGATCACAATGATCATTGCGGCGGTGAACGTCACACGCTGGCACTACGATCTGCAGAATGTGAGGAGTCTGGTGCAGGAGGCGGGACAGAAGGCGCGCACATCATGCGGCCTGAAGATATATTGGTGTCTGTATAATATCTCATTATTGCTGGCGCTGATCATATCCACAGTATACTGGATATTTCTCAATGGTCGGATGAGTGAGTTAGCGACTGCGAATGCGAGTGCAATTCAAATACTAAACATAATACTTACTTAATTCCATTCCATGTGCGTACCAAACCAGACAAACCAACACGATTTCCGGTAATCAGCGTTGTAACGCATGCCCTGAATACCGTTTGCATGCTGATCGATTTTCTAGTCGTCGCATTTCCGCTGCGTCTGTGGCATATGGTGCAGACGATGTGCACGGCCATTGCCTTCTTTCTGTTCACCCTCATCTATCACTTTTGCGGCGGCTCCGACGAGTAAGTAGCCCGCACACTTATCTAGTTTATCTAATTAATTGACTGGGATTTCTTAACGCAGATTCGGCAATCCCTACGTCTATCCCATACTGGACTGGAACAATCTCATGCGCTGCCTCATCACCTTTGTCGGCATTTTCATAATGATCATCTGCTATTGGGTGATACTCTTTGGCGTTCACAAGCTGAAGCAGGTCTTTAATCGAGCCTTCAGCATCGTCTGGACACCCCATGCCGTTGGCCTCATATGAGACCGACCCTATCCCCAGCACTGACTAATACCACCAACAGATATCACAAAACTGCACTCAAGTAGTTATAGGTAGTACCGCCCGCATTTTACCATTTTCCCATTAATTCCATTTAGTTACACAACACACTCACACACACACACACGTTGACACACACACTCACTCACTTTCACACACTATACCATTTATTTATATCAATTTGTAGCTGTACGCACTAAATTATTGTTATTTAGTAACTACTGGCTCTGCGATTAGCTTATAAGTACATTTCTACTGGTTCCTTAATGTCAGAGCAATGCCCAATTGCTTTGGCTATATATTTTTAAACTGTATAAACACTTGAATAAAGCTTATTACTATGGAATCCATAGTATGAAGATTTCGTTAAAAAAAAAGCAGTTTATAATATATTTTTATTTAAAATATACTCAAATAGTATACCAAAAGAATTATGTGTTTGAGCAAGCAAGGAATTATTTAAAGTCTAAAAAGAATGTGGACTGTCTATGGTGGAAATTAAAAGATATTATAAAAATTTAATAAAATTAAAAAATATTCCAAAAAATTTTAATAAATGAAAAGTTAAATAAATTTCGGAAACAATTCAATAGTATTCTTTATAAATAATAGTATTCTTTATAAATATTTTTTTAAATATAATATATTATATTTCAATAGACAATGAAAAAAATCTAAACACAAGGAAAAACATATTTAATAATTAAATGTAACTGCATATAAATAAATTTATTTAAGCTCATATAATAGCAATAAAATATAAATGAACAAATATTTTGGCAACATAAAATATTAGCTTTAAAAAAATAAATAATAATAATAAATAAATTTACGTTGAAAAGCAGATGCTGTAAAAAATATCTTCAAATTTTAAGAAAATAAAAAAATTATAAATTTAACAATTAAAAAATTTGATAAATACTTTTTAAAAAAGAAATAAAAGGATATAATATAAATAAAGTATAAGAATTCATAAGAAATGAATATATTTATATAAATATAAATGAAAATATAAAACGTATTTTAAAAACGTAAAAAATTATTAAAATGTTAAAAAAAAAAATTTAAAAAATGTAAAAACGTAAAAAATATTAAAATGTATAAATGAAAAAAAAAATGTAACATAAATAAAAATATAAAATGTATTTAAAAAATATATTAAAATTCATGAAACTAAAAATAAAAATATATATAAATAAAAAATATATATGACAAAAATATGAATACATAAAAAATACATTAAACTCTTAGTTAATTCGATATATAATACCTAAACTTAATAAGCACTAACAAATTATTTTAAGCATTTAAACAATGCAGAAAGAATTCAAATAGAGGAAACTAAATTCTATTTTCTGCTTAAATTCTTTTGAAATTTTGTTAACTCAAAAACAAATTTCAATAGCTCCAATGTGTAGAATAAAATTCTAGTTATTTCATTAATAATATATAGGAAATTCAGAAACCACAAATAAATATTGCTAAATTGTCTAGTAAATATAATATGCCGAGTGCTAAAGTCAGGGTATAGAGGCCAATGACACATTCATGAATTAAGCCAACTAACTAGACACAGTGCACATACATAGGTACACAAAGAGACATGCGCATACATACTTAAACTCATGTATACAGACATTAATCTTTGCTACTTTCGTTACACTCTGTATTTTTTTTTTTTTTGTTTCGCACTCTCTCAAGGTTTCATATTCGTTTCTAAAGTGCTTCACGAAGTCTTGTTGAATGCATATCGATTATATTTCCATGGAATCGAAGTCAATATATATAGAAATAAATACGATTTATGTTTAGACTATGCGGGGTACACATAAGAAAGGCTTAGAACAGTTATAAATATAAATAGCGCAGATCCAGCAATATAATGTGTTATGATTGCCAAATAATTTGAGTTGAAATAATGCCATCATGCTATACCGAAGCAAACACAAACGAGTTCTTTCAAAAGCTTGCAAAAGAAACCAGAGAATAAAGAAATGGACAAACAAAAAATAAAATAAAAACTGTACAAAGTTAGTTAGAAAGAGGTTTGAGGTAGACGCGAATTGCTTTTATTCTGTTTGTGGCGATTGCTTCAACGCGAAAAAGAGATGAAAGACTAATTAGGTCTGTCCCTCTCCCGAGGAAGTACAAAAGGCTGCAACGAATCTCGTTGCTGGGCACAGCTAAAATTCGTCGTCAGCTTTAATCGTTCAGCAGAAATACAAAGACAAGAATAACAACACGAACAAATACAAATACAACACAAAAGTGTTGTACACTCAGCGAAACTGGAAACGCAACCGACAAAGAGCCTTGCCTTTTCATTGGCGTGCCATATGTGCATTTGGGCACAGTTGCTCAATTAGCCACACGGCTCTATTTAATTTATTTAAACTGTTTTAAAGTTGATAACAATAACACGACTGAGTCGTTCAATCCAGTATGCGCTGAACTAAAATGTGATTTAAATTGAATTCAGTTGTACCGAAGAGTAATTAAATATGTACACGACGTTTCTATTAAATCATCCACATTGATATCCGAAATTTGTTATTTTTGTATAAAGATATCTGATTTCATTGTGGTGTACGCGAAACTCAACTAAACTCACCTGTGCTCAGTCGACGCCGCAGCAGCAATACTTAACGATCATACGGTATACGGTATACGATATATGATATACGATATTGTGTGTAGATGCACAGTGGGCTGAAGCATAATAAGTTTTGTCAACTGCAAATATAAGAAATTTATTTATTTTTATTTAAAATATATCAAACTTTCATTTAAAATAAAATAAAATGGAAATCTATTAGCGAGTAACTTATTTCTTTTATAAAAATATACTAAATTTAAATTAAAAAAAAATAAATATATTTTGACATCAATTAAAAAATAAAATAAAATTTTTTCTAGAATATACAGAATGTATAAGTATAATATACATTTAGCTGATCTTTTGAAGCACTAAAATATTTTGTGAGCCTGAAATTATGCCTTAAAGAAATTTTTTTTTTATAAATCTGCAAATCTCTAAAAAAGAAAGCAGCTAAAACTGAAAAAGAAATTGTATAAAATAATAAGATATATTTAGAAATATTATAAAATATTGATTTAAAAATTTAAAACAATTTTAAATATACTTATTAAAAAAATATTGTGATATGTAAGAAATATTGAACTAAAATTCGAGCTAGAAAACTAATAACTTTTAAAATTTTAATATTAAAATTAAAATTAAATTCCTAAATTATTCATTATTATTAAATTTTTATTTTTCTTTTCAATTAAATAAAATATAAAATATATAATATAATCAAGGAATAGTGAATCAAACAATACTTCAATTCGAAATTGAAACACAACGAACATGTTTGCCACACCACTGTGCGACTGTGCGGTGCAACATTTGCCCACATCGTCGTTCGCCCAAACAAGTTGCGATCAGTTTCGGAGCGCGCGTCGTGTGAACAAGTCGTGATTTGTGTCGACAGCGCTGGAGAAGATCTGCGCGTTACGCTCAGTTGGCACAACGATCTTGAAGAAGTTTGCTCAAGCCATCCGTAGTTTGTGTGCTGTGTTGAAGTCTTTGGTTCTCTGTGCAATGTGTGAGTGCTGTAATACAAGTTGAAAGAAACTGCAATAAGCCAAATACAATAACGTCCAGAGCCAGACACCGTTATGCAAAGTTGTTGACCCAAAAAGAAATTACTACAATGCTGCGGGCTGGCAGTTAGGCTGCCAAGCCACGCGTATAAAAGCACGCAAAATGCGCCACGAGCTCGTTAGCAAAAACCAAAATAAAAACAAAATGCTAAAAATAATAGTAATAAAACAAATAATAATAATACGAAAAATAGCTAACGAATTCGCACAGCTCTAAGCCAGCGTTATTATTGTTACAGCGCGCTTAGCCCATTTCGCATTGCGTTGGCTTCATTCTTTTTGGCAACGTGTGTGGAATACTCAATGCTTGGGGTTTTTTCTCCATTCGTTCGTCTCTCTCAACCCATTTGGCCAAATAGTGTTGCCCAAATTTGACAGATCGCTCGCACAAATGATCATTGGCGCTAAAGCAAATAGAATTCAAGTGCCTGAATGAATTTGAAAAAATATTTGAGCTTCATGCAGTGTCTTTGCCTTGTGCATTTGTACATTTAATTAACATACTCAAATATTTGTCTATTGAGTAAGATAAACTACGCATATATATATATTTATTTATATATATATATATATACATTGTTGTACATGAACTTGATCCAAGTATCGCATTTTAATTGACTCATTTATAGGCACGTACTCAAAATTTATGCACGTTCCCCAGTTATCATTAATGAGTGACATTTCTGTTTTGCTTTTGCCTTACCATATCCAATTTATAGCCTACTAAAAGAATAATTATTAAGTAAAACAAACATCACAGTATTGACTGACAGGATCAATCAATCGTTCGGATATACATTGAAACGATTTTCGTGCAAAATTGAACTTAAAGAAAAGGTAAAGAATTTTATAAAAATAATTAATTAATAATTTTTAATATTTAAGAAAAAGTATATATTTACATTTTAATTACTGATCATGGCTCTTTTTGAGCGAAAGTTTTGTTATAAAACAACTTAAAAACCAATTATAATTACTGCCAGAAATTATGAAAATTATACTTTGTCTATTATTAATAAGTATAAACGATATATTTCGAGCAGATCTCACATAATAAGTGTTTATTTTAAATATATTTTTTAAACAATCATTTTAATTTAAAATCATTTTTAATATACGTATATTTTAAACTTCAAGTTTTCTAAAGATTTTTTAATAAATAAAAAAAAAAATTAATAAAAAATATATGTATTTTTTAATAAGTAAATCATACTTAATATTTAAAATCTTTTTTAATATACGTATATTTTAAACTTTAAGTTTTCTAAAGGTTTGTTTAAGAAAAAAGTTAATTTCAATAAATAAAAAAAATATGTAATTTATTATATTAAATAAAAATGTATTAAAAATAATACCTAATAAGTAGTATTTATAAAACCATATTGCACACGTCTCATGGAAATATTTGCCTCTGTTATACTTCGTTAAAGTGTTATACTTTGATCTACGCATAAATTCAACATTTATATTAACTTTTATGAAAGTCTGTGAACTTTTATACTTCTGTGTCTACTATTTACATTTTTAAAGCAATTTTTTCCAAGAACAGGTTAGAAAACTCTTGAAACACTTTTAATTAGGTTTCATTAAAAACTTGAGTAATTTCCAAGTATTTAAACACTCAGAAAATACACGAGTTTTTCATATAATTTGGTAAAGAATTATTATTTTTTAGATTGGGTATATTCCTTAGTCTCAGATTTACTACTTGATTCGCAACTCAAATTTAAACAACCCGACATTAAAACCAAGGCCATATATAAAAAATGTGTTTTTTTTTTCAGGTATATTTCTGCTCTTCTAGCATTTAGATAAATGCTTACTACTTCTCTCCAATAACAACTTTTAAAAATATTTATGTGTCACTATGATAAAGTTGAATTTGCTTGTTGAATTTATCAAAGTGCTGATAGGCATCTGCTTATCTGCTCCCATACTCTTTAACTGGTTTCTCTCTTTGTGCTAGACGAACACTTTTGTATTTCTGTGCAGTGTGTATAGGCGGTATAAATATATCTACACATTTCTTTGTTTAATTGTTAGCAAGGCTGCACTCAATGTTTATTGGGGAACCTGACTTATATACATACCTAATTCTAATCAGCTAATTCACACCGATAATAATGCAGACAGCCGATTTTGGTCAATAGACCAATTAGCGTCTGGCTGCCAAATAAAGCTCAAGAATGTTAACAATAAATTTGGCACAAAGCAAACACAACATAAGATCTATATGCAAATGGATAAAGTCTAGGCTTTAGCTATTTAGAGTTGTTTTTTTTTTTTTGTACCCTTCAGATATTTACATTTGAAATGGCGTTGAACTCTTTTGATTTCACTTTCCATGCGCTGAAATTTGAGATTGAAGCAAATAAATTTCAGTTAAATTGGATTGTTTTGAGTTAGTCACAGTGTGAGTGATGCTTGGAGATTGTTTTGCTGGCAATTGTATTTATCTTATCTCTACTCTTTTATCTCTGCCTTTTGCGCTACATTTACACTCAGAGCCGAGTTGGCTTTGAATGTAAAGGTCAACAAGTTTTCAGATACTTCAAAATTTTGGCTACAAGTTTTTCAACTGCAAGAATCGCGCTTCGATGTGGCACACATGCAAGAGCTATAAACCCAAATTGTATATACATATATATGCATATATATGTTTACAATTGTATATACCTTTTCTGTGTTGTGACGGAAATGTAGCCCAAAACTAAATAAAATGAAATACACAAAAAACAAAAAAAGATATATGTGCGTGTGCACCTGGTAGCCATGGCTAGTTGGTAAGCTGTTAAGTAGTTGGTTTGTTGAGACCCCTCCTGCTCTATAAGACGTGTCTCTTGAGTCTCTCGAAGTTCGCTTTTCGCTGGCATTCGTGCAAGTTCAGGGCCGTGAGTGTAGTACCTCATTAAATGTTTTATTATTTCTGTTTGGCTTTTGCTCGTTTTTTGTCGATGTCGTTTTGAAAACAGACTTGAAATTAGATACGAAGTTTTGTAACTCAGTAACAGCTGATAAACATTTGTTGTTTTTCTCTTTTAGCATTTGTTTAACACGCGTCTTTTTTTTTCGTTTTTGCGAAATTGCAAACGAAACTCGATTGGAAAAAGGAAGTTTGCTTCAGCTTCGCTAAAACAGCTGTCAAAAATATTGCGCAATTAAGGGGAAATTAATAATAATTATGAAATACGATGAATATGAAAAATTATAAAGAATTTATACTGTAAAATAACTAGATTTGTTTGCGTAAGCTCAAGTGTGCTATATACAAATTGAATGGACTAATAATAAGAGGAAGTATCCGACTTGGAAATACCTAATACAAGCTACTGCTACCGAATATTTCAGATTTTTACTGTATTATCGACGTTTTGAAGATGCGATTTAGAATGGAATGTGTATAAAAATGTGTATAAAATTAAGAAAAATATTTAAAAACAAATGTGCAGTAAAAATATAAAAAATATTTCAAGCTTTCAGCTTTTTGACAGGTTTTTAAGTATATTTTAAATTGCATTAGTTAATATACATTCATACATATATATATATATATATTTGGGTGATAAACTGGTTTAAGCTTTACCCAACTGTCTCAGCTTTTGATTTATTGCCATTTTGAAAACGGTTTTTTCTTTAGTTTTAATTAAGGTGGCCATTATATGGCCATAAGCTGAAGTACAGAGTCTTCAACGTGTGAACATGTAGGAACTGGACCCTCAAGACAGGCAGCTTTCAACTGTCTTATAAATTACCTAACGCTCAGTTGACCTACAGTTTGAGTTGTTGTTTTTGTTGTAACTCTTATACACATATCTTCACCTTGCATTTAGTTATTCGCTTTTTTATGGCGCCCTTTTTGGTGCGAACAGTGTCGACCTTAGCCACTTAATGAAGCTACAATTATAATAAAAAATACATACAGACACTTATAAAAAATTATAATTATGTATAAATAATATTCGAGTGCAGTGAAGTGAATGACAGTGAGTCACTGCAGCTCAATATGCAAAAGTCATTAATAAGAATCATTAAAAAACGCTGGATGCGAACGAAATCGGAAAGGGCATAGATATATAAATACTCAGCAAATAGTAGACAGTAGTAAAACGCTTAAAGCTTCCCGATATGAAAGCCATCTAAGGTGTGAATTGCCAGGTAAAGAGCAAGCAACTATTCGGTGGCCTCAAGGTCAGATAAGCTAGCTAAGAAACATATTAATAAAGCGTAGTAGAATACAAAAATTAAAGAGGAAAGTAGAAGTTTAAGAGGAAATTAAACTACCTATCGATATGTCTGGTCGATAAGAACGGTTCATCATTTGAAAATAAGATAATAAAATATTTTTTTCTATATTAAAGAATCGATAGATACTATGTCAGCTAAGGATAAGCTGAACATAATAAATGGAATAAGGAAAACATTAAATAACATTTCGAAAATGATTTCGTTGCACTCCATTATCGGTTTACCGACATTCGATAATCATTCGATATATCAGCTACATGCAAAAGTTATAAACATTTTTATTAATGAAATGTATTGCTACATAAGCTAATACCAATAGAAGTACATTCAATTTCGAATATCTAAACACATTTGAAAGCATTAAGTAAGTCCACACATTGAATACAAGCACATTAATCCTGTCCACCAGATTCAGCATCGATTTTATACGTTGAATACTTTTCTTGGTCATGTAATACCTCTCTCGTCTCGTGATGATCGGCTTTGCCCAATGTCTGGGAGCGTCCATAAATCTTAATATAGTTCTTATCATTGTCGTGGACCATAATGCCGCCACCTAAGCACTGTGTGCATAGATCCATCTTATTGGCCTCCTTTTGCAACTGATCATAGACGTCGACTGAGTAGTAAATGTTATTGCTAGCATTTTATATGACAGTTTCTAGCACTCACGATGGTATTTGACGCGAGATACGCCACGTATCACAGTCTTCGCCTGGCCCATCTCCCCGTGTACGTACACCTTGGCAAGAATATACTTCAGCTTCCCTTTGCCAATGGATACCTCTGGAAACGCCACCAGATTCTTTACCTTTGCATCACAACACGTACGCGTAACTTTTCAATGGAGTTACAAAAATGCATTTAAGTCAAGAGGGTCCACGAGCAAATCGATTAGAGGAGTTTACCTGACAGCACTGGGCGCCACGTTGTCAAAAACAACTTTCTAACTTTATCCATTTTCAAAATTTTGAACGAAATCAAAAACAAAAGAAAAATAATTATTATTATAGAAAAAGTTTCGTTGTTGACGATATAAAAAAATAGAGTTGAATGAAAAAGTATATGAATAACAGAAAACATTAGCAGCTTGCCTACTCAGCTGCTCAAAGTTTTTGAAAAGCCTGCATACTAAATGAGTTCCAAAGAGTAGAATTATTCCGTATCTCGGAAACTGAACTGAAAGATATATATTAAATATCTATAATATATGTGTGGCACACGCAGAAAAAGTTCTTTGAGATTCGGTGCCTGTAAGACCATTTTAAGTAACTTTATATAGTTAAATGCACAAAGGTCATGAAAATTGATTTTTTTTAGATATAATAAAAATTTAAAAAAAAGTTCGCTTTGTATAAGGCAGCTGAGCTTTTTTGGGTATGCTGGGTATTATCTGAGTCAAGCACTCCCGATTAGAATATTATATGATTTTATCTGATACTAGCTTTAGGTCACGAATGTTTATATTAATGTACAAATAATGCATCCATGATAGCCATAACCTTAACCGATTTGTTAAGCTCCCAATGAGCATTACCTTATAACTTTACGTATAAACTATAATCGAAATTAACTTTATCACTTTAAAATTTGCTTTAAGTAATAATGGCAATTGGTTTAAGCTCGTCACATTTCACGTCACAGTATTTGCTGATAAGCGTCGTATTTTATTTCCTCCACAGATATACAAATATTGGGTGCGCCTACAACTATGACGTTTCTATAAATTGCAACTGTAGAATAATAATTTGCGTGGCGCACAGCAGTCGCATGCCTCGGCACAACCATTAAAATTGCGAAACAGCAAACAACAAAATCTCCAAAGATCAAAATACAAAAAAAAACCCCCCATTTGAAGGCCGGCAAAATGACAAAACTTCAGGTGATAGTGCACCCAGTGAGAAAGGAGTTTAGACGCAAGCACTGCGGCTTTGATCATGATACGCCCGATGATTTTGTCAAATCGCAGGTAAGCTCCAGAGTAAATATAGCCCATAGAAATAAATAAATTGATATAAGCACAAATGTAAGCGTATATATATTTATATCAAAGGCGTCCTTGTGGACTCTCCCTCAATCGGCACGCACTGGGTGCGTAGCGTTTGTATTATTTATATAGACACATATATTTATCGATGCGGGTCAATGTACATGCTCAGTTTAAACTGCCTTGCTCCTGGCGTAAGTACATGCCGCGAGGTCACAAAGCGGAAGAAGCAGAAAGCAATGTTAAGTGAGCTTATTAAGCCAGTAGTTGAATAAGTTCAATGACAAAGTTGGCCAGGATATGGGTTTTAATAGATATATATTGAGAAAGATTTTCAAAAATTACTTCAGCTTCAGTTTCCTATCTATTGTAATCAAATATTATTTATAATAATTTGTATAAATTGTATATATTTACATAATTTAATATAAGCTTTGAAGGTGTGTGGCATCTATTACTTTTATTATCTATACAATTTATTTACTCTGAAGAAAGTATATAATATATTGCATTATGCTTTATAAATGAAAAATATACTAAATTATATTTTATAAAGTAAAAATATATTAAATTATATTTTATAAAAAAAAATTTGTATTTTAAAGATCCTAAAATCTTAACTATTATAGTTACAGATATATAACAAATCTCATTTTCAGAGTATGCTATACGCATCATCCCAGCTTCTAATAGATAACCCTCTATTACTGAAATTACAATTTGTACTATTCTATTAGTCAATATCCCTATGTATCACGTGAACTTCTAATAGGTATATCCTAACTACTAAAAGAACATTTATAAAATATAATTCAATTCTTTTCGAGAGTACTTCACAGTCTAAGAAACCCCTAAAGATCTATAAAATATAATTTACGGTATATTTATGAGAGTTGATGCCACATGTATCATTCCAACTTCTAATATAAATAACTGTATTACTAAAAGAATATTTTTTTTATATCTAACCTTTCCCTACCATGAATTCTTTTTTCTTTTAAAAGATATACCTTAGTTACTAGGGGGAAAAAATAGTTTATGTGTTATATATAGACTTCCCTATCTTCCCACTTTTTACTACTCTCCATATTAGCCAAACTCTATGGGGTATTTGGTTGCTGTTGTTGTTATATAAACGTTAGCTCTAACTATAATATCATCTATTGATCGACTTACGTTGCCCCGAACAAATTGTCTCTATATAATTTTCTTTGTATAATCAAAAGACCAAAACTGTAAGAAATGGGCGTTGCCCAGTGACTGGTTTCAACCATTTTATTGTTTTACCTTGAGCATATTTGATGAGGTTCTTTCATTCACAGTATCAATAGAGTGGAAGGGCAGTTGAGTGGGAAGCGGGGAGGGGGGCCTCCGTTAGGGGTTAGGGAGGGCGGTATTCGGACGCCCGCTTCTACTCGCATTGTAAATTAAACTTTTGAAATATTCATAAGCGGCAAAACAGGCAGAACTAACTGTATATTGCCATGCATCGTTTGTGGCGCCAGGTACAACAAAGTGGCTTATTGAATCAGCTGAAGCTAAGCTCTAGCCCCACGCACCCACACGCACACACACACACACACACACACAACAAATATAGTCGTTCGACTTAATATTCATACTTAGTTATTCTAAATTACAGTGGCAAACGCGTACAAAGTGCATGGCATATTTGTTCTATCGCTGGTTCATGGCTCTCTTCTTCATCGGCGTTGTCATTGTGTCGATGTGGCCGCAATCCGATGATGAGTACAGCTACTGGCTCTACTTCATCTTCCTGACCAACTGGGGCATATGGATGTGCATGCTAACCAATTTACTGGGCGCCATACTCGTCACCGTCTGGCACTATCACCCCGAGTATGCGGGTAAGTCTGAATCAAGAATATATATGATATAATTGCAATACGATCTCAACTCCATTTCGCTGCAGACAAACTGGTCAATTTGAATGCGTGGACGAGCCCTTTTCGAGTTTACTGGAGCATGCACATCATAACGCTAGTCTTATCGATTGTCATTACGATCATTTACTGGTCCATACTCTACGACGGTAAGCCTTTCCAGTTGTTGTCCGCTTGTAGATTATTCAGTTTTCTCTGCTACTATTTCAGCGAATGAAAGTATTTTGGATGCAACGAATGTGCTCACCCATGCATTCAACTCCATTTGCATGTTCATTGATCTGTGGATCGTGGCACATCCGCTGCGTCTGCTCCACGTCTTTCAGCCCGTCCTATTTGGCATTATCTATGCCATATTCTCCTACATTTATCACCTGTGCGGCGGCATCAACAAGTGAGTGAGCCATTTTACCTTTATAAAAATTGTTTTCACAGCTTTCCTTCATTTTCATATAGAAAGGGAAAGCCCTACATCTATCACGTGATTGATTGGAATCATCCGGATGCAGCTCTTGTGACTGTTCTCTGTGTCTTGATGCTCTGCTGTTGCATTTATGCCGTGCTCTTTGCATTCTTCAAGCTGCGCATGTATCTGTCGCGCAGCTGTCGCCAGCGCAGCTTTGTGCTGCCCACGACAAGTCGACAGTGTGGCAAGGCCAATGGCAATGCCACGGACAGTCAGGCAACGCCGAATGGCATACAGCATTCACCCTCGCGCATCTCCATGGTGCTGGGCAACTATGCGGGCTACGAGAATCAGGCCTACACGCCCAATGCGGGCGAGGCAAAGAGCACAAAGAGTTAGACTATGCTAAGTGTCCAAATGTTCAAAGTGTTGCCAGACTATAGATGTCTAAGTACAAGATGATAACTCTTCCCCCAAGTATATATCTGGCAACATAACCCGCACACTTTGTTCCAACGGCTTTAGTCAAACTGTACAGTAGAATTTTAACCCAGTGATATTATATTAAATTGTAGCTAATTTTATGCAAATAAATTTTAATGTGTATAATTATGGAATTTATTAAATTATTTGAAAAATGTATAAGCTCTTAAGGTAGGCACATAAAATTCCCATTAATTTTCAGAATTTATCCTTGATTACTCTGGGTTTACCCTCACTATCCTTGACCCATTTGACTCACTCCGCTCTAGATTCCCTTTTTATGAACTTTCGAAAACTAAATATCCTTGATAGTCAGTCCACCATCTGCTCTTAGGCGGATCAACGTTTACACACAATCGAAAAGAGCCCAAATATGCATTAGAAATTCCATAAAATAATCAACGTGCTTGAGGGCTTTAGAGACCCATTGTGTCGCACTGTCATATTGCTTGGGAACTTTACAGTTGATCATCAAATATTAATGCACAGGGCCACACTCTGAAAAGGTTAAATGGTAGGCGGCGAAAGTTTGTCTGCACCTAAAAATGCTCTAAAATGCTCAGAAGCGAAGGAAAAACCAAAAAACCAAAAAGAAATAATAAATAATAACAATAAAATGAAAATGGAAAAACATTTGAGTAATTGGCTGAAGGATTTCGATGGCGCCATCCAAAGTGTTGAAAGTTAATTAATAAACCGCGTAGACATTGAGCGCTGGGTAAGAACCTGTGTAAATATTTTACACCAAGTCCTAATCACATTCGAATGGCGGCATTAGCCCAAATAATCTTGATCGAGTAATCAATCACAAGGCCAACACGTTCTCAATTCCAGCGCACTATAAATAGCACAATTTGTCTAACAATCGAATTACGCATTTAATATAATCATAAGACAAGACATAATAAGCATCATTAAATCTCCGAGAATTAACTCGAGGACGTATAATCGATTTATTTTGGCAACGATTTTCTGACAAATATTCCTAATACCAATATATATATTTGTAAATAAATATTATTGGAAAATCATTTTATAATTTTTAAATTTCTCAACAAATTTAAGACTTCTAAAAATATTAATTTTGTATAATATAATATAAGTCTTATCATAAGTTTTGATATAAGGCACATGCTTCCGACAATTTTTTTTATCATTTGTAAAATTTATACAAATCTGAGCAAAAGTCTCACTATGCGGAGCTCAGTCTATAGTAAATCACTACAGTTAAAAAATATAAAGGGTTATTCAACAATGTGTTGAATATAAAGTTTTTCTCCTTGAATTCATTCATTCATTCCTTCATACTTCAATTATATTCTAGTGTAACTTTATTGTAATTAAGAATATGGATCTTATCAAGTTCAGTCAAAAAAAATGTTAATTGGTAATAAGATACTTCTCATAGCTAAAGGAGATCCCTTAAAAAAAGAAGAGAAAGGAAGGGAAAGAAGGTTTATCATTTAACTTTTTGAGTACCTTTTATCTGACCTTTTTAAACACATTCACATACATCCGTGCACACCCATACACACACACACCCACTCAGACACTCATACACATGGACTGTGTCCTTAATCACAGCTGCCCGTTTGTGCAGTCGAGTCCAAGTACACCCCGTCCGGCGCGACTAGAAATGTAATTGGGGAATCAATTGGCCCAGCTAGACGGGCAACATTCAGCTCTAATTTGTTGTTGCCGTTGTTGTTATAACAATTCTTTATGCCGGCTATAACGTTAATTAAGTTTCCAAAAGCATTTAATAACCGAACGCCCAAACCGAAGCTCAAGGACGAGAAACACACACGTGCTGCTCCTTGGGACAGCTAACGCTGGCGACGACACTGCCCTGGTTCGTGTCCTGTTGGCCGCATATGCCATACATATGAGGACCAACTAATCAGAAAAAAAAAAAAAAATAAAAAACAAGCGAGCGTACCCGACTTGAAAATACCCTGATTGGCTGTTGAGAAAGAGTTTTTAAATATGAAAAGTGTAAACTAAAAATAAATAAAATGAAAATTCAAAACTATTCATAGTTTTTATCTATGTTCCTTTATAGTCTGTGCTAAGTACTATAATATTATCTAATTCTTGCGATATTGAAAAAAATGGTTAGCTTCATAGGTTAGTTACATACTTATAGATATCTTAAACTTCTAGGCTTAAGCCCTTGTACTTCTCGAGTTGAGGACATTCGAATCTATTAATATATATCATTTGATTTAGCCAATATACCTCATTTAATAATTTCAATGGCTGCAGACTATAGAAACCGGAGAAGCCAGACGTGATTGTCCTGTATGTATGCGTGCCAATATCATTTATAGCTATTGTCCTTGCCGACGGGTCGACGGGTCGACGAGCCGACTGGCCGGCGATACGGCATGGCATGTCACAAGTTCCAGTGTTAGACACAAATTAGGCGTCGCATCTGTTTAGGACTTTGGATCGATATGTGAGCGTTTTGATCGATATGAAATTTCCTTGAGCTTTGAACTTCTTTTCATGTCCTTGTCCCGCCTATTGACCTGTGCTTTGTTTTCTCTCTCTCGCTCTCCCCCCGTCGAGCTCATACTCTCATCATTAGCACAAACAAAATCAATAGCAGTTTAATTGAATATACTTTGGAAATTTCGACAGCTGTCAACTGTCAATGTCAGCTCAACGATTCCATATTTCGTTTTCACCTTAAACCAACAATATAATTAACTGCAATCAATAGTGTAAAATATTAATTGAATATCTGTCTTCGCCAACCCATCCATCCATCCATCCACTCAGCCAATTGGCCAGTCGCACTTGATTTAGCAATTTCGATTTGTGGCTCCGCCACTATTGTGCAATTTCCTAGATATCAAAAAACCCATTCAAGCCATTCAAAACTAATCACATATGAGCATACATGTTTTAACGCATGAAATGTGAAATATTTGGAGTACAGCTCGGGGTATTTAAAGCGGGGTTTAAAGGAAATTTAATTAAAACTATAGATGCATATAATTGTTATATATAAATAGTTGTAAAACATATCAATATTTTGCATACGTTTGATTGAAGAAAAAAAATTATGGATACTTATATCAAAACTTAAAATTTTAATTAAATAGTTAAGAATCAACTAAAGTAAAAATTATTAAAATATATTTTATTTTCCACTATTTATAGATAAGAAATCATATAGATAAACAAGACTACATATGTTTATCTATATGATATCATATCTATACAAATATATAAAAATATAAAAAATATCATATATCATATCTATACAAATATATAAAAATATACAAAATATGTATACATAAAATATAAAGATATAAAAATTAAGAAAATTGTAAAGATATTTTGAGTACAGCTCGGGGTATTCAAAGCGCTCTCAAAGGAAAGGTAAGTAAAAATATAGATGCATATAATTTTTATATATAAATATTTGTAAAATTATTCAATATTTTGCATACGTTTGATAGTAGAAAAAAAAATTGAAAGATGGTTAAATCAAAACTTAAAATTTTAATTAAATATTTAAGAATCAACTAAAGTAAAAATTATTATAATATATTTAATCTTCCACTTCCAAACGTATGTAGTCTTGCTTATCTATATTATATCATATTTATACAAATATATAAAAATATAAAAAAAATATATATAAAGATATAAAAATTAAGAAAATTGTAAAGATGTTTTTATTAAAGGTTCACAATATAACAAAACTACTAACAGCTGATTGTCGAAAATAAGTGCGCTTTCCAACACTGTTTAAAAATATTGTTAAGTGTTCTAAAACGAGGTGTTTTTATTTATTTTATTTTATTTATTGCCAAATGGATAGTGATAGAAATGAATTAAGAATTTGCAATAATTATCTTCGATCACAAAGTTATATGAAATTGTTCTATTCGTGTGATCTGAGGTGTTGTACACAGCTGAACACCTGCAAGTCTGGGGATTTATTTACATCGAGTGAGACAACAACAATCAAGGATGTCGACAGGATGGCAGCAACGCAACAATATGACACGAAAATGACACCACAAACAGCAGAGACATGAGAGAGAGAGAGGGAGTGATAGAGACAGAGCAAGTGCTTGAAAGATTAGTGAGAACGAACGCAGGCTGGGCGCAGGATATTGTTTGGATTGCATAAACAAACGGCATGGGCACACACGTTGTTTGGCTTTTGGAGCAACAACTTTCCAGTGCTGTGCAGCCGGTTCGTATCTGCCCACACACACACACACACACACGCACGCACACACACACATATAGTAGTTAACGTTTCTGAATCATGTGGACGACTGGAATTCATAAAGTATTCATTAATTGGAAACGCGCGCGCCCTGCCTTTGGCTGACCAATTGCCGAGGATTGCGGTTGGTAAAAACCGAAGCATTTCTCATATTTGAAATTCAGTCTTGTTTCGGACGTTCGGGCAGTAGAACCTGCATAAATTACCAGCCAGCCAGCCAACCACCGTGCCGCAATACCGCCAAGCCCAGACACTAAATCAGAGACACACGCTTCCCGAGTCGCAGGGGCTATGGTAACGGGGCCACCGAAACCCAGCTAGAAACCCGGCGCTATGTGGCAAATAATTTTCACTGTGCGTGTTGCCAACGATAAACGCTAACGTGTCGCCCAGAGATACCAAACGGAGCGGAAGCACACACAACAACAAATAGCAATAAATATATTATACAAATCACAAAAGCAACAACAACAAAATATTCGAGAATAGAAAAACAAATCATAGAAAAAAGTATTCGGCAAGTGTATAATGTATGTAGCGGCGAGTGCATGTATTTGTTGAAACGCTAGTGGAAAGTTCCATTTGATTTGATTTTTTTTTTTTTACTATTTTGATTTATTGTTTAGCCCGGCCACTACTTGAACTAACTCTCGGCCTCTACACATGCGTTAATTGCGTGGCAGGCGTGGGGAAACGGGCAAAAAGCATTGCGAAAATTCTGCTATACTGGCCCCCGAATGGATAATGGGTATTTGTTTAGACACAGGTAAGTCAAACAACGATTCTACTATTGGGCCAACAACAGACACAGCCGGCCAACAAGCAACAGTCGAAACGCAAACAAAGCTCAAAATATAGCATAAACGCGGGTCGTAGCCAAATCGGAAGTCAAGCTAGATTTTATAATTCATATTAGAGCTTTTGCGGTACTTCAATTTTGTTTAATATATAAAATTAAAAAATAGTTTAAATAAGCGTGGGGTAAAAGTAAAAATAAATATTGTGTTTGTATATAAATGCATATTAAATTTAAATATAAAACGATTAGAAATTTAAATTAAAATTATTCAAATAGTTCTATTAAAATTTTTTGAATGAAATTTCATTCAATAATTATATAAAAATAATTAAATATTTTATAATAAATAACGGGAAATAGAATCATAGAAGAAAATGTTACTCTGTTAGAATTTGAGAATATAACGATTTCAAACTGATTTGATAATTCTGAAGCAACATAATATCTATAGCAAAACAAAAACCCTTTAAAAATATTTAGGCAATTTTTCATCAAGAAGTAGGCAAAATCTTGACATTTTCTTCACTTGAGTTATAAAGTACTAAAAAAAAAAATATTACAATTAAAATATCACACATAAATACTTTTAAAAGCAGCTTGAATATCCTCTTAAATTTGGGAATTTAAATACATAACAAATTATATTTAAAGTGTTTCGTTGTTTTAAAAATGTATATAAAGAGTATTCTTTTCTCCTTATATAAAATAATTAAATCTTAATTTTTATTTCAATTGAATTTTAAATAAAGAGAACGAATGCTCTTAATAAAAATAATTCAAATTAAACTCAAAACAACCTAAAATCAAAATAAAATAAATGAAAATTTAATAATTTTGAAATATTTCATATCTATTTAAAATATATAAATTAAAACAAAAATAAATGTTTAAATTATAAATAAATTTTTATAGATCATTGAATACTGTTAATGAAAAAAATCAAATTAAATTAAAAATAAAATTTAAACAAAATATATATTTTTTAAATTTATAAATAAAAAATAAAATATTTTAGCTTAGTTACATGTTATGTTAAAAGAATTTTATTCTTAAAAAATCAAGCTCAAATTGAAGTTAAAAATTAAATTAAAATGTAATTATAATATTTTAAAATTATTATTATCATATTATTAATATTTTTTTATACTATATTATTATTATTATTATTATTTTATTATTCTTATTTTTTAAAGTTACATATATATTTTGCCATAATTTTTTATTTATGATCAAAGTAAAGGTTGAAATGACAAAAGAAAAAGAAATGCAATTGTATTTAGGCAAATATCCCTAAAAGTATGCAATTGAAATAGAAGGTAAAATGACTTGAGAGTGAGCACACGTAGGTTCAGAACATTCTTTGCTTTACAAAACATTGCGAAATACTTTAAATGAATAATTTAAAATAATGTTTCTTAGTGAAAGTAAAAGTCAAAACTGATTAGCTTAGTTGTGCGTCACTTGAATCAGAGCTAAATGTCACCCAGTCAGCCCTGTAATTTGGTTAAAACACTTAAATTACAAAACGCTTTGACAAAATATTTCTAATCCGAAAAGGACCTTGCACAAATGCTATAATTTGTGGTATCAAGCTACGTCGGCCTCGTCGCGTGGGGTCCTTGGACATGTTCGTTGACCATCAAACGGCCAACAAACTAATATACAAATCCGAAACACCACGCGTCACAGAAAGGACACAAAGAAAAAGTATATAGGGGATTACCGTTTATATATGTGCACTGAAAAGGGACAGCAACAATAACAAAACAACATGTCAATTAAATAAAACTGCAAGAAAATCAATATATACAAAACGGGAGCGAACAAATGTCACAGAAATGTAGAATTCAGTGGGAGCTCTGCCAGACTGGAAGGAAATACGCGAAATTGTCGGATTTTCCATGAATGAAAAACCTTAGGCGAGCCTCGGCCTCGGCGTCGGAGTCGAACTCGACGATTGGTGACGCAATGCGAGCGAGCGAGCGCCTTCCACCATAATTTAATAATTGCTGAAACATATTTTAATGATGTGTTACAGTGTACAGTTAATTTCCCACTTCCAACGCTAAGCAAATTGCTTCCGGCCTCGGGGGCGCCGTAATGCCGCTTGGCACGTAACAAGGCGGGGCGCTAACTTGACGGCACTTCCGGCTTCCGTTAGCCCCGGCCTTAACTGTTGCTTGTGTGTGGATATGTGGCTCTTTGGCTTTTGGCACAAATCGAACGAATTCTATTCTTGAACTGTGCTTTGCATAAATATTTTGACAGATGCCAGCGCGGCACAAGATACCGGCGAACCAGGCAACGATTGGAATCATACACGGAATCAGAACGGACCAAATGCGCCGCCTGGCAGCGTTGTGGCCATGAACGGCGGCTCGGGCAACATCGGCGGCATCGACATGCAAAATGCTGGCAAAATCAAGTTCGATCCGCCCAAGGTGCCAGTGATATTCGTTTTGGGCGGCCCAGGTAGTGGCAAGGTAACCCATTGCGATACCTTCATGCAGGAGCGACGCGGCGTCACGCACATCAATATGATGGACCTGCTGCAGCAATATGCAATGGGAAATGGTAAGAGAACTGAACTAACCCTACCCATAACTGAAAATTTATATGTACTAAAAGAAAGAAGAAATTACTTTCTAATAAAACTAAAAAAGTAAAAAAAATAATAATAATGAAGAAGTAAATAAAAATTATTAATAAATGCATATAAAATATATCAAAATAATAATAAAAATATATAAATTCATATCAAATATATCTTAAATAAAATATAAAAAAAAAAATTTAATGAAAATATAATAATAAAAATATAAAATATATCAAAATAATAATAAAAATATATAAATTCATATCAAATATATCTTAAATAAAATATAAAAAAAAAATTTAATGAAAATATAATAATAAAAATATAAAATATATCAAAATAATAATAAAAATATATAAATTCATATCAAATATATCTTAAATAAAATATAAAAAAAAAATTTAATGAAAATATAATAATAATATATAATATAAAATATAAAATAGTAATAAAATCTTGTCAAATTGATGAATTTAATTGATAAATATAGCATATTCTAATTCATTGTATCCACATGAATACAATACAATAGATGAGCTCCATATTAGCATACTTATAATATCTTTCTAATTCCAAAAGATACTACTGCTTAATATTCATGAAACAAACTTTAGTGCATAGAAAGTTTTATAAAATTAATAATTCAGTATTAATATCAGAAACACTAATTTTTAATCTCTTAAGAAAATCACAATCCGTCTGTCTGTCCGTCCGTTTTGTTTTAAAAAATCGATAACTATCCCCAACTAATTGTTATCGATTAAAACCAAAATCGAAATTCAGTTAAAAATTATATCTCGCCAACTTTTAAGCTAGAGACACCAAATTTTATATTTAGCTTTATATGTATTTTATGCAATTTTGAATTTTGTTATATTTTGGATACTGGCCCAAAATTCTCCCAACTTCTATGAAAAACACAGATTCGGCGGGGCTCAGGGTATCACCTACTTGTTTTTAGTAATAGATAGATGCCTGCACCAGTCCATAAAGTGCACCGAAATGTCAGTTTATAGGGATGCAATAGTGTTTCAATAAAAGTTTGGGGTTTACCCTCACGCCAAGTGCATACAATTTTCATGTAAACAAAAAGAGGCCTCACTCTTATATATGGCATAAATAGGTAAAATTATTGTGCAATTAATTTCGAAATAATTCTGAAATATTTTTGAAATTGTGAAATAAAAAAAATACTCACTATATATTATAACATTATATATAATATTAAAAAATATTTAAACATTTTTATTACTTTCATTTATTTAACTTTACGTTTACATTGCAGATATGCAAGACTTTTCGCAACTATCGTCGAAAACGGTCACCGAGGTGTTGATGTTGGAAATGAAAATGGCTCCAGCTGCCAAAGCATACCTAATATCAGGATATCCGCGCTCCATGCGCGACGTTGTCGAGTATTCGGAGAAGGTAATCAAAATGCATAAGCTATCTACATTTATTACATATCCAATTAGGGCGCCTTAGTCTCATTCATTATTATGAAACAATTTTAGTTAGCTTTGTATTCGTTGGGCAAATTGCCGTCGAGCCATTTCCACTAATTAGCTGTCAAGTGGGTCAGCGTTTATTTGTCGAAGGCTAATTCCCATGAATTTTGAAACGTACGCATAACAATGATCTATACTTATGCACACACATATTAGATGTATGTATATTTTGTATATGCACTAATTGTCTCAAGTGGCCACTAGAGGCATATTTTAGTTTTATACTAGCTACCTTGATTAATGTTAGCCAAAGAGGTGTAAAGGTAGTGCCACACGTGGGTGACGATGAAGTATATATAGATATATAGACATAAGTACAGTCGAATATTTATTAATTTTATTTTACTTATTTGATTTTAACTCAAAAAGGAAAGTTTTTCTAGCATTCATTAAACAGATAAGCCTAAAGCATCTTCCAAACAAGATTTATATCTAGAAACCGACAGACGGACAGAATAGGTATCCTCTCAAGTATCAAACGAACCCACTGGAACCCTTTATTAATAAACATGTTAAATTACTCCAAGAGATACTTTTGGGGGGCTTTCACTACACCCAAAACTCATATCCCTGGCTCAAACCGAGGCAAACTTTTCGAAAAGAAGTAGAGGAAGGTATGAAAGCAAACTAGAACAAGGCGGAGCATCTGTTTCGATAACACTTTTAATTAAAAACATAATACTTCAATATATAAAATTAAAAAAAAAAAACAGGCAGACTGCTCGACTAGAATATATCCTGCATCCTGAATGAGTTATCGATAAAAAATATAAGCTGCGTATGGCATACAGCAATATAAATACTTTAAATATTTCGAGTCTTTAGATTTTATAGTTTTCAAGATAAATGCAGCTTTATACGAAAGAACAGATGGGCATGCATAGATCGATTTTATGGGATCTATCACACTTCCATCTGCCCATTACTATATGTTCACAAAAGCCAGTATACCCCGAATTTCCCTTCTCAAAAGAAAAATCACTTGAATAAATTGATTTTAAGTATTATAAATAATATATTATAACGAGACTAGAGAGTTCAGATTCAAGGATAAAAAATACCTATTAAAGTTGAGTTCAATTCATTTATATTATTATTTAGTTAGGCTCTCATTAAATTCTATTTATGGCTCCTTATACAGATTTAATATTTGGTCAATGTCTATTTATACGTTTCAGATACAAGTCGTTAATGGTGTTATCTTAATATCCTGGCGTCAGTCGGTGCTACAGAAACAAATCGATTATGGCGCTAAATTAGGTCATGTTGTACTCTCCTTAGCCAAAATGGAATTGGAAAATTTCTTTAAAAATGTGATGCCAGTCGCTGATTACTTTGATCAAAGCGATATGCTATTGGCCGTGAGTAACGCCACTGCAATGCCATGGCAAAACTTTAATATATATTTCCTCCTCTAATATTTGATGCAGGTAAATGGCGAGCGTGCACCCACAGAGGTGTACAAAGACTTTCGCACCGCTGTGCTAGACATATTGAGTTCGCTCGAGAACCAAGAGGCCATACTGAACGGAGTTACAGGTATGGGCAGAGGGATACATGATATACCCGGCAGTATAGTTAGCGTAGACACCGCACCTAGTCAAGCCCAAGCGCCTCACATTACAGAGCAAGTTGTCGCAGCTGCGACGGGGCCGGGTGAACGCAACGTCACGAACGCTGTGATATCTCACATAGCCGCCAATGCGGTCACAGCCGCAGCGACGCTCCGTACAGCTGGCGGTGCAGACGATGACAGCGGCGTCGTTGTCACACAGCAGCCGAAGCTCAACCATGCCGGCACCAGCATGGACAAGAACGGATCCGAGCTGGATCCGCCAATCCCGCCCATCATCTGGGTCATTGGCGGTCCGGGCAGCAATAAGGCCACGCTCTGCCTGAAGGCCGTTGGCCTCAATCCCGGCTGGTCGCACATCAGGTGAATCTATAGTCAAGCCCTATTATATCCTACAACTAACTCACACCTTGTCGAAACAGCGTGGGGCGTCTGCTGCGCAACATCACGGACACCGCGCCACGTGCCAACACCGAGAGCTATGCCGTCAAGGAGGCCCTAGCCGCAGGCGAAATGGCGCCAGAGAAGTCGCTCAATCAACTCCTGGACACCAATATAAGGCAGCTGCGCGATAAGACCGGCATTATCATCGACGGCTATCCGCGGAATCTGCAGCAGGTCAAATACTTTGAGAACAAGGTGAGAGCTTCAGCTGGGACAGCTTTAGAGATGTATTTCATATTTCATAATTTTTATGCTCATGTTAAAGTTGACATGAAGACTTAGCTTATTGATTGCCATATAGTATTATTTCTATATATTTCTAATAAATATTTCTTTTGTTAGGCAATTTGACTTGAACTTTAAAGATATTTGAGTTATTTTTTTTGAGAAATACTTATGTTTTAGATAGTATATATATTAAATACTGTAATATATAGTTTAAATGGGTTCACCAAAGAAATTAATAGTTACAATAGTTTATGTTAATGTTAACAGCATGTTTTAGCAGTTATTCTTTCTGATAGACAAAAAATCAACTTTAACTTACATATTTAATTGAATCAATATCTTTATAAAAAATTTGTATATTTCTTTATTTATATATTAATAATATTAGTTATTCATAAGAAATCCCAATTATATATGATAAATGTATTAATATTTTTGATCTATTAGAGGTCTTTAAGCAAAAGACTAAGACCAAGACAAAGCTTAGATGGCTTCCAAAATTTCTACAATTTCATTGAATTGAACAAATCATGAAGTACTTTGATTACTTACCTTTAGCAACTTCAGATTGAACATAGTACTCTGCGAGTTCTGAAATTAGGGGAGAAAATAAGTTGTTAATATAAATTGCAGCAACAGCTTTATGAGAATATTAAAACAACTAAAAAATTAGCTACATGCTAACTAATTTTAATTTTTGTTCTAAATATGCCAACCGTACATGAAGGCTCTTTGTCAAAGATATATATGAAAAGCAATTTAGAAAGGGAAGGTTCTTAAGAGTTACATTAGAAAATTTGTATAAAGCATTATTGATAATTTTACTGAAATTTCCCACATTTATCTATATAGTAATTTAACTTGAGCTTCATAAATAATGTCTAAAAAACTTAATAAAGAGTTTTAAGACTTGTAATCTAACAACTTTGTCGACAAAATCTTAAGATTATTAGATGATTTTTCACTTGTATAAATATTTTTAAAATATGTTTAAAGTATGCGTAAATTAAGAATAGATTTCAAATTCCATGTAATATATATTAATGCAATTCATTTAAGGTTATCGGTTAAGAGAGGTTACGAGAGTAATTCATGCCTAAAGGTCTAGCCTATTAGACTCAAAATTCTTATTAGGAATAATTCACATTATATATTTACATATATATACTTATATTTAAAGCTATATAAATATTAATATTTTATAAACTTTTAATTTAAAAATTCAGTCTTTGAAAACCAAAGTATTATTGATTACTTCTCGTATAAAATTCCATGTGCTCACTTCACAGTTCTGAAAAATTATTTGTGTTCACCAAGTCCATGAAATTTTTCTAATATATTTTCCCTTTTATATTTCAGTACAAACAACGTCCACCCACCATACTTTTGGACTGCTCTAAACTGCAGTTGGGTCGCGGACGCATAGACGATACGGTCTCCTCGTTTCGACGTCGTCTAGAGATATTCCGCGAGCAGACCCTGCCTATGCTGAAGATAATGGACAGCAGCAATCGACTGCAGATCGTGAGTGAACTGTCTTAGGCATATTGAAAGTTAGTTTAAATATATCTTATATATATATTTATAGGTCGATGGCGATACGGACAGTCCGTCTGTGCAGCGGGAATTCGAGCGACTAATACGCAATCACATCCAGCAGTTGACCAACAAGGAGGGCGAGGATGCCAGCGAAGCGCTGGGCAATCATGTGATGCGCAACGAGCAAACGGATGCCATACTGCACGATCTGGAGACGAATGTGCCGGGCGCGGTGCCCACGATTAGCCACCACGTCAGCATGATGAACGGGCATATCAAGAGTCGGGGCAGCGCACAGCTGAGTGCCAAGCGGCCCAACCAGATGATGAATGGCCATGTGGGTGGACGACCCGGCACAGGACCCGTCGCACCGCTCGCTCAGCCCGTCGACTTTCGGCATATGCTCGAGGAGGCCGAGCGCTATCCGGTCGACTCGTACATGTAGAATATAGCATAAACATATCGATCTATGACAACGTTTTCTAGTTTTTATAAACGAAGCTCTCGTGTATAGCCTCTAAGCGTCTATATTATTGTTAAAGTTGTTTTGTTGGTAATTTGAACATGAATTTTATAGCATTGCGTCACTTAGCTGACCATTTTTTATATCCTACGTAAATAATGGCTAAAAAGCAAAAAGACAACAAGTAAAAAAAACAATTGTGGGCCAATTGATATTGATTCTCATTGATTTCAAATAGACAATTAAGTTTAGTAGTTAAGCACAGTGATGTCACACGAAATAGCTTTTAAAAATTGCCTTCATTGAAGGCCTCAATACAATTGAAGGTAGCCTAACATAAGCAAACATTAGCAAGCATAGAGTGAATGCAAAAAAAAAAAAATTTAAAATTAATCTAGTGAATCAGTTTGAAACAACACTTTAATAAAAAGCCGAAAAAACAATATTCTATTTATTGAAAAATAACTAAAAATATAAGAGAAATTTAAGGGAGTTGAATTAGATGCACTAAACTTCTCTATAAAGTTAGACTAATGCTAAATATTTTTACCCCATTTCTAGTTATATTATTATGAAATATATTTTATTTCTAAGCTTTTCATATACATTTTTATTTATTTTTTTTTTAATATTTTTTTATATATATAATTTTTATTTATATATAATTTTTTTTATTATTTGTTGTATTTATAATTATGTTTTATATATTTTTATTTCCAAATATCTTTATTGAATTAATATTTGATTTTTATTCAAATACTTATAATTATTTTTATACGATTTTTTAAGAGCCAAACAATATTATTTGATATTATATTTGCATTAGAAGCTAACACCTTTTTTTTATACGATTTTTTTTCCAGTTTTTTTCTATTATTTGAAATATTTTTATGTTATTGTCATATTATTTTTATTTAAATATTTATATTTCTTTAAGTAAATTTCTCAAGTGCAAAATATTTATATATATAATAAAATATTATAAAAATATTATTTTTTATTTTATATATGTTGATATATATTTTTAAATATTTTTAAGAATATGTTCATTTGTTTTTAATTATGTTGATATATATATTTTTTTAAATATCTTTATTCATACATTTTTATTTGTATTTAATTATAAAGAGTTCTATAATTGCGTTTCCTTAAAGAGCCGAGCAACGCCATGATTTTTTTGCAGCGGGAGGTGGCTTGGGCGTGGCGGCTCTGCGGCGCTGTGGAGCTGGGTGGTTTGCCCTGATTTCTCTGACCATACTAATCCTCTCGAATTGTTTCTCGTACTTGTACAAGAGATGGTTGGAACCTGGCGCCTGAAACCTGGAACTATAGCCCTTTGACATTGTAGTTTTTGTCATTGGCGTATAGGCTGAACCGTCAGCGTTGGTGTCATACGTCATTCGTGAATGCACTGCAGAGTAGCTGGAATAAGCTCGAGGCGGATCCTTTTTATCCTGTACATCCCTTTGGGTTTCTTGAGCATCAAATTCGATTGACGGCGTGTAGTCGGAATGACTAGTTTCAGCTAGTTTTTTTGACATTTCCGATTTTTCGGGCATCTCCGTTGACTTTGTTTGCGTACTAGTCTCATCGTCAAGCTTTAGCTTTTTGGCCCCGAGGTCTCTCTCCTCAGTTTGAGTCGATCGAGTGCGTTTCAGGTCGTTCCACGTAACCTTTTTGCCTTTTTTGCCTAATTTTAAAGATAAATTTAGACTGCACTCTCCTTCTTTGTCAGGCTCTGTCTCTTGTTCGGTAGCAATAAATGGCTTCACAGCTAAGACGCTTTTTTCGCGCTCACGCCTCGCAATTACGTTATTTTTGGTTTTAGCGACCTTTGCTTTCTCAGTTTTAGGAGCGGCTTTTCCCTTTTTTGCCATTTTAAAACGTTGTGGTAAATTATTAAGCAACTAGAGTTTCGTTCACTGCGACAAGACTGTACGCAATGATAATTTTCTCAGCTGCAGCTTTGCACCAGTCAAAAGTCCAAAAGAAAAGTGTTGTGCAACGTCGATAACGGGCAAGAAAATATCGATGAAAAAGGTCGCTAATTACCTTATCGGAAAAACTCTTTTAATTTTAACACAGAAATATTAGATCAATCTTTTGAGAAATAAAATACAGTTATTAAGATTCTATGCGATTCTGGACGTAGACTCAAATCGTTGGCACCGTCTTTAGCTTCACCATTTGCCACTCCTTCATATGTATACCTAGTTGTTTCTTGGGATAGCAGAAACAAAACTTCTTAGCATGCTTATCGCTAATACACTCCGAACTATTTGCGTAGCTGTTCAAGCGACTAATATCTGGCACATGGAGGTCCTCAATGGCCTGCAGCTCGCGATTGTAGCGAATTGTCGCCTGGAATTGGCCAAAATCGGGATAGGTGCGGAAGGTCAAACGATAAATGGCAATCGGTCCATGTGCCGTCTTCCCGGCATTCTCCCCGTGCGACGCCTTCTTCTCCGCGAAGTCCATATCCTGCAGCCCCAGGCGCTGACAGAAGGCATTGTAGCGATGCTCCAGCATCCAGTGATTAATGTGATAGACAACACGCTTGCCGAGCAAATACATCTCGCCGTTCAGACGCTCTGCCACGAACTCGTTGCAAGTGCACCAATGCTCTCCGATGCAGGCATTCGCGCAGCTGCGCTCCTCCGGCAGCGGATGGAACAGCGACTGGCTGCTCCGACAAGCTGGCAGAGCGGGCAGCATCGCTGGCGTCGTGGCGTTCAGCTGGAGCAGGTGCCTCAGCGTATTATACAGATCAAAGTTGGAGCACAAGCGATCGTGATTCTGAGCCAGGGCCTCCACGTACTTGGGATACGCGTTGCAGAACCAAGGCGGCAAATAGATATACAGCAAGGGTAAACGTTCCTCCAGGAAACTATCGGACAGCTCCATAAGCTCGCCGTTGCGTGCACCATGGCCACTCACCAATATAACAATCGACGTCTCAAAGAGCTTCTCCTCCCTGAGCCTGTTCAGGTAGCCAACGAATATCCGATCCAAGCCGGCAGCGCCAAAGTTCGACTCATGCGTGATTGTGTCGCTCCAAAAGAAGCCGAACATAGGTCGATCCACTTCCCCCGCAAAGCGCCCCGTGAACTGTGCACAGAACTCGTAGACATACGAGACAGCCAGTCGACGTCCAACGCAGTAGCTCTGCCCAAACTTGTCGTACGAGCTCAGCGCCCGCCTAATGTCCCGGAGCAGCGGTCCCATGTCATAGTCGACTGCAACGTTATCGAATCCAGGCATATTCTGTAGGAAGCCAGCTTCAGCCACGTTGTCTTCGGCAAGGGCTGTGGCATAGCCAGCACGCTTGAATGCCTTCCATATCCACGAGCAGCCCGAGTCCTGGCCACAACGAGTGTCCGACTGAGCCGTTGTATGCCCCGACAGAAGAGCCACCAAATTGGGTACAGTATTGTCGGCCACCTTGTTATATCCGTTCAGTTCGAACCAGCCCACTCCATTGACAAATCTCGTCGTCTTTGGCATTGTGCGCTGAAAGTTCATACGCGACATGCTGTCCAAGCCGAGGATTATAACGTTAGGCTGGCGCTGCAACGGCTTGACGTCCATCCGCTTCTTCGCATTGTTCACTTGAACAAAGGCGAACGCATCACGTTGCAAGATCCTCGAACTGTCCACTGTCTCATGGCATTCGGCAACAATGCTTTTTACCGTCGACGGCAAGTAAGTTTCTAGCTTAAAGCTAACTGGAGGATGTATCCTGGGGGATGTTCAAGGATTAGGACTGAAGGTAAGTTCGATAATGGGAGTAGGCCTACTTGCTGTTATGCTTGGGCTTTTCGTCTGTGCCCTCAGCTATTTCTCGATAGTTGCAATCGACACTGGACGCGGTCGGATTCAATTGCGACAAGATCTCGCGGTTTACTATGAGCTTGTAGCGTTTCGACTGCCCATCGTATTGCACTTGGAACACGTCGCTCACATTCGAGCAGCTTATCGGCTGGGATGGCTTAAAAATCTCCATTGCTTCGTGTGAAAAGGGATCGCCAAACGGCATTTTGCATTCCTTACTATTTACAAAATATCGCACGGGCATATGATTCGCTGGCTCATTTTCTGGATCGAAACTTATGCCATCGGCCACTCTAATTTTTCCTCTTCTCGATCTTGTCGTTTCTGGGACCCGTCGCGAAAAGGCAAAGCGACCAATTATCTTATTAGAACGAATCATTTCACGTATCTGATCTTCCCTTGCAATTACGTTGGGTGGCGTAGAATAGGGGATTATCTCCTCCAGTACTGCCGGCAAGTGCTCGAACGCGTTATCATTTTCAATGCTCTTACTTTTAAGATTCAACCAAATGAGTACCAACAAAATTCCAAAGAAAATGAAAACATATTTGCGTACTAGTGTCATCTTTTTAAGTCTTGGCATGCCTTCAGAACAAATTTTTAAACAAGTTCCAAGCCTCAAGTACTGCCTGGAATGCTTAAACTAATCTGGAAAACTAGCTCAGCCCTGAACATTGTTTACCTAGAGTTCTTTGATTATATATCAAGCGATGTGGAGCTTGGAAACAAACTCGTTTGGAAGTCCGCTTATGTGTTAATACTTGGATAAGTTAATGAAAAAATGTAGTTCGGAGTCTTAAAATATTCTTTGAGATATCACCCAATATATATATGAGCTCTCAATAAAATATTTATATTAGTTTCGTATTGAGTTTGCCCTGAACAAATTTTATTAAGTCCCATCATCAAAATATCCTGCCTAATATGGAAAAACACTTGTAATAATAAAAACATTATACCCTGATTTCCTATTTTCAATGGGCTCAGGGTATAACAAGTAAGAAAACTCTAGTCGGGCGTGACCGACTAGGGGATACCCTGAGCCCCGTCGAATCTGTGTTTTTCATAGAATTTGAGAAAATTTGGGGCCGGTATCCAAAATATAACAAAATTCAAAATTTCATAAAATACATATAAAGCTAAATATAAAATTTGGTGTCTTTAGCTTAAAAGATGGGCGAGATATAATTTTTTATCTGAATTTCGATAATATTTTTATTCGATTACAAAAAAACGAATATATTTATCGATTATTGGAAATAAACTTGACGCTTCCCATTTTCAATGGGCCCAGGGTATAAAAATATTTAGTATCATGATTTTATTTTAATATTGTGTTCCTTGGTCGTCAGTATTGATGCGAGTAACCGAAAAAGTTAGATTCGCCTCGCGGCAAGCGCAGAACTGCTGGGCAACGTGGTCAGAGATGCAAAATGATTCAGTGCGATACGAGTTCAATCGCGTTATGAATTCTTCTTGAACGTCGACACGTTTCTTGAGCGTCGAACGCTTCGAGTCGACCAAAAATGTGGCACGAAACAAGCCTCCATTAGGTCGAGTGACGAACTTAATGCGATAAGTCTCAATACTCTCCGGTGACAGCACAGGATGGCCATCATCATCGAAGATCTGCCTGCGCTCGGCTCTCAGTAGTTTGGCAAGTGTTAGGCGAACACACTTTTTTTCGTAATTGTGACTGGCCAGATACGTGTTGATGCGATAGACCACTGTTCTTGCCCAGTAAATCAAGCCTTGGCTGAGGGGCACCTGCACATACAAGTCACAGGTGCACCAGTGGTCGGGTATGGCAGCATCCTCACAGCTTCGATTCACGGGCAACGGCTCGAACAGCGATTGACATTTCGAGCAAGACGAACTTAATCGTGGGCCTGACTGTCCCGGCACGAGCAAGTGCTTCAATGTCAAATGTAAGTCCAAAGTGGAGCTCAATCGACGACGATTCCGGTCCAGCGCCTGCGCAAACTCTGGATGCTGCTTGCGATACCAGGGCGGCAAGTAAATGTGCAGCATGGGCAATCGCTCCTCTAGGAAGCTCGAAGCCAAGTTCATCAACGGTCCCTGGCGCTGGCCATGATCACTGAACAAGACAACAACGGCTTTATCGAACAAACCAAGCTCCTCGTACCGCTCCAAATAACTCAGAAAGTCCCTATCTACACTTGCCGGCCCCTGGAAGTCGGAGTGACTAAAGCTATTCGACCAAAAGATACCAAAGATGGGCTTCGGCGTGTCCTGAACAAAACGCCTCACCAGCTGAAGGCAATAACTGAAAACGTAGCGAAAGCTGTGCCTGCGACCAAGGCAATATTCATAGCCAAGGTACTTAGCACCTTTAAAAATGCTTTGGATCGCAAACATAAAAGGACGTAGGTAATAGTCAACCGGCTTGCGAATGAAGCCAGATGTCAGATAATGAAACGTATCTATAGAAGGAGTGTCCTCAGCATAGGCTGTCAGATAGCCGGCATTTCGAAAGTGATTCCAGAGAAATTCGAACTGGTCAAAGCAGCCCGGCAAACGGACATCACACTGCGAGCGCCACTGAGCCGGCGTGAGACCCGTCAATAAGGGCATTATATTGGGTAACGTATTGTCGCCGATCTTATTATAGCCAAGCATCTCATACCAGCCCTGCTGCCGCACAAACTGGGCTGTCAGTGGCATTGTCCTCTGAAAGTTCATCTGTGACATGGAGTCGATGCCCAACATTATCACACTAGGATAGATACGACTGCGCTCCTCATCGACTTTCTCATTCCGACCGACTGGATATTGGACAAACGAGAATGCATCGCGTTGCAGGACTCGCGATCTGTTGCCCAGTTCATAGCACTCCACAATGATGCCTTTAATGCGATTCGGTACGTGCCAATTCTGTGAAAACGGGACGGGTCCAACTTCCCTATAAGGGAAAGGGTTTTGCTCAAAATGATTATAGACCTTTCTGTAAATACGTGATCAATGCGTAAACAATCGTTCAAACACCCACCAAGTTACGGAATCATTCGCTCCACGTATTATCTTATAGTAAACGCAGCTAAATGCTGAAATGTTTGGAAATAAAGTTACGATGAGAGACTCGTTAACGTGCACAATGTATTGCCTCTTCAGCACATCATATAGAATGGTAATTAGGTCGGGCTGATCCGTACATTGCTTAAATTTAGCTGGCTCAAAAATGTTCATGACATCTTCAGAGAATGGGTCAAGTCGTGGTATTTTGCATTTGTAATCAAAGACGCAGAAATCTTTATTAGAAATTGAAGGCTTCGAAGTTGTACGCTCTGTACTCGATTCGTCATCGTATGAAGTAGGCAGTTCATTGCGATTGACCAATAAAAAGACACAAAAGACTAGGAAAATGATAATTGTTAGCCGTTTGCATTTACCAACCAGGCGAGGATTCATTTTTATTTTGTACAATTTCGAATTGGTCTATTTATTAATCTATGAGTCTAAACTGAATGCTTGCTTTCTCGCCTGAGAAATAGCTCGAGTTGACTTACGTTCCGGCTGTGGCCCTTTTGGAAGATTTCCTTTGTTTCCGAAGGTTCCTTAGCTTGTAGATGGATAAGTAAAGAGTAGTATTTTGTTATTTCCAATTATATTTTCGCTTGAAAACGCATAAAAATATGAGTTGTGAACTTCAACCGGATGGAGTTTACAGTACGCGCAATAAATAGGGCCTTTAATTCAATTTCCTAATGCTTAAATTTCCTCAAGGTTGCATTCGACTATCTATCTTAAGAAGGCAACTCGAATGGCCCCGGAGTAATTGTCGAATGTCATGATAAACAAAATGTTTCGCTTATCAACGTTTCCGCTGGTTCACATAAATATTAAAAATAGAGAAATTCGTAAAAAATCAGCTGGAACGACATTCTAATTACCGATTGAAGATGATTGTGCCTTTGTATATATACGAAAGAAGTCAAATCAACGCGAATCGAATTGATGCACTTTCTACATGGCAATGGATGTAAAAACGATTTAAGGCAGAACATTGCTTCTCGGTTACCTACATCTAAAATTATAATAGTTTCAGTAGTATTTGGCATCTTGGCTTTTGGTAATTAGAGAACATCATTCGAATTCGTAGGTTCATCTCAGTAGGTTCTCAATCCAAGCACACAAACAATCCCAAACTTTCACAATGTATCGTTGGATGGTTACCTGTAATGGAAAGCTTCTAATTGTCATCCTGTTAGTCCTAATCATCTGCATATATTTTAATTATCCGACTAAGCATGAACTCAAGGAAATAGTGCCAACTTTTACCACAGAACAGTCCACAACAAGTACATCGGTTTCAGAAATACCCATTCCACATAAATTCAATGTTTTTTATCATGAATGCAAAATACCACGAATCGACCCATTCTCCACCGAAGCCATGGCGATTTGGAAGCTTTCCGAAGTCAAAACTTGTACGGATCAGCCTGATTTATTCACTGTGCGATATAATGCGCTGCAGAAGCAATATATATTACGCTTTAATAAGCCTCTATTGATGGAGCTTTTTCCAAATGTAACCAAATATACCTGTATCTTATACGAGATAGTGAGCGGACCAACAGATAAGCCCACCTGGTACGTATTAAGTTTCCTTAAGTAGCGATCGACGTTAGTAACCAAAGCATATGATCCTATTCAGGAGCAAGGGATTACCATTTGACTGTCTAGATAGGAACGTGCCTCGTCACATTTCAGGCATCGTCGTGGAGTGCTATGAATTAGGCAACCGATCGCGGATTCTGCAAAGCGATGCATTTTCTTTTGTCCAGTATCCGATTGGTCGGAATGAAAAGAATGATGAGGAACGCAGTAATTATAGTTATAGTGTGATAATGCTAGGCATCGACTCCATGTCACAGATCAACTTTCAGAGGACAATGCCACTGACAGCTCAGTTTGTACGGCAGCGGGGCTGGTATGAAATACTGGGCTATACCAGCGCTGAAGAGAATACGCTCAGTAATCTTATGATTTTTTTGACCGGCCGATCGCCGCAACAGCTCCAACCCTTCTGCGATGTGACTAAGCCGAGCTGCTTGGATGCCATCACTTACCTCTGGAATCATTTTCGCAATTCGGGCTATTTGACTGCCTATGCGGAAGACTCTCCCGCCCTTGATTTCCAGCGAAAGCCCGTCGATTTCTATCTGTATCCTATTTTGGAAGTTTTCAGTAAAATCATGGATGGAGTGAAACGGGTTAAGGACGACTACTGCCTGGGCCGTAGACAGAGCTTTCGCTATGTTTTGGAATCTTGTCTGCAGTTGGTACAGCGATTCATTCATGAGACGCAAAAGCCACTCTTCGGGCTCTTTTGGACAAAGAGTTTTAGCCATGACGACTTCAGTGCAGCCGCGCGCGTGGATAAAGATTTTGTAAAGTATCTTGAGCTGTACAAGGAACATGGATTGTTTGATAAGGCAATTGTCATCTTGTTCAGCCTCCATGGACAACGTTCGGGTCCCTTGATACAATTGACATCGGGTTTTCTTGAAGAGCGATTGCCCATGCTACACATTTTCTTACCTCCCTGGTATCGGAAAAAGTATCCAGAGATTGTGCAAGCGCTTGACGTGAATCATCGTCGGCTATGTTCCACTCATGATTTGCATTTAACCATAAAGGATCTGCTCATGGTTGTACATCCAAACTTGGTCTTTGACATCGTGTGCACTAAATGCATATCCTTGTTGAACTCTTTGCCAGAGAATCGCACCTGTGGACAGGTCTCCATTGCAAAACAGTTCTGCCCATGTCATCCGTATACACGAGTACCACACAGCCATCAAATACGGCTCTGGACAGAGATGATTGTGTTTCGGATTAACCAATATCTGAGCAGGAAAAATTATGCCAGAAAATGCTCTCCCTTGAAATTAGATCGTTTGCTAACAGCAGAACGTCAACAGCTCTATAATTTGGAGGGACAAATTGTGGAGCCAGTCGACGGTACTGAAAGATATCACATTATGTTCACAACCCAACCTAATGCAACTTTTCACGTCAACATTTTCATCAGCAATAAAAAGAATATAATAAACATGCCATGGAATCAAATTCTACGTATAAGCTCTCATGACAGTTGTGTGGATGAAATGGTGGCCAATAAGCTGTGCGTCTGTCGATCGTCGCATTAATATATGAAATAAATTAAGATTTATATGTTGAATAATAGAATAATATTATAATTAAACAAATAAACAATAAAAATTGTATGGCCTGAACCCAATGCAAATAGAACAGGCATAAGGATTGTTCAACGTTCAGGGTATCTCCTAGTCGAGCAGTCTCGACTCATACAGTAATAGAAGAGAATAAACGGATAGTTCTGCTATATCCACCTAATACCGGGTATATTCTTATCACATAGTCTCCACGACTTTGCTTTCAAGTTCAGCACATTTTACTCTTCAAATTCTTATCATTCGCAGCATATGCTCTACCCAAATATTTTAACCTTTGATTTCAGTAAAGTTGTATTCAAACGCAAAGTGTCAATTGAATAACGAATCAAAACATTTTCTGCAATTGCGTATTCTTATCATAGATAATATATTTCAATGATATATGGTTAAATTATGATTAAATTAGTCTGAAAAGGCGAATGGGACTTAAATGAATTAAATGCTGATAAAGAGGCTAATGCAGCTGACCTTAATTTATTTAGTGAGATGATATTATACATTAGATAATAGAACTATTTAATGCTTACTTATACATAAATCAGTATTAGGTTTGGCTATGCCATAGACACTACAAACGCATATAGTATGAGTACCTATGTAAAAATATCGGCTAGGCCTTTAAATCACTATAGCATATACAATACAATTTAGCAATTTTATCATTAATGCACGTCGAATCTTCTTTATATGAATTCGTTCGACTAATGCTCTCCACATTCACATCGACCGTTTCTGTGAGATTGTTGAACACAACTGTGGCCTCAAAGTCGGCGCTATTCTGTTGCACCTTGAACTTGGTGCGGTAGACCGCCTGCTCTATTTGCGGCAGGTCGTCCTTCCAGGAGATGCCTATGCCTGTTTTAATTTGCGTATAATGTACATAGTTCAAAGACAAATTGCTACACAGACTGCTGAGATTTTTTTCCACAAAATATACGTTCATCCGATCGATGACACGCAACGCAATGCGATCGGTCCAACCGAGGCCATCGAGTCTTCGATACGGCCGGCACGTGCACCAATGCTCTGCTATGCCGGCCTCGGAACACGTCCGATTCTCGGAAATCGGATAGAACAATGACTGACAGGTGGGGCAATCGTAGGATCTGGGCAAAGCCGGACCATCCGGTGTGCCGCCCAGCTCGATGATATGCTTCAGCGTATTGTGCAAGTCAAAATTGGAGCTAAGGCGATGTTGGTTCAGCGCTAGCGCCTCAGCGAACTGCGGATATTGTTCTCGAAACCAAGGTGGTAAATAGATAAACATCATGGGCAAACGTTCCTCCAAGTAGCCCTCGGGCAGACTGAGTATTTTGCCAAAGCGCACACCATGATCCGCAAAGAATATCATAATTGTGTGCTCGAACGCACCATCGCTGCGGTAGCCCAACAGGTCGCCCAGCACCTTCTGCTCCATGGCCGAGGGCATGAAGTAGTCGTCGTGACTGAAGTGATTCGACCAGAACATGCCCCAAATGGGTCGCTTCGCCACATAGCGCTTCATGAACTCTTTGCAGTAGTCGAAAATATAGGAATTGGCCAGACGACGACCATAGCAATAGGTCATATAGCAACCGGGACATTTATAATTGTGCATTTCCTTTTCAAGGGCGCGCAGAAATGGTCGAAAGTAGTAATCGGTGGGCTTTGTGTTGAAGCCCGGCTTAAGATAACTAAACGTATTCGATGGACTTTCGTCCTCCGCATAGGCGGTCAAGTAGCTGGCATTCTTAAAGTATTTCCAGATCAGAGGCAGCTCGTCGAGGCAACCGTCTTTGTCCGTATCGCAAACGTGCTCCTTGGCCGTCTCCGGCGAATAGCCGCTCAGAATGGCCAAAATGTTGGGAAACGAATTGTCGGCCACCTGCAATTGATGGACTACGTTCAGCCGGCGAAGATTAACGGATCTACGACAAATACAACCTTGTTGTAGCCCTGCATTTCATACCATCCGGGACCCTGTAGAAACTTGTGCACCATGGGCATTGTACGACGTAGATTTATCCGCGAGAGTGTATCGATGCCGTACATGATGACACTCGGTTTGCGCGGACTCGCCTTATTCGCTTTCAGCAAGGGCTTGTTCTGCTGTATAAGTATAAAGGCATCTTGTTGCATTTTGACGGGCGGCTCCTCAGCAGTGTCGCAGTCCACCAGCATGCCCTCCACATGTTGCGGCACCACATAGCCCTGGGTGAAGTATTTACTCGGACTGAGACTAAGCGACACACAAAGAGCGGCAATTTAGGGAGGCTTACAGAAAGTACGCGGTTTAAGAAATTTACATGTTATAGGTCTCCACGTGGTTGCCAACCTGTATCGCACGGTAGAAACAATTGAACTCCATATCACTAGAATTGAGCAGCTGACGAGCGACGCCCTGATTGATATGTAGCACATATCTCTCAAGTTGCTCATCGAACACGGCCGAGACTAGATCACTTTCATTCGAGCACGGTATAAATTTGCGTGGCTCATAGAATTCCATAACTTCCTTCGAAAATGGATCTATATAGGGTATCATGCACTGTGACGTATTCACATAATATTTCGGCACCACAATCTGAGGCACGATACCCCTCACGGGTGGTGTGGGAATTACATTTGAGTTTCGTATATTTATTGATGGACTGCTGAGAGTGCGGGATTTCCGATCGACATTGCCAATCGATATATACTTTATGAATAATATCACTAGGATCAAGCACAAGGCAAACCATTTGTATATGAAGCGCCCGCTGCCAAGACGAGCACTCATGATGTGCTTTTGGACGCGAACCGAACTCAACTAACATCGAAGCTGTTTAGCCCTATTTCGAGGAGGCGCCGTCGTCGTCTCTCACATTGGTTATGACATTTTCGTTTGACTTTATCAATGAATGAGTGATGGTATTGCCACTCAGAGCGCGTTACGCGTACTTTAGGCTATTTGGTTTCTGACTAAAAGAAACGTGATTCTCTTTGCACCTGCGGTAGCTTCTCACAAACTGTGACAATCATGAAACAAGCCCAATTATAAATATTGTGGGTGGGTTGAGGTACCAACAAAAGACATATTCGCACAGCTGTCAATAAGCTTGGAACAAAACTCAATATTTGCTACTAAATAAAGTGGATGTAGGTGTAATTTTATTGAGAAAACACCTTTTGGTATGACTTGGTAAAATGTATAAAAATAATTCCAAAAAATATTAAAAAACAAGTAGAAATGCTCTAGTCGGGAATACTAAAACATGAACCCTGCATAGAGCACATATTTCTATAATTCTAAACTTTATCTTGCTGTTTCTTTATTTAATTAGTCAGGGTATATTAGATTTGCGCTGTCAGTCTGTCCGTCCGCCCGCCGTGCGTCTATCCGTCCGTATATATAACTCCTATAGGGGGTGTAGCCAGCCGCAAAGCTGAAACTATTTTTTTAAATTTTAGAGCTAGTAACTTCAAAATTCAATTATTGAGCTACCGCTGACTTCCTCTAAAGACTTTTTAAGGGTATGGCTAAAAAATACCCTGTAATTTTCACAGTTTTGTCACCTTAGCCCCAAAATTGTACAGTTACGTTAGTGTAGACTCCTACTAAAGAACGGCCACAACTTATATGTTCATAAGAAAAAAACTCTATATTCTATTCATACTATATATTCAATCAAACTGAAATCCCAATCGGCTCAAGACATTAATGAACACATTCGAATCATTGCAAAATCAATATTTCTATTGATTATGGTTATGAGGAGAGTCATTAAAATTATTTCATAAATATTGTTAAATATTCAATAAGTCAGTAAGTAAAACCTGGTTACCTTGACCTTGGGTAAACGGCAAAAACGTGTTCTGTAAATAATTGAAAAGCCACGAATTCATCAGAAATAACTGCACAGCTCGTTTACACAAGTTGCTATCTGCAAACACTTCTAGAAATACATTTTTCGGCTGCTTTGTCATGTCACGAACACTGCAGAAGGCAAGGATGGAAATGTAATTTAATGAATATATTTATTGTTTCTTTTTTTCTCTTTTTTCGTTATCAAATGTAGCTGATTTTATCAACTGTATGCGGAATTAGATGCCCTTAACATTTGTGTTTTTTACTGAAGTTAGATATCAAATGTTTACCTACTTGCTTTTGCTTTTAAAATTTAATTTTTCTCGATAAGGAAGAAATACAAAAAAAACATGTAAGTTATGTATATATATTTATATATATATAATGTACAATTACTTGTGTCCTAATAATTATAGGCATTTTGAGGACTAGGATAATAATAATTGATGTTTTTTTATTTTAAAAATATATTTATATATATAAATATTTATATTTATAGATATGAGTTGAGAAATAAATAAAAAAAAAAAGTTTTATATAACAATAAAGCTGTAAAATACATTAATATAAAGTTAGCATTATTAATAATTACTTTTTTTTGTGAAACCCTAACAGAGCTTATCTCCATCAGATAATATAAATGCTAATTAAAATTGCTAAGAATAATTATTATAACATTTTGCATACTTTTGGGCCGAAAGAAAATTTGCATAATCTCTTAAAAACATACGCTGACTTTAATGAAGGCAAATATATTCATGATAAATTTATATATATTATTATATAAATTATTTTTTCTATTCAACTAAAAGTATCTTATGCAAAATATATTTAAATTCATATTTACTTAAATAATAAATTAATAAACATTTCACATTTTGCACAGTCTACAAGTAAAGATATTATCAAAGATAGATAAAAATTCTTGCTAACTCGTATATTCTGGCTATATAAATCTTACATTTATATCAAAAGATAAGATTTAATAAAAAGGAAACATGGGAGAAGATGATTTACTGCATCAAAAAGCTCATGTATATTTTTATTATTTTATTTTATTACTTTATTAAATTGTATAATTTAAGTATTAGAAACAAAATATAAAATGATCTTTAAAAAATATTGGTAAAGCCTTAATAGGGAAATTGGTCTACGGCTAGCAACAATTATCAAAATAAAACAAGAAAAATTGCTTTAGACGGGAGTGATAAACTAGGCAATGCCCTGACAACAAAGCATAGCTGATGTATATGATATTTATTAATTATTTCCCTATAATTTCTAGTGATTCAGAGATCAATATTCTGAATTTACCTAAAATTTGCCGAATTAGAATGAAATTATGATTTTAAACTTTATTTTTTAGTGCAGGTTGTTAAAACTATGATAACAAATTAAATCAAGCTACACCGAAAGATTACATAGATTCGATTATAGTCTATAGACCCTCTAAAGACGAATTTGCAAAAGAAAACGAACCAACTCAAATAGAAAAGATCAACGTTCACATAAATAACTCTAGGAGCTCTCTATGTGTTGACTTAAGCGTATCAACATTTCCACAACTTTACTGGGTATTCCAGCTAGTCAGTATCAATCAATATTTATCTTAATGAAGCTTATCTCAATTCCTACGAACTCTCGTTAATTTCAACTTTTAAAATGACATTTGTGTAGAACAATAGTCTAGATTGATACCTATTTAAAGATCAATATGGAATATCGTGACATGTTTGGAGATGCCCTTGGAAATATATTTGCTGATATTAAATTTCCAATTAAGCCAATGGCCGCACCTACCTAGACACCCTACACGGTTGCAAGGAAGGCGCGGCATGTTCGACACATGTATGTCCCAGTCTGGTAATCAGCTTTAAGCTCTTATCAATGAGTTTATTCGCGTGTTGTTTGCCTTTACACAGTGTGTATTTTATGCCATTTACTCTAATCATAAATGACAATTACTCTTGTCCGTTTATCAGCTACTCTGTACAGTCGGATAAAGCGCACTACATCTGCCAACTATCTCAGGGCAGCAGACAGCCGACTTTGTTATTGTTTTCAGTCTACAGCTAGCCGTTCCCAGTTCCCAGCTTTCTACTCCCCATGGAACGTCATCGTCGACTGTGGGCAATCAGGCAGAGTTGCTGAAAGTCATTCTGCGCATCCACAGATTATTTCCGAGTTAGTTTGCTGCGATAATTCAAACGAGTCGGATCGGTTGATGCGTATCAATCTGCTGATTTATTTTCATATTTTGCTTGAGAAAAATTGTAGTCCTTGTACAAAATGGCTAACAAATCCTTTATGAAACGTAGCACAAATATCAGTGCGGGACAATTGCATTATTATCACACGGATTTCTACTACTCGATGCCCAATTTAAATAGTAAGTGTTGTTAAAGCTTGTACAGGCTATCAGATATTCTAATTTTAAAATTAAAAGAAAACGTTTTGGGTGCATGTATAATGATGTAATATGAGGCGCAATCTAATTTTGCGAACCTAAACCTTCATTTTACATTTTATAAAATTATTATTTCATAAATAATAATAAAATGTAATAAAAATATGAAATAATATTTATCATTAAAATACAAGACATATGGAAAACGTGATTTGCATCTGGGTTTTACCTAACATAACACAAATAAATAAAAAGTGAAATAAGATTTTTTTGATGAACTTAACTTTTATCCATATATTGAAAATATATATTTTTTTATTTACTGAAATATTATAAAATAAAATATATTAATATTAATATATTTCAATTTGCATTGAGTGTATTAATTTTTAGATATATAGAGGAATACGAGTGGAAACTGAATCTTTTATTATATGAATAATGCTAAAATATGAAAAAAAAATATATATATAATTAAATATTTATAAACTAAACTTATCTTTGTAAAAATATTCTACAAGTCTCGTACGTTTATGCGAGCAATTGTGTTTTAAGTAATTGAGTAAAAATTTCATATGAGAAAATTAAAGCAGATTTTCTTTCTTTGTAATATATGCACACACATATACATACATATATACTAGATCAGCTATTTATAAAATATATAATAACAATGACAATCATATATTTATATGCGTTTCTTGTATATTTCCATAGTCAATCTCTTTGATATCAGAAAATAACCTATTCATGCCAAGCATTTATCTTAACTTAAAACAAGCAAAGCACACGCGTTATCTTCTTATCTGCAAACTAGATAAAATATTATTATGCAGCTGATGTGTTTAAAGTTTTTAATATATGATCAGCTGCAAACAAAGAGCTTTATAAATATTTCAATAAATATTTGCATTTTATTTTTAGAGAAAATAAAAAAATATATTCTTTATATATATAATAGACATATATATTTTTTATATAAAATATATTTTTTTATATGGCTTTTTAATCAATTCATGTCTATTATTCATATTTTGCCTCTCACATTTTCCTATATACCTTTCAGGCCAATTTGATAGGTGTACAGGGTATATTTTAGTCAAGTTTCGAACCAATGCCGGCAGCGCAGCCAACTTCACATCAAAACAAATGTGTTTTCTCTCTGAGAGTTGTTTTGATTTTTCCGAGAGCAGAGAGAGAGAGAGAGAACGCGAGAGCGTGAGTGAGCGAGCGCGCAAGCGTGCTCACAATAACGCTTGGTTAATCCCATTGTTTTTCATATTGTGCGATGATGAAAAAAATTTCCATTCCAACAGCCGAGAGTCGCGAAGCCAGTTAGTCAGTCGTCAGTTGTCAGTCAGGGAGCGAAGCGAGCGAGCGAACGTTCGGCGCGGCGCTGAGCAAATATTTCGTAATTCCCGTCAAGAATGATGTTTTTTTTTAACAAAAATTAACGAATTTTATATGAAACAAACAATATACACAATTTTACAAGTGCTATAAATATCACAACAACAGAACGAGGAAGAAGAAACAAACAGTTTGTGCTATAAACAAAGAGCAAGAAATAAAACAAAAATAGACGCCAAAGAAAAGCTAAGACAGTGAGAGAGGGAGCGAGCGAGAGAGTGTGAGAGAGAGAGAGTGAGTGAGAGAGTGTGTGCATCAAAAAAACATTAGGAAAACAACAGTTGTTGATCCAAAAAAAAAAAATGTGTGTCAAACTAGCATAAGCAAGGCGAAGAAGCAGACAATAATAATAATTATAATAATAATGCTCGACTGATAATGAGGCAACAACAAAAAGCTGTGCACGTGCTGATAACGAAAAACTTGTTGTTGCTATCTTTGCTCTTTCTATAAACACAAAGTGAGAAATAAAAACCAAAACAAACTGCATGCAAAACATAGACAAAGAACGGGCAAAGGAAGAAGAAGAAGAAGAAACTTGCACACACAACGTCACGTCGACGCTGGCAGCGCTGCCGACGTCGCAGCTGAGACATTGTCAACGTTGTCCGCGAGCCAAAACGTAAATAAGCAAAATAGCAGAGACAAATAAACATGTAAGTTAACAACAACAAGAAGAAGAACGACGGAAAAGAAGAAGCAGAAGAAATCGCGGAAACATGAGAATTAGACATGAACAAAAAAAATACTAGAGCTGCAACTACAACTACATAGACACATCTGCACCCACACACACACACGCACACACACACACATATATTTATATATATATTTATATGCATAAGTACGCGCACTTAAGCACACATTTACATTTTATTCGAGGCACACGCTAACAACACTGAACGAGCACTAGAAACGCAAAATGTGCAAGAATTAGTCAAGGTAGTTCAAGTTTACGAGAACTATATACTATATATATATACAGTTATAAAGCAGCATTAAGAGGGCTTAAGGGCTCCTCTGGTTTCAACAGCAGTGTGCGACAGGAAATCCTATATTTTGCACATGATAATGAAAGTGTAAAGAAAATGCAATTAAAGACTTGTCTTTACAGCATGTGAGACAGCTCATATAGATAAATATATATTGGATATATGAATATAAAAAGCAAATTAAAAGAGTTAAATATTAAACAAATCAAAGCTCAATAAATAATGCTTTAAAATATTTCTGAGTCAGATGCTTAAATCTATGTCAAGTATTAAAATAAGAATTTTAGCTTAGAATATGAGAAACCCCCCAAAAAAAAGTTAGGATATTATTTAAAAAACTGAAATACCATTTTAAAATATTATATGGGGTGATATTCAGTTATTGTTTTTGCTATATGGAGGATACATATATATAACTACAGACTTATATTATAAAACAATTATGAATTATGAGTGCCAAGACTTTAGTTAAGATCATATTATTGAAATTGTATCAAATCTAATATGATCGATAAAAAAATTAAAAGAATTTTTATATATCATAACCTTTTTTTTAGAATTTTGCTTAGAATATGAGAAACCCCCAAAAAAAAAAAAGTTAGGATATTATTTAAAAAACTGAAATACCATTTTAAAATATTATATGGGGTGATATTCAGTTATTGTTTTTGCTATATAGAGGATACATATATATAACTACAGACTTATATCAGAAAATAATCCTAAGATAATGAGTACCAAGATTTCAGCTAAGATCAGATTGTTAAAATTTTAATAAATCTAATATGATTGGTAAAAATATTAAAAAATATTAAGAGAATTTTTATATATCATATCATCATATATAGTTATATTCTCTTTTTCATATTTTATTCTAAGCAAAAAAAGAAGACATTTTTTAATCATTGAAGGGAAATTTTTGAAGTCAAACCTCAACATTTTTCCGTTCAACAATAATAAAACCAATTAAAAAAAAAAAATAAAACTCTTTTATTATACAAAACAACATGTATAATCCCAACCCATATCAAAGAACCTAAGTTTCATGTCTTTCTTATCTACAATACAGTACTCACATTCAGTTTCATATCTTTATACGTCTATAGGTTCATAGCAAATACGATTTTATTCACTACAAACGACAACAAGATCTTAACTCTACTCTTTGGTGATTTGCAAAACAAGTTTTGAGTTTATAATCAGTTTGCATACTGAATATAAACCTGCCTCAACTACAACGAAAACCACTCGATTAGTTTCAATGACAACTTGTCGATATATACCAAATCGTAAGCTGGCTGGAAAAATTAAATATTTACCAACTTGGAAATACAGTCACGACAAATTTTGCTCAATTACCAGGCAAATGCGCGACCTATGACCTATTATATAGGTTAGTGGTTGAAATACCAGAAAGAAAGGGTAGCTAAAGCACTGTTAACCATTCGAAGTGGCTACCTAAGGTGGTTGCGCAACGTTCGCTGGGCAATAAAAAGAATTCAGAAATCATTCACCTTCCTGAAATTGTGAAGAAAACAAAAGCCATGTCTTATCCCTTTTACACATATGCATGGAATGTATTACTCATTATCAGAAATCATTTACCTTCTTGAATTTGTAAAGTAATGCAACATTGAGTGCTCTAATAGGGAGTGCTTGACTTGGACATACCCTGAGCCAATTCAGAGGGCCGCAATGCCTGTTATATACAACCAATAGGCTTAGGGTATAAAAACCGAGTCTTATCCATCATGTACTGCTCTCATTTTGCTATTTATCAAACTGTGTTCACTTCAATATAGATTATTAAAGTTCAACCCTGGGTAAAGTTATAAAAGTTTTTCAAATGGATTGTCCAACGCAAAGTCTATCAGCATGCTACACTATCAGTTGTCATATATAAAAGTTCTTTGATAGTGGCCAATTTATTAACAATTAGGCAAGGCTATATTTAGCAACTGTCCCAAGTCTTAAGTATTCTAATCAATTTTAAATTAGAAAGATTTTAATCTTCTTAGAACATTGATTAAGACAAGTAATTAGTTAATTTCAAGGTTTACTTTTACTATTTAAACAGCTTTTTCGTTGCATATCTGGTTTATAAAATGGGAGGTTTTTTTTTCTTCTTGTTAGCTTTTTCACATCTGGCTGTTTCACAGATTAAAACATTTGGCTAAATAGCACCTGGTTAAAGCTAAATTAGGCACAAATAAATTAGAAGCGATTAGCGCAAATGCTTTGACGTCGATAATAAAAAATAAAAAAAACATGCGACAAAAACGTGATGATGAGGCGGATCGATATGAAAAGCTTCCATATTTTCCGATTCTCTCAAACACTATTCCAAAATGAAATTGATAACGTGTGTGTTTTATGACAAGTAAGCACTAGTACTACATAGACTGATAAGGCACAAAGTAACAACAATTATTAATATATAATGCTCACACAGGAAAATAGCTGCTATCGATGAGTAATTGTGAACTTAAGGCCTTAACTCGTCTCGGATTGATGTCAGACTTTTACTGATATTAAATAAAAACCAGACAGACAAGCAAATGGTTTTCTTTTAAATAAATAACCATTAGGTATTATATTTTATAAAGATTTATATATTTTTTTCCCCTGTTATTTACTGTGTGGGAAATATATGAGCTCTAAAAGTTTTACTATGCTGTTTTCTTTACTCGTTTAATTAACGTATTTTTATGGTTTAACCAAGCTTAGCAACTTGCTTAAGCTTGGTAGGGTTTATTAACTGCTGACGCCGCAAAGTATGCAAGAATGAAAATAATATTTTTTAAAAATTTTAACTTAAATAAGTTAACGGAAAACAATGCATAAATTAAATATTTATATTGAAATGAAAGCACGAATATGTATATTAAAAATAGAAAGAATTAAAATATATATATATTTATGTAAAATATGTATTTATAATATTAAAAAAAAAAAAAAACAAAGGTTAAAAAAATTAAATGTAATATTTATTTTATTATTTAAATATTTAAAAAATATATTTATGTAAAATATGAAATTATTATTTAAAAAAAAAAACAAAGGCTAAAAAAATTAAATTTAATATTTAAGTATCTTGAACTTATATTCTTATTATTATTATTATTATTTTTTTTTTCAATTGACAAAATACATATTTCGAAAATATATAAAAATGTTTAAATAAATCTTTAAAAATTTAGAATTAAATTAAATTCATAATCATATTAATTTTATATAAAATAATATATTTATAGTATATTTATATTTTTTAAAAATATAAACGCCCCTATTTACTATTCTTCTAACCTATTAACGCCCTTACACCTCTCAGTGTAATTGACAATCAACTTTCCTTTGTCAAATGTCTAAAACAATAATAATAATAATAGAGTTATAATTAATCAATAATTTGACTGAATGAGCTAAATCAATTTGCTCTAGTCGGATGAGCCATGCGCTGATCAATAAGCGCTAATCAAATAGAGTCCGTCACTTAACGTTCGTTTCGGTGGTCCCGAATGAGTCTTGTAAATAGCTTAGGCATATATTTGTGCAATATTTTGCTATAGTTGTGGCTTGTTGATAGACGCGCACACACACACACACATACACAACACACGCGCATCTGAGACGCTCTACACTAACACATCTGAGTTGCCTCACCGCTTCGTGCGATAAAATCTACCGTCTCAGGCAGCGCACTCAAATTTGATAATCACATTATCAAGACAGTACTCAAAAAACCTGTCGAGAAGCAACACGCAACGCGCTGTGACTAAGAAATAAGTATTTTTTAAAGTATTAGGAAATATTTAAAGAGACGAAAAAATAGTAAATAAATATTATTTTAAATATGCAACAAATTACGGAATATCATTTTGAAGGTGGTAAATAAAATCCATTTTTATCAGTATTAAAATAATTAATTTAAGGAATTTATAATATACTTTCAAGTAATTAGGCTATAAAAAATGTAATTTAATATCATAAAAATAATAAAGAGATTTAGAAGTTAGTTTTTAGTTTCAAAATACTTAAAAAAAATATTTAAAATCTCTTAACATTAAAACAAATTGTTGAAAAAAAAGTATATATACATTAAAATTAAAATAAATTATAAAAAAAAATACAGTAAATATTTACAAAAAATTTTAATTTACATTTACAATTAAAATTCAAAATTTATAATATATTAAAAATAAAAAGAATTAATTCCAATTTTAAATATACAAATTGCAGATAAATAAAAAAAAACGTTAGAAAAATATTTTAAATTATTAAAAATGTTAAAAATATATAAAAATCAATAATAAAAAAAATAATTATTAGTCAGCAGTATTAAGTAGAGATCTTAATTGTTTATATTTGATTTTTGAAGTTATCTTTGGATTTTGGAAGAAGCCCTTTTACAATCTCAAAAGCTGTATACAAGCTTTTATATTTTATATAATGAAATTGCTTTATTTGAGCAAACGTTTTATATGTGCCTGTCATGGTTCTCACAACTGTCGCTTATCTGAGACTTATCCGTTATCTGTTTGATTTCATTTCAGAGACGCGCAAGATGCACGGCGTAAAACGTGTGCTCGTGTTTTGCATTATGATTGTAATACTGCCGGCGATACTGATCATAATGCCACTCTATATGCGCAAGACGATCTTCGCGGATGTCATCTACCCGGTGGCCGAGTCGGACATCATCGAGATAAGGGATGGCATCTCCTCGATATTCTGCTCGAAGCACACGCTGCGCATGAACAGCCACTTCAATGCCTTTCAGCTGCGCAATAAGCCCGAAATATCCACGAATCGGAAGCACATCAGGCTGAAGAAGTCGATGACGCTGCCCGACGATACCCTGGAATATTGGGGCTTCTTTCTGCTCAAGGGTGCGCGAGTCTCCCTCAAGTTCTGTTCACGATACAACGGATCGCGCCTACTGGTGATCAAGGGCAAGCGGGAGCTGAAGCTTTGCGGCCTCACCGATCACAACAAGAACAAACTTGGCGCCAACTACGCCCAGGGTCACGAGCAGGTCAAGGTCTTCTTCGAGGATGTGGTGGAAATAACCGAGGAGAAGGTGCAAGTCGAGGGATTGCTCGAGCATGAGAATCACGGCGGCGAAGACCTTAGCGAGGATCATGCGCCAACGAATGCCAGCTCAACGCCAAAGCCAACGCCCGCGAAGCGACTGCAAAAGAAACTCAAGAAGGGCACCCCACATCCGGTGCCCAAGTCCGTGGAATTGTTGGAGGGGCCGGCCCACAACGAGAGCAGCAATGCAGCCCACGAGCGGCGCAAGCGCCAGCTCTATGAGCAGCTCTACAAGCGCAAGGAGCGGCAGAAGCGTGAAAATGTCTATGATCGGAAATATAGTCACGGCGGCAATGCCGTCAACTTCACGGAGACTGACGAATCCAATTCCATATCGAGCTTTGAGACTGGACTCTTCGATTGCTTCAACGGCGCCATATTGCTGGCCGAGGGCTTTCCCCCGAAGCCGGCGTGCATGAATGCGCACTTTCTGGAGCAGGGCAAGCATGACATGGTCAAGCACAATATCACCGAGGATGGATATTACTACTATATCTTCTACAGTGACAACGATCTGGTGCGCAACGATATACACGCCATCTTCGATATTTATAAGCCAACGTTTCAGTACTCTAATCTAAGTGAGTCGCGCGGCTGCCTGAACAGCACCGATTGCAGCTTCAATATTGGTTTCCTGTCCGACGAAATCGTCGTTGTCGAGGTGCCCACGCGCGACGGCATCGAGCACGAGGATGACGATATTACCAATCTCATCTCAACCTGTCATCCGCGCAGCGAAATCTATGCACTATTCCCCATAACTGTGCTGGTGCTCATATTATGCTGTTCATTCCTATAGGAAAATGTTCGCAATTTGTACTCTAAGAATCTTGTGATATTGAGATAATCGAGTGATATATGTATGTATCTATGTACGTACGAGAGCTGGCCCGTAAGACATGAATTATCATAAAGCATGCATCAAATGTAACACAGTCTGAACCCATGTGTAACCAAAACAAATCAACTGAATATTCATAAACATAAAAACGAAAGAAAATGAATGCATATACTATATAAATATAATTTTGTAAGCCAATATTTAGTCTAAGACTCAAGCATTTAGGCTAGAAAATGACATGAAAACTACGTAAAAAATTATAAATAAAATATATATAAATATATAAATATTTGTACAAATAGATAAAAGATCAGTGCTATATTAGCTGTAAGTGAAATATAGTTTTGTAAACTAGTTTTAATTTTAATACACAAATAAATATTAAAAAAAAAAAAATTGTATGCCTTTTAACTGGATTTAGTTTTAATTTTTTAAATTAGTTGGCTTTTAAAAAAATATATAAATTAAAATATCTTTTTTTTTTAAGAAAGATTTGTTCTTAAACTAAATGGCTGAAAAGTAAAAATTCATCACAATTGCTGAACAATCATATTTGTTTTAATATATAATAAAATTAGTTGGCTTTTAAAAAAATATATAAATTAAAATTTCTTTTTTTAAGAAATTTTTGCTCTTAAATTAAATGCCTAAAAAGTAAAATTTCATCACAATTGCTGAGCAATAATTTTAGTTTTAATATATTTAAAATTATAAAATTAGTTGGCTTTTAAAAAAATATATGAATTAAAATTTATTTTTTTTTTTTTTTTTGAGAAATTTTTGCTCTTAAATTCAATACCTAAATTTCAACACAATTGCTGAGCAATAAATTTAAGCCAATTTTCTAGTATTCATACAATTTGTACATTTTATAAATTTTGATTTATTGACTAAACATTAAAGAGAGAGAAAAAAAAGAAAGAGCAAATTCAATATTTGTGTTTATTTTAGTTATTTTAAATCAATTCACACGCAATCTATTTTGCATGCAGCGTGACTTTTGGTTTGGTTTCACCTAGTTCCCGTACCCTTCAAAGACTATAATGTACATAAATACAGGCACATGCCCATACACATACATATGCATATGTATATACATAGGTGTATACTTGATAAAATAAACAATTTGAAAACCTACATTGTCAGTCCAACTAAATTAATTCAACGTGTAGCGAGTGTGTACTGTAGCATAGCAACTAGAATTTGCATATATATAGCGCATGATAATGAAAATCATATAGAATGTGCCTTACAAACTTAAACCTTAACTGAACAATTAATACAAGTAAGAAACTCTAGTCGGGCGTGACCGACTAGGGGATACCCTGAGCCCCGTCGAATCTGTGTTTTTCATAGAATTTGGGGGAAATTGGGACCAGTATCCAAAAAATAACAAAATTCAAAATTGCATAAAATACATATAAAACTAAGATGGGCGAGATAGAATTTTTTTACTGAATTCCGATTTTTGTTTTTAATCGATAACAATTAATTGGGGATAGTTATCGATTTTTTAAAATAAACTCAATCTGCGCGTGCTATACACGGACCTACAAAAAAATTTCAAGTCTCTAGCTCTTATACGGGCTGAAATCGGCGCGTTCAAACATACGGACAGACGGACAGACGGACGGACGGACGGACAGACGGACAGGGCCAAATCGATTTCTCTTGTCGTCCTGATTAAGAAGATATATACTTTATGGGGTCTGCCACGCCTCCTTCTGCCTGTTACATACATCCAACAAAAATATTATATATTATATATATTTCCCATTTTCAATGGGCTCAGGGTATAAAAATGTAACGACTTTATGTGTATTATTTCGAAATACATCAAACATTCATTCATCACTTGAATATATTTCTTTGATCATTGAGCACACGCATGCAAAAGCTGCTGGCTATAGCACGCTGGTTCTGAACTTGGCTAGCATTATTATAAGCCCGTAAGAAATGTCATGTTCATATCGATAGCGAAATACCTAACCAATTTCTCAACTGGTAAGATAAGACTCAACACATTTTGCTTGAGCAACAGCGCAGGAAATTGACATTGTATTATCTATGTTAAGACTCAGTACAACACCTAATTACTCTTTGATATGCATTTATCGCTAAGGTTTTCTTTGAAATATATAAATAAATTTTGGTATTATCATCATGTTCGCCCCTATGCAACAGTTTTTCGTACCGCTTATAAATTCCCACAGTGCGATAAAAATGTTTTTTTTTCTTAATTATTTAAGTAAGATTTTTATATAAACAGTAGACCCTAGAGACTAGAGAGACAACTGCAAGTCAACTTACCCCCAAGAAAAAACTTTGAAACAGCTGATTTGCATAGCGCGCTCTCTCCCTCTCTCACTCACTAGAACTCAGTCTTTGTCTCTCTTGCGACATTGTCGTGCACACCTGGCCCTACTGCCGAGGGTAGTCCATATAGAGCTATAAATAAAATGCTAAGGGCTCTCCAGAGCTTGCTCTCTCATTTTATGGATTTAGCTCAGCTGGCTGCATTATCAAGAAGCCGGCCGCATGCCGGCATTCGTGCAATTACCGTAATCTCTCACGCTCTTACACTCTCCCGCTCTCGCGCTCTCTCGCTCTCTGACCATTGATAGCCGCCCTCTTAGCACATGTCATCAAATTTTTTTTGGGGGGGACAACGCATGCGTTTTCACTCTCGCGAAGTCAGCGCGCTCATGAGTTCTACTTGCTCTCTCATTCTGCCTCCCTCTCTCTCGCTATCTCCCTCTCTCTCTCTCCGTGTGACGCTAACGCTCAAAGTTTTTCTAGTTTCTTGCTCTCGACATGTCGCAAATTTCGCGCGTTCTCCGCAGTTGCCGTTTTGTTGTCAGTTCGTGCGCTCGCGCTTCGCTCCGTGCGCGTTGTCGGAAAAAACTAATTTGATAATTAATTATTATTGTTTTTCTTATTGCTATAGTTGCGCTTCAATTAAATGCAGTAAAACAGGGCCAATTAAATCGCAACTAAAAATCGTCACAGCCACTAAATAAACCCTGACCCCACGTCCTGGGTCGCGAAGAGCAGACAAAACAACGCAATAAAAACATAAAGGAAAAGAAAACAAAAAAAAAAACACAACAACAAAATGCCAAAAAATGTGCTAAAAATCAATTGTAAGTAGCCAAGTGTAGTGCTAAAAAGTTGTACAAAAACCAAAAATATTAAGAATACAAAAACAAAAAAAAAACATGAAAGATAAAAGAATTTGTAAATATTTTGGTCAGCATTAAATGAGCAGCGGTTCGCTTAGTATGTCAAAACCGCAATCCAATGTGAAATGCATAAAAACCATTTAAAGTGCATCCAAGTGCTGTGAAAGTAAAAACAAAAATAAAAAAAAACCAAAAAAAAAATAAAGAAAATAAAAACAAAATTCACTTGCACATAATTAAGTCTTGAGAATGCAGTAAAAAACGACATATTTAAATCCAAGCATTAAAGAGACTACATGGGTTTATATATACTTAAATATATACATATATAAGTGTGTGTGTGTGTCAGTCAGCCTGTGTGTGCGTACATAAAGCCCAAAAATAATAATAATAATAATAATATTCAATTGGTGCACAAGGAGAAGGCGAGCCGCTTGTAGAAACTACCGAAAGACATGTGGCGATGCAGCCCCAGCGAGAAATACTCTTATTGTGATCATACTCTATGAGCGCGTAAGCTGGATATATATAAAAATATACTATAAAGGAATTGCAAGGGTGAATGCATATTTGAATGAGCTTGTGATTAAAAAATTTATTAGAATCTATTTAAATTGGTTTAATCTACTTTTAAAAGTTGATGTTGATGTGTTGAGAGTACTTAAAAAGATATAAAACCTAAAACACTAAACGGTATAATAAAAAAGTAGAGTAATAATTATGAAAGTAGTAATAAAAAATTAAGTAATAATACAAATTGTAAATAACTAAAACTAATAATTAAAAAAAAAGTAAAACATAATTGTCAGTAAAAAAAAAAAAGAATGAAACAAAATATCTACTCAAACAAAATACTCTTCAATAAAAAAGTAACTTAGTAAAAATAAATTGGGAAAAATGTTGGTACATAATAAAAAGGGGTAAAATATATATTAAATCAAAGTCAGATAAAACATTAAAAAAAACATAATATATAATAAATAAATAATAAATAATAATGTATACAAAATATGAAAAAGAAAAAAAAAACAGTAAATAATAATTTTATAATATAATATAAATATAATATAAAATAAAAATAATTTTTAAAGCAAGTTGAATAATTATATAAAAAATAGTGAATAAAAAAGAAAAGAAAAAAACAGTAAATAAAATTATAATAATATAATATAAAAATAATATAAAATAAAAATAATTTTTAAAGAAAGAAAAATAATATGTAAATAATATATATAAAAAAATATTTATAATAAAATAAAAAATAAAAAAATTAAAAAATGTCCATCAAATATATTAAATACAAAAAGTATAAAAGTTTCTGAAAATGTCTTAGTATAATATAGAATATTTAGCATGTTAAGAAATTTTTAGAAACTTTCTGAAAATGTCTTAATATAATATAAAATATTTATCATATTAGGAAATTTTTAGAAACTTGTATAGTCTTTCATTATCTGTATATTTTGTATACCCAATAATATTGTGATAAATCTAATTTATAATATCTTATTAGAAAACCCCAAAATATAATAATAATATAAATATATATGTACAATAAATACTAAATTAATTAAATTTAGATAAAAGTTTTAGGAATATGTATAATATATATATTATATATAACACATATATATATATAAAATATACATACATATATATTATATTTACAATATTTCAAAATCCACTTTTATTTTCTTTAAATTGATTAAGTCTCAGTCAAACCATTTTCTGCAGTCTATTATATCAACTTTTTCAAAGAGTATTCAGAATTCGTTGTCTGCCTGAGTCGATTAGTTGTTGTTATTTATATTACGTTGCAGCGACAGCTGCCCTTTGCATGTCGCCACTGTCTTTTGTGCTCTCCCACTCACGCTCTCACCCGCTCGCTCCCACTCTCGCTCTCCTTGTGCAGTTGCCATTTCCGTTGCTATCTATTTGTCGTTGCGGCTCTCCACTCACGCTCTCACTCTCACTCGTTGCACGCACTCCAGGGGTGAATTGGCCCGCGCCGTCTCGTCTCGTCGTGTTTCTTTCACACACACACACATACAGATATGCATATGTGGTGGTATTTGAATATTATTCCTTTAATGCGATCGCTAAACACTCTTGCTCATTGCCCCATTACCCGCTCTCCACTCCCTTTTTACTTTAATTCCCATGTGCCTCTTTCTGTTTGCATTACTTGTATATATAATCATTTATACTTTTATGCATATATGTATATATATTTATATATATTTACTCATAGCTTACATTACTTAGTATGCTGATAAGACGCCTATAATCACAGCGCGCCCGTTTATTTTTTTCTTTCTTTTTCTCAGTACATGTTAAAGTTCGCTCTTCGCTGGGCGTCAACTGCATCAGTATAATCCATAATTCCCTCAATTATGTGGGTTTAAGAGTCGATCCATAGCTTGTCAAGTGGCCACTTGAGCGACGTGATAAACACACATCTTCTGATATTTTCTTACACTTCAGAGTTGTTAGTGAAAATGACGTTCGTTAGCAAATTCTTGTCGAGCACATTGAAGGATGCTCTTATCAGATAATATAAATAAACATAAAGCTATTGTAGATCTCTTATCTTACAGTCAGCTGCAAGAGGTATAAGCATTATTTACCAAGGCTTATGTGCTTTATAAGAGGTTTTGAACTTAGGAAAAAAGCACAAAATAAATTAAGGAAAATAAAAAATATTACAAGAATATTACATTAAAAAGAAATAAAAATAATATAATATATTTTCTTTATAATAAATTTAAAAATAATCTCATAACTTGCTTCTTTTTTTTTTTTAATCAATTCTACTATTTTCATAAGCTAGACATAATTAAATATATTCGAGTCAATTCTAGGGTATATTAAAGTCGTATACAATTTCGTTATATCACTAACACATAGATAGGAAATCTAGTAATGTGTATGTCCAATCCACAAGATCAAATAACTTTGAATTTAGGGGTTTTCAACAGGAAGTTAGGCCCATTAAATATGTGAAAAAGGAACTCTAAGTATGGCTCAATAAAGTATTTTTGACTCGCAGCATCGCTTTGACACCCCCCCTCCCCCCCCCTCCCCAAATAATAAAATAATAAAAATATTCAAATGGCCTTTTTGTACTCTTCTCACAGAAGGGTAAAATGGGAAGACCAAGAGAGAGAGAGAGAGAGCTAAGAACAAGCAATACGAAATTGAGCAGAGTGAGACTTCATTTATAAGGAACGATCACTTCGGTTGAGCGCTCGGTTGTATCGTTAATTTGATAGGGATTTAAATACTAAATAAATGAAGTATAATATGTTCATATTATGTGACTTTCATTTGCAAAAAAATCAAAAAATCCATCACATCTATATTCATAGAACAAACATTTCCCTAGGGTATTTCAAAGCCAAAAACAATTTCTTTCCATTCATCATCATCGCAACGTATTGTATAATACCTTTTATAGCAAATGAATAAAAATCAATTAATGAAGTTTTTATTTCTATAAATTTCTATTCCCCACGGCTATCATTTATTGTTTTTATAGATTTCGCTTCAGGCACGTAGCAGACAAAGAAAATTGAAAAACGTAAACTTCTAACCCCATCGATTATTGTGTCATAAACAATCATACTTAAGTTCCGTAACCCTTTGACCCACTTGAGACAACAATACTAACTAGCTAGTGTTATCTCACCACTTTCTTGTTAACTATAGGCGACTAATCGGCTCGCTATTTATATAAATATGATATGATATATACTGATTTGATGTAAAAACATCAAAGCGATGAAACTTTAGTATGTTTGCACTAAATTCAATTTGCTGCTACATATTGAGGCACATGTTTTGAAAAATCAATAGCTAAATAGATAACAATGCAAGCGATAAGGTCGTGTGTATATTTTATCTTAATTGCGAAAAAATAGAGCAACATATAGTAATAGGAAAATGTAATTATGGCAAATTATGTGGAGCTAAACCTTTTATGAATGCTTTTTTTTTTGGAATAAAATTCAAAATAATTAACGTGATTTTCTGAGAGCAGTAATTAGAAACGAAACAGACACAGAACTGCTGCTATCTTTCCTCTTACAACCCACTACGGGTATCAAATGACTTAATAGATAGCTGAGTACAATTAAGCACGTTAGGAGAAGGTTAGTTCGATAAGAACGTCGGCTATATGAAGCACTGTCACATAACTAACTTTGCTTTAAGCGGATGTCTAAAAAAAAAAATATAATATAATAGCAAGTGTTCTCTGTGATAACAGTTTCCATGGTCAGTTCCTCTAGGGCCTGATAACAATTGCCGTTGTATGAGCAATGCATTAGCTAAATATTCTACCAAAATATATATGTATGTATATAAATATATATACATACTTTGTCACGTTTATCTGACAGCCCAACAATTGAAAGTAAGGGAATAAAAAATATATAGAAAGAACATATACACCCAAACAGCAATTTAATTAAATTCTCTTTTTGTTTTTTTTTTTTGTTGTACTTTGTATTTTACTCGGAATCGCAAAGCGTGGCCGATTTTATTGGTTAACCGTCGGGCTATATATACAAAAGAATTGAACAATTGGTTTGCCGCCGGTGCCTCCGTGTTTACAAACATTTGTAGCCAGCTACAGCCGTGTCCACTGTGAATGAACTGTCACGGTATTGTGAATAGGCTAGCGCATACTTTGTCTCTGATATAATCATTTCATTATGTCGAAACAACATTTTTCAAATATCTATTACCCTTTCAATAATTACTATTTTAAGCACTTAATAGTTTGAAATATAAAATTGAATATTAAAATGACAAAAAAAAAAAGGAAACAATAATATTCATATTATTAACTGAATGTGAGGGCCTAACTTTGGTCATTAAATAAAGCTATTTTAGTGTAATAAATATTTGAAAAATATTATATTTATTTTTAGTTTTATAAATTTTAGTTTTATAAATATCTTAAAAACGTCTTTTATATAAAAAAAAATTTTTTTTAAATTGGATTTTAAGAACTATATTTTTTTGCAAAATAAATATTTAAATGGTTCTTTAAAAATTTATTTTAAATTAAAAAAAAAATAAATGGGGCCTTTAAATATATATATATATTTTTTTTAATATATAAGCTTTTTTATAAAAGTACAATTTTAATAAATAACATTATTTACATTTATACACATAATAATAAAATTTAATTTATAAAAAAAAATGAATTGGTGTTAAATAAAACTTTTATATTTTGTATTTATTTTTTGTAATATATAAATATGCATAAATATATATAAATGTAAATTAAGAAGTATATTTTCTATAGTTTTTTTTATCTTATTGTAGAAATATGATTTATTTTCGAGCTTAGAAATTTTAATTTTTAAAATTAATTTTCGTATTTAACCGCCTCAAATGACAATGTAGAACAACGCAAATAGCTACAATTTATGACAAAACTGTAATTATCGATAGCACAAAGCGAAATAGATTAGGAGCACGTTGCGCTGTGCGTTCATTTTCTTCATATATTCAATATTCAATATTCAATATTCAAGCAAATGATAAAATTTGTTTCAGTTCGTCGCTAGCTAAATATAGACAAAACATTTCTGGATTTATTTGTTTAGCGTGCACGAGTTGTGATGGCTTTGCCATATGCAAAGTGACTCGCTGATAGGCAATTTAAGTAATTTACGTTTAATTGCAATGCTTGGCGAATGCAAAACTGTTTCACTAAATAGTAATTGCCGTGACACGCATTTCCAGCCCAGTGGAAACAAGGTTTCCCGGCCATTTCATGCACACATTTAATTAATTTGCAATTACAATCGCAATTTGAAGCGCACCGAGCTCACTGCCCATCATCAATTGAGCCAGCACAATTGCAATCAGCACCCGCCCCCACACAATGCATTTGAACCCATTTGACATTGCTCTGCCACGATTACATTCAGCTGTCGCCTCACTCAACTTCTCTCGCATCTGGTTCCGTTTGAGTTTCATTTGTAGCACTTTTCCTTAGCCTATCGTCGTCATCCACGGAATCCTCATTGCTGTTGGCGACTTCCTCCTTGGGAGCGGGCAGGAGCTCACCTACTTTTAGTTTGGCGGGCAGACGCTGCGCTCTGATCACCCCGAAGGGGTTCAAATGATATATCAAATAGTCCAGCACATACATAAAGTTGGGCGGAACATAGTGAAAGGATATGGCATTATCCGAACAGCAATCGAGGCCCTTAAACAAAATGAGAGATTGAAGCATTTATTCATTCATTCATTCATTCACTTTGGCACTCACATCGTCGGTCTTGTAATACAGGTAATTCCAATACCAAAATGTTGGATCTTTGTTGGGTATTAGTATTTGCTCGGGGGTAAGAGGAAACATACGACCACGCCCATTCACATCACGGGAATCGCCGGCTGTCACGTTCAGATTCTCCATGCATTTGCCAACCTCGACATCCTCGTCAATAACGGTGCCAGGCAGGCACATCTTGGGATCGGGTATGCCCTCCACCACAAACCGTCGCAGTGCCTCCTTGCTGAGTACATAACCAGCTCCGCCCGACATATAGCCCTGCTTAACGAAGGGCTTGAACTTGAAGCCGAAATGCACAGGTGTCTGTGGACTATATGGATAGAGCATATAGCGCAGATTCTCGATTACTGCATAGGTGTCGTCGTCAGCCTTGTAGAACCAATCCGCATCGTTGTAATGATGCTTGTAGACATACTTGAAGGCCTCCTTCACCTTGCGCCACAAGTTCGGGCGACCTTCTTCCACGTCTAACTTGACTGTGGGCAGCTCATCATCAGCCTCGGAGCTCATGAATAGCAAAATGTTGCAGCGCTTGCCCCAAGTACGTTTCACGTGTCGCGCCTTCTTCTTATGGTTGGTGGGATTGGTCATAACCCAGCAGAGCACACGCACCTCCCTCTTTAGCTGGTCAGCCAGCGAGGTATTGTCGTATAGATGATCATGGCTGACCGTATCGCGATCGTTGATGGATATATCCGTACCATAAGCAGATTGTTGAGTTACATACGAATCAAAGGGATCAATAGCTGCAGGACTGCTGAATATCTTTATAAGGCAAATGCCTACGGCTATGCCCACAGTGAAAACTATTATCGGATGTCGCACAATAAATTCACGTTTCAAATGCATTTTGTTGAATTAGTAAACTTTCACTTTCACTTTAGTTAAACATAATAAAGAATTCCCTTTCAAAAAGGAACAACTGAACCGTAATGCGCGTGTGTAGAAAGCAACTGGCAGCAACTGTGGAGTCAGCATTATTAATAAGACTTTACTCAGCTTAGCATAAATGGATAAAAGAAAGCATTTAAAAAACGTTCCACAGATATAAGAGGGAACATAGCTTTATGCACACGTATTTATGGTGAGTTCTTAGTTCCAAGTGGAACTAGTTGCAGTGCACAACATGTCCAAGTCGATAAGAGTCTGGGATAGTATTAATAAAAGAGTGAATGACAAAAAATAGTAGGCATAACTGACTGTATAATACCCGTTTATGATCCAAGAGCAAATAAATTTAATCAATTATCAATATTTATGGATAGACCATATAATAGATGATGTCAACAGTAAGCCGTGTGAACGACGGGCAGATAGATTGATAGCAAGACGGAGATTATATACTTCGTGAAGTATGAAGTTTAAAGATATAAAAATTTAATTACACAAAAAGTGATCAAACATTGAATGACGAAATATATATAAAACGAGTTTATAGAAAATATGAAATATTTTCTAGTGATTATGTACAATTTATATTACTATAAATTTACATAAATATATATTTCGCACTCACTAAGGATATTTTGTAACCATAAGTCTATCGATTCACTTAATCTAAGTTGAGCTAATCAAAGCTGTGAATTAGTAAATGTCTGCTCCAAAAAATTGCAATGTGCTAGATAAAGCAGCCATGGATACAAGATTCGTTCAGCTTTAAAGAGATAACATTTGTATACAACTCACTAAAGTTTCCGTTTATCACCTGTCATATGTCTTAGGCGTACTATCTTTTTTACTAGGAATTTCTTTTAGTTTGAACTTTAAGTAAAAAGAATAATTAGTTGATTGGCGCAAATCTATACCTACTACTTACTGATAAGCGAACTTATCAACAATTAGTTTAATGTATTAAAGATGGAAAGCAAGTAAAAACCATATGTAAATACAATGGGAAATGGTTCTTTTTCCGTTATGTTTCTGTTTCTGTTGATAATATAAACTTTAGCATTTCCAATTACATTAATAAATATTATTTATTTTCTGTTTCTGTTTCTATTGATAATATACACTTAAGCATTTCCAATTACATGAATAAATATTAATTAATTCAAGAAGAACCAAACAAATATAAATATATTTATATTTAGAAAACTCATTCGATTTCCTGAAGTTTACTACTCCAGAGAAGGCTGAAGATTGAAGAAAAACCAATGTTTAACCAAAATAATAACATTATTTAAATATAATAAGAAAATATGTATTTATAAATATAATTACACGAAATGAGATCTTTAATGCTTTATCAAATATAATTTGCTGGAATGTGTTTGATTTTCAAACGATTTAAAAAGAAAACAAAATATTTTCTATAATGATTCACAATTCAACTGATTTATACCCTATACAGTCTGCAAACCCAAAAAGAATATTGTTTAAATATGCATAAAATTAAATGCCGTAAACCAAACACGTTTTGCATGTCGCTAAAAATAATTGGAAAACTTGAAATGTTTTTCGATATGAACTTAAGACCCAAGCCAGCAAATCGACGTGAAATTAACTAAATAAATAAGATATTATATACAAAATATATGGAGATACATGTTCAGAAGGGCACAAGTACAAGACTATTGACCCAGTTGAGCTAATCAAACGTACTGCACGTACTGCAGATAATTAATTGATATCAACGCCAACGCAGCATAGCAGAATGCATTAAAATACGATTTATATATATATAAAAAAAACACAAACACCAAAACAAAGAAAATAAAAATTAAATAAGAAATAAAAGATGCAACAATTGAGCAAATTATAAAAAAAAAAAGAAATAAAACGTTGCTGCAGCTGAGCCAAGTGGAACTCAAATGAATCAATTGTCACGTTTTCGCATATTTAATAATACCGTCATGTCTCGAGCATCGCCCCGTTGCACAATTCCCAGATAGATGACACTTGTAATTGAGCGATAGACGGGTGCAGCAGAAGAAACGCTCAAATTTTACACCCAATTTATTGTAAAGACTGTATTCCATGCTACATGCTTTGCCTGTCTCAATTTTGCAGAAGATGTAATCCGCTGAGCATATACCATCAGCTCCAACCACGCAACACAACCAAAGAGGCTCGCGAGGCCCCTGAAATCCAAAGACTAAGTTGCCTCCAAGTCGGACAACATATATAGCACAAGCAATGACTGCCAACAGCCTGTTGGGCCGATCCTTATTTAATGAAGGTGAGTTGTAAATAAATGCCTAAAGGATTCCCACTTGATTCTCATTCCCTAATTTCCAGGACGTTCCCACAAACGTTCATTGGTCTCACTGATTGTCGGCCTGGTCGTTGGCTTCTGCCTGGCCGAGCTCTTTGTCTACTCATCCACGCCGGAACGTGGCGAGTTCGTACCATACGACGGCCATCGGCATGGCGATGTCAACGACGCCCACCACAGTCACGACATGCTGGAGCTGTCCGGTCCCGAGCAGGATGTCGGCACGCACGAACATTCAAATGAGAACACAAGCATTGCCGAGAAGCTGCACAGCGAAGTGCGCATTCTCTGCTGGATTATGACAAATCCCTCCAATCACAAGAAGAAGGCGCGCCATGTGAAGCGCACCTGGGGCAAGCGCTGCAATAAACTGATCTTCATGAGCTCAGCGAAGGATGAAGAACTGGATGCAGTGGCCCTGCCCATTGGCGAGGGTCGCAACAATTTGTGGGGCAAAACCAAGGAGGCCTATAAATATATCTACGAGCATCACATTAACGATGCGGACTGGTTCCTCAAGGCTGACGATGATACCTATACGATTGTGGAGAACATGCGCTATATGCTGTATCCCTATAATCCAGAGACTCCCATCTATTTTGGCTGCAAGTTCAAGCCATATGTCAAGCAGGGCTACATGTCCGGAGGAGCAGGATATGTGCTTAGTCGAGAGGCAGTGCGTCGCTTCGTAGTCGAAGCCTTGCCCAATCCCAAGCTATGCAAAAAGGATAACAGTGGCGCCGAGGATGTAGAGATGGGCAAGTGCTTGCAGAATGTCAAGGTGTTGGCAGGTGACTCTCGCGATCCTGATGGACGTGGACGATTCTTCCCCTTTGTGCCGGAGCATCATTTGATACCCTCACATACGGACAAGAAGTTCTGGTACTGGCAGTACATCTACTACAAGACAGATGAGGTTAGAGGTGTAGATCCCAAAACTTTAAAACCTCTTTGCTAACTCCTCTTCTCATCTTCTTTTACAGGGTCTGGATTGCTGTTCGGATTATGCTATATCATTTCATTATGTCTCGCCCAATCAAATGTATGTGCTCGACTATTTGATATATCATTTGCGACCATATGGCATCGTGAATAAGCCAGATGTTTTGCCCAATAAGTTGGCGGTGGGCGAACTGATGCCAGCGCCCAAAGAGCCAAAGGAGGCCGCAGAGGCCAAGACGCCGGAGGAGTCGAGTACGACCGAATCGGAAAAGGAAGCACAATGATTCCAGCTCGATGCTATGTCATGTATATAGAACTTGTGTAAATATCCTTCGATCGACCTAGATCCAACTCAGTCTAACATACTTTGCCATTTCCATATGTTGTCTCTTGTATTAGTAGAATTCGCTTAGGCCGCGTTTATGAATTAATGCTCTTGAGTTGTACAAAAAGGTGGAGAAAACAAAAACATAAATAAATACCAAAAACAAAAGAGAAACAGCAACAAGCAGTCAAGAGTGCTGTTAGTTTAGTTTGTAAAGAAGTCTGCGCAATTATCGTTTATAACTAAATATACGAATAGGTTTTATATAGATATTTGATTAAGTATTCGCAATGCATATGGCACATAATTACTTTTTAAGACAACGGTAATTAATTATGCATAAATACTGGCCCATATAACATAGTTAGCAATAATTTAATAAATTTTATATTGATATACTTTAATACGTATATAGACATTATATATATATAAGCATTAACTCTGAGAAAATGTATTACACGCTACTATTAATATTATAACATTTAATAAAAAATCGTATTAGACACTTTCAACAACAAATTTGTAGAGATTCTGTTTTATTTTTGCGACAGTTTCAAAAATAAAATTTAATATAATTTGAGTTAGAGAAGGCTCTGCTCAGTCGCTTTATGAAGAGTGCAGTATCTTCTAGTCGAGAACTCCTGGCTTAGTACATTTTTTTAGTACCAAGTCTTTAGCATCAAAAACGCCTTATGTATAAGAGCTTATCTTTCTCTTTAGTCGAAAAGAGCTAGAGACTGGAAATTTTTTTTGTAGGTCCGTGTATAGTACGCGCATATCGAGCTTATTTTAAAAAATCGATAACTATACCCAATTAATTGTTATCGATTAAAAACAAAATAGAAAAAATTATATCTTACCTATCTTTTAAGCTAGAGACACCAAATTTTATATTTAGGGTTATATGTATTTTATACAATTTTGAATTTTGTTATATTTTGGATACCGGCCCCGAATTCCCCCAAATAATATGAAAAACACAGATTCGACATGGCTCAGGGTATCCCCTAGTCGGTCACGCCCGACTAGAGTTTTCTTACTTGTTTTATATGCATTTTAGTATTAGTATAACATTATCTTAAATTCTTTAAAATAAAATTTTTAACACAACAATTTTTTTAAATAAAATAAACAAAATGAAATAAAATGGCTTATCAAATTAAGAAATATCAGCAATTCTATAGCTCTATTATTCTTTGGGATTCTCATCAGTATCCGTATCCTAATTGAGTTTTCATACAATGAGGAAAGCCCATTGTCATTGTCATTGTTAATTCTTGGAATTTCCTGTAGATTTAACTGCACTTAAATGCAAGAAATAATACCATATATACCTACAGATCGTCGAACTTCTGATTCACTACGCCAACTGCTCACTTAGTCTGATCAATTAGTTTAATGCATAAAAGATAAACGCGACCCGCAGCTCATCGCAAGTGAAAACCATATGTCAACACACAATGGCACATGTTTTGCCTTTTTGTTCTGTTTCCGTTGATAATGCGACAGGCTGTAAATTTTACCATATCCATTTACGTTCGATATTGGCATAGCTAAAATAAATTTTAAAGAATAAATAAAATAATATCAACAATGTCGATTACAGTTGACGTTGCCTTAAGAACCTGCAGTATTATCCACAGTAGGATCAGTTCATTATCGCAAGCGAAAGCTGATGCTTATAATACCCTCATTAAACGAAGAGTGACGGACTTTAGCCTTATTACAAAAAAATTTATATTAAAGTAAAACAAAGGAGATAAATTCGATTTAAAATGGATAGATAATTGAATTAATATAGTTTCAGTGAAAAGTGTAAGCTGTCCAATCAATTATTTTTGTGTTCAAAGTGCTTAAAAGGAAATTAAAAAAAAAAAATCAAATTCATCAACTGAGAGAAAGAATCGCTCTCCAACGAAACATCATATTTAAAACATATAAGTGCTCAAAAAATTGTATAAAATAAATAAATCAATTATAACATTATATAATTAATAATAACAATAATTTATAAATTCATATTACAATATATTTTACAATTTATAAATTCATAAAAAAATAGCTATAAAAAATTAATATAAAACATATTAATTTGTTCATTTATAAATAATAAGACAAGCGAAAAGGAAGAACCTACAGAACATGTAGAGGATCATATCTAGCTGACCATATCCATCAGCTCCAACCACACAACACAACCAAAGAAGCTCGAGAGACCCCTGAAAACCAAGGACTAAGAGTCTAGAGAATACAAAGTTTAATTTCTACAATCTTTAATTCCGAAAATATATATAACAAAAGGAATGACTGCCAACAGCCTATTGGGACGATCCTTATTTAATGAAGGTGAGTTTCAGCAAATACCCAAACCAATACCATATTTTTGCATTTGTTTTTTTTTTACATCTCAAACTACTCTGCCTTTTAGGACGTTCAAGCAAACGTTCATTACTGTCATTGACTGTCGGGTTCGTCGTCGGATTCTGCCTGGCCGAGCTGTTTATCTACTCATCCACACCGAAACGTGGCGGTATCAACGATGCCCATGACAGTCACAAAATGTCTGGTCCCGAGCAGGATATCGGCACGCACGAGCACTCGAACGAGGACACAAGCATTGCCGTAAAATTGCACAACGAAGTGCGGATTCTCTGCTGGATTATGACAAATCCCTCCAATCATAAGACAAAGGCGCGCCACGTAAAGCGTACCTGGGGCAAGCGCTGCAATAAGCTGATCTTCATGAGCTCAGCGAAGGATGAAGAACTGGGTGCAGTGGCCCTGCCAATTGGCGAGGGTCGCAACAATTTGTGGGGCAAGACAAAGGAGGCCTATAAATATATCTACGAGCATCACATTAACGATGCGGACTGGTTCCTCAAGGCTGACGATGATACCTATACGATTGTGGAGAACATGCGCTATATGCTGTATCCCTATAATCCAGAGACTCCCATATATTTTGGCTGCAAGTTCAAGCCATATGTCAAGCAGGGCTACATGTCCGGAGGAGCAGGATATGTGCTTAGTCGAGAGGCAGTGCGTCGCTTCGCAGTCGAAGCCTTGCCCAATCCCAAGCTATGCAAACAGGACAACAATGGCCCAGAGGATATTGAGATGGGCAAGTGCTTGGAGAATGTCAAAGTGTTGGCAGGTGATTCTCGGGATCCTGATGGACGTGGACGATTCTTTCCCTTTGTGCCGGAGCATCATGTGATACCCTCGACAGACAAAAAGTATTGGTACTGGCAGTACATCTACTACAAGACGGATGAGGTTAGAGGCGTAGATCCCAAGACTTTAAAACCTCTTTGCTAACTCCTCTTCTCATTTTCTTTTACAGGGTATAGATTCCATTTCGGATTATGCTATATCATTTCATTATGTCACGCCCAATCAAATGTATGTTCTCGACTATTTGATATATCATTTGCGACCATATGGCATCGTGAATAAGCCAGATGTTTTGCCCAATAAGTTGGCGGTCGGCGAACTGATGCCAGCGCCCAAAGAACTAAAGAAGACCGAAAACTCCAAACCGCCAGACCAATCGAACACGACCAAATCGGAAAAGTGAGCACAATGATTGAAGCTCGACGCTATGTGATCATATATATAGAACTTGTGTAAATATCCTTCGATCGACTTTGATTCAACTCGGTTTAACATAATTCCATTTCCATTTGTGCTGTTGTCTTCGTTAAGCTCGCTTATAAAAAAGAATGCGCTTAAAAAGTATGAATAAATTAAATAACAGCGGCAAGCACTGAAGTGTGTGGCAACACACAATTCGCTAGCAGTTTTTTCTTCATTAAATTTAGTTTATTTATTTTTAATATCTTAAGCAGGGTTTCAATAGGTATCGTTGTCTCTGCACCGCTTGAAAAATTCCGTTAGCAACGAGGTCTTTAATTTAGAAATTTGTTTGCTGTAAACTGCTTGACAAGCAGTTCTAAAACCTGCATGTGCGCTGCTTGCACCAAGCACTGCTTGCGTTCGTTTATGCGTCAACATATTTCACAATTAATAACAATTTTTATATTTCTCAGAGTTTTTATATTTTTTTGTCCACAAAATTAAAATTTTGCATTTAAACCTAAAAAATATTATATTTTGTATACAAAATTACAATTTTTCATATAAACCTAAGAAACAATATATTTTTACCTAGTACAATATAAGGAATTTTTAGATATCAGCTGAAATCTATTTACTTATGAAACAATTTCTGCCTCATATTTGAATAGCTTTTGTGGAATATTCCAAAAATTGCATCTGCTAAATAAGTTAATTAATTTGTACAATTGGCATTTTTTTGTCAATTTAAATAAAGAATTCAATAAAATTAAAATGTTTGACGGAGTCTATAAGAGGCGAAGTAAAGAAAGCATCGAGCTCTAGTCGCTTTGCTTCGCTTCAGCTATAAATATCATTGAGAAAATATATAATCTATATTAAAATTATCAATGGCTATCGAAGTTCGTTTACTGTGCATTCTCCTAATGGGTATTTTCGCGGGTTACGTTCTGACTCAATTGATCTATAATAGATCGGATATTCGAGTCATTCAATTGGAAACAGCTAAGCGGCATTTTATGCCGGAAACACTATCTCCAGAGCAATTAATTCTAATCCATCATAAGGAGGAGAGAAGAGGAAATGCCTACAAGATTTCACTAGTCATAAAAGAGGGAGTAGACAAGGAGCTACCAAAGGATAAGTTGGATTTGAGAGAAGCTCACGAAAATTCGTGGCATAAATTTAAGGAATTCTTTAAGCATATCTACAAGGATCAGTACAATAAACGAGATTGACGCTAACTGCGGAGAAATCGAAAAATTGTAATATAACGATATATACGATTCCAGATATCTAACGTTCGCATATCAAAGTCAAGGCACGCAATTGCCTGAGTTGCAAGCAGTGAAGTGATTTATCGTACTAGGATAGTATATTATTATAAGACAACAAATATATATTTATAAATAATAAACAAATACACAAGAAATATTTATACGTAACAAATTAAAACGAAATGTTTAATATTATGTTTTACATATTTATTTGGAAATGTTGAGAGTATCATACAATAAATAATGAATACTTATATAAACTATAAAATATGTTTTTTCTATATATATTACCAACAATTACCATCAACAGACCACATTTCTTGCTACTGCGAAAGGTTGATAGAAGAAAAGTCGATGCTGGTAAGAGAATCCACTTCGATACAGTCAGAATAAAGACCGACGAATAACTACCTCATCCACACAAAACGCAGGGCACAAAACGCACTTAGATCATTGCGAACAACCTCTGCAGAGATTTTTCAACCAACTATCATAAAGTCGCCAGCGTCTGACTTCCCACTTGTTATTCTACTGAAATCATATTAGATCTACAATAAATTCTAAAAGACAAACTGTAATTATCTATACAACAGCTAAGACATAAGATATTGTGTGGATATCTTATGACCATTTATGTTTTATAATAAAAACTAGGTCATTTATGCACTTTTATGATTCCTTCTTCTTCTTCTTATCTCTCATTAATTTCTATCTTTCTCTCTTTCGCTCAGTCACTCCGTATACAAACATTTCATGCCCTGATAATGTGATGCCTGCTAAACATTTTAGACTTTAGTCGTAGCATAGGAGTGTCTGTGTTTAGTTCAGACAAATTAAAAACTTTATATCAATAGATTGTCCAATAAGAAAACGAAAACAAATATTTGTGCGTAAAGTAAAGGGAAACAAACAAATAATTCACACAGACCATTGCTGAGACCATATTTTTCGTCTTATGGACACAAGTGTTTTGATCTTCAAGAAAATTTCATATGTGAAATATTTGTGGAATTCCCAGTGATAGTTAAAGGTGCATAATGACGACATCGCGTCTGCTACAGCGTCAAGGTATTGAAATAATAAAATTAATATTAATTATTATTTAATTTTAATTTAATTTTAATTTAATTTAAACTTTCAGCCCATCATATAATCTTCACAGTCGTGCTGGGCCTGATTGTGACAGTTTTATTAATTAAACTTTTCTCTGCTCCGCTTGAAATTGATACCTTCGACACTTTCAGCAGCAGGGAATTTCAATTCAAGATAAATTCTACAACAGATAACAACGAAATTGAAGATAAACTGTCTGCCGAAAATAATTTACGTGAAAGAAAAACTAAATTTTGAATTTTGGGCTGCTTGCTATCTATCTAAGTTATCTTTCAGCTATCATATTTTATCTTTATGTTCCGTTTGTATATGCTTGGAGTTTTTATTGAAATGCTGAACAGCATTGAGAAGCAAAGCGCAAAAAAAATATATACATAAAGACGAGATAAAAAGCATTATTTGATAAAAAGAATGACCCTTTCCTACAGTGTTTTCACAGGTGTTGTCTAAGGCAGGTGCCTATTGACAACTATATCTCATATAACTTTCATTATGCGCACTTAGTTCGCCCGGTGACGTGAAATACTTCAGTTCACTTCTGTTCGCAGTTCAAGTTAGAAATAAGTGAACTTAGAACATTTATAAAATGTTCAGTTGTAGAATTTTTAAATGAAATTTCATTTTAAATATAACTAAAGATATAAATAAAAAGTTAAATTTAATTATATATTTTAATTAAATGTGATAAGAAATAAATGTAAATTAAAAAATAATTTACAAAAACCTAATGCAAAACTAAGATGTGCAATTAAAATGTTTTAAAAATATTTTTAATGAAAAATTAATTTAAAAAATTGATTCATTATCAAATTAAATTTGTAAAATAATAATTGAATCAAAACTCAACAAATATAAATCTCACACCGAGTCATAACAATGGCTGGATACTCCATTATATATGAAGGTAATAACATCAAGTGAAATATCCGAAAAATGTTAAGAGTGCAATATTTTAGGAAATACAAGCAGAACCCGTTCCTTACTGACCCTTTTGATTGGATTGCTCATTGGTTTTTGTGTGGCTCAACTTATATCTTATATGACCATAGCGGAAGACATCAAGCCGATAACTATCTTAGCCAGCAATGAGCTTCATAGACAGCCATCGGCCAACGATGTTGGCATACCAACTTTAGGTTTGGTCAGCCATGATCATCCATATGAGAACACCTCGCTGGCTGACCAGCTGAAGAGGGAGGTGCGTGTGCTCTGCTGGGTTATGACCAATCCCACCAATCATAAGAAGAAGGCGCGACACGTGAAACGTACTTGGGGCAAGCGCTGCAACATTTTACTGTTCATGAGCTCCGAGGCTGATGATGAGCTGCCCACAGTCAAGTTAGACGTGGAGGAAGGTCGCCCGAACTTGTGGCGCAAGGTGAAGGAGGCCTTCAAGTACGTCTACAAGCATCATTACAACGATGCGGATTGGTTCTACAAGGCTGACGACGACACCTATGCAGTAATCGAGAATCTGCGCTATATGCTCTATCCATATAGTCCACAGACACCTGTGCATTTCGGCTTCAAGTTCAAGCCCTTCGTTAAGCAGGGCTATATGTCAGGCGGAGCTGGTTATGTACTCAGCAAGGAGGCACTGCGACGGTTTGTGGTGGAGGGCATACCCGATCCCAAGATGTGTCTGCCTGGCACGGTTATTAACGAGGATATAGAGATTGGCAAATGCATGGAGAATCTGAACGTGACAGCGGGCGATTCCCGTGATGTGAATGGGCGTGGTCGCATGTTTCCCTTTGTACCAGAGTATTTATTAATACCCCTTAAAGATCCCGATTTTTGGTATTGGAAATATATGTATTACAAGACAGACGATGTGAGTTATTGAATAGAAATACGATTTCCTTTTTTTAATCTATACAACTCTCTGTTAGGGTCTCGATTGCTGTTCGGATAACGCAATATCATTTCACTATGTGGCCCCCAATTTCATGTATGTGCTGGACTATTTGATCTATCATCTGAAACCATTTGGAGTGGTGAGAATGCACCAATTACCTGCCAAACTAAAAGTGGGTGAACTTATGCCGCCGCCAAAGGAAGAACCCGCCAACAGCAATGAGGATTCGGTGGATGATTATGATAGATTATATACACCAACAATGGATCCAGCAGAGCCAGATGCGAGAGAAGTTACCTCAAATGAAGAAGATGAAGACGATGAGGAGGAGCACAAAACGAGAAAAAGCTTGCAAATGGAGAGAAAAATTCAAAAACTGAGACGAGAAATAAAGCGAATAAGACGTTTGGCGAATGACTATAATACTTAAGCTGAAATATTCCTCATAAAATATATGCACGTAGTATATGATTATTAATAGAAACAAATAAATGCACTCACCCAGTTGCTACATAAATATATTTATATTAACACAATTGTTGGCTATCCTTTCTTTCTTAATTTAATTCAGTACGTTTTTTTAAAAGGCAGGTTTCAAAACGTACTGTTGTCTCTGCACTCTTCTAAACTCCGTTAGAGACGAGTTCTTTTATTTCGTAATTTGTTTGGAGAAAACTGCTTGACAAGCAGTTCTGTAAACTGCATGTGGTCTGCTTGTACTATGCACTGCTTACGTTCGTTTATACGTCAGCAATTTTGGTAATCAATACATTTTTTTACCAAAATGCATATAAGCCGTAGAAATATTATATTTGTACTTGTAATTGTAATATATGTGAAATATTTGTGAAATTCCCAGTGATAGTTAAATGACGACATTGCGTCTGCTGCAGCGACAAGGTATTGAAATAATTATAATAATAATAATAATTATTATTTAATTTAAACTTTCAGCCCATCACATAATCTTCACAGTCGTGCTGCAGTTTTATTAATTAAACTTTTCTCTGCTCCGCTTCAAATTGATACCTTCGACAATTTCAGCAGCAGGGTATTTAAATTTAAGATAAATGCTACAACAGATAACAACGAAATTGGAGAAAAACTGTCTGACGAAAATAATTTACGCGAAAGCAAAACTTCATTTTGAATTTCGAGCTTGAAAACTATCTAAGTTATCATTCAGCTATCATTTATTTATTTATTTATTTAAGAGCTAACTTATTAATAGTTAAATTATAGGCTAGCTTAATACTAGGCTATGGCAGCAGAGGCCTTCAGCCTTAGAGTTGTATCTGCTTCTGTACAGGTTCTCCTAATAATGCTGTGTGTTGTATTTACATATTTACATTAATGTATGAGGGGTGATGAGAGAGATGAGAGTCTGAGTCTGGTTATTATTATTTGGTCTCTTCTCGAGAGGAATAATGTGTTACTTTTAAACATGTGGTAGTTGTTAAGTTTATGTGGGTTGTTTTCTTGATACCAGTTTGATGTTTTGGTTATATTGGATTCTTTTGTCAGTTTTGAGAATTGTACCCAATTGGCCTTGTCGGTTATAAAGATGGGTTTGGAGGATATGTGTTGGGCTATTGCTGGATTGGAGTTGAAGAGGTTGATTATGATAAGGAAGTGGTCGCTACCAAAGAGATCATTTTCTGTGTACCATGTGCTGTCGAGTTGTAAAATTGGGCTGCTAAAGGTTATGTCGATGTTTGTTAGTGTATTGTGGGTGCTAAGGTGTGTTGGTGAACCGTCATTTAGTAGGATGTAATTTGATTGGGTTATGAATTTTTCAAGTATTTTCCCTCTACGATTATTGGAGTTTGAGCCCCAGTCTTTATGCCAACCGTTAAAGTCGCCGGTGACTAGCATGGGTATGTTTGAGGTTTCTAGTACGTTTTGAAGATTGCTCATAGAAAATCCCTTGTTTGGTGCAATGTAGGCTGAAATTAGTCTAAATTTTAGATTTGACGTGAATTCTGCACATACTGCGTCGAAGTCACTGTTCAAAGTAATTTATCCAGTTTGTAGGGAATTGTGTATCAGGAGAGCTACACCCCCATGGGAGGGTGAACTATTTTTTGCTATTAAGGTGTAATTGGTTGGTATAGGTATACAGTTGGTGTGTATTATATGTGTTTCTTGTAGAGATTATTATTTGTAGTTCGCTGTAATTATTTATGTAGCCGTTTATGTTCCATTGAATTATCTTGATGGTCATTTGGTTTTATTTATATTTAAGGAGATTAGTGTTAGCGTATTGTGAGTCTATTTTGTGATAATTACATCGTGTGGAGCCAATTGTTATTCTAAGTGTTAAATACTGTCGCTGTCATTGTTGTCTTTATGTTTTTTTTTTTTTTTTTTTGAAGTTTTTGCATTTGGTAGGTTGGGTTTTGTGGGTTTGAGGTTTATTGAAAGGGTGTTGTTTTTTTCTTTAGGAAATATTCTTAATTTTAAGTCAGTTTTTTCGCTTGCCAGATTTTTTGAGTTAGTGAGGTAGTCTATGTCCATTTCCATGTCTTCTTTACGGCGGTGTTGGTGTGATGTGTTTGTACTGCGGGCTGAGGTCGTTGGGTGCTCTGATAATAGGTCGTGGTAAGAGATGGGTAGAGATGAGATGTTCGTTTGCTGGGCAGATGATGGTTTTGTGTTATAGGTCGGGGTCGATGTTGTTGTAGTTGTTTTTTTTTTGGTGTTGATGAGTGTGCGTCTTAATTTGTGGGCTGTGTTTAGGATCAACTTCAGAGTTGTTTTTGCAGTTTAGGCAACTCTTTTCGTTAGTGCAGATTTCATTTTCAGTGGTGTGTAGCGTTTGAGAGCAGTTTTTGCATATTGCTTTTGGGCTTTTGCAAATCGGGGTTGGGTGGCCAAATCGTAGGCATTTTTTGCATCTCAGAGAGAGAGAAATGTACGGGCGGACTCGAGTGTTCTCATATCCAATTTTGATCGCTTCTGGAAGTTATTGTGTGGCGAATGTGATTATTATAAGTCCCGTTTCAACCATGTTTTGCTCTTGTTTCTTTAGTATTTTTCGCACTTCGGTTACGTTTTGAGCTTTTAGTTCGTTTAGTATTTCTGTTTCCTCTATATGGTGATACATTTTCCAAAGATTTGTTGTCTTTTCTATTTATTACAATGTATTTTGGGTTGTTTAGGTTTTGGTATTTGTTGTGGATCGTTGATGTTGTTGTGTTTATGTCGGACGGTTTAGTCATTGTTGTTGTTTTTTCGGGCACTGGCCCGGCACTTTGGTTTGCGTCTCTTGCTTTTGTTGTTTTTATTTTCGTTTTCTGTTTTGCACTTGTTTGTTTGTCTGTAATTGCTGATAAGAGTTTTTGTATTGCTCTTTGGGCAGCACAGGAACGCAGAAGTAACACGTCTTGTCTCGGTGAGGCTTTGAGTGGAACTGTACAATATATATTACAATTTATAAATTCATAAAAAAAATAGCTAGAAAAAATTAATATAAAACAAATTAATTTGTTCATTTATAAATAATAAGACAAGCGAAAAGGAAGAACCTACAGAACATGTAGAGGATCATATCTAGCTGACCATATCCATCAGCTCCAACCACACAACACAACCAAAGAGGCTCGAGAGACCCCTGAAAACCAAGGACTAAGTGTCTAGAGCATACAAAGTTTAACTTCTACAATCTTTAATTCCGAAAATATATATAACCAAAAAAAATGACTGCCAACAGCCTATTGGGACGATCCTTATTTAATGAAGGTGAGTTTCAGCAAATACCCAAACCAATACCATATTTTTGCATTTGTTTTTTTTTTTTACATCTCAAACTACTCTGCCTTTTAGGACGTTCAAGCAAACGTTCATTACTGTCATTGACTGTCGGGTTCGTCGTCGGATTCTGCCTGGCCGAGCTGCTTATCTACTCATCCACACCGAAACGTGGCGGTATCAACGATGCCCATGACAGTCACAAAATGTCTGGTCCCGAGCAGGATATCGGCACGCACGAGCACTCGAACGAGGACACAAGCATTGCTATGAAACTGCACAACGAAGTGCGAATTCTGTGCTGGATTATGACAAATCCATCCAATCATAAGACAAAGGCGCGCCACGTAAAGCGTACCTGGGGCAAGCGCTGCAATAAGCTGATATTCATGAGCTCAGCGAAGGATGAAGAACTGGGTGCAGTGGCCCTGCCCATTGGCGAGGGTCGCAACAATTTGTGGGGCAAAACAAAGGAGGCCTATAAATATATCTACGAGCATCACATTAACGATGCGGACTGGTTCCTCAAGGCTGACGATGATACCTATACGATTGTGGAGAACATGCGCTATATGCTGTATCCCTATAATCCAGAGACTCCCATCTATTTTGGCTGCAAGTTCAAGCCATATGTCAAGCAGGGCTACATGTCCGGAGGAGCAGGATATGTGCTTAGTCGAGAGGCAGTGCGTCGCTTCGCAGTCGAAGCCTTGCCCAATCCCAAGCTATGCAAACAGGACAACAATGGCCCAGAGGATATTGAGATGGGCAAGTGCTTGGAGAATGTCAAAGTGTTGGCAGGTGATTCTCGGGACCGTGATGGACGTGGTCGTATGTTTCCCTTTGTACCAGAGCATTTATTAATACCCAATAAAAATCCCGATTTTTGGTATTGGAAATATATATATTACAAGACAGACAATGTGAGTTATTGAATAGAAATACGATTTCCTTTTCTTAATCTATACAACTCTCTGTTAGGGTCTCGATTGCTGTTCGGATAACGCTATATCATTTCACTATGTGGCCCCCAATTTCATGTATGTGCTGGACTATTTGATCTATCATCTGAAACCATTTGGAGTGGTGAGAATGCACCAATTACCTGCCAAACTAAAAGTGGGTGAACTTATGCCGCCGCCAAAGGAAGAACCCGCCAACAGTAATGAGGATTCGGTGGATGATTATGATAGATTATATACGACGTTAATGGATCGAGAGAAGTTACCTCAGATGAAGACGACGATAAGAAGGAGCACAAAACGAGAAAAAACTTGCAAATAGAGAGAAAAATTCAAAAACTGAGACGAGAAATAAAGCGAATAAGACGTTTGGCGAAGGAATACTACTAGCAAATAGAAATATAATATTACATAAATATATTTATATTAACACAATTGTTGGCTATCTTTTCTTTCTTAATTTAATTTAGTTTTTTTTTTTTTTTTAATATCTTAAGCAGGTTTCAAAACGTACAGTTGTCTCTGCACTCTTCTAAACTCCGTTAGAGACTAGTTCTTTTATTTCGTAATTTGTTTGGAGTAAACTGCTTGACAAGCAGTTCTATAAACTGCATGTGGTCTGCTTGCACTATGCACTGCTTACGTTCGTTTATACGTCAACAATTTTGGCAATCAATACATATATTTTGTCCAAAAAAAGTTTGCGTGTAAACCTAAAAAATATTATATTTTTTATACAATATTGCATATAAGCCATAGAAATATTATATTTGTACTTGTAATTGTAATATATGTGGAATATTTGTGAAATTCCCAGTGATAGTTAAATGACGACATTGCGTCTGCTGCAGCGACAAGGTATTGAAATAATTATAATAATAATAATAATTACTATTTAATTTAAACTTTCAGCCCATCATATAATCTTCATAATCGTGCTGCAGTTTTATTAATTAAACTTTTCTCTGCTCCGCTTCAAATTGATACCTTCGACAATTTCAGCAGCAGGGAATTTCAATTCAAGATAAATTCTACAATAGATAACAACGAAATTGGAGATAAACTGTCTGCCGAAAATAATTTACGTGAAAGCAATACTAAATTTTGAATTTTGGGCTGCTTGCTATCTATCTAAGTTATCTTTCAGCTATCATATTTTATCTTATGTTCTGTTTGTATATGCTTAAAGTTTTCATTGAAATGCTGATCAGCATTGAGAAACAAAGCGCAAGAAAAAATAAACAAAAATATAAAGACATTATAAAAGAATTATTTGTTAAAAGACCCTTTGCTACAGTGACCCTTTTTTGTCTGTTTTCACAAGTGTTGTCTATTGCCTATTGCAGATACCTATTGACAACTATATCTCCAATAACTCTCATTATGCTACTTAGTTCGCCCTGTGACTTGAAATACTTCAGTTCTCTTCTCTTCGCAATTCAAGTTAGAAACAAGTGAACTTAAAACATATAAAATGTTCGGTTGTAGAATTTTAAAATGAAAGTTCATTTTAAATATAACTAAAACAAGTAAGAAAACTCTAGTCGGGCGTAACCGACTAGGGGATACCCTGAGCCCCGTCGAACCTGTGTTTTTCAATACACTAAAATACGTAAAATTATAAAAAAAAATTCAAGTTTACTCTTTAACAACCAAAAAACTTTTTTATTAAAAAACTGACATTGGCGAGGTTCGAACCTACGTTAATTACACAACGTGCATCGTCTCTACCAACAACGCCACCTAATTTTTATAAAATTAAAAAACAAAATAAATAGCTGGCGTCGCCTGGTCTCGAACCCTAGTCCTCAAGTTTCGCGTGCATCGCTTCTACCAACGACGCCACTCCACCGTCTTCGGAAGCGGTGGCAAATGTAAACTAAAGCAGCAGCTGACAATTCAACAAAATTCAAACGTAATTTGCGATTATTCGAATCGACTAGAATGCGAGCGTTTGTATGTGTGCGCTCATGAATAGAAAAAGTGCGTTCGCTTGGCGCTGCTGCCACGTGTGTTTGTTAAGTAGCCAAACGTTTTATTTAATAACTTTTTTGCTATTTAACGGATTTCAATGAAATTTTCGGCATATGATCAACATATTCCATGGGCATATTTGTCAGTTTAGTAAAAGTGCCAACTCATTCGCATTTTGGCTATATTTGAGACTGAACTTCAATTGGGGGAAATTTGGGGCCGGTATCCAAAATAAACCAAAATTCGAAATTGCATAAAATACATATAAAGCTAAATATAAATTTTGGTGTCTCTAGCTTAAAAGATGGGCGAGATATAATTTTTTAACTGAATTTCGATTTTGTTTTTAATCGATAACATTTAATTGGAGATAGTTATCGATTTTTTAAAACAAACTCGATCTGCGCGTGCTATATACGGACCTACAAAAAAAATTTCAAGTCTCTAGCTCTTATACGGGCTGAAATCGACGCGTTCAAACATACGGATAGACGGACGGACGGACAGACGGACGGACAGACAGACGGACAGGGCCAAATCGATTTCTCTTGTCGTCCCTGGGGTCTGCCACGCCTCCTTCTGCCTGTTACATACATCCAACAAAAACATTACACCCTGATTTCACATTTTGAATGGGCAAGTAAGAGTGCTCTAATCGAGACGGCTCGATGAAGAGATACCCTGAACCCTGTGAAAGCTGTCACTAAAATCATTTTACGCTTGTTTTATATATACATTGCATATAACGCATGCACACATAAATACACAGTTATGCGTAGGCACGCGCTCCGCTTACTGCGCAGCTTACGCAGCGGCTGCGGTTGGGTTGCACTATGAGCATTACTATGGGAAATTGATTGTTTGCCAAATCACTCTAGTATTTGATACACGACTTCTGGAGTAATTTGCAAATTTTGGGGAAAGGAGGGAAAGGAGGTGCGCATTCATTACAGTAACATACACCGCAAAGTAACTGGCTTTTACGGTTACAGAGTACCGCGTGAAAACGAAGTCAAATTATCGATTGTTATCGATAAGAAAATGGGATGACTTTTCGAAAAAAAAAAGATAAACTCGTTAAGCGTATGGTATACACGAGTATTCATGTTAAATTTCAAGTCTCTAGCTTTTATGGTTTAGGAAATCGGTGCGTTCACACGGACAATTTGTCGTCCTGATCAAGAACATATATACTTTATGGGGTCTGCCACGCCTCCTTCTGCCTGTTACATTTTGAACATTGTCCAATTAAAAAGTTTTAAAAAATATTTAAAAAAAAAAATCATTAAAAAACTAAATTTATTCATTATTAAATAAAATTTATAAAATAATAATTAAATCAAAACTCAACAATGGCTGGATACTCCATTAAATATGAAGGTAATGAGTTCAAACATCAAGTGAAATATCCAAACAAATGTTGAGAGTGCAATATTTCAGGAAATACACGCAGAGCCCGTTCCTTACTGACCCTTTTGATTGGATTGCTCATTGGTTTTTGTGTGGCTCAACTTATATTTAATACAGACACAGCGGTCAAACCGATAAATATTTTAGCAAGCAATGAGCTTCATAGACAGCCATCGGCCAACGATGTTGGCATACCAAATTTAGGTTTGGTCAGCCATGATCATCCATATGAGAACACCTCGCTGGCTGACCAGCTGAAGAGGGAGGTGCGTGTGCTCTGCTGGGTTATGACCAATCCCACCAACCATAAGAAGAAGGCGCGACACGTGAAACGTACTTGGGGCAAGCGCTGCAACATTTTACTATTCATGAGCTCCGAGGCTGATGATGAGCTGCCCACAGTCAAGTTGGACGTGGAGGAAGGTCGCCCGAACTTGTGGCGCAAGGTGAAGGAGGCCTTCAAGTATGTCTACAAGCATCATTACAACGATGCGGATTGGTTCTACAAGGCTGACGACGACACCTATGCAGTAATCGAGAATCTGCGCTATATGCTCTATCCATATAGTCCACAGACACCTGTGCATTTCGGCTTCAGGTTCAAGCTTTTCGTTAAGCAGGGCTATATGTCGGGCGGAGCTGGTTATGTACTCAGCAAGGAGGCACTGCGACGGTTTGTGGTGGAGGGCATACCCGATCCCAAGATGTGCCTGCCTGGCACCGTTATTGACGAGGATATAGAGATTGGCAAATGCATGGAGAATCTGAACGTGACAGCGGGCGATTCCCGTGATGTGAATGGGCGTGGTCGTATGTTTCCTCTTACCCCCGAGCAAATACTAATACCCAACAAAGATCCAACATTTTGGTATTGGAGTTATCTGTATTACAAGACCGACGATGTGAGTGCCAAAGTGAATGAATGAATGAATAAATAAATGATTCAATCTCTCATTTTTAAGGGCCTCGATTGCTGTTCGGATAATGCCATATCCTTTCACTATGTTCCGCCCAATTTTATGTATGTGCTGGACTATTTGATCTATCATCTGAAACCATTTGGAGTGGTGAGAATGCGCCAATTACCTGCCAAACTAAAAGTGGGTGAACTTATGCCGCCGCCAAAGGAAGAACCGGCCAACAGCAATGAGGATTCGGTGGATGATTATGATAGATTATATACGACGACAATCGGTCCAGCAGAGCCAGATGCCAGAGAAGTTACCTCAGATGAAGACGACGATAAGAAGGAGCACAAAATGATAGAAAAATTGCAAATGGAGAGAAAAATTCAAAAACTGAGACGAGAAATAAAGCGAATGAGACGTTTGGCGAAGGAATATTACTAGCAAATCGAAATATAATACTTAAGCTGAAATATTCCTTATATAATATATGCACGTAGTATATGATTATTAATAGAAACAAATAAATGCACTCACCCAGTTGTTACATTAATATATTTATATTAACACAATTGTTGGCTATCCAGTGGTAAGGGTATATAAAATATCTGTAAATTTGAAAAGGCATAATTATTATTATTAACGTTTTATTTTAATAAATTAATTGAAATAATCTTTGAAAATTATGGAAATGGATTAGTAACTTATTATTTATAATTATTTATATTTTTTATAAAAACAAATATTTATGATTTCAACTTACAAAATTGCAATAAAATAAAAACAAATAAATAAGAAATTAAAATATTATATATATTACATTCTTTTTTTTTAAATAATTAGAATAATCTCTGAACATTTTCAATGCAACAAATTTTGTTTTAATTATTATTTAATTCTTATATATACAATTATTTTTTATTATCTTATTTTCTTAACTTACTTTTACACAATTCACTGATAATCCGCACTAATATATATTTTTTATCACTTTTTATTCGCGTACGCGAGCTACAATAATTTAATATTATTTACACAATCAAATTTGAACACAAATCACTTCATATTAATAACTATCGATAATTATATATTTTCGTGTTTACCGCCAACAGCACGAATTTTGCCTAACCCATCTCTTTTCTTACTATCGATAGCAATCGATATTTTCACTTAGCTTTTATAGCATAGCAGCTAAACTCAAAATGCACTAGCTGGATCCCTATTATGAGTGCACAGCTTATGAATCTATTTCAGAGAGATTTGAGCTTTAATAAATAGAAACATTAAGATATAATAATTACTCCCTGAAAATTGCATCTAAACAAAAGTTATTCAATAATTCATTTCCACACGGCAAAATGCACATGCAGCCCGCAATATGAATTGCGCAATAAGCGGACCACGTGCCTATGCGTGTGCATGTGTGTGTGTGCAAATTATGCTGTGTTAATATGTTTGAAAAAAACGTAGTATGATTGAAATAGTAGGTCCGCGCAGGGTTTAGAGTAACTACTAATCGGGCAGTGCCAACTACATCACTTTAGGTTGTTTATATTAATATTTCACTTTAAATTTTGTTACATTATTCAGTGTGCGCGCCGAAAAATTGAAAGGAACCGCAACTACTGAACGTTCTCGAATCGAATGATCGCAGCGGAATCAAATCAGCTTAGTGAGCACTAGCTCACAACGAAGTCAACAAGTTCCGAAAACGTAACGGCGCAGTCACAATTTTAATTTTTTATTCATTAATTTTCAGTTAGCAAAACAATTTTAGCTATTAAACTTCACTTTTATTTGTTTTTTTTTTTTGTACAATTTTAATTGTTTTATATTTCCATTTTATTTTATGCATATATTAGAGCATTTATAGAATTTCATTTAAATTATTAGCGTGACTAAATGCGTGACTCAATTAAACAGTCTGGCAGCGCTGCGCTCATTTGCTGACTCTCTGTGAACCAGTGAGCGAGCAAGAAAGTTCAATTGAACTCGTTTCACCAGGTTGGCAGCGCTGTAAAATAACGGATTTGTCATTTTCACAAGAAAATTTATTTTTAAATGTTGCTGCACATTTTGAAGCGTCAATTAGGCAGGCGAGGTGATTTTGCATAATTCTGTATTGCTTCGCTTGGCTTGTTTTCTTGGAGTCTTTGCTGTTTGTGTTTGGTGCGTTAAGCAATGAGCTAGAAGACTTTGTGCTGTCGTCATACAAAGAGAAAAATCAAGATTTCCATGTGGGCAAATAGAAAGAGGCGTGGCATTGCCGGTAAGCAATATTATAAAGTATATATACACTGCCACCTATCTAAACTTTGTGATTAGCGATTAGTTAATGCAAGCCACCCGCTGCCATGGAATGCACATCAGCAAGACGCCGCAGCTAACCAAAGCATAGCGACGCATTGCCTGAAGTGGAATAGGAAGAATCGGATTGGCCGTGCCACGTGAATTTGTGAGGTTATGTAGCATTTGCGATATAAGCTGGAATGGCTATAAATCTTGAGTCGAAAGACGTACTTCAGCGCCTTTCATGCAGCCTTTTTTATATGCCCATGTCAGCTTGAAAGATAGCAAAGATTATGTATTCCGACGCAGTGCACCACAACAGGTGTTGAGCTCATCAAATCACCTTGCAGAGTTGTAACAGAGGCCCAAGGAGCAGCTCTATCCATTTCAGTTATTTTGCCCTTTACACTGCGCTGGAACTGGCCATTTATATATAGCTCCATGGATACCAGACACTTGAGTATATATTAAATATATTTTTAGTTTTATATATACAATTAATTTTCTCTATTTCACAGCGATTCAATAGTGTCGTGGAGCTGCCTATTACAATACTCTATATAATACCTATATGGCTCAGTTGGACTTTATGCTCTAGCATTTACTACCGTATGGCCTAGTCAGGAAAGGATTTGTATTGCAGCAACCTGCGCTAGCTGACGCTGTACAAGCTGAATGCGCATTCTCTACATGATGTTCACCTATTCACACAAATACGAGAGAGCTGTAATTACCAGACGCCAAGGCGTGGCACTTCAAATTCCGAGCAATCAGAGCTCTCAGAAAGTCCATATGCCATGTGAGCAAAGGCTATCTGCAGCTGTGTGGCAAGACGAAGGTGTAGGCATGTTGCTCGAATATTGGTTCTATAAAGTTGACTACGATACCTATGCTATTATTGATAATATTCTTTATATGCTGCAGGCCCTAAACCCATTTACTTTGAGTGCAACTTCAAGATGCAGTCCAGAGATCCAATCTATATGCTGGATATGTGCTGAGCATGCTCGAAATTGGAATCAAGAGGAGGCACTAAGGATTACCAACTAAGATGCAGTCCAGAGATCCAATCTATATGCTGGATATGTGCTGAGCATGCTCGAAATTGGAATCAAGAGGAGGCGCTAAGGATTACCAACTAAGACTCTGTTTAAGCTAATTGAATGCAGTTGCTGGCGATACAAGAGATCGGTTGAATTGACTAAATTTCTAGTATCGAAATAAGTTTTAGCTATTCATATTCATATATTTACTACAAGCTGAAGAAGGTATGTGCTTTAATCGGCTACGAATTGTATTCCATTTGTATAATTAAACAATTATTCCAGGGCATTGAATGCTGTTCATCCTATATCAATATACTACATCATCATATAACAATATACAATACACCATGTGATCGACTAACAGATGTATATATATGCATATTTCCTATATAATACGCGTTCATATGGCAATATACTGATTCATGATGCGCTCACAAATTGCAGTCTTGATGGAATTTAGCTAAATATGAGTGAGTGGACATTTAAGAAGAAAAAGTAACAAGAATTTAAATTTAAATTTAAATTACATATATATTTATATATTATTATTATTTATAATTTTATATCTATATTTAATCAATACGGTTTGAAGTGAGGCTATGTCTTTGGCATAGTTTGCTGCAGAAGAGAACTGCCCTTGCTTGGAAATTTCCACTCGCTCAACTCAGGCCGAACGGACGTATTTTGTAAATCATATATTCCAATGTATATAGACAGTTAACACCGGGACAGTTGAATGTTATGGCCGACTTTGAGCAGCAGCCGAGTGTAATCTGCGAATTGATGTGGATTTATATAAATATTTTGTAATTTATGCACTTTAGTTGACCTACATTCATCAGCTTGTTCACGAACAGCGGCAGTCCCTGCTCATCGCTGCTGTTGCCAACGGCCACGCCCACATTACGAAAGCAACGCGCAATTTCCACATGCCTAATGCCATAGTTGTTGCTGCTGCAAATGCTGCTATTATCATGGCCCAGAGTCACAAAACGATTCAGCGCCTCCTTGCTGAACAAATTGCCACCGGATCCGGGTATTGCTTGCTGCAGAGATTCGAAAGGAATTAAATATGAGAAAATATATTTTAAGGAAGAATTAAATTATGTATATTATAATTAAAAAGGCATGTCAGAGAAAGCTATATATCTTATCTCTCTTTTATATGTCTATAATTAAGATTGTAACTATAAATTATATTATAATTACAATAAATTAGATTTAATATATATAATATAAAATTATGTAATATGTCCATAATTATTTTAGTTGTAACTATAAATTATATTATAATTATAATCAATTAGATGTAATATATAATTTTGTTAAATGTAACTATTCAGGCAGAAGCTTTCAGTATTTGGCCTGAGTTGAATTTTAATTTACTTTTGGATTTATTTTAATTTGTATATATGCAATTATTATGTAAAACAAATATTTTTATTTATATATATAACAAGCTATACTTTTTTTTATATATTTTATATATATATTATATTATATCCATTTATATATATATATTATATTATGTAAAACAAGTTATATATTTGTTTACATATATGAAATTAATATTGTTAAGTCCACTAATTATATGAATATTTTAAATCATTATTTATATGTATTAATAGAGTTAATTTAAATCATTATTTATATGTATTAATAGAGTTAAATTAAATCATTATTTATATGTATTAATAGAGGCAATTAGTCAAGTTTTCTAATGTGTTAATGTAACTACAATTATAGTATATTTTTATTTATATATACCTAGCTAACTATCACAGTTAAAAGAAGTAATCATGCTCTAGTCGGAAGTGTACAACTATAAGATACCCAGACCAAGCTGCGTTCTCAATCATTCTAGGCTAACTATTCGTTCTACATTGTCTCTAGCTCTTGTGATCTTGAAATGGGGCTTGGCACGGTCAAGACACGATCAATTATAAGATTATCATTATAAGATATAGAAGAAAGCTATAATAGACTTAAGCTGTACATTGTCTAGCTTTTCCCCCTTAACAATATCTTTAAATGCAGAAATACTATCAGACTTGTTGAGGCTAAAGTAGACTCAGCGCATTTTCTTAAGCAAGAATAGACTCTACTCTATAATTAGAATTAAACTATATATATATCTAATATAATCTAAATCTAATAATTCATTTGCATATATTGTAAATGTAATGCATATATCAAAGTAAGCCCATATAGACTTCTCTAATGACTTTAGCTAATCTGATTAATTTTACAGATTTGTCAATCGACTCACCTGGTTCTGGTACTCATAGGTGAAGCTATCAAAGTAGATGGGCATGTCGGGTGTGTAGCCGGCCAGCAGGTGCTGCAGATTCTCCACGATCACATAGCTGAGAGGAACAATATGCCAAGGGATTAGCATTGTGTGGCTGGACGGACGCGCGTCTTGTGCTACATACGTTTCGTCGGTGACCATGAGGAACCAGTCGAACTGCTCATGATAATGCGTGTGGACATAATGGAGATATTCGCGCGTGCGACCCCAGGAGCTGCTGCTGCCAGTGCTGCCGCTGCTGCTATGATTCGCCCACTTCAGGAGATTGAAGAAGGGCTCTCGCTTCCTATCCTTGGGATTGAGGAAGAGCAGCTGGTGGCAGCGCCTGCCCCAGGTGTTCTCAATGTGCACCTGACGCTTCTCCTTCAGCGGCCGCAGCGTAATCATGCAGAGAATGCGCGGCGCCACAGCGTGATGTGAGGCTCGCCCCGAATCGGACAGGGTATTTGTAGTCGGGCCGCCGAAGAGTTCGACGCGACGCGCCAGCTGCAAGAGGAGCGACAAGCAGCTGCCGCAGATGAGGCCCAGCAGCAGCATCGACAGCAGCTGCAGTCGCTGCCTCTGCAGCTTCACCAAATTCGAATTCATTTTCCCCTTGCCTCGGATAACGGTATGTTGGCCTTTGTTAACGCTTTATGCACGCTGTTCGTAAAGAGCGAAGAAGAGGGGAGGAGAGAGAGAAGAGAAGTTAGTTATGTGCAGTAATTGCAGTAGGGCACGGTTGGAAAGTCACTGCAAGCAGACTTCACTTTAATAACAGTTATAGAGGAATTGCCTGTGTGTTACAGTTTTAGAGTCACTGAAACAATTTTGTCTAGATTTGTTTTGATAGTTTCATTTCGTGTTGCATGTCTTTTATGTGTCTATAATATTTGAAAGTTTGACAGTCACTGATAGCAATTAACAGCTTTAGTTTTATTTTATTTATATAATTATATTTTTTTTTATATTATTTTAAAGTTTACTAAAAATTTATTTATATTAATTTTTTTTATATATTGTTTTAAAGTTTACTAAAATGAAAAACTTTAAAGCCGCAGTTTTAGATAATAACGATTACAGTTTTACAAGCACTGTATTTGATATATGTATTTATGCAAAGATCTATCCAGGCAGCATTTCGTATAAACGCATTATCTACTTTCATATGAGCACAGTTTGAAGATACTACACACGATAAATATAAATACAGCTGATTTCAGATTAGTTTTAGTTTTCAGGTTAAATAAATGCAGAGACATCGCTTTATTTTAATTAAAAACATTTTTATTAAGCTATTCAAGTAGACTTATAGCCATACAGTTTCAGAGTCACAGCAATTGCCGAATCGAATTAGAGCCACAACAGCCTGTTCACAGTTTTAGAGTCATATCAATACTACGCGAGTTTTCCAATTTCAGATTTTACTGTTAGTTACACAGTTTTAGAGTCATATTAATGCTACTTAGCTTTTCAATTTAAGATCTTAGTTATTTACAGTTTTGGAGTCATTAATACGACTCGAGTTTTCCAATTTAAGATTTTACAGTTACACAGTTTTAGGGCAATAACAAAAATTTAATCATTTACAGTTTCACAGCCACATGAAATTGATAACACATACAGTTTTACAGTCACACGAAATTGATTAACCATACAGTTTTACAGTCACAAGAAATTGATTAATCATACAGTTTTACGTACTAAATTGATTACGCGTACAGTTTTACAGTCACATGATTATAATTAATCGTACAGTTTTACAGTCACACGATTATAATTAATCGTACAGTTTTATAGTCACACGATTATAATTAATCATACAGTTTACAGTTTCACAGCCACATGAGATTGATTAATTATAAAGTTTCACAGTCACAGGAGATTGATTTTCATCATATAGTAACTTTTCAGTTATTGTAATAACAATACGTGCATTTAACAGTTTTAGAGGCATAGCAAGAATGCTATTGTATTTAAGAGACTGCACAGTTTTACAGTCAATTATTAAAAATTACAATAAATTCTGCACAGTTTTAAAGTCATTTATTAAGAATTATTTCTAATTCGTATTAAGTTCAAATATCATTCTATCTATGGCTTTAAAACTGTCAAAGTTTTAGAGTCATACTAATGCAGTGTTTGGCAAGCCTTTGCAGTTTTAGAGTCATACTAATGCAGTAGTTGGCAAACCTTTGCAGTTTCACAGTCACGCTGCTCACATCAGCAGTTTTAGAGTCACTAGGAGCGCAGTATTTGACACCAGTTGCAGTTTAAGAGTCACTAGGAGCGCAGTATTTGACACACAGTTGCAGTTTCCAGTCACACTGCAGCAGTTTTAGAGTCACTCTGTTAAGCAGAACTTTTGAATTGCCAACGCTCACGCACCCCAACTCACTCTTTCTCACTCACTCTCCACAGTCTTAGGCCTCTTTGCAACACTGTTAAAGAGTATTGTGCAGTCGTCTTCAATTTCCGTTCGCTTTGCTTTACTTTTCCTTTTTTTGTTTTTTGTTTAACTTTTTATGCAAATATAATGTTTATGTTTATGCAGATGCCGACGAGACGACGACGACGACGACGTTGTTGTTGCAGCCTATGTGTGTGCGACGAATTGTTGTTGTTGTTGCTGTTGTGATTGTGATTGTTGAAATACCAAATTAACACATTCTTGTGCACTGACGCAGCAGCAGCAGGCGCAGAGGCAAAAGCCAAAAAAAAAAAAACGAAAAACGAAAAAGTTTAACAAAAAAAACTCGCAAGATGCGGTTGACCTTCAGGCCAGGTCCGCTTCTTCTTTTTCGGCTTAATTCGATTTGCAATTGCAAAATTGTTAAACTTTTGCCGGTTTGCCTCTTCCTCTTCTTCTTCTTCGTCGCCGTCACAAATCGCTGGCGGCAGAGAGACAGAGAGAGAGAGAGAGGAGCGGCTGCGGGGCACGCTCAATTATGCGACGCTCGTTCCGTTTCGGTTTGTTTATTTACTTGCAGAGAGTCGCGGCGACGCGGGCACACACGCAGAGAATACAAAAGTAATACAAACATAACACAAATGTCGCTAACGCTTAAACAACACGGCGCAGCGCAGCGCGACGACGACGACGACGACTTAACGCCTAGACGATCGTTGACAGACTTGCGAGCGGCTTTGGCTTCATCTGTCTCTGTCTCTGTCGCTGCTTCTTGGCTGCTTTCGTACGTGCGCGCCGCGATCCAAACGACACTTGACTCGCGCGCCAGTGTGACCATAGTGCGAAAAGCTAGAGATGTGCACGGGAGCTTTAAGTGATGGCAGTAGCAGGCAGTCACACGCACAGTGGGTTGGCTTCGGTAAAAGGAAAAAGGTAACTAAATTATTTATTAAAATAAAAATTATTAAAAAAAAAGATATATAAAGAAATACTATATATATATTTCCTATTTTTTATATATTTCCTATTTTTTTTTTGTAATTTATTTTATTTTAATTCTAGGGTACTTTTTATACTATATTTCATATTTTTTGTAATTTATTTCCTATTTATATTATTTTTAAAAAACTTGCTATATAGTATTTCATATTATTTGTAATTCATTTATTATTTATTTGAATTGAATTCTTTTTATATATATTTCATATTTATAATTTATTTAATTTTAATTCTAAAAACCCTCTTATATTATATTTCATATCTTTAATTTGTTTAATATTATAATATATTTCATATTTATAATTTATTTATTTTTATTTCTAAAAAACTTTTTATATATATTTTTGTTACTTATATATAATTTATTTAATTTTAATTCTAAAAAACCTTTTTATATTATATTTCATATCTTTAATTTATTTTATTTTAGTTCTAAACAGTTTTTATACTATATTTCATATTATTTATTTATTTTTATTTCTAAAAATGTTTTTATATTATTACTATTTTTTTTTGTCATTTATTTATTTTATTTTGTATTTATATTTCTAAAAACTCTAATCGATAGTTTTTATTGTTTTACAATTTTTATTTATATGACATTTCGTGTTCTCTGAAGCACCTGAAAACAGGTCTAAATGCTACATTTCTCTGTTTCATACTTCTTATTGTTGCTTTCTTTATTTGCTGGCCTTTCGCGGGGCTGCTTAAAATGCAAACCATGATTATGTCTTAACAGTGGTTTTCTCTTTTGAACTTTAGACGGTGAATAATAATATTGAAAAAAGGAACTTTAGAAAATTAAATGTGATATATATCGACATTTTAAGTTATATATTGCATAACAAGTAGAAAGACGAGCAAAATATATTAAAAATCAGGTTCAGTGGGATAAATCCAACTTTGATCTACATATCGATTATTATCGATAGCCTAAAAGTATGCTATCGTGAAAATCGAACAATTTAAATCAAGTAAAAGCTTCTAAAACAATTGAATTTAAATTTAAAAAAAAATTATTATTTAAATGTTGAATGAAACATTGAAATTTAAATAAAAACACAATTTGTGGATGACATTTTTATATGATTTTGTTATATTTTTATTAAATATATTTATACTTATTATTTTTATTATAACAAGAATGTATAAGGATTTTTTTAAATGTTTTCATTTTATTTACATTTTAAAAAAATAAATAAAAAAACAATTTATTGTACTAATATTTTATAATATATATTATTTAAGTTTTAATTTATTTATTTGCATTAAAAAAGAAAAACAATTATTGATAAAATGTTGAATGAAATATTGAAAGATAAATAAAAAACAATTTATGAATTGATATTTTTGTATGATTTTATTATATTTTTATTTAATATATTTATAGTTAACATTTTTTTTTTATAAAAAATGTATAAACATTTTTTATATATTTTTACTTTATTTATATTTTTAATTAAACAGAAAAGAAAAAAAAATTTATTGAATTAATTTGTTATAATATATCTATAAAATATATTTTTTAAGTTTTTATTTATTTATATTTATTAAAAAAGAAAAACAATTATTGATAATCATTTTTTTTTATTTTCATCTCAATTTTAATAGATATTAACAATAATAATAATAAACTAATTTCTTTCTTTTTTCTTCCCGTCTTACTCATAGATGCCGCTGCTCGTGTCACGATTGTTTGCCGCATTCGCATAGCTATCGCTTGCGGTGGCTTTCGATGAACTCTCCAAGGCTTTAACAGCAGCTGCGCCTGCTGAGACCTGGGCAACGGCTGCACGTTCCTCGAGCAACACATTGGTCGGAGCTGTGGCCAGCTTCTTCAGGACAATGGGCACCCGGCTGACGATTGCATTGAAGCCGTGCACATCGTCCGCCGTGTAGGTGACGGTTCTCTTGTAGCCATCCGGATCGATGAGGCTATAGGAGCCACGCACCACATAGCCGTCGCGGGTCTCCCGATGATCCTTGATGTCGCCCGTGGTCTCATCGTTCACGGCGTAGTTGTAGCTGTAGCTGGCGGGCGGAAAGATTTCCGCTTGCCTCGCCTCGTGCAGCACGGGCAGCGGCTGTGGAAACAGTGGAGTGGCTGCACTAGCTCCATGGGTCACTGCCTGCAAGACCTTGGCGTCGCCATTCGTCTCCAGCTGGCCACTGTAATCGTAGCCAGTGGGCGTGGCCTGGGAATTGTCAGCATTCGTGCGCGTTGCCTGGTAAGTGGTTGGGTAATCCTCGCCAGAGTTGGACGCGGGCTGCTCCAATGAATTGATTTCGTGTAAGCTTTGCTTCCCATTGTTGTTGTTGCTGTTGTAGTTGTACTCCGCTTGAGCGGCTCCAATCAGCGCCAGGGCGAGCAGCAGCAACTGCAAGGAATTCGGTGAAAAACTAAATTTAAAATTTGTTAAGTTCAAAACTAACCTTAAAATCCATTTTAAATTAAATTTTTTTATGTGTTGCCCTTCCGTTTGTTTGCGCTCACAAATTGTCAGCTAACTGCACTTTGATTTGTCGCAGCTCGAACTTTTTATACCACATTGCTGGACATATTACTTCATCTATATATATCACTTACCGTTATACAATATCATGCTCATCAATGAGGTGATTATACTTTCGATTTTTTTTCTCTATTTTTTATGTGTTTTGTGTCTGCGCGCTATTTATGCTGCGTAAGCGTTAGACAATTGTTCGTCTGGCCGCAATAAATGAAGACAGAACCGCGCGACATCCAATTAGCTGCAGGCGAAAATAACAATCGATCAAGACTTCGATTTGATTTGTGGCATTGTCGTAGGCGTTGCCACCTAATGCGCTAATTATGTGCCAAAAATGTGCTTAAGCAATATAAAAAATGTGCTATTTTCGTGGAAGTGTATATGGTCACACTGCGTGCGGCATGCAGAACAATTGAACGATATTCTAGTGCAGTATGGCAATCGGCTATGAGTTGACTAGTTAATAACTAAAGAAGGAAGGAAGTTTATCTATAATCATTTTATTTAAATTTATTATAGCTCTCTTTATTAATATTTATTTTATTTGCTATTATTTTATTTATTACTTTTTTTATATTATTATTTTATTTATTTATTTTTTATTATTATTATTATTTTAATTATATTTGTAAATATTATATATTTTATTCATTCATGAACGTCGTTTGCTCATTTATGAATAATATGTTAATAATTGAAAGATATTCTATTTGGGCTATTTTGACCATGTGGACCTTAGACCATTTCGGGACGGTCAAGGACTACCCAGTACTCCCCCCGCGCACACTCATATTAAAATATAACTTGACTTTCTTCATATTTACATAGCATCACAGAAACAGGAAAAAATCACTAGTTAGTTCACCAATTAGACTCAAAATTGTTCTTTTCACTTACATTTTGTTAAAAAAACGATTTTTTGATCGAAACCGGCACAATTTCGTGTCAGGGGGACATTACCTTTAAAATCGGGACATGTCCGGATGGCAACCCTAATTATGAGTTAAATGGAAGAAAATAAACATAGAAGAAAATTTATCTATAATCATTTTATGTGAATAATTGATCGATATTCTATTTGAGTATGCAATTGATTACGGGTTAAATTAAAGTAAATAAATATAGAAGGAAACTTCTATAAAAGAAAGTAACTCATATTAAATAATAAATGATAAAAAAAAAAAATAATAATAAAGAAAAAAAATTATTAAAATAATAAAATAAATAAAATTAAAAAAAATATATATATATGTGAAAGTATAATATTTATTTTTATATTTTATTTTTTCATTATTACATCTTTGATTATTTTTTTCTATTATTATTTATTTCAATATTTTAAAGGTATAATATTTATTTTTATTTTTAATTTATAATTATTATTTATTTAATTATTTTATTTATTTATATATTTTATTATGATTTATTTCTATATTTTATTTATTTAATCATTATTATTTATTTGATTATTTTCTCTCTTATTATTTATTTATTTCATTATTTTATTTATTTATTATGACTTATTTATATATTTTATTAAGATTTATTTTTGTAATTTTATTTATATCTAAAATTCTTTAATTTATGAGCGTTCATTGCTCATTTGTTCATGAGCGAAACGTTCTATTGAGCTATGCAGCGCTTGAATGTGAACTAATGAGTGAACAAATACCGAATATAGTGCGTTAACTTGTTTGCTTTTACCAATAACTACTGAACTAGTGACTAAAATTATTAACATAATTCACAAACGCCATAAAAACGAACTAGAATCTCATTTCTGGCATTGCCAGCTAGCAAAGTTTTGTGAGATTTAATCTGTTGTCATGCAAAAATGAAAGTGACATTTTACTAGTATGCAGATATGGTCACACTGATGACGCGCGTGCGAAGCATCAAACCGGTCGTTTTTTTAAGAGATGTGCCTTTTGGCTGCTGCTGCGACAGCAGCAATCGCAGCTTAGACGTCGCGTCGGCCAGAACATAGCGCGGACGAAACAATGACGAAGCTCAGATCGTGGCAGCTGCGCGGTCAGCTGCAGCTGATGACCGCCTTCATAACGGGATTCGTTTGTGCTCTTATGCTGCTTCTCTTTATTTACGATGCGCACAATGGCATCATCAGCTGTTGGCCAACCAGCAGCAGCGGCAGTGGAGCCGGCAGCGGCAGCAGCGACTACTCCTCCCCCATTGCGACGCAGAGATTATCGTCGTCAGATTTGTTGCCCGCGATTCGCGTGCTCTGCATGGTGCTCACCTGCCCGGACTATGTGGAGCGCTATGCCCAGCACGTGTACGCCACGTGGGGTAGGCGCTGCACCAAGCTCATCTTCGTCAGCAGCGAGAATTACGAGCCGCTGGGCGTCGTCCAGGTGGTCGACCCGAACGGCGACAGCTATGAGGATTTGTGGAATAAGACGCGGGAGGGCTTTCGGTACGTTTGGCTGGAGTATGGCGAGCAGTACGATTGGTTCCTCAAGGCCGACGACGATACGTGAGTAAGCTTTGAGCTAAAGAACTTTTTTTTTTAAATAAATAATACATCGAAATTATAGCAAAAGAGTTAAAAAATATGATTTACTAAACGTTACAGTTTGACAGTCAGTGATGTGTGTTTATAGCTTAGGAGTCACAAGTTGAAGGCATTAAATTATTTATTTATTTATATATGTAGGTACTTAAAGATATTTAAAAGTGCAAATTTGTTTAATAAGTGAAGAATTAAACTTATTAAAATGAATACTAAATAAATAATAATATTTAAATAAATTTAAAAAAAAATCATTTTTGTAGGAAAAACTGTATTATTTTTCAAAAGATATTATTTTGTTATTCTTACTAAGAGAAAACGTAAATTTATTTAAATGAATTCCAAAATAAATTAAATGAGTGTTAACAAAGTTAAAATGAGTGAAACTTATATAGAAACTTTTTAATTTTTGAAATTAAAAACAAAGTTATTAAATGAAAAAATATAGTACTTTATAGGTATTTAAAATTGAATATTTTTACTAGAATATAAAACATTTATTAAAATAAATACTAAAATAAACTTTATAATTAGGCTTATGTAGAAAATTTTTTTTTATTTCTTTATCGAAAAATATTTTCTTATTATTAAGTACTAAAATAAACTTTATAATTAGGCTTATATAGGAAAATATTTTCTTATTATTAATAGCAGAATAAATAAATAAATTTAAAAGTGATTTAATTAGTGATATTCAAATGAAAAAATGGAAACTTATCATTTTAACGAAAAAAAATTCCTTACATTTACGACATCTGTTAACTATAATTAATGAAAAAATACAATTTTTATACATTTTATATTTTTTATATTCATTATATATTTATATATATATATTTTTGTTTTATATATATTTTTTATTATATATTTTTTATATTTATATTTTATACAGCTAAAATAACTCTTAACATAGAATTTTTTCTGGAAAGTGTATTTTAAATGACAATTTGAAGCTTTTGAAGTAGTAAACAAGCGTATTTTACATTCGACTTATCGTAAATACATCTTTAAGCCTTGTATTATGTCATTATTTCCAAGAAAAAAATGTGTTCTACACCTTTTTTTAATAGCTCTTTGAGAGTTCGATTAAAACGTAATTTACTTCTATTGTTTTGTCTTGCTAAGCAAAACAAATTTAATTTATTCATAATTTCTTATATAATCAAAATTTATTTCATTATTAAGTCTTTCTCTTCTGAGACTTTATATTATATATACATATTTTTACCTGTCATTACTTAGCTTTAATTAATTCTAAATATATATATTCTCATCTGATACCTTACCTTTTATTTCTAGCTATGTGATTATGGAAAATCTGCGTCATATGCTCAGCGCCTACGATCCCGCAATGCCCATCTATTTTGGCTATCAGATGAGTCGCTATAATGTGGTAAGTCTCGGATTACGTTTATGAGTCAATTCCTAGAATTGCACTTAGCTTTGGCATGCCAATTAGTTATTCAAAATATTTTCGCTTATCGCTTATCTGCCATCGCTTCACAATTCCTAATTAAATTATAGCATCTTAGATAAATTGACATGCATTCTGGGTTAGGGGCGACAAAACACATATTTCACTTAACAAATTGCTCGAAACCTGCCGCCTTTATCTACGCCTGCGATTAATGTGGCATATCAACTCCATTGTCGGCGAAATAAATGGCATAAAGTTTCAGCTCGTTTGGGTTTTGGGCTGCCACATAAAACTTAAATTTAAATCTAACAATTTTATCTATCTTGTTTTTGAGTCACACAAGACCTTTAGATATTTATGGCAAAAACGAGGGAAAAAATGGTCTGGAATAATTAAAAACTAAAAATGGGATTACTTGGGGCATTTCTATGGGCATAGCAAATATAAAGAAAATATAGTCATTAAATATAAAAATTAAAAAAAAAATAAATAAATAATAATAAATAAAATACAAAATATTCAAATTTTACTCAAATAAAAATGTGAATATAATATAAAAAATATATATAATATGAAATATTTAATAAGATTATGTATTTTTTATATTTTATATACTTTTTATATTTTTATTTATATTTAATAGGATTTTATTTTTAATAAAAATATATATATATTTAGGAAGTTTAGTTAATTTATTTATTAATTTTTTAAATACATATTTAAATCATTTACGTTCATAAAAATATTTTTATTATTATATAAAATTATGTGATATTAGGTTTAATATCTTTAAGAAGTCATAATTTTTTTTTACCAAATTTTCACTTGATTTTACCTGAGTTTATTGTTAAGTAAGAGCATTTACGTTACTGCATATTTATGGTTAAAATAGAAATTAGTTTCGAGCATATTTTGGGGTTAGCGAAATTTTGTTATGGCCGTGCAAAATGCAAAAATGTATGGAACAATAATCAATTTGGTGGCCCGACTAACCGGTTGTCAGCTCTGGCTGCGTTTAAATAACAATTTCTGCTGATGCTCGTTTAATTGGCTTGGCTAATTAAAGAGAACTTCTTTGTCAGGTCTTTATCACAGAAACCTTGGCATACGAAAAATATATATGTTCGTATTTTTATTCAAAATAATGATTAATGAAATCGTAAACGTCTGCAACACGAATGGCAACGGGCAGCAGTCAATCAAACGTTGATGCACTGCCTCAGCTGTGCCCAATGCTCAGCTGCTGCTGTTGCTTCTTCGTCTTCTTCTTGTTTCTGTGCTCGTGAGGTCGCTGATGTCTCTTGTCGTTTCGCTGCAGACGCATCTTTGCACACTCCTCTCCCGTGTTGTTTGTTGTTTCGCTATTTATCTTGCCATTTGACATTATTATGCAAAGCAAACTATTGGCCAATAGGTGGTAATTGTGAGTGCTTTGTAGTCACCATGTGGACGGATCTCAAATTTACAGGCAATAACTGCCAGGTAAAGCACGTAAATGAGCAATGGCAATAGCAATAAAAATACTAGACATTGTTAGGAAATAGCAAATGCTTAACATTATTAAGATGCAAACACATTAACATAAAAAAAAAACAAATATAGTAATAATAAAAATATTTTCCAACCCATAGTTTGTTTATTTTTTTTCAAATTTATTTATGCAGAAAATGAGTATTTATATTTGTTACTTCAAATAAAAATGATTTAATATTTTGTTTTAAATTTATCCATTTAACAAAAAATTATATCTTATTATACAATATATAGTATAAAATAAATAAATAAAATAATACATATAGTTAAAGCAATCAATTAATTACAAGAAGTTAATAAGATTTCTATTAATATTTGAAAAAAAATATACAAAATGTGGAATTTATTATATTTAACATTTTTTATACATAATATATATAAATTTAAACATTTTTTTTACTATTTACATTTTATTTTAATATTACCATATTCATTTTTATTATATTATATTATATTATATTATTTACTATTCAAAAATAGATTTATTATATTTAACATTTTGTGTACATATTATATATAAATTTAAACAATTTTTATTTAATATTTAATTTTATTTACTATTACCATATTATTTTTTATCATATTATATTATTTTTACTATAAAAATTAGTCGAAATGTTGACCTGAGTAAACAAAAAATAAATTTTTTAATAACAGAATATTTAATAAGGAAAACAAAGTATATCTTCGTTACGAATGCTTACTAAAAGTAAACAAAAAATGATTTTTGTTGATGGCAAACCTGACTAGTTTTGTTAATATTTCGAGTTCAAAATGACAAAAATTCATTTTCGCATAAATTTAATGCTTCAAAGCATCAAGAAAAATTCCTAAAAAAAATATAATAAAATAAAAGAATAAGCCAATTAAAATCAAATTAAAGCATTATAAAGCATTATGCTTGTTCACAAATCTTTATGTTTATCAAGGTAAAAGACATTTGCCGAAAGAAACGCATTAGAGGGCAGACAGAGGTCACAAGAGTTAAGAAATATGTATTTATCTCTATCTGAGCTATTAAATTATTATGACCAATTGACAGACGAATTGAGCCATTTGCATTGATTTATCTGCGTTGCCCAATCAAACAAGCAAAACACAATTTAGCCATTATAACTTTTGAGTAATGCCTAAAACAAGTAAAGCCCAAGTTCACAACTCGGCATTTGGCAAGGTTTTAATAAATTGCAACAGAAAACAAGCAAGAAAGGGTTTATTCAGACGGGAGTGCACGACTTAAAAATACCCCACTGAAATTTTTTTCGAAGTAAATGCGGAGTAGTTGACAGATTTATAGAGATGATTTGTAGAGCACATATAGCAGCTGTATGCAAAATTCGATGAATGACTATAGACTTATGATGACGGCCCAAAAATGGAATTTTGTTATCGATTTTTATCGATTTCATGGAAGTTTTCTTTCTTTTCCATAATAGTCGCCCTATGCTAGATATATATAATGAAAAAATATATAAAATATATATATATATATAAAATATATATACCTTCCACTGCCTGTCACATACAGTTTACCAAAAACATCATACCCTCTTCTACACACTTCCAGGTCATAACAAGTTTTTTCTGCTTGCCAAGCAACATTTGATAATTGTTCGCAGTTATGTTATCTTTTGATAGATTTTCAAATTTCCATTGATTTATTACGGATATTTTGTATATTTTTGTTGACTTTTGTCCATCGGACAGGTCAATTAGCATATGTTAACTGACTTAATGGACAGCGCTTTGTCGTAGAAGGAAATTGTTAGAAAAAGGTCAGGCTAGCTGTCATACGAAAAACTGAGTTGAACGAAACGAAATTGTGAGTTCACATTTCAATTAAACTTGGCTGGAATGGCCTTCGAAGCGGCTTAAGAGACCCCAAGTTGAAGCTGTAATTGTTGCGCTTGATCGCGGAGCATGCTAAAAGCCTATAGCATAGCTAATCGCTTGTACTAACATGATTTGGGCGCATCTTTTTGTTCAACATTTCTATGATGAAATTTGACAAATGGGGGGCGTGGTCACATGTTATGGAATGTGGGTAGATATACATGTATTCGGTGATTCGACTTACAAGGTAAAACAATATCGATTATTTGCATTTTGACTCTGCTTTTTCTTATCATTTATCGTAGTTTATCTTCATATTATATAAATATTTCTAATAAGGTTTGAACTTGAGTCAAAAACTGGAATTCATTTCAGGTCTGTCTAAAATAATTGCGTGTAAAAACTAGTTTAGGCCTAAGATATTTTTAATGCTTCTGCTTTGAGCTGTCTTTTTTTTTTTTGTATTTTTAGGCAAATCATTTTAAATATCTTTAGATTTATGAATATTAATATATCTGACATATAATTAAAAACATTATTTCGTATAAATATATATGTATTTAAGGCTTTATGGTTTTTTAGCTTATGTTTCCTCGCATGCTGAAATATAAATTTTAATTCCTGGTTTAAGCTTTGCTCATTAAATTCTTAAATAATTGTATAAAATAAAATAAAAATGGAGTAACTATCATCTATCATCTAGCATCTTGCTCATTAAATTCTTAAATGTAAAAATTATAAAAAAAATATTATGAATTAAGTATTATCTAGGAAACACTCTCATACTATCATACTATTTATGGTTTTTAGCTTATGTTAATATAAATTTTAGTTCCTGGTTTAAGCATTGCTCATAAAATTCTTAAATAATTGTATAAAAAAAAAGAATTAACTATCATCTAGCAAATTGCTTATTAAAATCTTAAATAATTGTACAAATTATAAAAAAAATATTATGAATTAAGTATTATCATACTATCTATAATGCTCTGGCGTGATTTCATTAAGAACTGTATCCATAGATTCACTTTGGCTTGGTCACTAAGCATATCGTAAATTTAATTTCTTTTCGCTTTTATAGTCTTGTTCTATGACGCAGGGAATTCGCTTAGTTAAATTTGGCATTATAATATTTATAAGTTCTTTTGTTAAACTACTTCCCGTTTAGAGTTATATGTCGGGCGGCGCTGCCTATGTGCTGAGTCGCGAGGCGCTGCGGCGCTTTGTGAGCGAGGCCTACGGCTCGACCAAAATCTGTCCGGCCGCCAAGAAGCGGGGCATTGAGGATTTCTACATGGGCATTTGCCTGCAGAATGTGGGCGTGCATCTGATAGACTCGCGGCGCGCGTTGCCCAAAGAGGAGAGGCCGAAGTTTCTGCCACTGGATGTTGTAGACTATCTGTTCAATGCCAACATACCGGACTGGCTCCGCGAGATGAGCGTCGCAGACGTAGCCACAGTATGTGCTGTCTCTCTCTTCCTCTCCCTCTATTTATATTCGTTATCATTCTGCAGGGCAACGATTGCTGTTCGAATTATTCCATAGCGTTTCATTATACGAAGCCGGAGCGCATGTATCTGTATGAGTTGTTTCTCTATAAATTGCGAGTCTTTGGGCGCAGCTACGAGGAGCAGAGGCCAGCGCGATTCACAGCTCAGGAAGTATACGAAAGGTTTCCAATCGAAAACAATTCGGAAATTAGAGATCTAACACAAATGATCGAAAAGCCAGATAATTTTTGAATTTATTTATTAATATAATTTAATTAGTTATATATTATATAGAATTTACATACTATATTTGTGATTTAGATTTAGTTAAATTTATATACTCTTTAGCTTTAGCATTATTATTTAGTTAAACTAGCTTTAGTTTAGTGCTCCTCAAACTGTAGTTGTCTACTTGTTGCCCTCAAACTGTTTGCTAATTCAAAAGACTTAGGCAACATACTTGTTTGAGCAACGACCACAAATTGTTGCATACTTTTAAGCGTGGCATTAAATGCATTAATTGAAGTCAAAGGGGAAAACTGAAAACTTGTTGCTTAATATTGAGTGTATTAAAAGTGAACTTAAACATAATATTAAAATATTTTAATTTTCGTAATTAATTATTAATTAATTTTAAGTTTATTAAATACGTCTTTACTATTTTTAATTCATATTTTTTAATTGGTTTGATTTTAATTAAAACTGTAGTTATATTTTGTTAAATATTTTACTAAAAATATGTTATTTGTTACAGTGTTATTTCTTAGAAATATAATTTAAAATATAAAGGAAATAATAATAAATAATAGAAATAATAATAATTAACAATTAAATAAATATAAACACAAAAAATGAAAATTACAAATAATACAAATACTTTTCACAAATATTATAAAAAAATTCTAATTAGCAGCCAATTGTCCTTAAAATTTATTTTAAAACAACAAACAAAATCTTTGTTCAGTAAATTGCATTCAAATTAATATACAGCTACGGTCAGTAAAATGATAGCGCACTGAATGCACTGAAAGCGCTGAATGTTGGTCATCACAATTTAGTGATAAACACAATATTTTTGACAAAATTTGATGCAATTATTAAGTTTAACATCTATTCTTATTAATTAGATGTTTTTTTTGTTACAAACTTAGGATATGTGCACTTCAGGACCTTAGAAGGAGAAAACACCTAAAATTGAGCTGTTCATAAGAATGATAGCAGTTACCAAAAATTGAAAAAAAAATAGAAAAAACCTTTTTAACGTTACTCTAACTTCATATATCATGTTTTACACATCTGCTTTAGTCTAACACTTAAATTTAAAACCGTTATGTTTTACTACGACTTTGTATTTGCATTGCATGGAGTCGATGAGGTCCTGGCACCGTTTCAGAGCAATTTGGTGCCACGCCCCCTAAATTACTTGCCGCAATCGATGGATTTGTAGCTTCTACAACTCTTATAACATCCCCACACAGGTTTTCGATAGGATTCAGATCCGGGGTCTGAGCTAGCCATGCCATAGGGTCGATTTTTTTGGATGCAAACCACTATTATGCGAAAGGGCTCGTATATTTCGGGTCGTTATCCTGCTAGAAAGTCCATTTAAAAGGCATTCTACAATTGGCAGATGCTAGCACTATATTTGCAAATAAACGGATGTAGACATTTATGCCCATTATTCGAGTTACACACATGGGTTGTACTACATGCAACATACGGAAAACGTGCCCATATCACATTGCTCAGACCGTCGTGCTTAATCATCAGTCATCAATAAGTAACGCAACTTACTGTGAACAGATTTGGTCAAAATAGTTATGTTTGGTGTCAGAGGCCTTAGATAGTATATACTCAGTCCACCAAAAACCAAAAATATTGTCCTTAGGGTACTAAGAAGATGATTAAGCACGACGGTCTGAGCAATGTGATATGGGCACGTTTTCCGTATGTTGCATGTAGTACAACCCATGTGTGTAACTCGAATAATGGGCATAAATGTCTACATCCGTTTATTTGCAAATATAGTGCTAGCATCTGCCAATTGTAGAATGCCTTTTAAATGGACTTTCTAGCAGGATAACGACCCGAAATATACGAGCCCTTTCGCATAATAGTGGTTTGCATCCAAAAAAATCGACCCTATGGCATGGCTAGCTCAGACCCCGGATCTGAATCCTATCGAAAACCTGTGTGGGGATGTTATAAGAGTTGTAGAAGCTACAAATCCATCGATTGCGGCAAGTAATTTAGGGGGCGTGGCACCAAATTGCTCTGAAACGGTGCCAGGACCTCATCGACTCCATGCAATGCAAATACAAAGTCGTAGTAAAACATAACGGTTTTAAATTTAAGTGTTAGACTAAAGCAGATGTGTAAAACATGATATATGAAGTTAGAGTAACGTTAAAAAGGTTTTTTCTATTTTTTTTTCAATTTTTGTTGGTAACTGCTATCATTCTTATGAACAGCTCAATTTTAGGTGTTTTCTCCTTCTAAGGTCCTGAAGTGCACATATCCTAAGTTTGTAACAAATAAAAACATCTAATTAATAAGAATAGATGTTAAACTTAATAATTGCATCAAATTTTGTCAAAAATATTGTGTTTATCACTAAATTGTGATGACCAACATTCAGCGCTTTCAGTGCATTCAGTGCGCTATCATTTTACTGACCGTAGCTGTATATATCATCTATTTATTTATTTTCTACATTTTTTTAATTTATACATTTAAGAAATTATATTTTAATATAAGGCGCTTTTACGAATTTTGTTCTTGACAACCTTTAAGTTAGATTAAATTAATTTCTACATTTAAAATATTATATTTTAATATCGGGCGCTTTTACGAATTTATTTTTGACAACCTTTAAGTTAGATTAAAAACATTTCACTGATACAATAGATAATTATAATTATTTTGTTTTTTTTTTTTACGTTTTTTTTTTCTAACAAATGTCACAAACAAATAAATTATTTAATAATTAAAAAAAAAAACAATTCTTTTTTATAGCTTCTTACAGCTTTCAGCTGTTTAGCTAAGTTGAATAGAATATTCAAATAAACCTATTTGAATTTACCACAAAAGACCTTAAGAAATTATATAAAATAGAGCATAAATTCTTAAATTTATATAATTCGAGCAGATATAGAAACAAACAAATAATTACAAAACAAAATTTATTTATTTATTTTTAAATATATAATATGTATTTATAATAAGCCATGTAAATGCTTTTATTTATTAAGTATGCCTCACATTTATTATTATTATTTTCTAGTTGTGTTCGTATCTAATTTATGTGCAATTACCTTGCGGCTTTAGTGTCTAATTAATTGTGCAGCCAATCAATGTGCAGCGCGCAGCTGCCTGTCTTTGGGCTGTCAATGAATCACTTTAGTTTTTATTGATAGTTCTATAGTTCTATAAAGCTGAAACACATGCCACAGGTCCTTCAGCTGCGAGGCATTCTTGCATGAAGGGCCTGCACAATGAATGCATTGCATTTTCATTGCCAAAGTCAAAGTCAAAGCCAAAGCCGAAGCCTTAGGCTTGGCACGCTTGGCCAAGTGCAGTTAATTGAGGCCAGAATCACGTACGCATTGATTGAGATGTTCGAGTGACTTGTTATGGCCAAATTGCATTAGATATATCAAGATATATATAGATATATATTTATTGCTGCAGCGTGTGAATTAATAAGTGAAAGGGAATTCTCCCAGCTAAAGTTAGGTATGAGCTCAGTTTATTAATGAATCTCTTAGAGACGTCTCATTGAACGTAGACGCTGCGCACCTGACGCCGAGGAAGAGCACTTGGCAACGCTCAAGACTAAATCAACTTTAATCTATATACTAGAGTGTCGACTATGAAATTTGAATTTGCATTTTGAAATTTGTGTCAGGCATTTGAAGTGACATTTCCGATCAGCTCGTTGAGCGGAGGTCTGAGTGCAATATGAAGTAGTTCCCATGCTAATGTTTGAAAAATCAATTTAAATTCGATTTATTTGTTGTATGTAAATTACTATTTACTAATTAATACCTAATATTAATGTTAGCATTTAGTATTAGAACACATTTATAATTATCAAATGAGTTATTAGTGTGAGTAAGTGGGTAATCGGTGAAGCCAAAGTCGAGACTATTGTAGAGCAAATGTGTAACAACAAAGATGCTTGGCAGAGAGTCAGTGACTCAGGGCTCAGCTAGAGCAGGGAGAGAGGCTTCTTCTTGAAGGCTAATGCGGCATAGCTCCTGGTTCCTGGGTGGGAGGCAGCCGAAGAGACCTTTAAGGCGGACCATTTATATGCCCTCTATGCTCCAGCTGAGCCGTGTATAAGAGCTAGAGATTTGAAATTTTTTTTGTGGGTTCGTGTATAGCACGCGCAGATCAAGTTTATTTAAAAAAAATCGATAACTATCCCCAATTATTTGTTATCAATTAAAAAAAGATCTAAAGTCAGTTAAACAATTATATCTCTTCCATCTTTTAAGCTAGAGACACCAAATTTTATATTTACATTATATGTATTTTATGCAATTTTGAATTTTGTTATATTTTGGATACCGGCCCGAATTCCCCCAAATTCTATGAAAAACACAGATTCGACAGGGCTCAGGGTATCCCCTAGTCGGTCACGCCCGACTAGAGTTTTCTTATATTATATTATCTTAGTAATACTATACATATTAAATTTTTTTATTTATTTTAATTTAAACTTAATTTATTTTTTAAAATTTTTTAAATAATCTATATATAATAGTATTATTATCATAATATTAAATAATACATTAATAATATTCACATGAAAAGAAAAAAACAATTTATTCATATTTCCCCCATTTTATAATTAGAGTATAATAAAAACTAATTTTGATTTAATTATACCCAAGTCCGCATCTGTTATACAGTAAATGTCTTTTAGTTTTTTCATGTGTGTGTTAATTCATATATTAAAATTTAATTGACAATCTTGACTGGGGGAAAAAAAGAGTAAGACTGACTTCAATCAAACTGATTCAATTTATGAGCTGTTTGCTAACAAGCTGAGCAAACAACGCTACCGTTTGCTAGCTGCTGCTGCTGCTACTGTTGCTGCTGCTTAGTTAGTTAGCGTACTTAGCTTTAGTTAGTAGTTGTCAGTGCTAGCCAGCCGCTGTGTCTAACCACTCCAACGGCCGTCAGACGGTGCGTATGCGCAATGCGCGCTCCATGGCAATGGCGCGTGTTCCATTTTTTTTTGTGCCGACACACGCTACACACAAGTGGGTTAAATTGTTGCTCGGCGCTGCTCTTGTTATTGTCACCTGTCTGATTAATATTTTATATACATATATACACTCATATATGTATGTATGTATATCGTTTTTTTTTTGTTGTATCATAAAATTGTGCGTCGAGTCATGGCATGTAGTTGGGGAGCATTCGCCTGACCTTCGACGTTGTCAAATGTGAGCTGTAAACTGCGTCGCTCTCGATTTGCAAGACATTCAACAAAAAAAGCAACAAAAACATTGTAGGTAACACAGAAAATAATAATAAAAATAAATCCAAATTGAAATTGCATTAAATTCAAAATTGAAACCATAAAAAATCGTTTATTCAGCCATGCATAGCTCTTGCCATTGCGCAAATTATATTTTTTACTTACCTCCAAGCTCAATTGCCACGCACTTATTATTACTATATATACATATATAAAAAAAAATATATTTATATACATTTTTTTTTGCAGCTTAATTAATAAAAATTCCGTAACAAGTTGTATTTCTTTCTCTCAAAATTTATATCTCTATATAGATTGCCAGATAGAGCTTGTCAATTTATTATACCCTTCACTTTTGTTGCCAGGGCATTAAAAAAAAGAAACCAAAAACAAACGAGAAAAAAAGTAAATACTCAATAATCCAAAGACATTTGTTTTTAAGACTCGATTCTTGAATTCTCTGTGCGTAGCTCTTGAGGCTGGCTTCGAGTATTTGCGAGCACTCGAGATGTGGAATGCCATAATTAGCGCAATGTCGTGGTCTATTCCCTCTCTCTCTGTCTCCTTCATGTCGAACTACCTCTCTGGACAACAAGCTAAAGTTGAGTTGGAATAATAATATTGGGAGTGCCAGCTAGAAGAAAATTCTTAGATTTAGACAGTTGGACGTAAACTACATTTAAGTTGGTAAATTGATTTAAAGTAAAGAGGATAAGATGAAAATATATTTATAGATGGGAAAATATATATATAACATTATTTTACAAATTATATAATGTCTTAAAATAATTTAAAAAGAAGTGAGCTATACATGTGCATAATCCAGTTCAATAATAATAATTAGAATTACAATTTATATAAAGATAAATATAAAATAAAATTGATAAAAAAAAAAGAAAAACATAAATTTAATAAAGGAAAAGACAAATATAATAAAAAATAAAATAAAATAAAATAAAAACAAAACAACCTATAAAATAAAAAATAAGTAAGTAAACAAAATAGATAACATTTTCATTTAATTTATTTATAACAAAATATATCAAAAAAACAATAAAAAAATTAAATAAAATAAAAACAAAACAACCTATAAAACAAAAAAATTTATAAATAAAAAAAATAGATAACATTTGCCGTTCATTTATTTATAACAAAATCTAAAGCAAAAAAATAATAAAAATAAAATAAAATAAAAAATAAATAATTAGAATACATTTTCATTTAATTTATTTATAACAAAATTTTAAGCCAAAAAAAAATAATAAAAAATAAAATAAAACAAAAACAAAACAAACTATAAAATAAAATAAAAATTAAAAAATAGATAAAAATAAATAAAATAAATAAATTTTCATTTCATTTATTTATAACAAAATCTGAAGCAAAAAATGCTATATTTATAAATATTTTTAAAGCACCATTTTACTATTTATATTTTTATTTATTATTATTATATTATATTATTTATAAACAAAAATCTTCAACAATAATAACTAACATAAAATATTTATCAATATTATTACATATATATTACATATCTAAATTGTTTTAACCTTTGTGTTTATTTAACTTTTGAGTCAAACTAATTTTATTTTCTAATGTTGATTTAAGCTCTTGGGAATTTTTCGTTTACAGAGTTATTTAGTAGATGCATTTGTGAATTATAAAAACTTGTTCGATGATTTTCTTTCGTTTCCATATATCAGGCGATTGTCAACCAATTCAAGCAGTTGGCTAAAGTTCAGGCTGCACAATTCAATCATTATTTTTGCAGCCAGACATTTGCGGATAATGTAAAGACGATATTTTATGTCAATTTTTCTATGGGTATGTCAACAGCTCAAGCCCCCCGCGGGGCCTCTGTCCCCCCTCTCTATGCATATGCATGCTGTGCAGCTGTGCACATTAAAATCAATTAAAATTCTTATTTATCTTCCATTCGCGTTTCTCAACTCTCGATGCGCGCCTAACAAGTGCAGCGTGCTGCGGCGAGCTCATCTATAAATATTTATTAATGTTTCACGGTGTTCAAAACCAAAAAAAAAAAAAATAATAAAAATAAATATATACAAAATGCACGCATTGAAAGACATTCTTGAAGCCAAAGTGCACTTCATAACGCAGCAGAAGAAGAAGAAATAATTATTTATTTATTATGCCAGTCGATGGGAATTGTTTCAAACTATTTCATGTTGTCCGGCCATTAATGCAACAAATAACACACACATATTTTTAAGTTTCTTTTTTAGATAAGTAATTAAATTAATTAAGTTTTATATGCTGCCAATGGAGGCCTTCCACTGGAGCGTTCATATCGTTTATCGAATTAAGATTGACTTAAGTCGATGGCTATCGGCGCAGCTGCTGCTGCTGCTGCTGTTTTTGGTCAACTCAATTGAGCGTTCAACATTTATGACACAAACTCGATAAGCTCTAGCCGAAAGGAAAAAATATAATATTGAAAATGATATAATTAAGTACAGAGAGCATTCGAGAAGTAGAACAAATTGAATTGAATAAGTTCTTGGAATAGTTATAGAAATTCTTTGGGTAGTCTATGTCATTTGTTTGGTAAAGTGTATAGCAATTTAGAGGGTATTCAAATTGCATATACAAATGTAAATTTATCTGATGATCCTATTTATTATATAAAATATATATGTTAGGTATACAAAAGGGAATGTAAGGCTTGGAATATATATAGAAATTTCAATAGTATGAATTTAAAAAAATTACTAAATTATTTAACAACATTTTTTAGGTAGACAAAAAAAGGATGTAAAGCTTGGAATAAGATACAAATATTTTAAATTTATCTTCACCTAATTATATATATATTTTTTTAAATAAATATATGGAAAAAGATACAAATATTTTTATTTTTTAAATAAATATATGTATTTACCTAATATTTTTTTTATAATTTTAAAGGTATCTAAAAAAAAATAATTTAAAAATATTTTTACCAAAAATTTTGTTTTTAATATTGAAGAAATTATGTATTCAGTTAAAACAAAGTATCTAAAAATTATTTAATAAATTAAAATCATAAATAAAAATTAATTGAAAAAAATGGTCAATTTTAAGGCTGAGAATTTTAGCTAAGCTGAAGTTATTTATTTTCTTTCAGCTGTGTCACATAAATATATTCTATATTTCTAGAATGTAAAAAGAAATTGTTTAAGAATTATTTATCTACATTTTAAAATTTCTTAAAATTTATTTGATTTTAATTTTTAATTTTTAATCAATAAAAGATACCCAGTATCATGAGCTTTTAGTTATATTTATGGGATAACATTATAAACATTTGACTTTACGATATATTCCCTTCTTTTAAAACTAATTTAATCTAATGAAGGCGGAATTAGTTTTCAAAGATTTCTCTTTTACATAAATTCCAAAATTTAAATTTTATACGCCTAGACCTAGTTGAATAAACCTTTAGCTTCTTTAAAGGCTTGCATCTACCGCTCATAACTATTTTTGGCTAATATTAATCGCCTCTTCATAAATCTCCATTAAAAAACCGTTAACAGCATGAAGAACTCATTTAATTAAAAAAAAAATTTGAAATATTATAGCATATTTACATAGCGAACAGCTGATGGCGACTGCTGCAATCCAATTGACTTTGATTGCTCAATTAGCTCGAAGAGCGACGAACGCTGTGGACACTCTCTCTTAGTGCGAACGGTCGAACAGCTGAAGATGTGCACTCTTTGACATTCCAGCTGGCCGCTCTTTGCATACATCCGCTATTGAGCTGGCCGCTCTTTGGCAGGTTAACGGATTGGAAATGCCCAGTGCTTACATATGTTTACGTTCTCCTGCGGGAAACGTTGACATGACAATGATTAATAGGAGCCGTTGTCGGGCAATCAATGTGACGGAGCTCATTTAAAAACGGATCTGGAGACGGAACATACGAAATGGAGCATGAGCCTACCCAGTGGGGGGATGAAAACACTGAGCACTGAATAATGAGAGAGAGAGCGAGCGAGCGAGCGCATTGAAGACAGCGGCGTTGTCTTCGACCGGTTTCTTTGAAGAGCGCGAGGGGAGGTCGATTAGCAGCTCCCTAGCCCAGCTGAGGTGCCAGGCACCAGCAGATCTTTCAGTACTCAACGAACTCTTGGCGGCTACGGACGTTCGGCGCTCTCCTTGCTGCATGGGCAAACTGATGTGGTGAGCGCGACGTGGAACGTGGGACGAGCGATCAGCGACGCTCGCAGTGAGAGTGAATGTAAACGTGTCGCGCATGCGTTCGTCGTCTTCAATTGTTGCTGTTGGCTCGCTCGGTTCGGCTTCGTCTTCACCGTTATTATAATTTGTGTGCTGCGCGTTTTATCTATGCAAAATGACAGGCCGAGCTATGTGGATGGCAAATTGTTGAAATTGTTTGGCGAAAACTGCAAATAGGAAAAAAAGAAGAAGAAAAACAAGCAACAAAAAATAGAAACAAAACGGGAAAAAAACTCCACCCGCTGCAAGTCGATTGTTGTTGTTGTTGCTTCAAAGTTTTTTTTTGGCTGTGTTGTTGCTGCTTTTTTGGGTCGACGATTCGTTGGTTTGCCATCTCTTTTACGCACACGCAAATTCGTCTGTGTTCGGTTGTGTCTTTTCGCCTCTCTGCTTTGTTCGCTTTGAGCGTCGTCTTCTTGTCTTTTGCTTATGTACGTTTTCGTTCATGAATATAATTTATATTCGTGTTTATTTCTGCGGCTGCTGCGGCTACTTCTTCTCCTTCAGCTTCTTCTTTTTCTGCTTCTTCTTCTTCTTTTTTGAGAAATCTTCCCACTCTTCGCCTCTTCGATGCAACAACAAAAACAATTCACAAAATTTATTTGTCGCTTGCGCAATTTTTGCGCTAAACACGAAAATTATTAGCGAAAAACGAAATCGAATTTCAAGTACGAAAATTAAATATGAAGCGGAAGTGCAAAAATAACGGTTAAATGTGTGTGCAAAAGTCAAAAGTGCTCAAGATAATTGAAAAAAATAAAAATAAACAAGTAAGAAAACTCTAGTCGGGCGTAACCGACTAGGGTATACCCTGAGCCTCGTCGAACCTGTGTTTTCCAATACACTTATATTTAGCGTAAAATTATACAAAAATTTCAAGTTTAAAGCATTTGTGGCAAATGTAAACTAAAGCAGCAGCTAATAATTCAACAAAATTCAAACGTAATTTGCGATTCTTCGAAGCGACTAGAATGCGAGCGTTTGTATGTGTGTGTGCAAGTGCGTTCGCTTGGCGCTGCTGCCACGTGAGTTTGCAAAGTAGCCAAACGTTTTGTTTAATAACTTTTTTGCTATTTAACGGATTTCAATGAAATTTTCGGCATATGATCAACATATTCCATGGGCATATTTGTCAGTTTAGTAAAAGTGCTAACTCATTCGCATTTTGGCTATATTTGAGACTGAACTTCAATTGGGGAAAATTTGGGGCCGGTATCCAAAATATAACAAAATTCGAAATTGCATAAAATACATATAAAGCTATATATAAAATTTGAAGTCTCTAGCTTAAAAGATGGGCGAGATAGAATTTTTTAATTGAATTTCAATTTTGTTTTTAATCGATAACAATTAATTGGGGATAGTTATCGATTATCGAAAACAAACTCGATCTGCGCGTGCTATACACGGACCTACAAAAAAAATTTCAAGTCTCTAGCTCTTATACGGGCTGAAATCGACGCGTTCAAACATACGGACAGACGGACAGACGGACAGACGGACGGACGGACGGACTTACAGACGGACGGACGGACAGACGGACAGGGCCAAATCGATTTCTCTTGTCGTCCTGATCAAGAATATATATACTTTATGGGGTCTGCCACGCCTCCTTCTGCCTGTTACATACATCCAACAAAAACATTATACCCTGATTTCCCATTTTCAATGGGCTCAGGGTATAAAAATAATAATAATAGAAATAAATAAGGAAATAAAATGAAATGAAAGTTGCAAACACCGACAAGCTTATAATGAAGTCTTTGACTAAGTCTTTCAAAGATTTGCATACAAATTATTATAAACTAGTTGACACGACAGGGCCCTAAGAGATAAGAATTTACACAGTTGCCCAGCGCCTGGGCAAAGAGAGTAAGAGAGCGACGTGAAGAGTTGGAGCTAAGGACGAATAGTGGAAGTCTGTTAATTGCCAATTAGTGCAAGAGAGCGCACGAAATTATTCAACCTTCGTCCAAAACCGCATCATTTTATCTTTTTCTTTTCTTTTGCATTCCAGTATAATTATAGCTTTCAACTCTTCCACGCTTTCTTGCATTTCTATTGCCACAGCTCGGCTCACGCTCGCCCGCTCTTACGCTCTTTCTCTCGCTCTCACACGCGCTCTCTCCTCGGCTACTTATTACAGTTACCAGCTGTATAATTTGTGTACACAAAAAAAAAAAAAAACTCTTTTTTGGGTGTCTCTTTGACTTTATGATTTTGCTGCCGCTGCTGTTGTTGTTGTTATTATAATGGAATTGTTAATTGTTTGCAGTTGTGCAATGGATTTTTTTTTATAGCTACGCTTTGCCCATGTTGTTGTTGCTGCTGCTGTTTTTCGGCTTCTTTCTCGACGTCTCTCTGACTGTTGTCGATTATGACTAATGGACGGACATTTGTCGGTTTTGCTTGTAAGCCCGCAGAAGGTCAATTGTTTTGTCGGTAATTCCGTTTATTTGAGATACACATACATGTACATATGTATGTATGCAGCACATATGTGTTTGTATGTATGTATGTAAGCTTAAATTCTTCACGCTTTGCCATTTATTTTGTTGTATCCATTGCATTTAATAAACTTATTGTTGGTTTCCTTTGCTTTTCGCTTGCCTTACTTTATGCAATATAATTAATTTGAAACATTAACGAACCATTTCGTCATTTACTTAAGTCTTTTGCATTGCGGTTTTTATTTCCGTTTTTTACCTTGCCTTTTTTTTTTGAGATTGTTTTGTTCCATTGTAAGATATAATGCACCTAAATGCTGTTTAATTTTTTTGTTAAGTGGTATTTAATGGAATTTTCGGTCGCTCTGTAGTTTTTTCGAGATTTTTACATACAGTGGTGTTCACAAAAATAGTAGTGCTGCGCTACCAAAAAAATATAAAATCTTTACAAAGGTTGCATATTCCGTTGAAAAATAATTTATATGTAAATTATTATTTAAATTGTTAAGAAAATAGAAATAGAAATAGAAAAAATTCGAAATTGTTAAGAAAAAATTACAAAAAAATTCCAGTACTATCGATTGGAGTTACTTTTCTTTTTGGGATTTCCACATCTGCTGTTCATAGAAATAATAGTGCCGAGGATAGTAAGAATTTTGAAATTTGAAAAGAAAATTACAAAAGTTTTATCCTTTTTTTTTTTTTAGTAAATTCTGCTATTTTTATGAATGACTACATTTTTAATTTTAATTTTTCTGAATTTCCATGAATTATTTATATAAAAATAAAAACTTAACAAAAAATAGTCTAAAATAATATAAAATATGTTTTTTCCTGTATTTTGCATTATTTTTAAAATATTTAAAATATTGTGTTTATCATGAAATTATGCATAATCCAATTTTGAATAAAAATAGATTAAAAGGTCGTCTAAAATAAATGATAAAAATTAGTACAAAAAAATTCAAAATTCTGTTGTTAACATTAAGCACTGAGTGGCGTTACTATTTTCATGAACAGAGCTGTATATAATAACTTTTTGAATCATGTATAAATATGTATGTCATTTATGAATGTGTATAATATATGTATGCATTAATATATGATATAAAAAATATCATTCCTATTCCAGCTGTTTCTACCAGCCTCTATTGCATTTTTACATGAATCTTAAGAATCTTAAGTCTTATTTTCCAACTGATTCTAACAAGGTTTCGAGCATATTTAATACTCAATTCATTCTAAGCTGTTATGTCTTAGGCCTGTTGGAAAAATATCATTATTAAAATGTTGAATGGGGAGAATGTATCTTTTGATTGATTCAATGTATTTTATTTATTTTTTTTTTTTTTTCGATTTTCATTAAATATTAGCTATAAATACCGCTATAAAAACATATAGAATATATTTTAAAAAAAAGTTAATCCTTATTAAATTTCTTTTCTGACTTTTGCATTCTACTTAACGAATAAATTACTTTGCGATATGCGAATATATATAGATAAATATATATAAATAAAAGTGTATCTCGTATATATATACAGATATGCATTCCTTTATCTAGTTTTGGAAATGTTTTCAATGCCAACGGCTCTGCCAACTTTCGGATTCACTCGAGTTCTAACACCCTCGAGCCCCCCATTTGAAATGAAGTCAAGCAACTGTTCAAACAATTTGAACTTCGGATATCCATTAAAAACAAATACTCGCAAATGTAGCATCCACAAATCTTATGCAAATTTATGATAAATAAATAAATAAAACGTGTATTCCGTAACGGTATAAATTATTGAAAAACAACAACAAAATCCTAGTGACAAATTTGTTGACTAAGAATCGCCGGTTATATAAAAAATATTATAATTTGGTTTTATGAATCAGAAGTTTTTTACCTAAAGTTTTGCATTTTGCAGTGCTATTTCAGAGAATTTACGTGGAAAAGATGAGCAAACGTTGAAAGTCAGCCAATGTGGCGTGTGATAATCCATACACATATATATATACATCAAATAATATAGTATATATATAATGCAAAATTGAATCGCCCGAAGCTAAAGCAATCCAATCCAATCCAATCGATCCCTCGCCCCCAGCGTGTGTGTGTGTGTGCTATACATAGTTTTGTTTAATTAATTTCACAATACAATCAATCCGACAAGCCAAGCTAAGATACAACAATAGCCCACAATATCACGGCTATATAGATATGAGTGTTCCAAGCGTGCCCCAACAGCGGGCATCAAAATATTCAAACCCGACGCGAGTCACCCCGCCTAGCTGGAGATCGTGTCTGGCGCCCAGGGCATTAGCCCCCCTATTGTTGCTGATTAGTCTGGGCCTCAGTCTAGGCTTTGTGCATTGTTATGGTGAGTACCTTTTGCATATGCCTCAAACAACAACAAAATTCAATTAGTCTAAGTTTCATACGAAATTCCATTGTCATAAAAGATGCAAAAAAAAAAACTATATATTTTTTTGCATATATAGGAAAAAAACTAGGCTAAAAATTATGTATAGAAAGCATGCAAAATTATTGGCCTTAAAAAACTTTAAAAAATGTTGAACAGCAGTAAAAAAAATATTTTTAAAAATATAAATATTGTCTTTTGTTGAAATACAACACAATTTCATATTTTTAATGCATTAAATTTATTTTAAAATATATATTCAGTGAACTTATTCTTGTCTATCAGTTCTTAAAAGTTGTTAAACAGAATCTGTTAATGTATAAAAATAAAAATTTTAAAAAATATAATATAGAAAATTTAATATATAAAACTTAAAAAAAAAATACACAGATATAAAACCAAACGATAATATATTAAAAATATATATAATATAATATTATTATATTAATGTATAAATAATATAATAATATAAATTCGAAAAGTATTTTTCTAATATAAGATTATTATTGCAAACTTAATAAAAATCCAAATATCTTACAAAATTCCACAGACACTAGAGATGATACAAAAAAAAACCCATAGATTTGTCATCTTTTTATATAGACAACAGCTGACTATAATTGCAGAGAAGCCATACCAAAATTATGAGCTATAAAACTTAAAAAGAAACAGAGCATCCGGATATTAAATATCTTTTCCAAAAGACATATTTCAGTTTTACATATGTTCACTCCTATTTAAAATATTATATATATTATTTTATTTTATTTTATTTATAAATTTAATTTTTTTTAATAATTTAAAAATCAAAAAAAAAAATTACATATTCAAAATATAAAATATATTTTATGTATTTATCTTGGTTTAAATATCTTTCAATAGCTATGACATTATAGAGTAGAAAATTGAAGAAATTCAAGAAAGACTTCAATTTAAAGGTTTCTTTTATTACATTATATTAAATTGGCATATATTTTTAGTAATTCATATTATTTAAATATGAATATTGCTTGCAAAATATGATTATAATGCATTAATTAAAATATTTAATTATATAATAATAATTCTTTAATTAGTAGAAGTTGCAGCTCAAACATTGATGTAGTTTCGTATAAACATTTATGTTTAAAGCTACAATTTTAATAATTCTTTAACAATATTTGACAAATTTGATTTCATAAAAATTATCTGCGTCTATTAAATTTTTTTCATATCTTACTAAAACCTCCAACTGTATCAATGTATATCAACTTCCATTCAACTGAACTTTCACGCCAATAAGTGAAATCCTTCATCGTTTTGTTATCCAAACTGCTCAACAATCAAATAGTCAGCCACAAAATGTTTGTGTTGTTGAGTTGCTATAAAACTTGCCGAGATTCGCTGTGCAATGTGTTTTCATCTCTCTGGCCACAAAACAAATAACAATAATTTAATATAACAACTCGAAAAAATGTTTACAAAAACGAAACAAAACGCAATTGCTAATGCGAGGAAGCATAATGAAATTGGCAAAGAAAGGAGGAAAACAAAACGTTTACATAGTTCAAGCGATCCAATGCCTTACCACATGTGGAGGGGGCGAGGAATATCTCTCTCTCTCACTCTCTATATATAAGTTTATAAACAATGGATAATAATGCACATTGTTTGCAATGATTTCATTAATGCCCGACAACAACGGAGGAGCTAACGATCTGTGCATAAATCAAATGATTAGCAGAAAATCAAAAGAAAAAATGCAAATAAAATCAAGTAAATAAAAAATGCTATGTAAATCGAAATGATCCATGAAATCGAGAGGGGAAATAAATCTCAGACTGGCTGGGCGTGCATTGACATTTGACTTGGTCCACACCCACAAAACTAACCGTTTAATACACACAGCGACGTACGTGACCGCCGGCTGCAACATCTGTTAGACAACTGAGAGAGAGAGAGAGAGAGAGAGGAAGACAGAGAGAGAGGGCGTATCGATAGCTAAGGAAATACTCGTATTTATGCCCCTGCATAATAAATTACCAAAGCCGCTTCGCGTTTATCGGTCAGTCGATGCCACGAGATCTCAACTTGTCTGCCGATATGCTGTCAATCAGCTAGACACAGCTAGAGAGAGAGGCACTTCTAGACAGCCCCCTCGCCCCCTCTCGCCCCATACCTCATTCAGATGACGTCAAACCAAAATGTTAACTGGTTAACTGATTCTGTCATTATGATGGGTTTATTTTGTTGTAATTGCAATCAATTTGCCTAGAGAGGCAGGAAAATTAAATTGATATTTGTCTTGGCTAATGCTCAACCCGGCAAAGGCAGCTACGTATAACATACATATGTATTTGTGTATGTGTGTGAGTGTGTATGCTGGTTAACACGTCTTTTCTAAATGACCCCATAATAACAGTTGGAAAGTTCCGGGTTTCAGTATCAGCCTAATGTGTGAGCATTTGGTGTTTAGCTTAGCAAAAGATCGCAGCAGTTAATTTGACTCTGGTTATTACAAATTTTTGAGTTGGCTTATACACAAATTGTTGCTAATTGATAAGGAAAAAAAATAAATGAGTAGAAAAAATCAAAAAAATAAATTCAATAAATATATTAAAAATATATATATAAAAAAATATGTTGAATTAAAAACTATAAATAGTTTAAAAAATATACAAAAAAATATTTAAATATTAAAAAAAATTAGTTATATATTAAAACACGTATAAAACATAAAATATATAAAATTAAATAAAACATATTTTTTTAAAAATTCTAAAATAAAATTTACAAAAATATATAAAAATTAATCAAATATAAAAAATAAATAAAAACAGACCTTCTTAGGTTAGGTCTGTTTTTATATATTTTTTATTGCTTTATATTTGATTAATTTTTATATATATTTTTTAATGTTAATTTTTTTAGAATATTTTTAAAAAATATGTTTTATTTAATTTTATATATATATTATGTTTTTATAAGTTTTTTAATAAAAAAAAAAAAGAAAAATTATAAAATATTCAAAAAATATAACAGAAAAAAAAAATTAAAAATATATAAAAAAAATGTATACTAAATAAATAAAGCGAGAATTATTGCATTTAAGAACTTAAATTTTTATTTTGTTGCTAATATTTTTTAATGCTTAAGTGTGAAAATGCACAAGTGTAAGAATCTTTATATTTGTGCACGAATTTCGAGAAGTAAACGGGTTGTTGCATATAAGCTATATAAAAAACATAGATATGTCCAGTTCTAAATACTTTAAATTCAGATAGAACCAATAAACCTTATTTTATTTATTCGTATCTCAGTTGCTATCTGGATTTAGATTAAAAACTAAATACTCTTGAAGGTTTATGATTCAGGCTTCAAGAACTACTTTTCAAATAATGCAAATAGTATAGCAACTATGCATATATATATATGTATCTATTTATATGTTCACCAACTTGATCATTATTTGCCATTTGCAAATCTTGTGTAATTCTATAAACTAATTTGCAAAAGTTGTTTATGGACACTTGGCACGCCGATAACTGTCGCAATTTATTTCAATTGATTTTTATGTTATTTTATGCGTGCAAATTACGCATTAAATTGTGCCAGTTAAGATCTGAGAATGCCATAAATGTTCATACGCAATACAAAAAAAAAAAAAAAAACATAAATAAATAAAAATTAACTAACTAAAGCATTCGTTGCTCATAGACTTAGCAAGTTTATTTTTTTTTTTACATATTGAATTAGACTTGAAAGTTTTGTAGATCGCAGAGCTATTGCTTTAATTGACTTTTGAATTGATTGAGCGGCGGTCAGGGTTTAAGTATTGCCCACGCCCCGTTTGCTAGCAATATTTAGGCCCAATTAACATATTTGTTTTAGCGTTTAGCGTTTGGCTTGAGCGTTTAGCAATGACAAACTGCCTACTTTATATTTGATTTGATATTTGGGTTGAGTTTAGCTTATCTAATTTAACTATTTTCAAATGTCTAACAGTATAATTTTATATAATTTTCCTCTTGAATAATACATTAAGATTTGATCTAGAACTCATCTTTTTTTTGGTTAATTAATTATTTAGCGCCATATGAACACGCGCCATTTAGCCACAGCTATTTAATTATTCATGCACTAATTAATAAAATTTAACTTTTTTGCTTTGTTTGATCATATTTGATGAATCACAAATTTAAATTCTGAATGTGCTTGAGATTCAGATACCCTGTAACTATAAAACAAATATAAAAATTAAAAAAAAAAAAAAAACAAACAAACCCTAAAGAAAGAAAAATTAATAAATAAATAAACAAACTATTTTTTCTTTTAATAAACCTACAAAAGAAAAGGGGAAATATATATAAATAAATAATTTAGCTTAAAAGAATATATAAAAAAGAAAAATATGTATGAAACAAAAGTAAAATAAATTAATAAAAAAATATTAACATTTTAGGATATATTTCTTATAAAAATTAGAAAAAATAAATATAATAAGAAATAAATAATAATAACAAAAACTAAATATAGAATAAAAGTAAAAAAGGCTTAAAATAGTATGTATAATATATAAAATAAATAAATATAAACTATATATCTATAAATATAAAATATTGTCTACAATTGAAACTGGCTCAAACATTTTTAAGGCATAACCCAAATATGTTATTATAATTTTTCTTAGCCAAGAATATAATATATTATAGTTTTTTATTTATTTTATATTTGTTTTTATATTCATTTATAATGAATATTTATTTATAATTTTTATTTATTAATTACTTATATTTATTTAATTTAGACATATATTTACTTCCTACTTATATATGTTTAATTTTTATGTTTTCTCAGAACTTTTTTGTCAATATTTAAGTGTGAATTGGTTGATACAAGTTTGCTACAAGTTTTTTATCAGTCAAATCTGATTTCGCTCATTCTGGTCATAAAGCAGAGTATATTCCAGTCGCCTCTGCATCAATTTCTATTTAATTATATTTTTAGCGCGAAACTCCCACTATAAAGATGGTAACTGCAAACCCGTTTTAGCATTTAATGGCAACGGCCGCAATTCGCAAAGCAAACTGAAGCATGTGATTTAAAGCATTTACTATAGTTAGCAAAAAAAATAAAAAATAATAAACTCAAGCGTAGCTTATGACAAAATTTGGAAGCGGCCAAAAATTAATTTTTTTTTTAGTTTTAATTATTTGTTTTTCGTTTTTTTTTTCTCAACACACTCGAAATGCCAAACGTTTTATTTTGACAATGAAACCAAAGATGCGCTAAAAACGTTTTCAGACGAAAACAACTATTAAAATCATGACGTTGACAGCAAAGAGTCAGAAACGACAACAACAACAACAGCAACAACAACAATACGGATCATGACTATATTTTGTGCCATTTTCGAGAGCAATGCTCGCACGTGTGTACATGTGTGCGCGTGTGTAAGTGTGTGAGGAATGATGGATGGCAACAGCGACTGACGACGACGACGACGTCGCTGTGAGTCTATATTTAAACAGCACAGAGCCATAGTCAGAGGTAGAGTCAGAGCCAGAGCGCAGAGCGCTCAGCGACAACAATCATTCAGAATCAGATCCGGTTAACCAAAAACGTAGCTAGCTAAACGCCAACAACAAATAACAGCAGCAGTAATATTTCTACCGAAGATTTACTCATCGGAAGACTCAGCTGACTTTATGTCTATATATGCTTATACGTACATATATTGTATAAACGTATTGCGTCGGTGAGCTCGGAATGCCAGAGGCAAACACCTGCTTCACAGCTCGAAAGCAAACTTTGGCACAATATGTTTGGAAAAACATTCACGACATACCACGGATGCACCAAAAAAAAACAAGACTAAAAAAAAAATAATAATAAGCTCTAGTCGAGAGTGTGCGACTAGAAGATACCCTACACTTTATGTTGAGCAAGAGTTTTATTTGATTTTTGTGGGAATTTCTAGCAAGCTGATGGGTTGTTAAATGAAATTACTTGGTATTATATATATTGAGAGAAATATTTATTTAGGTTACTTTTTCTAGCAAATTATGAATGTTAGGATTGTAAATGATGTGTTTCATGAAAATGCTATTCTATTAAATGAACATTTAAGAAGCAAAACTAAAGCTGCTTAAGCTGAAGTGGAACTACATATAAGACGTCTCATCTCTACCTCATTTTAACTTCTAGCACATAGACATACAAATCGATCTAGATTTGTCTGTCAAACCTGATCAATTTAAAGAATTTATGGACTCAGTCACGACTTCAGCTGCGTGTTCCATCATTTTTAAAGAAAACATTACTGACTGAATTTACTTTTAATTAAATTTTCTAAAAAATTTATGTTTGCACAAATAATAATAATAATAAAATAATATATAGAAATATGTATAAAAACATTTTTAATTGTTATAAAAGTTCCTTATTTACATATAACATACACATATAAACCTTATAAATATTTAAAAAATTAATTATAGCTAATAAAATTTATATTCATATTTTAATATTGTAAGATATTATTAAAAAATATTATTAATACTTTTATAAAATTTTTATATATTACTTATTCACTTTTCTTAAGCTTTTTTTATCATTACTTTAAATTTTTATAGTTTTTACCTTAATTATTTAAAATAAAACTGAAGCTTAACATAATGAATATTATACTAAATATATAAAAAATATGTTGTAGCTTAAAAAATAATTTCTTACAGTGTATATATTTTTCTCTACACATTTTTATGTTTTTCCTATTTATTTTTCTATTTTTTTTTTCGTTTCTTTTATATTTTTTTCTTCATTGTAACCTAATGAATATTATATTAAATATTTAAAAAATATATTTTAGTTTCAAAAAAATAATTTCTTGCAGTGTATATATTTTTCTATACACATATATATAGTATTATATATGCATTGTACTTATATAAAACGGCAACTGTTGTTGCTGCTATCGCTACGTTTCGGCTCGTCATCATTTATCGCATTGTTGTTGTTGTTGTTGTTTGATATTGCTGTTGTTGTTGTTGTTGTTGCCTTTAGCTTTTCTAACGTCAACGATTTCACGTTCGTTTTCTTAGTCTTTTGCTTTTGCTCGTCTTTCACTTTCATGCGTAGGGCCAATGCGTGACATTGGTCAATTAGATGGTTTATTGCAATTGGGTTATCACTATATAATAGATACATATATATATATATATATATATTGCATGTATACATATATACATATTATCTCTATGCGAATTGTGTTAATGTGAGGCAAATTTGTTGGAGAAACTTTTTAAATGAACTGAACTAAATAAAAATGAGATACTTTTGCACTCATGATAAGCCAAATTGTTCGGCTTTTAGGCTAAAGACCTGAAAAATATAGGTCTCAGCTAAGCACCCCCGATAAGTACATACATGAGTTGCTGAAAAAAAAGAGCCATTAAATTTAACAACTACTCAAACTACCCTATATTTTACACAAACTCTACAATTTGTTCCGTTACTTTTTAATTTTGCTGTGTAAAAAGCATGATGCAATCATGTAGACTATTATTACCTGATGGTTTCATAATAGAGCAATGTGATATGGTAGCCCGGTAATGATTATCTTGCAAAGAAATCTCTTCTTCAACATGGCTTATGCACTCGAGACTTCCCATATTCTACTCCAATTGCAGCTTAAATATGAGCTGAGTAACTTAGTGGAAGTTAAGCTGACGCTCATGCAATAGTTCACACGACTTTCACTCATTAAGTGTGAAAAATAACAACTCAATTCACATATGGGTGCACAGAAGACGTAGCGCGTTGCTTGGATCGTAAGTGAGGGAGATGAGTTGAGTGCCTTACCGGAAATTACACTTAGCAGAAGAGTGTAAGTTAAATTTCACACGAATTTCACTCATTATACCAGCAGAGGTCAAGACAATACAGTCCACAGCAGAGCGTAGAGAATAATTCGTGCAATCGAGCGAATAGAATTAGCATAGTAAAGGAGAGCGCACAAAAGGGGAAGGTCCACAGTTGGATCGTAGCTCAGAGCGAAGAGCTGACTGACACACACACAGAAACACACGCACGTTTTGCGCTTAGGCAATATATAACGGATCAATGGCGTGATTGCGTGGGAATTCTTTTTCGTTGAGCGCTTCGTGAGCTGCTCTTGTATTAGAGCGAATGTCGCCTTTGGTCGCGTCATTCAGTTGTTCGCGAACTTTTCACTGGAGTGCAGTCCGCGCGCATTTCATTTACATACAATTTAAACAATTAATTTGCTTTATATTGTTAATAAATAATTAAATAACTGAGTCCTTTGCCTTAATAATTAAAGCTTAAAGCAGTTAAAATGCATTTTTGTATAAATGTATGTATATATGCAGTGATTATTTAATATATGTATGTATGTATATGCTTACATTCATACATATATACACACATGCCTACATATTCTAACATAAATCTCGTCTATATTTTTCTTCAATTGCACAAGTAGCTGTTGCAGCAAATAAATTATTGTATATTATTGAAGAGGTGTGCTAAAAAGTTGGTTATTATTTATTAATAAATGCATGCAAGTCTAGGTCATATCTACATACATACATACATATGTGTAATAAATGTATGTATGAATATGCATATGCTTGTTAGTGGATTGTGAGAGAGTTCCAGAAGAGTGCAGAAGTATGAGTACAGCAATACACACACACACACAGGTATGTGAATTTGCTAGATCTGAGTGCAGTTAAAGGAGAAACCGATAGAATCCACAAGTGGGCGCACAGAAGGCACAAGACGTTGCTAACTAGTGGAATCTGCTCTGAGCGCTTTACTAATAATTGAGTGTATGAAGAAGAGCGTGGGAATTAAGGGAATGGTTGAGTGCTAATTGACTTGTATTTGTATTAGTGTAAATGCCTTGCTTAAGCGCTCACATTTCGGTTAGAGCAGGTCAGTCGCTTGCGAGCAGTCGGTGTCGTCGTAGGTGGGGGCGCTTGTCTTATTTATGTGCATGCATTCATATCAGATTATTAATTAATTCTTATTCATATTTAATATCACTATTTAGTGATATAGGAAAATTAATTTATTATATATAAATTAAGATTAGCTTTATTATAGGTAATTTATTTATTTATGAATGTATATAAAGGTGCATATATATACATTAATTAATTAATTATCTAAAAGATTGTCTAGTTAAAATCGAGATGGTTTTAGCTCAGGAGAGCCATAAAATAGCTGCGAGTCAATCACCTCCGCCTACTTGCTTGATTATTTCTTATATTATCTTTTAACGATAACAAACTGATCTAAAATGACATTTTCGTATCAAGTCTTGGCTATTAAAATAAATAATGATTTTATTTTTATTTAAGTTAACTCAAATTAACAACAGTTTGATACTCCATATAACTGAAGGTCTAACGCAGCCGGAAGTATTTTAGTCGAGTTCATGGCATTCATCCATCATGTGCCGCCGAGTGTGTCTCTATTATATTGTGCTTTATGACTGGAACTAAACCTAAACTCTTGTATACTTATGTGTAAAGTAGGCCCAATCAATTTGTCAGAGGTGTAACGCAAACAGTTTTTGATTCATTGACACATAAAAATCATAAGAGACAATGAAGTCTATTTGTTAGCTGTTAATTGGTTGCCAATTTGAGAGTTGGCCAGAACCAAAATGAAAAACAACTATATTTATTGAACTAAAAAATACCCTGGAATAGGTGGCCTCACTATTCTTGGTTAGACTAACTAAATTATTATTTATATTAATTTCATTCTCTCTCTGTCAGTTACATTATTTGTCACAAAAACCAATATGCCCCCTTTTGGGCATTGTCAATAATTGCGGGGTACAGCAAAAATGCGCACATGACTTAATTTCATCTAAAATCAATTAACACTATCCATATAGCCATATAGTCATTCAACTTTACGCCGGGCCAAAAACGCAGTAGCCTAATGAAGCCCAAACATTCTTTTTCATCTTTTGCGGCTTAATTAGACGTCAAGAAAAAGTTGTTCAGCATCTCAAATAGTTGGCCAAGAATGCAGTCGCTCCAAACGCCACAGCGCAGGCCAAAATGCATTGTTGCTTTTTGCTTTACACACTCTCAATTATTTTGGCCAAGTATTTTGCTTACACGCCGCTTGACGTTTCGAAGATTTTGGCATTTCGATGTCATTAAACCAAATGCCATTTGCCTAATTAAAATTTCCAATATTGGCATTTCTATAACATAAATGTAAATAATTAAATAAAACTAATTTGATATTTTTGAGATCATGGCAAGAACTAAGTGCGACAAATCAACTATGAAAACTGTGATTATTGACTTATTAAGGATTAGCAAAAATATGTAAACTAAATATGGTTGGAAATTATTATGAATTGACTTGTTGACATGTTTTAATCTAATAATTAAATAATCTATTTTACCATTTAACTGATGAAATAGATTAATTACTAATAGGATTAAGGTTGTAGGTAAATTTAATTCCTAATTAATTTTTATGTATATAAATTTAAGTTAAATACATCAAGTTGTAAGTATTATATTTAAGTATATTTGTAAGTATTATATTTAATTAAATTTGTAAAACTATTAGGTAAAAAATACCTGGTTAAGTAATTGCAATATTTTATTTATTTATAAATGTTCCTTTGTTATGTATTTTTTTATTTATATATATTTGAACATTTTATTTATTCATATTTTATTTTATATAAATATTTTTGAATATATATATCTTTTTATTTTATATTTGAATTGGATATGTATACGTTTTTATATATTTTACAATATTAATTTATAAATTATTTATATATTTTATACTTTTAAAAATGATATATTTTATTTATTCATAAGTTTCATAGTTTTATATATTTTATTTAATATAATTTTTCAATTAATATATAATTCACTTTTCCTACATTTATATATATTGGCATTAAAATATATATTTTATTTATTTATAAATTTATTATTTTTATACATTTTATTTAATTTGCTTTTTTTCCATTTCCGTTTTCAGAGAAAATGTATAGTCAGACGGAGAAGCAGCGCTACGACGGCTGGTATAATAATCTGGCCCATCCCGACTGGGGCTCCGTGGGTAGGTGCCACATAGAATATAACGAATATGCAAATGCGACAACTTTCCAAATGTGCCCTGAGGGCGGCACCCCGTTTAAATTAGATTTGCCGTGCCTAAGCGCTAACACGACACACGATTTGCATTGCACGGATAAGTGGAATACTAAAATCCATTTGCAAACCTATTTTCAGATAGCCATCTGGTGCGCAAGGCGCCGCCCTCTTATTCCGATGGAGTCTACTCGATGGCAGGTGCTAATCGGCCGTCGACGCGGCGATTAAGTCGTCTGTTTATGCGCGGACGCGACGGTCTCGGCTCGAAGTACAATCGGACGGCATTGCTGGCGTTCTTCGGCCAGGTGGTGGCCAACGAGATCGTGATGGCGTCCGAGTCCGGCTGCCCCATCGAGATGCATCGCATCGAGATCGAGAAGTGCGATGAGATGTACGATCGCGAGTGCCGTGGCGACAAATATATACCGTTTCATAGGGCGGCCTACGATCGCACCACGGGCCAGAGCCCCAATGCGCCGAGGGAGCAGGTGGGTGTTGAGTGTTGAGTGCTGCGCCGACTGCTGTACAAATGTCGCAATAAAACTTACTCCGCAGATAAATCAAATGACTGCTTGGATTGATGGCAGTTTCATTTACAGCACCTCCGAGGCGTGGCTCAATGCCATGCGCTCCTTTCACAACGGCACCCTGCTCACCCAGAAGGATGGCAAGCTGCCCGTGCGCAACACGATGCGTGTGCCGCTCTTCAACAATCCGGTGCCCAATGTCATGAAGATGCTCAGCCCGGAGCGTTTATTCTGTGAGTTTTTATAGCATTTAAATATCCATTTCCATATTTTATTAAAATGTTTTCCTTTCAGTACTGGGCGATCCGCGCACCAATCAGAATCCCGCCCTGCTCTCCTTTGCCATACTCTTTCTGCGCTGGCATAATACGCTGGCGCAGCGCATAAAACGCCTGAATCCCACTTGGTGCGACGAGGATATCTTCCAGCGTGCCCGCCACACGGTCATTGCCAGTCTGCAGAACGTGATTGTCTACGAGTATTTGCCGGCCTTTCTGGGCTCTGCGATTCCGCCGTACGACGGCTACAAGCAGGACGTGCATCCGGGCATTGGGCACATCTTTCAGGCGGCCGCCTTTCGCTTCGGCCATACGATGATACCGCCGGGCATCTATCGGCGTGATGCCGAATGCAATTTCAAGCAGACGCCCATGGGCTATCCGGCAATACGTTTGTGCTCCACGTGGTGGGACTCCAGTGTAACTAACTATATAAATATATATATCTATACATGCTCTGTATAAATATTTAATATATTTAATCATTTGCAGGGCTTCTTTGCGGACACCAGCTTGGAGGAGGTGCTGCTGGGTCTGGCCTCTCAGATTTCAGAGCGCGAAGATCCAGTTTTGTGCTCAGACGTGCGCGACAAGCTGTTCGGGCCCATGGAGTTTACGCGCCGCGATCTGGGCGCTCTCAACATTATGCGTGGGCGTGACAATGGTCTGCCCGATTATAATACAGCCAGAGAGGCATATGGACTGCACAGGCATAAGACCTGGACGGACATCAATCCGCAGCTGTTCGAGGCGCAACCCGAACTGTTGGAGTGAGTTTGAGGCGGAGTCTGAGCCTGAGTCGACTGTAAATCCCATGCTAATCCAAATTGTTTCCCTTCACAGCATGCTAAAGGAGGCCTACAACAATCAGCTAGACGACGTGGACGTCTATGTGGGTGGCATGTTGGAATCCTACGGTCACCCGGGCGAGCTATTCACCAATGTGATCAAGGAGCAGTTCCAGCGTTTGCGCGACTCGGATCGCTTCTGGTTCGAGAACGAGCGCAATGGCATCTTCACGCCCGAGGAGATCGCCGAGCTGCGCAAGATCACGCTCTGGGACATCATCATAAACAGCACCGACATAGCCGAGGATGAGATACAGCGCGACGTGTTCATGTGGCGCACGGGCGATCCCTGCCCGCAGCCCATGCAGCTGAATGCCACCGAGCTGGAGCCGTGCAACTATCTGGAGGGCTACGACTACTTCTCCGGCTCTGAGCTGATGTTCATCTACGTGTGCGTCTTCCTCGGCTTCGTGCCCATACTCTGCGCTGCCGCCGGCTACTGCGTGGTCAAGCTACAGAACAGCAAGCGGCGCAAGCTGAAGATACGGCAGGAGGCGCTGCGGGCGCCACAGCAGAAGGGCTCCGTGGACAAGATGTTGGCGCGTGAGTGGCTGCACGCGAACCACAAGCGCCTGGTCACGGTCAAGTTTGGGCCCGAGGCGGCTATCTATACGGTGGATCGCAAGGGCGAGAAGCTGCGCACGTTTAATCTGCAGCACGTGGACGTGGTCAGTGTGGAGGAGTCGGCCACCAATCATATCAAGAAGAAGCCCTATCTACTGCTCCGTGTGCCCAGCGATCACGATCTCGTGCTGGAGCTGGAGTCGTATGGAGCGCGGCGCAAGTTCGTCAAGAAGCTGGAGGATTTCCTGCTGTTGCACAAAAAGGAGTTGACGCTGATGGAGGTGAATCGGGACATAATGCTGGCCAGAGCAGAGACACGGGAGCGACGCCAGAAGCGGCTCGAGTACTTCTTCAGGGAGGCCTATGCGCTGACCTTTGGCCTGCGGCCGGGCGAACGCAGGCGTCGATCGGATGCCTCCAGCGACGGCGAGGTGATGACTGTGATGCGCACCAGTCTGTCCAAGGCGGAGTTCGCGGCGGCGTTGGGCATGAAGCCGAACGACATGTTTGTGCGCAAGATGTTTAATATTGTGGACAAGGATCAGGATGGACGCATCAGCTTCCAGGAGTTCCTCGAGACCGTGGTGCTCTTCTCGCGCGGCAAGACGGACGATAAGCTGCGCATCATCTTCGACATGTGCGACAACGATCGCAACGGCGTCATCGACAAGGGCGAGCTGAGCGAAATGATGCGCTCGCTGGTGGAGATTGCGCGCACCACCAGCCTGGGCGACGACCAGGTGACCGAGCTGATCGACGGCATGTTCCAGGACGTGGGCCTGGAGCACAAGAACCACCTCACCTACCAGGACTTCAAGCTCATGATGAAGGAGTACAAGGGCGACTTTGTAGCCATCGGCCTAGACTGCAAGGGCGCCAAGCAGAACTTCCTGGACACCTCTACGAATGTGGCGCGCATGACCTCCTTCAATATTGAGCCCATGCAGGACAAGCCGCGCCACTGGCTGCTCGCCAAGTGGGATGCGTACATAACGTTCCTGGAGGAGAATCGCCAGAACATCTTCTACCTGTTCCTCTTCTACGTGGTGACCATTGTGCTGTTCGTGGAGCGCTTCATACACTACTCCTTCATGGCCGAGCACACGGATCTGCGTCACATTATGGGCGTGGGCATTGCCATCACACGCGGATCCGCTGCATCGCTCTCCTTCTGCTATTCGCTGCTGCTGCTAACCATGTCCAGGTGAGAGTTGGAGCTGGAATTTATTTGTTATACATTTTGCTAATCATTTTTCCTTTGCTTTGCAGAAATCTGATTACCAAGCTGAAAGAGTTCCCCATTCAGCAGTATATTCCCCTGGACTCTCACATACAGTTCCACAAGATTGCCGCCTGCACGGCGCTCTTCTTCTCGGTGCTGCACACGGTGGGGCACATCGTCAACTTCTACCACGTGTCCACCCAGTCGCACGAGAACCTGCGCTGCTTGACGCGCGAGGTGCACTTCGCCTCGGACTACAAGCCGGACATTACCTTCTGGCTGTTCCAGACGGTCACCGGCACCACGGGCGTGCTGCTCTTCATCATCATGTGCATCATCTTTGTGTTCGCCCACCCGACCATACGCAAGCGGGCCTACAACTTCTTCTGGAACATGCACACGCTCTACATCGGGCTCTATTTGCTCAGCTTGATCCATGGGCTGGCGCGTCTTACGGGTCCGCCGCGCTTCTGGATGTTCTTCCTGGGGCCTGGTATTATCTATACGCTCGACAAGATTGTCTCGCTGCGCACCAAGTACATGGCCCTGGACGTCATCGACACGGATCTCCTGCCCTCCGACGTGATCAAGGTGAAGTTCTACAGGCCGCCGAATCTGAAGTATTTGTCGGGGCAGTGGGTGCGTCTGTCGTGCACGGCCTTCAGGCCGCAGGAGATGCACAGCTTCACGCTGACCTCAGCGCCGCACGAGAACTTCCTCAGCTGCCACATCAAGGCGCAGGGACCCTGGACATGGAAGCTGCGCAACTATTTCGATCCGTGCAATTACAATCCCGAGGATCAGCCCAAGATACGCATTGAGGGCCCGTTCGGTGGCGGCAATCAGGACTGGTACAAGTTCGAGGTGGCCGTCATGGTGGGCGGCGGCATTGGCGTCACGCCCTACGCCTCCATACTGAACGATCTGGTCTTTGGCACCAGCACGAATCGCTACTCGGGCGTGGCCTGCAAGAAGGTGTACTTCCTCTGGATTTGTCCCTCGCACAAGCACTTCGAGTGGTTCATCGATGTGCTGCGCGATGTCGAGAAGAAGGACGTGACCAATGTGCTGGAGATACACATCTTCATAACGCAGTTCTTCCACAAGTTCGATCTGCGCACAACTATGCTGGTGAGTTGGGCTTGGAAATTTCTATTATACCCGGAACCCATTGAAAATGGGAAATGTAAAATGATTTTAATATGAGCTCCCGCAGGGTTCAGGGTATCTCTTAGTCGAGCTGTTTCGACTAGAGCACTCTTGTTTAAAATTTATGTTAAATTATATTTTTCTTTCTCTCTTCTAGTACATTTGTGAGAATCACTTTCAGCGCCTCTCAAAGACCTCCATCTTCACGGGTCTCAAGGCTGTCAATCATTTCGGACGACCCGACATGTCCAGCTTTCTGAAGTTTGTGCAGAAGAAGCACTCCTATGTAAGGGGAAATATAATATATATATATATATATATATATATATATATATATATATACATACATATATGATATAGAATCTTCATTAATTATTCTCCATTTACAGGTATCGAAAATAGGCGTCTTCTCCTGTGGTCCTAGGCCGCTTACCAAGAGCGTCATGTCCGCCTGTGATGAAGTGAACAAAACACGCAAATTGCCCTATTTTATACATCATTTCGAGAACTTCGGTTAAGACTTGTGTGTGTGCGTGCGTGTGTCTGTGTGTGTGTGGAGGAGCTCTACATTTATCTGCCAACTACAACAACAAAAGAATCACAATGTGAAGCAAAACGGATTACTCTACGAATATTCTATGCATAGTATTTAGTTTCATTCATTCAGCATTTAAGCGAATTTAGTTTCACCTGACCGAACTGCCCCGCCCAAGCCACCTCTACCCCCCGCCTGCCCTACCGCTTCCTCTCACCCACGCCTATCTCTATCTCTCACTTAATCTGTAAATTCATAAATTAGTCATGTTCTACAATTTAGTGCATTATGAAAATTTCCATTGATATTTAGCTACAATCTCAACAACAACAGCAACATGAAGAACAAGAAAAAAATGAAGAAATATACCTATACCTATGTATGTGTATGTGTATATGTATATGTGTATTTATTGAAAATATGATTTGTTATCAGTTTTTGTAAACCGTTCGCATTAATTTATTAAAATTTACAATTTAATTGAAACAATGTAAGCAATGTATTGAAATTTATTTGTATATCTATACTTCTTGTTGGATGTATATATATGTTATATGTATAATTACTTATATATGTTTATATATATTGTTATATTGAAAATACTATGTATGTATATATAGAAGGTCAATCTCAAGCAGAAAGAAAGCTAGAAAAAAAGAAAATTGTTGAAGGAAATATAGGAAAATTATGAAATTGCCCAATGTAAAAATATATATATAAATATAATATAAATAAAAATGTATATATTTATTTATTAATATTATTATATTTATATATATTTTTTTATATAGGGTAATTTTATTATTTTTCTATATATATTTTTTTTATGTATATTATATATTGACTTATATTGTAAATCAATTTCAAATATTTGTATATATCTTGAATCGTTGGATGTATGTATATGTTTGTATTATAGATATATAATATATATGTGTAATATATATTTTTTTTTATATATATTCTGTATTATATATTTTATATATATATTTATATCCGTATCCGTATAGGCTAATTTCGTTATTATATTTCCTAAATTTGCTTCAACAAATTTCTTTGTAATCTGCTTGAGATTGACATCCTTACCAGGACTGCTTGGCGTAAGTTTATATAATTTATTATATAGTTTGGTTTCATTAATGATAAACATTTCCCTTTTTAGCAGGTTATGCGTACAGTGGCGTCTCACCTGGTCCATTTGGCCCCCTTTACAACCATTGCACCTATCTCAAGCAGTTGCAAAATTTTCATCTAAAACGCCTCTAAGGTTAACACACTTGCCAAGCAGTACGCCAAGCAGTTCAGCAAGCAGCACAGCCGCAGCTATGCTCACTATTTTGAGTACCATGCCCAATATTTCAGACCTCCACTGTGAGGCGGTGATGCGCCTGCGCCAACTTCAGCTGTTTTCGGCAGGCCAGAAAAACAGGATTCGCTCTACAAACACAAATCCTGGGCAGAAAATTAAGTAAATCTCTAGTTGAAAAGGAATTTAGTAAAATGGAGCTCGATGGGCTGCGCCTAGCGGCGGACTACTACCACAAGTTGCTCGATGCGGAGCTGCACATCAACGAATGGGTGCAGGATCGGTAAGTCAAGGTATCCTCTATAGACAAAGCCCATGCTAATCTCTTAATGTCTTGCAGCTTGTTCCTTGCGGAGCCCGTCTTTCGCTTCATCAGCCTTTACCTGGAGCCCAGTAATCTTTTTAATATATTAATTCCCTTGCTGGGCATCTGTGGACAGGATTTGCTGACGCACCTGGTCTATGCGCTCAGCCTGGTCAGCGCCGTCAGCTCCTTCGAGAAGTGGCAAGGCTCAGAGCTTGACTTTCTATTTATGAAAATTGTTTAATGGATCTTTTCCCTTTTAGGATCTATCCGGAATGGCGTCCGCTCTGGCGCCTGCGCGAGCTCTACGCCCAGGAGCACGCCACGCGGCCAGGCATCGCCCTGCAGAGCCACGATCTGAGCTGCGAGACGAGTGGCGGGTTGCCCTGCGCCCACAGCATGGCCTGGACTGCGCTGCTGATGGTGGTCAGCCTGCATCTGCCCATGAGGAGTCGCTCCCACGGCTACAAGCTAATCCTGTATCTGCTCATTGCATTCGGCTTGCTGTGCATGTGGCTGAGTCGCCTCTACCTGGCCACGGAGTACCTGCATCAGTGTCTGCTGTCCAGCTACCTGGCCATCAGTCTCTTGTCCAGCTGCCAGCGCCACTTGAATTTCCTCTACGCCCAGCGTCGCTTCTGGGCGGTGCTCGTAGTCATCCTGCTGGGCTACGTGGCCGTCGCCATTTACTTCATCAAGCTCCAGCTGAACATCGATCCGCATTGGTCTGTGCGCCAGGTGGGTTGCTCCAAGAGTAATCAATTATATTAAAAATTAAATTAAATTTCCTTTAGGCCTTCAAGTGGTGTGCCAAGCCCACGTTCATGCGGCACGAGAGCAGCCCCATCTTTCTGCTGTCCCGAGATCTGGGCAATCTAATGGGCGTGGCACTTGCCTTGCCTGTGCATCAGCTGTAGGTCTACTGGGATTTACATTATTTATTTCTGCTAAAATTATCTTTGTCTTTATTTGGCTAGCAAAAACTCCCATTCGAAGTATTCACATCGCTTTGTTGGCCTGGCTGTAGTGGAGCTGCTCAACTATGCCCTGCGCCTTTTCACGCCCAAGCAGCACGGGCGCTTTCTCTTTCTGGCCTATGAGTTCGCACGCAATGCGCTGCACTCGCTCACACTCGTTAAGCTGCTGCCTAAGCTTTTGCACAGATAGAGCTGAGTCATTTATAATTAGTTATTATTTTAATATAACTAATATATATCAATATTTAAAGACTTCCATTTTAATATGTGCACATCTACATTTTTCTACGAATAAATAAACAGCCAAAAACAAACTATGATCTCTGTCTAATTAACAGCTGCGCCTGCTCAGTCTGAGCAGCTGACTTAACTTAACATTACTCAATCATTGAGTGAGGGTATTTAACAGCTAACTCAGGTTCCGCTCTGTTACTAAACCCACTCAATTTTTGAGTGCTGTTATTTAACAGTGTACTTACGTTCCACTATGTTAATACATTTTTGTTCTGTTAGTTAACATTTTTGCAGCCTGCTGCGCATTGCTGTTGGCCTGGTATTTCTGTTAATTTTTTCGGCCGAAATAGACACGAAATCGGACGAGCGAGGGCTGCCCCGTGCGGTTAGGCTACGAATTTTGATTTTGGGGGAGCTTTTTAGCTGGAATATAATTGATGATTGCCCGCCAATTGAATGAAGAAAAACGATTTTTTTTTTAAATTTCAGATAAATTGTTTATTAACATTTTTAATAAATATAAAAAAATATTAAAATAGAAGTATTATTGCCTGTAAAATGTTTATATGAATAAAAAAACATTTTTTTTTTAATTTTAGATAATTTGTTTAACATTTTTTATTTTGCTTTATAAAATGACAGAAACTAATCATTCTATAACAAATTTTTATTGAATTTTATTATATTATTTCAAAGGAAGCGTCCTAAAATTGCCGATCTTCAGCATTTTGCTCTAATTGAGTCACTTAAAGAGCTTTTGGCGCAGTTGAATTGAGCAGCAGAAGCAGCTTTTTGCATTAACTCAGCCATTTTGAGCCATACACACACACATATGCATGCATTTATATATGTATGTATTCCCGACGGCAGCAATATTCGTAAGGATTGATTGTTACCTTAAAAAGGTGAAGAAAAAAACATAGTTAATTTAGCTGCCCAATGCTTTGTTTATGTGTATATACTTACCAACATATTTGACTTAGAAGCTAGCGGGCCTTTAAATTGTTTTCCTTTTCAGCTCTTGTCATTATTTACTTATATTCATACATACATATTGCACACATTTATTATCATCCATATATATTTGTATGCATGTCGTTAATTTAATCCGATAAAAAGGTCCACCATCCAATCAAAGCCAATGCTCGTGAGCAACTGAGTGCAGCAGACAAAATATGTCAAAGCAAAGCCAGATCTAGCACAAAACAATCCACATAGCTGTCTCCTTCTCACAAATACAGCTTAGGTAATGCAAGCAGCGACAATAGCGTACATGCATGCAAAAGCCATCACGCTCTCGCTCTCACTAACAGCTATGGGTCTCAGGCAATAGTCGCACACTGCTGCTCACACACATCACGCCATTGATCCGTTATTGCATGAGTGTGAACAAGTGTGGGGTAAGCAGTTTAGCTTGCACAAAAGCACTCAGCAGCACACAGCTCTCCCACTCTGCCTCTATTGTCTCTCTTGCGATCCAAACTCAACGTCTTCACAAAATACGTCAAAGCGAAGCCAGCTCTATCATAAATACAATCCACATAGCTATCTCCTTCTCACATATACAATTTAAGCAACAGAAACAAAGGCAATGCCGTGCGTGCATGCAAACGCTGTGACGCTCTCGCCCTCACTAACAGCTCAGGGTCTCAGGCAATAGTCGCGACTGCTTCTCACACACATCACGCCATTGATCCGTTATTGCATGAGTGTGAACAAGTGTGGGGTAAGCAACTCAGTTTAGCTTCCACAAAAGCACTCAGCAGCACACAGCCCTCTCACTTTGCCTTTATTGTCTCTCTTACGATCCAAGCTCAACGTCTTCTGTGCTTCCTTATGTGCATTTCTTTGTGCTCTCCTTTTTTGACTGCGATGAGTGAAGAGGTCAGAGCTACACAATTATTATCGCTCATTTTAACTTCCACTAAAGTGCCAAATTCGGCACTCAGCTGCGATCTGTGTATTCTGTGCGCCCTGCTTTGCTTGTCTGTTCGTGCTCTTCTTTGAGTGCACCTTAGCAGCTCATGAGAAGGAAACAGTTATGTGTGCTTATGTTAGTGCTTACAGAATACTACTCAATGCCAGCGTAGCCTAATAACACACACACACATACACACACAACCAAGAATTACCATCAAAAGCTGTTCTAGTCTTGCAAGATTTTTAAACAATATTTATTCTGTTACTTCAGTTTCTTTGTTTGTTTTGTTTTCTCGGGTTCTTACAATATTTAAGCAGTTGCTTTCGTATTACATTTTACAATGTTTTCGCTGTTGCTTAAATTAATTCATTTATTTTTGTTTTATTTAATTTATCTTTATATAATGCTATTTTATGTGTATGTAAATTGGTAAGTGTGTGTATTTGGGTATGTGTGTGTGTGTTTTTGTTTGTTTGTGTAGGTGTGTGTTTAACATTGGTTATGGTATGCATTTTAATTAGTTTGTATATGTAATATTTTTTTCATAATCTTTACTTAACAAATTAAATATTCGATTTTCGTTTCATTTGCTTTTAACATTTGTTGGATTTTCCATGTTTTTTTTTTGTAAGTATTTTTAGTTAGCAGCTAACGGGTTTACGTTTTATCTTTGCGTTTAGTTGATACATATATATATTTATATAAAACAAGTTTTTTTTTTAATACAAAATATAAACTAATTACAAATATTTTATATTTATATAAATATATTTATGTATTCATAGTTAATAACATTTATGCGTGTAAATAAAATGTTTATTTACAATAACTGGACTTTTGAATTTCGAATAGCTTTTTTTGTTGTTGTTGTTGTTTTTCTTTTTTCATTTAAATGCGCAAGAGGAAAATTGTTTTTCATAAGTTAATCAGAATCGATCTCAAAAACAAAATGAGCTGAACTTAGCTTTTAGTATTTGCTCTAATATTTACATAATGTATTTAGTTTGCATACATATACATATATATATATATTTATGTATTTATGTATTTGTATAATATGTCCTTCCACATTAGGTAACAGTGCATTATTTTCTCTCGATATTTTGCTGGGTTAGTTTTGTGTGTGTTTTTTACTTGAAATACAGTTACAAATGGCAAGTGTTTTGGGGGCGGGGCATATGGAACACGTTTCTCTTTTCTCATCTAATTTTTTTTGTATTTCTTTTTAAGTTATCGAAACTCCAATTGATGCCTAACTCTCCATGGTTTCCCAAGTAGCGCCGCCCTCTTTATAAACTGCTTTCCTTTTAGCATCTTGAAGCAACTTTTGTTTGGGGATTTGGTTGCGAATGATTTATATTAGCAATATTCATTAAATACTTGTAGTATTTAATTGTGGAATTGCTTAAAGCAAAGCTGCCCACACGCCGGCAAATCAAATGCTACGAATTACATTTATCTAATATCATAATATATTATTTTATCGTATTATATTAGGGGATCTTAGCTTGCTTTCGGCATCGGCCAGCAAGGCATGCATCTCTGTGGGCATATCTAATCATAATTTGCGCTTAGTTTACGAATAGTTGTAAATATTTGCTCACATCTCATATATATGCTTATCCCTAACCGTAGATATAGATGTATGTAGCTGTGTATCGGCTGCTTATTAATGTAGACAAAAATTGAAACGAAATTACTGTGCATTCTTTTTACTCAAATTGATCTGCGTTTTCCCAATTACATTTAACTATGCCTTACATATCGAAGTCAACTAAATTGCAATCGTCCTTAGTTATAAAAGATTCATTGAATCACTGATTCATAGACTCATTGATTCATAGATGCATTAATACATTGATGAATGGATTCATTGATTCATCGAGTCATTGATGCATTCATTCATTGATTCTTAGTTTCGGAGATTCTATGATTCAGTAATTCTGTGATTATATGATTCTATAATTCTATGATTCTATGATTCTATGATTCTATGATTCTATGGTTCTATGATTCTATCATTCAATGATTATGTGATTCAATGATTCTATGATTGAATGATTCAATGATTTAATGATTCAATGATTCAATGATTTATTGATTCAATGATTTAATGATTCAATGATTCAATGATTTAATGATTCAATGATTGAATGATTCAATGATTGAATGATGCAATGAGTTAATGATTCAATGATTGTGTGATTCAATGATTCAATAATTATATAAGTCACTGATTCAAGATTCATATATGCATTAATACATGGATGTATAGATTCATTGAGTCATGGAAGCATTGATTCAATGATTCATTGATTCACTGATTCATTTATTCACAAAATCATTGATTCATTGCTTCACTAATTCATTGATTCAATGATTCAAAGATTCATTGATTTATAGATCCATAGATTCACTGATCCACTGCCTCATTGATTCATTGTTTCACTGCTTCATTGATTCATTGCTTCACTGATTCATTGATTCAATGATTCATTGATTCAATGATTAATTGATTCATTATTTCATTGATTCATAGATTCAAAGATTTATAGATTCACAGATTCATAGATTCAATGATTCATAGATTAAAGACTCATTGATTCATTGATTCATATTCGTATCTTTTGCTTATGAGTGTATTCTCAATGTACTTATAGTAATTGCTTGCTTGATTCTCGTCCACTTCCAACGTCTGCCAACAGTTGGATCTACTGAAGCTCTTCGAGTTGGGGCTGGCAGGAGCCGCAGCATTTCTCCTTGTAGCGATGCAGTCGACAGAGGCCCATGGAGCGGGCGTTGCGACAATAGCGAGAGCTATCGCGACAGCCAGCCGAGGAGCTGCCCACTGTTTGGGGTTTAGCTTCGATTATGGACACGACAATGGGAATTAGTGTGGGGCTGGAACTTACCTTTGGATTGACATGGCGCACTCTTGCACACCTTCATGACCGCCGGGCGTGGCTGGTGTTTGCACACGTTGCCCGCGGGCCGACGGCTGCCGTACCAGACGCACTGCAGAATGCGGAACTTGATGCCCTGGCGGCCGCAGGGCGCATTGCACTGTGTGAACAGAAAAAGGGGAGAAGAGCAGAACAGAAAGCCATTCCAATTGACATTAATAAAAGATGCACTGCATAGTCAGAGTCGGAGCAAGAGCCAGAGCCAGGCCATAGACATAGCCATAGCCATTGCAGCCGTTATTTTTGCCACCCACCTCGGACCAGGGCTCCACGCGCCAGACGCCCTTGCAGCGCTCGTTGTAGCATTCCTGCCGTGCCGCTGGCCTCTCGTACTCGTCGCAGGCGGTGCCCGCGCTACCGTTCTGGTAGCGGCAGTGCACCTCGCGCCGCTGCACGGCCGTGTTGCGGCCGTGGCAGCGCGACTGCTGGCAGAGTGTCCACTCGCCCTTGGTCCAGTGCGGACAGGGCTCGTTGCCGCAGCTCTGGAACGTGTCGGGCATGTCCAGGCCCTGGCCGCGGCACTGCGCATTCTCGACGATGTCGACGACGCCGTTGCCGTCGCCGTCGTCGGTGCCATTTGACATCGCCTTCTTTGTTGCCACACGCCGGCAGCTCAGCGTGCGACGCTACGTTGGTGGTAAAAAGAAAACAATGTTTACTGTTATTTCTCTTCCTCCTCCTGGCACATAAAACAATGGAATCCTGTCGAGCGACTGCCTGCTAAAATATTTAAGCCCGTCCTCAATCTCTGCTCCCGACTTGGGTTTTTGGCCTGAACTCAAGTTGAATCTGTGCAGCGCAGGCAAAGCCAAGCATTCGGCTAATTATTATATAAGTGTTGTCTGTGGTTAGGGGAGTTCTTGCCCTCTATCTACTCCTCTATCTTCTTCTTTTTTTCTCTCTCTCTTCAGCCTTAACAAAGCTAATTTGGTAAAGCTTGTTTGAGCGGAAACTTTAGCGCATTGTTGCAGCAAATATTTGACTTTAGTTAACTGAGGACATTTTTAGATTAGGAATAACTCAAAATCAAATTTGTTATACAAAAGATGAAAGTCTAAGCGGAGTAGAGACTGTAGGATGAAGAGTTATTTGTGTTGACAAAAGAGAGAAGAAGAAGGCTTATAATCGACCTGTTCAGTCAACAATTTAACGTTTGATGAAACAAGGACTCTTCCTTGTGAAGTGAGCAAAATATGATATCAAATATATATTAATACAATAAATATGTATCCAGCTTAAAACATTGATATTGCCTGGAATAAGTTTAAGGTATTTAATATAATATAAAAATATTAAAAAAAAAAAAACAAGTAAGAAAACTCTAGTCGGGCGTGACCGACTAGGGGATACCCTGAGCCCCGTCGAATCTGTGCTTTTCATGGAATTTGGGGGAATTCGGGGCCGGTATCCAAAATATAACAAAATTCAAAATTGCTTATTGTACATATAAAGCTAAATAGAAAATTTGGTGTCTTTAGCTTAAAATATGGGCGAGATATACTTTATGGGGTCTGCCACGCCTTTGTAGGGAAATAATCAAAATAAATAACAAATATTAATTTTAGAGTTAATATTTAAATATAAAAATATTTAAAATAAAAAGGTATATTAATTGTAGGGAAATAAGTATAATTTAATAAATAACAAATTTAAATAATGTATATTTATATTTAAATAAATATATTTAAATTAAATATTTATGACAAATGCCCTTACATTTTGTACAATCTTTAATAATTTTGTATTAAAAAAATTAATAATTTTTTTTGCATTTTATTTGATTTAAGAGCAAGTGCTGAGCTAGGTCTCTCACACGCCCTTCTCAATCAGACTGTGACGTCACTAAGGCATCTGGAGCTACATCCATACAGCTGCAAATTGACATAGGAACTGAAACGTTTGACCATTCAGAACGTCACCCGTTCGTCAATTAGGTTCTATAGCAACTGAAGTCAGTGCAAATATTGAACGTGAAATTGGTCATTTTTTGCGAAAAACTTCGGCGACTTCTGCAAAATTGTCCATGGCAAGGAATGAAATTGCATTTCATTCATATTGAAATGAAATGCACTTCGATGGGAGCAAATAAATACATCTATATCTCAAAAAGTTTATTGTGTTAATTGAAAAGAACTTTGGAACTACAATAGTATATACCCTCGTCGTATATAGTGTCAAGATTTTTAGAATATGTAATCTGGAAGAGTCTAATCACTACTATCAAGCTTTGAACTCTCTTGTAGTGTAATAAATTGGTTAATAATATTTTTATAAGCATTTTTATACCCTGCGCCCATTGAAATGGGAAATCATGGTATAATGGTTTTGTTGGATGTATGTAACAGGCAGAAGGAGGCGTCTCAGACCCCATAAAGTATATATGTTCTTGATCAGGACGACAAGAGAAATCAATTTGGCCCTGTCCGTCTTTCCGTGCGTCCGTCCGTTGGTCCGTATGTTTGAATGTAGGTCCGTGTATAGCATGCGGAGATCAAGCTTGTTTTAAATAATCGATAACTATCCCCAATTAATTGATATCGATTAAAAACAAAATCGACAAAATTATATCTCATCCATCTTTTAAGCTAGAGACGCCAAATTTTATATTTAGCTTTATATGTATTTTATGCAATTTTGAATTTTGTTACATTTTGGATACCGGCCCCAAATTCTCCCGAATTCTATGAAAAACACAGAGTCGATTGGGCTCAGGGTATTCCCTAGTCGGTCACGTCCGACTAGAGTTTTCTTAGTTGTTTCATTTTATTTTCTTATATATTATTTGATTTTATTTACTATATTTATTTTATTTCATTTTTTTATTATATTTATCTATTTATTTATTTATTATATATAATTTTATATTGGTTAGACTAGCTCGATTACTGACTTGACTTAATTTACTTGACTTTTCCTAGAATGCAGCTGATTCCAACGCTCCTCATTGCTTACGTCTTTGTCTAAGGATGTCTAAGTAAATATTCCTTGATCTTGGTAACTTTTAACTTTATAATTCAGTCAGATAGCTAAATATTGAGTCTATGTTGTTTCAATAACTAAATCGTAATCGAATAAGTTTAATTTATTTTTCTGTTTCTTAAGATTCTCTTCAGTCTGAGTCACTTAGATATCAATAAGATTCCAGATAAAATCCGCAAAAATTGAAATTTCTTACCAAATTTATACTTCTCTCTCAGCTAGAATCTATAGCTATATCAACTCTATAATTTTACAAATTATTTTCGTAAAAAAAATCCTTCTCCTTACTCTTTAAACCCAACCCATTTCTCAAGCCCTTTCCATTGCTTGTACTCACCTGCAAGCCGCTGCCTGCTGCTCCGCATTCCTGCGAGCACTTGGACCACTCGCCCACCTGCCAGCTGTAGGTGTAGCGACTGGCCGTCGTCCCGGCTGCATCCAGAGCGTCGCCGCTGGGCGGTCGCGTGGGCGGCGTGGTCAGTGTCATTGTCGTGGCCGTTTCCCAGCGCGCGTGCGGCATGTGCGGCGGCACGTTGTCCTCGCGCTCGCTGGCCGGCTGCAGGTGCTGCAGGCTGGGCACGGGCACGGCCAGCATGCGACCCGCCTCGGTGTGCAGCTCCTTGGTTAGCACGCGCGCCGGCTCGTCCTGCTCGTAGCGCGGCAGCGTCGGCTCCAGGTCCAGGCCATAATTGAGCGCCTCGCGCTGCAGCAGCTGCTGGCCGCGTGAGTCCTTAAAGCGCTGCAGCGGCCAAAGCAACTGGATGAACATAAAGCAAACGATTTAACGTATGAGCGGAAAAATAGATTGCCATAGAAAGAGAGAGATAGAGCAAGAGAGAGAGAGAGAGAGAGAGAGAGAGGAAGAGCGAGTGAGCCCGCATGCAGCAGGCAGCATCAATTGGGCGCTGTGTTGTGCTATGCTACGGTAAATTTGCACGGCCGTCAACGCGTTTCCGTTTCCGCTTTCATAACGTGTGCGCTATCAGTTAGAGGAGAGTGTGTGTGTGTGTATAGTGGTGTGCGTGTGTGCTGGTGTGTGTGTGCTGTTCATGCATGCACACTTGAATTGCCCTCATCAATTGCTTCACGTTGACTGACTACGTACTGCAAAATCCGATTAGCCATTGAACTCAGCTGCCACAGTGCGCCACCCCCCCAACCCCCCCTCGACAGCCCCCCCTTTACCCAGCCCCCTTTTCACTCCGCCTCTTGTGCGAAAAATTTGACTACCAAATGCATTTTTGGCCAACAATTTTCTAGTGCATATGCAATGCATTTGGTTTTTGACTTTTCCAAAAGCTGCCCATGCCATATTGCAGAGCCCAAGTTGTTGTTGTTGTTGTTGCTGCTGTGGGCCAGCATTGTCTCACTGTCAACATCATCGTCGCTGGTCGTTTTCATTTACAGCCTGGCCTGTCCCCTGCCCCTACCCCGGGTCGTTGCACAAGCGAAAAGATGATTTCCCAAGTGCCACTTGAAACCGACAAATACGTTTCGCTGTTTGTTGTTGTTGTTGTTGCATCTGCTGCGCTTTTATGTGCCGCTGCTGCTGTGTGTGTGTGTGTGTGTATCTGTGTGCCGTTGTCATTTGTAGCTCGACACTAACGCCAACGCCTCCATATAGCCTTTTATTGTCACCGCAATTGCAATCGGCATTGCTGCTGCTGCTGCTGAGCTGCTGTCAATAGGTATACCGTAGGCAGCAAGCAAAACTGTTGGCAGCCATTTACAGCCCTCAGCCCTCAGCCCGCATGGCCCAAGCCCCAGCCCCTGCCCCAGCCCAAGCTGTGCTCTCGTTGCAGTCGTTAAACGAAACTTTTGCCTGCTTTCGCTTGTTTTTCGTTTTTTTTTGTTTTTGTTTTTGCTCTGCGTATTCAGCTCAGGAAGCTAATGCCAATACGGTAATTAGTGTCTTAGAGAGAGAGAGAGAGCGAGCGAGAGAGAGAGAGAGAGAGAGGGAGAGAACGAGAGAGTTGCAGCTTCTCTTTGCTCTTCCTCCTCCCGCTTGGCTGCTTTAAGTTCGCCTCGAGTTTGCCTAATTTATGCAAACAATTTTTGATTAAAAATCAGTTGAAATAAATAAATGGAAATTTGAGGGAAGCAATGAGATTTTGAACAGATATTGCTGGCAATTGATGCTGTGCTCAATAGTTCATTTATTTGGCCTAGTTGCAGAGCAGACTACAGGGAAAGGATATCGAAGTGATATCAATTCAGACTACGGGGAAAGGAGCTTGAATTGATATCGAAGTGAATCAAATCTAATATGAAAGGTTTTGCTCGTAGATATTGCTTTTCGATACTTTTTGTTTAAGTTTTCTAAATCTCTGTGCATAATGCCTAGCTGTAACTATACAAACATGAGCTAGGTATTCTCCTGATATCCTCCTGATGCCGTCAAGCGAACTGCGACAGAGCTTTGGAATCTAGATCATTTTCAATGTCAAAATGATGGAGTTTAAGGATATACGAAAAATACTCGTATCCTTTGCTCGAATTGCATGCGCAACCATGGCAGCAGACGTAAGTTAATACAATATATATGCATTTGAAATAAAAGGCGAATTGGCAATTTGTTCAGCATTAATTCTGATAGCGCAATCTTTTGATCATAATAATCATTGGATGTTGTAGCTCAATCATCTGAGTTAATATATAGAGTATTGTATCTCAAACATCTTATCATTCGAGCTGTTCTGAGTTGGACCCAGCAGTGGTCAGATATTCAGAGAACAATTCAGTATAGATTGCTGCAGCTCACTGATCTGAGGGCTGATCAAATGCTAATCTAAGTCAATAGCAATATTAAGCAAAGGCTTAAGCTTAGTTTTATTTATAAAGAATAATTGAAAATCTTCAATATTTTATCTAATCTATACTAAATGTTATATATGACAAGGATATATAATCAAGGAAATATACTAAATGATATAATGACATATTTGGATTGAATATAGCTCAGATATATTTATATTATAATAATGTTTGTTATGAGGTCGGCTGCTTGGCTTCTTTGTATAAAGGGTATTAATATATCCTTTAGATATATTTGTATTGCACATCTATTCTAATAAATTCTTTTACCTATATTATAATATATATATAGTAATTATTTTATATTATACTGGAAACTTGATAAAATTGATTTGATGTTTTACCTTAACCCAAATAAATTAAATTTTTGACAAAAAAAAATCAACAATCTCTGCATTGATTACATTTCATGTCAAACTCAACTAAAAGGACAGTTTGCTTCTGCTCATCAAATGCTTGCAATTATTCTATTTATAACCAAAATTAAACAATGCAGATCTCTATTTGAACTGCCTTTCCCAACTCACTCTCATTCAGTTTTATCCTTCTAAAAATTGTCAGAAGTTTTAATAACTTGACTCGCATAAATTTCGCACTAATTACAAATCTATAATTAAGTTGGCTTCCTCTTTCATTTAGCATATTTTCCGCTCTCATTAGTGTGTGCGACACTTTATTTAAAATATATACGAATTATATAAATATTATTCTGACAAAAGGCAAATACTTTGAGGCACGCACATCGTTAAATTCTCACGCCTGACGAGCGGCGCAGACGTTGCCAGAGACAACCAGTTAACCAAACAGCAGTAAACCAACAATCAGACCAAAAAAATGACGAGACGGATGGAGAGTGAACGACTAGCAGATGCCCTGACTGAGCGTGCTAAGTGATATGTTTGAGTTATAGAAATAAATCTAAAGAATTTCTGACTCAGCTAAAGTTTTTACTTCTATTAAGTCTACTTTCAACTCTTACTCATGCCCGCACATCATGCCCCATGCTCGCATTTTACAGGGCACAAAAGTCAACTCATAAAATGTGTAACATATTTTTTTTGCTGTTGTTTTATTTATTTTTCATTCTTTAACTTAATTTAATTTGAGTTTAAATGCGGCATTTAACAAACGCAGCGAGGGCTGCAAATTGCCGTGCAGCTTAAATGGAGCGCAGCGCCGCAGCCGGTGGCTGGCCGGAGGGCGTGGCGTGGCGTGGCTATCCTGTGAGCCTGCCAACATCCTGCGAGCGGCGCATTAATAAATAGTTGCAATCAAAATTAAAAGGGCAGCAAAACTGTGCAAACATTTCGCTTCTTTAAATCATTTTGCGCAGCGAGCAAGAGAGAGAGAGGGGAGTGAGTGGGGGCAGGGCACTTCTGCAGGATGCAGGATATGGAGCTGCAGCTCTGGCGCTGTCTGTGCAAATTTATTAACGCGCTTTGGCTCAGCTTTAGCTAGCTAAAATACGATTTTTGGTCGCCAGCTATATAAATTTGTCTGCCATGTCCGGGAGCCTACGCCAGTCGCATAATTAATAGGCCAAAAATGCTGAGCCATAAATATTCGGCGGAGCCCGGCTCAGGCCGAGGGCATTGACGAAGTCGAGACTGCTGGCTGCTGTTCTTTTGGCTAATTGGCAGCCGCCGCGTAAGCAGTTCAATTACATGCAAAATGGCCGAAATGCATTAGCCTGGCCAACTGCCAATTGGCAATCAATGAAGTGATTTGCCCGAAGACAAACTGCCTGCTAATGAGCGGCACTCATCCAGCTGCTGAGCGGGCAACAAAGCAATTAAAAATTAAATTACCTGGATTTACTCAGGTAAATGCAGATATATCTATAGATATATATAGGTATATCAATGCTAGAGAGCTTTAGTTGGCCATAAAACAAACGCTCATAAAAGCAGCAAATTGTTGAATGCCATTAAAAAGGAGAACGAAGGGTACTGCCCGACTAAGAGATACCCCATAACTAGCTAAATTTACTTTGAGTCAAAGACAAGCAAAGTATATTTCATATATTCAACTATCCTAAGGACTCCTAAGGGAGAAAAGGAGCACAAGAGCAGCCTTCCCCATCTACCCTTTCCAAGCTACTTAAAGAGCGTATTTAATGCAGCTCACCTGGCTGAGGCTATGGCTTGGCTTAAGAGACAATGATATCAGCTGCGGCATTTCATTAGCATTTAATTAGCTACCTGCGCCAGGCAGGCGCATTGAATGTCTTAAGCTGGGGCAGCTCAGCGCTCTTAACCAAGGCAAGCTGCTGTTTACGATTGTCAAATGGCTCTAAATAGTTGGCATTGCTCGGCTGAAGAATTCTATTAAAATAATTACCTTACTATATAAACGGAATATAGACTTTATCATAGCGCAATGAGATGCAAAATTATTCAAATTTAAATTTAAAATTTGTAAGTCAATATATTATATATAATTTTAATATAATAAACTATATTAAAAATCTATTTTTTGTTAACCTACAAATTTCAAATTTAAATTTGAATATTTTTGCAATATATTATAAATACTTTTCATATAATAAACTATATTAAAAATCTATTTTTTGTTGACCTACAAATTTAAAATTTAAATTTGAATATTTTTGCATTTCATTTCATTTCCTTTTACGCACTTTTAAATGATTAAATTCGATTGCGTTTTGTTGTTATGCATTGATTTCCCATTATTCAGACTATTTTGTAATGTGATAAAACATTGCGCTAATTGTGAAGCATTAACATATGTCAAACAGTCTCAAATGACACATTGGCTGGGACAAAAATTAGTTGGCGAACAAATAACACGCCTGCATAAATATGATAAATATGTCACAGTGGGACGAAATTGAAGTTTATAACTCATATATGAATTTTAAATATATGTAGAGAGATTGTATATAAACTCTAGTAGATTTCTAGATAGAAAAGAGAACTCTCCTGATATAATGTATCTATAAGATACAAAAATATTTGTGAAAAACAAAAACATCTCTAATAGAAAATGGGACATTTAATGGTAAATAGCTATCTGAGTCAAAAGAAGAATTTTTCGTATACATCAATGTTCCAAAAACGATCTATATATTTATTTTAAATAAGTGTAGAGAGTTTATATATAAAATTCAATAGATTTCTAGATAGAAAAGAAAACTCTCCTGATACAATGTATCTATAAGATACGAAAATATCCTAATATCCGTATCTGTAAAAAACAAAAAACATCTCTTATAGAAAATGGGACTCCCAATATGCGAAAGAATTTGTAAAAGTTAGCAGCATTTAATGGTTAATAGTTATCTGAGTCAAAAGAAGAATTTTTACATCAATGTTCCAAAAAACGATCTATATACGATACAACAGTATATGTAAACTACAAAAGATTCTGAGAGTTAGCTACGTCCCAGCATAACTTTTAATATTATGTATAAATACATAAGAAGCTATTTTTAAGATGGAGAGATATCTTTAAGATACACTTAGATACAGATCTGTATGATGCAGATTTATTATAATTTATAGAAGTGTGTGAAAGATGTACAGATATAGACACACAGCTTTTTGTGATATAGATACAAATGTATCTGTAAAAGAAAGAAGATGTGTACGATACATAGATATCTGAAAAAGAAATAATTCGGATACCTATGCTCTATGATTATCTATCAAATACATAACTCTTTATAACACACACATCTGAAATATAGAAAGGAATCTGTATAACACAAAACTCAACACAATACAGGATTATCTGTAAGATATAAGAGCATCAATAAAATATGAAAAAGTATATTATTGATTGGAAAGTTCCACATTTTATAGTAGTATTCGTTTTAGGCGTAGAAAATAACGTTTTTGAAACATATCTCTATCACTTTTAATTGAACTTTATGCCTTTACTGGCTTTACTGGCCATAAATCGATCTCATTATAAAATCTATGCACATAGATTTTAAAGTAGCTTACTGTGAATTTGACCACAGTGCCGCAGTGCATGACAACTAAATGAAATGCAAATATATTTTATTTCTAATAATAATGGAAAATGGTTTTAATATTGTGAGCAGTCGAGCGATGTTGCCGCAAAGAGTTAATCAATGCGCCGCAAGCGTTCGACCCCAAATAACAGCTATCATTCCGCCAATCGCACACACACACACAGGCACACCCACACACACCCACACACACCCACACACACACAAATGAACTCATATTTTGTGTGTTTGCATGTGGCTTAAATGCAGACAGCGAAAAGCTGCCGGCCAATATACAAAATGCCTGTCTACATAATCCATTGCGCGTATATTTATTGCACTTGCATAAATATATATATATATATTTATATAAATTTATATAGATATATATCTCTATGTATAGATAGTTTTTGTGGTTCAGGAAATGTTTGGAAATTAGATAAAAATCGCTTGGCCAAACTGTTTAAGTGTGCGTTCCGCTGCGGCCTACAATTTAACGCTAACTAGCTGAGATAAATGTGGACCGAAGCAGCACTTAAAGTTGCTCGGGGAGGGGCTGAGGTTGAGGTTGAGGCTGAGGCTGAGGCGGCGACTGCGTTGCGCTTGGCTGTGCATCATAAATTATTTTTGCCTAATCTGCATATGGCAAAGGGATATGGAAAATCGGCTACGGCTGCCAGTTGCTGTCGGTGCAATTTTCGGCTGCAGTCGGTTTAAGCAGCTGCTCTGCCTAAGTCTCGGCGGCTTTATTTGGTATATTTTCATAGTCGAAAACCGCGACACTATATCACACACACTCACACACAGGTGGGACTAACTTGGTCGGCAGGTGTAAAAGGCAACTTTTGTGCGATGCCGTCGACAACGTTGACTGAAAGCTAATTTTCTATGCCAAAAATTTGTTTGGGCTTTATATAACTTTTATGAGCAGCACTGTGATTGGAGGCGGACTGTGGGGCTGAGGGGGGCATGGCAACCAGAGGTAAACATTGCAATGAACTCGCGCGGCAAAAAACTTTTCAATTAATAAATTAAGTTTGTGGCGAAAAAAATTTTTTGTTGCTAATTGTTTGTTGGCTTGTGCACACACACACACACCAACACACCAACACACACACACACACACACGTATATTGAGGAAATGCTTGACGTTGAGGGCGCGGCACTTACCAAGCCAGCATACCAACAAAAAAACTTGTGGCAAGTTCTATTTTTCTGCCACGTTGCCGTTGCTGCTGCTGCTGCTTCTGCTGCTGGCATTGAATGCCAGCGCGAACAGCTCATTAAAAACTTTTTGAAATGCATAAATGAATAAGTTAAATATTTCACATGTACTAAATATATATGCATACGTATATAGATCACAGCATTTGATATGCATTGATTAAAATTATGGCATGCAAATATCAAATGATGTTTGAATTTAATTAAAGCTCTTTACCATGCAGTCTACAAATACATTTCAATAGTGCAGAGATGAAGACATCCTTAATTATGAGAGACAACTGTATAATATAGTGTTATTTAAAGCACTGCCATGCATTCAAGTGTAGGAAGAAGATTCTAAGTTGCAGCAACTTTGGGTATATAAACAAGTAAGATAACTCTAGTCGGGCGTGACCGACTAGGAGATACCCTGAGCCTCGTCGAATCTGTGTTTTTCAAAGAATTTGGGGGAATTCGGGGATGGTATACAAAATATAAAAAAAATCAAAATTGCATAAAATACATATAAAGCTAAATATAAAATTTGGTGTCTCTAGCTTGAAAGATGGGCGAGATATAATCTTTTAACTCAATTTCGGTTTTGTTTTTAATCGATAATAATTAATTGGGGATAGTTATCGATTTTTTAAAATAAACTTGATTTCAAGTCTCTAGCTCTTATAGAAGCGGAAATCGGCACGTTCAAACATACGGAGGGTCGGACGGACGGACAGACAGACGGACGGGGCCAAATCGATTTCTCTTGTCGTCCTGATCAAGAATATATATACTTTATGGGGTCTGCCACGCCTCCTTCTGCCTGTTGCATACATCCAACAAAAGCATTATACCCTGATTTCCCATTTTCAATGGGCTCAGGGTATAAAAAGTTGAGGCTTATTTCTATTCACAGATTCAATAAGCTATAAAGTATTTTTGCAGAATTTTAAGATGTATTAAAAATATGTAAAAATTTTTTGTATACTTGCGGTAGAGAATTTAAATTTATTTGAATATAAATGAGGTAAAAATTGCATTTAATTTCATTTTAAAATATTTCCTTGTAAATATTCGGAAGAATATTTCAACTATATTTTGGTAGAGTGAAGGGAAAAATGTAATTGAAATAAATAAAATGTAGTAAATTTTTATCAGGATATCTACAAGTCCTTTCCTGCTCTACCCACATTTAACTTTCTTTGCTTTAAAAATGTACGTAAATCCCAGACACGACCACAAAAATGGCAACAATAATGTGAAATGTTTTGCAACTTTTGCTATTCGCAGTATATAATCAAATATATAGAGTTGTCTCGTCGCGCTGGCACTGTGTGTTGAAATAATTAAATTAAATTGTCGTGCATATCGGTTGACCAACAAATAATGCACAAATTTTATTTATACAAATTAAAATTTAATTAAGTGCTTTGTTTTGCATCTCTTCTCTTCTCTTGTTGCTGCTCATGTTTTTGTTTATGTTTTTTGTTCGTATTCTGTTGCTGCTGCTTGCTGGTTTGAATCTCTGCAGCATATTTCGTAGCTCACAATTCATACTTTATATCCCATGGAATTTTAATTGCATTGCTGCCTTTTAAACGCAACTAATTGCAGCTTTTGGAATTTATATTATTAAAGCTTTTAATTTATATTAATAAATATGCAGTGAGAAATGTTTTAAAAACATTTCATTACAAGGTGGAGAAGTTGTAAATGTGGAAATAGTGAAATATCGGGATAAATGTTCATGTCTCAGTGATAACATACTAATCTTTTGCTGAAGCTAACTTTTGTTACTGCTTGAGAATGTGAGAAGAGTACATTGGTTTTGGGCACATTTCGAATTGCCTTTGACTTTTCCCTTTGATTAAGCGAAACGCATAAAGCTGAAATCCAGGTTGAAAAAAATCAATTACCCACAATAATCCCTGTAGTTCATTTATTTGAGTGCACTATAGATCGCTGTACCCATCCATTTATCTTAGAAAAAGTAGGTCCTGCCCAAGTTAGTACAGCTAGACTCTCTAATTGAATATATATTTTGCTGTTGGCCTACTTTTCCTAGTAATTTTATATACTACAAAAATTTATATAGCCTAAATATACCTACTCAACGCCAATGGAAATGAATGAATACTAATAAATAATTAGTTTAATAATAGAAAAAGTCTATATATACTTTGGGCGACCCAAAAACTTTTTCTTTTATAGTTTTGGAGCTAGATCCTTATAATTTGACCAACAATTGACAGTTGATGTCACTTCTAGATTCACTTAAAATTGCCCAAATAGGCCTCAAAGTGGATGTTGGAAAGTCTATATATTTTTGACAATTATAGAGCTTAATTCAGTATGTGGATCATTGTTAAATATACCTCCAAATATGAGCCTACGATTCTTCGTAGAAACATATTTTAATTACATCAAATTTACAACTGAATGTAAAAGCTGGCTTATGTATAAGTATTATAAAGTCAGGCACAGCAGACAATATATACTTGTCGGAGATGAATTGCTAAAGTAGAGCAATTTAAGTAAATGCTGATTTGAGCGTTGCTTAGAGTTGTGTTGGTTAAGGGAGACGATGATTGTCATCGATGTTGTGAAAAGAGAGTTCATCATCTTTGATAGACGCAGGTCGTCTAATAAGCGCATTTCCAGTTAGTGAGAAGGAGCTATGAAAACACGCTGAGACTCGCTACACAATTTTGTAATGAGAGTGTAATGAGCGAGAATAACCTAGACAAGCCTAATCAGGCTGAAGACCCAAAGGGATCGCCGATATAATTATTTATGTATTTTTTAAATAAAGTGTTTAAATAGAATTTTTTAATTTTCTTAAACTTAGTTTGCTCTAAGAGTTTGAAGAGCTCAAAAATATTGCTCTAAAAATGTTGAGTTATTGCAAAATTGAAGAGTTATTCTCTAGAGAAAAACAAAACTAATTCAAATTTCAACTCCCCTTAGGCAAATGCTGAACATTTGCATTTGAATCTGGCACGAGCTCAACTAGAGCCAAATGTCCCCAATAATTTCCACAGTGCGAACCGCCAACAGCCAACAGCTGTCAGTTAATGAAGCATTCAAATGGTAAAAACATTGACAAAACTCTGACCTAAATATTAAGCCAAATTAGAGCCGACGAGCGGCTGATTTCCATTAAATGGAGTTGAATGTCATAAAAGTTGCAGCACGTCTGTGGCACATATCAAATATTCAATTATAGAAAGCGTGATGGCCGATTAAGTATGCAGAATCGAGCCGTGCACTCCAATTGCAATTCATTCAATCATTCATCCATGCACTCGGTCGACCGACTCTCAATGATAATAATAATAATAATAATGATAAGCATTAGCCAGAGCGCAATTTCATGCTAATTTAAGATTAAATATATTCATATGCGACTTTTGTTTCATTCTTTTTTTTTTTCTCGATTAAATGAGCTGGTTTTATGCATACTCTGCTTAATTTGCTTTTTGCACTCGATGCAATAAATATATGAATTTTATTTTATTTTTTATTTTTATGTTTTTTTTATATGCTTTGTGCATGCTTTGCTTGGACTTTTGGCATTTGGCTTGTGCACTTTGGAGCTCTTGTTTGTTCTTGTTGGCGTGGAGCATTATGCCAATTGTTTGCCCATTTCAACAAAATGCACAAAATGCAAAGAAAAGTCAGCGGAAAATGTCTTTGATAGCGAGTGGCGAGTGGCGAATGGCGGAGCGAAGCGCTCAAAGAGTTCGCCTCGAGCACAAGTTTTGACCAATTCGTAATTGAAGGAGCGAAATATATGGCTAAAAACCATTATCTATTATTAAACAATAAAAATTTTTAGTCGAGAGCGTAACTGTTTAGGCGCTTACTGGCTTCAGGAGAGTTAGAGAGAAAGAGAGTTGTTGAGAGAGAGAGATGCATATATCGTAGTTAAAATGGAATGGAGTAGCATAGCTTGCAGTAGTAGTTCAGTAATATTTTATATTTTACCTACATTGCATATTATTCAGTATTTCAATTGTATTTGTGTTTCCATTGTTGTTGGTTTTGTTTTATTTTGTTTTTTTGTTGTGTGATGTAAAAGGGGATTTTTGTTTGACATGAAGCATCGCAACATCAACCCCACCGAAAAAGCACGAGCACGAAACAAAAATTAATTGTTTCCGGTTTACGTATACGTGGAAAAGAAAAAAGATTAAAAAGTGTTGAAAAGAAGTCAAAAGTCAACAAGTGAGAGAACGTTGCGCAAATGCATGCAGCCAAGTGCTAACTAACTAAACGAACTGAGAACGCATGCAAAAAACCTCTAAGAATGCCAGGAAAATAAAACGCCGTAAATAGCTGCAAAAAATAGGGGCAAATTAATTAGTGGGTGTTTAAACGAGCCTCGCCTCCGGCCTTGAACTAACCCAAGTGAAACGAAAAGCTAATGGAATTCAGCTGTGCTGGCAACTGCGGAGCTGCCTGGGCCCACTGCAGAGAGCTTTGCATGGGATATATAAATATATATTTAACAGCTATTGAATATTATGAAAAATGTTGTGGGGCTTTATATAGAGGTTATTTGAGAAGGGGAAGTGTCTGTAGATTTAACTATAATCGAAACTAGAATCTATATTTTACTTATTTATTATAATTGAACTTTACTCAAGATATTTACTTTGATACTAAACATGTACAATTTACGAAAACCTAACAAAAAATGTTTTTTTTTTTTTATATATATATAAATACTCTAAAAAAGTATGAAGTAAAACTCTTGAACTTGTGATAGGACAGGCTGCCCAGGTAAGGGCTATAGACACAGAAATTAAAAAAAAAAAAACTACAACTTTTCTAGATATTAATTATTAATTTAATTTTGAGCCTGCTTTATGCATGGAATAATAAAATACATCATTCAAATAGCTGCCTCAGCTGTGTTAGCAACGTTTTCAGACTAAGATTTAATGTTCCATAATTCAGCTTAATATCTGCAATAATATTCCAACAATCTGAAATGTGGTCGACTAGCTCCTACCTTAGGAAGATTAATTACTAAGAATTGATTAATTACTAAGAAGCAATATCACGCCAGAGCTTCAATATTTCTGGGCAGTCATTTCTAGTCAGAGAGCTATCTAGATATAGTTACGCTAATAGGATTACCATGCGGTTACCACTAATGGTCAAATAATTCAGATAGCTCTGATAGACAACTCTGCCATCGAGTTTGTTATGCTAATGGGCTTACAAAGCAGTTAGCATTGGCTGCAGCTATATCTAGATGAATCTGACTTGAAATTGCAGCCTAGAGTGATGTCAAATTGCAGAATTCCTAGTAGGCAATTGATGAACGGTTCTCATAAGACGAATGTGAGATTAATGGTGTAACTCTACTAACAGCAACTGAGTCGTAAATTCTCTAGAGTTTCCAAACTTAATCTTTATTGCTAAGCATAAACTTCTCTAAGCCTAAACATTGTTAAACCTAAATTATACTAAGTCTAAATTTTGCTATGCTAAGCTTATATTTTTTCCCAAGGCTGGTCAGGACTATGATGAATGGATTCCTGAACATTTCAACAGCTGCAAGTTATCAATGAGCGACTCAATAAGTTGCTGAAATTTACCTCTCTTAAATAGTTCAGCTCTTTTTTGCTTAACATATATGATCTATAACCTATCTGACGCACATAACAAATTGATCAACTCTAATAATAAATTGATCAAATAATAAAAATAACTGCAAGTCTACATAAATCTATGATAAAAATTGTGAATGAAGACTTTACTGAAAGCTAAAACCATAATATTCTTTAGATAACAAATCTATCAGCTCTGATGGACGTTGGATGGATATCCCATAAATACTATATAAATCTATACCAAAGTTGTTAAAATTTATAAATATTTCTATCTGACTCACACAACAAAGCTAGCTATCAGCTCTGATATATTCCTGTAATTGTCATATAAATCCAAATTTGTTAAAACTATCACAACTCTATTTAAGTAAAGCTTCCATTACCAAAGCCCACACTCTAGCTAGATAGTATATTATTTGAATACAAATCTTCTGCTTAGTCAATAAAACGCTTATAGCTAACAACAGTCAATGATAGCTAGACTCTGGCAAAGCACTGTAACTAATTATTATCTAGCCGCAAAACTCTAAGTAATTTAAAGGTAAAATGCGTCTGGTCTGCTCATTGACAAATTGCTGCAGTTGGTGCGGCGTCTGCGGGGTCCCAATCAGGCAGCAAAGACAAATATGCGCAGCCTGTAAATTTATATGCAGAACTTTGGCAATTTGCTTTCGCACACACCCACGCCCCCACACACGCCCCCCCCACACACACACCCCCACACCAAGTGCACTAATTACACACATGCAGGACGGTGCCTGGGCCTACCTGGGGCTAACAATTACAATTACAAACTGCTATATGGAGCAGGCCTTGGGGCCTGCAAACAATTTTAACGATTTAAAGAAGAAGAAAAACGAAGGGGAACAAGAACAAGAAGAACAAGAAGAAGAAGAAGCGATAAATGTGAATGCATTTAAATCAAAAACAATCTCAAATGAAAGAATTAATGCACACAGCTAAAAAACAAAAGCGAAACGAAACGAAACGAAATGAAACCAATCCAAAGGATGGGCTCACCTGCAGGTTGCTGAGCAACGCCTGGAAATAGGGCATGGCCAGAAGAGTTTTGGTGCGGCTGCTGCCGCTGCTGGCGCTCGCTGGCTGTGGAATTCGGTCCTGCGATTGCACTAATTGCGAATGCTACACACACACACACACACACACACACACACGTATATAAATATACCAATTTATTGATGACACACAATTCGCAATCGCAATAAATGAACGCGACGAAGGTTGGGAAAAAGAAAATATTTGACAGAATATTTATTAATTATAACTTTATCATACGAATCTTTAATAGAGCATGACTAGATGAGTACATATACATATATGGCTGATGAAATAGATGTCAAATGAAAAATAAACTGAACTGAACTGTGAAAGCAACGATGTTGCCTTTGTGAAACTCTATTCCTACCTAAAAATAGAAAAACCTCTAAATTGTATATCTATTGCATTTATAAAATAAAATGCTGAATGTTTTCTATATAGAATATTTCACTTTATAATAGAACATTTTTAAATAAATTTTTTTCATTTTTATATGAAAGAAAAAGTTGCAATATGTCATATTAAAGAAGTTTTATAATAGAAAAATTGTAATATTTTTTATTATACAATTTTTTAAATATTTAATATAAAACATATCAAAGCTAAAAAATTAAATAACCAATTTAATAGTAGAAAAAATTTTATATTAGATATTTTTTATAGAAAATATTTCATAAAATATATAAAAAAAATTAAATAATCAATTTAATAAAAGAAAAAATTGAACTTTCTTATATCAAATATTCAAAAAATTTATAATAATAAAAAATTGTATATGAGATATTTTTTATATGAAATATTTCATAAATTATATCAAAAATATGTTTGATTTCATATAAAAAATTTAAGACATTTTAGTTAAACTATTTTTTTATCGAATATTCAATAATGGTTTCCTTAAAGCTTTTAATTATTATATCAATTACTTTTCCATTTTATCACTTAATATTTTTTCCCTCAGCTCAAGTCAAAGATTGACTTGAAGCACAATAAATATTCAAGTATTTTACAATTTTGCTAACACTTTAAACCGCTTAGGTCTCACGAAATGCATAAATATGAAATGTGGCCCTAGTTGAGTTACGAAATTGGCCTGCCCCAGACTCGACTAAACATATCCAATGCAGCTTTTAGCTAGAAATCTGATTTTGCTGTTGCTGTGGAAGTTTTCCATTTGACGCTGAGCCAGCAACAGGACTGAAGCGGAGAGCACACAAAAATACAATTCCCACAGCTTTGGAACTCAATCAAAGCATTTACGCTAATTTCTCTGTTTATACAACTTGACCTGAGCTGGCAAACAAACAAAAAAAAAAAAATGAAAAAGAAAAAGCTGGAAACAATTTTACTTCAGGTTGGGTCTGAGCTAGTCAACCTGAAGAAGGCAGCGAGTGCTCAAATGGGCCGCTCCTACTGCACCTCCTACTCTATCAATACAAGAGCAGCACATGGGCGTCTGTGCCAGCTGCCCCTTTGTGTGGGTCTCCGCTTTCCAGCTGTTGTTCTCTTGTTGTGTGCTGCTGCTGCTGCCAGCCAACGTTACGTATACGTAATTTCATTGCAAAGCGCATTATGTATACGTATGCATGTTTGGCCAGTTCGGCAAAGATTTTTTCCCCAAAATGTAGAGACAGCCAAAGCACATAGAGACTTATCTAGATATATTTGTCTAGTTGATAGAGAGAGCGGGAGAGAGAGAGCGAGAGCAAAGTAGAAAAACTATCAAATTACGTGGCAGTTGAAGACATGACGAAATGCTGCTTCGCAAAATCCGAAAGCTAAGCCAGCCCCAAATGCTAACAATGTGTGCCCGATTAAGGACTCGAATGAGAAACATATTTAAAATGTAAACATGATGGTGATACGTTGCACGACTATCATAATAAACAACAAGTCAACAGAGCGTCGCTAGTCGCTCGCCGCTCACTCACCTCGTCCTCCATGATGCTGCTGTCCGCATGCTGCACACCATCCGATTTGGGGCGACGATTGCGTTCACGTCCGTTCTGCATCCGCTCCGACTGGTTCTGTCTGCGACGTGTGGACTGCTGCTGGGAGCTGCAAAAGAGCAAATATTGCAATGAAAAACGAATTAAAGCCAGATAAATTCAAGAAAATAGAAAGTCAAATGGAGCAGCTCGACTGACAGTTGCCCTGTAATAGCTGCTTTAATTTCTTTGTCTTCTATATGAAATGAATTTATGGTATCCTCAAATTCTACAACATTTTAACATTTAATTTCATTTGGCTCACCAAAAACTATAAAACCAAAAAACACTTAATTCAACAATAGCCATCAAGCCTGAAGCCACAAAAAATAAACCGGAAATTCGATGTTTGGATTTGTTCAAGTTGCCTTTGTTGTTGTTGTTGGTAGAAAATGTCAAAAGCATCGCACATTGAAATTCCTGTGCCACGTGTTCGACTGCAGTCAACACAAAAGCTTCGAGTGGGATTTTGTGTGTTGGTCAACGCCCCAGGAGCAACTCCTTACCCCTCCCCACCCTGCACCGCACCGCATCGCACCGCACCGCACTACAAATTTTTGCTTTGTTATATTTTGCATTCTCTGTATAGGTAAGGATATATATATATATGAATATATTTTTGTGGGCTGCCAAACGCTTAAAAATTGATAAGTAAATTGCCTGGCTATTGCTTCCCATTGTGTGCAGATAAATATGTAGATATACAGCATTTATATATATATATACGTATATAAATTCATATAAAATATTGAATTTGCTCTAAATGCATTAGAGCAGGTAGCTCGTGCATAGAAGCTTTTACATTTCCTAGACTCGCAAATTCATATCAATTCTCATGGCTGCAAGTGCCAATAAAATAGCAAATAAATTTTTAAAATTTCTACATGGCAAGTATTAAAGTTCATTGACAGCTATATACCCTGTAATTAAATACTAATAATAATTGTAAGTAATACTTATAGTAAATACAAATATTAGCAATACAAATTATTAGTGATATTCTATAAATAATTTTAAATTTCGATAGAGCAATAAACTACTCTGACTTTAAGTCAACGTTGTTTTTTATTATACCCTGAGCCCATTGAAAATGGGAAATCAGGGTATAATGTTTTTGTTGGATGTATGTAACAGGCAGAAGGAGGCGTGGCAGACCCCATAAAGTATATATATTCTTGATCAGGACGACAAGAGAAATCGATTTGGCCCTGTCCGTCTGTCCGTCCGTCCGTCTGTCCGTCTGTCCGTCCGTCCGTCCGTCTGTCCGTCTGTCCGTCTGTCCGTATGTTTGAACGCGTCGATTTCAGCCCGTATAAGAGCTAGAGACTTGAAATTTTTTTTGTAGGTCCGTGTATAGCACGCGCAGATCAAGTTTGTTTTAAAAAATCGATAACTATCCCCAATTAATTGTTATCGATTAAAAACAAAATCGTAAAAATTATATCTCGCCCATCTTTTAAGCTAGAGACCCCAAATTTTATACTTAGGTTTATATGTATTTTATGCAATTTCGAATTTTATTATATTTTGGATACCGGCCCCAATTTCCCCAAAATTTGTAAATTTCTCCAGAAGTCGTAAATCAAATACTAGAGACTTGTGCTTTGGCATTTACACACATATGTACCATCTAATTATACTCTTAAAGTTTCATTAAAAAAGTTCAAGCAGAAAAAAAGTTATTCAACAATCAATTTCCCATAGTAATGCTCATATCGCAGCCCAAGCGCACTCGCTGCGCAAACTGCGCAGCAATCAGAGCGCCTGCCTATGTACATAGGCGCATATACAAATTCAAAGATCCCCGTTACTTCTAAGAAGAACGCTGGCGACAGACAGCTCAGCGCAAGGCAGAGCACGGTGACTTTTGTTGACTCAAATTTGTGAATGTTTTTAGTTTTTTAAGTTATAATATGAAACTTAAATTGAATATTGTTATTATTTTAATGATAATGTGTAGCTAATATTTTTATCAACCTCCATTAAAGCTTTTAATTTTATCACATATTAGACGAAGTTAGAGCGTGTCTCGTGAAAATGTATAGACTAGAGCTAAAATATGTATATGATAATTGAAATCGACAAAATGTTTTACTCAAAATAATAACGTAAATAACTTAAGTCGAGTGCATATTTTGCACAGCCTGGGCAAAGTGTCCAGATGTCCAGCACAAAACCGCAAATTGCCTAATAATATATGTTTATGGCGCTACGTAAAGTGCAAGGCTCTTTTATGTATTTGTGTGCGATACCCGTTAAACACTTGCATAGGCATTAGGAAACTCCAGTTATGCCCTTTTTCAGTACCAACTTCAGATTTCCAAAAAGGGTCAGCAGGTACCAAAAATATGTAACATTCCCGCCCCTTTAGTTTCGCTTTTTACTCCCTGAACCCACTGTTTGTCCGTTAGGTACTAAGTTGCTTTCATTAATGAAATACCTAAATACTACCTGCTTTAACATTCATTGACTACTCTAGTACATTGACAACAGGTCAATATACTTGCGGAAATGTAACCTAGTGAGGGTTTTTTGGGCGAACGGATGAAAGGATTACATTTTTTGGGACTATCTTTTTTACCAATTGAAGGTACTTCACATTTCATTCATTCACTTGGTAGTTAGTAATAATTAAACTGTGAAGAAGTGAACAACGCGTAAATTGTAGTCCGTGAAAAGAAGTGTATGTAATGTGTGAGTTATTGTGTGTTGTGTACATTGAGTTCTTTTCAAATACAATTTAGTTCGTTGCGATCATTTACGTGTTTAATAATTACTACTGGCACTTTGAGCGTAAGTCGTGATTTTAAATCATATATAATCTAACTTGGGTTGCACACCCTTGCAACAATTTTAAAACGGCCTTTTTAAAGGCTTCTTATGCAAACAACAATTATTCTATTTTATATATTTTACATATTACGTAATTATTATTTTATTCATTTATAGTTTATTTAATTTTATCAATTTTACCTATATCATATTTTAAATTTAATATATTATTTATCTTGAAAGCAATAATTACTACGAGTGCTCGAGTAAATATATTACGCACCTCATCTCTTAACAATTATTTAGTTAAAGTGGTTGCATTTTTCGCGCCGATCCCCAAAACGGTTGACCAATTATAATCATATCATTAAAAAATTTGAAATGCCTAGGACTACAAGAATTTCAGCTTCTGCTAGGTCTCAGAGACAGAGAAATAGAAATTTATTAAATAGATCAAATGCTGAATATTCTGAGCAGGAAAGAATTAATAATTTAGAGTCTTTACGAGAGCGTAGAGAGAATGAAGATTTTAGTCAAAGTGAGAGAAATAGAAATAGAGTAAGAAACCAAGTTCACAGGAACAACGCCATAAATAGAGCTTCAGATCAGAGCCAAAACACACTTCTCCGTGCTAATTTACGTACAAGTTCTCAGATAAGACAGGTAGAGCAGTTGGCTGACACTTCGCGTCGGTCGAGACGCAGACAAGACCCTGCTTATAGGGCAAGTGAGCAAAGACAGAATACAGTAGGCCACGCGACTCGACGAACCAATACTGCTATCAGGCAACAGGAGCAATTGGCTGACACTTCGCGTCGATTAAGACGCAGACAAGACCCTGTATACAGGGCTAACGAACAAAGACAGAACACTGAAGACCACGCGACTAGACGAGCCAATTCTCCCGCAAGGCGAGAGGAGCAATTGGCTGACACTTCGCGTCGACTGAGACGCAGACAAGACCCTGTATACAGGGCTAACGAACAAAGACAGAACACTGTACGGCGAGCACGACGAAGAAATGACATTGGACAGCGCCTTTTAGAAAGAGCAAGAGATAGGAACCTTAGATCACAGGTTAGAGACGATCCCATTCGTAGGATCCTTGAGCAGGCACGTAACACAAGTGCAAGGCGGAGTGCTCGTATTCAAGCACGGCAGGAAGCTTTTGACGCAAACAGAAGCGTTTCACAACGAGTTAGCCAATATAGAAATATCATTGACAATAGGATAGCAGAGAATAGGCGTAATGCAACCAGGAATAGGATTGAACGTTCTAATACCTTTGTAGAAAATATATCGCAAAACATTAGTCTTAGTGGTCTGATAGCTGCTTTCAATTTAACGGTGAAGCAGGGACCTGATCAGGTCTGCATTAGTTGTAAAGGTTTGTGGTTTCCACATCAAGTAGAGAAAGTTTCGCGAGAGACTATTGAGAGCAAGTGTAGTGCAGAAGTTGCTTCAGATATTTTATATCTATCATCGAGGTTTCCATCTACAAATAATAAATACAACTTCTGCAAGACATGTAGTCGTAGCATAAAGTTAGGCAAAAAACCAAAAGCTTCCATAACAAATGGCTTGGATTTTCCGGATCTTCCGGATTGTTTACAGGGCTTAACGCCGCTAGAGGAAAGGCTTATTTCCCCACGCCTTCCTTTTATGATTATTAAGTCTTTAGGATATGGCCGGCAAAATGCCATTAAAGGAGCAGTGGTCAATGTACCCATTCCTGTAGCCAACGTTGTCACGTCTCTTCCCAGGGCGTTTAGCGAAGCTGAGGTAGTTCAGATTCACTTGAAGCGTAGGATGGAATATAGTCATGATTTCATGACTGAAACCATTAGGCCATCAAAAGTTGCTGATGCGATTAGATTTTTAGTCGACACTGAGCTTTACAGGAAGCATCAGGTTACTGTTAATGAACAGTGGCTGTCTTCCTTTTCGTCTGACGAAATTCCATTCGTTGCATCACCTGAAGATAGGGACTTAGTTTCAGAGTTAGTTGAAAGATCTGCTCAAGCCTCAACAAACGAGCAGAATATTGTTGAGCTAGAAAATATTAACCCAGGAGGCCAGGAAACTTTATTAGAAAATGTCCCTGTCGAAAATATCGCCATGCAAAGGATAATCATAGCACCTGGGGAAGGTCAGCGACCCTTAGATATGATCGAGGATTGCGATTCAGAGGAGCTGGCCTTTCCAACTATCTTTGCTGGTATAAAGATAAAGTGTAAGGAAAGTTTTACAACCATAGTTAGGTCAGAGCTTAGGAATTTTGATAGAAGAGGTTGTAGAACAGATAAATTATTTCTCAACTATAAGAAGTTAGAAATGATTAATATAAGGAATAACACTTCCATTTGCTTGCGTAAGCACAGCGCCACTCACGGCATTACAGCGCGAAACACTCGAAACGAAGAGGATATAGATCGATTAGTTCGCCACGATGATGGCTATAGAGTTTTAAAAGGTATTAGGACTTCTCCTGCTCACTGGGAAGCAGAGAAGAAAAAAGTGATGGCGATGATTAGGCAGTTTGGTCTTCCGACCTTTTTTATTACATTTTCAGCAGCGGAAACTAGGTGGACGGAGCTTTTGGTACTACTTTCTAGGAATGTAGACAAAGTAGATATATCAGAGGAAGCTGCAGGTAGTTTAAACTTCGAAAATAAAGCCCGTCTCATTAGAGCCGACCCAGTTACGTGTGCTAGGTATTTTGATTTTCGTTATAGGCAGGTTTTAAAACTGATGAAAAGGGAAAATGGTGTTTTCGGTAGCTATTATGTTACCAAGTTTTATTGGCGTGTTGAGTTTCAACAAAGAGGCTCTCCCCATATTCATGGCATGTTTTGGCTGAAAGATGCCCCTAAGCTTGACTCTGCTGATGAGTCAAGCATCCCTAGAGTAAAGGCTTTTATTGATCAGTTTATCACAACTGATACTGAGTGCCCAGATGTGGCTCCATATTTGGAGTATCAAATCCACAATCACGGGCACTCCTGTAGACGAGAAGTTAGGACACAAAAAATTTGTAGATTCGGTATTCCATACCCTCCTATGCCCCAAACTGAAATGTTGTATCCTTTTGACAGGGATGCTCAAAATCTAGATGAGCATCATAGAAATTATGAAAAAATTCAGGGCTTCTTGGAGAAAACGTTTGATCGTGAAGCTATAGAGTCCCTTAGTGATTTTAATGTATTTTTGTCCAACGATCAACTTAACCTTAGTTATGACAGTTATATTAATGCACTTAGATCCAGTCTCAAGAAGCCTAAAATTTATTTAAAGCGTTCATTCGCTGCAATTAAGCTTAACGCTTATAATAAACATCTGCTCCAACTGCAGCGAGCTAACATAGACATACAGTATATATTAGATCCCTATGCTTGCTGCAGTTACGTCGTTAATTATATTAACAAGTCCCAGCGAGGAATTTCAAAATTAATGCGTGAGGCAGTTAGTGAGATTAGCAGGGGCAACGTAACAATTAAGCAAAAGTTACAACATATAGGGCACAAATTTATTTCGGGCACTGAAATATCTGCCCAGGAAGCCGTTTACTGCTGTTTAGGTATGCATTTGTCAGAAAGCAGTAACGCTGAAGTATATATAAATACTTCATTACCAGAGCATCGGGTTAGGATGCTTAAATCTAGGCAGCAGTTAGAAAATTTACCCGATGACTCTACAGATATTTTCTTATTAGGTCTTCTAGACCATTATATTCAGCGACCTGCCGTCTTAGAAAATTTATGTTTGGCTGATTTTGCTGCTTTTTATAGCTACAGCAAACAGCATGGTAGAGCCCGCCAAGATTTAGAGGAACACGACAACACCGAAGCATCAGAACCCCAATCATTAGTTTTTGCACTTCGCAATGGTAGCGGCTTCGTCAGGAGAAGGCGAACTCCCAGTATAATTAGGTATAGGAGATTTAATATAAATACTGAGAGAAGCCAATATTTTAGGGAATTAGTTATGTTGTATGTCCCATGGAGGGACGAGGAGGTAGAACTAGTCATGAGGGACTGCGAATCGTTCTGTAGTGAAAATCAGGAGCTAGTAGAAGCAAACCGTAGGAAATATAATAGCTTAGATGATAGTGAGCTCCAGGATGCTCTTAACAACGCAGTACAGCAGGAGAGTGAGGACCATGTTGAGAATAGAGAGGTAGTAGATGATAGGTTTAGAGTGTTAGGGTTGCCAGAAATAGACCCTAGAACTAATTTATTAAATATAAATGGAAATGAGGAGAATCAGGACTTAGAGAATACCAATGTCCGAACTATAAAGCTTCCAGCTTTATTTTCGTCCGATAGAATAAAAGATATTGTTAGATCTTTAAATTTAAAGCAGAAGACTTACTTTACACATGTTTTGCATAATGTGAAAAGTAAGAAAACATTTTATGAATTCGTTGGAGGTGGTGCTGGTGTCGGAAAGAGCCGACTAATCACCTCCATTTTCCAAGCATTATCCCATATTTATAATAGTAGGCCTGGGAGTAATGACTCAGCAAAGATTTTACTCTGTGCCCCAACAGGTAAAGCTGCTTTCGGAATTAGTGGTTCGACACTACATTCCATGTTCTCTCTACCAGTTAACCAATCCGGTTCTGATTTGAGAGCTTTAAGTAATGACTTAGTCAATAGTTTGCATTCAAGGTTAATTGACCTTAAATTGATTATTATAGATGAAATATCTATGGTAGGCTCCAAAATGTTTTCGCAGTTAGACTCCCGTCTAAGGCAAATTTTTAAAAATACTACTCCATTTGGTGGCATTTCTGTCATAGTATTTGGGGATTTACGACAGTTATCACCAGTAGGCGATCGTTAGATTTTCGAATCCAACTCTCATGATCCCTACAGCGCAATATACGCTTCTTCGCTCTGGGATCTCTTTCAGTATTTTGAGCTCACAGAAATAATGCGACGAGAGGATCAAAGTTTTGCTTCTGCTTTGAATCGGGAAATATGACAGCCGATGATATTACGCTTATCCGGTCCCGCATTTGTCAGCCATCGGATGTTCCCGATGATGCAATTCATCTGTTTAGCACAAATGCGGCGACAGATAATTATAACATTACAAAGCTTAACGCCATTGCAACGGATCCATTTACTTCCGTTGCTGAAGATTTTATAAAAGCTACTCATTTAAATGCAGCAAATAGGGAAAGAATTTTGGAAGCCGTGAGTAGCTTTAGATCGTCCGAAACACAGGGACTCTGTAGATCCCTTCTTTTAAAAACAACTGCCAAATATATGGTTACGGTCAACGTAGATACAGAGGATGGGTTAGTCAACGGGGCAACAGGGATTTTGATGCAAATAGACTTCGATGCATCCAACGCTCCAAATGTTTTATGGATGCAATTTTCAGAGGATAGTGTAGGAGTACTTGCTCGCTCAAAATGTACGCATCGTACAGAATCTTTATGGACCCCGATTCAGAAAATAGTTCGTAATTTCCAATACCGGAAAAATGAGCAAGTTTCCATTGACCGTAGGCAGTTTCCAGTTGTGCCTGCAGAAGGTATAACTATTCACAAAAGCCAGGGAGCTACGTATAGCAAGGTTGTGGTCCACACTTGCCCTCGAATGCAGCGTGCTGCAATATACGTAGCTTGTAGTAGGGCAACAACTGCTTCGGGGTTGTTTATAATAGGCGATTTTGTTTCTCCGAAGCCTCCCAAAAATGATGACAAGGTCCAAACCCAAATAGTCAAATTGCGCACTGAAAAGCTACTTCGATCACATTATGATCACTTAGTTGACAGTCGCACATTAGATATCTTTTTCCATAATACTCAGAGCATTAATTGTCATATTGAAGACATTCGATCTGACAGATTAATGCTCCAGTCGTCCGTTCTTTGTTTCGTGGAAGCGTCTACATACGCAAACGAAAATTTCAGTATTCCAGGGTTTAGTATTGTTGTCCGTCTTGATTGCGAGGTAATACCTAACGCAATACGACCTAAGAGGGGTCTCATCATTTATGCTAGGGACACCATTTTAAATAATATAAATAGCTGCTTGAGCGTAAGGAAAATAAATGGAACATCCGTTTTTGAATATGCCGTATTTAGGTATAGGTCGTTAAGCTTTGTAGTTGTTTACAAAAGTCCGTCTTATCCAGTCCGATTATTTAATTTACAGTTCCAGGAACTATTTCTGCAATATCCATTTTTAGCAGATAATTGTATTATTTTAGGAGATTTTAATTTGTGTTTGAGCAAATTAGAATCAGCTAGGCCTTTATACAATGCTTTAGTTGATAGAAGCTTCAGAAGCTTATTAGATTTGAAAACGCCTACAACCAATTGTGATTCGCACATTGATTGGGCGTTTTCAAATCTATCTAGTGAATTTATTAGCGCTAGGACTTTTGAGACAGTTTATAGTTACCACAGTGGTATTTCGTTAAGTGTTCAGGATAGGGAACTTTAGTATAAGAATATGAGCATGTAATTAAGAATAAGGATAAAGGAATGTAAATAAGATTTTATGATATAGTACAAATATATATTAATTATTAGTTTTTTTTTAATTTTTAATATATTTATGAATTATTATTTAAAATTATAAAATATGTCTTTTTATTTTTTATGGCTCAGGGTATCCTCTAGTCGGTCACGCCCGACTAGAATTTTCTTACTTGTTTTCTTTAGCAGTTGCTGAAGATTTAAAAATTTTAGAAATTGACAGAATATCTTTATATTGAATAACATAATTAATATTATTATTTATATTACATAAGTATGGGCAAAAGTCCAATTCCCATAAACCTTATCGATTGCTTCGTCAATAGAGCAACATTTGTTTTTCTAGGCTTTTAGGTACGCTGAATATGAAAGGGAAAAAATAGAATGTTCCTATCATGCGGCATTTATATATGGATACATTTGAGCTCCTATAACATCTTTTATTGATATCCAATTTTTGCTATCTTAAAGTTTAACATCCTTCCTCTAAAACCTTTTTTATATATAATAAATATTATTTAAAAATAAAAAATGTATTTAAAAAGAATAAATTTAGTAAAACTTTATATTAATAAAAATTAATTTACTAAAAATGATAATTGATAAAATCTATTAGATATCAATATTATTCTGACTTAGTTAAAATATGATAGCATCACGAGGTTATTAGAAATATATAAATAACCTCGTGATGCTATCATATTGAAACTAAGTAAGAATAATATTGATATCTAATATTTTTAGACTCAAGTAAAATGAGTATATTAGTTTTGTACAATGTCCTTCCTGCAGTCCGTCCGTCTTTTCGTATGAACGGAATTCATATGGCCCGTCGCTAAGCTAAAGACTTTAAATTTTGAATATATACTCTTGGATACCCTTGACTAATAAGTTATAAGTCCAGATACGTCCTCTAAGGTCGTTTCAAAGCGGGAAATACTATATTCTCAGTTGGAAACTCAACATATAACAACTCTATTTAACAACTAAATTACTGTTGCTGTTTTCTATTAATTTATCAAAACGTATTAATAGAATCCTCCTGAGGGCATGGCAAATCAAAAAGAGAAAATCAAATCTTCCTTCATTTTTTCACCTGACTGAAATACACTCGATTATTACGAATATCTCAGCCTATCACATAAGTACAGGGTATCTGCTATACAAATTTTATACTTTCTTTGTTAACTTGTAGTTACTTTTGTATATTAATATTTCTGCTGTTCACTCAGGCGTGTTTTAAAATATTTGTATTTCCTCTCAGGCTAAGTGAAAATTCTTCGAATTTATTTAAGCAATGTGAGTGCAAGTAAAAATCATCCATTTAAATTTACATATTTCTGCGTCTCCGATAACAGATATTTACGACATGCTCCCCCACATTCCATGGCTGGCGACCAATCGAGCATATAGAAATCCACCCAGCTGGGCCATAATATCAATATTATTGCCTCGGCTGCTGCTCTTTGCTGAACAGACAAATAATAAATAATAAATGTTGAATAATAAACAAAAACGGTATATCAAAATGGCATTTAATGCAGCCTAAAAATGTACAAAATATTGGTCAAAAGACCAAAGCGAGGCAAACATGCAGCCGAGAGCCCTACCGCCGTCCGACCCACTTTCGATGAGCTGCAACACGTATTTTGCATATTTCGTAGATGACACCAAATTTGTGCTCCTTTCATACAAAAATAGGCAGAAAATTTGCCCCTGCACACATGAAAGGACGAAAGGAAGGGGGGACGGTGGGTCGGACGAACGAACAAATAATATTTTTTGGGTGTAAACATTTAAAATGCGATCAAATGTGGTCCACAGCTGCACAACTTAGCCCCCATCCAAGGGCTATCAAGTGTTACATGTCAATATGTATATAGAGAGAGATATATGTGTATGTGTGTGATATTTATTTTAACAGCCTCCCCCAAAAGTTGGGCAACACTTTGTGAGCATGTTGATGATGCATTTGTAAGCCGCTCTTTGCAATTGTGGGTGTGTGTGTTGGAGCTTGTGGCTTTGGCCAAAATGCATTTTGCTGTTGGCTGTTTGCTTTTAACCATTAAGCAGGTCGTGCGTGGATCCCGCTGCCGCCGCCACCGCCGCCCCCACTCGGGCATGGCTCAAACATATGGAATTGTTGTGTGTTTGCAATTTTTGGTATGTTTAAACTCGTGGCCCAACCGAACACGTAACCCAAATTGCAAAATAAACCACACACGCGCGGCGCTGCCGACAAGCGCCAAGCGGGCGACCAGGTAGTGGCAGCAGCAGCAGCCGAGTGGAGGGAGTGGGGCAACAACTGAATAGACTTAAGGGTTCAAGTAGCTTAGATAGAGGGCGAGTTGCACAGCAACCAGCAGCAGTAACTAGCAACTGGCAGCAGCAGCAACCCAATAACAAACAAACCCAAAAGCTCCTACCTAATATATAAGCAAGAGTTCGAGTCTGAATGGAACGAGGGAGCACTCGATGCTAAAACAAATGGAGGCAACTTCAAATTTGTGGTCTCTAATCGACTTTGCAATGCTCTGAATCATATTTACAATTGCAACTCGATGTGGAAGGCAAGCAACTAGAAGTAGTCAAAACTATTTGCTGGAAAGTCCTTTCAGCATGATCTATAGAATGTATAAACTGTTTAAGCATAGAGTTTAATGTAGCATTTGTTATCTGTATTTATTGAGCTGCTAATGTCTATAGGTATGAACACTATTTATGGAAAAAGTAATTTGAACTTTTATTCAGCCTCAAGTATATGAATGACAGCATAAAAAGTCAAGGGGTTTAAATAAGACTTTTTGATAGTTATATATTTCACATGAAAACTAAGTAGCCTGATTTACTGGCAGCACAAATGTATTATTCAAATATTTGTCTTGCTTCAATTCATTCGTAATTCAAAGTATTCGGAGCTAGACAAATAAATAGAGCTACAAACTGAAACAGAACAAAGGCAAGCTTTAACTTTGCTATTTACCTATTTTAATGGAACATATATTTAATCCAATTAATTAATGTTTACATTGCTAGTGTTTGTAAATTTTAGATTTGATTGAAATGCTTCTTCTGAATAAGCCCTCATAAGAAAAGCATATATATATATACATATATATTACATATATATATATATATTATTTATATATTTTTATCGATCATGTACTACTTACAAAATGTTTACTGCTTTTTATTTTTTACTTAAAATATATATTTTTATATATTATTAACTGACAAGCTAGATTTTTCTGTTAAGTTTTCCCTCTAAACTTATTTTAAACTTCAATCAGCAAGTCCTAAATATTTTAAAAAAATTTTAAATATTTTAATACATTTCAAAAGTTTTATAAAATTTCTATTTTTAAAAAATGTTTTTGATAGACTAGCCAAGGTTCCTAATGTAATTCTCTTCTGTCTTTCGTTTATATAAAATTGTTAACTAACATATTTTATTTTTTCTTCAAAGAGCTCCTAATAAAACTTATTTTTATTCTGTAAATAAAAATTTTAGGTATAATTTCACTTAACAATTTTTTTTTTATTATTTATAACTATTTTTTTTATATTCTCAATAACTTTTGTAATAATCTCTAGCCTTAATTAAATTAATTTTTTGCTAACATATTTATAATTTTTTCAATAATTTCATAATTTAATTTAGTTCTATTTAAGTTCCTACATATATATTTCCCTATTTTCCCATACCTTTTCCTTATTTTCGCATTTTCCCAATCCCATTCCTATTCCATCTCTTCCCAAAAATATTCCACTTCTTCTGCTATATATTCATTTGCAAAATATGCTCCGTTCAGCAATTACCCTGTTCTTTCATGAGCTGAACACATTACAAGTTTTGAAAACGCTTTCGCAGGAAAATCGGGGACTAATGGGCAGCGGTGAGGGCGAGAGGGAGCGTGGGGAGTGGGTAGAGATGAGCAAAAGAGAAGTGAGCAAAGCAGAGGTAAAACACATTTAAGTAACCATGAAATTTACTTAGAGTTTTGTGCTTGTTTTTCTTTTCTGCTGCTGCTTTCTGTTACCCTTTTGTGCTTCTTGTTGCATTAAAGCTTGCGGCATTCTAGTGCGAGGCAAATACAAATAAATGTGCTGAGGTGTGTGGTATACAACACTTAAAAGGCGATAACACGCATACGCAGCGTTGTGCGTGCTGAGTGTGGAGTGTGAGTGGGAGCGGGCGCAAGTCAAGTGTTTGCAGTGGGGCCACACTCAGGGAAAGAGGGAGCGGGGGAGCGGAGGAGGAAAACAGCGCTAGATAAAGACAAGACAGGAAACAAGCGCATAACTGACCAGGCTGCCAGCAGCATGCCAGACAGCATTTAGCCGAGGAAAAGGGGTCGCGCGCATATTGTATACGACGTGGTCTGCCAAAGGAAGCAACAGACAGAGATAAGCAAGACAGCACAGTCATAACTGGCCACCGGGGCTGACAGCAGTCAAGGCGGGCGGCGACCATTAAAGTAGTCCAGCTTATGGCTCAAATAAAAGCTGAGAGACGGACTTAATTAGATTTGGCTTAGACTGATGAAATTTAAGAAATTCTACCACGAACTAAGCGCAAATATTTCAAGCTGCTAGTTGCCTCAACTCCAATGTTGTTTGGAGCAAGAAAGTTTATATTAAAAATAATAATTTGTTTTTTTGAAATTTGTTTAATTAGTTAAGAGAGTTGAAAAATATTTGTGAATTTAGAGGCAAAAATATTTATGAATTTAGAGCTACATTTATAAGTATTTTAGTTTTCTCTTGTAAATATAGCAAATTGTTAGAGTTTGTAAATGGGAAATTGCTTATGAAGTGCACAAAATTTACTCGGACTGCGAGATGGACTTAATTAGACCTGGCTTAAACTGATGAAATTTAAAAAATTAAAGGAAAATATTTGAGACTTCTAGTTGGCTCAATTATAATCCTGTTTGGAACACAAAACTTTGTATAATATAATAATAATATATTAATTTTGTATTTTATATATTTTTATAATAATTTTTGGAAATTTATTTAGCACGTTAATTTATTAAAAAAATACTTTAGCATCTGGGACTAAATCTATTATTATTATTTTTTTGTAAATACTGTAGCAAAATATGTAAGTCTTTAATGGAAAAATGTTTATGAACTTCTCAAAATTTACTTCAACTGAAATGAATTAAATCCATCTAATTAGACCTGGCTTGCACTGATGAAATTTAAGAAATTAAATGAAAATATTTGAAACTTCTAGTTGACTCAATTATAATCCTGTTAGGTACTCAAAACTTTATATTAAAAATAAAAATATTTTGAAAATTTATATATTAACTTAAATATGTTAAAAATACTCTAGAATTTGGGTCTATATATATTATTATTATTTTTTATTTATTTTTTTAATTTTTTTTAACTACTTAGCAAAATATAATATAAAGGATTGCTAATGGAAAAATGTTTATAAACTTCTCAAAATTTACTTCAACTCAAAGATGGATTTAACTAGACTTGGTTAGACTCATAGAAATTAAAGAAATCAAAACAAAATATTTTAAGCTGCTGGTTAGCTCCATTCTAATGCTTTTTGAAACATAGAACTTTATATAAAAAAAAATATTATTTTTTAGAAATTTATATAACAAGTTAAATTAGTTAAAAACTACTTTAGTATTTTGATTTCAAATTATTAATATTATTATCGTATTTATTGTAGATATTTATAGCAAAATATTAAAGCTTGTAAATGGAAAAATGTTTTTGAGCTGCAAAAATTTACTTTGACTTAGAGACGGGCTTAATTAGTCTGCCTTAGCTCAGACTGATGACATTTAAGAAATTTGTTGCAGCTACTCAGCACGGCCTAAGCTAAGTATTTCAAGTTTCCAGTTGTCTCAATTAATATTTATGCTTTCTAATGCTGTTTACGTGCATATTAAATAGTTTTCACAAATTGCTCGTCGTTTAGGCCGCGCCTAGCCCTAATTAAGGCCCACTCCGAACACCACGGCGGGTAAAAAGTTAAAAGCATAAAGTTTTGGCAAGTTTTTGTAAGTAAAAGGTCAGGCGAGTGACCCTCGTTACTTACCCATTAGCGGCGCCATCAGTGCCTCCCACGCCCGCTGCCCCGCCGGCTGTGGCGCCATTCGGCGACGACGTCATGTCCGCTGAGGTAAGCGCCTCAGTGCCGCTGCGCTCACGCACTAAGCGATCTGAGGGCGAGACAACAACAACAGGTTAGGGAATCTCTTGAATATTAATTTAAGGCCTAATCTTGCACCCACCCGCTTCCTGGCGCTCCAGCTCCTCGGCCTGCTGGCCAGGCTTGGCCTTCACCTCGATGTTAATCTCGGCCGAGCTGAGGCCCGCGTGACAGGAGTAGATGCCGGCGTCGCGGAAGGTGATGTCCAAGATGCGCAGTGCTCCCTTCTTGGAGACCTTGAATTTGCGTGAGCGTGCCAAGGGCTTGTGGTCCTTGCTCCACTTGATCTTGGTGCGATTGTAGCGCTTCACCGGGCACTTGATCTTGACCTGGGTGCCGAAGAAGACGACTCCAGCGCCGCCGACCTTCAGCGTTATCTTCGTCTTCTTGGGATCGTGCTGGATGTGGGTCGAGTTGCTGATCTGTATGACGGGCTTGGGATCCTCGGGCGGACAGGGCTTCACGTTGCAGGGCTTCTTGTCGGGCGGCTTGACGCTGGGGCACATCGACTCGGGTCGTTCAATCTTATGCTCCTGCGCCATTATCTGCTTGCACTCCACCTTCCGATCCTTGATGCCGTAGCCGCAGGTGTGCGAGCACTTCGACCACTCGCCCACCTCCCAGCGCACGGGACAGTCCAGGACATTGCAATACTGGCGGTCCGCGGGCGGCGGCTGGGGGCACATGCTGTTGGGCACGACCATGGTGTTCTCGCCGCCGCGCGTCACCTCGTGGATGCACTGCACCTCGCGCGTCTTGATGCCAATGCCGCAGCTCTTCGAGCAGGGCGTATAGTCCGAGTAGTTCCAGCGCGGCGGACAGGGCCGATCATTGCAGGTGCGCACACGCGCCTCCGGCTTAGTTTCCGGCGAGCAGAGGAAGGGCGACACGACGCGTCCATTGTCCTCCCGCACACAGTTGATGATTAGCTCCTCGACGCCGCCCAGGCACGACGCGCTGCACGAGGTGTAGCCCTGCTCGCGCCACACATAGGTCTTGCCCGGCTCCGACACGCCCACCTTGATGGAGTCGCGCGGATATTGATCGTCGTAGCCGACGGGCAGGGAGCACACCTCCTCCACACAGCGCTCGGCCTCGTCGTGCGGCTTGGTGCCCTCGCACAAACTATCATTCACCGTCGCCACAGTCCGTGAATATTCCAGAAAGATTTTGCATTTATATGCGCGGCGACGTATGCCCTCGCCGCAGGTGACGCTGCACGGCGACCACTCGGTGTCCTTGATGAAACTGTAAGAAAAATGGCAAAAAACGAGAAACTTTTTAAATTATGTCTATAAAAAACTATAAAGAAAATATAAGAGAGAATGTTCTAGACGGGTTGCCCGACTACAAAATACCCTGAATGCTGAGGAATTGAACTTACAACTTTTAGTACCTACTTCGCTATTGGCACATTTGTCTGTTTAGTAAAAATGCAAACTCTTTTACATCATTATTTTCAACTGAACTTATATATAAAAAAATATATAATAAAAATTAAAATTGTATAAACCTTTGTATAGACCTTTTACCATGACTAATTTTTTGTACATTTATTTTCATACAAGTGTAAAAAAATTGTATTTAATTCTTATATAAATTTATTTATATGTATTTATTTATTTATTTATTTTATTATTTATTTATATGTATTTATTTATTTATTTATTTTATTATTTATTTATATGTATTTATTTATTTATTTTTTTAAATATTTATTTATATGTATTTATTTATTTATTTTTTTTATTATTTATTTATATGTATTTATTTTTTATTTTTTCATTTGTACCTATTTAATTTTTTTATGTTTTTAATATTTTTTTTTATTAATTAGTTTAGTGTAATTTTTCCAATTTTTTATAAATATTCATACCAAAATATTCAAGTGTATAAATGGATATGTATTTCTGTGGACTGCAAATATTTACTATAACTTGCCCGCTTAAGACTTCATAAACTATGTGCCTCTATTATATGCTATGTGTTTATTTAAATGGAAGATGCAAATGCTTCAGTTTATTGAAACAAACACACAACAATAAAGTTGAGCTTTATATTCAGCTAGCAAACAGATGAGCGCAGCACATAAAAGCCAATAGCTACAACTGTCTAACGCGGTGCGACCGAGGCCGACTAACCCAGCCACCCAGCCCACCCACCGTGTCGTGTGACATTCGAGTGCTAAACAAATGCCATGCTACAATAGTCAGCGCCACGTTTTACACATTGTATTTCATTTCATGGTACGCAGCATCCGAGTCGCATTTATTAAGCCTGCCCCGCTGGCAGAGCCGCAAAAACTATGCTATATGCCATGTTTTGTCGTCACTGCATGCCCAATAGCAATACCCTGTAGTCATAACTGCGATGCAAATAGGTAGCATAGACTGATGAGTGGGTTGTGAAGGTGAGATGAGGAGGGTAGGAATTTTTGGATGTGGAATATGGAAAGTATATGTGAAAATGCGGAGGTATTCAGAGAGTCAAGCTATAGTGCAGAAAAGAGTGAGAGAGAGAGAGCTAGCATTAGAGAGACAGAGAGCTATAGAAATTATAATATAATTATATAGTATCTCCCTTGACATAAATATTCATAAATCATACTATAGATAGCCACACAGAAGAGTTTTATATTACTTTCACTTCTTTCTACCGGGTATATCCTTAGTCGAGCACTGCCCATCCATCTGCCAGCGGCTGAAATATTTTACAGCTCTGATTGTTGGGCATTGTTTGTTGCCCGGAGTGGTTTTTATGACCGCATTGACAGTCAATAGAAGAGCTCGACACAGCGCATAGTTCTCTGACCGCTCAAACAGCCAGACGATGGGCAAACGCCGCTCGGCAGCCCCGACGGCCCACTCTCTGGCCGCGGGGCCAATTGGTGGGCGCGTGTCGTGGCCCAGCTTATTGATTTGTAGTCAAATTGTTGCCACCGCCAATGCCACTGGGACCACATCATGCGCATTAAAAGTGGCGCCAATGTTACAGCATCTGCAGATAGCTAGCTGGATAGCTCTAAGTAGGTCGCTTTTCGTTGATTTCATAACCGGCGCCCGTTGCTCATACGCCGCGTAGGCCAAGTGCCAACCGAAAAACGTTTGAAACTTTTGTTTGCGCTTTATTATCAGTTGTCGTTGTTGTTGTTGTAGTTGTTGCTGTTGCTGCTGTTGTTGGTTTTTTGTTTTCTTTGGTTTGTTTGTCTGGCGCGTCGCCAGCGGATCTCCTTGTGCCTTGCGCCGCACACAGAGGCCAAGGTTTTTCGGCGGCATCAAGACGCGACTTTATGGCGACAGGCGTCGGGCGACAGGCCGCCAATAGTTTCAGTTTAGTGCCGAGGCCAACATAGCTGATACTATCTCCGCCACACACACACACATACTATATAATACAATATAAGTTAAATTGCCCTCTCAGCAGAAATATAAAAATGGGCAGTTTGTTTTTTCGAACATCGCGCCATTAAATCCTTGAGCGATGTGCGTCTGGACCTTGGGTCAATGCACCAACCATTGCGAATGCCAAATAGGCATCAAATTGCGACATAAACTTTGAGAGTTAAAGTAAAGTCATCTATTGGTTATAGATTGCCTGCGACAGGTATACGAAAGTCCTGCAGAATAGGTGAACTGAATGATTCAATTGAGTTGTTAAGATTAACTACTTTACTTTAGCTAGTGATCAGTGATCAACATAGTGAGTCAGAAAATCAACTTGCTTGGCTTAAAAGTTCATGAAACTATGGTTCTTTTGCCATTTTCGAACTATTTATTAGTGAACAGTGAACAATAAGGATCAATTTGTTCATAAGGATAAAGAAGCATCAATTTACTGCTCTTAAAGTTTTTAGACTGTTCGTGAATTAGTCATCAGTGAGCAATGCAGTTCAATAAGTCCTAAAACATTTTCTTCTATTTAATAGTTCATAAACTAGTGATCTGTAAATCAGAGTCATAAAAATAATTTGTTTTGCCAAACATTTCGTGGAACTATACATTTTTCTACAATTTTTTAGCTGCTTATAAACTACTGATGAAGGACCTAACAATCTTTTCTGTTAAACAGTTAATGAACTTAAAGCTTTAATCTATTCATGAACTAGTGATCTGGGAACAATACAATTTTACCGAAGTTTTTTAGCTTTTCTTAAAGATCATCAGTGAATTTTAAAATTGATTTGTATTGTTAAACGGTTCATGAAATGCAAAAAGTTTTAAATTTTCTAAGCTGTTCATAAATTATTGATCAGTAAACAATTTAGTTGGCGCTTGCAAAGAATTGATCTACGTCTATAATTTCAAGGTCTCCAGCTATTTTTTCATATCAATAATACTTAAATAATAGGTCCTCGTTGCATCACCCATAATCACATTTTTCTATTTCAGCGGATTTGGTATAGAATATTTTAATTATATTTTGAACTTCATCTAAGAACTCTAATCTCTATTCAGTACCAAGAATTTCAAGTACATCTTTAATAAACTGAGCTCCTTAAATAATTACACATACTCAGTAATATATATGCTTGAAGTAGTCAGTAGCTATCACACCCACCCAATACCCGGTAAAACCGTGAGTTCATTGCTCTGGCCATATCGGATTTCTCACTAATACACACATTATTCAGCTGCCAATTATGGTTAATTTCTCATCGTGCGCTGCTTCCCATTTCATCGAACTTAGCATATTGATTACATTTTGCTGATAAGATGTTAGAGCTTGTCGTTTCCTTCGAAATTATATGATTTAGTACTAACTATTTTCCGGCTAAAAAAATAGTTGCCCCTCGATTAAGTACTTAGACTGCCAAACATCTTCCACTACTCTCGCTCTTATTTACACAGACAGAGTTCCTTGAATACTATAGCCAAATAAATTAGAGCTAAGGAAATGCTATCCATATAAATTACAACTAAAATTGGCTCTATTTAAAAGAACGAATATCAAATGCTCTTTCGATGTGAAGTTATAGATACTTAGAGTGCTCAAGTCGAAGAATACTCACAATTGAATACTAAGAGTAACCATAGATACTATAGATGTTATTCTTAGTCCAATACCAAAGCTCAAGCCTATAGCAAAATCGCCTCAATTTCATTCATTCTCTATCAAACACGCCAAATTTCATAGCTTATTTATTATACTCCGAGTTAGGGTACGACGAGGAGCCTTGCTGTGCCGAGCGCTGTGAGTGCGCGCGACCCAATCAGGGCTATAATTTATTATTTGGTCTACGCGTATTCCCCACATACCAATTAACAGTTAAAAGCATTTGATTTAGCTGGCTCCAAACGATTTCATTAGATGTTCCCCATTCGCCGTATCGAAGCCTAATTAAAGTGTTGGCTTATATGCACTATTCGACCCGAGAAACTGCCCGTCCCCACGACAGCTTATCGCGGCTACTTTATCGCTTTCCAATAAACATCAACAAGAAGCACACGACGGCACTTTAATTGTCATTAGGCGTACTTTACTGTACTTACAGCCAACTCGAACAGTTTCATGTTGATGATGATGTCGTTGTCGATAGCCTTAATTTTAGGTGTCGACACGGCTCAAGGACATTATGAGACGGCATACTACGTGGCCACACTCAATCTTATTGCGCTGCGTGCGACTGTGTGTGTGTGTGTGTGTGTGTGTGTGAGTGTGAATGTATACAGCTTGTAAGTTCTTGTAAGCCAAGTACTTAAGCTGAAGTCGTGAGCGCAGAAGGAGCGCCAGCAGCGAGAGTTGGGGCGAGGAAGCGCATAGCAGTCGTACTTGAGCTACAGTTCAAATATGTCAAGTACGTCCTGGCTGGAGGTCTGCCGTGTCTGAGTTGGAGTCTAGTTCGGAGTCTGAGTCTGAGTAATGATGGATTGTTAACCACTATAAACAGCGCCTTGGCTGGCTAAAGAAAAAAAAAAAACGTTGACTGGGAAACTGTGAAGCTTTTTAAAGATTTCACAAAAGTCAGAGTTGGTAGGAAAGTTTATGCATTCAATTTAAATTTGCTTTACAACTTTTGATTGCCCGAATAAATCATAAAAATAATGTAATATTATTTTAATTTTAAAATGTTTTATCTCTACAATTATCAGAGATTCTCGCAAAGAGAGACGATTGATATATTTTTATTTATTTACAAGTTTATATTCAATTGTTTTTTTTTTATTTGTTTTTTGTCTAAAATAATTGATTATATGATATAAGATATTAGAGTCAAATTAAATATTTATATTTATTTTAAAAAATTTAGAAACTTATATACATTTTTTTTATTTATATATTCAATTTATAATTAATATATTTAATGATAATAGTTATAAAATTTTATTTTTTTAATATTTTAATTTATTTAAAATATATAAATCGCCACTCTTTGCTATTATCATAGCTTAAATTCATATTTAAAAAAAAAATATCTTAAATTATATATTATTATATTATATATAATAAAATTATTATTATATTATATATAAAATTAAACTATAAAATTATAAATGATATTATTTTATAGCATTTATAATTTTATAGTTGAATTTTATATATAATATAATAATATTATTATTATATATAACATAATAATAATTTTATTATATATAATATTTTTTTTTTTTTGTGGTTGAGGTAGGTAAAAATACTTTATGTACCGTCAGTCAAGTCGTCACTTGACTGGTGTGTCGGACTGCATTACTGCTTACCGACTAAAAAACCTCCTTTTTCGAGAGCTGCCCCCATTTTTAGAGATTACATTTTTCTAGATAATTATACATACATTTTTAAATGATTTAAATGTATTATTTTAGCTCTTTTCGCAATTCTCATATCTTTAACTAATATTTCTACTACTACTAAATTAAAAAATTCCCATTATTATTTATTTATAAATTAGAACATCTCTCCAGAATTTAATATATATACTACACAAATTAAACAATTCCCACAATATCTAAATATTTATGTATGATTCAAAAGTAATCTAAACCTATTAAACACCTCTCTATGCAAATCTCATAGTTCCAAGAGCCAATTTAACCCTAACACAACTCTCTCCTCCTCATTTCTTATTTGTCGACAATTCCGCCCAAATATTGGCCCGCTTTTCGCACTCACCTTGGATCCAGCGAGGGCACATCCGTCCCGCCGCTGGCACCTGCTCGCGCATTGTTGTGATTCTTGCTGGAGCTGCCACTCTGGAGTCGCATGGTGCGTGGCTCCTCGGGCGTCTCGTGGTGCAGTCGACTCTGTGTGTGATGCGCATAGCGCATCGGTTGATCTGCGTAGGACAGACCTTCGCCGTCGTCAGTGTCTTGGCCCGACTCCATATCATCCATGTCTTCCACCTCCTCATCCTCATCGTCGTCATCCTCATCCAGATCCGAGCTATCCATATGCCGTTCGGTGCGCTGCAAAGACCGATTAACGTTAGCTTCTCTGCGTAAGCCGCACAAGTGGGCCCCCGCCTCTGCTCACCTCGTTCTGGGCGCGACTGCTGCCGACAATGATGGTGCCGCCGCCCTTATTGGGGCCACCATCGCAATGGATGCCCGTCGAGCACTGCTGCATGCTGCTCGGCTTCGTTAGGGGATCACATTTGGCACTCAGACTTCCATCTGTCGATTTGCACTCGACGCCGCGCATCTGAATGCCCTGTCCACACGAAACGGAGCACTAAGAATGGGAGAGAGAGGGAGAGTTGATAGGGATCCATAAGCATTATAAATTATTGCAATATGTTTCACTGAGGGCGCAATAAAAATTCATTTGTTTGCGCAAAAGATGACGACGCTGCCACAGCTCGCGCGCGCGTTGACGAAGTGAAAAGTGAGAGAAGTGAAAGCGAAAGTGAAAGTGGACGACGGTTGCTGTGAAAGGCAGCTGCCGAATCGAAAACCTGGTCAGACATCCTTCATGTGCCCTGTCCCAGCACGTGCACGCGCCCACGCATACAAATGCAAATTTCTCATATTGTTTGCGTTTTGTCAGTTGGCGCTGCCACGCGGCGTATGCGTAACGTCCTTTTCAAGTGGCTTACCCCATTGTTTAACCCACGCCCCATGCCCCATCTCCTCCTCATTCATTGTTTTTATGCATTTCCACGTCGCCTCGCCTCGCCTTTGGCTTTCCGCAACTTTTAGCCACTTTCCAGCTCATTTTAATGGCGCTTAATTTCTGTGCCGCACATACGCCCATATACACAGAGATATATATGCATATATGTTCATGTGTTTGGGCATACTTATTTTATTAATGTGCAAAAAACATTAAATGTGCTTTTTTATTGACTCTCGAGGTTGAGTTGAGCTGAGTTGAGTCGAGTTCTTATACTCTGGCTGAAGATATTGTAATTTGGCTATAGAATACGATTCTTTGTTTTTTACTTAATAAACAAAAATATTTTATATATTTTAAAATATTTTTTCTTTTACCAGAATATTTTTTAATACGAAAAAATTTTACTTTTAATAAGGAAAAATATAAATTTAATAATAATAATATTTTATATATTAAAATATATATTTTTTCAGACTAGAATATTCCTTTGTAAGAAACTTATTTACTTTTAATATTTTTAATTTTTATAATATTTTATATATTTTTTTCTCCTATCAGAACATTTCTTTTTACAAAAGAATTTTAATTTTAAGGTAGAAAAATTTAAATTTGATAACAATTCCCAACCGAAAATGTTATTTTTAAGTAATAATTCTCAAATTGAAATTAAATATATTTTTAAATAATTTATATTGCTAATTTTTTCAATCTAAAATTTATTTTTTAAGTAATAATTCTTAAATTGCAACGTAATATATTTTTGAATAATTTTAAATGCAAATTTTGATTTCTTCAACAATATATATTCTTCAAAATGTTAGTTTTATAAATTTCCCAATCCAAAATTTAATATTTTTGAATAATTTCAAATGCAAATTTGGCTTCCTTCCACAACATATTTCCCCTGCCCATATCGCACTACCTCTGTAAGTTCATTTAGTATTCGGTTATTTTTGAGCTCATCCCACTCGCATTTAATTTCATCTGCGGAATACTCTCAGCCTTTGCCATTAACATGCAAGCCGTTAAAATGTGTGTGTGTGTGTTTTTTTTTTTGTTTGTGCCAAAGTTAAATTTTTTTCTCTCTCTCTTGTTTTTTAGTTCATAAAGTTCTTAATAGGCTGAAGTTGGAGCTCATTATTTTCAAACATTGTAATCCACTTTGTATTAAAAGCTATAAAAGCGACTTTGTTGTGCGAGGGGGAGGCTGCCGCGGCAAGCACACATAAAATCAAGCACTATTCCATATGCCCTTAGCGCGCTGTGAGAGCCAAATAAATACTCAGCCAAACTCAACTCAAGACAATTCAATTAAGCAACACATAAACCTGACACCTCCCCGGCCCGGCGCACACCCCGACCAGCCCCTAACACATATAGAAATCGAGTCGCACATTAATAAACTTGCACTTTAAATGAACAGCAGCGAACTCGATAGGGCCGGGCCGGGCCAGGCCGGCCAGGGCTGGGCTGGGGCGATGGGGTTACTTGGCGTTACTTGCGGCCAGACAAACTTAAGCAGCAGCAAACAGCAACAGCAACAACGACGAACCTCCAACTTGATTAAGTTGTACGGCTATAACCGGGAAGAGGCTTCAGTCTCAAGTCTAGCGGCTTATTACGAGCCAGCAAGCAAAGTAAATTGCAAAAAATAACACGAGAAAAAAGGAAGAGAAACTAACACGCCGACAATTAGATGCTCTATGACTAAAAATTAATTTTGAGGCAGTAAGAAACGGGTTTGGGAATTTGAAAGAAAGTTAAGAAGATTTTGATGAACTGAAACTAAGTAAGGCAGATTAGTAGAAGATACTTTATAGATGGAAAGGATTTGTGAAGGAATTAGTAAAGCAAGAAGAAGAGTTAGGAAATATTTTTGGAATTCTGAAAGCAATATAAGATGATTGAAATTAACTAAAACCAAGACGCCTACACGCAGATACTCTTTTGATTTAAAGAAATTATGAATAAATGAATGAATTATGAATAAATAGTTTAAAAATTATAAAAAAAGGTCTGAAGATTTAGATGAACTGAAACTAACACACCGACACTTTCAGAGGATCTATAGATAGAAAGGAATCATGAAATGAATTATGAAAGAAGGCTAAGAATATCTAAATTTACTGCATAGCTTAAATCTGCTGGATGTAAAGAGACTATTCTCTACAGAAATTTTCGAAACCCTATTTCTATGTTTAAAATTTCTATATATAATATTTCTATATATAATATATTTCTATAAAATCTTTAAGCTTTTATTATTATAAAAAATTCCTCAACTGAAAGCAAAATTACAATTTTGATTAAGGAATTTTTTAGGATACATTCTAGTATACATCCTAAATTATTCTTTAATAAAAATTATCACTATGAATTATTGTATAGAATTATTATTTAAATATAGAAATATTTTATAGAAATATTTTATAGAAATATATATATATTTTTTTTTCTTACAGATTTGCTTAGGATACATTCTAGTATATATTTTAAATAATTCTTTAATAAAAATTGTAAAAATTCAGTTGAGGAATTTTCCTATCTTATATACTTTTATATTTTTTTTGTATATATATTTTCATTTTCTTTAGAGATCCTAGTATACGTCAACAATTCCTTCATAATTTTCCTACTCTCTCGCCTCACATTCCTCCCTCTATTCCAAGTCTCCTCTGTCATTCTAACGACTCTCGCCCAGGCATGCCTAACAAGTAGCCGTCTACACATTTAGCTAAGTATACACTACGGCCAGACTTGGCCTCTCATCAACCACGTCCACGTCTCCCCCACTTTTCTCCCTTGCCCCCTGGCGCTGCTGTCTCGCTTTTTTGAAGCCATGTCTACGTCTACGTCTTGGTCTTCGTCATGTCTGCTTGGCTGGCAAAAAGTGCATGATTATTACACGAGTTGTTGTTGCCGGAGTACTTACACCAGTCCAGTCCTCCACCTCCCAGTGCGGGCACTCCTCGATAATGCAGGTCTCCTGTGTTGGCGGCTTTGGAGTGCGGCACATAATATCAGCAACCTGTTACCAAAAGGTCCAAGTGAAGAGCAGACAAAAAACAAAAAAAAAAGAAGAGAAAAGGAAAAAAAAATATATAGAGAGAGAGTGTGAGAATACATGGTAATAATATGTCGGTGTGTGTGTGTGTCGTGTTGCTACTTTGTATGCAAAATTAGCAGCGTTTAAAAGTGGGCGGCACTCTGGTAATGGCCACTTTGGCTCAACTATTTTGGCCACTAGCATTGCACTTACCCTCGTTTTGATGCCGTTGGTCTCCTCGGCACAGACAACCATCCGTTCACGGTAGCCGTGCCCACAGAGGCGACTGCAAGTGCTCCAATCGTCGGTTATCCAGCTGCGGAAGAGGCGGACAAGCGGTTAGACTATGCCCAACTATAACATGGCGGCCACTTGCGCGCCCGTTATCCTGAATTAGTTCAACTAAATTGTTTCAAAAACAAGCTGACCGCCCCTGCGGTTTGTGGAAAAAAAAAGGGGGGAAGGGAGAGGAGGAAGAGTCCACGCCCCCGCCCATTGAAATGGTGTAGGACACTAAAGAGCATGGCATTTTATGCAGACAGATTATATAGTTGAATGAATCACTTTGTGCATGTGTTTGGCACCAGCAAGCGAGGGTCGCAGCCAGGTTGGAGCTGTCAGAAAGCGAAGACCGTCCGATTGGGCAAGGGCTGCCTCAGCAAAGGGTTAACTGCGGCAAGGACTTTGGACTTGTCAAGGTTTATGATTCAATAAAACTCAAAGGGTTGGGATTTAGAAGAAGGTAAGATATACTAGATTTTAAAGATGTTTGCTAAAGGTGAGATCTTTGAATATAGAATTTCCAGAACCTAATTCAACTTCTTTCAAAAATCAGAGTATATAACTATTCTTCCATATATCCATAGGTTAATCCATTAAAACCCTTACCTCACCTTCCATCCACACACAAAACTCTTCTCATACAATACTCAAACTGCTCTAACTACTCTACCGCATTTTAATCTCAATTTATATACGCTCCACTCTCTACTTTCTCTGCACTCTTCCAATTACAGCCAAAAACTCATGTGTCTAGACTTTAGTGTCAATTCCAACTTAAATATCCTATCGCCCCACTCTCTACTCACTCTCGATACAACTCAATTGCAATACGAAACTAACAACTATCATAAGTCTTTGGCAAACACAATGATACTCCAGCCGGGCGTGTTTTACCCCAACCAGCTATTAGTCGAGTCCCCGATGTTGCAGTAAGCGTTGCCAAAAACTGAAAACCTCAAGACAGCCAAAATCACAGGCAATAATTGATGTCCCCAACCGACGGCGGCCCAAAGCCGCGAACAGCAATAAACAGACCGAACGCCAGAAAGCAACGGCAAAGAGCAAAAAGTCGAAGGCAGGCGACAAGTAGTGACTACAAGTTGCCCTAGATATTGACGGTATGTTGAGATTGTAGAAGAGTGTGATGGAAATGTTTATGAGTTGCCATAGAATTTACTTTTATAGGCTTTATAGAACTTGAACTCCAAATTTAGTGCCCCTAGCTACTATATCGACTGAGTTCAGATAGGTAGCTAGATGAACTATTATATTATTGCTTCTGTTGCAAGCAAAATTACAATGTAAATACTCACGAGTTTCTAAGTTCTTAAGTTGACATGAAATTGAATGATATAGACCGAGTTCATATAGGGAGATGGATGGACTATATTATATTTACCTTTCTTTCAAAGAAAATGAAATACTATATATTCCTAGGCTCCTAAGATAGGTGTTGTATACTAAATTTAATTGCTAGCTTCTATATGGACCAAGTTCACATAGGTTGATAGATGGACTTTAATCTTCACATTAAGCTTTCAAAGAATATAACATACTAGATATTTCTTTTATCATTTTTTTGATATTCCTCTATACTAGATATTTTTTCAGTCCTCATAATAATATTTCAAAGAATACTATATATTTCTCTTATTTTTCCTCTTTTAAATAATATTATCTATACTAGATATTTCTGTTATATTTCTGAAATTATACACAAGGCATTAACTCAACTTTCTATAACTCTCTTGGGTATTCAAGAAAACCTTCAGAGCTTTCGTGAGCTTCTGCTCAACACATCTTTTTCGGCTTACAGGGTATTTCGAAAGGAAAAGGAAAAACAACAATAGACAACCGCACAGAACGGAGATTAGAATTTGAGGCGCTTCGCGCGAGATACTCGGAAAATTGGCGTAAACTTTCAGTTCGGTTTTTGGAAAATGTCACAGAGCGATAAATAAAGTGTGGGCGTGGGGGGGCGGGGGGTGTTTGGCATGTATACACACAGATATATATATGTATATACAGAGGCCGTGCAGACAGAGAAGAGACACCAAACAAGGACAAGTCCGCAGCGGCAGAGCTGGGCGATAATAGAGACCGAGTAGGCAATCAAAACGTGCGCACGATAACCAAACGCCATTTAAATTGATAGCTCGGCAGGTGGACTAAGGCAGGTGGGAATGGCGGGGATGGGGGAGGGGGCGCGATGTGTTGGGTCTGGGCTAGCCAGACGGGTCGCTTGGGGGCCGACTGTCAGAGCTGTACTTACCGCGGCGGACAGCTGTGTGTATTACATGGCACCACCGAATTCTCCGGGCGATTAGCGGCATTGCAGAGCATCGTATCGACATCAGCGCCAGTTAGGCGATTCTTGCACGCAGGACGAGACATCTTGTAACCTACGAAACAGAAACAGACACGGAGCAAGAGAGAAACAAAATAGACATAAGTAAAGGAGTGCAGGATGGCGTTAGCATTTGGTGGGGGTAAAGGCTAAAAATTGGAAGTGGCAGGCGACGTCAGAGCAGTTGCTGCATTTTAAAATCAATAATAGCCCCAAATGGCTTTCGGTGGGTCGGTTGGGGCTGGCGCCACTGCAACTTTAATGTCACTTAGGCACTTAAGACAGTCACGGACACGCAGCGAATAGACCGAACAGTGGAGCTTAACCCAAACCATGCACGGAATACCTACTTAAGAATAATTGAAAGCAAAAAAAAAACGTCTTAGAACTTAAGGCATTGAGATTTTATAATGCTCTTGCATTAATTATGTAATATCTTAAAAATAACTTAGTAGTGGTTGCTAATCATAGTTAGATTATAGTTTATATTTAATTTATTATATATTTAATTTATTTTGTATTTAATTTATTATAGCAAGAATTATTTTTAAGCTCCTAATCTTTCAACAAATAAAATATAAAAATTGATCGCGATAAAACAAATGAAAGTTGTTAAAAAAAATATTAAAAAAATATAAATAAAATATAAATAATTAAAATATTTAAAATAAATGAAGTGTTAATTCTTAATTTCTAAAAATAATAATCTAAATTTGTTTAATTTAAATTTAATGAAATTTATCTATATTTAATTAATTTTAATTCAATTTAATGACAAGTTCTGGACACATTGAAAAATGTCTTATATAGTTTAAAGTGAATAAAAAATTATCGAAGTATTTTCTACTACTAAGCCAAGCCAACATTAAAGCCTTTTAGTTTGTGAATTGACCCAATAGTCTATGAACCAGTTTCTTCTATATTGACTCAGCTTTCAGCTCAAAAATTTATTCTAGAAAAGGTTTTTTTTATTAAAAAATATATATTTTAACTTTTATTTATACTATTAATGTATAATAAATACTTCTTACCAAATTATTTATTAAATTCTTCCATAACAAAATTCTACTTTAACTTCCTAATATTTCCAATTCCGATTTCCACACTAGAAAATATTCTTTTTAGAGCCTTATGTATATAAAAGAAATACATTTTTTTATATTTTTGCACTTTTGATATAGATATTTGATATTTATAATATAGCTTCAACACTCTTCTACTTTTACTATGTTCAAAAAATATTATAAAATTTTACTTCAAGTCCCTAAAACCTCTTCAATATTTGCCCAATTTCAACGCTGGAAAATATTCGGTTTTACATTCAGCGAACGCATCGGACTCAATGGGTTAACGTTAACAAACAGATGTGAGTTTTCAGCTAAGCCAAATGGCTGCAGCAAATGGGCTGGGCGTTTTCAAATTCTATTTTCTTCTTCTTGTTGTGGGCCAAAGAGGAAAAAAAAAATAGAGTGAGCGGAAATTGGCAGAGCAAACACAGAGCCAGCCAGAAGGGGCTGCAGCAGGCAGAGACACAGAGAGAGAGGGAGGTGGGGAGAGAGGCGGAGGTGCAGAAGTGGTTGGCGCTTTTCTTCCTCTTTTTTTTTGGTTGGCGGTGCTTCAGCAGAAATAGTCGCACAATGCATAATGCCATAACGATCTGTCAGTTTGAAAAATAGTTGGAAGCTGGTCTCGAATTTGATAGTAAATAGTTCTGCCTCCCCAAAGAGCACAGATGGGACGCCGATTTTCAGCTATTGAATTTCGTTTATAAGCTTCATTGTGTGCGTTCAGGCAACGTCATCGTTATCCTTATCCCTCGCCTTACACTGAGACTAAAAACGCCCCCTCCTTGCGACACTCCCCCCCTTCCCTCCCTCCACCTAATATCGTCATAGACGTCAGCTGGCGCCGCCGCTGCTGCTGCTACTGCTGCGTATTCATGACACAATTGGCTTAAGGCAATTGGTAATATCCTCTCTTGGCATTTATGTCAATAGTTGTAACGCAAAAAGTCGACTTCATGTTCACGGCAATGATAAAGAGCGATAGAAAGACTGCAGGGGGGGAGGTCAGAAGTGAGACTGTGTCTGTGTGTGTGGCATGTGTTGCATAGCTTTTGGCTCCGCACGCTGCTTGGGGCATAGCTGCCATGGCGGGCACGGCTGGCATGCCATGCAGCAGCGTCATGGGGTCCGATGAGTGGATTTATATAGCTCACTGCACCCAGCATGTTGTCCATATTAAGTTACGGGCAACAAAAGGGGCTCCTTCCTGTCATTAATATTGATCATAATTTATAGAGCAGCGGAAATGTTAATGTTGCTGCAGATTTCTCTCCTCTCAAGTGACTCGAACATGAGACAACTCATATTTTTTTCATAAGCTAACGACAAAACAAAAGTGCAGTCTTCAATGCGATTTATTTAATATATATTGAGTTACTTTATAGAGAGAGAGAAAATGTGTTTGCTTTAGTTTAAACACAAAACTTTGCTTAATAAAATTAAAATAAAATTGCTTAGTGAATAACTGAAAAATTGAAGTTATCTATATAATTTATTTTATCATTTTGAATAATATTTTCTTTTACTTGGTATTCTGATAGCAATAAGATGTCTTGTTAAAATATGTAAATAATATTTTTAATAGAGTTTGCAAGCTAGAAATTTTCTTTGCAGCTCCTAATACGATTTTTATTTAAGCTCATTTTTATTTAATTAATTGAATTGAGTTCGACTTGCAAATAGCAATCTCTGTAAATGAAATTTGATATTATAATTCCGCCAATAAGTAAAAGAACAGACAAAAAATTTTGTTTTTCTAATGTATATGAATTATGTGTATGATTTACATTTTATCTAAGTCTCATTCTGTCTCTGCTCTCAGTCTGATTTAAAAGCTTTCGAATTCCTGATTGGCTACAGCATTAGTTGCGTTAGTATTAGTGTAAGGGAGAATTGCAAAAAACATCCAAATGAGTTAGCGTCTCAATTACACGCTTCCCTTTACTTGCATGTATCTTGCATTAGTGCATTAGTATTAGTGTGGAAGAGAGTTTATGTACAAGTATTAACCGAGTGAGTTTGCGCTTCTTTGTCACACGCTTCTCATTTCTTGCATTCTCTCATTATCGCTTCCTGTGGGGGTGAGGGAGACAAAGCTAGTTATGGCTTCAATTATCACTGTGTGAGAGAGAGGGACAAATATAGTTATTGTTCACTGCTTGAGTACTCAACATTGCTCAAACGTGTTTGTTGCTGAGTGAGAGCAAGACGGCTATTTAGGCTAATTGCACAGAGTCCTTATAAGTGTGAGTGTAGGAAGAGAAGCCAATTAGATATTGGCATTGTGGAAGACAGCGCGCAGAGAGCTTCTTATTGGCCGCATAGTTCAAATTATCAAATTAAAATGGAAGATGATCACATTAATAAAGCTACGAGATAGAAATAATTTTTATATATCAGAATTGGTGTGCCTTTTGAGATATATAGATTCATTATATATCAGCATTACTTTATCTTCTGACTTTTAAAATATAAATAATCGTTATATCGCAGTATATCAATGAGATATCTATTATTTCAGAGCCGCACAGAACATCTTCTTATGATCTACAATAATAAGTATTGTTTTAGCTTCTTTTAGAACAAAAGTGCAACAACTCGGCATTAAATATCCCTGTGAACTATTTATTCTTATAGCTAGCTAGAATCAAATGGTTCACATAAGTGAAATTGAATCTAAAATCTCGTATTAATCAATAATATTGTAGCTGAAGGAACACGACTCGCTAAGTTAACTGCAAGGAAAATCACCAAATGATGCTGCTGACTACCAAGATATTGAATGTCTTACATGCACACTGAATTCACTTATACTTAAGCAAATAAAATGGCAATAAATGCACATAAAAGAGTGCATAGTCAAAAACAGATAAATAAATAAGAAATAATAAAAAAAAAAAAAAAAAACATTTATCTGTTGGCAACACAAAATACTCATACTTTGTGAAATTCCTTTAATATAAAAATATATTACAAATTTTTCGCTCGAATATGATCTGCCGTAAAATCCATAAAAATAATTCACTTTGCCTTTAATTTAAAATAATTTTCAATTGCTGCTCAGCTGAGGTGAGCTGGCATCTTGTTCACAGCTGTAATCCGCTTACACTAAATGCCTTTGGTAGCCCAAAACACTTGAACCTCAATTACAGTGCAAGCGCTCTCAGCTCAACTTCACCTGACCAGCATATTTATACAGGTGTGCATGTGTGAGAAAAAGAATATGAAATAAGTTGGGGGGCGAGGCAGAGGCGCTGCAGCAAGCACGGAAATATGTATAATTCGGCATAATTGATTACCTCTAATGCAGACAATTATGTTTGCCGCTGACGTCGCCAAGTGAGTAAAACAAATGACAAGTCGCAGAGGCAGCAGCAACAGCAGCGGACGAAAGTAGTTTTTATTCGCATAGCTGGTGGGTGCCCCCATGTGGATAGAGCGTGGCTGGGCAGCGACTGACTGCACTTGACATTTAACTGACATGTGAGGCGGACAGACGCTGAAATGTAATTAAGGCAGCGCGCACTCTATGGCGGCCACGTGGGGGCGGGGCGGAGCAACGCCTACTTGTAAGGTAGCTAAACGATATTGCAATTAAAATTGAAAAACAAATTGATTTTGCCATTTGCAAGAGACGGCCAGGATAATGACTAAGTAAACGGGCGCTCGGCGACGGCGCTCGGTGCGTTCGTTCGACTATTGTCGGAAATTAACAAGTCCCCAACTGCCTCTAGGTACCACCACCGCCCCCACTTCCCTCTCACATATACTGACATTTATCAAGCGGCCAACCGATTATTTTCCTTCGGCATTTTTGACGGCCTAATGGCCGAAAATGCTAGCGCAAAGTTGATTAAAAATTCATGAGGCCAAACCAAAAAAAAAAACAACGAAAGGGGAAAAAAATAAAGTAAATATCAAAAAAAAAAAAAAATTGTAGCTCAAAGTTTGTGCTCGCGCCCAGAAAATTGACAGGAAATATTTGTTTTGGTTTAACGCCATCATCATCGGCTTTTGCGTGCGGCCCCAAAATTTGTTTGTGCTCATTTGAAATTGGGCTGCAATCGATTTCTCTTTTCAGATTAATTACCATTCATATTTCGTTTAGGTGACAATTTGTTTTCATTTTTCTATACTTTAACAAAATATACCCTGCACATTTATAAAGCAAAAAGGTAGTAGAGGGTTGTATGATGGATGAAATATTTGAGATCTATATTCATATATAGAGTTTTCTAGATTTTTAAAATTATAGATTATAATATATATTTTTTTTTTGGAATTTATTGCAAATGGAAAGTATTTTTGAATATTTGTTAAATACTTTTCTATGTTTTTATTGAGCTTTAACTAGAAGAGAGGCTTTAATTATTGCTTTAGCTTAAAATATTATAATATAAAATAATATTTAATATTTTTTAATCAATCATTCTAAGTCTTTTGATTAGCCGAATCAAAGAAATATCATACACATGCCTATATCTCTAGGTTTTAAAGTTAAGCTTAGAAAAATACAACTGAAAATATATGGAACCAATTGATCAATATCAAATATTCAAATTGAGATATAAAAAAATCTCTTTGTTATTGCACTTATATTTTAAAGTCTATCATATTCGTATTATATCATATTCTAATCATATTATTTCGCAGTTTAATGAAAAAGCCTTGGTCTTATTAACACAAAGTAACAAACCTTAAGTGCTTGTAGTTTTGAGGAATATATATTTAAGATTTCAAGTCTCTAGCTTTTATAGTTTACGAGATCGCTGCGTTCAAACAGTTGAAGAAGAAGACAAACTGGCATATAGACATGACTGGATCTAATTAGACTATTTTACTGATCAAGATTAAGTATACTCTATGCACTGTACCACGCCTATTTTTGTCTGCCACATATAGGAGCATAAAAGGATTCAATGGGTATACAACAATATTTATGTACAGACATTATTCTATAGATGCCATAATATTTCTGGAAATATTTCTTATATCTATCAATTTGCAGGACACCTTAAAGTCTAGCAGTCTAGCAGCAATAAGGAACTCTGCTCTTAATTTAATTAACTTGTCTTTAACTAAGCTAGCTTATACTCAAAACACTCTGCTAATTATAAAACGAAATATATATATATTAAAGACATCTTAGTCAACTCTGATTTTCCAGCTCGCTGAAGACATTTGATGCAGCAGAAGCATATATGTCTCAAGTTGTGCAATAACAATGCGTAATAATATCAATTAGCTCCCAAATTCAATTCAAATTCAAAATGTCTGCAAATAATTTAGTAATTTGAGTTGACTTTAGTCAAGGGTTAACTCTGGACTACAATTTAGATGTCTACTAATTAAATGCTGGTTACCATAACAATCGTTGTTGCTCCGGCCGGACTACTACTTCAGGCCAATGAGACAGGTAAGAGGACACCAAAGTTATATTACCTCCTGTCGCTCATCATGTTACATGCACGCACACTTCTGAACTTTTGTGAATTGAATCGGAAAACTTCTGGCTTTAGCTTTCAGCTGCTGTTGCTGCTGCTGCTGTTGCTGCTGCTGCTGCAAGCATGCAAAGCAATTTATGAACCCACACAGAAGGCAGCAAACAGAAGTTAACCTTAGGCTTTTGGCTAACAACAAAGTTGGATCGCAGGCTAATCGACAAACTTTAGTTGCAAATATATTATTTCGACAGCACTATTAATCATACATACACACACACATATATATAAGTATGTATGTCTAAAGTATGATAGTAGAGCAAATATATAATGCCAAGAGAGAAAAAATGTAGTGAAAAGAGAGCAGAAACTTTAAGCGAATTTGCTGGCAACTGCCACTCGATTACCATGCAAACATTCAATCGAAACAAATTCCAATTCAATGAAAATAAATGAGCACGACAAATAGCTGCACACACACACACACACACACAGGTCGCTTGGGGGGGAATTGGAGGCACGTAAAAAATTTGACAGCATTTTTCGCGTAAGGGAAAAGATTACAAACGGCAGCGAGGCACGCCAATGCCTGCGGCACTGTTCTTGACATATTCCACTTGTTTATTTACACTAGAGACTAGCCGACTCTGGCGGCACAACTACATAAGTACATGCATAAGGACCCGAAGACATAAGGACTCGGGACTAAGGACTAAGGACCAGGGACTTACCGCCGCCGCAGGTGACGGAGCACTGCGACATCGCCGACATCTCCCAATAATAGAGCGGTTGTGAGCAGGAGTTGCCATCGCCGCCGCACACGCCGCAGCCGTCAATTTTCTTCGTCGAGCCTATTTTCAAATCGCAGCCAACGCGCTGAAAAGAGAAGCACAAAACCAAATAAATATCGGTGTATATATATAAGGATATATATGTGTGTAAATATGTATGTATTAAGGCATACGGTGTGATAAAAGAGCAGTAGATAGTTAGCTTAGTATGGCAGCTGCTTTAATACTCTTCAATGTCATTTAGATTTATTTCTAGAAATATTAGAATTTATATATTATAAAAAAAAAACATTTTCTCATTTTCTAAAATTATTAAATTTTTAAGTCATTTTCTTGAATTATTGAAATTTAAATTAATTTTTTTAAATAATTAAAGTTTAAATGAATTTTCTAGAATTATTAGAATTAAATTAAATCTTATTTACTACAATTTATATTTATTTTATCCAACCATAATATTTTTAATACATTTTCTAAAATGAGTGGAATTTAAATACATTTTCTAGAGCTTAAATAAATTTGCTAGCATTATTCGAATACAAATCATATTTGTAGAATTATTAGAATTATTTGAAAAATTATTTCTAAGTCTGTCAACGGTTAGTTTAGAATTTTGTAGAATTTAATAAATTTTTTTCTAGTATTATTAGAGTTGCTTGGAAAAAGATTGTGATATTTATATTAATATTTAATCATTAACTTAAATATATTTATTTTCTAGAATTGTTAGAACTTAAATACATTTTCTAGAGCTTAAATAATTTTTTTAAGAATTATTCGAATTCAAATTTATTTGTAGAATTATTAGAATTGGTTGAAAAATTATTTCTAAGTCCAACTGTCAGTGAGAATAATATAAATAAATTTTGATTTCTCGCATTGTTAGAATTTAATAGCATTTTTTTTTTCAAGAATTATTAGCGTGTCTTGGAAAATTATTCCTAATTTAATTTGTCATTTAAACGAATTAAATTTAAAAAAATATATTTTCTAGAAATGTTTAAAGATTTTTTTGAAATTAAACTAAATAAATTAATTTTCTAAAATTATTAGAATTTAAATAAATTTTTTTTTTGAAGAATTATTAGAATTGCTTGAAAAATGATTTCTAATTTAAATTTATAATTTCCTATTAAGTTTTTCCTCTATTTTTCTATACAAGATATAAACTAGCTTTACGAATTACGAAAATTATGAATAAATTGCTTTGCTTGCTTATTATCAGTATTTTATATATATGATGTTACACAAATATTCTCAAAGTCCACATACCTCATGTTAGTGTATTCAAACGATACAAAAACAAATAAAAAAAAGCTACGTAAATAAGTGTAAATCAACTGTTAGCGGTATCATAGCGTAACCTATTGGCAAACAAGCACACAAGAACACACACAAATAGAGAACACACACACTCAACTACACACATACACATACACACACACACTCACTCACACTCACACACGCCCTACTCTGTAGCAACTGTAATAAATAAAATATGGAAATCAATGAGAATTCGTTGCATAAGCCCAGGCGCCCGCACACACAACTCACTTGTATCTACTTATGATGTATTTGCCAAGATATGTGTATGCGCATGTGTGTGTGTGTGTGTGTGTTTGCGTGAGTGTGTGCTACAATGTATTGGTGATTGATATGCAGCTGGTGCCTCATGGCACTTGCCACACAGTCGTCTGCGTGCGTATTGAACTTGCAGATTTCGCTCGCTGCCAAAGGAATATTATTTAAGGAATGGCTCAGATTAGTTTGAGTCGATTGACAAGTGGAAGCCGTAGACGATCTTAGTTAGCGAATGCTAATTTGTATAACTAGAGAAATGTACGAAGACATTGCTATGCACATAACTATTTGTTAGCTGTGCGCCTTCAGTTTAATATAACGATTTGAGAAGTTTTAAAAGTGTAGACGTTTAAAAACGTTGTTAAATAAAAATAATAAAATATGACAAGGACTTAAATTTTTATAAATTGATAGAGTTGTTAAATAAATTATTATTATATAATAAATTAAAGATATGTTTATCATTATATATTTACTTAAATTTATGTTCTCATGCACCTTGTTTCTTAAGTAAGTTTTAAATTATTAATATAATATCAAAAACTAAAGTTGATTTTAGTCTTGTAAGCTGATCTATGTTGCATAAAATTTCTAAATTAAAAATAAAAGTGAAAATAAATATGAATTTATTAAAATATTTTTGAGCTGCTTAATATAATATAAAATATATATTCAGATATATTAAGTTACTTTAGTTTGAATAGCAAGTAAAACTGAGTGCAAACAAGCTGTAAAATTCCTGAATAATATTTAGTTTCCATCAACACCTTGTGAGGGCTAAACTTTCTATACAACTCTCTAGCTATTCTGAGAAATAACAAACTAATATAATAGAGTTAATTAAATAATAGAAGGAATACTTATTTTACATTTACTTTAACTAATTTATAATATGGGTACTTCTTTTAGAAAGTTTTGAGTATTGTAATAGTTGGTCTTTTTTAAAGGCTAAGCTTCTCATAGTTTTCTCTTAGCATGCTTAAAAAACAAATTCAAATAGAAATCAAAATATATACTTGAATTGCAAGAAGCATCGATGACACCATTCATAATATCTATCAATGAATATTATTTTTGTGATATAAGTCACTGGATTTTGTTCTATGTTGATGAATTGTCTCAGAAGACCACAAGGTTAAGTTTTATAATTAAAATAAATGATTTTCTCTTGCTGCCTAATTTGTATCGAAACATGAATTTATTTTGTTTTAAGTGAATCAAAATTTTAATTGCAATAAAATACTGATTCGATAAGTATTATATTTTTAAATATTGCAAATTATTTGTTGTATCAAGAATTGAAATAAAATAAAACTTTTTCCATAGACAATCGAGCTGTTAAATCAATCGATAGATGACAGAAATCATTGAGTGAAACCCCAATATGGCTTCTAGGCAGCTCTACTTTTCAGATTTAATTTTCTCTATTTTACATTGATGATATTTAAATTATTTCTAATGGAAATTCATTAATAATATTCCATTATAACCAAGTTAGCTTAAGTGCTAAACTTTCGACAGCTTTTCACATGTAAATTCCTGGAAATCAAGCCCACAATTCAGCTAACAAGATATGCCAGAAATATTAAGTATATGCCCAACATTTTTATTACATATAAATGTATATATATATATATATATATATATTTATACGTATTTATATATAACCCAAATATCTCACAATTTATTTTGACAGTGTCGTTTAGTATTTTAGCATTTCGCAGCATTGCCCGGCAGCCAAATGACAGATGGCCATTTGAAAATTAATCCAGTGTTCTCTTAGCGGCAAAATGTGTTAGATTCTAACCCATGTCAAGATCTCCAGAAAGAAATGTATTGTGGTTGTAGCTGTCTGTATATATGTGTGTATGCTTGTGTGTGTATCTGTTTTTTTTTTTTTTTAGGTCTCAACCACAAGGCCAGCAGAGCTGGTGAGAAATAAGCCCGCGGGCCGCATTAAAACCCACAAAACTGGCAACTTGCTATTTGATTTATTTGCAACGGATACAGATATAAACGTACATATAAATATATGTATTTATATATATATAAACCTATATATATATATGTGTGTGTGTGTGTGCTTCTGGCAGCTGCAACATCTACTTGGCCGCCCCACTCGTGGCAGACAAATAAAACACAATGTAAACCACATGACATATTGGCGTTTATTACAACAAATTGGGGTGACGATTTGGCGGCATTACAAAGGCAGCAAGAGCTCCAAACTAGGCGAAAAGTCGGATAAAGCGCGACACCCACACTCACACACACCCGCACACACACACACACAACTGCACTCGAAACAAATTGAACTGAAACTCAAACAAACCACGGGTAGCTGGAGAAAGAGAAAGAGGCGGAGAAACACAGGGCGAGTCGTGGGGAGGGGCGTGGAGGGGTAACTAAGAGCGCCTCGCAGCTGTGGCTACGTTTTCTTATTGTTGTTGTTGCTGCTGCTGTTTTTGTTAGTGTTGTTTTTTGCTGCTGTCGCCAACTTCGTTTGACATTATTGTAGTTGTAAGCCTGCCAAACTGCGGACGTACATTTTACACACGAGGGCCGCCGCAAAAGTTGAGCACTTAACAAGAATTAGGGCAAGAGAGCAGGAGTTGCAATGCGCAGCGAGCCTCTGCTATACTCATGACAGTTAACAGTGCGGTTAACAGTGCCATACATAGCTTTAACAGAGCAGAGGTAGAAAGTTAGACTAACTAGTTGTCTCACTCTAGCATATGAAATCAAAGGGCGAAATCTGGCGAGTGAGGCGAGGGAGCATAAAATGAATTCTAGATGCAGAAAGAGAATGAAGCAGATGCTTTTATAATTGTTTGTTTGTGTGTGTGTGTGTGTGTTTTTAATAAGAGAAAGACGCTCAAAAATTGGAGAAAACTAAATAAGAAAACTAAGTTTGTTAAATTGAAAAATTTAATAAAAAAATAAAAATAAATATAAAAAATAATATTTGTAATAAGAATACAAATAAATATAAAAAAAAAAAAAAACAATTTTGTTAAATTGAAAACTTTTATAAAAAAAAATTAAAAAATATATAAAAAAATATTTGTAATAAGAATAAAAATAAATAAAAACAAAAAAATTTAATAAAAATACTATTAATAATAAATTAAAATTGAACAGAAATTAAAATTAAAAGTAATATTAATAAATAAAACAAAAACAAAATACGATTAATAATAAATAAAAAATATAAACATAATAATAAATAAAAGATTAAAAAAATATATATTTATAAAAAAGAATAATAATTACAATTAAACATATAAATAATACAAATAAATAACAACAATTGATCCTAATTAAAAAGTACAAATATAAATAATACTAATAAATTAAAAAAAATTACTATTAATAATAAATAAAATATATAAACATAATAATAAATAAGAAATATAAAAAAAAAATGTATATAAAAAATAATAATAATTGCAATTAAAAATATTGATAATACTAATAAATAACAACAATTAAGCCTAATTAACAACAATTGATCCATAAAATAAAAATAATAATAACTGCAATTAAAAATATAAATAATACTAATAAATAACAGCAATTGATCCTAATTAAAAAGTAATATACTTATATGTGGCATACAATGATTTTCTACTTGATTATGAAATAAACTTCAAATACAATTGATCTGAATTAAAAATAATAGAAATATCTGCAATATACAAAGATTTTCTGACTAAAGAAGCATATTTCACTTTAATGAATTTCATTTGAACAAGCCACAATATTCCATTTCCATTTCCATTCAACACAACCCACTCTCCCTCTGCAGTCCACTTTCACGACAAATCGAGAAACTTGTCTAACACCTCTCCCATGTCTCATGTCAGCATTGGCATAGCATACTTTGTAGCGCGCGCGTTTCATGCCTGCGTCAACGACTGAGTTTCGTGAAGTGGCAGCCAGGCAAGCAGGCAGCGAGGCAGCGAGGCAGTCAGCCCACCAGCAGCACACGCTTTATTGGCATTTCAATAGTTGGCCTTTGACGCTGAAGTGGCAGCCCTTGCCGTCGCCGCCGCCGCCACCGCCCCCACTTCCATATATATACATACATCAAACTACGGCAGATCGAGCGGCCGCAGCCCAACCGCCCTACATTATGATTTATTTATGTTCACGTTCATAATGATACAAAGGCGCTTGCGTTATGCAATCTGCATATATATGCATACGTAAGTACGTATTACATTGCCGGGGCTGGTAAGCTGCAAGCGCCTTTTGTTTTTGTCGTGCTCACGAGCCACGGCCACGCCTACCTGCTCAGGACACGCCTGCGCTGACAACATCGACGTAATTTATCATCTTTTAGTTTTGGAGCGCACTCGCAGGGTGAAAGGAAGGAAGGAAGCTAACAAGGCTCACACGCACACACCTCCATTGCGCTGGCTAAATATTATGATTGCATCGATAGACTCACCTGACATTTGCCCTGGATGCACATATCTAAGCTCCCCGAGCGACAGCGCGTCCCATCCTGCACCCGCGCCGACAGCTGCACGATGACGCTCTGCTCATCGTAATGCTCCGATTCCTCGGCATTAGCGGCGCCCGATTCCGGCGAGATGTCCTCCGTAAGATGTGCCGGATGGCCCCTGATGGGAAGTGAAAAAGCAGTTGATTAAAGGTTTATTAAAGTGTAATCGATAGCGATGCTTTATTGGCTTGCTTTGAGGAGTGTCTTCAGTCTAATAGACTATTTTTTACTATTTTTTAGTGAGGTTTCTATATTTCTTTTTTTTTTTTTTTTTTTTTTTTTTAGGCTGGCAATTAATTGAATTTATTTGTGACTTTATGAAATGTATGTTCTTTATTTACAATGGTTAGTGTGCTGTTACCATTTAGGCAACTCAACCTAATCAGAATTGAGTATTATTTGTAGTAGTGTGTTATTGGAACAAGATATTTACAGTGTAAAAGTGAGATGTGTAAGGTGATAAATGATTTGTTTTTATGTCAAGACCCGGTTGGGTAGGTCTTGAGGGTTCTATATTTCTAATCTCTATTTTTCTAACTCCTCTAATTTACACAAAACTCCAATTAACTTGGATTCCTCCTGCCTGCCTCCCCAAACAAATAATCCCAACAATTTTTTTCAAATTGCATTTTCAGCTCAGCTTAGCTTAGCGTTTTTTTCTCTCCCATTTCCACGCTTTTAATTCCCTTAACCACTTTATTAGCTGAATTCGGCTTTTATCTTGCGAGATCCGCTTGGCCAAAACCGCTTCATTTGCAACTAAATTGCAGAATTTTGACGCTTAGCAAATGATTTATATAGCCCGCATATGTATCCCATATGTAAATAGCGAGGCGAAGCGAGTCGAGGCGAAACGAAATATGAAATCTAACCCAAATGGATTAACCACAAAACCGGGCACCGCAAAAGCCACAGGAAAAAAACGCCAGAAACCAGCAACTGCCACTAATTTTAGCCACAAATACAAATGAAGCTATAAAAAAAGAGTAGAAGAGAAACAGAGTTGCAGTAAATATGGGAATAAACTTGGGCGCGCTAGATACCCAGTATGTGGATGCAGTAGAAGGGAAAGAGAATGCTAGAGAGTAAGAGAGGGGGACATAGAGAGAGAGGGGGGAAGATAGAGGGAGAGAGAGGAAGGGAGCTAGCAAGCATTTTTAATTATAGTAATTCTATAATTCTGAAACTTCTTTGATAAATCAGAAGTTAATCTATAACAAATATTTTCCTAATAATTTATTCATAATATTATTAGGAACTTTCAAATCTTCATTGATATATCCAAATTATCTTTCTAAATATTCTTATTATTAGAGAAAAAACTGTAAAATCTCTTGATATATCAACATTATTTTCCTTAGGATTCATAATATTATTGAAAAAACTTTAACATCTTGAATGATATATCAAAATTTTCTTGATATATATTGATTAAGAATCAATATAAAAATGTATTAAATTATATATCAATATTTTTTTTCTTAAATATTAATATAATAATATGAATTAATGTTTAAGAATAAAAATATTGATATATAATTTAATACATTTTTATATTGATTCTTAATCAATATATATCAAGAAAATAATTTTGATAAGTACTCTAAAATCTTGTATGATATATTAAAACGATTTTTTAAAATATTTTTTTATAAAATAAATAAACAAAATCATAGATTTTTGTATGATATATATTAATTATTCTAATTATTATAGGAAAATAATAGAAATATAATAGAATATAAATAGAAATAGAATAGAAAAAACTATAAAATCTTGAATGATATTTATTAATAATATTATGAAATTATATTAAAAATTTGTATGATTTATATAATTTTTTTTGGCCTAACAGTGCTTAATATTATAGGAAAACCTGAAGAATTTTCTTTGATATATCAAAATGATTTTTTTACAGACTATTATTATATTATAAAAAGTCTTGTATGATATATCAAAATTATTTTCTTGCAAATTTTTAGATTTTAGAACTCACAAGATTTTACATCTTGTTGGATATATCAAAGAGGTTTCATCTAAATTTCTAATCAAAATTAAAATTGATTAAAAACAAAGTTATATTTCTGTTATTACTTTAATATAACTCACAAAAGTATTTCATTCTCTTTCAACAAACATACATTTCCATTTAATCTTCTAGAGTCTACCAAAAAAAAAATTCCCTTCTCTAACGTCACGCTGCAGCTGAATATGGCCAACCGCCCGGGGCGAGCCATGATGAATAATGAGTGAACAGCCCTGGAGCTAAGCCAGTTGGCCAGTTGGCCATTTGGCCGTTTGGCCCATAAGCGCATCGCTGTCGACTTTTATTTTAGTATGCAACAAACACTCACCTGCATGTGAGGGCACAGGGCTCGACATAGTCATAGTGGGGCGTCCATTTGTACAGGGTGCCGTCGTAGGGGACGTCGTTGTAGGCGGCGCACTGGTTGGCGCGGAAGTCCTGCTGCTCTGGGCACGGCTGCATGTTGCAGATGCGATAGCGGGCGCTCTCGCCGCGACAGCTGCCGGTTGTGCTGCAGCGGCGCATTTGCTGCATGATGCCGCCATCGCAGGTGCGCGAGCATGTTGACCACTCCGACCAGCCTGACCACTGGCCAGAGCCGGAGCCGGAGCCGGAGCCCGTGCCAGAGCCCGAGCCGGCGCCCTTTGAACGTTTCTGTTGCTGCAATCGTATGATAAGGATTTGCTAATTGAAATGACAACTGTTTGCATATGTGGGTTGTGTGGGAGGGGGAGGGGGGGAGCGGGAGTTGACCTATGGAATTAGTGGCATTTGGTACTCACTTCCAGCTCATTTTCCAAATCGGATGCTGTGTTCCATGTGTCGTCGAACGCTTGGCTCGCATTCAATTTCTTTGCCCAAGCGGCTTGGGAAATTAACAGGCAGAAGCTCGTCTGAAATGGAGAAGGTAGACAAAAGGTTAAAGGTTATTTCATAATAATTGTTATTGAATGGAAATTTATGTAATTATTATACCCTGAGCCTATTAAAAATGGGAAATCAGGGTATAATGTTGGATGTATGTAACAGGCAGAAGGAAACGTGGCAGACCCCATCCGTCTGTCTGTCCGTCCGTCTGTCTGTCCGTCCGTCTGTCCGTATGCTTGAACGCGCCGATTTCAGCACCCATAAGAGCTAGAGACTTGAAATTTTTTTTGTAGGTCCGTGTATAGCACAAGGAGATCAAGTTTATTTTAAAAAAATCGATAACTATCCCCAATTAATTGTTATCGACTAAAAACAAAATCGAAATTCTGTTAAAAAATTATATCTCGCCCATCTTTTAAGCTAGAGACACCAAATTTTGTATTTAGCTTTATATGTATTTTATGCAATTTTGAATTTTGTTATATTGTGGATACCGGCCCCAAATTCCCCCAAATTCTATGAAAAACACAGATTCGATGGGGCTCAGGGTATCACCTAGTCGGTCACGCCCGACTACTGTTTTCTTACTTGATATATGTTGATTTGTTGTGTTAGCAGTTGAGCTAGCTTACAAAATAAAATCGATTTACTATATTTAAAAAAGGATTTGCCTTGCAGCTGCCTCTTACAATAATATTTTATGAATATTTATAAGAAATTCCTTAAAAACTAAACTTCATGCACTTTCATAAACCTGAAAAAATTAAAAAAATATTTTCACAGCATAAATTTTGAGCCTTTATAAACACTATGATAAGCACGTAGCATAAGCTTCCCAGCATAAACCAGAATGGGATGGGGAAAATCTATCCTAGCACAACAAATAATGCGTCTATCTCCAGCTGACTTTATTGGCATCTCAAGTGGCTAAAGATGACGTTTATATTTGTAAGAGATTTCCCACTTTTTTTTTATTCTTGTTGTATTTTTGTTAGCGTCGCACGCGGCTCGCACGTTAGTCACGTTAACAATTTGCATTTTGGGCGGGGACGCGGGTTTTTATATCGACAGCGCATTAACCTTTGGGACACGCGTCACGTATGCCCCACGGGCATTGAAAACAATCTCGACTGGCGTGTCAAGGGTTATGCCACACGAATGGAGGCGTTTAGAGGGGGCGTGGACCAAGTCGTATGTCGTGTATCTGCCAGTGCTGCCAGTGCTGCTGCTGCTGCTGCTGCTACTTCTTTTCGTGCTGCTGCTTAATGGCGTGTCGTATGCCACGTGCCCCACGCCTTTTTTTTTTTTTTGTTGCTCCACCAACAACACGTAATCGGGTTTCAACTGGGTTAAGCGTTTTACTAAAATAGACTACGCCGTAAGAGCAGACAGTTAGCTAAGTATTTATGTGCTAAATCTCTCTCTTTAGGCTAAGTACGGCAGACTTAAGTGAACGACTTTGTTTTTCTTCTTCTTTTTTTCCTGTCAGATTTATTTGCCTTCTTGGCTACGGTGAAAATTGAACTGAGATATTAAGATACAGGTTTTCTGCAGATAATTTGTCTATATAAATTTGATTTAATTGCAGTATTTTCTTGGAGAGTTTATTGTTCATTTTTTAATTTTTTAGCTTTTGTTTACCACGAAATTAATTGTAATAACGTTTTGTGCTTTTCAAAATATCTTTCGGGTAACTTGTCTAAATGTTTGCATAGAAAAATTTTATTTTGATATTGTGTTTTATTTGCTTTTTATAAATTTTTTTTTATTTTATTTTGCTTTATTTTGCATCTTTTTTCATTTGTATAATTTTTTTTTAGTTTTTTCTATTATATTTTTCGTGAGCTTTAAATCCATATAGATAGAATTCTAAATAGAAAAGTGTTTTAGATATTTTTATTTATTTTTTTGTTTGTATTTACTTACTTTTAAAATGTATGTATATATTTTTTTTAATTTATATATATTTCTTTTCTTTAACTTTTTTTTTTAGTTTTCTTGAACAAGTAATCTAAATGTCTAAGTTAGTAAATGTTTCTGCATTACATTTTTATTTATTCATTTTTGTTTTATTTATTTTGTATTTAAATGATTTTTATTCTTCAACGATGTTTGTTTATGTCTTCAATAAGAAATCTAGGTGTCTAAGTAGATCACTTTTAGAGTTCAAAAGAATTTGTTATTATTTTTTTTAAGTATTTATTTTTTACTTTTTTCGAAATTGATAAAGGTTTAATTATTTAATTTTATTAATTTTATTTTTATTTAATTTTAATTATTTTTTTTTATGTTTTTTTTTTATTTAATCTTTGTAGTTAAATTCATATTTTAATTTTTGTTCTCTTTTTCTGTTTCTATTAAAACATTTCTCAAAATTAATTAATGCTTTATCAATTTCTTACATTAAATTGAAGTATATGCTATATGAAATTCTCTTCAAATCATATTATTTCTATACATTATCAGTCTATTTATTTACACTCGTTTCATTAATTAGCTATCTACACATGTATATATTACATTAATGTCCTTCGGCATCGTTGTGAAATCAGTTTCCAGCAAATTAACTAGCTAAAAGCGTTTATAATAACTGTGACCAGCCCAAGGCTGACTTCACAGTTGCTTAAGCCAAGGCCTAATTCGCACACACTAACACACACATACACTCACACACACGCGCGCATTAGCAGCAGCATCTGATGCTCTCTCTCTGATCCTCTTGTTCTGAGCACCAAGCAATAAACAGCCGACATATGAAAGGCTAATCTTAAAGCCAAATCAATGGCAAATGGACCACAGCCAAGGCAGGAGCAAATGAACACACGCACACAGACACACACACACACGCACACATACATGTGTATAAAGTCTACATAAATAGTCTACTGCATGAAACATGATCCAACTATGGCTGGCCTTATGCACCGTTCCACAACGAGTCGTAGCTTAAGACAAAAACCATTTTATAGCAGTTTAGCTGGGAATATGTAAAAACCCTACACAGAGAGAGAGAGAGAGAGGGAGATAGTGTCAGAGAGAGAGAGAGGGATATGGAAATGTACGAACTGACAGCAAGATGAAATGTCTGATAAAGCAAGTGTAGTGCAATAAAGGCTGTAAAAGAAACAGACACACACACACACACATGTACACCCACACACACACACATGTGTGTATGTTTGCCTGCCACACACAGACAGCAGCTGAGGCAAACTCTTAGGAAAATCGGCGTAAAATCTCATATGTCCATCCATGCGGTTACAAAAGCTACTAAATTACTATTTAAGTATCTATTACCACGTTTCAAGTGTCTGAGGTCCGGCTCCTAACCAAACTCTGGCCCTGTCCCCTTAATGGAAATGCCTAGCTAACAACCCTGACGACCCTAAAGCAAACATTAGAAAAACAAATAACGAATAACTAAAGAGTGTATGCCCAGAGCCCAGGCCCCACCACAGGCCTGCCCGCCCAGGTGTATGGGTACGTACAGGAAGTCCTGTGCTGAGGTGAGTGAGCTGGCTGCGAGTCGATTATTGTAGGAGGTGTGTGGAGGCCTTTCGTAGGCGCATCTATGGGCCCACTGAATCGTAAGAGGAAAAAAACATTAGCAAACAGCATTGGACAGGCACATTTTATGCGAATCCGGTAATTATTTATTTATGAGTTGAAGCAGTTTCAATAACTCACTTTGCCCCACAGCTACCACCAGAGCCGGAGCGAACCGACGCCTGAATACCCGAACATACGTCAAATGTCGAGCAAAGTGTGTGCGTGTGTTTGTGTGTGTAGGGCTGTGTGTGTTTGTGTTGTGAGTACTCAAGGCAGAGCGTCAGCGTCGTCATCATGACAGGAAGTCGTTGTAGGTAGTTAGTTAATGTGCACAGTGGTGCGAAAATTATGAATTTGTTTCAGCTTTTCAACTGAAAGGTTAATGGGTAATACGTTATGCTTAATGGTTTTTGTTTAATGTTAAAAACCAGTTAAGCAAGGTGAGAGAGAGAGAGAGAGAGAGGGAGAATGCTAGTATGAGAAATGGTCCGCTATTAAAAGGTCAAATAAATCTTGATGTACAGTGTCTGTGGTGCTGGCAAGCAGGTAAAGAAAGCTGCGAAAGCTGTCCATGAGGGGTGCTCCGCTGACAAGACAGCAAATATACGAGCAGCATAAGCATTTAATTATGATATTCTTTTGAAGTAAGTGTGCATATAAAATATTTTTAGATATTTTTTATGAGAGGAAACAAGATTTTAAAGATTTTTAGTAATTTCTTAAGCATATTTATTATAGATTAAATAAATATTAATAATATTAAATACTAATAAAATATTTTAAATATTTGAGCATGGTTTTTTCATTCTTAAATTTATAAAATGAAAAATAAAAAAAAAATAAAAAATTGTGGGCAGACATATAAAAAAATTTCAATTAAATTCAAATTATTATTTATTTATAAATCATACATATAATTAATACGTTTTTATAAAGTGTGCATATAAAATATATTTTTAATTTATATATTAAATGAATATATTTTTTTTATATTTTTATGCAAATAAATAATAATTTTGGTGGTTATTTAATAATTGCTTTGGATAATTTATTACAAATAGAATATGAATAAAATATTTGAAGTATTTTTCTCATTCTCAAATAAATCTTTAAAAATACTTTTTATATATCTCAAGGAAATTTTGTTCACTAACAGAAACATAAATATACAAATAAAATAAAAAAAAATTAAAATTAAATTAAAATATAATAAATTTAGAACAAATATATAAAATTTATAAAAACTATATATACAAAGATTTGTATTATCGAATTCATTAAAATAAAATTTAATTCAAATCATTATAAATTTCTAAATTTTATATATTATTTTTAAATTATATATGTTTTTTATGTACAAACTCATTAAAATGAAAATATGAATATGAAATTCATAATTTATAAAAGCTGTATATATATATATATATATATTTTTTTTTTTTTGCATTCCAAACATCACAAAAAAAATCTAATTTCCTTGCCACGTTGCACCACCGTGCAGTAGCAGCGCCGTTGCCAAGTCACAGATAGATACGGAAAAGTCTATTTCGAGACGCAGAGTCGGGAGTAAATAGAGGACGGCCTAGAGACAGAGACAGTTCAGTTCAGTCAGTTCTTGAGGCAGGCAATTTTTGCATAAAACCGGGTTAGGTCGGCTCATTTAGGGGTTGGGCCTGGAATTGGGATTGGGATGCTGCTGCAGAGTCAGTCAGTCAGGCAGTCAGCCGGACGATTAGACAGTCAAAGGTAAGCAGCGTTGTGCCAGTTGATTGTTTAGTATTGTAACTGTATATATATGCATGTGTGTGTCTGTGTGTGTGTGTGTGAGTGTGTTCAGCTGGTAATGTGTCTGTTGCGTCACGTCAGTTATTTATTCAAAGCGACAGGCGGCACAAAACGTCAATGAGCAACATTTTCCGTATGCGCAGGAGGCGGGGCGGGGCTGGCAGCGCAGCGACTAACTGAAACAAAGGTAGACAGGGGCAACAACAATTGGTAAAAGCTGCGCTAAACTTTTACAAGGAGTTGCCTTGGCAACAATAAGCCCTGAGACAAGGAAGCCAACGCGCCTCTGACATGACAAGGGATGGATGGATGGCTGGATGGATGGATGGCTGGCTGGTTGACTGACTGACTGACTGGGTTGCACAGCTCGAGTTGACTGGGGGTTTAGGGATTGAAGCTCAGGTTGGGCCTGAATTGATGGTACGGCTCTGTGTATATATATTTATATATATATCTGCGTGTATATGGCCAGTCAGTCGGCTGCTGCTTACCTCGTCTTGCTGTCTGTCTGAACCTGTCTATCCGTTTGACTGACATTGCTTTGTCATTAATTTTCGATGGCAGCACTTAACACACATGCAGCAGCATAGGTCAAATGTCAGTTTAGCCCGAGCATCCCCAACTGCCCCTATCTAAAAATATTTATATATGTATGCTCATAAAATGATACGAGATGACGTCAGCAGCGGAATACAAAAATAAAATTCGCACCTCTTGCAGCCGCACTACCCTCGCTCACGCCCACACCCACACACGCCCACTCCCACCCCCACCCACACACACAAACACTCTCACACAGTCACTGTCTAATGCCATTTAACAGCCGTAAGTGGCCAAGGGCTTAGCCGTTGTTAACTGTTTCCGGTTTGCAGCTCGTCTCGACCTACGTCGCTTTATCGCTCCATTGCGGCTGTCGCCCAACTGCTAAGGCTTCCCATTCGCTCTGACCCCCAACTTTGCATTGTAACCCGTTTTTTTACGGTTTTTTGTTTAGTCTCTTCTTTTTTTTTTTTTTTTGTTACTGCCCCCAGTTGGTTTATGCTGCAACAGTAAAGCTCGTTGGGTTAGGTTGGAGCAGCTGTTCCAGGCTGGAGCTGGTGACAACACATTTTGCACGCACTTTATTGTGCTCTTTTGATTCACGAGATGATACTTTATTTGGCTAATTAAAAGTGTGAGCGCACAAAGTGTTGAAGAACTTTTTGTTTAGTTTAATTTATAGAGAGTTTTGCTTGACGAAAATTTGCATAGAAAATGTAAGAATTGAAATTAAACTCATTTGCGTGCAATTTGCACATAGTTTTAATTGATTTCATAATTGTTAAGAGACATCTTTAGATTGTGAAATGAAGATAAATAATGTATATAGTATTATTATTTCGAAAAATCTATTCAATTTTATTCAGTTGCTTCTAAAGTTTGTTGATTTCCAAGACAAACTAAATTTCAAATCATTTTTATAGCATACTTATTAGGGCCTTAAGAAAGATATTAAATATGAAAATAGTAAAATAAGAATGAAATATATACAAAATTATATATATGATTATATAAAAAAAATATATATATATAATTATACAAAAAAAAATATAAAAAATTATATATATACAAAAAAAATATAAAAAATTATATATATAATTATACAAAAAAATATATGAAAAAAAATTTATTAAATAAAAAAAATGAAAATAGAAACAAATTTTATTAAAATATAAATAAATATGAAAACAAACAAAAAATAATTATAAACGTAACAAAAAAAATAAATAAAACATATAAAATATAGCAGAAAAATTGATAAAATTATAAAATATATTTTTATAAATAAAATCGAAATTATTTTACTTTGAAACCTTTTTTGTATATATTCATTTAGCTTAATTCTGGCAAGTTCTTTGTCTAAGACTCTATAGAGCATTTTTCTCTAAGTAACTTTTTATTATATTTATATTTAAAGCAGGCAAAATTAAATAAACATTTTTCGAAACAATACATAAGGTCAATAAATCGCAGCCCTTCCACTTCCTGAAAATGCAAACTTATTGAAGCCATGAAAACTCATTCAACCACCCGTCTTTGCTTTGTCAATAGAAACTGCACAAATTTAGGACTAGATCGAGGAGACTGCTCTGCACATGAGTCATGCATGTTAAGGATATTTAGTGGGCAAAACGAATTGCTATAACCCCGGCCTGAACTTTATGTATTTAGTTGAGAACAAACAGAAGCAGAAGACAACAAAAAAAGATATATAAAATAGCGCATATTTATTTGATGCCAAGAAACTTTCTCAATAAATATCATCGATAGCAAGCCAAAGGCGCGAGTAATCAATTGGCATATGACAAGTGGAGGTGGGGGTTGGGGGATGGGGGCTTTGGGGCTAGGAAAACAGAACAGTTGACTGACAAACAGCAGAGACAGACAGCTGAAAGTCTTTGGGGCTGTCGTGGTGCTTGCTTTGCATGTCCTGGAGTCATTAACTCAAAAATGGAATCGAAATGAAATTGAAATAAAATGCACGAATTTCACAGGATAGTTAAGGATGGCAACAGAAGCGGAGTCGATGGCAACATCGCAGATAGGCGGACAAGTGCGATGAGACGGCTGACAGACTGTCGTCCGATAGAATCGTCCAAACGACCCCACGAATGGATTACAAACAGAGTGTTACAAATTCGAGTACATAACAAAAAAAAAAAGAAAGGAAAACCAAGCGGAAGTGTGAGAAAATAGAGGAGTTAAGAGTGGGATAGAAAGAGAGAAGCGAACTGTGGAATTAAAAGAGAGGGCAGCAATTGTTGTTCTTGTAGTTGGTACGTGCCTTTTGGCCAAAGGACCAGCATTTCAAGTGGCAACTCGCAAAATGACATGCTCTCCAACCAGGGCACAGAGTACGAGCGGAAACACTTTGGGAGCTATATATATATATATTCTTCTTCTTTTTTTTTGGAGTTGGTGTAAGAGAGCACGTGAAATTAAGTTTTCATGTAGACTATTTAAATTTATTAATGGCCGTTTGAACAGCGAAATAAAGGAGCTCAAAAGCTGTTGAAAATATCCGGCATTTAGAATTGAGCTTAATTGATTCATTAAATCAATATAAACGTTTTGTGATTTTTAAAATTTAAAAAAAATATATATAATAAAATAAAATATATATATAATAAAATAAAATATATAATAAAATAAAATAAAATTAATGAATATATTATAACTATATATAAATAAATATATCATAGCTATATAAATAGTGTCCAGTCAACCTCCTATCTCTTAGCTTAGCTGTTAATCTCCAATAATTTAGGCCATTCTGTGCAATTTTAAGATATAAAAGATATAAATTGTAAATACTGGACATTTAAAGTGTACTTTAATTTATTCATTAAATAAATAAAAGTGCCTTTCTATGCGATTTTCAAAATGTTCAAAAAACTATATATTATTTAACTCTATTTATTATAAATATATATTTATATCATGGCTATATAAATAGTCTCCAGGCAATAATATCTTAGCTGTCTTTCTCCAATACTGAAGGCCTTTCTATGCGATTTTCAAGATAGAAAACTTTACAAAAACCTTAAGAATATGTTGCTTTTGTCCGCAACATATTTCTTATACATTTAATACTTCCCACTAACAGCTGTATTAGTTTCTTCACTAACTCTCTTTGCTCAATAAACTTACTCTCGAAATTTCTATTTTTACTAACTCATAGTTCGCTTCTCCTTTGAGCAACTCTAATTTATGCATTTGAATAGTCTCATGCTCGTGCCAGATAATTTATCATGCAGTTCAATTTTCTAGTAAACTCCCACTGAGCACCCAATGGACTAAGAGCTTAGCTGCGCACCCAGCGCCCCTCCGCCATTAATCATCTCAACAAATAGCACAGCTTCGCTTGCTATATCTGCGTCTTATGCTTCATTCTTTTGAGTCGCTAGCACTCACCGCAAAACTTGTCAAGCAGTCGTACGCCTAGGCCATTAACACGCCCTCAACACAACACAGAACAAGCTGACAAACAAACTACAAGCTACAGCCGGGCGAGCAAACAAACAGACAGACAGACGAACAGACAGACAGGCAGGCAAACAAATATCGGTGCCCAGACAGATAGTCAGAGAGACAGACAGACTGATGGTCGGGCAGATAGACAAATACTAGAAATAGCAAAGAAACGGCACACGCAAAACCTTGGTCGCAAAGTCAAATTGAAATAGCGGCGGAGCGAGCGAGCGAAGAAAGTAACGAAATACGACAATGGGTAAGAAAAATATTTACTACACGTAACAATAAATCCACTCGAGCAACGGGTGAAGAAATACTACCAAAACACACACACACACACATACACAAAACGCACAAACCAAAAAAAATGAGGAAAAGTTTTCCTGGCAAAAGGGGAATTTTTCCCACTCGGACCTGCCCCATTTGTAACAAAAGGCTTTCATGTCCTTCAAAGGCACGCAACGAAACCATTTTTTATACACACACACACACACAAACACACTTATATATATATGTATGAAGTGAAACACACACTTCGACAAATTGATACCAAGATTAAATCTTGGGGACATGAAGAGCCACGAGAGAAGGAAATGAGTATAAATTAGCTGGGATCAAGATGATTTAATTAATATTAAAATATTAAAACAAATTATGAAACGCTTTTCGGGGCTTACGGACAAAACTAATTAGTGTCCGGGCAAAAACTAATCCAACATCAATGGCCAAGCTCGAGACAGTTACCAATTTCAGCTGCCAACTTCGCTGTTGGCTCTTCGCCATTTTCTAATTTCAATTTGTCGTTGCGGCTGCTCAGTTTTTCAGCTTATTTTCCTCCCTTCTCTAGGTTTTTTTGTTGGCTTTTTTTGTTATTTGGTTTACCATTGACGACCCGCACAAATGACGACGCCCAATGTCCATTGACATTGCTTTGTGGCGGACAGAGAGTTGCCAACGTTGTCGCTGCTCCACATTAAAATTAATTACCACAAATGGACAAGTCTCATTACAGCGCGTTCCTTTTTCGGCACACTACTCTGTACACGGTAAATATATATATATATATCCACAATACACACACACATATATATAAATGGGTCTCCAGCAACTACTATTGTTTGCGCCCGGCTATTAGATGACTGTTCTCTCCACTGTGCCACTGTGACTGGCACTCGAATGAGAATAAGAACTATACACAAAAGTTGCAAAAGTAAATCATTAATTTTTTCTTGTTGAATGACCTACATACACTTTGCCCAGGCATATTCATTTGCCGAGAGTTGCGGTCTACTATAGTCGAAGTAAATAGAAAATGTTGACTTGTAGAGCGTATTATTAGGCCTTAAAAGTTTTCTCTTTGAGTGAAGTGCTTGCCGCATTTAAATACATAATTTAAAAAATAATTTAAAATTTAAAAAAAAAATATATATATATACATATATATACTAATATTTGAAAAAGCTAAATTAAAATTAAATAAAATAGACTAAAATATAAAAGTAAAAATATATATTTTTAAAAAATATATAAATTATATATATATTAATAGTTGAAAAAAAAATATTAAGACTAAATAAAATGGGCCAAAATGAAAATGTATAAATATATATTTTTTTAAATATGTATAAAGATATAAATACATAAATAAAATAGCATAAAAAATAAATAAAATATAAACTAATTAATTTAAAATAATAAAATTATTAATATATATTTAAAATAAAAACAAATTGCATACAAATCAACAGTAAACATATAATAAATATATTATTAATTATTTGAAATAAATAAAGTATTTATATTTTAATTTAAATTTATTATTATTGTGTATTGGCTTAAATAAATAAATGATTAAAATATAACAAAATATACAAATAAAAATACATATAAAAAATAAATATAAAAATATACATATAAAAAATATACAAATAAATAAAAAAAATACAATATGTGAACCCTGAACCCATTGAAAATGGGAATTCATTTATTTTAATTTAATTGAATTATTAAACTCTGGTATGTAAACTCCTTTCTTTCAATAATTCAAATAAATATATATTTTTATATTTATATATATATTTTAGTGCAATAACATTTTCTATAATATATATATCTTTGAAGAATTTGAATTAAATTATTGCTTTGAAGACAAAACTTTTAGCTCTATCCCCAATAGCTATCTCTCTTTAGAGTTTCTACACAAAGTATACTGAAAGCCTCACAATAGATACCAAAAACCCTTAACATGTTTCAACCTCACTTCATTATAGTTTTCCGTAGCAGTTGCTCAATGCCCCAACCATCCGCTAAAACTAAGGACCGCAATTTTTTGTTTGCAGCGCATTGGTCGCTGCGGCCAATTGAATGCATCGTTGCTGACGTCGCCGTTGCCAAGTAGCCCCAAACTCGTCTCCAACTGCTAGTTCATCATCCCTCATTACATCCAAGCTGCAGTCGCTCTCCGCAACGCCCTCCCCCCTATCCCACCCACCATCAACAATGCTACAGTTACAAAACCGCGTCACTTTAGCAATGCTTTGCCCATTGTATTGGTGCAGAAGTATGTTTGTGTTGCGTTCTGTGGTAGAGAACGCGCAGGCAACAAACAAACTGAACTCAACTCAGCTGCAAATGAACGAACGGAGTGAACCTAAAAGAGTCAGCACAGCTCAGCACACAACTGAGCGCAGTCCGCGAACACAAACTAAAACTCAAACTGAATGAAACGAATGAATAAAAGAATGCAAGTGTAGTGTGGCATGAAGCGAAGTCAGCAAAGAAAAATATGAACAAATAAGAATGGTCCAGGCTGAACTAAGGGGAACTGGATGATACTCTGTAAGGTATTATATATGGGGAGGAATTATGAGGAATTAAGAGTATTAGTTGTCAGAAGACGGGGCTGAAGGGAGAGTTGACAGTAAAGTGACGATCATCGATTTATTATATATGATTTTTACACCAAGTTTTCTTAGAAGAATGCTATAAGTAATTCTAATAAATACTCTATCAAAAACATTAATTGCCACTGATAAATACCCAATCATTTCATAGCTAACTAAAGATTTCCTCAGAGGTTTTTAAAGAACTGTGATGAAACTCTCTTCAATACGTTAAGAACTTGGTGTTCAGGGAAATAAAAAGACTTCAGAAAATAAATATAGAAATAAGAAAAAAAAAGTCTCAAATATGTTTTCATTCGGAGCATTTTATGCCAAAATTAGAATGTAATAATAATAAAAAAATAGCTAAATAATATAATAGTATATATATAATAACTTAATAAAATTAATCTTTAGTTATAATAATTCCAAATTCCAAAATTAAAATGTAATAATAATAAAAAAAAGCTAAATAATATAATAGTATATATATAATAATTTAATAAAACTAATCTTTAGTTATAACAATTCCAAAATTAAAATGTAATAATAATAAAAATAGCTAAATAATATAATAGTATATATATAATAATTTAATAAAATTAATCTTTAGTTATAATAATTCCAAATTCCAAAATTAAAATGTAATAATAATAAAAAATAGCTAAATAATATAATAGTAGATATATAATAATTTAATAAAATTAATCTTTAGTTATAATAATTCCAAAATTAAAATGTAATAATAATAAAAAAAAAATAGGTAAATAATATAATAGTATATATAATATTTTATTAATATTAAACCTTACTTATAATAATTCCATTTGAGCTGAATCGTATAGACCAACGCATACCCCGCCTCTATGCCCTACACAGGGTATAATAAGAAAAACCAACTGCAGAATCATGAAATATTTTGTACATTAGCAATTGTTACGCTGCTGCGATTGTATGTGTGACTGTCTGTGTGTGGATGTGGGTGTGGGTATGTCTGTGTCTGTAGTTGTGTGTGTGAAGTTGACCCTAACGAAAGCCAATCCCGGCACTCCCTCTACAGCTGCCCCATAACGTGCCAATAATAGTTGAATTTGGCTTTGTTACAAGCCAAGGGTAGAGAGAAAGCTTTGAGTGTGTGTGCGTGTGTGTGTGTGTGTATTCTATGGGTAATACAACATCCAACAAACCGAGTCCAGTTTATGGTTTTATTTGGTTTTAGCCCGTTGCTCCCATTTCGGCTTTATTCTTTCTGCGCTTTTCTTTTGGCAATTACTCAAAGTTTTTGTGCACCGGTCAAATGATTCGAATGGAAAACGAAGCAGAAAAAAGAGAGTAAATAAAATAAGAATACCAAGAAAAAATGAAGGAAGGAACGAAACAAGCTAGCAAACAAAGTTATGCATTTCAATTTCAGTTACAATTGCGAAAATTAATTTATCATATTGCCAAATTCAACTTGAGTTTGCTCTTTGCGGTTGACTTTGCTCAGTTTGCCACGGTCGAGTTTTGGGGTATTTAACTCGGCTCTGGAGTTGGAGTGGCCGAGACACTGGTTGTGGCTGGGCAAATCACAACTTGGGTAATTGGTTCAAATCAATTGAAGTGCACTACGGCAGTGCATAAAATGGATAGACACAATGAGTAATTAGAGCACCCTATAAGTTCGCAGGATAGAGTGGGTAGTGTAGTGTGTGTGTGTGTGTGTGTGTGTGTGTGTGTGTGTGTGTGTGTGTGTGTGTGTGTGTGTGTGTGTGTAGTGTGTGTATGTGTGTGTGTGTGTCTAGTTTGTTTGTGTGTAGTGTGTGTGTGTAGTGTATGTATTGTGTGCAGGGTATAGTAAGTAGTTTGTGTAGGGCATACATCTTAATAGTTCGTAGTATTTGACAGCCTAGTCGGGAGTGCTCGACGCACAAATACCCGGTATGCAGCTATTGCTGTAAATATTGAAGCTCGATTCTCATTAACTCATTATCATGATAATTTTTCTATAATAATAATACATCAAGATCAAATACAAGGCACATCTACTAGAAGCTTCCCATCTCAGTACTTCCAATAGCAATCCTTGTCGTTGGTCATTCCAATTAACACACAGCCTCCACGATGAGCCCTACAGTACAGCTATTGGGCAACCTGTCTAATTGTGACCGCGATCTTCCAGCAGGATATCGCAATAGAACTTCATACAGTTATATGCCCCACTGGTTATGGCCTAAGAAAAACGAATCGGAATTGATTGCACCTGGCCTGACGGTCGCAACATAATGAGATCACAGTACACAGAGCACTGCCAGCGTTTGGCAATGGCTTCTAGGGCAATGCAATTACACCCATCCCATTAAGTCGCTGGCAGGTCTCCAATAACGTTCGCATCTCTTTGCCACTTTCATGTGGGGCGTTACAGGTTTCAGTTCAGCTAAGTCCTTAATCTGTGAAAGAGCCTGACTCTGTAGGTTGGCTTCAACTATAAGACATCCTTTACATGGTTTCCACCTTCCACTGCAAGGACCAGTTTGAGTATTGCGATGAATTAATCTACATTCGAATTAAGATAGAGACTTGAAGTTCCAGCTTCCTATATGATATGGAGTTCGATGAAAGCTTAGCTCCGTTTCAGAACTACTAATTTTACCTCATCACTAAGGTATACAAAATATGTAATGAAATCAAATATATAAAAAAATCTCATTTAACTTTAATCTATATCTATATCTATATCTCATACTATGTTTGCCAAATAGAGAATAGACTAGTAGAGAGTTAAACTAGTAGATTAGATATAAATATGTAAATATATGGATTGATCTCGTTAGAGCTCAAACCATCCGGTTAGTTATAGTTATAGTTTAAAGATTTGCTTATTGTTTTGTACAAGACAGATTGCAAATAAAAAATATATATATAAAAAAAAAAAAAAAACTTTAATCTATATCTATATCTATATCTCATACTATGTTTACATAACTCAATCATTAACAGCTTTATCATTTTTAAACAATTAAAATTCAAAATAAATACAAATAAATATTTCAAAAAATGAATATAAATAAATTACAAAATTAATCTAAAAAAAAAAACTCTTTAAGCTAATACCTTAATCCCCACTGACTTAGTTTAATAATTTGCCCTTATTTATTCTTAATTATTCTGCTGATTGCCGAGGCCGAGATTTGTGTAAATCCCCGAACTCCGCCCACATTTGTTACCTATATCATAATTTGCCAACAATGATTAGGGCCGCTTTCAGTAAATTTCAGTAAATTTCCACACCTAGCGCTATGTGTTCGCACAATCAAGTTTTACGGCATATTTCGCATAGAGCGCTTAAAATGTTCGCTCGCACGTCGACGCAAAACAAGCGCAAGTTTTTAACAGTTGTTCACGCGTGCCCACTTAAATATGCAACAATTTCCGCATAATTTCGTGCACTCCCTGGGCCAACGGCTCCGGGACACTAACAGCCCCACACATGCACACAAATATATATATATTTACACACGCACACACATACGCGAGTGCGAGTGTCACTGTGTGTGTGCGGCTAATCACATGACTGACTAACACGAACTATCTATGGCAGGTGGAACTGTGTGTGTGTGCATGAGAAGTTGACGCTGAGCCTATGGCCAAGCAATTATTACGCACCAATGAGCACGCACACGCCCACGCCCCCTGCACACACACACACACACACACACACAACAAGCCGAACAGAATACACATTCGCCGGCCAGTGTGTGTCGGACAGAAGTTGCGGCATGTGCGGGTCCTGGATCCAGCAGCGACGTTGATTAATACGAAGCAATTTGCAGTCCGTGAGATGACGATAGCGATGCGTGAAACTGTCAGGCGATTCACGTATGACTCTCTCTCCCTCTCTCTCCCTCTCTCTCTCTCTCTCCTCTCGGCCGTTGGACAACAAATTTTGATGACCCATATTCGGATGTCGCGCACAAATGGCTGGCCGCCACGCCAAATGTTAGCTCAGCGACAGCTCAAATGGCTCATGCCAAATTTCTAGAAATGATAGCGCGCCGTGATTAACTAACTAACGTCTGCAAGGATTCCGATTCTCTTGCCTTCATTTATCAGAGCTCATGCTTTGCATTAAGAAATTGTTGAGTTGATTAGCGCTTGAGCACAGATCAGATGAGGGAATTCATTAAAATATATTATAATTGAATTGAGAATTTACGGTTTTTTGATTTCTTGAAATGTTGTTGATGCGCAGTAAAAAATATATAATTATGGTAATTAATTAAAGTAATTGTGGGGTTGATTCAATTTTTAGAACGCATCAAAATAGAGAATTTATAAAAGTTTACACTCTCTCTTGATTTTTTTTAAATATTTTTCATTTGCAGTAGAAAATTTATAAACACTTTCGTATTTTTTTTTTTTTTTAATAAAAATATTTATGTTTACAAACTTCTCAATTTCAAACAATATTTCATGCTTAACACTGATTGAAGAGAACATTTTTTAAGCACAAAACTCTATACAAATTTATATCTATTTTTTGATGAAAAGCAATTGCTAGCAAAGTGTCACATGCGGTTATTGAATTTAAGAAAGTCGTTCGCATAAAAAGTGATCGATTTATGTATATATAATATATATATATATCTTTTATATACATTTATATAAATAGTATATATTACGGAACAATAATATAACAATACTAAAATATTTTTGCTGTTGGAAACGGACATTTTCTACCAATTTAAAGTTATGAACAGACAAAAAGTGCTCGCTGGCTGCACTCCTTTTTGCTCTCATGGCTAGATTGCAGCCATATAATCTTTTAAAAGGTTGTAGATTGGCAAAAATAAAAAGGAGGTTCTTGATAAGAAAGATCCTTGAAAATGATATATAGAAAGTCTGCTGCCCCAATTGCAACAATCATAAAAATTATTAATAATTCTTTTGCAACTGTTAGGAAAGAAGTTCACAAAATAACTATATTCAAATATAGTCATCTCGAAATTCATATATTCATATATATCTACTGCACATTTCAATAACCCCCTGCAGTCACCTCGCTTTAAAGCAATGTTCAATAATAAAAGGACAGAAATTTTCAATTTTATTTTATTTCTTTTTATACTTGCCCGATAAGCACACATATCGATTGTTAAATCAAAACAAATTCGCTGTTTCGCATTTCAATTCCCATTATCAATCGCCGCTGTATGTTTTGCATGTTCCTAGCTGGCGAGCGAGCAAAGTGAGAGAGAGAGAGAGAGAGAGAGAGGGAAAAAATAACAAAAATCCCCATTGGTAAACCTCACAATTTGACTTCTGCCGTCAGTTTCCATACCGAGCGCAATCCTCGCAGCGAGGATTGCTCTGGGTAGCTCCGGCTAAAGGCAACACATGCATAAATTATTATCCCGAATAAAAAGCAAAAATTGTACAGTTCACGCCGCACACACACATACACACTCTGTAACACATACCCACAAACATTTTAAAACAATTAAACCAACTTTTTTCACTTTGTTGAATATGCGAAAAAAGCGCAGCATTTATTTAAAAGCCGCTACTGCATGAGGTCCACGAGCACAACAAAAAAATGCCTTTAAAATATGCCAGCCACTGGAATAGAGAGAGGGAGCGAGTCGCAGGTTGCGGGTTATGCAGATCGTGGGGCCTGGCATGGGTATGCAACAAAGGTTTGCATATTTTATGAACTGCTAAAAACAGTTGAAGACCCCCAACTAAATATGGTCAACCGAAATCGAACCAAATTGTTGCACAGCCCAATGAGGTCAAGCGCATTGCGAAAATCTCTCGATTTTATAACTTCATTAAATATCGATAGAGCTTTTTAATGCTCTTAAATATTTAATGCCTGAAACAACAAAAAAAAGTCAGCAATAACATTTGTCGTTGTCTATACAATTGTTAAAAAATGGTAATTGTTAAATAATAAAGAACACAAAAAATATTTACAATAGAAAAAACGCTAAGTGACGCAATAAGTTATTATTTAAAATTCTTCGCTATTTATGTTGCAATTAAAGTTGGTTCAAATAATTGAAATATTTTTAAGCAAATTAAATTAAATAAATTTGTACATTTCTGACTGGGGCTAGGGCAGCAGAGGTGCATTGGGAAATCTATCAATTTTTTAATGCCGTAATATTTTTTAATAAATTAAATGTAAATTGAAAACAATTCATCTTTTTATTTTTGCACGCATTTTAACAATATAACTACTTATGAAATAAAAAAAATAATTAAAGAATATTATTTATATATATATATATATATATATATATATATATATATATATAAGATAAATTTCGTATTAAAAATTTAAATATTACGATGGAAAATTCCAAAACTAAACAATTAAATTTATCTTAATGAGAGACTAAGAAATTTAAATTAGGTATTAATTTATTATTTAATAAAAACAATATACATTTCTTAGTAAATGCTCGAGCTGAGCTTTTGTTTATTCCGATTTATGTTCAAATATTTTTTCTTTAAAAAATCATAAAGAAATATATATAAATAAGTATACATATATAAATATTGTATTTAATAAAAAATATATATAAAAAAATATATACGTCTAACTTTATAAATTTCAATAAAATTCTTGCGCTTTTCTGTTTATTTTTGCAATAATCTCTACTTTGTGCACTTCAAAGTAATCCCCATCAGATATTAGACTTTTGTGCCAACGTTTATTTCTATTCTCAAATTACCTCAAAAATAATTTTTTGTGATCTTGTTTAGCTTCTCCTTTATCGATAAGGCGTAGGAAGACTTTATCTTCCTTTCATGGGCCTTTTCAGTTTTTGGCAACAAGAGCAAGTCTAAGCTGAGGCTGCGACGTCATTAGTACATTGTCTCTGAATAAAATCGTTTAAGATTCTTTGACCGAATAGACAAAAATCAAAGACGAACCAAGCCAAATAGCTGTCAAACATTAACTACGCAGACAAAGCGGTCGAATTTTGGGGCATAGGTTAGGGATGGAAGATAACGAAAATCGAATATAATTTGAGATACTATTTAAACAGAACTCTTAAGATAAAGTTGAGAATCGAGGACAATATGATTTTGCAAAACAAAATATTTTCTATTAATTTTAATTTTATAAAATAGCTCCATCAATTTATTTTCTGTCATTTATAATTATATAATACATATTTATGGGTTAAAAATTTATTTTCTTTATTTTTTATTTTATTTATATTTTTTTATACATATTTATGGGTTAAAATATTTATAAATTTATTTTCTTTATTTTTTATTTTATTTACAAATTTATTCTACATATTTATGGCTTAAAATATTTATAAATTTATTCTACATAGTAAAAAAAAAATTAAATAAAACCTATCGAATAGATTTTTATTCCTTTCTATTTTACTGTGTAAAATAAATCTACAAATATTTTTTCTACACAATATATTGTATATAAAATCCACGAAAATAAATATTGATTTAGCAATCTAATTAACTAAAACTGTTTATAATAAATTTTGTGTCATCTAAGTGGAGCCGTTTGTTTGTAATTATTATTTATTACAAACAGAATATAAAAAAATAACCTCAATTAATGATCTAACAAAATTATATATAGTACATATAGTATGTACATATATATGCCTAGACCTCACTCCCTCCCCAGCGCTGAGTAAAATTATAATGAACCCTGTCGAAGGCATAATAACAATTCAAATTGCCGAACTCCAATTGAATAGACTACATAGAATACAATACATACAAATATATACCTATATATATATATATACACAAATAAATCTATATGCATGTAATATCCCAAATGAGCTCAGCAAATTTGAGGTTATGCCAAAACTTGCCTCAACATTACTTATTAACATATCGAAGCCATTGCAAGGAGCCCAAGACACAGGTCGTGGTAGGAGGGCAATACATAAAATACAGCAAACACACACACATACACACAATCGACTGCTGCTGTAGACAATACCATTTACATAACATCGAACCGTAACGTCAGGCAGCCAGGCAGGAGTCAGGCTTGGCAAGGCAAAAATGCGTATAAAGCTTAACATTAAATATTTATAAATATTACGTATACGTAATCGAATTGATTGATTTTGCAATTTCACGCAAGTCGAAACAAATGCAAAGACTGACAAAAGGAGCGAGTCGAGCATGATGAGAACGAGCATGTAAAACCAACCATTTCCAAGGAGCCAAACGTCGACCTGACCTGTCCTGTCCAGCGCAGGCATGCCAGACAGCCAGACTGTGGGGCAGTCAGGCAGTCAGTCAAGCGAACTGTGGGTAACTTGAAACGAACTAATACCAAAAGAATGGCCAAGACGGAATGTTGGGGCATTATTATGTAGGCACAGGCGGAGGCAGCAGCAGCAGAGTCTTAAGTGATTTCTAACTGAGGGGCCGCACAAGTCAGCAGCCAGATAAAATACATTATGGTAATGTGCGCACAGTAACAAGTTGTATGCTCGCTGCCACGCCCACACATTAAGGAAGGCAAACACACACACACGCACAGGCACGTAAACACTCTATAGAGCAGTTTACAAGCCGCATGGCCTAATCCTTTCACGTTAAACCAATGACCAGCAAAATACATTGAACTCCCAGTTAGGGATAGATTTAGAGTTGGGATTGGGTTACGGTTGGGGAATGCGTTGGTGGGGGCTTGGGGTTTACCAAAGTGGCGGCCGGGTCCACGAGATGCTTCATTGGCGCTATAAAATGCCGGCGGGCCGGCCGGCCGAAGCCGACGAAAAGTATCCGCAATCAGAAAGCGGCACGTGTTGCTGTCCAAGGCATTCCAATGGCCTCCCCACCACGCCCCCCCCCCTCACGTCTTGGTCAAGTTAACTGGGCGAGAGAGAAAAAGGATTCAAGAATCCTTGCCACTCGCCTAGTCCCCCTATTGGTAATTTGATGTTTTATTACATTTTTCGCAAATTTGATGCGTGTCCCTTTTTGTGTTCCTTTTTTTTTGTGTTTTTTGTTTTTTGTTTGTCCTGCTTTAAAATTTATGAATGTTGCCCCAGCCAGAGCCACCGACTGCGGCGGGTTGCACACTTTGATGGCCACATTATTGCCCCGCTTTATAATTGTCACACACTTTCTGACAGGCAACTGACTTTAACGATTATGTGACCATATTTAAATTGCACTTGAGCCTGGGCAAATGTTTACTGCGGCCAAGCAAGCTCAAATTATGCTAACATTTTATGTTTTCTAATTTGAATAGAAAATGATGAGAGCCAAAAAGAGGTTTAATAAGCAAATTATCGAGCTGTAGTTGAGACTAAAGGAGTTGCAGCTGAACTAATAATTAATTATGTAATATATTAAAATAAAATAATTTAATTAAAATAAATGCAAAAAAATAATATAATAAAATAAAATATTTGATTTAAAATAAATTGCAAAAAATAATATAATAAAATAGTATTATAGATATATATGATAATAATAATAATATTACATAATATAAATAAATATAAATAAGTGTATATAATTTAATAAATGTTACATAATATCAAAAATATGATATAATATAATAAATATTATATATTATTATAGAATATAATAAAATGTATTATGGATATATATGATAATATATAATATTACATAATATAAATAATTTTCTATAATTTAATAAATATTACATAATATAAAAAATATTATATAATATAATAAATATTATATAATACATTAAATACAATATAATATTTTTTTAAATATTTGTAATGTTTAGCTCAATTAAATTGAATTAATTAAAATAGTTTTTATATATAAAAATACATTTTTCAATGCCAAAAGTTGCATAAAAAGAAGCCTATATCTTAGTTTAATTTGGTATAGCTCATATTTCAACTAATATTCCGTAAAAAATCGTTATAGACACCTGCAAAAGCAAACTTGCAAAGTGTAGTTACCATATATTTAGTTAATTAAATAACCCAATAATTTTAAGAATATAATTCTTATTTTTTTCTGACATTAAACAATCATTTCATATGTCTGAATAGTGGACAGCGTCCACTGATTATACAAAATCAATGTTTGCAGATGCCAACTGTAAAGAAAATCATACCAAGGTTACAATGTCTATCATGCTCTTTTTAGAAACTATGGTGATATAAGAAAGTCACCCACATAAAGCAACGCATAGCATGAGCGAGCGCTCAAGCAACAAAGTCTCATATGCTAATAGAATCAGAAAAACTGCTAGTGCTCAATTATGAGCGCATTCCCTCTCCCTTTTCTCTTCTCTTTAATCGGGATAAGCGCTCAAGGCTCTAGCATAAAAAGAGAAACCAATTATCGTTCAATTAGTGCAGAGACTCGTGCGTCGGCAGCTTCGAAAATAGTCTAAATTGACTATAAATAGACTATTATATTGAATATATACATCGAGCAGCGAACAGCCAAAGTCACTTGCTCTCGCTTAAAGCAAATAATGCAATATAAATTATTGCACCTAGTAAAAAGAGGACATATAAGACTTCTAAGACTTGCAGACAAGGCTAACAGATAAATAAATAAGAGAAATCAATGAACAATACATGCAAGATATTTTAAATAAATTAAATTGCTTCTACCAATGATGCAGCACGTAATGACCCTGCTTGCTGCAGTAATATCAAAGATGTTAATGAAATCATTAGTCAAATGCAAGTAAGCCTATGAATAACACCCTATATAGCTTCCCTTATATAAATAATTTACTAACTACATGTAAATAGTATTGTAAATATTTTTGTTATTATCTATGAATATCTTTGTTTTGTTTTGAATATCTTTTTACTTTTTTTTTGTTGTTATTTTTTAAGATAATATATATATATAGTAAATGAAAATTATATTAATAAAAAAAATTATTTTCGTTGCAAATTATTGAAAATTTCATTCGAATATGAGTCAGAAATGATTAAACTCAAAAATGCTGGGTGGGTCATTATTACCAACTATATATTACCTAAAATGTCCCACATATGTCTAACCACCTCCACATATTCTACAACAAAATTCTCTCAAAAAAAGGTAATAAATATTAATAAAAATATTAAATAAATAAATCATTTGTTTGTAATTCAATTTCGCAGCTGGCACATTATTATGACACATTATTATGACATGATTGTTATACATGACACAAACACATCAGTCAGAGGGCCGCCTCGGCTGTGCCAGCTCTGCCTTCCCCAGCTCAAGGTGCAATTTTCGACGAGTTGGCCAAATCTGTGCGGCAGCAGCAGCAGCAGCAGCTCGAGTGCTCGCCTCGAGCCCTGCCAAAGTGGCTGGCTTGTTAGCGTTAACTAAGGACTTGATGTTGCCCCAGAAAAGCCAATTGAGAGGCGTCAAATCGCATGATCTCGACGGGCAATTGATGGGAGCGCGTCGTGCCCTGACTGAAGCGCTCAATTTCTACTTTACAACAAGTGATGCAACAGTTGCATTGCTAGTGTGGAATGTTGAGTACTTGTTGAGTGGGAATTTCGATAAACAAAGCTTATGGAATATATATTACAGCTATAACAAACAATTCGATAAGTGAATATAGCTGTTTGTTATCAATAACTGAAAGACAGTTCTGGAAAAATATTAATATAAATGGCAATAAGAAAACATCAACGAAGTGGCACAACAAATCCATATACCAGCTTAGAAGTCGATTGAGTGAATATTTCAACAATCGATTGTTATCGATAACTTTAAAAATAGTTGATATATAGTTATCGGATATAGTGTAGCCCTTGTTTGATGTCTCGATATAAGTGCAGAATAAATTATGAACTCTTAATCTAAATATATTTAAATAACAGCAACAAAGCTTCATTTGAGATGGATGAATAATTCCATATGTCAGCTCAGGATGGGCTTGCTGTTAATTTTAGTTCAGCTAACTCAGTGTCTAAGCCAGTTAGTTATTTTATTTGAAGAATGTATAGTAGATATTGACAGATGACAGTTAGTATTTCTCTAAAATAACATCAAAGAGCACGTTATAAATTTTAAATGCATTAGGTCTAAGAATATTTTTCTATTTATAGCAAACAGTTGCACCCTTTAGAGTATTTTGCTTCGTAGAGTAGTAACTCTAGTAATATCATATATTTCTTAAAGATAAGTTAAGATTAAAAATGTATTATATTTCTATATGTAAAATGTATTTATTTTTTTTTAGCCTAAACAATTATCTTACAACAATCTGATACAGCAACTCCATAAAGTCAAAAAGAGCTCAACTAACACATTTATAAAGATAAGCCCGAAATTGAAAGCAGATATGCACCTTCTATATAACCCTTACTCTGCTCAATTAACGTGCTCAAATACATTTCTAAATATAATATTAATTAATAGAACTTTCGGCTTTACTTACCACGAGCAAAGCTGCCCGAATCAGCTTAGTCTTCCAATAAATTTGCGCTGGCATTTTTATCTGTGTTTTCTGGTAATCATGGTTTCCATGCTGTAATTAGAAATCGAAGGTGTTTTAGTTTAAACATCAAGGAGCAGCGCAATCGGGGCGTAATACAAACATAAATAATATGCAGCGCACAGGTAAAGGCAGGTAAACAAACCCATAAACCAATACAAACACAAGCACAAGCTACATAAGCAGTTAAATCAATATGAAATGTGTGTTTGGGCGGGGAATGTCGTTTTGCATAATTAAACTAAATATTGTTAAATCTTTGCGTATGCAACGATTAATGAAGGCAACAACACGCAGCGACAGCTGACTTGCTGGGGCAAGGCTTGGAGAAGAGCTCCAAATTATGGCTGACTCTTTGGAGCATCCCTCGAACATAAACAACAAACAGCAACAGCAACAGAAAGAGCAAGAGCAAGCGCTACAGTGAGCGTAATAAATACGTTTATGGCTCTGAGACATTTGTCATTCAAATTAAGTACAAACGACATTACTCATTTCATCCCAGGCTTCAGTCCGCCCGCCCACACGGCAAACAAGGCGGCATAGTGGGCATGGCACTCGACAACAAATTTCACAAATTATGCTAGCAAACAGTATTTGCTCTTAAATTTCCTTGTTTCTTTTCTGTTTCTCTTCTTCTTTTCTTTTTTTTCTTAAGCAAAAAATTTAATTTAGATTTATGCACGTTAATTTGGTTGGGGCTGATTTTGCTGCCTCGACTTGGGCTGCCTGCTGTTTATTTTGAATTGATTTTATTTAACAGTCAAGCAATTTGTTTGGCCCGAACGGGAAGAAAGGAGTGGGCTGGGGGTGGTGATGGGGTAGAAAGGGGTGGAGTGGACTGGAGTGACAGGCGAAATTATTTAATGTACTTTTAAATATACGCACGTAATTGTAGAACGGAAATCGGGAAGCAGCAGTATGCTACCTTACTGAAGAAACTAAGAGTCTTTTAGAAATATTTTGGGAAAAAAACAGTAAGCAAAAAAATAAAATATATCTAGTAAAATATTAATAAATTGTCCATAATTTACTTAGAAACAATTTGTTGTAAAAATTATATTTAAATAGATATCATGGTAAGGAGCATATTCAGATAACGAACTATAGTACTTTTTAAGGAAAGTGTTCTAAGCTCTGATGGAGTTTATATTGTTAATACATATGTGAATATAAATATGTGTTCTTCACAAATATAACTGCTTTTATTGCAAACAATGATATTATATCATCAAAAATCATTAAGATTCACATAACAGTAAGATAGATAAACATATATATATATAAATAATTATTTTTTAAAAAGTTCTCCCCAAAATATAGTCAAATAAAGTGCAGAAAATTCTATGCAAATTTATAGTTAATATAGTATTTTTTTAGAAAATTCTTATATGCTTATGTCTATTTAAAAATTATATAAATATAAATATCTTTATACAAAGATATATATAAAAGATATAAAGATTATATATCTTTATACAAATTTGCATTCATATATCACAATATTATAGCAAAAATAAATAAATAAATAAAAATGATATATAATAATTTAGTAATAAAATAGTTAATTTAAAAAATTATTGCCAGCTCCACATGTCTATATATCTATATCTATATCTATCTATATCTTTATATTCATATAAAAAACCGTAAACAAATTAATTTATTTCCCATTTATCTTCCCATTTTCATACCTATCTAAAGGGTATTTTCGCGTCAAGCGCACTCGAACTGTGCACTCTGCTTTGAGTTTGCAAATTACGTAATTACCTTTTAAAGAGTTGATTAAAAAGCAAACTGCATTAAAAAATGTTCATGAAACTTTCGATGATTAAATTAATTAAAAACTTGCAACACTGTATTATGTAGATATATATAGGTATATATATGTCTATATATACCTATTTCTCACTGCAGCATTTCAATTAATGACCATAACTTATGAATGTGCCAGAGAGAGAGAGATAGAGAGAGGCAGAGTAAGGCAGCGATATTCGCTGTTAGCCTAATCAATCCTAAACCATTTGAATGCTCACCGGGGAACACTTAAGGTCGCCGAGCACGTACCACAAATTGGAAAATGCTAAAAATACATGAGACCAATTAGTTTTCTTTTTCCAGCCCAGCCGAGGGACTCGAAGTTTACATCCATTGCAAATGGAAGTTTACAACTTTTCCCTGTTGCCTTTCATCCATATTTTCTAATGTAAAAGTTTTTATTTAATAGGCGAGAGCATTGGGTGTGGTAATTATGCGCAGATAGCCGTGAAAAATATCTCACTGCACGGCAATTCCTCACTAAGCTGCTCGACATTTGGAATGCGTCGCTGCTGTTGCTGCTGCGGTTCGTTGCGGCTGTCAACACTTGTGACCTGTGGCAGCCAAGCACAGCCCCCCACTACCACGCCCTCTCCCACTCCCATCTCCCCCTGCCAAATATAAAAAATCAAAAATATAACTTCAAATATTACAGACACGAGGTCATAAATAAAATGTTGGCCTGGGCCACCTTATTCCAATGCCTGAACACATGAGCTCTCTCCCTCTCACTCTCCCTCTCTCTCACCCTCTCTCTCTCTCTCTCTCTATAAGCTCGCAGGTGATTTTATGTGATTTTTATATATTTCTGTGTGTGTTTTCTCTTGACTTGGGCAGCTCAAACGTAATGTAATTAGTTGGCCCAACCAAAATACATAATGAGCACAATTTAAAGATTTATTTGCTGCGCCCAATCGAAGCGAATTCTTATATATTTTTAACTACCTGAACTCTCATTTAAATGGAGCTATAATAGCATTAATTTTCCTTTTAAATCCATAAATAATTACAGATTTTTTTCAGTCATATGTGATTTTACTTTACATTTACTTGCGGCGGCTCATTTCTTATGCATTGCAATTGGAGGCAAATTTCGTGTGGCTTTTCGTCTTTTTTAAAGTTTGATTAAACTTCCCTTGGGTTATTTGCATAACGTTACGCAATTAATTAAATAATTAAAAACTGATTTCGTATGCTCCGCTTTCAAACGACAGCGGAAATCGGACAGACAACGCGCAGCCAGACAAAAAAAAGGGGAGACAAGTAAAGAACGCTCGAAATGAATTAACTATGCTCTTGTTTTTAATACACTAACGGGCAGGTTGATTGAAGTTTGTTAGGGGAGATGTAACGCATAAACATAGGAATATATCTAGTATGTAATTGTATGAAAAATATATATATTACATCCATATCAAAAATATTATTATTAACAATATATATTATATGAATTGTTAAGATATTTAAAATTTTATTTAAATTCTCATATTTTCTTCATAATCGATAAGGTTTGATTTTACTTTACATATTACATAAGCAGAAATTAAAATTCTCAGAATAATAATTTAAGTTATTGAATAATGGAATCCCATTTTAAATGTATTCTAATTCTTTGGAATTTATTTATTTAAAATTGAGTAAGTAATCAAGAAAGATTAAATTTTAACACTTTCCCTATACACAAAATAAATTTCTGTTAGGCTTTAGGATAAAAGCACAAAATACGGTCCATGAGTTTTATAAAAATTAATTTGATTATTGGCAATGAGAATAGAACAATTACAGCCTATGCAAAACATTCTAGCTACCAAATAAGCCAACAAACCTATTTAACACGGTTTAGAGTATGCCCCAAAATCGATTTAAATGCCCTGTACGCCCCTAGTAAACAAAGGAATTGATGGATTTTATTTATTATACCCTGAACCCATTGAAAATATGAATTAATTTTTTCTCTATATGCATGTATAATAAGCATATTTTAATTAGGTAGAATTCCCAGCTAGTTTGAGACAGAAGAAGATCTCAAACTAGCTGGGAATACTAGCTCTTTATACTTCTCTTTTAGCTGGCTCACTCAATTTTAAGCTTTAAATAAAATTAAAATTGTTTACAGGATATAATATCATGTCTCAAAATAAGCTGAAGAATCTTTTAGAAGAGGGTAAGGGTATATCTATAATACAATTCTTTTTTTTTTTTTGAATATTTTTTTATCAGAATATGTATAAGGCAATTATAGAGCAGCTATATAGATAACCTTATAGTATAGCTCTTTTATTATTTTGTAAATTAGAAACCCTATAGCAACCTTACAATGCTGACAGAGTACGTTTTTTCTACAATGCATATGCTTTTCAAATGTTTTTATAATATGTATATAGAGAAGAATCTTTAGAAAGAGAAAATCTTGTGTCTATAGCTTAACTCTTTTCCTTAAAGTCTCTTATAATACAACTCACTTATGAATATAAGAACTACAGTCCTTAAAGCCAGCTCTCAGCTGCTAACAGGGTATCTACAGCCCAAATTTGTTTATATATATGTTCGTAAATAATATATGTATGAGCAAATATATCAAATCGAATTATAGAGCATCTTTTGTCTATGTTTTCACTCTCTTATTAATAATAACAATAAACACTAAAGTATCTTTTGTATCCCTTCATTACTATAGTTTCTATACAGTGTATTTCCCTATCCAACTCTCATCTCTAACATCTGCCACGCCTATAGCTCATCTGTGCTTTGGTTAGTGCATTGGGTCTTCGACTGGCTGGCAACGCTGGCAAAGAGTTCTCTTTTATTGTGCCCTTTATTCGTTCACCTCATTCCCTTTGTCATTGTCATTGGTGTTGTGCTTGTTGTTGTCCATTTGGTTGCTGCTGCTGCTGCTGCTGCTGTTGCTGCAAATGTTGCGCATTGAACTTTTAATTAGCAAAAGTGACGTCTGCTTAAGCGAACAACCCCAGCAGAGCGGAGGCCCAGCGCCAGTGCCTGGCTGAAAGGTAAGCCGTGTAAGGTGCCAGCTGTCGGTGGATGGGTTCCGGTTCAGCTCTGACAGAGAACTCCGCGCCCCCAACCCCAAAAAGCAAATGACAACAAAATGAAATTCATTTCTATGCACAGATTGTTTGCCCGCGCACCCGGGCGGTCGTTCGGGCGGCTGGGCGTGGCATTGCATAACATTGTGTTTGTTTATGTTTCGGGGCTTTTATGATGTCGTAGTCGTCGTCGTCGTCGTCGACAAGTTCATAAATTATGAACAATTAAAATGTTGCCCGGGAATTGCTTGAGGTCGGGCCAGATTGTTAGGGCTACCTGCACGGTTAGTTCATCAAAAATGTTTGCATATGTGACAATCAGGGGCAGGGACTAGAGGCAGGGGCAGGCTGACAATTGAAGCGTGAGCTACAGTGAAGCCAGGCAGCTAGCGGCTTTGCCTCACTTGTCATTTGTGCTCCATACAGTTTTTATTTCAGTTTTTAGTTTTCTGTCCTCACTTAATGTACATAAATAGTGAACAATAAAAGCAACAAAAATTTCAAGTCCCATTCAAATCTATGTATAGTCCGTCAATCACAACGGCCGGAGATCCGGCGCATTAATCCATACCATACAGGTGAACAGCGAACTTCAGCTAAGCAAGTCCTTTGATACCCTGTATACCCAGTAACTAAACCAGGCTGCCAAATGTCTACCTATTCGAAAGCTGTGGGCCCTTCAACACGAGCATCGGAGGACGCTCAAAACGTGAGTAACTCGAAGAGATGACACTTAAAAGTCTTTTAATCATTTATATATATTAAATATTACACAACAAATTGATATTCAATTATTTTATATATATTTATATATATTTTTATATTTAGTGGTTTATATCAAATATTATTTTTATACCCTGAGCCCATTGAAAATGGGAAATCAGGGTATAATGTTTTTGTTGGATGTATGTAACAGGCAGAAGAAGGCGTGGCAGACCTCATAAAGTATATATATTCTTGATCAGGACGACAAGAGAAATCGATTTGGTCCTGTCCGTCCGTCTGTCCGTTCGTCCGTCCGACCATCTGTCCGTCTGTCCGTCTGTCCGTATATAGCTCTACAAGAGCTAGAGACTCGAAATTTTTTTTGTAGGTCCGTGTATAGCACGCGCAGATCAAGTTTATTTTAAAAAATCGATAACTATCCCCAATTAATTGTTATCGATTTTAAACAAAATCGAAATTCAGTTAAAAAATTATATCTCGCCCATCTTTTAAGCTAGAGGCACTAAATTTTATATTTAGCTTTATATGTATTTTATGCAGTTTCGAATTTTGTTATATTTTGGATACCGGCCCCGAATTCCCCCAAATTCTATGAAAAACACTGATTCGACGGAGCTCAGGGTATCCCCTAGTCGGTCACGCCCGACAAGAGTTTTCTTACTTGTTTAATATATTTAACTCTCTTCCCACACAGCCTTCTAATATGTGGAAGCCCGATTTTCCCGATTGGTATTATTATAATTCGATGCTACCCACCGCCAACGCACAACTGACAAATACAAATACAACCTATCAACAACAACAACAACAACAGCAACAGCAGCAGCAAGCATATATGTCATCGGGCTCATTATGCCAGCCAAATTATGCGTACATGCCTCAAGTGCAGCAGTCACCGAATCAGTATGCTCAGCACGAGAGCCTTAACGTTAATGGATTGAGCCGAGCTCAGATGCAGTCGCAGGCTGTGGCTCAGGCGCAGCAGCAGGCCTGGCTGGCCTATCAGGCACAGCTGCTGAAGCAGCAGCAAACCTACAGCTATATGTATGGCTTGAATCAGCAATTGGCTGGTAGAGCTTATCATCATAATGAATCGTTCATGCAACAGTCCGCACGCCAGGCGCAGCCTTCAATGCAATTGGTGAGAAAAAGCTAAGTCTCTCTCTCTCTCTCTAATCTTAACTCTCATATTCCCCTTTAATAGCTGGATCGAACCGCTCAATCGGGCAGGTCGCACCTATCGCCATATGCCAATCAAATCAGCTTGCCCAGCAGCGGTCAGCATCAGGATTACTACTCTCAGCTGAGCAGCGGCGGCAGTCTCAATCGCATCGATAGCATCTCTAGCTTTATGGATAAACAGGGTCTGCACATACGGGACTCCACACAGGATATGGACATCTATCAACGCATTGCGGCACGCCAACTCAAATCGGCAGTGACGGAAGAGAAAGAGGAAGAAAAAGAGCAACAACCTGAACAAATTAAAGGAGGGACAATCGCACCCAAAGACTCTAAGGCTGAGATGAAACAGAAAGAGAGCAAGTCGCCGGCTAATTTAGTTGTCAAGGAGTCTAAGAACAGTTTGCTGAAGAAACTCGGACTGATCAAGCAACAGAAAGCCAAACCAACAGATTTATCAAAATCCGATTCAAATAGTCAAGAGAGCAAAAGTCCGAACAGCTCACAGAAGCCGCGCAAGAAGCCCAATTTGTTTAAGCGTATCTTTGGTGCCATGCATTATCCCTCCCCAAAGGTAGACTCCACTGTGAAGGAGCAGGATCTAGACGAAGCATTACGCTTCGAGAAAATGCGAAATAAGCATTAGATAATTAAGTAAGCAGCAATAGTTTATGATAAATGCTAGCTTGTTATACACAAAAAACTTTAAAACATAAATAAAAACGAGTTACTTAGGCACACAAAACAAAACAATAAAAATAATAGAAAAAAGTTAACTAAATTGAATACATATTTCATGTGAAAAGTAACTATTATTTTTGCCTAAAAAGTTTGTGCCATTTCTTAAACTAATATGACTTATGTGAAAACGTAATAAATATTTGTCGTTTTAATCATTTTCTATATGATTTGAGCTTTAGCTTGATTCTGTAATCCACTTTTTTTTTAGATTTAAAAACAAATATTTAATTTAGTATCGATATATATTTGTGAAAATGATTTTTACTTTACCATAACTAAAGTTGAGTATTATATACACAAAAATTATTAATTTGGTGTATATCATTTTAATGGTTTCAAAGTTATTTTATTTTAATAGAGAGTGCCCGACTAGGAGATATCCTGACAGCCGGCGCAGAGTTGAAATGCTGCGCTTGGGCTTGCATAAGCTTGCATGGAGTTTACTTAATTAATTTGTATAATAATATTATCTCTACTCAAACACAAGTCTCTAGTTCTTGAAATATATTTTATAGCGAAGTCAAGAAAGTTTTGAAAACCCAAATATTTAAAACCTGTCTAATTATCAACAAAGCACATTAAATTGAAAGTCTCCAATTTTTTTGGCATTCAAGCTACGCTTCAAACCCATTGGGGTTCCTGATCAATAATAAATATACTTTGGGGACTCCACTATGCCTCCTCCTTCATGTTACCCACACTTCCACTAAGCCATTATACCTAAAATTGCCATTTTGAATGGATTATTTCCATATCTAAACACACTTCTCATTTTTTCAATGGAAAACAGCAGTGTGCGAACTCTTGTCCAGCTATGTTTTCCAGGAAAGCGTCGTCGAAATTCCCATCTATGTTAAATTGACACCACTGATGATTGGCTTTTAACCCACCGCAACCGCTCAGCGGCTCAGTGACAGCGGTTTCCGAGCATGTCGCAAGCGTGAGCGGCGCCTCATTAAACAGCCATCATCGCTTATTAATTTTGACATTTCGATGGCCATATATCATTATTCAGCTAACAAGCCATCCCAGCAAGCACCACCAGCAGCTCGTCAGCCAACACAGCCGCAGAGCCGCATAGCATTTGCCAGTTAGACAAATTCCAAAAAAGAGCGAAACAAAAAACACCCGAAAATAATTGCGCAGTTAACACGCTAATCAGCTCGTTACCAACTCTTTGATTTCGAACTCAATGAAAGCCATGCCCATATTTCTGGCCCGCACAAAACACTTTTGACAAGTTTTCCCGCAGGTTTCCAAATGGAAAACGCAGCGAGGGTGGCACAAAAAACTATTTAACTAAGACTATACCAGAAATCTAGAGATGGGAATATATTTAATGTATAAAATATATCAAATATGTAATTATAAAATATATAAGATATATAAAATATATGTAAAGTTAAAAGAATATGTAAAATAAAAGTATTTAAAAGTTTATAAAATATTTAAAATATATGTAAAATTAAAAAAATATATAAAATAAAAGTATATAAAATTATAAATAAATAATATAATATTATAATTATAAATAAATAATAATATATAAAATTATAAATAAATAATAATATAATATATATAAAAAAAAAAGAGATATAAACAAAAAAATAAAATTAAATAATAATCTATATTTTTTATTATTTTTTTTATTTATTAATATTTATATTATTCTTTTAGTTTTATGTATGTTAAGTATTTTATTTTATTTTAATAAAATATATTAAAAATTTCTATAATCCTGAAATAACTCTATTATTTATCTATAAACTAATTTGTTTACCTAACTATATCTAACTCATTCCAATCACTTCCACTTAATAACTTACATTTCTTTGACAATTACAGCTGCTTTAAACTACTCGATTCACCCTCGCTTATGGCAGCTCATTAACATTTCAATAAATTGCTGTAAATCTTATTGCATATGGGCGTGGCACTAGTGTTTGCCTATCATTAGTAACGGCTCAGAGCAGAAGGTGCAACAACTGCGACGCGGTCAGCGAAAAATGCGACGCTTCATTGCATCACAAGCACAGCCAAAGAGAGAGAGAGAGGGAAAGAGAGAGGGGGAGGGAGAGGGGGGCAGACTGCAAGAGACCCAACCTATATAGAAGTCAATATATCTGCATATGTTTTTTGTCATTTTTTTTGTAGTATAAAACGTTAACGAGGTCGACACGAAACTTGTTGCCCTGTTATGACTTCTGCTCGCAAACATGACGTCAAATCGAATTGGCAGTCATATTACATATATATAGATATATATACAGATGTATATACGTATATCTGGATAAGAATTCCAAAAAATTGTGTGCACCCATGACCAAGTCTTAAACCACATTGTCTGCCTGACAGCCACAGCGAGCAATAAGTTTCAAATGGAGCCGACGTCGACGTCGTCGTCGTCCATGTCAACGCGAAGAGCGATGAGCTGTGCTCCAAGTGGGGTGGCCGAGGCAAGGGAGGAGGAGTGGGCCCTCGCAGATTGAGAGGACAGAGCTGCAAGAGGCGCTATGCAATGCATTGCCATCATTGTCGTTGCAAAACGTTTCGATTTCAACGAATATCATTCAAGTATCTCAGCGTGCACTGAAAGAAATCAGTGGAGTGTGCTTAAGCAAATTTGATGCTCCAGCGAATTGGAGGAATGTTATAAATGTTAAGAGCTTCAAAATGCTTAAATGTAAGCAAATTGAATAAATAAAATATGAAATCAGAGGAATTTGTACTTAATTTTTAAAATGTTGAGATCATAAGACAAAAAAAAATATTATTTATATTAATAAAATTTAGTTTTATATAAAATAAATTTAAAAAATACTTTAAAGTGTTTTATATAACTTATAAAATAAAACAAATATTTAATTTATTTAAATAATATTTTAGAAAATTATATAAAATAAATTTTTAAAAATACTTTAAATTATTTTATATAACTTTTAATATAAAACAAATATTTAAGCAAAAAATATTGGAAATATATTAATAAATAAACCAAATGAATTACTTATTTTTTTTGTAATTTATGAAATTTATATAATACACATAAAAAAAATAAATAAATATAAAAATTTATTAAATCTACAGCAAATGATTGAATATTTATTTTTTTATATTTATACATTTTATATAAATTCATATTCTATATATAAAATATTTATTTATTTGACTTCTATAAGAGAATATAATTCATAATCCTTTTCTAGCTTCATTAAAAACCCGTTATTAAATAGGCTAAATATTTATGCCTTTAATGAAATCCACAATTTAACTCAAATAAAAACTATTTTGAAGAAAAGTTTTGCAACCACTTGAAGTGGTGCAGCCGCAGACACATTAAAACCATTTGAAAGCCTCAAGAAGGAAAGAGAAAATAGAAAGTATCAAATAGAGAAATGAGAATTCTTTTCTTTTTTTTATTGTTAAGCCAATAAATTATTTAGCATGTATAAATCACAGGGGCACGAAAGTTGCGCTGAAAACATGTTAAAGCCATTCAAAGATTTATTTCGAGAAGCGGCTCGAGAGGCTGCAGCGAGTGAAGAGCCCGAGCTGCCAGGCTGGAGCTGGAGCTGGAGCAGGAGTCAAGTACAAGCGTTGAGAGAAAGCACGCAATAAAATGAATGAATGACTGAAGGGGGGCGGGAATGAGTGAAGGAAATACGAAGAAAGAATGCAAGGCTGGAACGGCTGGAAAGGAGTAGGCAAAGTTTTGTGGCTGTTAGCGCTTTTTATTTTAATTTTTCACTCGTTTCGCAAGATTTTCCAAATGCCGAGTGCCGCTTGCCAGTCGCATTGAGGTTTATGTGTGTCAGGCTAGGGCTCGAGCAGAGTCGCGCCGAACCGAGCTGGATTGTGGGAAACAGCAGGTAGAGTCTCCAGCAGGAACCACCAGCCCATTAACCTGCAACACACGCACACACTCAGCGCACACACAACATATCCGCCACTTGGCAACCCAAACAACTTGCGCTAAACTTTGACAACGTGAGACGAAGCGCGATATAATATATATATACCCTGGAATTGCCTAAGGAGAGAGCTTGACCGTGAAAATCCTTCAATATTTTTCTATGCATTTGTACTAATTCTTTTAAGATTGCAACAAATAAATAATTGTTCTACATTTATTAAAATTGAAGACAAAAGTTTATCTCTCTTAAATTGCAGCTAGACATTGATAATTTAAAAAAATATATTTCTAAATTGTTTTCTCTAAAAACCATAAATTTTTTTATTTTATATTTCAAGAATATAATACTTGATAATTAAAAAAAATATTTCTAAATTGTTTTCTCTATAAAACCAGCTCAGACGTATATTCTATATTTTTTATTTTATATTCACAAGAATATAATATATATATATATTTTAAGCTTTATGTAGTTATGTAGAAGTATATTCTATATATATATTTTTTTATATTTCAAGAATATAATATATTTTATTTTAAACTTTACGTAGTTACGTAGAAGTATTTTTTTTATTTATTTTTATTTTATTTTTTTTTTATAAAATAATATTCATGTTTTTTTTTTTTTAATTTATGTATTTGGCCAATTTACTTGTATATACGTATTTTTATCAATTTAAAAATTTCCTATATATTTATTTAAACTTTGTATGCACTGTAGATAAGTTGATATCAAATGTAAATCGTCCCAGTTTAAGATCAATTATTTTTTAAAAATTAAAAAAATTTCTTCTGTTACTCTAAAAAAGTATATCATATTCTATTCTATCTATTTTGCTCCTATAATATCCGTATATCATAGATATTTAGCTGTTATAATATCTGTTATCTCTCTCTATGGTATATGGATATTATACAATAATATTAGTTTTAAAATTTTTGAAAATATTAGATATATATATTGACTTTCTTCCTAAAAAATACTGAATATGTACTAATATTTCTCTTAGAACCCAGCCCAAGCACCCTAACAGCGCACATTCTAGTCGAGCAGCTTCAACCAAACCGATTTCACTTGTTAGAACTGAACTGGTTCGCCCAGCTGTGGGGCTGCAGCTATGTTCGAGCTGGAGCTGTAGCTGTAGCTGTAGCTGTAGCTTCTGCTGCTGCTCTTTGATTTCGTGGCAGCTTTTAAGTGTTTAACTTCCTCAACTGGCGCTGAGCGTAGCAGACGGCACAACTTTATGCAGCCTCATAATTTACGGCCCTTGCCGATTCCACTTTAAGGACTCGCGTGTCTCCAGCTCTGGATCGGCTCGCGCCCGTTGAGCAGTTGCATTAACGTCGCAAAACTTCGTTAAGTTGGATTGGGAATTTCTTTTTCCTTTTTCCTTTTTTTTTTTTGATAAACTCCTCACAAGACACAATCAAATACGAACTGGGGCTGAAGTGCGCCAAATAATCATTAGTGGAGCGCATTAAACGCTTCTTAAATGAAGTCACAAATTAGACGATAATCAGCCATGAGCTGATAATTCTCTAATGTGTTCTTAAGTTGCTGGACGCAATTAAGGATGGCTATGAAATGGTGCTCTCTAATAGTATGAAAGACTATGAGCTATAGAGGAACTTATATAAGTTAAATAAATAATTTTAGTTAATATATTAAAAAAGAATTTGAGAGAAAAAAACTTTATATAAGAATGCATTAATATATAACTAAAATTCTTATAAAAATTTGGATATTCTCGAGAAAAGTTCGATTAAACTTAAGATTTATATTCCTAAATTGATTTTCATATCTTAAAACCCTGCCTCAAATAGATACTTCCGTTCAAGCTAAAGCTTACATTTAACAGCTTTTCAAAAGCACTTTCGAAAACCTTTCTAGACAAGTGCCATAAAATTCCTGCTTTTAGCACATATTGAAAGAGGGTGAGATGAATAACAACTACCTTTAACTATCCTAACCATATTGTAACACTTGGAAACATCTAAAAGCTTTATAGACGCACTTAAAGCTCTTTACGATTTACGTTTGTTTATTCTCAACTTTTCTTTTTTTTTTGAGCTGAGAAAACAAACGCCTTGGACCCCAATAAACGCATAAATATAGCAGCTGCTTGAGCCCAATCGAAATCGCCATAAACTGTGCGTACTATATATGCAGCGCCCCTTCTCCTCCTCCTTGCCCAGCCTGTCATACGTACAGCTTAATAAAGGCGGCTAATCTGAGAGGCACACACACACACACTCACACACACTGAGATGTTGTCAGAGTTCTTTATAGAAATGTTCGCACACAATGGGCGCATTATGTCGCTCGTCTGCGTCGACTTTTTAAATAAATTATAAAATATTTAAGTATTTTAAAGGCGAATTTCATTGGAATCGCAGCAACAACAAAAAAAGTATGAGAAGTGCCAAAGGAGGATGTACCGACTGCTGAATGCGCTTTTGTAGAATATTCAATATATAGATATATGAAACTTTTAAGTAAAATGAAGAAAGCTTGAGAAAAAAACCTACAAATATTTGTTGAAAATAATTCAGTTTAATTAACTAGCTCTCATTAAACCCTGCCTCAATATTAAAATATGAAAATAATGAAATTTAATAAATCAAATTATTTTAAAAATATATTTTCGAGTAATAAAACATGAAATTAATTAAATTTTTAAATAAATTTCATTATTTTCATATTTTTTAACTCAAAATTTTATGTTATTCTTAAAAATTTTAATTTAGCTTTTACTTTTCTCAAAATTTATAGCTCAAAAAAATGTAAAAAAGAAATTTAATTTAATTAATTCATTTGGCTTTCATTTTTCACATTATTTTTAATGTAAGAAACGAGCTAAGAATTGTGTTAATATAATTTAAATATATATATTATTTAACTATAATATAATATAGTTTTCATTATTCTCATAGTTTATAACTCAAAAATAATTTTCAAAAATAATTAAATTTAATATATTAATTTTGCTTTAATTATTTTCATATTTTCTAATAAAAAATTGAATGAAAAAATATATTTTTTTTAAATTGTTATTTAATAATAAAAGAAATAATATTATGTATTCGTTTTCGTCTTCTTTTAATATTTTTTTTTCAATCACTTTCAACACTTTCAATCCCATATACTCCACTTCCCTTTGCCCACACATTGTAAGAGTATGCAAAAGTCAACGACTGCCACAGGGACAAACGGACGGACGCACGGACGGACGGCCACAGTGGCAGACGTGCCAGACAAGGACTGGCCGCCAGGAAGTTGAAGGAAGCGCATACAATGTGGGAATGTCATTTTGCTACAGAATGTCACAGCCTTTCCATCTCTCCCACCCTCTCCCACTCTCCCACTTCATCTTTCTTTTACTGTTATGTGCGGCTGACGTTGTTGCCTTGGATGCCCGCTCTCTTCGCCTGCAGCTGTCAGTGCGTCGTCTTGTTCTCTGCTCTTCATCTTTTCTCATTGTGCAGAGTGCACGGTAGCAACGGTGTAAGCGAACAGCGTTCACATTCAATTGGAACTGATTGCGAGCCAGCGTCCTGCAGTCGCTCATTAATGATTTTTTCCCTACATATCTTAGCTAAGCTGGGGATTATCATATGTTGGTTTACAAAAAAAAAGGAGAAGAAATTTCCAGTCTGATACTAAATTGTTTGCGTAAAAATATCCATTACACAGGGAGAGAAATGCAATCCAAAAATGTCCCCTCAAGCTGTGCTATGTAAATTTACTCGCATTTATTCTCATTGTATTTCACAAGCAATACAAAACTCTCTCACACACACACATGCACACACCCGCATCTAGTTGCTGCGTAAATTCTTATGCTCATTTTACGCTTCCCATTGAAATGGGGAATTCAGGGTATATTGGTTCTGTGAATATGTATGTAAGAGGCTGAAGGAGGCGTAATACGCCCCCTAAGGTATATATACTTGATCAGAAAGACAAACTGAGTTGATATAGCTCTGTCCGTCTGTCCTTCTGTCCGTGTAAACGCAGCGATCTCGTAAACCCCAGAAGCTAAAGACTCAAAATTTGATATGAATACTCGTGCATACCATACGCTAAGCAAGTTTCTCTTTTTTTTTTGATAGCTCATTCCATTTCCTTATTAGCGATAAGAAATCGATCAGTTGACTCTGTTTTTTTGCCATAGCCCAATAACCGTGAAAGCAAAAAACTTCAGATTTGCGTTTAAGATTTCTGAAATGAATACGCACATTTAGTATTTTTTAAAATTTGGATACCTCCTCCCTATCCCCAAAGTTTGAATAAAAAACACGCATATCAAATACTAGAGATTTGTGTTTTAGAAAAAAAAAAAAAAAAAAAACATAGACAATCTGATTATACTCTAAAAGTTTCATTAAGAAAGTCCATATAGAAGCAAAGTTATTCAGCAATTAATTTCCCATATTCAGGGTATCTCCTGGTCGAGTCGAAAACTCATACCATTTCCTTAGTATCGATAAAAAACGATCAGTTGACTCTGTTTTTTTTTTTTTGTCATAGCCTAATAACCGTAAAAGCTAGAGACTCCAGATTTGCTTTTAAGATTGCTGAAATGAATACGCACATTTTATATTTTTTAAATTTTGGATACCTCTCCCCCTTCCACAAAGTTTAAAAAAAAAACCCGCATATAAAATACTAGAGATTTGTGTTTTAGCAAACATATAAACAACCTGCTTATACTCTATAAGATTAATTAGAAAGACTTGTGCTTCAGCGAAAACAAGCATATGGACAATCTGATTATACTCCAAAAGTTTCATTAAGAAAGTCCATAGAGAAGCAAAGTTATTCAACAATTAATTTCCCATATTCAGGGTATCTCCTAGTCGAGCCGTCTCAACTAGAGCACTCCCACTTGTTATTCAATACTCTTACCCCCTCTTTTCCTCTCTCTCTCTCTCTCTCTCTCTCTCCCTCTATCTCTTTGACACCTTCACACTTGAAAGAGACGTGTCAAGAGACGCGCTCAAATAGAATTAAAACGCAGCTATTAAATAAGAATCTCAGCAGTGACCACAGCGCTCTTAACTTCAAATTAATTACAATTAAGCAAAGAAAATGGCACACACCAAAAAAACAAAAAGAAGAAGAAGAGAGTGCGAACAAAAGAGCAACAATAAAAAATAAAAGAATGACAACAAAAAAAACAGGCCAAAAGCCGGGCAACTTACAACAGTCACGAGTTGAAAGACTAACACGCTAAGCGCTAGGCATTAAATCCAAAAGAGCGTCTCAGTCGCTGTCGCTGTCGCAGTTGCAGTCGCAGTCGCCGCACAAAATTTAACACTAACTGCGCTGCCGGCGGCAATGGCGTCTGCTGCTGCTGCTGCTAATCCACTTTTACTGTTCTTCCGCTCACTGCTACGTGCACACACACACGCACACAAACACAAACACTAACACACTTATACAAGTGCACAAATGCACGCGCTCATGTATGCAAGGTAGCGACGGCGACGCTGCCAATTTTTTTTTTTCACTTTTTTTTTCGTGTGCTGCGCTTTTGTTGTTTGTGGTTTTTTACCGTTGCTGTTGTTGTTGTTGTTGTTGACGGCTGCTGCGCTGCCGCTTTTCGCACTGATTGTTACACACTAAAATCGAATTAAACTTGCGCGCTGTGCAGTTGTTGCTGCCTCCTTTTTGCCGCACTTTCCGCCAACTTTCGCTCTAACTTTTGCGTTGGCAAAAAAGAAGAAGGAAACAAAAGAGAGGAGTAAAAGAAGAGCGCAGCAAACTTTTAAAAACGTGCAATTTTTGCTTGCTGTTGTTGTTGCTCTTCTCCCTCTTCGTCTTGCTCTTGCTGCCTTTCAGTTTCTCTTCTCTGTTTGCGTCGGCAGCGAGCGCGTAAAAGGGATTTTCTAATAAGAAACGCGACAAAAGTTGAGCGCGACGATCAACGGTGCACGCGTTGCGGAACTTAACGGTTACTAGCCCATTCCTCCTCGCCCCGCGTATTTATTATAATTATTTCTTATTGTTTCAGCCCCGCTCGGCGCGAGATCAAAGGAGTCGAAACTTTTTTGCTTTCAGTCCGCAAATTTTATGCGCCTCATAAATCAGCAAAAAGCCAATTTTCCACTTTGTGTTTTTTTTGTTGCGCTTGAAAATTTAAAAATTTCCTTTAGGTTAAAATTTTGTTTTGAATTTGAAATTTGTTTTTTTTTTTTGCTTTTTATTTGTTTTTTACTTTAATTGGACTTGCTTGTATTAATAATTTAGCTGGTCTAATTGGACTAATTAAAAGGCTTAAATGCTGCTGGGAATTTGCTAAGCTTTTGATTAATGTAATAAATTACTGGCTTACATTTTTTTAAATATTTTGTATTATTTATTATTGTTTTTTTGTATTATTAATATTATTTACAAAAAAAGACCTATGTATTTTTGAATTTTTTTTTTATATTTTTTTATGTTTTTCCTATCAAAAAACCCGTCCTTAATTTTTTATAAGAATTCTAAAACATATAATTAATCATTTTAATTTTTAATTTTTTTTTATTTTTTTTGAGTTTTTTTTAATTTTTTTTTAGTTTTTATATTATGTCTTCAATTATTCCAAAAAATATTCCCATTGACTACAATTCTCACTTGCTCCAATTAGAAACCGTCACAATAAAAAATATTCCCATTAACTACAATTCCCACTTACTCCAATTAGAATCATTAATTCCCCATTGTTAACAATTTCCCAAATTAATTGCAAATAAATCCCTTTCGCTCTTAAGAATTTCTCTGCGATTGCCTAAACTGATCTTTAGAATTTCCCGTTGCTCCCTTTGCCAACATCGTTTGCCGTTATTGCTTGCAGGCAAGTCCAATTGGAATTCGCTATTTATATATATTTTTTTAATTAAATCAATAAACTGAATTAATTATTTGTATTTATTATGCACTTTGCTGCATCCTTAGCATGCAACACACACACACACACGAGCACGAGCACAGCAACAATAAAACGCACGAGTGTGTGTGTGCCTCTTAGTGGAAGCGCAGCTTCAGTTTTACCGTTGGCACAGACCGCACGCACAGAAAATCACTTGAAAACTGTTCGGCCGGCCGCATCGGATGTGCCCGAGCGGCCAGCCAGTGGGCGCAGCCAATGATGTTGCGCGACAACATTGTTGCCGCAACGTGTCGCATCGCATGGGAGCCGAAGCCCTTTGTTGTTGCTGCCGCTGACTGGCAGCAATGTTGCGGCAGTCGGTTTGAGTGGAATTTTGGCTGCAGCTCATGCAAGTTGCAGGCGCACATGTTTGAGTTGGTTTGAATAGGTTCGAGACCGTTTGGCAGTGACTGAGGTGAGTTTAAGCTGGGGAACATTCGTAGATGTTGCTATGCAATGCTGCTGTGCAGCATGTTGCCAAGTGTGGGAGTAATATAACTGTGATTGTTAACGGGCCCAGACAATAGTCAATCATGACTCAACACGTTTTGTTGCTTCAGAAAATGTTTCGTTCTGTTCTCTTCACGCTTGTCAAACAATTTGAAGGAAAAGCGATTAAAGTCGCAGACAAATTGAGCAATTAGGCTGGAAAAACCGTTTATGGCATTGTCGATGCAATTCCACTAAACATGATTAATATCTATAAATCCTAAACAAATGATAATTATTGCTTCTCCCTCTCCCTAAGAAAACATGGTTGCCAAATTTCACCAAATACAAATGCGTATAAGCAATGAAAGAGATAGCAACATACTGACACAACATATGAAATTTACAGTTAATTCTGAAGCAAGTAAATTTCTAATATAAAATCAAAGTATACTCACCCCCATTAGCTGTCAAGGCAAAAGTCAACATTTTTAAAAACAAATAAACACATATTTTCACAAACCGAATATATTTCCACACACACTTTTCAATTTTCATTGCAATTTCCCGCGAAACGCACCGTTTGCCACTCACAGGGTTGCACTGCTCGCGCAACAAGTATCGACTGAGTACGACCACACATATCGGTTGCTGCCGCTAGCCAATCGATACTATCGATAGCGCGCAACGTCTTCGAGTCGCGTCTCTAGCACAGCGACGTTGCCCGTTCTTTCCTGTCGATACGCCAGTGCAGGCGTGTAGTGTTTTTAAAGTTGGTCCACATCAAATCAATAAACATCCAAAATGGTAGGTGCCAATTGAGTCAAATAATTGCAACAAATGCAGGCCAATAAAATGCCGCAGTCAAGTGCAACGTCATTGTGTGCGTGTGTGCGGCGGACGAGTGTGTAAAATGATGTAAAAAATTTGTAGACGTGACAGTGTCTGCCAGCGCCGTATAGGTGTGTGTGTGTGCGTGTGCGTGTGTGAGGCAGTGGTGAAATGCAAGACAAAGAAAATAGCTCAAGGGGCCGTCACAGTGTGACGTATGCAACTAATGCAAAAAAAAAGAAGAAAAAACGTCCCATAAGATGTGGCCAGATGTGTGCTTAATGCATTTGTGTAAGTGACTATATATATAGATCTATAAGCGATTGTTTGGCAAGCAAAAGTCGACGCAAGTGGTTTTCGCGTTCTGCTCTAACCTCACAAAATAACACATCGCCTGAGCAGGTATCGGTGTGTGTGTGTGTGTGTGTGCGTGGGCATTTAACGCCATTTTTAATAGAGCAGCTAAGCTACTCTTGCAGCCTAATCCACCCGTCTGACGACTTTCTCTCTCTCCTTTACTCCTGATGCTGCTGCTGCTGCTGTTTGTAGGTCAACTTCACCGTCGACGAAATCCGTGGCCTGATGGACAAGAAGCGTAATATACGCAACATGTCCGTCATCGCTCACGTCGATCACGGCAAGTCCACCTTGACCGATTCGCTTGTGTCCAAGGCTGGCATCATTGCCGGCGCCAAGGCCGGTGAGACCCGTTTCACCGACACCCGCAAGGATGAGCAGGAGCGTTGCATTACCATCAAGTCGACGTAAGACCCGAATGACTCCGATTCGAGTTGCCAGCAGCAAATCTAATCTCGTATCTATTGCAGTGCCATTTCCATGTACTTCGAGGTCGAGGACAAGGATCTGGTGTTCATCACGCATCCCGATCAGCGCGAGAAGGAGTGCAAGGGTTTCTTGATCAATCTGATCGATTCGCCCGGTCACGTTGATTTCTCATCCGAGGTGACGGCCGCTCTCCGTGTCACCGACGGCGCCCTCGTCGTCGTCGACTGCGTCTCCGGCGTGTGCGTCCAAACGGAGACTGTGCTCCGTCAGGCCATCGCCGAGCGCATCAAGCCCATTCTGTTCATGAACAAGATGGACCGCGCCCTGTTGGAGCTGCAGCTGGATGCCGAGGAACTGTACCAGACCTTCCAGCGCATCGTGGAGAACGTGAACGTCATCATTGCCACCTACAACGACGATGGCGGCCCAATGGGTGAGGTCCGTGTGGATCCCAGCAAGGGCTCCGTCGGTTTCGGCTCCGGCCTCCACGGCTGGGCCTTCACCCTCAAGCAGTTCTCCGAGATGTACTCCGAGAAGTTCAAGATTGATGTGGTCAAGCTAATGAACCGGTGAGCAAACCCATATGAATCTCTAGACTTTCATTTTATACGCTTTTAGCACAAACCGTGTGACGCTGAGCGTGCGACTTCTCTATGGGCGTGTCGCAACCCTGCAAGGAGCGTGGCAGTCCAGCTAGAACCGCGCGTGCTGAGGGCGCCACAAGTGCAACCGAAAATAAAAGCAGATCAAACCAGAAGACGCTGCTGAAACGCTGCACCGGAACCGCTTTCCTAATGTTCCAACGGTGCACTTGCTAAGGCAGCGACTCTACAGATAAACATATATATATCTATATATATGTATATATATATATATATACATATATATAATATAGATATTGTATTTTGATATAGTCTAGTTCGGTTTAAGTTATAGATATAGTATATATTATATTACGCATTTCTTGTGAATTTCTTCGTACTGCCCTCGCGTTTCGCATTTCTCGGAAAATATTCTCCGACTCGCATGGCAACACTTCTGTATGACGTCATTTTACTCTACGCCTAATAAGATATCGCATAGCAATAAAACTGAAATTAACTGTAGACTGACTCAAGACGATCGCGTCGAGTGCAGAGTCAAGAAATTATATAGACAAAGCGACAATTGAAAGAGTATTTAAGATAAATTTTAGAAAATTATACGAAGTAAGAAAAAATTCAATTTAAAAACAATATAAGAAACACACCTAAGGCAAATAAATTTAAAAAGAGTATTATGATAAAAAATGTTGGAGGATTCGGAGACAATCTTAGAAAATTATAATATATAAATAATCAAAAACCATATAGAGATTGAGAAAAATAAGTGTAGAAAGAATCAGAGAAAGACAAACAAAATCTTAGAAAATTATGTGAAGTAAGAAAAATCAAATTCAAAAATAATATAGAAACTCGTCTAAGACAAATAAATTTAGAAAGGGAATTGAGATTAGAAAAGTTGGAGGATTCGGAGAAAGACAAACAAAATCTTAGAAAATTATGTGAAGTAAAAAAAAAATCCATTTAAAAACAATATAGGAAACACACCCAAGTTAAATAAATTCAGAAAGAGAATTAAGATAAGAAAAGTTGGAAGATTCGGAGGACAAACAAAATCTTAAAATATTATATTCTAATATTATATATCATAAAAAAAATGAAAAAGCAATATAAAAACTATAGAGATTGAGACAAAAAAATGTAGAAAGAGAATTAAGATAAGAAAAGTTGGTTGAGGATATGGAAGATTCAGAAACAGACAGACAAAATCTTAGAAAATTATATTATGTATCATTATAATATTATAAATTATGCAAATAATCAAAAAGCAATATATAAACTGTAGAGATTGAGACAAATAAATTTAGAAAAAGAATAAGGAAAGAAAAGCTAAGAAACAATCAGAGAAATACAAACAAAATCTTAGAAAAAGTTAAAAGAATTAAATTTAAAAATAATATAGGAAACGCAGACAAATAAATTAAGATAAGAAAAATGGGAGGATTCGGAGACAGACAAAAAAAATCGTAGAAAATTATATTATTTAAATAATCAAAAAACAATATAGAGATGGATTAAGACAAATTAATTTAGAAAAAGAATAAGGAAAGAAAAGCTAAGAAAGAATCGGAGAAAGACAAACAAAATCTTAGAAAATAACTTAAAATATAAATGAAATAAGGATATAAATTCCTTTAACAATTTAAATCCCTATTCAACAATTTATATCCTCTATTAAAAATACACAAACTAATTTACGAGATTAAACTCTAAATAATATCAAACTCACCTGAAAAAAGAATTCCTCCAGAAATATTCAAGTAAACAAAAAATGATATCTGAAAGTAGAATGGAAATAGATAAGATAAGATAATATAATATAATAAATCTAAGATAATTAAGAATTACCATCAAATTAAATTAGTATAAAGCCCAAACTTCATATAGAAATAATCCCAACTAACCCTACAATCCCTTAAACTCAATTTCTATCTCTTCCAATTCCCCTTTTCCAGTCTGTGGGGTGAGAACTTCTTCAATGCCAAGACCAAGAAATGGCAGAAGCAAAAGGAGGTGGACAACAAGCGCTCCTTCTGCATGTACATCCTCGATCCCATCTACAAGGTGTTCGATGCCATCATGAACTACAAGAAGGAGGAGATCAACACGCTGCTGGAGAAGATCGGCGTGGCCCTCAAGCACGAGGATAAGGACAAGGATGGCAAGGCTCTGTTGAAGACCGTGATGCGCACCTGGCTGCCAGCCGGCGAGGCTTTGCTTCAGATGATTGCCATCCACTTGCCGTCGCCCGTAGTTGCCCAGAAGTACCGCATGGAGATGCTGTACGAGGGTCCCCATGACGATGAGGCCGCCGTCGCTGTCAAGAACTGCGATCCCGACGGTCCACTCATGATGTACATCTCTAAGATGGTGCCGACCTCCGATAAGGGACGCTTCTACGCCTTCGGCCGTGTGTTCTCCGGCAAGGTGGCCACCGGCCAGAAGTGCCGCATCATGGGCCCCAACTACACGCCCGGCAAGAAGGAGGATCTGTACGAGAAGGCCATTCAGCGCACCATTCTGATGATGGGTCGCTATGTGGAGGCTATCGAGGATGTGCCCTCGGGCAACATTTGCGGTCTGGTCGGTGTCGATCAGTTCCTGGTGAAGACCGGTACCATCACTACCTTCAAGGATGCCCACAACATGAAGGTAAATACCGAATCAAATCTCCTGCCAATTGAAGACGTATTAATATGGAATTTTCTCTTCTGAATTCTTCAGGTGATGAAGTTCTCCGTGTCGCCTGTGGTGCGCGTTGCCGTGGAGCCCAAGAACCCAGCTGATTTGCCCAAGCTTGTGGAGGGTCTGAAGCGTCTGGCCAAGTCCGATCCTATGGTGCAGTGCATCATCGAGGAGTCCGGCGAGCACATCATTGCCGGTGCCGGTGAGCTGCATTTGGAGATTTGCCTTAAGGATTTGGAGGAGGATCACGCTTGCATCCCACTGAAGAAGTCCGACCCCGTGGTGTCCTATCGCGAGACCGTCTCCGAGGAGTCCAACCAGATGTGCTTGTCCAAGTCGCCCAACAAGCACAACCGTCTGCTCATGAAGGCTCTGCCCATGCCCGACGGCCTGCCCGAGGATATTGACAACGGCGATGTGAGCTCCAAGGATGACTTCAAGGTGCGCGCCCGCTATCTGGCCGAGAAGTACGACTACGATGTGACCGAGGCCCGTAAGATCTGGTGCTTCGGCCCCGACGGCACCGGCCCCAACTTCATCCTCGACTGCACCAAGTCCGTGCAATACCTTAACGAAATCAAGGATTCCGTTGTCGCTGGCTTCCAGTGGGCCTCCAAGGAGGGCATCATGGCCGACGAGAATCTGCGCGGTGTGCGCTTCAACATCTATGACGTCACCCTGCACGCTGACGCCATCCATCGCGGCGGTGGCCAGATCATTCCCACCACCCGTCGCTGCCTGTACGCCGCCGCCATCACGGCCGGCCCTCGTCTGATGGAGCCCGTCTATCTGTGCGAGATCCAGTGCCCCGAGGTCGCCGTCGGCGGCATCTACGGCGTGCTGAACAGGCGTCGTGGCCACGTCTTCGAGGAGAACCAGGTCGTCGGCACACCCATGTTCGTTGTCAAGGCCTATCTGCCCGTCAACGAGTCGTTCGGCTTCACCGCCGATCTGCGCTCCAACACTGGCGGCCAGGCCTTCCCGCAGTGCGTGTTCGACCATTGGCAGGTGCTGCCCGGTGATCCGTGCGAGCCTTCCAGCAAGCCCTACCAGATTGTCCAGGACACCCGTAAGCGCAAGGGTCTCAAGGAGGGTCTGCCCGATCTGTCGCAGTATCTGGACAAATTGTAAGCGACTCCAGCCGGGGGGACGAAGGGCTGCAGCTGGCTGACTACGAAGCAGCAGGTGGAACGAACAAAGATGCAGAAACAACAGCAAACAACAACATCAGAGACAGCTGTGGCCGCTGGCAGCGTTTAAGAAACACACACAACAACAACAACAACATTTAAAGAAATTTTGATGATTATTAATTGTATAACAGTAAACAACAACAACAAAATAAATCAAGTAAATGATTATACTTAAGTTTATATAAAACAAAAAACAAATACATGGAGAGCGCACCCAAAATGTGCTCGAAACAAAAATAGAATCGAGAAGAGCGAAAAGGGGGCCCAATTTCCAATTGGAATCAAATTTGAGAGCAACTGGTTCGATTGCTGTTAGCGCAGATCGTGACTTGACCTTAACAGAAATTAGAATGTTAGTTAACATTGCCGCTGTCAACTCAACTGGAGTTGGCCAAAAAACAGCTGAAATTAATGAGGTGAAAAACTAGCTAGATTGGTCAGCGCTAGTCTGTTAACAGCTGTAGTTGCCGCATTGACAAATGCAGAGTTAGCCAAAAAACGGCTGAAATTGATGCGGCGAATCGGCCACGCTCAAAAACTAGCTAGATTGGACAACGCTGGTCTGTTAACAGCTGTAGTTGCCGCATTGTCGAATGCAACGCGGGGGTTGCAGTTCGGCTTTGTGTTGTTTTTGTTGTGCGTGCCGCGTGGCCAAGTGCAAAATCACAAAGCAAAGCGCACAAAGCCAATCAATGTTAATGATTACAACAAATGAGCGACATGCGGCGTTTGGCAAACAAAAACAACGGCAGCGCGCTATGGGGTGGCAACGCCGAGAGAGTGGGCAGAAAGAGAGAGAGAGAGAGAGCGCGCGCAATTGCAACCCAAACACGAACTCCCACACCAATGCGCGCGCGGTACCGCGCTCTCCCACTGCACTCTCTTGCTCTTGTATGGCTGCCCGAGTCTAGCTAAATCTGCTAATAAAGCAAAGGCAAAGAAAAACAACAACAACAACATATTCAATTACAATTGCAGCCATGTTGACGTACAGAGAAAGACAGAGCATAGTCTGTTAAAGAGAGTCAACATTGACAGATCATGGGATCATGCACACACACACACAAGCCAATGCAATGCTAGCTTATGAGAGCTTGCTCTTTGTTTTGCGCTCTTTTCGTGCGTGTGTGGAGCTTGAGGGAGAAGCAACAACAATAGTAGCCGAATAACATCCACCAGATACAGTAACAGCAATAGCAATAGAGCAGCCCAATTGGCTACTCTCTGCGGCTCAGTCGTGTTTCGGTGTTCGAGGCAAGCAGACGTGTTTGGGCAGTCGCTACGCGCATTCACATCGCATTGCAATATTTTTGTAAATCTTAATAGGTATAAGAGCGCGCGTGTGTGTGTGTGTCTCGATTTCTGTGCCTGTGTGTGTGTGGTTTTTGCGGTCTGTGCTGTGTTTGAAATTCAAATTCGCATTTAATCGAATTAAATATTGCAAAAATAGTCAACAAATTGCTGAATTCGAATTCGTTTGCCAAACGAGCGGAACCAACAACAACAAAAGCAACTTCTGCTCGTGTGTGTGTGAGTGTGTGTGCCTGTGCATGTGTGTGTGTGTGTGTGTGTGTGTGTGTAGGTGGAATCGTATGTAATTCATAAGCAAATTGCAAAATGCGAGTAGAATTCTCTTGTTCTCGGAAGTCGCCGTCTGTTTTTGTCATCGTCTCAAAAGCCGCCGTCGCCGTCGCCGCAGCCGCCACCGACGCCGACGTCGCTGCCGCCGCTACGTCTGTCATTACAAACATCAACGCTTGCTATCTCGCTCTGGCCACAGCAGGCAAACGCGCTCACCATATTTGCTATATTTAGCAACATTTCCAATTGGAAGATTTTCTGATTTGACCTTTTGGCAGTAAAAGCTTTTAACTGTAATTATTATGCGTTGCCAGCGTAAAAAAACAAATGCTGATGTGTGTGTGTGTGTGTGAGTGAGTGTGCGTCTGCATATGAAAAAATCGATGCCAGACTCCCTGCGACAACGACGACGACGACGGCGACGTCGACGCCAGGCAACTTCATTCAGTAAAGCAAAAGGCAAGAGGCAAAGGCAGCGACGCCAGCGTCGCCGCAGTATATTTTACAGTTAGACAAAGTTGAAGCTTTGCGCTGTCTGTCGCTGTGTGTGTGTGTGTGTGAGTGTGTAGGCGGCTGCAGCTGAAGTTGGAAATTCGAATTGGAACTGGCTCCATGGACAGCTGCCGATAAGCGAGCGGAAATCAAATTTGAAACTTGAAAATTGCAAACTTTTCTATTATTTTTAAGCGTTTTTTTTTTCTGCACTTTGTTCGCTGCATCCGTTGGAAATGCGTTTTTGGGGCAGCCAACGCAAAAGTTTTTTTTTTCTTCTATTTTTGCGCAAAGACAAAAGCAACGTGCGTGCCTGTATGTGTGTGTGTGTGTGTGTGTGTGAGTTGTTTATGTATAGCGGAATATAAAATATCTTTTATATGTATGTGTGGGCGAGCAGGCTAATCTGTCGCTATGTGCGTGTGTGTGTGTGTGTGAGCGAGTGTGAGTGCGCCTGAGCTCCACATATATATGAAACTCCTCTCTACAAAGTGTATAGAAAATATGAATGAAGATAGGAAACGCAGGGCAAAGGAGTTAAGAGTAAATTGTGTGTGAGGGGAAGGGGGGGAGTCTTTGCAGGAAACGAGAATAGTTTTCACACACACACGCACACACACACACACTTCTCCCCCATTTTTCACACCTCCACTTTAAGGGGGGGCCAAAGACACTACGTGAAAAATCAATGCAAAAAATTTGTTGCTTAGTTCAAACACGAAACAAATTTTAATTGGCCTTTTGGCAGCGTGTTTTGCGAAAGTTCCAAAGTCTGATAAGAAATGGAAATTGAAATTCAAATTGGAAATATGTGTGCACTTTGTGAACATTTTTGGAAAGTGTTTTTTGTGGCTCGTCTTTTCAATAAAGCTGCCAAAAAGTTTTGCTCTACAGTGAAAACTCTTATGATTGAATATCAATGAATTGAGGGAGTTTGTAACGAAACCACATCTATAGGAAGTCTATGAAAATATATGAAAAAATATCTATTTATATTCTATAAAATATAAATTTGTTCTCATTATTTTCTAATTTTAATATCCTATTAATTCTTGGAGGTTTGGTAAAAGTATATACTCTTTTGATAATATTTGACAACTATTTCTCGACTTTAAATATATTTTTTATTCAAATTTTAAGTCATTCAGAATTTTTATGAAAAGGCATAAATAGAAATATATAAATATAAAAAAATGTTTTATATTATTTTATATTTATGAAAAATAATAAGAAATAGTCCTTTAGTAATCTTAGTAGGCTTAAAAAAAACTTGTTAAACTATTCTGTTTCATTTAACTTTTAAACTTCAAATCATTTTTCATCTTTCAATCAACTCAAAAACAAAGTAAAATATTTTATTGTTCTATAGTTCTAGATTGCTTAGAGTTTTCTACACTTTAGTTTTATTCGAAAAAAAAATCTGTGGCAGAAAAAACGTATATCTTCTCCAATTAAAGTTTGGTAGAAAGTATGCTAATTACCTTTGCTGCTAATTTTCGCTAATTACAGAACTCTCCCAAAAGAAAATCTAAAAAGCTAACTAAATATTAGCTCGTTTCCTAATAAACTTTTATCTCTACTAAACAAATAAAAAATATGTCAAGAGAGGAAAGTAAAGTAAAGTTGTTAAGTTTCTTTCTTAATCCTAACTCAATTTAACTTTGGTTTAAAATTGAAAAAAAATTTCAAAATGTTTGATATATTATTTGAATATTTTAAAATGCAGACTTTTATTTAAGTCTGACTAAGAACTTAGTATATTTTAATTTAGTCTATAATTCTAACCGAACGGTTAGCTGTGCGATCTAAGCATCCTTTTTAATAGATTTCACGTTATTTATTAAAAAAAAAAAATTGTTACTTGAATCAGGATTTATTATTAAAGTTTTTTTTTTAAGAAACAGAACTATTTAATATATCCTTCTGAAAATCCAATTAAAATGCTCACTAATTTAATATACATTTGAATTGCAAGAGAACTTGTTCTATATTTTCTTTATTAAGTTTTTTGGGTAAATCCTAATTCTTAAAATTTCGATAAAGAAGGAAAATGGTTTAATGCCCTTTTCCTGATGAGAACTTTTTGATTTTTCTACATTTTTACTACACATTGACATCAAATTTCAAGATTTGTTTTTAAATGAAAATATCAAATAAATTTTGAACTTAAAATTGCAACAGAAATTATATTAAAAAAAATTTTAAATAAAAAAAAACTTTCAACTATTTGGCTTATCAAGTTTTTACTGTAAAAGTCTCACTAATTTGATGTAGAAAGGAGAATGTCAAATATAAACCGAATAATTTATTGCCATTAGAATACGTTTCAATTGACATTGAGCCAAGTGCTCTCTATATGAGTCAGAAGTCAAGTCGCAGCCACACATTCAATTATCCTATTAAATGGCTGATTTATTCAAGCGCATCAAACCAATATCCGTTGCCCCGCTCGAAACAAAGTCTAATTGCCCGTTACGCAAATCAACGCAATTCGATATTAAATATTTATTGAACTTTCGCAGAGCTCAGCGAAACACGAACAACTTAAGCCGCTTACGGCGAACTACAACATTTTGTTAATTTGAGCAAAAGAAAAAAATGAGAGAAAAAAAAGAAAAATGATTTTCCCAACCGCTTTAATCGTGTCATCTCTCTCTCTCCCCCTTAGCCTTTGGTTGACGAATTTAATGAGCTGAAAAAAACGCCAATCACTTTCACACATTGCATAGATGAAAATTGAAACAGCCGACAACAAAGACGAGCAGCGGCCGTCGACGCCGACGTCGACAGCGACTGAGACTGAGACTGTGGGCGCATTGATTACATTTTCATAATCAACGAAATACAAGAAAAGCAACAAAAAAAAAGTAAAAAAAAAAACGAGAAAAAAGTTGCAGTTGGTTTCAATGAAAATCGCATAATGGAGACAACACCTGAATCGTGTGGCACAGCACGCGATTCTGTGGAGGCGTTGGAACTGGAGGCGGATACAGCGGAGACAGAGGCGGCGGCAGTAGCAGAGCCAGCAGCAGAGGCAGCGGCAGCAACAGAGGCAACGACAGCGACAGCAACAGCAACGGCGACTGCAGCTCACAACATGTCCGAGTTAGAGCCCGCAGCTCTGGATGCTTTGGATGGGGACAACGACCAACAAAAGCAAAAGTATGTCGCCAGCGCTAAATGAAATTAAAATCAAATTGTGAAGAGCACAGAGAGGGGGCGGGGGCAGTGAGGGGAGTGAGGGGGGCGGCCCCAGTTGATGACTCTCGGCACACAGCCTAATTACGTTTTCATTTCGATTTCAGCAACGACTCGCTGCAGCCGCACTCACTGGAGCCCATCTCCATAGACGACATACCGGAGCCCATCAAAGTGCTCGATGATATCATATCGGAGTTCGAGGAGGCGACCACCAAGCCGGCGGCCCTGCACTGCAACAGCGGCGAGAATCAGTCGGAAGACGACGGCTACATGAGTCTGAGTCGCAAAAAGTGAGTTTTCCAGAGAGTTATGTGTAGATAAGTCTATCTAGTCTATCTAGCTTATGTTTGCTGAATTTATATACTGAGTGGAGTGACTTCAGCAATCGAGTTCTATATTTTGCTAGCTCAATTTGGGGCTTAAAAGTTTGCCTATTTTAATATAATATATATAAATAAATATATATAAATATATAATATAATATTAAAGCTTGAATTAGGGGTTCCCAAGATCCCCAAATCTCCATTTCATTTTGTATCAATTTCTAAAAGTATTTTAGGCACACAAAAATGTCTGACTTGATAGAAAATGAAGTTTACATACTTTGAGCTATATATAAAGAATGTTTTGCTCTAATAAATCATTAAAAATATTTTAAATTTTAATTGTATACAAATTTACTATATATCAATTAGTAAATAATGAACGAACTAATATATAAATATTTATTATATTTCATATTTCATTTTAAATCATATTTACTAATTTATATATAAATAATTTGTACAAAATTTAAAGAATTTTAATAATATTTTTTTTATTTTTGAATAATTTATTAGAGTAAAAACATTCTTTATGTAGCCCAAAGTTTGTTACCTTAATTTTCTTAATACATATAATATATATATTATATTATATATACATATATAAACCTTCTCCTTTTTTTAAAGAAATTCTAATTCTTTAAAAAAAAATTTCAAAAATTTAAATAAATATCTTTTCTCAAGAAACTTTGGGTCAGATATTAGAAAGAGACTACCTTATAAAGCATATGACCTTCATTTCCTTCATTTTCTTATATATATAACCTATATTTTAATATATATATAACTTCTCTTTTTTTTTTTAAAGAAATTCTAATTCTTTTAATAAAAAAAAAATATTTCAAAAATTTAGATAAATATCTTTTCTCAAGAAACATCGGGTCAGATATTAGAAAGAGACTACCTTATAAAGCAAATGACCTTCATTTTCTTATATATATAACCTATATTTTAATATAACTTATATACAACTTCTCTTTTTTTTAAAGAAACTCTAATTATTTAAAAAAATATATGTCAAAAATTTAAATAAATATCTTTTTTAAGAAACTATGGGTCAGATGTTAGAGAGAGAGACTACATTATAGAACAAATAACTTTAAGCAAATAAAATTCTTGCAAATTCTAGTTCATGATCTTGAAAGAGTTAAATCAAGTTTGGTAAATCTAAAGAGAAACAGTTTAATAATTTTTGGTAAATTTAAAGATAAACTGTCTGATATTCGAGTTCTAGCTAAAAAGCTCCAAAAGATATTCTTTCTTTTGATATTAATGTATATCAAATCATATAATATATGATTTTATATAATAAAATATAATAATTAAATTATATAATATATAATTTTATATAATAAATGTATATTTATTATACATCAAAAATGAGCGCAGATATAAGTTTTATATATTTTTGATTTTTAGTCGCCTTTAAATTTGAAGTCTCTAGCAATTTTTCTGATATGATCAGATATAGAACTTCCCACTACCTTTCAGTATCCATATAGGGTAACCATCCCAGAGTCTATATGTTTCAAATGTGTGCTCATAAATCTTAGCTAACTTCGCCTTAAATTATAATTAAAATTCGATTCAATTTAATTTTCAATTAAGTATATGATAAGACATCCATCCCACTCCTAATAAACTGCCCAAAAATGTTAGTCGAACTTCTAAAACTTCTATTTTCGTGTGTGTGCAGCATGTCTAAAAAGGACTCGGAGGATGTGCCACAAACACCGAGCACGGACACCGTGCCCGAGGGCAGCTTCAACGAGGTCGACGGCACCGCTGAGAATCTAACCAAATTATCGGAGGCGGAGCACGGCGGCCAGGAGGCCACGACGCCTCTCATACAGACAACGCTGGTGAGCAGGCCGATATATATATATATATATAATATATATATATGTGTGTGTGTATCTGATAAATCAATTAATGCACTCTTTACCCCCAGCCCAAGGCACGTAGCTCGAGCTCGACGCCAGCCACCAGCTCGAACTACTCGAGTCTGCCGTGCTGTGGGGCGCGCGCCTCCAACTTGAGCGCCACCTCGACGTGCAGCTCGTCGAACGGCCTGGAGGCGAGCTCCGTGCGCACCGGCAGCTGCAACGGGGAGCGCAACGCGCTGGGCATCGACATCAGTGCCGTGCACAATGCCGTGCTGCGCGGCAATCTGGCCAAGCTGCCGGAGCCGATGCTCAACGAGCATCCCGTCACCATATATCCGGGCCCGTCCAAGGCCAAGGCGAGCGGTGGCGGCGGCGGTGGCGGCGGTTGCGGCGAGGGCGGTGGGCGCGGCAAGCGTCTGGTGGAGAAGCACAAGGCCGTCTGCCACATGCTCAACCCACACTCCATCAGCTCGTCCGCCTCGTCCGGGTCGTCAGGCGAGGCCTCGCCGGCGGCATCCAATGTGAATGTGCAGCAGCTGCAGCAGTTGGACGACTACTCCGAGGACTCGCTGGAGGAGGAGTCGACCATCTCGACTGACCTGACGCCCGTCAAGCAGAACGGCGTCGCCTGGGAGATCCACTTCAAGAGCAACAAAAAGAAGTCCAGCAGCAGCGCCAAGAAATCCAGCTCGACGGCGGCCAAAAAGGTGAGTCAGCTAGTCACCAGGTGCAACGACAATTGAATGAATCTCTGCATCCTTAGCAGCAGGCCGACTTCAACAAGGGCTTCATCTACCACGACCAGAGCATGCTGGGCAAGGGCACCTTTGTCATACGCCGCTCCACGGCCAAGAAGCCGCCGCGTGCCGCCGACATCTTCAGCATGCCAAAGCCGCCGCGAAGCAGCGCCATTAGCAACGAGTTCTATACGAGCGACAGCGAGCCGAGTGAATCGACGCCGCTGCCGCCGCCGCCGGCGCCCGCCGAGCTCAACTTCATCTACAAGGAGTGCGAGGCGCGTCGCGGGCTGGAAATGGCGGCGGCGGCGCACCGAGCGGCGCTCTCGCTGGACATAGCCGAGGCCACGGAGCACCTGATCAGCAAGCCGATGAAGAGCAAGACGGCCATGCTGACGGAGAAGCGGCTCAGCGCTGAGTCCATGCCGGACAATACCTCCAGCAGCGAGGAGTTCGACGAGGCGCGTCTCAATGGCAACGGCTACGAGCTGTTTGGCTACAATGGAGGTGGTAAGGGTATTCGCTAGTCGAGCACACACCACTAACTCGCTCCCTTCTCTCGCAGAACAACGCGTCTCTACGGCCACCACGCCCCACACAGATCTGGCGCCCACCTTGGAGGAGGATGAGGAGTCCGACTTCAGCTACGGCTGCGCCCCACTCAAGCAGATCGAGCACAACATCAGCGCGCTGCTCCGCGGCGACATACCGCTGCCCGGCCAGCTGATCCAGGCGAATGGCTGCAGTGCAGCGACAGCAGGAGGAGCTGCCACAGCTGCCACAGCTGCTTCGGCTGCCGCCGCTGCTTCGGCTGCCGCTGCTGCGGAGCTGCATGCCAAGCGTGTGCTCGAGTTCCGTCCGGGCGTGCACAAGTCGGAGAGCGCCAAGGAGATGCTGCTGTCGCAGAGCATCGGCTTTGGGCCACTGCCGCCGTCGCCGCCCAGCTCCAATCCGGACATGTTCGACTACGATGCGCCGTTGCCTCCCTCGCCGGTGGAGCCGCGCAAGCCGCTCGAGCTGCCAGCGTCGGCGGCGGCGGCGGCGGCGGCCACAGCATCCACTGCCAATCGCGGCACCACCGTCGTCGAGGTGCACGCCACCGCCTCGGGCGCTGCGGTGCACAGCAGCAACAGCCACACGCGCCGCAGCCGCGACAACGTCGCTGCAGTGCGTCACTTCAACGACGAGCTGCCAGCGCCGCCGGCACCGGCCCATCAGTCGAGCAGCTTTGTCGAGGGCTTGCCGGGTCCGCCGCTGGCGCCGGCTGTGCCGCCCCATCGGGCGGGCCATTCGCTGAACACGATGAAGTCGTGGAGCATCGACTCGCAGTATCGCAAGCGATCGCCCAAGCTGTTCGGCTACAGCAGCGGCAGCGGCATCACCACGCCCACCGGCCTGGGCGGCATGCCGCCGCTGCCCCAGCCACCGCCACCGATGGGCACCATCGGCTCCTGTGATGGCGGCTCGATGGCCGGCACCGGCTCCTACCAGCGGCGCTACATCAACTACGGCACCAAGCGCAGCCTGAAGCAGTCGCCACGCGAGGAGCATCGCCTCCAAACCTCATGTAGTCTTCCCGAAACGCCCATCTTTGCCAGAGGGTGAGCTATGACCCGGTTATTATACCCTGAGCCCATTGGAAATGGGAAATCAGGGTATAATGTTTTTGTTGGATGTATGTAACGGGCAGAAGGAGGCGTGGCAGACCCCATAAAGTATATATATTCTTGATCCGGACGACAAGAGAAATCGATTTGGCCCTGTCCGTCCGTCCGTCTGTCCGTCCGTCCTTCCGTCCGTCCGTCTGTCCGTATGTTTCAGCCCGTAGAAGAGCTAGAGACTTGAATTTTTTTTGTAGGTTCGTGTATAGCACGCGCAGATCGAGTTTGTTTTAAAAAATCGATAACTATCCCCAATTAATTGTTATCGATTAAAAACAAAATCGAAGAAATTATATCTCGCCCATCTTTTACGCTAGAGACACCAAATTTTATATTTAGCTTTATATGTATTTTATGCAATTTCGAATTTTGGTTATATTTTGGATACCGGCCCCAAATTTCCCCAAATTCTATGAAAAACAAGATTCGACGGGGCTCAGGGTATCCCCTAGTCGGTCACGACCGACTAGAGTTTTCTTACTTGTCCTCGATCTCCTTGTATATATAATCTCTTTGAATTTGTTTCCATGCCAGCTGTGACATACCACGTACGCCATATCGTCGCCAAAATGATCCCATTCCTGTGAGTGGCTCCCGCACAGCGCCACGCTCCAGCACATCGAATAGCATCAACATGGGCAACTCCATTCTGGGCATAGGCGGTGAGTGATGATGCATAATAATACAGCGAGGCAGGTGAATAACAATTCCTCCTCTTCCTTCTCCTCCTTCTGCAGCTGGCGCCTATGGCACCGCCCAGATCTGTCGACAGCGTTCGATCAATCACGCCTTAGCCTCCAACGAAATGCTGCGCATGACTGGCGCCCCGGCACGCGGCTGGTATCCGAAGCAGCGCAACATGCGGCCCGCCTCCACGGAGAACATCGATCGCCTGGCCTCGGTGCGCGTCTGGGACAATCCGGCCGGCATGTCCGGCACCGGCCAGTCCCGCAAGCCGCTCACCCTGCCGCCCAATCTGACGCCCTCCTTCCTGAACAAGTCGCCGCGCGAAGCGCTGCGCCGTGTCACCAGCTTGCTCATCACCAAGAAGAGTGAGTGCAGAGTACTGACGCGGCTACGCCTGACATGAATCTAATCTCTCTTTGTTCCTCTCTAGAGCACAACAAGGAGCGCAAGCACAAGGCGTATAGTGATCTGCCCATGGACGACAGCAATAGCAAGCATGCCTATGAATTTGAAACTGGTGAGGAGGTCGCTTCAATTGAGCCAAGGCTCTTTGATCAAACAGAGCTTAGTCTATAGACCTAGTCAGTTCTGTTGTTAGCCAGAAGTTCTATGAAGCTATTGAATATTGAAATTCAGGGAATATCATTAGTAGAAGGAGGCGCTCTACAAGCCATAAATATATATATTTTTGATCAAGTCGACTGAATAGATCTAACCATGTCCGTTTGTCTGGTCTGTTCGCCTGTTCATCCTCAAATCATCTCAAAAAATTTCATTTGGAAAGTTATTAAACAATTATGATTGCTTCGCAAGGCTCAGGGTATTTTTTAGTCGAGCATTCTCTAGTACTCTGTATAGCTAAGGTTTGTTAAGTGGAAGAATTGCTCTGATACTTCTCACAAGACCAAGCCAAGACTTGTTCTCTTAAAACTTTCCAGGTGACTTAAAGCCAAGTAATTATGAGTGCTTCGCAGGCCTCAGGGTATTTTTTAGTCGAGCATTCTCGACTAGAGCTAAGCTAAAGACTTCTGTAGGTTTATTAAGTGGAAGAATTGTTCTGACACGTCTCAGAATCGTTCTCTTAGACCTTTCCAGTTGCCTCAAAGCCAAGTAGCACAATTTCTTTTGTTATAATTTCGAGTATTTAAAATTCGATGAATCTCGAAAAACAAACTTCTTACAAACTTAGTCTAGTGTCTTAGACTAACAGCAGAAATGTTCTACATTTTGTTCGATCTAATGCGATCGGGAGCAATTAGCTCTCTCACAGATATTCCTTAATAAATTTCAATTTAAATTTCGATTTCAAGTCGTATATAGACCATATTACTAAACTCTCTCTCTCTCCTTCTCTCCTTAGGTTCCACCAAGCGCAAGGAGAGCAGCAGTCGCAGCAAGGACACTGCCGCCGCCGCTGCTGCTGCTGCTGGTGTCGGTGCCACGCCCAAGGCCAAAAAGAAGGGTCTCTTCAAGACGCTGTGGAAGCGCACGAAAACCGCCTCGCTGGATCAATAGAGCAGCCCAAAATATATATACCAAATGTCAACTTGTTTACGAACGAAGCCAAAACACTGCCCCCAACAAGCCCAACAAATTCATTCCGAAATATACTTTGGATATACACACACACCACACACACACACATACATATATATGTGTATGATTTTAAAGAACGTTGATAATAATTGCACCTCTATATGAACACTATATATATATATGGATATGGATATGGATATGGATATGTACCCGAAACTCACCTGCTCAGCCATCAATATCAATCACAATCACACGCGCATACGATTCGAAATTAGGATTTTCACACGCTCATTCGTTTTATGGTTTGAGAAAGCAATTGTTATATGTGTATATGTATATCTGACACACTATATCGGTCATATAATAATGCGCAAAAACTGAATAATTCAAAAATGCACAAAGCCGTGAATCGTAAAGACTGAAAAAAGATTTAAAAAGAAAACAAAATAAATAAATAAAATGTAAATGAAATGTTTAGAAGCAAACAATTTTGGACAAAGCCACACCAGACCAGATCAGCCGACAAATATATATATATATACCTACACATATATCAGCAATATAATTGGTATCGAGAGAGTAGCCCAGTCAAACAATTCCATGGCCGAAACACACAATAAAAAACGCACGCAACGATGAGCAAAAAAACGTAAAAAATAAAAATTAAACTAAAAATTATGAAACGAAAATTTAAAAAGAAAAAAAACAAAAATAATAATTATACAGCACTGAATTTATATATATAGTATATGAACTCTATATACTTAGTTTGGAGTATAACTGAACCGTTTAGGGTTCCACTGGCAGCATAACTTACTTTATATTATGATGTTCGATATATACACGAAGCTACTCTTTTTATGGGCTTCCCTCGGCTGCTGGAGCGAGTCTCCTGGCCAGCCTAACTTCGGCTAGGGCTCCAAGCGACACTTTTAAACAACAATTACATATATCTTAATTTATTTGAAAACTTTGAGAGACTATAACAGCCGAAACGCCCTCCAAATTTCAAAGAATCTTTGATAATACGATTTCCAAACAATTTAGAAAAACCCTCTAAAAACTAAACTCTTAACTACAAGAAATGCTCAATAGAACTTTACCAGGCAGCATTTTGCTTTTTGTAATTTCAAAAGAAAACAAAAATGAGAAACAGAAAACAAATAATAAACAATTGTAAACGTTTACTAGTCATTAAATATATGAGAAATCCAAGAAGTGGGCAGAAAAGCATGAGATATAAAGAATTATAAAGATTATGTATTTTTTATTAAGTCGAGTGGCCAAAAAAATATTTAATAAAAGAACATTTTATGGGCCGCCACGCCCTCTGCCCTTCGCATGAACAGTTAATGAAAGAGAGCCAGTTGAAAAGTATTATTAACGAATTATTATTATATATTATGCTATAGCAAGTTGGTATTTATTATAATTAATTATATTGTATGTACAATTATTTGTATTAATATTATTGAATATATTTTTTAGAAAAGTAGTGTGAAAATTAAAAAAAAAAAACTAACAGAACGAAAATAAAGAAAAAAGTACTTAAACACAAAAAAAAAAATCAAGAAAGTCAAACTGAAATTTGGGTACCCTTTATATATATATGATATCAAAAATCGAAATTGAATAACTGACCCAAAGTTGATAATTATTATAGGAAAACCAAACGAGCTGAAGTACTAAAAAGTCGTTTGTTTTTTAGTGATGTTTTTTCTCTTATAGACCTCTCGACACATCCTACATTTGAGCAACATTTCTAAAGCACTAACTAAGCCAAACCAAACACCCCCCACAAAACTAAAACTTCATACTCATAACTGCTTGAACAAAACACACTTATAACAGAATATATATAGAAAAAGGAAAACATATAATAATAATAATAACAATGACAAATTACAATAACAATTCACACACACACACATATGAATTAAAGAGCTATGAAAAAAAAAATAAGCACAGACAGAACAAAGCAAATGATATAATTTTTTAGCAAGAACAAATGAATTTTTTAAAAAAACAAATATATATATATATATATTATTTATATATATATAAAATTTAACAATTAATGAAATGAAATAAAAATAGCATTGAAAATTTTGAAAAATATAAATGAATAATGTTTCATTAAAAATGTTTTAAAATGGATATGGTAAGTAAAGTAAAACTTGTATAAAATATATAGTAGAAAAATACAAATATAATCAGAAAAACATAAACACAATCTATATTGTTTGTTTTTTTTTTTTTATTACCAACAAGCACAAAAAAAATATTTAAACCCAAATTATGTGTGACAATACAAGACAGGTAAATACAAATTCAAAATTAAAATATTGAGAATTGCCATAAATGAATTTTAAATTAATATTTTCAAATATTAGGTATTAGAATAAAGGAAAGAGTCAATTAATATATTTTTTTAAAATTATATTAGGTATTGAATTAAAGGAAGAGCAAATATTAATTGGATTTGACAGCACATAAATCTTCATTTTGATAACATATAAATTGCTTGCGTTCCACTGTGCTACGCCAACAGCATGTATAATACATGTACATAGTATATGCACATGTTTTCCATATTTAAACTATATTTACACACACACACGCACACTCACTCACACACACTTTTCTACACATATTTAGATTGCTAAAGATCTGGTCTGCTACTCGTGTTGCTGACTCGGCCAGCACCTCTTTGACGTCTGCGAGACCAGATCTGCTGGAGCGCTACAATACCACCTGGATGGAATATAGCCAGGGCATTAAATAACTTTATCAACATTTAAAATATATTATAGAAATGGACATCGAGACAAAGTCTCTCAGTGATATATTCAAATTCATATTAATATTTAATAACTAATAAAAATTAACTAAAAATTGCATTAAATATTTAGAATGGTCTCACTGTAAGATCGAGCATGGAACAAGGCGAATCCCTAATTAAAAAGCCAGAACATAGTAGCATTCAGAGAAGTATATTGTATTAACAGTAGTTTAGTTGCTAATTTAACAGCAAATTTAATTCATACGGGTTTCTTTTGTTTTGTTTTTGTTTTGTTGTTTATTACACATTTGCTCGCCATTTAGTTTGTGTGTGTGTAGCAGATAAATATACATTTATATTAAAGAAAGAAGAAACAACACACGCGCCAAAAACGAAATAATTATTACAAAACTAAATAAACTAACTAAAAGTATCAGTAATGCGCACACCTTGTACGCCTTTGTGTTTTAGGGATAGTTAAGGGGGCAAAAAAAAAAAAAAAACAAAAAAAAGAAGGAAAAGGAAAAGGGAAACGAACAAATATTGTTTGCATTACCTTAAGGATATTGGACAGTCCTGCAGGTTTAAGCTATTGCCTAGCAGAAGAGATATTAGAGTTGTATTTGTTGTTATTTTAGCTGCTGCTGCCGTTGTAATGCGTGTCATGAATTTTAAAAAGATTTAACAAAATATGCCTCGCTACAATGTATTACAAGGTATTACAATTATTTATATATATGTTGTTTGGTTTGTTGTGCACTGTGAATTCAATTAGTGAAAGTATTTTTTTTCGTTTTTTTTTTTATTATTTTGTTTCTCTTTCTTTTCCGCTTGGTTTTCTTTTTTGTTTTCTTTTGTAATAATCTCTAGTTAGCCGTCCGAGCCATCAGCAGTCTAAGCCATGTAGCTATACTCGTCACCGGAGTTAGCCGTACGCTCAATATATTGTTTGTCAATTAACGATTCAACGCACTTTTTTATCATTGCGATATTGGGCGTAAAGGTAACCTTCGACAAAGAGAGTACCTGTTGATAGAAGGCGTAATTAGTTTATATTTATATTTATATATATGTTCGGGAAATACCTCTTGTATCAGAGCATTGTGCTTCAAGACCTTGCGCGCCTTCATGATGCGCACAATGGCAGCCTGCAGAAACAGTTTGCGGTCCTCGTCCACCGAGTTAATCGTGTGCTCCACCTAAATAATCCAATGGAAAGATGAAATCAGTAATGTTGTCTATAAGGCAGGCTGTTTGCACCGACCTCCTGTGGCGTTTCTTTCTGTAACGCCGAGCTTATCTTAAATTTCGTACGCTTATTGGTATAATCGAAGTTCAATTCGATGCGCGTATCACCCGAGAGATTCTCTGAGTCGGCATTTAGCAATTTGGACTCAATCATCGGCTGCATGTGCTTCTGAAACGTCTCCTCATTCAATTGCAACGTATTTTGGATCTCCCGAGCGCTGAGCTTATCGCACGTCTCGAAAAGCAACATTATCGCCATTTGGTACGTTTGCATTGTCACAATGTAGGACTTCTTCAGGTGGCTCAGCTTCAGTTCGCCATGGCACATATGATGCAGCCAGGTTAGCTTGCGACCGCTGAATAAATTGTGATAGTAGTCCTCAAACTGAATGCAAAAGAATGCAGAAGAAACTAATTAATTAATATTCAGCTAATATTACAATTTCAACTCACCATTTTGATGGACTTTTCGAAATCTTGGGGCACTGCAAAGGGTATAACCTGAGTCGAGCCCAAGGGCCAAGCGCCCGCCTGCAGCACTTTAATTGACAGATTTATACCTAATATATTAAAAGAATATATATTAGTATTAAGTTGAACAAATTTATCATATAGATGGAGCTATTGGAGATAGAGATCTATCTAAATATCAAACCTATGCAAAGTTTCTTGACTATTCAGCTACTATCTTAAACTACCAGCTTATAGAGTATACAAAATGCAATTCAAGTTGAGCTACATTTAAATTATTCTCTAAAAAGTAAGAAAACTATAGTCAGGCGTGACCGACTAGGGGATACCCTGAGCCCCGTCGAATCTGTGTTTTTCATAGAATTTGGGGAAAATGGGGTCGGTATCCAAAATGTAACAAAATTCAAAATTGCATAAAATACATATAAAGCTAAACATAAAATTTGGTGTCTCTAGCTTAAAAGATGGACGAGATATAATTTTATCGACTTTGTTTTTAATCGATAACAATGAATTGGGGATAGTTATCGATTATTTAAAATAAACTTGATCTGCGCGTGCTATACACGGACCTACATAAAAAATTTCAAGTCTCTAGCTTTTATATGTTCGGAAATCGACGCGTTCAAACAGACGGACAGGGCCAAATCAATTTCTCTTGTCATCCTGATCAAGAATATATATACTTTATGGGGTCTGCCAGGCCTCCTTCTGCCTGTTACATACATCCAACAAAAACATTATGGACTCAGGGTATAAAAATGAATCTGAATTACGCCTAATATAATCTACTATATAATCCATTGCGTTATCATTCTGACATTGCTCACATACCCAGATCAATTTCGTTGTCCTTTAAATGATTATTGAACTTATTGTTCAAATCTGTGGAGACCGAAATGTCCGTGAACATGCGATGCAGTTTATTGGTGAACTCATAGCCGCAGGCTTGCTGTAATATAATATATAAATGTGTATCGAGTCTCGTATATAAGGGAAAAATATTGTATGCAACGCACCTTTAAGCGATTTATCATGCCCTCCTCGGCATCCATGCTCTGACTTTGCTCGTGTATAAGCCGCTTCGCTAGCAATCTACTGTAGAACTTTTGATACACATCCTTGTCCTCAATGTACTTGAATATGGTTATATTATTTGTGAGCTTCTGATCGATTTCCGCTTCGCAGGTTTTCGATTTCTTTAGCAGTGTATCACAGTATTTGGCCACATATTCAGCGCTGCGACATGGCTGTCGTTCGCTGGGACGTCGATTGATGACGCTGGCGCAGGCCTTGTCCAGCGCGCTCAGGAACAGCGAATCGTTCTCGAAGACATCGGCAATTAGCTCCTGATACTTCTGATGCACCTTCAGCATATTCTCGACGAAAGCGATGTGTATATTCTCGCCCTTGAGGGCGTACACCGTCTCGAGACCCTCGTTCTTGATGTGCTCCAGAAAGGTTTGTATCAGCTCCGCCTTGAGATGATCGGGTATGGGCTTCAGCACAATATACATATTGCGCAAATCCTGACGCCTCTCGTCCGACACCATGTCGCGGCACTCAGAGTATATGAAGCCCAGGCGATCGTTGATGAACTTCTCCTCGCACTGCTTGCGCAGCTTCGGCTTCGAATCCTTGTGGAGAAACTTTTCCGCTCGCTTCGACTCGCACTCCAGTATCTTGATGACCTCCTGCATGTACTGTGAGACGCTGCAGCGCTGCAGCAGCTTGTTGGCCTCGTTCGCATAGTATGCGCCGCTTGCCTCCAGCATGGGCCCCTCGAACACCTCCTGATACAGCTTCAGCTCCTGATTCTTTGTATTCTTGTACTTCTGCACCTCCACAAAGCTGTGTATGACGGCATTGATGACCTTGACGCGATGCGAATCGAGTGTCCCATTGCTGGCCCGATCGGCGGCAATGCCCTCCAATATGTGGCGCACCAGGTCCGTTTTCAGTTTCTCCACCATCGACAAGCGCCAAATTTCCAAGCCAAGCTCACCGATCTCCATTTGCTCGGACGTCGTGCTGAAGGCCCCCTCCGTATCGGTGACCTTTTGCTTCTTAATGTGCTGCTGGTTCAAGTAGCTGCAAGGCCAAAAGCAATTTCTCTCTCTATATCAAATGCTCAGCGAATCGCTACCGCCACAGCCACTCACATGTACAACTGATGAAGAAACTCTATGCCCCGGCTATATTCCATCCAGGTGGTATAGTAGCGCTCCAGCAGATCGGGTCTGCTGCTCGTGTTGTTGGCATTGGCGGCATCGTGCTTGGCCAGCACCTTGTTGGCCAGCATCTCCCTGACGTGAGATTCAAGGAAATCCTTTGTCTCGCTATAGAGTCGATCGGCCATTGGTTCCGGCTGTGCCACGCACAATGTGTAGACATCGCTGCAGATATAGAGAAAAGTGTGTGTGTGTGTGTGTGAGTTTAAATATTAATAAAAACATGTCCATATATACACTATATACGCGTTATACATGTTGCGCGTCAAAAAGAAAATTTCCTCGTTTTTGGCAAATCATGCTGCGTAGCACAGTGGAACGCAAGCCATTTACATGTTATCAATATGAATATTTATGAATTTTTATACTACGATTTTTTTGTTTATTTTGATTTTCAATCAAATTTAAATTATTTCTTTTTTTTTTTTTTTTTTTTTGCCAGCTTGTTCCACTGTGCCGTGTTTAGAGGAGCAAATACTCACGAGAAGCTTGCATTCCAGACGGTGTGATCCACTTTGTTCAATGTTATCACCGATTCAACAATGCGACGCAACTGCACCCAGATCTCCATAAAGTCCACTATTTTTGGCTTGAGCGACATCTCTGCTGGTGTGTGTGTGTGTGTGGATGTGTGTGTGTGTGTGTGCGGGAGGATGTGGATTGTTTGCTTAACTGTTTGTGGATTGGTGTTGGTAAGTAAAGGACAAAAAAAAACACAATATATAAATAAAAAAAAATAAATAAGAAACTGCCACAACTTGAGTTTGTTTCAAACGCGCATTTTGTTATAAATAAAGTAAAACTGCGTCTCCCCTCGTACGTTGCTGCCACCAGGCACAATCAGCAGGGCCCCAGGCCAAAAAAAAAAAAAAAAGAAAAGCGAAATATATGTGGGCAACAACAACGACGACGGCGACGTCGACGGCCTCGAGGTGCAGCAGCAGCATTGAATGCAGTTGGCCCCCAAAAACAAAAAGCGGCACTTGCTGCGCCGCGGCGGCAACGTGTGCTACACTTACGCGCTTCTTAATTACACTATGTACTAATTATTTATGCGTAGAATTTAGTTTTTTTTGCACTCTTTTTTACAATCCAAAATGAACTCTTATGTTACGGCGACAGGGTTGCCAGTCCATTTCGACAATGACAGGGCCGCCATGCAACCCTGTAATAGCCGTAGTGCGATAACGATAACATTACTCGGCGCCGCTGTACGTTAACATTGCAAATTGAGTTAGCTACGCTGCCGGCCGCTGTTAACATGCCCGCGCAATTTGAAATGCTGCAAGATTATTCTGTATGTATTTAAGTAGATTTATTAGGCTTTTTGTTTGTCCTATAATTTGCTAATTGTTTTTAGTTTTTCTTTGTCATTGAAACTATATAAAAGTGCAATGTTAGATTTATTGTTAATAGCTTAAAACACAACACTTAAACATTTACTAAAGGATTTCTTTTTTTTTTTATTAATTTTGCTAGTTAATTTTCAAAAAACTAAAAATAATTTAGATGTTTTTTGGGAATTTCGGGTCAATCATCGTCATGCGTTTTACTTACATATTTTCGTTGATTGTCATGCTTTAAGCCATTAAAAAACAAATTTAGGTAAGGCTAACCAAATCGATGGATCAAAATGCTTATAAACTCGATTCCTTTTCTTTTTTATAATATATTGATGTTATTTTAATTTAGTTTATCTTGCTATGTAAGTTCGTTTGTAGTTTGTTTGTTTCTTGACTAATTCGTTGAAGTTCTCTAGTAAACATGCGACGCTTCTCTATGTATATATGCTAATGTATATGTAGAACTATATATATGCATATGTATATGTTATTATGTATCTATGTTTCCATAAGAATAGTCTATATTCCGTTTTTTTTTCTGTGTAATATGCATGCCGAATTCTTCAAATTATTTGCCTACTATTGCTCTTCCACTAGTTTTTGGGGCATATTTTGTTTGTTTTTTAAATGCTAATATTAACTAATAGTTTATAAGTATTTAGCATAAGTATAGTACATACGAGTTGTTTTAGTTTTCGTTTCGTTTTTGGACTTGCTTGTGGGTTGCATTGTTTTGTTGTGTGGTGGGATACGGATTCTCAATTTAAATATTTCGACTTAGTCTACGTATTTGCCTTTGTTGTTAATTTCTTGTTAATTTATAGTTACATCGAGAAGTACTTTGCTTTGCGACAATTGATGCAAGTAGTTGTAGTAGTATATATATATATATAATTTAATTTAAATTCCTAACACTAATTTATAAATTGATGTTTTAGATTCTTTATATATTTCAACTACACATCGACTAATGTTGTTAAGCAAATAATTCATGTTATCTTACAGTTTGTCTAAATGAAATAACAATTTGTTTAAAACAAAACACTCACAATAAATTTAAGTACTTAAGTTATAGTTATAAATGTTTAAGGTACACAGTTTACAAACTTTTCAAAAGCGAAGACCAGTTACAACTAAAGAGTACAATTTTTCTTATGCTTCTTTTTTTTTTTGTTCGTTTTCTCTTGGTTTTTGTTTTGTTTTTGAGTTGTTCACGTAGCAGAGAATATCACACGAATATAGGCAAACCAAATGTAGCAAGTATAACAGTTGTATAACAGTTAACTATATGTTCACACTCACACACTCACACTCTCTTACACACACACACACACACACATTCTCATTCGCAATTCACTCCAACAAGGATTGCGACTCCCCCACGGTTCCGTTGCTTAAGCATGTTTCTGCCGCGGCTTCCGTTGCTGCATCCTGCGCCTTGAGCTTCAGCAGCGGCGTCTTAATATCCGCTTCCAGCTCGGCGCTGCACTCCAACGTCTCCTTCGCCAACGTCTCCTTCTCGTGCAGCTCGACGGCTGCCTTGGGCTCCGCGGCGCTGCTCTCAGATTTGCCCTGCAAATAGTGAAGGGATTAGGCTAGAGCAGACCTGGGGTGTACGCCACGCTCCACTCACCTGCAGATAGTAGGTCATCAGCTGGCCCTTGCCCTTGACAGCGACCAGGCCGCGCTGCTGGAACGTATAGCCGAACTGCTGCAATATGTTGCAGGTCTCCTCGGTCACCTGGACGGCGCCCGCCTTGCCCGTGCTCTCCATGCGGGAGGCCACATTCACCGTATTCCCCCAGATGTCGTAATGCGGCTTGCGGGCGCCAATTACGCCCGCCGTTATGGGTCCATGATTGATGCCCATCTTGAGTACGAAATGATTGAACGACTGCTCATTGATGCCCTGCAGCGCATGCTTCAGCTCCAGCGCGAACTCCACCAGCACCGCCAAGTGGGACCAGCGCTCGGTGATGGGCGCATCGTTGCGCAAATTGCGCTGCAAGTTAATGCCGCTGGCAGCCATATAGGTCGATCCAATTGTCTTTATCTTGATGATGTCCTGAAACTGAGGCAGCTCCAATAGCTAAAGGAAGTAGTTAATATAACTATATAGCTCTAGATTTATTAAGTCTCCTCTTACCGCATCGAAATCGGAAATGACCTCGTTCAGAAAACGCAAACACTCCAGGCCCTGATTGTTAACCGTTTCCTCCGAATAGAAATCTGTGAAGTAAGCCCAAAACTCAAACTCTATCTCCTCTATATAAACCGATTTTGGTATATTTTACCTGAAAAGTTGGGCATGCTGGCGAAGAGCACGCCCACCTCGGCGTAGCTCTGGGAGTAGAGGTCGTCGTGGGAGCGCTTTGTGTTCTTCATAAAGTGCTCGGCCACGTGCACGGGCAGCACATTGTAGACCAACGCCTCGTTGCGTTGACGCATATCGTTGGCCGTCTCCTTCTGCTCGGCCACCTCAGTTTTCCACTTGAAAATAACACGATCCTCGTGGTCCATCTGGAGAAAATCAATTCAGAATAATTTAATAATAGAAAATTTAATTTTTTATATATTATTTATAATTTTATGTTCATAAACTTGATTTAAATAATTTAGATTAATTTAATTTACTATATATTTATCATTTTATGTTCATAAAAATAATTTAAATAAATTTAGATTAATTTAATTTAGATTAATATCATGAAAATAAGCTCATAAACTTAATTTAAATTATTTAGATTAATTTAATTTATTATATATATTTGTCATTTTATGTTCATAAAACTAATTTAAATAAATTTAGATTAATTTAATTTAATTTAGATTAATATAATGAAAATAAGCTCATAAACTTAATTTAAATTATTGAGATTAATTTAATTTATTATATATATTTATCATTCTATGTTCATAAAAATAATTTAAATGAATTTAAATTAATTTAATTTAATTTAGATTAATTTAATTTAGATTAATGTCATGAAAATAAGCTCATAAACTTAATTTAAATTATTTAGATTAATTTAATTTATTATATATATTTATCATTTTATGTTCATGAAAATAATTAAAAAAAATTTAGATTAATTTAATTTAATTTAGATTAATATCATGAAAATAAGCTCATAAACTTGATTTAAATAATTTAGATTAATTTAATTTATTATATATATTTATCATTTTATGTTCATAAAACTAATTTAAATAAATTTAGATTAATTTAATTTAATTTAGGATTATATCACAAAAATAAACTCATAAACTTAATTTAAATTATTTAGATTAATTTAATTTATTATATATATTTATCATTTTATGTTCATAAAAATAATTTAAATTAATTTAATTTAATTTAATTTAGATTAATATTATGAAAATAAGCTCATTAATTTAATTTAAATGAATTTAGATTAATTTAATTTATTATATATATCATTTTATGTGCATACATATAAATTAGAAAAATTTTAGTTTAATTTATTATATATATCATCTTATGTGCATACATATAATTTATAAACATTTTAAACAAAAGTTTTCTCAATTTAAAAGTTGCCATACAGTAGGAATCTGTTCCTATTGCTTAAGTGCAGCTAGTGAAATATGCCTAGGGAACAGAGCACTGAGAACAGTAAACAGGGTACAGCGAAATACAGCCAACTGGGAACACTTCTTTACAAACAGCATTATGCATAGTATTATACAACATTGAGAACAGCATAGCTAAGCATAGTTAGCTGGGAACAGTAAGCGGAGTACTGTAGAAATTTAACTGAGAACACTTTCTCGAAGTAGTATAATAAATATGAATAGTATAATAATTGAGAACAGCATAATTATGCATTGTGTCTAGACTGGGAACAGTAGACTAGCAGAGGTGCACAGTTTCACAATTATTATAAATATTTTACAATTCAAATAGAAACTTCATTCAATATAAAACAAGTAAGAAAGCTCTAGTCGGGCGTGACCGACTAGGGGATACCCTTAGCCCCGTCGAATCTGTGTTTTTCATATAATTTGGGGAAAATTGGGGCCGGTATCAAAAAAAAAAAAAAAACAAAATTCAAAATTGCATAAAATACATATAAAGCTAAATACAAAATTTGGTGTCTCTAGCTTAAAAGATGGGCGAGATATAATTTTTTAACTGAATTTCGATTTTGTTTTTAATCGATAACAATTAAATGGGGATAGTTATCAATTTCTCTTGTCGTTCCCATTTTCAATGGGCTCAGGGTATAACAAGAGCAAAGAGAACAGAAACTTATGTACTGTAAACACAATATTGAGAACAATATAGATAATGAGAACAGAGTAGAGTATAACTATTGTTAAGCTTTTAGCAATTATTTACAAACTAGCTAACAATTTGGGCTTTAAGATATCCAGAACATATATCGTCTCTCAATTGTGTTTGCCCCATTAGAGCTACTTACATGTCTTGCCAAAAAGCTGAGGGACAACGCCGCCACAAGTAGCAGACCCGAAGCACAGTACCGAGTTGATATGAGACTGAAAAGAGAATTCTTTGATTAATAATCTTGAATCTTTCAATCTTTCTTGCTCTCTGTCCAAACTTACGGCTGATGGGCCAGATCATCCTCCAGAGTGTACAAATCCTGCATAATGCACACATTGAAATAGCAGTGCAGAGCTGAAAGTAAGCAAACCTCGATCAAACTAGCTATTAATATTGAAAAAGGAAAGGTAAAGCGCACCTGCAATGGACAAGAGCAACAGGATTTTGGTCAAGTGCGTGAGCTGGGCAATTACCGCAATTGCGATTAGTATGAGGACACTGAAGTTGCTCAAATAGGACGGATATAGGACACGCTCGGTTGGCACCGCCTCACGCATCTGCTCCACAAACGATTCGGGCAGCAGGTGCTCGGCGGTGGCCACCTCCTCCAGGCCGCCCGTGGCATTGAATTCGCTTTCGCTAACAATGTGCTCGGTGCGCACGAAGGTGACAAAGAAAAACTGCAACAGAGAGAAAAAAAACGGAGTTAGAGATGTATAAGGATGGACGACTTATGATATACCCTGCAATGGAATGTTAACTAGATGTAGGTAGGAATGCGAAAGTAGATAAAGACTAGGTTAGATTATACAGATTATACAGATCCAGAGGTCTGTCTTGTACAAAAAATTCTTAATATTTAAATGTTGACTAGATAATACTCTGTAGAAATATTAGATATATGTGTTTTAAATGTGTGTACATACAAAAAAAATTTATAAAAATATTTTAGTGATTTAAAATTACTTTTTATGAGTATATCTTTCTCTTAAGCAACAAAATCTTAAGCTAATATTAATTGAAATTAGATAAATTTTTATCCTATTATTCGAATATGTATATTTTGTGATACAGACAGATTAACTTAACATTTCCCTTTACTTAGTATAATCAAATGTTCTATAAAGCCTTAAAATGTGCTATAAAAGCCAATGGATATCACTAATTCGATACGGCTTTGCATATTAATCAATAATATATACACACTGACATTAACTAAATACGAATAAACATAGTTAATATGTCGTCCTTATTTTCTATATATATATACAATCTGATAATGGCTAAGATTAATTTGTTATTGGAGGCGGACATCGTTAAATCAGCTCAAATTAACTATATATAGGATATAGCTACATTTCCGCATTACAACGCATTTGCCCAACTACAACAAGCTTTACAGGGCAACCGAAGGAAAATCAATAAGGACTTGAGCCGTCTAACCATGTCGCATACTAACCATGTCGATGACATTGCTGAGGCCAATGGTGAGCGCTATAATTATGGCCGCCAGCTCACGAACGAAGGTAATGTCATTGAAGCGCTTGCTCACATCCACAAAGAACTTGGGCAGCATGCCGCTAAAGCTTTCGGCAATGCTAATGGCCACCAGCATGGCAATGGGCACCAGCGGCGCGGCAATGTTGATGAAGTGCAGCGTCGAGCGCGGCAGCACCAAATAGGAATACAAAACGTCGATGCACTGCACCAGGAGGGCGGCCAGCAGGGGCAGCGAACTGTACGGCTCACGATAGACGGCGTAGGCCTGCTCCAGCTGCGGATTCTTGAAGCGCAAAAAGATGTTCGTGTCCTTGGTGAGATTTCTGAGCGAGCGTTAAAAGAGAGAGAGTTGATTAGAGTTCGACTTGGACTATGTAGAGCGGGTATCATTGTTACTCATGTCCGTCGCGTGTGACCAGCTCGTCTTTGAGTCGTTGCTTGAAGTTCTCCAGCTTGATTTGCTCCTCCTCATCCTCGGCAGCCGTGGGACTGTGTCCATTGATGACGACACTTTGCGCCAGCAGCTCCTCGTCATCCACGGTGGCATCGTTATCATCGCCGGCGCATTCATTGCTGTCATTGCTGCTGCTGTTGCTGCTGGCATTCGAGTCGGGACTGTGATTGGCAGTCTCTGCCTTCGATTCGCTGATTTTCTTGCCGCACGGCGAGGCGAACTGAAATGTTGAAGGATTAACCAGATTTTGTTTAGCCAGGCTAACCATTTGCACTCACCGGCTTAACCACTTTGGTAATGAAATAGGTCTTGAGGCCAGCTATGCGCAGCAGCTCCTCGCGCTTCTCCCCAAAGGCGGGCTCCACCTCGAACTCGCCGTTGAGGAAGGCCAGTGTCTTGTCGGAAATATGCACACGCCTGCAACAGAAAAAACTTCCATGAAATGCAGGTGTAATAAAGGTGTCGCGGGTGTGCCGGGCCATAAATTTGCATATCGAAGTGACAAGGACAAATCATAACAGCTTGAAGTAGCCGCCCGGCCAGCCCCTTTTTCAACTCGATCAATTATGCATGGGACTCACCCGGCTTTGCCGCTGGATTCCATTTTATTAGCCAGCTCAACGTCCTTGGAGTAAACGTCAAATTGCCACTGACGCTGGCCAAGTATGCCAGCCAGGACAGCACCTGTGTGTATGCCCACACGCATATCAACAGGTGAGTTCGCCTTTTGCTGCACATATCTAAAAAAAATAAGGGGAGAAGGAGGAAAATAATAAAATGTCGTATAAAAACAATGTCCTAGACGACACAACGGGGCAGCACAGGACGACAGGACGACGCGTGGTTAAGTGCAATTACATTTAATTGAACAAACGCTGATTTGACAACGCCTGTCGTCGCCTGTCACCCGTCGCCTGTCGCCAGTGCTGTCCCTTGAGTCCATTGCTTGACAGAGTGTCCTGGCACTCGGCTCCACTCACTTGATGGCCTTCACCATGGAAAGTCCCATGTGGACGCAGAGCACGGCATGATCCGGCCGCTCGTCGGGCGCTCCGCTAATGCAATAATAGCAATCACCGAGAATTTTTATGCGCAGTTGTTGGTACTTCTGTAAGGGTTATAAGTGTGTGTAGGTGTTAGTAGACTGCTTAAAGAGAGACGAGCTAATCGAAACGTAAAAGGTCCCTTCTGGGCTGAGCACCGATTAGGCGCGACAGCAATGCTTAAATTACCTTAATTGCAGGTCTTCAAATCAATAAAGATAATAGATTATCGAAACAAAACAAAGTAAAATGGGAGTTAATAATAGAGCAGGCTGTTCATTATTTTAATAAAGCCGGAAAGCTTTGAGCAGATAGGAAATGGATTTGAGATTATTGCAATAGAACTGATATAGTGTTGAAGATTATAATACCATAAAAAAGAGAAGAAAAGTAAATAGCAAAAAAATGATAACAAAACAATTAAGAGTGCTCTAGTCGAGACGACTCGACTAAGAGATACCCTGAATTTTGCGAATGCTGAATTCGCATTTTCAAAGGTGATAAAAAAAAAAAAGATGTTAAATAAATATAAAAAAAATATATAATAATATAAAATTAATAATAAAACAACTTTATTATAACAACAAATTAAAAATTAAAATTAAATCAAAATATTAATAGTAAAATAATACAATTCTAATAAATATAAAAAAATAAAGAAAAAAATAAAACAAAACGAATAAAATAAAAACAATATTCAAGTAAAATGTAAAAAATAAAATAAAAATAAAATACAATAAATAAACAAAAAAACAAAAAAATAATAATTGATAAAAAATTAATAATAGAAAAAAATTATAATAAAAATTCATAAGCAATATAAACATAATGAAATATTAAATATAAAAAAAAAATATATTTTTTTTTTAAATAAAACTAATTTAATAAATCTAATTTTAATCAAAATTATCATGTAAAATAAGAAGAAAAGGTTATCAAAAAATTAATAAAAAAATTAATAATAGAAAATAATTATAATACAAATTCATAAGCAATAAAAACATAATAAAATATTAAATAGAAAAATACATATATTTTTTTTATATAAAACAAATTTAATAAATCTAATTTTAATAAAAATTATTATGTAAAATAAGACAAGAAAAGGTCATCAACAAGAAAATGTATGAAACGGTCAAACAATAAATATAAATTATACAAATCTTAAGAAAAACTAAAATTATGTAAATGAACAATCTAAGCGCAACAATTAGTCAAATCATATCAAAACGAAGCTTGGAAAGTCACAAGAAATATAATCAAAATATACAGAGATATCTATTAAATATTCGCCCAAAAAAAAGAAAGAAAACAAACTTGATTCTTAGCTTTTCCAACACAAAGCAAATGAACCGAAAACACGCTGCAAAGCCAATAAAAAACAATGAAGAAAAAAACGGGACAAGCGGGAAAATTTCCACAAGAAAAAGGCAGAAGGAAAAAAAATACTGCAGCAAATTAACTGAGCCTAAATTTAAAAGGACCTTTTAGGCAAAGCCCCGAAAAGAAAAATCGCATGAGAGCAAAAATCAACTCGACACATTTCACACGGCTGACTGAGCGTAACTTTTGTTGCCAGCGCACCGAAGCGCCCTCTTCCACGCCCCCCGCACAGCCGCCCATTAAAAGTATACCAAAAGAAGAAAATATAAGTGTGTGTGTAAGAGAAAATGAAGATGAATGGGAAGAGCAGAATTCAAATTAAAGTTCGAAATGCGCAATTGAAGGAAATGAAAAACGAAAAAGAGAAGAAAAACAAAATTTTCAGATGCTTATCTTAAACATCATCATCAACATTATTTTAAGAGATTATTACGGGACCGGGCAGGTGAACGAACAGCTGGAAAACACACACACATACACAGTCAAAGAGAGAAGAGTAAAAAAAAGAAAAAGAAAAACAGTGCAAAAAGAGGAAAAAAGTATAGCGGGCGGAACACAAAAGGAAAGTTGTTTCCACTTTACCTCGGCGAGCCTATCGAAGCGTGCGAAGAGCTCGTTTAGCATTTTCACCAGATCTTGGGCGCTATACGTTGAGGAGATGGCGGTAAACCCGACAATATCCGCATACAGTATGCTTTCGGTGGGCGTGCAAAAGAATATGTATTCAAATATACGTAGATTAAAATGTGCTACGGCTCGGTTCTTTCCGAAATGTATATGTATATGTATGGGTATGTATGTGTGTGGACTCGTAGTCCGTAGTCTGGTAATGAGCCTATTAAACAAACGCTGCATAACTGACGCCCGGCATTAGTCGGCGGAACTATTAAAGCTAAAAAGGAGCTGATGGAGCAGTTCCTAGAAATTTTAATATCGTTGGAATTGTAGTCCAAATACACCGAGGCGTTAATTAAGGCGTTAAAAGTGAGATAGAGATTTTTATGGCGGAACGGATAATGAGTAGGGGATATGGGCATGTTCTTTCGATAATATCAGAGGTAAAAAGTAGGCCATATAGATTCTGATAAGTGGGAAAAGCAAGTTTATCTCTTTGACAATAGAATTAGTGACGATTGAGATGAGTAAGGAGAGTACAGATTTGCCTTGAGTTTCACGAACGAATAGCGAGGAGATAGTTAAACGAGTTACAAATAACGAGTGTATAACGAGTAATGAATAGAGAGTAAGAGTAAGCCATCTTAGTTTCCCAGTGAGTATATTATCTATCGATATTTATAGCTCGTAAAAAGTAACGAGTAACGAGTGAAGTCTAAGCAAAAGTTCACTTTAAAGCTAGACAATATAAATGAGGAACAGTTCGAGTTTCAACCTAGTATATACAAGCTTAGCTTATTATATAAGACAAAGAATATTCAGTTAGGAGTAAAAAGGATAGAAACATGTCTTGATTTTTATAGCCAACAATCAAGAATGCTAGCGATTTTGATCCTTATGGTCGAGAAACAAAGAAAGTTTCAATCTTCAATTTTTCCTTCAAAAACGAAAGTATATTTCTTCCTAAATTAAACTCGCTCTTAACGAAGATCATATTTATGATCTACAAAAAAATTTGGTAACTCTAGTTGCCAAATTGAGCGAAATATCAACAATTAAATGCGCTATCCTGATGACGAACTTTTAGCAACCGTTTTTTGTATGTTTTTTTTTTCAAAGAATTTTTAAAAATATTTCCTGGAATTTTTCAGAGCTCAATTTTTTTCACTTTAAAGAGAATAAAACAGAGTCTAATAGCAAAAAAAATGTAGAACGATATCTCGAACGATATAGAAAATATTCAACATTAACGAAGAAAATGAAAGGTGCGCTATCCTGATATCCTGTATAGTCCTTCAATGACAGCGAGTAACAAATGATAAAATTGTGAAGAGCTTGTGTGAATCCTAATCAAATAGAATTAGCAAGTAGAAAGAAAGTTAGGAGCTTGTATTAAGCTTATAAAAATAGAACTACAAGCAGGAAAAACTTCATAAATTACAATCCCTAGGTAGAGAGAATTTCAGTATTTCTTAAGCTGTATAATTAGGGTTGCCATCCGTCCTGGAATTCCGGGACATGTCTCGCTTTTAGAGGTAATGTCCCGGTGTCCCGACCTGACACGAAATTGTCCCGTTTTTCTACTGTTTCGATCAACAAATCGTCATTTTGACAAAATGTAACTCAAAAGAGACTCAATTTTAAGTCTAATTGGTGAACTAATAAACTAGTGATTTTTCCCTTCTGGTCACCCTATGTATAATACCTAACTCAGTGTGACTTTTCAGATGACGTTTAGGAATTGTTAAGACTTGAGCTATTTAATGCCTAGCAAAGTGAACCTCGACATATGACTCTTAGTAAAATAATGAATAAAGTAAGTAGGTAAGGCAATTCCTTTTTCACCTAATAGAGGGTTCCCGGTTTAACTTTGCCCAGATTTATATATACTTCTTTCAAGTGAACGAGTAAAGTCAAAGCTTGCCTTTAGCCCAATAGAGAATAAGCTAAGAATAGTCTTTAATCTAAAACGTAGCAGGGAAAGAGTCTATATTAAAAGCAATCAACAAACATATTGAAAGTATTTAGCCTACCGACGATTACGACTAAAACCTTTACAGCTTCTACTTCATATGGAAAACCAACTTATACAAATGCCAATAACCTTTAGTTATACCACACGATCATTTAGTAATGGCTCAATCAAGCTTCAGCTCCAGTTAGAGTTGGCTTACCTCACATTCTCGTGTCGGCTCATGTAGATCTTTTTGAAGGCCTCCGAGCTGGATGAGCCCAAGTCCTCGCGCATCTTGATGGCCACATGCTTGGGCAGCACGGACAACAGCAAGCGTTCCTTTTGGGCAAAGACAAATGCAAAAGTAAACACAACACTCAGGGATAGGAAGTAGAAGCCTCTTTATATAAATACCTGTTCAGCCGACTGTTCCTCTATGACCATCTTCACCTCCAGGCTCTTCTTGGCCTCCAGGAAGGCGCGCTTCTGCTTCGCCTCGCCCATAAAGTAGTATAATAGGCCAATTAGCGCTGCGGTGGCTATTAAAACGGCATTAGCCGCCGCCTGATCGGAGATTAGGGGATCGGGACGCGAGAAGCCAACGGGCAGACTCAGGCAATTGAAGTACGTGCAGAAGCCAATGACCAAGCCCAGGAAAATCAGCGGCAACGGCAGCGTCACATATATCAGGAAGTTCAATAGAATCGCCCAGCCGAGAACATCTCTACAAAGTCGAATGATTCACCTATTTAGCTAGGGATACCAAATTTACATGGAGCTGTAGTTACCGCGGCGAGAAGCTGGCCTGCAGCATCACGTAGGCGGCGAAATGGAGCATCGATAGGAACCACAGGGCCCGCGGCACAACTGTCAGCAGCGACTGATGGAAGCGCCTCAGCGCCGGCTGCTCCGAGCGGCGTCCAATGTGCAGCAAAGCCGTCAGCGCCAAATAGGCCAACAACATGCTGCAATTGACCACTGTGAAGGGTCGTTTCAAGGGAAGTGAGTATAAATTAGTGTTACAAATCGCATAACTAAGGATATATTAACTAAGGATATAGTAACTAAGCATATAGCTTACAGACCTAGCATTGCCTTAATTATACCATCCGTTGATATATTTAGGATTCTCAGAATGATTTTGATTCAAGAATTCGAAAAGATTTATTTATTTACTAGGAAAATCAAATTAGGCTTTTCAAATCCTTGAATCAGAATCATTTTGGGAATTTTAAATATATATATAATCAATTTTAATCTTATTTATTTTTTATGATATTTAACAACATTTATTTATATAAGATTCATTCTAATGGAACCTTTAATCTATGTCTTGAGTCAATATCTACATATAACATAATCCACAGAGCTGCATTTGATTCGCTCTGTCATAATGTCAATTACACTGATCAACGGGAATAACTAGGAAAATATAATTAGGCTTTTTAAATCCTTGAATTAGAATTATTTTGAGAATCCTCTATTGTATATATAATCAATTTTAATATCTTATTTATTTTTTATGATATTTAAAAAACATTTATTTATGTAAGATTCATTCTAATGGAACCTTAAATCTATGACTTGAGTCAATATCTACATATAACATAATCCAGAGAGCTGCATTTGATTCGCTCTATCATATAGCTCTATCATTATGTTTTATATATACTATAAATAATATATTTATATTGTTTCATAACCCTAATTTCAATTAATTTTAGATTGCAAATTTATATCTTTTTAGTAAACATTTTTGAAGTTAAGATCCTTTTGATAAATTATAAACTTAAATAGAATATGGTTTTACTCCAGTTGAAGTTTTCTTACTACTAGATCCATATTAATTTGAGCTATATATTTGAGCTATAAGTGATAGCTACCTGTTGATAAGGCTGACATTTTGTTTAAGATTAAAACATAAATGTGCCTCATTTCTTCTAAATTAGTTTACATTTTCTTAACATTTTTAATGCTGCTCTCTCAATAAAACTTTTTGCTTTAAGAGTTTCTAACTACAGAAGTTATAAGAGAGAAACACAAATCAGGACTTGAAACGAAAGAAAGAAGTAAGACTTGCTCTTGGGAAGTCCATATAAATTGTATTTTATATAATAAGTAATGCTCTTATAAATAGACTAAAATTTAATGGACTTTTTTTATTGCTATAATTCTCATTATATTAGAAATGAATATATGGAATTCATTTTAGGTTAAAATATATATTTAAATGAATCTTTAAACTCCCTATATATAATATATTATAATCTAACCTATATGTTATAATAAAACAAAAAGAATAAACCTTTTAAAAGGAAATCGTTAATATATATAAAATATAATATAATATATTATAATGTAACCTATATATTAAATTATAACAAAAATAATGAACCTTCTAAAATGAAATCGTTAATATATAGTATACTATTTGACCTACAAGATTATTATGTAGGCAACTCGAAAATCCATTTAAAAATGTGTTCTTAAAATAAATTCTTAAAGTTCTTAAACTGAACCTATTCTTAAATGTATTATATTAATGTATTATATCAAATTTATTATATTATAATAATACTTAAGAGAGTAAAATGTGTAATGAGGGTAGAAAATTCAACTTTCGATAGGATAATTGCAATGAAGATACAAATTACTTATACTATATTATATTATATCATATCATATCATATAATACAATATTATATCAAGTCTATTGCTCTTAGGATAATATTAAGATAGAACAAACACTCTGTTTTCGAATGCACTAACCTCTAGTGGGCAACGCCTGCTCCCAGGGTATGCAAATTGTCCAGAGATTAAAGAGCACGGCCGCAAACAGGAACCACTTGAGGCCGCTGCGGCGCTGCTTAATGGAATAGTTGTGATAGAGTTCGTTGAGTACGTGCTGGGGCAGGATGACCACACCGCCGCCGGTGATGCCCACGCCCCCAGCGACGACATCGCCCTCGTTTGGCGGGCGACGTCGTGTCGGTGTCCTTTGCTTCTGCTTGCTCTTGCTCGGCGTGGATGCTGCCGATGCGGCCGTCTGGCCATTCTCCAGATTCGATGCCTTCTCTTCCGGCATGTTGCGAGGTCGCTCTGCTTTTGCCCGGTTGCAAAGTTTTCGTTGATCGGCGCTTGTTTCTTTCTTTTTCTTTATAATTGACGCCGGGCCATTTCCGTTAGCCGTCTTATCTGTACTTGGTTATGCAAGGAGTGCGAATGGGGGCGCCGGTGCTGGAGCTGCGTGGACCCGTTGGCAAATAGAATAATATGAAACACAAACTCAAATACGAAACTTGTACACAAAACACAAACGTTAACGCTAAATTTGAGGCTTAACATTCTCGATTGCCTCGTGGCGTCCACTCGCTCCCTCTCCCTCGCCCTCTCTCCCTCTCACTCTCTAAATATAATTTTGTGTGCGCGCGTGTGTGTGTGTGTGTGTGAGAGCGCCAAGGCGGAAGCGTCCTTGTACGAGAGCCATGAGCGTGGCCCTGTGTGCGAGTACCGCTGTCTGTGTGTGTGTGTGTGTTAGTGTGTTTCGTGTGCCTGCCTTAAGCAGAAAGCTCCTAACAGTGGCACAGTGGGCTCGAAACCTATAATCAACTAACCGAATCTGATTTAGTAGTAAACAAGTAAGAAAACTGTAGTCAGGCGTGACCGACTAGGGGAGCCTCGTCGAATCTGTGTTTTTCATAGAATTTGGGGAAATTCGGGGCCGGTATCCAATATATAAAAAATTCAAAATTGCATAAAATACATATATAGGTAGATATAAAATTTGGTGTCTCTAGCTTAATAGATGGGCGAGATATAATTTTTTAACTGAATTTCGATTTTGATTTTAATCGATAACAATTAATTGGGGATAGTTATCGATTTTTTAAAATAAACTTGATCTGCGCGTGCTATACACAGACGGACGTAACTCACTAACTTTTTATAATAAAAATTCTTAAAATAGCAAGATTTGCAAAACTTTGTATTTAATTTACTTTGTTCGTAGTCATATCAATTGAAATTCTCATATTATTCACTATCATATCATGGTATTAAAGCCCGTTGCACGTTTGTAAAATCGATGAGTTTCTTTTATCTAATCACTGTCTAAAAATTAAAGTGAATAGATATAGCAAGAACTGCACAATAAACTTTTTTTCCATTGATTGCACTAAGAATATAAATCAGATAGGTTTCCTTTTTTTACTACCTTTTCTCACTCACTTATCTCAGTTAAGTTAAATTTCATAATATTTATTTACGAACGGAAATTACTCCATTCAAATGTTTATCTTATCGTTTCAATGAAACAATTATAAAATTTAAAACTATTAATTGGATTGATTTATGTTACTATTAAATAGTGCTACCGGTCACACACATAAATAGTATTGACCTGCTTTGTCTTATCGTAAGATAAGATAGACAATTTTGTTGAGGCACAAAACTTAGGCAGAGATATTAAAACATATTAATTAATATTCTTGCAGCTCTATTATATATTTTTTTCAATTTAAACGTATTAATTAAAATTATTCCAGCTCTATTATATATTTCTTTCAATTTTCGGCCGCATGCAAATTGAGTTATAAAATTTTCATGCACAGCGCTTAATAACAGTTTGCATAAATTATGATAATTTCTTCCTTTTTTTTTTATCGCACTTTACACGCACACACACCACAGTGCACATTATATTGCCCCGACTCCCGCTCTCGCACGCTCACGAGCAGCGGTACTCAGTGTGTCTCACTTTGTTCGACTGTCACGCGCGCCCTCTCTCTCTCTCTGTCTCTCTCCCACTCTCTTTTCAGCTACCTGGCCGACATGCTGTTTCCTCTTCCTTATTGCCGAATTCGTTGCTTCTTTTCTTGGCATACAAAAATCCTTTACTTCTAGCTATGCTCATGGATATACTTATATATGTGTGTGTGTGTATGAATGTGTGTATGTATATATATCTGTATACTTGTGTGTGTTTATCTATGTGTGTTTAAGGCTGATTTGCTCAAGGTTCGTTTTAATGCGTTGTGATTTCGATTGTGTGTGTGTGTGTGTGTGTGTTTGCCTTTGTGTGTGTGTGTGTGTACACACTTTATGCATTTACAGTCAATTTCGGTTCTAATTTTAATTTAAATAAACAACGGCTCGCGCATAAAACTAGGCAGCACAGTTTACCGTTTACCGTTTACACTTTACGCTTTACACTTTACAGTTTTTCTGCCTGGCATTCTTCTTTCTTTCTTTCATTTTTTTATGGAGGCTGCGATAACGGTTTAAGCATGTACAGAAAATTCTGCCCGCTGCAGACTTTTTTTTTGTTTTTGCACTCTTCACATGAATAGAAAATATCATGTCACGCGCTCTAATTGAATTAACCTTTTTTTTCAACTGCTTCGTTGTGGCTTTTCTATCTTTTTTTTTTTTTTGAACTGCTGCTCTGGCTGCTGCTGCTGCTGCGGCTGCGGCTGCTGCTGCTGCGGACCAATTTTTTGTTGTCGCGCGAGCTAATTTCTGCGAACTAAACTAAGACGCACGATAAACTTGACTGATTGTTAAGTGAAAATTTTTGACAGTCAACAGCCCAACAGCAGCAGCAGCAGCAGCAAGGACTTTCTATGTGAGCGCCAAACGTTGGCGGCCTCTCTTCTGCTCTCTTCGCGCTGCGAGCGAGAGAGCTTTTCGCTCTCGCAAGCTCGCTGAGCGCATGTCTTCGCGAGCGCATTGCAACTGATAACGGTACAGCTGTGCAGCTTGATAACGCAACTGGCGCGGCGAGTGCATGTGTGTGTGTGTGTGTGTGTAACAGGACATCACACTCGCACTTAAGCTTGATTACACGAATTGCCGCAGGCTCATAAAATTAATTATTAAGAAAAATGCTACTAAAATGGCTATCAACTGTGACAGCGACGTCGGCAGCGCCGACTACAAAAAGAGAAAAAGAGAGAAGAAGAAGAAAAATAACAGCACCTGGCCTTGGGCACGCCACAGGATGCAGCTGTGCTGGCGGCTGCCAGAATTGGAAATGTAATGCATGTTAAAGAGCAATATGTTGAATGGGCTGCAGATGATACAAGGCAATGGGATGCATAGCTTCAATATTAGAGATAACTACAAATTTAGTAAAGTCAAAGAAATAATAATGTCAATTTAAAAAAAAAAAAACAAAAAAAAAGAATAATAATAATACTAATTTTATATAATATAAATAAAATAAAAATATAAAATATATTAAAGCATATTATTATATACATTTATTTAGAAAATTTATATTAGAACATTTTTGTGACTTCACACAAAAGTACAGTGCGCAACAATGAAAATCGCCCACTGTGCAAATGCAAACAGGCAAAGACACACACACAGACAAACACACGCATGCATATATATAAATATAGCAGCACATGTACATGCATACATACATGCAAATGAATATGGGTGCACGTTATATGCATGTATGTGTGTGTGCTCTATGTCTATCAAACTTATAACGGGATATGAGCGCCATAAGCAAAATATGTAATCTGGTGTATATTTAGCTACTTATGTCTGTATGTATGTATGTACGTGTATATATGTATGTGTATGTATGTAGGTGTATGTATATATATGTATGTGTACGTATGTAGGCGTATATATATATATATATATATATATATATATATATATATATATATATATGTGTGCATAAGTGTATATATGTATGTATGTATGTGTATATATGTATGTGCGTGTATGCTTTTATGTATATATGTATGTATGTACTTAAATATGTATGTATATATGTATATATGTACTTAAATATGTATGTATGTATGTACTTAAATATGTATGTACTTATATATGTCTGTATGTATGTATGTACTTAAATATGTATGTATATAAGTATGTATGTACTTACATATGTATGTATGTACTTATATATGCATGTACTTACATATGTATGTATATATGTATGCACTCACACCTTTCGGCACACAGCAATGCAGCTGGAAAACCCATGTAAAAACGCGCGCATACAAAGCAGCAGCAACACCAACAACAACAACAACAACAACAAAGCAACAACAACTGCAGCACCAGGTAATAAAACAGGACAAGCAGCCGGCTGTCCTGTGCTAAGCCAGGACGTGCACAATGGCACGTGATGCCGCCTAATCCATCTGTCTCGACTGCGCCGACTGCGAGGCTGTCTATTACCTGCGTAACCGAAAAAAATGGAAAAAAAAAAACAAAATAAATGCGGACTACTGCAATTTCCGCTTATTTTCAAACAAATCGGACTTCGCTTTGATTGATTACTTTGCATTTCCCCCTTTTTGGCGGGCTAACGGATATCTGCACGAGTGAGCGAAACGACTATCGATAGCTTTCGCTCATCGGCGCTTTTAACATAACCAACTAGCATTGGGGTAGTCTCGCTTTTAAATAAAATAATGTACAGTTAATTGCAACACACAAAACCTCTTTTGTAAAACTACAATTTTCTTTTAAATAACTAAGATATTTGGTAGATAAATCTAGCTGTAATACCAGAGTATGTATATATGTATGTTAAAATATATATGTATGTATATATATAAATATATATAGATACACAAATGTGTGGCAGCTGGGACGAAAATGATCTTAGCGGCACAGCAGATGTTTTCAAAATCCTTTTGCTATGGAAGAGGTCAACAAATTATTTTTCAACATTTTTAGCTATTATATAGCTATAATTTATAACTAAATATAGCTATAACCTAAGCTGAAATATATATATATATATATTTACCTAAAATCTATACATTTAGAGGAAAAAATCTAAAGAAGCAACTATAAGCATGAACAAACAATAAATAAATAAATAAATTATCCAAAAAGTAATATTCTAACATTAATATTTATAAGATTAAGTATCGTAGCTTAAAGAGTTATCGATAAAGCTTGAATTTCAACTTTATTGAAAGGTAAAAGTAATTTCTCTCTCTCTCCCTCTCTCTCTCTCTCTCGCACATACACGTTTTTTCAAAAGGCCACTGTGCTCGCACTATTCACCACATTGTGGTGCGACGCCAAAGTCCCCATATAACAGTGCCATTTTGAGTTTAACATTATGCTAATCATTTTCGCTCGAATTCCAGAATAAAGTATCGCTTAAGCTGCATTCGCTTTAAGCCGGCATTTGCTTACATTTAAGCAAAGTTTATTAAATATTAGTATATAAAAATTAATATACATATATTTCATATAAATAAATATTATAAACTGCTAAATAAATGCACGATCAGAGTCCATTTGCTGGAAAATATTTTGGAACAAATATATCGATGACTAATTGGGTTTTGGAATTCATCGATGTCAATGTTAATATACCTAGTGTATATAAAGTTACCTCAGCTTCTGTCTCTGTCTCATTCGGCGTTTTTCTGCGTAACTGTGTGGACGTTATTCTGAACGGCAACCTAAAAACTCAGCAGGCATTCAACTTTAAAAAGCAGCAGAGCTACCTGAAAAAAAGTGGTCAAGCAAGAGTAATTGCACAAATTTATAAAATTTGCAAATCTTGTTGAAACTACGTGTTTTGGTTTTAAGTATTAACAAATAGTCGTGTTTGCGTACGCGTGCTACTAAAACTAAACACTTTTCGCGCTTCTCTTTGAAAAGTAATTCTTTAAAAGTTAAAATGGCTGATGTGGCTGAGAAAAAGAAGTGAGTAATATTATTTGGATTTGTGTGTAAATGTGTGTGTGCCTTGGCCTACGATGCATGTGTGTGCGTTGGATATGTTTAAACAATATATATATAGCGGCAATTGCAGCTAATTTCGCAAGTGGTTTACATCATTTTCTTCCAACGGTTTGGAAAAAATTTCTTTTTGAATTTCGTGTCTATCTACGTAAAATGCTTGAACAATTTATAGAGTTGTCTCGCTTGCACTAGAGGTGGGCAAACGTGCGCGCAAAAAACGACGCCGATGAAATTGGCGCGGCGTCATGACGCTCTCTCGCTCACACTCCGGCCGGCAAACAGCGACGACGACAGCGGCAGCGACTTCGTCAGCATGCTTGTTGTTGGGCATGTTCGCGGTGGCGGCTGGTGAAGGCAAAGAAGTAATATATTGAGCGTACGTGTGTGTGTATGTGCCGTGTGCTGTGTGCAAAGCGGAGTGCGCAAATAAGTATGCATGTATGTATGTATATTTGTGCTGAGCGTGTGAGCACTGCATCAGTGTGTAGTAGTAGCATTCAAGTTGCCGCTCTTTTTTTTTTTTTTGTGCCGTTTGAGTTTCAGCTGTCGTTTTGTCTGTCTCGTCTGTTTGCTTTTGCTGCTGTCGTCGGTCGTCTGGCCATTAATTTTTGTCAGTTTTGTCTTGCGCATTTTTCGTTTAAAGCTTAAAGCTTGGCATTGTTGGCCGCTTGCGCCTTTTTCTTTCCGCTCTCGTCGCTCATTTTTGTGCTAATGAGCTGCTCAAATCAAATTCTGCTTTCAGGTATATTTTGTCATTGCCTAAAATAAACGCAGTGCCGGTTGGTCGCACTGTCTGCGTTTCGCTCTTTTGCGTTTTCTTTCGACAGCTCTTGCGACGCAGTTAAAGATAACCGTTAGAAACCTTTTGTCTGTTGTCTGAGGTTGTGTGTGTGTGTTGGTTGGTTGCTTCGCCATGGTTGGGGGAGCTCTGGGATATTGTCGTATAGAGTAGGTGTTTGCGTTAGTGCATATGTATGTATTTTGACCGTTATTTTTGCCGCTTTGCCTTGCAGTGCAATTCTTTAAGCGCGAGCGCGCTTACTCGCTCACTCTTTGTTTGCTGTTTCGCTTGTGTACGTGACGCGCGCGCATTGTAGTTCACTAAAGGTGCGTGCGAGGGAGATGCACATAGTGTTGGAAACATAAAAACCAGTTTTTTTTGTTGGTCCGCTCGTTGTATTTCAAACAAGTCGCGCTTTTTTTTCTTCTTTTTTTCTCTTTGCCTTTGCTCTTCACTCTTTACATTTGATGCTATGTACACCTATTATCCGGCTGGTGTATAAAGGAAAAAGCACAATTTTTTGCCGCTCACCTTTTTTTTCCCATTTCTTTTTGCGTCGCAGTTTCCACGAGTTGTTGCTCCCATTTATCATTTGCGGCGGCAGATGCTTTTAACAATGTGATTGTGTGTGTGTGTATGTCTGGTTCTACTTCTGCTGGGGGTGGTTGTAACCAACGCGGAAGCGACGCCGGCTGCGGAGTTAACGGCTTTTGCCGGTCTTTTGTGTGCTTGAATTTTTCTCTCTCTCTCTCTCGTATTTCACATAATTGCGAAATGTTGGTCTAATTTTTGTCATGTTGAAATTTTCTAATTTTTTTTTATTTGTTTTTGACCCATCTTAGCGATACCCCCGTGGTTGAGAAAGTTGCCGCTGAGGAGGTTGATGCTGTAAAGAAGGATGCCGTTGCTGCCGATGATGCAGCAGCAGAGACACCGACCACCACAGAGAACGGTGCCGGCGAGGAGTCGAGCAGCAGCGCCGACGGCGCCAAGGAGAACGGCGCTGAGGCCAGCGCCGAAGCTGCGCCCGCTGCCGACGGCGTCGATGGCGAGAAGAGCGAAGCCAGCGCCGCAGCACCAGCCGATGAGAAGAAGGATGAGGAGGCTGGCGAGAAGACAACAACAGCTGAGGCCAAGCCAAGCAGCGAGGCAGCCGCCGCAGCCGTTGAGAATGGCGCCGACGATGCAGAGGCCGCTAACGGTGATTCAAAAGGTAAACAACGAAAGCAAACCTAAGCTCAAAGTTCGAGAATTTATTTTGTGGCCAATTTTGTTTAGATGCGCCCGCCGCTGAAGCCGTGAAGCGAAAGGTGGACGAGGCCACCGCCAAAGCCGACGAGGTCGTTGCCACGCCGGAGAAGAAGGCGAAGCTGGACGAGGCCAGCTCAAAGGATGAAGTTCAAAACGGTGCCGAGGCCAGCGAGGTGGCTGCCTAAAGTCCTGGCCAACTGCATCGCATCGCCCGCTCAGCCAGCAGCACAGTAATACATTTAAATTTACTAACACACACAAATCACACACACACAAATTGCGCTCACGCACTCATGCACAAGCACACACACACATGCACAAACTGTGTGTGTGTGTCGGCGTGCATGTGTGTGCGGGCGTCTCTCTAATAACAATCCTGTAAAAAGGGAGCGTAGTCTTAAAATGTACCGATTCTCTCTGACTTTACTAACAAAAAAGAAAAAACAAAAACAAGCAACAAACAACAAGAAAAAATCCATTATCATTTAAAATTTACTTAAACAAAAACAAAACTTAACTTTAAAGAAAAAAGTATATATATATATAAATACAAAAAAGAAACAATTAAGATGCGTTTTAAGCAGACAAGCAAAACAAAAAAAAAAGAGTTGTACACAAGGAAAGCATCAAATTTAATAATTATATAATAAAATAAAAGAAAAGAAAGGAAAAAAAAACAAAGCAAAAACTATACAAAAAAAAAACAACAACAACAACAACTTGCAAGTCTTGTAAAAGTAAACGAAAACAAATTTAACTTTACGCATTTGTCATTTTTAAGATAATTTCTTTTTTAATTTTATGTATGATCCTATATTATATATGAATATTTATATTAAAAGAAAAACCAAGCTCTATATGTTTAAAACTCGTAAAAAAGAAATCAAATCCTAAAGAAATAACGTAAAGCTGCCCGCGCGCGCCCCTCCTCCAAGCCCCCTTTCTACACACTTGAAGATCTTAAAATAGAATTGAGATCAAGTTTTTTTTTAATGTAGCGCCGACTCGCCAAACTTAAGGAAATTAAATTGTAATTAACTAATTTTTTTTGTATTTTTTTACTTTTACTATTTTTATTGTAACTTAACTTGGCCGTAATTGAAGTCTTGAAGCGTTTCTAATTTTGTGCAAAGAGCCGTATATATGTGTATATGTATGTGTGTGTGTGTCAGTGTTTGATGGTTTGTTACATAGGTTCCTCCCCCTCACTCCAATTCAGTGCGCGCGCTCTCTCTTTCTATCACACACACACAATTATGGGCAGCAGAAGAGCAGAGCAAAAGCAAACTCAAGAACAACAACAACAAAACAAACAGACCAAACCATAGGCAATAACGCATGCAAAACAGAATGAGAAAAATGGAGTAAAAGGCAGACGCCGAACACATAATTAAAATTAGAGCAGCGTATGATGTGAGAGAAATGGCAAAATTGAAATAACTTTTTTAAGACCAGCCAAGTTAAGCAGCAGCAACAACAACAACAAACAGCAGAAAATGGCAACAAAAGCAGACAACAACAAAAATGATATAAAACCGCAAATAAAAAAAAAACAATTCGAGAACATTCAAAAATAAATGGAAGAACAAAAGAAATACAAAAACAAAAAGCAAGTTTATTATTCCGTCTACTCTTTGGCTTGGGCATTCTAGAAACTTCCTAGAAGTCGCTTGCAGCGTATGTGTGTGTGTGTAAGTATGTGTGTGCGCTTGGTGGGACGCGACTGTACACCAATAGACACGGCTTATCAGCCGCAAGCTTTTTTGGCACTAAAATGCGTCGCAAAAAGCTCGAATTGCAAATGAGCAAATTTATTTAAATGACTCATTTCTATATATATGTATATTTGTATTTTCTTTCGAATACAATTTTTTTACATTCGAAAAAAAAAGCTCTATGTAATATTGCATACGGTAATTTCACGAAAATAAATATGATCGCATCCGTGCGAGAATGACTCATGCGGCGAAGTTCATTTGTGAAGCGTCTGCAAAAGCTTGCAGCGTCGCGAGCTTTTCCAGCGTTAAGCTGGAACGTTGCGAGCTTTCGCGTTGAAAGCTGCCAGCGTGTAGAGCATTGTGCGGACCATGTAAACCGAAAGCTTTCGCAGCGAGTGTCGCTTCAAAAGTCGTGAGCTTTTGCTCCCAGTTGTGCATAGCATGTTGAGTATGGCTCGTGCAGCCCTCGTGTAACAATGGAGCGCGTGCCAATTGGCACGACTTTTTGGAAAACTCCCAATGGAGCTTTTGGAAAAATAGACAAACATATTTATTTGAAACGCAATTTATTGGCTTTGACCCAGAAAAGTAGACCCCTTCCAAATGTAAACAAACTAAGCTATAATTAACTATATTATTAATTCAAAATTACAATAACAAACACGTAAATATTTTATTTAAATTTAAAATCATTTTTCAAAATTCCATTTAAAACGTCTGGAAGCTGCCATAGCAGGCAGCCTTGAGTCGTTAGTCAACGTGCAAAATGCGAATAATGACAAATTGGTGGCTTAACGGAACTCACAATTGTAGCTCGCTTGCAGAAGCTCGCTAGCTGGGTGCTATGAAACGCGGCAGCGCAGTTCGAAATGCAAAGGCGAGAGAAGCTGACCGCGCGCGTCAGTGCCAAGCCAAGTGATAAGATAAAGAAGAGAAGGCGAAAATCGCACTGTCCTCTTTCAACGCTCTGCAGCAACGCAAAGCTTCGATCGCAGTAGCAATTGAAGCGTGCGCGCGAGTGGATGTTAAAGCGGAAAGCAGTGCAAAGTGAAAACCGTTAATCAAACAGAAACCGTAAAAAAAACAGCTCGACTAGTTTTATTTCCACTAATATTGTAATTAAATTTAGTTAACAGTGACGTCGCAGTTTTTAGTGTATGTGACTGTAAACGTCGTAGCTGTCAAGTGGAAGTGTAAATAAAAAACATATAAAAAAAAAATAGCAAAAAAAAAACAGAAACCAGCACACGGACACAAAAGCAAGCACACACACACACACACGCACTCACTCACACATTGTTGTTACGTACCTTTTTGGACATCGGGCGCGAGAGAGAGCGAGAGGAAGAGTGTATGCACCAAGATGTCCAACAATTTGCAAACGGTAAGAGAATGCAGAATGCAGAGAACACCTTATAACCCGCATTTATTGTTGCTTTCGCTCTTGGTAGCAGCTTCTTCGCACTTTTGTTGTTGTCCGCAACTCGCGAACATTGACCGCTCGCTCGCTCGTGTGTCATCGCGAAATCTTTGGCAGTTTTAAGGGCCTTGTGAAGTGCACGAAGAAGTCCATTAACTATGTTAACACGTTTGTCAGGCAACTAAAGAAAATATTTAAATTTAGGAAATTTAATATTTTAAATGTCGTTTTGACATCTGAGCCAGTGTTGCCAGACTGTGGAAGTTTGTAATGAATAATTGTCAAATTTGTTGCCCCTATAATAACCATTTTTTTGGTACTCATAAATATTTATATTTATTTACTCCTTAACTTATCGAGTGTGTTTAAAAAATAATTGTTATCATTTTTAATGCTCTTCGCCATGGCATTGATGTAAATAACCTCAATGAACTGATTAGCTAAACAAATCTATAAATTTGTAAGGTGCTTGCTCTCTTATCTGAAAGGGTATTTCAGTGTCGATCTGCACGCCAGTTCAAGGCTCTTCCGTTGTTGCTTTTGATTTGGTTTTTTTTTATATGGCTGTTCCACGTTTTTAGCTTATTCCTTGCCGGGCTTATCGCACTGTTATATGTTATACATTGTTGTTATACAGCGTTATACATTGTAGGCACTTGCTCTCTCTCTCTCTGTCTCTCTTTATCGTGCAACTGGCAGCATGCTCTTGATAAGCTTGTTCCTCTTCTTCCTCTTCGTCTTCTTTTTGTTGTTGTTTCTTATTCTTTTCTTTTCCTATAATTATTGTTATTGCTCTTCAATTTTTGCCATATTTTGTCTTGTTATATTAATTTTGGGGGTGGCAGCTCCTCTCGCAGTCACTTGTTGCTGTGGGCGCAATGGGCGTGACGTGCTCGCTTAGCCGCCCGCTGACGCGCCTTAACCGCTGCCGTCTGCCCGGTTCTAACGGCTCGTGGAGTTGCCAGAGTCGACACAATAGGTCACGTGCCGTCGCCGCTGCGTCGCAGTTGCGCAGCGAATTGCAGACGCAGAGCTGTAGTCAGGTAATTGCTTAAAGCCAGTTATTATCTACGCACACACACAAACACACAAAAGCTTGCATATAAACGTATGTGAATTCCCCCAGAGCTGCTGCTGTTGTTGTTGTTGTTAGTTTCCTTTTAAAGCAACTTTTGCTCTAACAATATCAATGAATCATGTGAATAATTTACTATTGCGCTCAATGACGCAGCTTTTAAGACCACGTAGTGGGAAAGTACAAAAACAATATTAGTAGTCAGAACAGATTAAATGTAAATACAACAAAAGCAAATGGGAAAATGTAAAAGCAAAATTAGAGCTAATTATAATAATCTTTTGAATTATGTGCATAAATTATACTTGTCTTATATACTTACTTTACTTTATAGATTATATATTTGTAAATTTAAAAAAAGGTATATTACTATTATTAAAATTTTATCACACATTGGCAACTTAATAATTAAATAAATAATCCAGTACATAAATAAACAAATAAAAAATAATTAAACAAAAAATAAACAAATAAAAATATTAAAATATAAATAAAACAATAAACAAGTGAGTATGAAATTAAATGAATTGAAATAAATAAAAAAAAGTGATAATAAATGTAAATATATAAATAAATAAAAAATGCACGATACTTTTTAAACTTTTGTATTGTATATATATATATATATATATATATAAAAAAAATAAGCAAACAAATGAATAAGAAATTAAATAAATTTAAATGAAAAGAAAAAAATAAAAAATTATATAAAAATTTTAAATTATATAGAATTATAAAATTATATATAATTATAAAATATATATTAAATTCACGATACTTTTTGAACACACCTCGTATTGTATATATATTCCCTCGTATTGTATATATATTTAAATCATTTCAATGATATATTTTTTTACTTATTACTTTGTAAAATATATAAATCAATTTCCCATTGCAATTAATTTTAAATTGATTTTCGTTAGATTAGCAATTGCTAATAAAAGTTTCACACAGATTTACAACGAGGGCATCATAAATAAACGGAATCCGACAGACAATTTATATATATAACAAAACAAAATAGTTCAAATAGGTTTTTATTAAATATTATTATAATTGTAATAAAATAAAGAAAATAATGTAAAAACTTTAGTGTAGTTTTATATGCATATATATTTGCGTTTTTTTGTTATCAATTTAAATTCCACAAATCATTTAATTAGCGAAAATTCACTTGAAGAAAAGCCTATCAGATAAGTCTATAATCTGATAAATTATTAAAAACTAGATAAGTTATAATGGACATTAAACCATGGACTTGCTTATCAAACTGCAATTTGTATGTAATTTTGTAATATTTACATACCCATTGATAGATAAATTTATATACAATATATATGTATATTCAGTTCAGTTATAGCCTAATTAATTTTGAAGTGTTTCACATACGCTAAAGAAATGTATATTTGATTTACACAATTTTTTATTATTAACAACTAATAGTTGTTAAATTGTTATTTGGCAAATTCTTTCTTAAATCCAATAAATGCTTGTATAACACGCGTTTCAAATCTTATCTCTAGTTTCGTGTTGTGCAACACAAACTTTCAGCTTATCATTCGCAAAAAAAAAAAACAACCAAATTTCGTCTGATATTTTTTGGGGGAAGCTACCAAATAATACTGACCTACATATGGGCATGGTGATTAGAATAATACGAAATGTGCATTTTTAGTTAGCATTAAAATGCAAAAAAAGGTTTTAATAGATTTTATTTAAAATAAATTTCTTCTTCAAGTTTTAGTTCAAATTTGGCTTTACTTTTAAAAGTAAAATTATCACAAAATCAGAAATCTTTTAAAAAGTTTTTGTATAAGCAAAATTAGCTTAGTATATCAGCCACAAGCTCATTCTGTGTGCAGCTTCTAAGTGCTTTAATGAGCTTTTTAAGCAAAAGCACAGTTATCGATTTATTGTTAGTGTAACAGCTTTTTAGAATACTTAAAGAATACATTGAGATACTTGAAAAGATTAACCCCAAAATTAACCATAATCAACATCTGCATTTAGACAACAAATATAGTTCATCTACAGGGTATTTCGCAGTCAGTATCAATCGATTGCTTGACTACAATGTAGTTTTCCCATATAAAGCTTGCAGTCGCCTTGAAATTCAAAGAAAAAATTCTACAGCTGCGCACTTTAGGCATTTGTTTTTGGCACAGCGAAATCATAATCGAAAATAGTTGACGATTAAATATTTGCACAGCGAGGGCGCCATATAAAATAGTTAATGATAAGTTTTAATAGCGCTGATAAGGCCCGGAACAGGTTTTGCGAAATAGCCGTATGACAATACAATGTTTCGTTTTCTTTCATTCCCATTGTTGGTTTTATAGTTCTCGCTAAAGTAAAGATCTAGTGTCTAGTCTATATATAGTATATATAATATATATTTATACATATTTATGTGTTCTTCGGCCTTTTGTTTGCCTCGTTCCCATTACAGTTTATATATGAATCTGAATTACTTCTTCGGTTTGTCATTTTTACATTACATATTTATTATATTGTTCTTCTTGATAAGAAACATTCGCGTTGTGCGTAAGTGGAAGATTTTCTTGTTGTGCTGATTGCGTGGAAAATTCCACAACTTTTACATTGTACTCATTAACTTTACATATGTGTGTGGGCGTGGGTGTTGGGTGAAAGTTGTCTGAATTTTGATGCATCGACGGATTAAAGTACTTTCTTTTTGTACTAAATATTGGATGATAAATGCTTTTTAAAATCTTGAGTAGGAGACATTGAAAAACAATTAAAATTATATCTTATGCAGTTTATGAAAGGCATTTAACAAAAAATATATACTAAATATATTTTTTAATAAATTCCTAAAATATATAAAATATTTGTTAAAAAAAATAAATATAAAACATTTTATAATATATATATTTATATTTTTTTGATTGTATTTTTTTTAATATACATTATTTATTTATAGAAGAATTTTACAGAACTTTTTCATATTTCGTCTATTTTATATTGAAAGAAATAATAAATAAATATGGTATATAAAATATATTATATTTATAATTTTTAGCCTATGATTTTAGATTATTATACAAAATATTTTAATTTTAGAAAACTAAAAATATATCAAAATTAAATATGCAAATTAATTATATAAATAAATATACAATAAGATGTTTTTTTATATTTAATGTATAATGTATATTTATGTATATATTTTTATATAATTTCATTTATATTTTTATATAATTTATATATATTCATTTATACTTTTATTTTTTAATAAATATTTTTTATAATTATTTATATATTTTTTGTTTTAAAAAACTCCAATTTAATGTTTTATATTGAATTACAAATAAATAATATTTGCAAGCAGATAAAATATTTGAAAGTTTTTAAAGAGCCAGAGATCCTATCTGAAAATGTTTTAAGAGAGGGTAGAAATTTTATTCAGTAGTCAAATAAAGAGAGTCATCCAGAGAGGGAGAGAGAGGCGTTGCGAGAGAGGGTAAAAAGAGTAGAGAAGAGAGCTAATCCTGAAGGGTTGCAGCGACTCAGCGGTTGCAACGAAAAATCTAATAAATAATTGCATACCTGCTGCATATACCATGGATCCAACTGGAAGGTTTCATTGTTAAGATATATATACACAAATATATATGTATATAATATAGAAAATGGCTGAAAAAGTTTTAGCTACAAAGTGGTTAAAGGAAAAGAATTTAAGGAAAATTTTAGGTGTATAAAATATAAAAAAATTATAAGAAGTTATTTAGAAAAAATGTTAGATTATAATTTATAAAGAGTAACGGAATAAATTTAAATATATATATTTATATATTATAGATCTGGTATTATACATATTATAATATGTATTATACATGCTTAATAGATTGAAATGTGAACAGTTGTCGAAACTATGAAACGGGTCAACGAACGTACATGAAAAGATATATATCAAGGCCTTAAGTTAGTAAGTTCTGAACAATGCTTACAACTACTTGAATGATACAATCTAATCTTAAAGAGGTGCTAGAGTACAATTAGTTGGCATATAACCAGTTTAAAATAGGTTTTCTTCTCTACCTGTCGTCCAGAGCTCGAACATCTGTTGAAAATCCCAAATGGCTGAGCGATTGACGTATTTTCTAGTTCCATTCGTGGCTTGCGTTCTAGGTAAATATACGCTTTAGCCCTAGCAACCCCAAGGCAAGGTGGTTGGTGGTGCAGCAACCACCACAACAGAGAGAGAGAGACAGAGAGCAAGAGCGAGAGAATGAGAGTGAGATGGGAAGAGCGTGAGAGCATCTCAGGGCTACGATGAGTCAGTTTTGCTCTAAGGTGTTTCAGTTTATTATTGACTGCTCAGCTGTGAGGAACTAAACGACTTAATACGGAACAACATTAAAGACTTGCGTGCACACGGAATTGTTAAATCAGTTGCCTTTTATATAATTGGATTTAGCCTCATTTACATATAGCTGAGATTTTATTGAACTTTCTTGTAAAACGGAATAATCGGAGTATGAGACAACGTAAAGGTTGCATTAAACATAAAACTCGTCGTCAAAAGCAGCAGAAAATTCCAGAAGTTGATCCGAATTGTTGTAAGCGCCCACGTTGTAATTATGAACACATCTGGCAACATTTTCGACGCAATGTAAGATACACTACACTATATATTCAATCTGTACCATAGTCTCTTATGTTAACTATATAATTCTTTTTAAAAAAATGCACTATAATCTAATATATTTATTAGTTAGTACACATTTTTTTAGTTAATATTATTTTAAATATTAATTATAAGATAAATTAGCCTAAACTGTACCATTGGGGCACATGCGTAGTAACAGTTAGGTACATCTTTCGTACCATTGAAGTACATATTATAATAGATATCTGCTGCGCATATGCTACACACAGCTTAGGTAAATGTTAGGTGCATATTTGGTACACGTTAGGTACATGTTAGGTACATGTTAGGTACATGTTAGTTGCATGTTGGTCTTCTCTTAGGTACGACTTGTCTACATTATAGATATTTTTGATACTCGTTAGACATATGGTTTGGTACAATAGTTATGATACTTGTATGCTGTAAATATGTATACACAGCTTAGGTACATGTTAGGTAGTTAGCTTTAATATGTATATGTTTTATATACATATACCAAACTCAGTTTAGGTACAAGTTTGGTTGGTGTTTGGAACAAGTAAGTTGTCTGTTTGCTAACACTTGTGCGTAATATAGATTTTTCCTTTTTGTTAGACATATTTGTACCTCTGTCAGGTACATATTATTTATGTATTAAATATGGTTGCTATAACTTAGGGACATGTTGCTTATGGTATAAGTAGATGTTTGAGACTTGTTTGATACAAGACAGGTACATGTTAGGCACATGACATTATAGTTGTATGATAGATATTTATTCAATACAAGTTAGCTCGATGTAAGGTACATGATAGCTATATATAGTTACACATATGACACACACAGCGAAGTTACATGCTAGGTACATGTTTGCTGCAATTTTGCCATAATTTATGTTACATAAATGCCACACACAGCGAAGGTACATGTTTTATATATGCTAGGTACATGTTTTCTGCAATTTTTGCTATCATTTAGGTACATGTTTATATATATTATATGCATAAATTATAATATAATGGGCCTATGTTGGGTATTTGTTTATTACGCACATGTTAAATGGTACACGATAGGTACATGTTCAATATATCAGACATACATGCTAGTCAGAGGTTAGCTATATAATACATTTGCATATATATTAAATATTGACTAGCAATATATCTATTTAAATAGTACCTGATACTGTACCTGAGAAAGTCTATAAATCTTAACATTTCCGTATATTTCAGCCAGACTATATTATATATATATATATTTATTTTTCAGTATATATTATAGTATGTTTGAATTGTATGCCTAGACACTTTTAGCACGCTCGCGACCTTGCACTTGTACTAAAAATTGTACACGAACTCATTTAGAATTCAGACGTGGTATGTGGTCTTGAGTGTATATCGCATGCCATTTAGTTGTGGTTCTATCGAATACATTCAAATGTTTTATTATATTGTATATGATTATTATATATGTATTTGATTTGTTTAGTACAACAGACCCACCTCCGCCGGGTACGATTGCTCGCATTTGTTTTGTCAATTCGTAAACGTCAGAACTTTCGCTCTCTCTCTCCTGCTCGCTCTCTCTCTGTCCCTTTAACGCATGCTCTCTCTCTCACGCTCTCTTCTCTTATCACTTGACATAATTTATTTCTCTCTTTCTCTTTTGTTTTGGGTAACACTCTTGGCCCACATCCAAATAGGCCACACTCGAGGAAATTCGTCAAGCGGCTGCCCGCATTTGCCGTGACTATCTAACCGGACGCTGGAAGGTGGTTACCCCAGAGCAGTTGGTGGTGAAGCGCATCAGGTGAGTGCTAATTATACCCTGAGCCCATTGAAAATGGGAAATCAGGGTATAATGTTTTTGTTGGATGTATGTAACAGGCAGAAGGAGGCGCGGCAGACCCCATAAAGTATATATATTCTTGATCAGGACGACAAGAGAAATCGATTTGGCCCTGTCCGTCTGTCCGTCCGTCCGTCCGTCTGTCCGTATGTATGAACGCGTCGATTTCAGCTCTCAGAAGAGCTAGAGACTAGAATTTTTTTTTGTAGATCCCTATATACAGCGCGCATATCGAGTTTGTTTTCGATAATCGATAAATATATTCGTTTTTTTGTTATCGAATAAAAACATTATCGAAATTCAGTTATAAAATTCTATCTCGCTCATCTTTTAAGCTGGAGACACCAAATTTTATATTTAGCTTTATATGTATTTAATGCAATTTCGAATTTTGTTATATTTTGGATACTGGCCCCAAATTCAGATTCGACGGGGCTCAGGGTATCCCCTAGTCGGTCACGCCCGACTAGAGCTTTCTTACTTGTTTATATTTGCCTTTAATCAAAATGTAATTTAATCTGTGATGATTTTCTTGTGGCGTCTTAGCGGTGGCCTCTCCAATTTCTTGTATTACGTAAGTCTGCCCGACTTGGATGACTTTGATGAACAGCAGCTGTTGGAAGTGGAGCAGCAACAACAGCAACAGCAGCAGCAGTCAGGAAATGTCAACGTCAACCTTGGCAAACACGTCATAGCCGCCTCGACATTCGCTAAGAATAGCAACAGCAGCATTAGCAATGACAACAACAACGACATCAAAGATCTGGCGCCGGAGGTAGCCGAAAATTTGGCACAATCTGTTATCGTGGGCGTTGCCCCAACAAACAACAACAACAACGATTCCTCAGCAGCCGACGACGACGATGACGATGCGGCGCTGAGCGCTAAGCAGGCAAACAAGAGGCGACGCTTCGACAGCGACAGCGGCGACTCGAGTTTGCTGCGACGTCTGCACACTCCCAAGCAGGAACCCCGTGAGGTAGGTCGATTGCCTAATCTCGCATATGTGCTAATATATCTAATGTACTCTCAATGCCAACAGGTGCTGCTGCGCATCTATGGCCAAACTCATGGCGATCATGCCCTGGAGACCATGATCACAGAGTCTGTGGTATTCGCCCTGCTCAGCGAGCGCAACTTTGGCCCCAAGCTGCATGGCATATTTCCCGGTGGACGCATCGAGCAATATATACCGGTAGGTTGACTAGGAGAATTCGTTGGAGTTGAGCCAGAGAAGTGCAGAGCATAGATGGAATAAAATTTTCTTTTGTTATATTTGATGAAAGCTTTTGCTTTCAAGTAAATGTAGGATTGGTGAAGTCTTCCTCAAGACTTAATAGAAATAGAAATAGATAGGCAGGTAAATCGATAAAGTAATCGATGTAGTTGTCAATATGTCAATACTGTTATTATGTAAATGTATAATTTATTTGATTATAGAAGAGTTCTCAGAGAATGTTTATTTAACATTTCAAATGTTTTTTTGAATAGATTATATCTATACTAAATAATTTAATATAAATATATTTAATATAGATATAATATATTCAAAGCATTTTAAATGTCTTAAATATAGTTATTCAAATTTGATAAATTCTGTATTTTTAATGTCTTTTGTCTCGGCAAAACAATTATTTTAATATGTTAAATTCTATCTTTGGTATATATATATATATATATATATATATATATATATATAAACTTAAAAGGTATGCAGAATATATAATATAATTTTTTAAATTATTTTACCGAGCTAAAATACATTTCCAAGACTTTGAAGACAATACAGAATTTATCATATTGAAATTTCTATTTTGCCGAGACAAAATATTTATAAGAGTTTATCAAATTTGAATAATTATATTAAGACATTTCCAATGTTCTAAATAGATTATGTATTAATTTTTATAACATCTTATTGTCATATATTTATGAAAGCATGAAATGCTTATCTATTGAAGAACAACAAAACATTATTCATTATAATATCTAAATTAGATAGATAGACCCTTCTCTAGATTCAGAAATGAGCCAACCAATATAATAATAATATAATAAACATTATATATATTATTTAATATAATAAAATATAATGGATAATTGTATGGGAAGTGGCTTGACTAAAGTAGAGGTATAAAATAGTCAGTTGAATCTAAATAAGTTTTCTAAGACTTACTAAAATATGGAATATAATTGTATCTACATATAGAAATTCGTATGCAATCCAATATCTAGCTGTTCCGGAGAGTTTTTTGTGCTTCCATCAAATGATAGCGACTATATTAATACTACACCAAATGATACTCAAAACTGTACGACTACTCAATACCCTGCCATTTATAATAACTGTATATAATAATAATAATTATTCTACTTCTCATGCAGGCACGCACCTTGGCCACCACAGAGCTGGGCGATCCACGCATTTCGATGAAGATCGCCGAGAAAATGGGCGAAATACACAGCTTGAATATACCCATGTCGAAGGAGCCGGATTGGATATGGAATTGCATGGATCGTTGGCTGGCCAGCCTGGAGAGCATTGTCAAGGGCAAAATAGACTCGAAGCCCAATTCGACAGTGCTGCAAAAGCAGCGAGACCTGATGCGCACCATTGACTATGTGCAGGAGATAGCCTGGCTGAGATCGGTGATAGATGCCGGCGACTATCCCGTTGTCTTTTGCCACAACGACCTGCAGGAGGGCAATATACTGTTGAGGCAATCGAACAATGCACACGATCGTACGCCCAGAATGTCGATTAGTAGTCTAAGGTAGATCTCTTTTATATAGAAATGCTAATGATATAGATATACTAATATATGTTTCCATTCTCTCATAGATCCAACTTTGATGAGACCCTGGGCGACAGCCTGGACTGCAACAGTAATTTGGACGCAGATGACAAGTGAGTGCTCAATAGAAACCTTTTCTGGCCGCTAACCCGTATTTATTTGCCACTTGCAAAATTACTAATGTAGTTATATATACGTATAGTCTATATGCTTGTTAAAACTACCTTAAATTCTAGATGGCCCCAATGGCTGCGAACGTCGAAATGAAATTTTAATTCGGCAAAAGCAAATGACCAAATACATACAGGTTATCCATGCCATATTTTATGATCTCTGTCTTTAGCTGAACTAATCGCAACTCTCTCCCTCTCTCTCTCCAATGTATATATATTCAGTAAGTCGCACAGCGCTTCGCCCTGCCCGGAATTGGACACCACAGACGATTCGGCACTGGACTCTAGCTTTATGTCCGATCATGAGCCGGATCTCATTATCATTGACTTTGAGTATTGCGCCTACAATTATCGTGGCTTCGATTTGGCCAACCATTTCATTGAATGGACCTTCGACTATACCAATCCGCAGTTCCCCTACTTCTACCACTACAAAGATCAGTATGCAATGGAGCAGCAGCGTCGTAATTTCATTGTCAACTATCTGAAGAAATATCACGACGACGAGCACTTCGAGCCCAATGCCGAGGAGCTCGATGCAGTCGATGCCGAAATACGGCTATTCACCATGCTCTCGCATCTCTTCTGGAGCTTGTGGTCCGTGGTAAACGTCACGTCGGCCATTGAGTTTGGTTATTGGGTAAGTTCCTTAGTCTTAGCCATATAGTTGGAAGTTGTGCATAGTTTGACGTCAGTATGATCCAAGCAGCTGATAGATTAAAATAGTATTGAAGTTAATTAGAAAGTATATTCAATTAAAATGATTTTATTCAATTCTATATTGTTTTATAAAAAAAGGAGAATTCGAATAAAATAAGGCAAATTCCTATAATAAAAAAATAAAAAAAATTAAAATCAAATAAATAAATGTAAACATCAAATAATATTTAAATCAAATAATATTAAATTAGTACATAAACTTTAAATCTTCTATTTATTATTTAAATCATATGCAATTTTTTAATTACTTTACACTTTTTTAAATTTAAACTTAAATTTATTATAAGTTGAAGTAGTATAAATATAATACTAATTACTTTTATAAATGATTTATCTTGAAAAAATTATAATTTAAATTTCTATTATTTTTATATGCCAACCTTTTTTTTTTATTATTAAATTTTAACTTAAGTCATATATAAGTAGTAGTAGTATAAATATAATATTAATTATTATTATAAATGATTTATCGTTATGAAATTATAATTTAAATTTCTATTATTTGTAGCAAATATTTAAAAAAAATAAATTAATAAAAAAATAAAATAATTATAAAAAATGTAAGAAAATCATTCATTAAATTTTTTTAAGCTTAATGTTTGATATTTTGCTTTCAATAAATAATGTATGTTTTAAAATCAGGATAAAATAATAAATAAAATAAAAAAAATGCATTTATATAGAAAATTAAAATATAGTAAAAATATTTTAAAAATATATATACATAGCCAATATAAAAATTTTTTAAGTGGTTTATTATCATAGTCAAATTATAATGTATTTTTTGATATAAAATAAGCTAAACAAATTTAAGAAGAGTATATTAGAGTAAATACATATTAATATGTAAAAAATCGTAAATTGTAAAAGATTTTTAAGTATTATTATTTTTTATAAATTAAATATTCAATATATGAATATATAAACAAATATAACATATATTACCAAATTTGCTATTATGATAACATATGTATTTTATGTATTGTGTTTCTGGATATATGTATTGTATTTCTGGATATATGTATTGTATTTCTGGATTTTCAACTAATCTTTTGTATCTCTTGCAGGAATATGGCATTGCGCGCATCCTGGAGTATCAGCAGATGAAGTCCGCCTATTTGGCCAAATGAATGTGTGGCACTTGAGGATTAACTTTTATGCAAAAACTATCAGCGCACTTAATCGAATCATTAAGCGTACTTAAGTGGCCTTAATCTTACAACAAAATCAATAACTAAAGCAAATTACTAAACAAAAAAGAAACAAAAAGAAGAGAGAAAAATATTTAGTCAGGAATATTATATATTTCCAGCTTAGTTAATGCAAGCATTCGGTCGACTAGTTGACAATACACTACGATATACACCATGAGCCCATGAGCTATATATGACTAGAAGGGAGCGGAACCCACTTGACTACGGATATACACTCTGATATACATGATTTGTGCTGTGCATGGATGATGGCATGTTTCCATATTTTGTATATAAATCTATTTTGTATGATTTAATGCCGAGATGAAAAGTCAGAAATTAACAATTGCAGCTGTGATTATTGCGCGAGTTAGGCAGGCTCATTAAGTGTGGGGCGTGGGCCGAACGCCCCGGATTACTAGAAGCCTTTTGATTGAAGTATTAAGAACAGCACCCAATATCTAACACTACTAGCGATTCACCTCACGCAGCTCAACAGATCTTAAAATCACACACACACACACACATAGACACACACACACACACACATAGACACACACACACATATACACACACACACATCTCCATCTGTTTGAATTTATTTCTCGTACGAATTTTACTTTTTTACCAAATTTTTTATTAAAATTCCTATTTTGGTTTTCCTTTAAGTATTATTTTTGTTTTCCATCGCATCGTTTGTATTCTTTCAAAACATCGACTACACTGAAATATTGGGCAACAACAAATTGGGCTAGTTAAATATATATATATATACATATATGTATTCCTTAAATGAATTTAGCTATTTAATAATATCTATGTGTAATTAGTACTTAATGTATTTGCGTCTATTTTTTAATGCAATCAATAAATCAAATATTTAGTTCAAATTTCAAATACCAAATAAATATTTGTATTTTTGTGTGTTCTATAATATAGGCTTTGTAATACTAAGTTATGTTATATATTATAGATATATTATAAATATACTATACAAATTCTTTATATGAGTATAGCAATAATAGTAAGTTCAAAGTCTAAGTAAATCTTTAGCTAGGCGTAGTATTTGCCACGCCCCCAGTGGATGTGAACAACTGACTTTATAGAGGTTGCTGGCTTTAATAGGGTTAGACAATATATTACTCATTTAAAGTCTCTGTGAGGGAGATGAAGCACGAGAAGAAGAGAACGAACTGCTGATAACTCTTGTTATTGATTATACCAAAGTCAAGGGCACATTTCGCTATAGAGACAGATAATAGTATTGCTAGATTGCTAGCTCAACTCTAGCCTGAGCTTGATAAGCCATTGCCAAATTTGAGATTTCAAGCGTCTCAAGAGAATTCAGTTTGAAATTTCCTTCTATTGAGTGCGTTTTAAGATTTTTAATCCAAACATTTCATCCTCCTGATATTCCTGCCTGGGATAATGAGTGAGAGAAATGACGATTCGGTAGAATTGCCTGAGTGTAAAGTGTGTGTGTTTGTGACCTATATAATTATAATCAAATCAATATATTTTAGCATTTGATTGTAGAAGTGCTTAAGCCAATAAACCATAAAATATTGAGTCTAGAAGCGACTATCAACTTGCAAGAGAATCAACTCCAAGCGGGGCTCTATAAATAAGAAATATTGCTTGAATAAGGCTGATTTGTTGTGGCCTTCAAAAATTATATGAAACTATTATATGAAACAATGACAACAATGAAAATAAGTTGAAGACGGAATTAGGCAATAAAGATTCGGAAATATGGAATAAGGCAGTTAAAATTAGGGATTTAGAAAAAGAAATCGAGAAAAATTTTCCTGCCAGCTGCATAGGTCCCATTTATGAAATAAAGGTTCCCTTTGAAGTGTTGTGGTTCGAGTCTAATTGACTCTGGTTGGAACGTAATTCAGCGTAGTAAATCTTGTTCTAAGAACTTTAATCGCAATCGAATGCAAGAATATCGTTTGAGCTTTGGCAAATTGAGAGGAAAGTTCTTTGTCGGCCCGAGTAGCTCCACATATTGACGAAGTCTTGAAAGCATATGAAGCAGTTTAACAATATCGCATATACGCGATGTAGTCACTTCCTCATAGGAGGATAGGAGGATAACTTGAAGCTGAAATCATTGGGAAACTATTCTGGAAACGTCGACGATGCAATGGCTCATAATCTCAATATGAAACTCTTAACACCTGATGAAGATAACGATACTTATAACAATAGTAGTAGTTGTTGGTTCAACAAATGCAGCTGGAGGTAACTAAATTATGTTTTCTTATTATTTATAATGAACTTAAAGTCAATAATTTATTTTTAAATTGCATAATATTTATATAAAATTTAAGTTTGTAATTTCTAGCTGGCTTAGAACTGTATATGGATATTGTCAAGACTAGAATAATGCTCTGTCAACCTTGTGAACGAGTGTGAATAGCGAAAATTGATTGAAAATGAAGTTGAACTGCTCTAGTCGGGAGTATCCGACTAGTAAGGTTAGCTACCTTTACGTTTGTAATTTCTAGCTAACTTAGAACTGTATACAAATATTATCAAGACTAGAATGCTCTTTAAGTGTGAATAGGGAAAATTGATTGAAAAGAAGTCGGAGTGCTCTAGTCGGAAGTGTCCGACTAGTAAGGCTAGCTACCTTGCCGTTCTATATTAATCCAACTATCAGAGATTAAAACACTCAAATTAGTCGATTCGGCAGATCGCTTAGAATACTGGAGTTCAGAGTATTTGCTAGTCGGGCAGACCCGACTAACCCGACTGGGTAGCTCTAGGCTACACGGAGGCCGGCAAGTGTCAAACGTCGGACTTTGTTGTTAATTTCCTTTGCTAGGGATCTCAACCAATTGCGGCCAATCCTTTGACATTAACTCACAGCAATACAATGAGGTGACGGCCAGGAGAACATGTGAACACAATGCCAGAATGCTGGCATCTTTAATTAATGCAACAAACATCGAGCAATAGACGGACTATTTAAATGACAGTCAGGCGGACTGAAGGACGGATGGACAGACGGACGAACGGACGGACGAATGGACGGACGTACGGACGGACAGTCAGATAGACAGAGTGTGTGTGTCCCTTGTTGCACAATGATTATCTGCATGTCCTTGTGCCATGTTGTGTGTGTGTGTCCTCAGTGCCCTGACCCAATGTCCGCATTGTCTTGCCTTGCGGTTTCGGACTGCACTTGAAATCAGTAGGGCAAGGGGGAGAAGGGGGCAGGGCGCCTTTATGCTCGTCTAATGTAATGTACGCCTCGGCGGGCAAAAGCAATCCAAAGCAATTGTCTGCGGCTGGTTGTGCTGCTGCTGCTGCTGCAGCAGGACGAGTGTCCTGCCAGGGACAACTATTGTTTAAATAAGTACTACCCTCGACCCAAACCGCCCCGCCCCACCCCCCCTCTCCGCCCGCCTACAAAATAGAAAATGGTTTTCGGATTGCGGACTGCGACAAGGCTTCAATATTTCGTCTACAACTGCTACGTGCTGCACTTTGATGATGACGATGATGACGATGATGATGATGATGATGATGAATTGTTATGCAGTCTTGCAACCTGGTCAAAAACCATGTCCGTGTCCGTGTCCATGTCCCATGTCCAGCTGCATGCTCGCCTGCATTTTGACCAAAAACTTAATTAGCATTGAGCCAGGGCACGAAATCAAATTAATTAGCAAGCCAAAGTAGCAGCAGCAGCAGCTCTCACTGCAGCTGATTGGACAGCATTTGTGTACGTCATAAGTGAATTAGATAAAACGTGATAAGAGTTGCAGAGCTACAGCACTCGAACAGCTTATTAACCGACGAATACGCACGTATACAAGCCATACCATTTACGAACTGCTCGCAGTCAGCGTTAAGTGAATGAGTTTTAAAGTTTATATATATATAAATAAATTATTAAAAGCATATTAAATATTTCAATAATATATTCATAATTTTCTTATCATTTATCTTATCTTTTTTTAGTAAAGCTTCGGGCTTCCTGTGACATTTTCGTGTTCCAGAAACTGAGGAGATATATGAAAGAACATTTCTACACTATGATTGAGAAGAAAAAAAAGAAAGAAAGGAAAGAAGGAAAGGCAACCAAAGAGGAGGTGAGCAAGAATTTTTTAATATTTATTAGTATTATTTTATTTATTTTTTATTTTTTATTTATTAATATCAGTTATTATAGAACACCTTGTTTATAAACTTAAATTTAAAGAATTTAAACTGAAAGTATTGTAAATAAAAAAAAATTTAGAATCCATGAAAACCTAATATATGTCTTAATGTTTGAAGTTTCATAAGGTTTTAAATTGATAACATTAAAAGTAGAATAGGTATTGATTGCTTGAAAAAGACTTAAAGTAGGGAGACCTAAAAAAATCTGTCCTAACTCTAGTTCATATTTCGGAATAGGTATCGATCGACTTAAAATAGGAATCCTTAAAAAAAGCTGTCCTAACTCTAGTTCATATTTCTTGTGAGATCGATGCATCCTATCGTATACACGAACGGAAGGGCGGAAGGATATACGGAAAGATTGGTTGAAGGGCGGGAAAAACGAGGGAAGGTAGGACGGACGAAAGACGGGAGACGATAAAAGAAAAGACGGACGTATGCTCGGATGGTAGGGCGGACAAACGGACGAAAGGATGGACACAAAGTCAGATAGATAGATGGAAGGGCTACGCCGTATTAACTCATTGCCCCGATCAAGTTTATTTATATATATACTTTATAGGGTCTGCCACGACTCCTTCTGCCCATTAAATACATTTTATTAAAACTCTTATACCCTGAACTTCTTTGCTTCTCTTGCTAAGTTTTAATCATTCGGAATCAAATTTTGTAACTGAAGCCATTTCATGTACGTTTACCCCATAGCATGTTACTGTAAAGTGAGCGAGAGGACAGAAGACTCTGGGCATACGAAATTACGTTGTGTTATCTTTATAAAGCTCTACATGCTTTTAATTTACTAATCGTCTCTATATGTTGATAAACCCAAATCAGTGCCCTGGAATGCAATTTGAAATGTCATAAGAGAGGAGACTATTCTCTTTTAACAGATGAAGTTTTGCTGATTAAAGTTTGGCTGATTAAAGAATAATATGAGTAAAGGTCGTGCAGATGCTGTATTTAAGATGCGTTTGAGCAAAAAAAAAATATCGTTAGATAACCAAAAATGTAAGGAATATCTCGAATATCCGGCACTTTTCTAGTTTTAGCTATGGATTCTTGTTAGTTCCTAGTTTGATTTGTGGTTACTCCATTTTATTAACTTCTCTTTTTTATTATAGTAAAAAGCTTAGTTGATTTTTTTTAAAGTTTTCCAACTCAATTCTTCACAATTAATATTTATTATTTTTTTATTTATTGTGCTTTATTTCTCTTGAACATTTTCCTTTACAATCATTTACAGCTTTTGATAAAGTTTTTAATATTTACAGAGGTTAGCTATTGCTCCCATTTTACAAGTTTTTCAACTCTATTCTTCATATTAAATATATAATTTCTGCTAATGAAATCCAATCGAAATGCAATTAAGCACTTAATTATTTGTGAAGAGCTTGTGTGAGTGCGTCTCAAGTTGTTAAATATTTATTTTAGTTTCAATTTTTAGAGTGTTGCCATCTACGCACATGCTTCCATCCTTCCTTCCTTCCGTCCTTCCTTCCTTCCTTCCTTTTGTCCTTTCTGTCGCTCCCTCTTTTCACGATTGTTTTATTGCTGTTCTTTTTTTTTCTCTCTCTCTCTCTCTTGTTTGTTTCTGTGGTCAGTTTTGTGTTAACTTTGCTGCCCGCTCTGTATATAAACTGCTTCTAAATTACTTTGACCAAGTTTTTTTTTTATAGCCATCATCTGAGCTGGCTGAGCAGACCGGCTCGTGCTCTAGCAAGATTTGCACATCCGCTGGCAAGAACAAAAAGACGAAAGTGCAAGCAAAATGAAAAACTTTGCCCGGCATTGTTCCTGTCTGCGCCTGCAACATGCAACTGTCTGCGTCTGTGTCAAGTTTGTGACTGCCTGGCAGTCTCTTCGATATGCTCCAGGGTGTGCCCCGGCGCCGCCCCAGCGGGTCGGGTCGTCCATTGTCCAATTGCAGCTAAAGTTGATTTATTGTTTGCATTTTTACAACTTTTGTGTCAGTTTCTGTTTGGTTTTTCATTTCGTTTGACTTTGGCATATCTCTCGTTCGACCCCCGCTCCCCCCGTTCTGCTACATCTTTGTTTTTGCATTATTGCTGCACATATTGAAATTGTCAACTGGGGGCCATTGGTCGAAGGTCCTTGACTGCAGCTTAAGGCAAAAAAAAAAGTTGCAAGTTCTATGACTTTAAAAATGCTTAAATGATTTATTTGTAAACTTTGCTGATGTGCTTAGAACAGCTCCCGCCGCAACAGATAACTGATAAATGCTGTTTATATAGTATATATGTAGACTGTATTAAAATATATACGTTATTCTATTATATATAAATGCTTTAGGTATTTTATTTTTAAATTCTTTTTTATTTACTATTATATATTTTAAAAATTAAAATTTTATTAGAGTATATTCTTATATTTTAAATAAGTGTAAATTAGTGTATTTATTTAAAGCTTTCTGGTTTTTTTTTAATCGATAACTATTCCCAATTAATTGTTATCGATTAAAAACAAAATCGAAATTCAGTTAAAAAATTATATCTCACCCATCTTTTAAGCTAGAGACACCAAATTTTATATTTAGCTTTATGCGTATTTTATGCCATTTTGAATTTTGTTATATTTTGGATACCGGCCCCAAATTCCTCCAAATTCTATAAAAAACACAGATTCGGCGGGGCTCAGGGTATGCCCTAGTCGGTCACGCCCGACTAGAGTTTTCATACTTGTTAAATATATATTATATTTTTTTATATTCTATTTAATTTGTGAAATAAAAAGTTTATTAGAAAATTAGTTTTTTGATATTCTGCTAAAGACTTTGATTAATATTTTATTAATTTATTTATTTATTTATATATTTATTATCAAAAAAATATATTATACTTGTATATAATATAGTTACCTTTATAGTTTATCTTGTTCCACATACGCGTATAATGAAATCAAATTCCTATTTAGCTGCACATAAAAAACTCGAGTGAGAAAATCTCAATAAACATAATTTCTAGTTACGCTATGACAACCTGATATATTAGCAGAGCGGGAGGACTACTCTCTTTCTCTCTCTCTCCCTCTGTCCTTCTCGCATATGCTAAATGAGAAGTGTATAAATTTTTGTCAGTCCATTTACGCATAGGAGCGATACTCAGTCAGTTGCCTCTTGACTTCCTTTGCCCAAGCTAATTTTAGAGTCGACAAGTCACAGTGCGTCGACCCATCATCAGTCAAAGCTGACAAAATTGGGCAGTGGAATGTGGGCGAGTCTTATTGGGGCTTTCTGTATTCTTAAAGTCGCGGGCGCAAAATTTATAGGAAAAAATTCGCGTTTTGCCTTGTAACGTGCTCGAAATGCGGAATGAAAATCATGAGTGAAATGCTTTTGGTGGACAAAAAGAAAAATGCTGCGTAGGTCGGGAAAGTATACGAATTAATTATTCAAAAGCGTCACAACAAATGAGCGTTCAACGTGGCGTATGAAAATTGAAATAACAAAAAATGTTGCCTACTTTTAAGCGCATGGGATAATGTAGTGCGAATCTGAGAGAGAGAGAGAGAGAAACAGAGAGTGAAAAGAGAAGAGAGATAGCTTAAGAAGAAAATGTGACAGAGAGATAATCATGGAGAGTGAGAGAAAGATGGTGAGATAGAGCGAAGGAAAGAGAGAGAGAGAATAGTACCAGTGTGAGGCTAAGAGCTTTTATAGAGTTCTTGTCTTAGACCCTTGTCATGTCTAGTTTGTATCTTACTAGTCTGTGTGAGATGGAGAGCGTGAGAGAGAGGCAAAGACAGTTGTTGATGATCGTAGAGCCGGGTGTTGCTGAGTGAGAGCGAGAAATGGCTATTATGATTGTTAGTGGATAAAGAGAAGGCAGCTAGAAATTGGCGTTATGGAAAATCAGATTCTAGAGAGCGATTTGATAAAATGATCAAACTATAAATAAAAAGTATACTTTCATTTTAATTCATTTTAAATTCGAATAAAAATGTATATTGCCTCAAATATATGTATAATATTTTTCATATTTAAAATATATTTAAATACTTTTCTACATATATAGATATATTTTAAATATGAAAAATATTATACATATATTTGAGGCAATATAAATTTTTATTCGAATTTAAAATGAATTAAATATAATTAATTTAATTTAATTAATGGTTAAAAAAAAATGTTGATGCCAAATACAAAATAACAAACTAACTCTTAGGAAAAAAGGTGACGTTCGTGGAGAGTCTCAATCATGGCTTAATATTTTATATTTATATATTATAGAATTTCACTATATTGTAGACGAATTGTTTTTAAGAAAATCGAATTTAAATTTTGATTGCTTCATGGAAATTTTTTCCGATTTTTTTGAGCTCAGCTTTTTTTCTAAGAATTTTATTTTGGTTTGTTAGCATGAATAATTTTTTAATTATTATTTTTATTTTAATATTGATTTTGAGAATCGAAAGTTGACTGAGACATTGAATATATAAATATATAAATTATATAAGATATATAATATAATATATAAATATATAAATTATATAATATATATTAATATACATAAATTATGCATATGTTGGGTCAGAAATGTCTCTACCTTCAAGTCTGCAGCTTAAAAAAATGCCAATAAAAATATAATTATATATAAATTGCGAACAGAAGAGAGCAGAAGAATATTTTAATATTATATATGATATGTCTCACTCGTAGACTATCTATATATAATGCTATAAATTAAATATTTGAACTTGATATAGGTTTTACTCTCAGACTGAGTCAGAGTTTCTGCTACAATTCCTGTGCAATAAGCTTCCTCTCCATCTCTCTTCAACTCATTAGCCTTTATTTTCGAATTGTTTCAGAAAACTCTCTCTCTATATATATGTGAAGCTTTCAGCAATGCAATATACAAAATACCTTTTAGTTTGTCTGAGTGAGCAAAGCGTCAGGCTGGAGTCTTTCGTGCCATATATTTTGCGCCTTGGCAGCTGGAACGGTGCGAGCAACATCATCTTTTTGCCGAGTGGGCGTGATACACGCCCACACCGCAGACAGCTCGGGGCAAGTCGAAAGCCACAAACTACCCACGAGTCAGGCCAGAGAGAGTGAGAGTGAGGGAGAGAATGTGTGAGAGAGAGAGAGAGAGTGTTGGAAGGCAAGCGAAGCATTTCAAGATATTTTCTTTTAGCAATTTCACGCACTAAACGTGTCTGTGGCAGACCATACATAATACAAATACAAATACAAATGTCATGAAATACAGAGAGAGAGGGAGATAGAGAGAGAGAGAGAGAAGCAGCGTATATTGCTATCTTTGCGTGGCATTTTTACGATTTCTGTTCGCTGAGTGTAACTAAGCAAACAGCTCGAGGCGCAACAAATTATAATGTATATAATGGCCATGCAGACACACACACACACACACACACACACACACACACACACACTCTCGCAACTATAGTCTTTAGATAAGCGCAGTGCGTGGCTGTAGGCCAAACGAAGAGGTTGGCGCTGGCGTTGACCATGTCGTATACTTGATATTTAATAGCAAACTTTGCATAATATTCTGCACAACTTCCACACACACACACACACACACACACACACTTTTTGCCGACATTTTCCTTTTTGCTCTTCATTCAGCGCTACTTTCGCTTTGTATTATCACTGACAATTTAGCAGCAGAGGCAAAAGAGAAAAAAAAAAAGAAATGGAAAAAAGTGACGCCAAACGAAGTGTAATCTGATTGCATTTGGCAGCAGCACAAAGCGAGCGATGGAGCAGGGACAGTGCGGAGGGGGGATTGGTTTAGCTGTCGGTGTCATGTCCTGGCATCTGCCAAAGGCGTTTTGCTTAATCAAACGCCGCTCTTTGTGTCAGCGCGACGTCAGCGAAGCGCTTTACACCTGTCTGTGCTGCGTCGCCTCCCCCTCCCCCCTTTCTCTCGCCCCCCTTTTTCTCTCTCTCTGGCCAATAGTCGCCCCGAGTTGTCAGTCAGCGTGCGAGGCAATCGCTGAGATTGATTATGTCTGCTTTAATCTTGCAAATGTAATCAACATGTTTATGGGTTTTTCGACGCCCACTCCCAGTCCTCCTCCTCCTCCCGCTCCTGCAGCTGCTTCCTTTGCCTTTTGCCAACTTCATTTAGTTTAAAAAAAAAAATTGATTGAGCGTTAAGCATTTTAAACTATTTGGAAGCCTCGCTGAACTAGCTATACGAGTTTTTAGAGCAGAGAATTTATTTACTTAAATATATTATTGTCAACTATTAGAGTTAAGATTTGTGAATTGGGGCAGATCAGTATAAGACGAGTCATTGGATTCTTTTTTGCTAGATGAGATGACATCATGACTTGCCTTAAACTCAAACACATCATAAACATTGTTCGAGACACTGCCGCGAAACACTACAACAATCATGCCTTAGGTAACCTTCCCTCTCGCCCACATTCAGACTTAAGCGAACACAACTCATACCCAACCAAACACAACTCGATCTCACCTACAAAACCTCGTTCCGACCACTCATTTTATGCTAATCGTCACCAGCTTACACTTCAGAAATATGTAATTAACACAAATATATTAGCCAATTCTAACATATAGACTTAAAGTTTCTAGAAATGCATTTAAAATAAATAATAAAAATGTAAAAAAAAAAAAACAAGTAAGAAAAGCCCCGTCGAATCTGTGTTTTTCATAGAATTGGTGGAATTTAGGGCCGGTATCCAAAATATAATAAAACTCAAAATTGCATAAAATAAATATAAAGCTAAATATAAAATTTTGTGTCTCTAATCGATAACAATTTTTTAAAACAAACTTGACTTGCGCGTGCTATACACGGACCTACAAAAAAAATTGCAAGTGTCTAGCTCTTATAGAAGCGGCGCGTTGCAAGTCTCTAGTTCTTATGACGGTTGAACTCGGCGCGTTCAAGCATACGGATAGACGGACAGACGGACAGACGGACGGACGGACGGACAGACAGACGGGCATGGCCAAATCGATTTCTCTTGTCGTCCTGATCAAGAATATATATACTTTATGGGGTCTGCAACGCCTCCTTCTGCCTGTTACATACATCCAACAAAACCATTATAACCTGATTTTCCATTTTCAATGGGCTCAGGGTATAAAAATGTAAAAAAAAAAAATTAAATATATATTTATATAAATATTTATGATTGACAACTATTAGGTAAAGACTTGTGAATGAGGCAGGTCAATTAGGTGTTCACTTAGCTAAAATCTCCCTTTTCTGCTGGCTTGCAGGCATCTTAATCTCTATGTAGCTCTTCTATGTGCTCTACCGGAGCCTGCTTATGGACTCTGCTTTTCAATGAAGTTGCTATAACTAACTATATATTATTCCGTATTGACCTTCAAGGCGGAGCCCTTGCATGTGCTCTAGCTGAGCCCTATGTATTGTGTTCCTGCATCCAGGTCACACTTTTTCCACCACAGAACCTCTTCGGCGAAGTCTCTAACTCTATTCCAAGTAGCTTTGCTGATTCGACTTTGCCTTGACCGGCAGTTTCTGTCAGGTCGGTCCTTTCTTCTAACCTCTTTCTACCTTTCGCAGTGGAAGAAAGTGTGTTCTGATTCGTACGATGGACGAGGACGAAGTACTTCTTAAGGTATCCATAACCAGAGATAAAAATACGTTTCACCTTGCTTTCTATTGTATTTAGCCGCTTCTCTAGGTCGGTTATAATTTTTACCGTCCATCTCCTGTACCTTTCGCTAGACCATTTTGCCTTTCAAGAGACTATTTTCTGCTGGCGAAGGGTCTTTGATGACTGCACCGTATATTCTCCTTTGTCCAACAAATCTTGAAAGTCTTCTACTAGCACTGTTGTGAGGGTTAGTAGAGCTTTGAGCTGCGGTGTCTAGTTGCCTGGCTGGGCAACCTTTCCAGTTATTATGGCACTTAGTCTAAAGGCAAATATTCATTAGACTATCATTTTTCATGCAGGTTTCCCTTGTCCTTTCGGCACTAGCCAAGTAGCATATTCGCTATTTTCAAACAGATATCAGCCATAGCTGGGCAAACAGATTCCATAGATCTTACCCATCTGGCAATTGTGGGAATAATTGACACTCGCTGACTTGGCAGCAGGGCAAACACATGGAGCCCTTGGAGCAGTCAGCCAGTCAGTCGGGCAAATGACAAACACAATTCGAATTGTGAAGCCACAGCGTGTGTAAAGTTTTTAGATCTTGAGCAGCTCAGGGAGAGGGAGAGAGTGAGAGTGGGAGGGGGAGGGGGAGAGTGGGAGGGGGAGGGGGAGAGTGGGAGTGAGAGACTTACAGAGTCCGTCAAACTTTAATGATTGTGCGGTGGTGCATAAAGTGCATAAGCAAAGTACAACATTGAGTGCAGCGGCGGCTGCTGCAATGGGACATACAAAAGGGAGCTGCAAGTGAGACAGAGAGAGAGTGTGAGAGAATGATAGAAAGAGACGGCATGATGGCTGGCAAAGTTATTTTGGACGTCGTTTCGTAGAACTTCACACGGTTTGTGGACCTCGGCGAGGCAGAACTTGAACTTTTAATTTGTTCGCAAAGTAAATTTCGGGCTAAAAACTTTAAGTCATATTGGGTAGGTGGGCTGCCCACGCAATTCCAGTTGGCGGCGGTCTGTGTGTGTGTGTGTGTGCGACATATGTGGCTAGGGATGGGCTGGAAGGGCGGTGGTGCTCAGTGGGCGTGGCACACGCATGCAATGATTCGCTTTTTTTGGGCGATTGTTAAGCAATGAAAAAGGGGCGTATTAGTTGTTGTTATAAAGAAGGCGTGGCTAATTATGAAATGGTAAATCTTACTAAATATTGTGAGAATCTTATCTTAATAATAACTTCAGCAACTTCAGCTGAACTCTATATATACTCACTCTATATATTTATATTTAAATTCTAAAATTCTCTGCCTTCATTTGGCAGGGTATAAGTAGTCATGCACTTTCAACTATTACACCCTTAAATGCATATTTCGTTTAAACTAGCCGCAATCGATGCCACTTGCCACATGCCACGCCCACGTTCAACATCGCGTGGCTCAGAAAAACCTAAAACTATAAAAAATAAAAGTTTTTCAATTAAATTTATGTGCAAATAAAATAAAATAAAATATTTGCAGTTTCCGTAGTCGCAAAGTGCGAAAAGCCACGAAAATTGTTTCAACAATTTAGCAACATTGACGAATTGTTCAATTGATGTAATTATTTATGGTTTGCGCGGGGCTGACAGCCGATGGTGGGGGCAGTAGGTGGAGCGTTGATTGGATCGAGTCGCACAGCGAATAGCCCGAATTGCGAATCTAGGCGCAATTAGTGGCGAACGATTCGCTTAGCTACAAGCTGAACGGTTCTTGAGTAATTGCTGCTCCAGCCCAAAGTGTTGGCTTCATTATGTATATAAGCTGATACATTATAGATTATAGATAGATCAGATAGAATTCTATAGTTCAAGAACTGCATTTTAAGTGGAATCAAATTTGTGAAAAAATATAGATTTTTATATTAAAAGTATAAGGATTTGTCTAAAATTTAGATTTAAACATTTACTCAATTTAAATCCGACTTAAATCAATTTGAATAGAATCAATTCATAAATAGAATGATTCATAAAAATCTAGTTTGATGCTTCGAAAAATAAAATACCAATTCTTAAATGTATTATATTCACAAATTTAAATATTTTTATAAACACATTTTTTAATTTAATAATTTACAAAGTTTTAATTTCATTTTTTTTTTCTTCAAAAAATAAAACTCCATTATTTTCATTGATTTAATATAATCAATGAAAATAATGGAGTTTTATTTTTACAAAATTACAAAATTTTATTTTCATATTTTTTTCTTCAAAGCTATTTTGAATCAATGAAAATAATGGAGTTTTTTGTTTTTTTTTATACCCTGAGCCCATTGAAAATGGGAAATCAGGGTATAATGGTTTTGTGAAAATGTATGTAACAGGCAGAAGGAGGCGTGGCAGACCCCATAAAGTATATATATTCTTGATCAGGACGACAAGAGAAATTGTTTAAGCCCTGTCCGTCTGTCCGTCCGTCCGTCCGTCCGTCCGTCCGTCCCTCCGTCCGTCCGTCCGTCCGTATGAACGCACCGATTTCCTAAACTACAAAAGCTAGAGACTTGAAATTTAACATGAATACTCGTGTATACCATACGCTGAACAAGTTTATCATAAATTATCGAAAAGTCATCCCATTTTCTTATTATCGATAAAAATCGATAATTCGACTTTGTTTTTCAAACATAACTCTGTAACCGTAAAAGCTAGATACTTCAAATTTGTTGTGTGTGTTACTGTAATGAATGTCCACAATTTGGCATTTTTCGATTTTGGATACCGGTCCCCATTTCCCCAAAATTTGCAAATTTCTCCAGAAGTCGTATATCAAATACTAGAGACTTGTGCTTTGGCAAATACACACATATGTACCATCTTACTATACTCTAACAGTTTCATTAAAAAAGTCCAAGCAGAAAAAAAGTTATTCAACAATCAATTTCCCATAGTAATGCTTATATTGCAGCACAAGCGCTGCCGCAGCGTCAACTGCGCAGTAAGCAGAGCGCGAGCCTACGCATAACTGTGTATGTATGTGTGTACGCATAGTTCGTTTAAGTGTTTGTGTGCGATATTCGCGATACGCATAAACACTAGGAAATTCCAATTTAGATTTCTAAAAGGGTCAGCAGGTACCAAAAATATGTAAAATTCCCACCCCTATGCCTACGCATAACTGTGTATTAATGTGTGCATGCGTTATATGCAATGTATATATAAAAGAAGCTTAAAATGATTTTAGTAACAGCTCTTACAGGGTTCAGGGTATCTCTTAATCGAGCCGTCTCGATTAGAGCACTCTTACTTGTTTTTAATATAAATTTTATTATGAAGTTAATTAATATTTACATATAAAATTGTATTTAATTTAAATTTGCAATGGAGTCAAATTAAAAAAAAAAAAATAATATATTTATCAAATATTAAAACGAGGTTAATTTGAAAACTATTTTACTTTTTCTTCAAAAATAATTCAAACATAATATTTAAAGGATACCAAATAGATTCTATAAGTAAACAGTTGTCAACTCTAGAAGTGGAGGACGATACGCATTAAAAAGCAAAAGAAAATTCCGTTTATTTAAAAAAAATTTTTGATTTTAGGTATTAAATATGTGGTTATCATTTGCAATGGTTCTAATTACAAATTTATTTATTAAGCTCCTTTTAAAAAGCTGGAAGTTAACCTTTTAGCTCTTGGCACTACAAACTTATTCCATATTATATTTAAAGTTAAATGAAAACCCCGTAGTAGCCCCTAAACACATATAGCTGAAAAGATCCCTCAGCTTTCTTTTGTTTTTGACAAAGTTTTAAACAGCGATTAGCCTTCAGTCGTTAGATAAAATAAATTTCGTGTTTGCTACTCTACAAAAATTTAAATAAATATGCAAATTGTTCTCAATTTTGAGATTAGTGTAAAAGTTTTGCTTCCCCTCCCTTCACTTCTTGATAGCGTTTTGTTTCTCGAGCTGCATACGTCATCATCATCATCGTCGTCGTCATAAATGATAAATCGTCAATTCCCGCTGGCCATGTCCAAGTGGCTTGTTTTATGCCCTGTTGTTGTTGTACATCAATAAAAGAAAAGCCAAGAAATAAACAAGTTTTTCCTTTTTGGTTTCATTACTTTTTCGGTTTTTTCTCTTTTGGCCATGAGCAAAACTACAAGTCAAATGCCATGGCTGTGGCGCCAAAGGGTAGTGTGTGTGTGTGTGTGTGGCAAACAAAGCCAATGTAATAAAGGAAAACACAACAATCATATTTTTATGGGGAAATGCAAATGCAAAAAGGAAAATAGGGACAACGGGACAGGACGGCAAAAGCCACTCACTTATGACCCTTTGCCTTGTCCTTGTCAACGGCCGTTGTCACCCCAGTTGACAGCAAAGCAAACAAAAAAGAAAGAAAGAAAAAAATATATAAATTTATATATAAATAAATAATAATGAAAAACAAGTAAGAAAACTCTAGTCGGTCGTAACCGACTAGGGTATACCCTGAGCCTCGTCGAACCTGTGTTTTCCAATACACTTATATTTAGCGTAAAATTATACAAAAATTTCAAGTTTAAAGCATTTGTGGCAAATGTAAACTAAAGCAGCGGCTAATAATTCAACAAAATTCAAACGTAATTTGCGATTCTTCGAAGCGACTAGAATGCGAGCGTTTGTATGTGTGCACTCACGCATAGAAAAAGTGCGTTCGCTTGGCGCTGCTGCCACGTGTTTTTGCAAAGTAGCCAAACGTTTTGCTTAATAACTTTTTTGCTATTTAATGGATTTCAATAAAATTTTCGACATATGATCAACATATTCCATGGGCATATTTGTCAGTTTAGTAAAAGTGCCAACTCATTCGCATTTTGGCTATATTTGAGACTGAATTTCAATTGGGGGAAATTTGGGGCCGGTATCCAAAATATAACAAAATTCGAAATTGCATAAAATACATATAAAGCTAAATATAAAATTTGGCATCTCTAGCTTAAAAGATGGGCGAGATAGAATTTTTTAATTGAATTTCGATTTTGTTTTTAATCGATAACAATTAATTGGGGATAGTTATCGATTTTTTAAAACAAACTCGATCTGCGCGTGCTATACACGGACCTACAAAAAAAATTTCAAGTCTCTAGCTCTTATACGGGCTGAAATCGACGCGTTCAAACATACGGACAGACGGACAGACGGACGGACGGACGGACGGACGGACGGACGGACGGACGGACGGACAGACGGACAGGGCCAAATCGATTTCTCTTGTCGTCCTGATCAAGAATATATATACTTTATGGGGTCTGCCACGCCTCCTTCTGCCTGTTACATACATCCAACAAAAACATTATACCCTGATTTCCCATTTTCAATGGGCTCAGGGTATAAAAATCACAAATTAAAACGAAGCGAAAATACACTAAGCACTAAGGGAAGAGCTTTAAAATACATTTTTAAGTATTTTGTAATTTATTTTATTGTAACTTAAGATATTTGTTCATATTTTTTCTCAATACTTACATTTATGTATATGACAAATATTTTATTTTAAATTAAAAATTTTTTATTTTAAAATTTGTGTCAAAAAAAATGCTCACCTTACTGATTTTTCATATTAAATTTAAAATTTGTTATTATTGTTATATCAACTTAATGATTTTTCATAATTTGCTAGGTTTCTTATTTAAAAAATAGTTTTTAAATTTATTTAATTATTCAAAGAAAAAAATTTGAATATATGAAAAAAAATTGTTATATTAAAGAATATTTTAATAAATTCGTGGTTAATTTTTTTTAATATTTATTAATATTTAAATTTAAAAAATATATAACTAAAAAAAAACAAATACAAAATTTATATAATTCGCTATTCAAATACCTCTTGTAAATGCTTTAAAATAATAATGATATTTTAATAAAAAATTTTAAATTTTTTTTATTAAAAAAAAAAATAAAACAATTAAAATATATATATTTATATATCTATATATTTTTGTATACAAATATATTTTTACCATTTTAATTATTAATAAGAAATTAATCATTTCTCAAGACCTTAACATATATATAAAATATATATAAGACCAATCAATATTATCATAAGGCAACCAAATGTGAGGGTATACAGAGAAGGAAACGGGAAAATAAGGGTCCACACTCACACATTTACCTATTACGAACGGTAGGTGGCGCTGCGCCGGCAGTGGCGGTGGCGGCGATAAAATGATTTGCGTACAAATTGGTTCGGGGCGAAATTCGATTGAGCTGTGGGAATATTCAGCGCCCTTTTGTTAACCGGGTTAACGCGCAAAAGGCAAAAGTGGAAAATATGGCAAAAGAGCAGCAGCAGCAGCAGGAACAACATCGAAAGAGCTGAGGAAGCTGTTGGCCAACGTTTTGCTAACTTCGTAAAGGGCTGAAAGCGATTTGTTCACTGTGGGCCCTGGCCAACAGCGGAGAGCACTTCAATGCCCAAAAGAAGTTCCAAAAGCAAAAGAAAAATTTATATATATATATACATATTTTTTTTGTAGAGAAAAACTCCAAAAAGCTTTTGTGGTTATTGAATTTGTGAAGCATTCTTTCGCCTTTTGTTGCGGCCACAATCTGTGATGCTGGCTGCCAAATATGCCGGAAAATTTTAATGATTTCCGCGCATTGGAGACAGCCAGCCAGCCAGCCAGACTAGATAGACTCGCGCTCGGGCAGACTTCTCAACCAAATGAAAACAAATCGCAGTCCAGCGAGTCAGCAAAAGTCGCGAATGGGTCGCTCATTAGATGGGGCAGCCCATCCACCCCCACCCAAAGCGCTGACCAAGAGCTGGCTCCACCAATCGATACGTCATCATTAGTTTTTTGGCCAACTCAAGATGCTGGCCTCGCCCCACGACTCAATGCACAAATTATGTGCAATGGGCGATATTTTTCCTCTTTTTGCAGTTGGAGTTAGTTTTTCTCATTATTCTGCAATTTCTCTTTATTTACTTTGATGATTGATTTTTGGTACTTAGCAGTTGCAGGCTTATTGATCTCATAGTTCCTCACTTCTTTGGGAGAGAAATATATTTTAAATAGATTATTTCCATTTCGAATTTCTACTTCTAGTTTAAATAGTAACAAAAATTAAATTCTTTTCATTTATTTCTTTTTTTTAACAAATTAAAAACAATAATTATCTCATATTCAATTAAAAAGTTATTAATAGTACTAGGTATTATTAGTACTTGTCTCATATTATATATTAGATTTATTTTATTATTTATATAAATTTATTATATTTATACTATATTATATATTATTTTATTATCTTGCCTTTGCTGCTGGAAACTGAGTCAGAAATTCTATATCACTAGAATGGATTTTCCAGATTTAATCGTAGCAGAATCCGATTAAACATGGAAAGTCCACTCTAGCGATTTTTTTCCTATTTATTTTTATATCAATATATTTATTTTTCATTTATTTATGTTTTAATTAATTAATTAAAGACTATTATTTTTTTAAAAGTATTTTTTTAATATTTAAATTAATTTTCTAATTTTTCTAATGTTAAAATATAGTTTTAGCACTGAATTTGCTTACCGCATATATTTCCAATTCTTGTATCAATTACTAATTTTGTTCTTAATTATATTACAAAAATTTTTCTCTGATCATTTATAATTTTTTGAACTGATTTCAGTTAGTGGGGATTGGAACGCTTTACCTTGACAGCAAAGTGCAGAGGCTTTTATAGATTCAAATTTAACTATGTGAGTCCTCAAAAACATATAAATAATTTATAATTATGTATAATAATATTTTGTTTATGTATAGACATTTAGTTTATTTTTATATTTAAAATAATATGATATATTTATATTTATACATATTAATTTTCCTTAAGTAGCAATAAATAATATATAAAGTATAATAATATTTACAGGTTTTTTTTTTAATATTTACAAATATAAGATTATATATAGTTTTAATTTTTGATATATATTATCATTTATTATATTATTATTTATTATTTTTATTTATTTATTTTTTGTTTTTTTTTTTTCTTATTATTGATTTTTTGTTGCTGTTTTTTATTATTTTTTTAGCTTTTATCTTTGCTTTCATCGTCAGTTCGTCCTAAATCATTTTTTTAGCCTTGTCTTTTGTTCTGGTATTAAAATCAACATTCATGCTCCAATTGCTCCTACTCGGCAAACATATTTTTTCGATTAAATTTAGCATAGTTTCTGGCATGTCCCATAAAGTTCCAAAAAGTTCCCTTCGGTCAACGAGCTTCATTTCTGGCAGTTTGCATTTGTGTGATATTTGATGGCATCGGCAAAGGCAGCTTTTTTACACATCTCTCGGAGTCTCGCCCTCCAGCTCTGCTTACATTTACTGAATGAATGTGGCCAGACTTTATTTTTTTTAAATATTTTTTTTGTCATTTTAGGGGTAACCGAAAAGATGGAATTAATTACGCTAATTGAAATGGCATATACATATATATATATATTTGTGTATATTTGTGAGTTTGTGTATTTGTATGTGTGTGTGGCTACATTTATGCTTGTGTGCGTGACAAGTTGACTGTTGTAGCCTTTTGGGCAGGTTTACTACATGAAAAGCAAAAGTAAGCTAAGCAAATGTTGCTTTTACATAAAAAAGAAAATGAATACAAAATTTGCGATGGGTTATTCTCAGATTCAAAATAATTTTAATTTGAATTTTACAAAGAAATATAAAAATAATAGACTTTTATCTGAGTATTAGAACGAAACAGATGTGTAACACATAAAATATGAAGTTGAAGCAATGTTAAATAGATTTATTTTTCTGTTTTTAGTATTTTTTAATCAGTTACATTTTGGAAATTGTTTTTTTCTTAAGCCCTAAGCTGCACACGTCCTACGTTTGTAACTAAGAACAATTAAATTTTTTTTTAAATATCTAAATTAATAAGAATATGAGTTATTCTTAATATTGTATCAAATTATGTTAAACAAAAATTGTTTAACTAATTTATATTGTTCAAAATTCAGTGTTAAATAAAGCTGATATTTATTTTAAAATTTTTGAAAAGTATTTCTTGCCTCTTTTAACTGAAAAGTAAAAAAATAAAAACATTTTAGATAATTTAAAAAATTATTTAAATAATTTTAAAAATTTTAAGGCTTTTTAAATAAAAAAATACAAAATTTAAAAACTACTTAAATTAATTATGTAATAAATTACTATGCAATAAATTATTTATTTTATTTATTATTTATTTATTAATTAATTAATTCATTTATTTATTTATGTATTTATGTATTTATTTATTTATTTATTTATTTATTTATTTATTTATGTATTTATTTATTTATTTATTTATTTATTTATTTTTAAATATATTAAATGAAATGTTTATAGACCAAAATCAGCATTATTAAAATTATTTTAATTTAGTCAAACATTTAAAAAACCATGGAATGTGTCTTAAATTTTAATCTCGCATCTCCTTCTGCTCTCAAGTGCATCTCCCTTATTTTTGGGTTATTCAAAAAGGATTTGTGCAGTTTTTCAGATTCCCAGTTATTAGTAATTGAAAAAACTTAATTAGGGCTGCAATTAAAGTTGTTCGAGGAATGCAAACTATGCGAAAAGGGCAAATTGCATTTGGCTAAATTCTGTTGGCTTGCCTGCGTTCAATTACGGGCAAACTAACAGGAAAATTCAACTAATTTAAGGTATAATTAAATTATGCTAAACAAATGAACAGCTGCAGACGTGAAGGAAGAGGAGAGACACACAGACAGGCAGCCAAAACGGGAAGTCGAACTTCGGGCAAAGTTTGTAAACAAACTGCCAAACTCAAAGGCAATGTCAGTTGCAGCATGTGGGTGAGTCGAGAACTCCATTAGAATATGCTGAGGCGCGCAGACCCCCAGCCCGTCAAGTCCAAGTCCAAGTCCAAGTCCAAGTTCTTAATGTGAACAATGCAAATTCGATTGGAATGGCAAAGCAAAGTCGAGTCATAATATTTATGCTCGAGAGCTAAAAGCCAAGTTTAGCTGGCGTTTAAATTTTTCGCTCAAATTGCAGTCAATGCGTACGCAAGCTGTGGTTGGGCTAAAAGAAAAGCAAACGAATAAAGAGAGAGATGGAAAGAGAGGGAGCAAGTCGGGCAGCAAGTCCTTCCGGAAGTTGACACTTAAGTTTATAAATCCAATAAAAATAACATTAGCCTTGCGGCGGAAACTCGCGTGCAAACAATGAAGAACAAGAGCTGACACTGAATCCCCGCGCCTGGCGCGAAGGAACAAATCCTCGCGACACATTTAGCTAAGCCACTTGAACCAACGCCCCGCGGCCATGCGAAGGAGAGTAGATATGCTAATGATAAGACCGCCCGCATCTAGAGCCAAAGCTAAGCGTTTTAACCAAAAGTTGAACAGGAAAAAGAAGAGAATATATATATATATATAAATTTAAAAGTGGGTCTAATGGATCGCCAGTCGTTAGCATATTGACTCGCCGCCAATTGAGCGGACATTGGCAGAGTCTTAAGTTGGCAAAATGGCAGCCAGCCGGAAATGAGAGCAGAAGCGGAATAAAAAGTCTGCACTTTAAAAACTTAAAGAAAGCTGAAGCAATTATATATAAAGTGTTACATTCGTTTGCTCCAATTCAATGTACCCTTAATTACTCTTTCCCAAAGCAGCGCAAAAAGAGAGCAAAGAAAACAGGTATGAAAGCAGGCGCTGCAAAAACAACGGACATTGTGGAATCTGTGAGCGTAAATGTCTATTAATAGCGAAGAGCATTGCATGCACTCCATCTAGGCTGCTAAGAGCGCTTGATTTGCATAGGTGCGAGCAGTGCAGATAGTGTGAGCGCACTAGTTTGTTGTGCACGCCAAGCTGTTGTTGTATTAGTGCGAAGTAGGCTCAGCGCAAAGAGAGTAGTAACGGATCATGCACGACAGGGTCCACAAGTTGTGTGGACATTGTGGAATCTGTGAGCGTAAGCGTCTATTAACAGCGAAGGCGTCGTGAAGTGTCGAGTGAAGTGTAAGTGAGGTAGATTGCATGCACTCCTTAAGTTGCACAGGTGCGAGCGGTGCAGATAGTGTGAGCGCAAGCTGTTGTTGTGTTGGTGTGCAGGCAGCAGACTTAGCGTAAAGAGAGATAATTTAGTCTGCGCGCGTCTGTGTTGATCGACTGCTGCAAATCTTGCGAGTGCTAATTAAATGTATGCCAAAAAAGTGTAAATAAAAGCCGGTAGTTAGTGTAATTTTGTGTATGTGAAAGTTTAATATAAAAGTGTGCTAATGCCTTTTTTTTCTGGCGAAATTGTTTAATTATGATAAAATGTGTAATAAAATGTTGGTACCCAACTTTTTTCCAAACCTCAATATGGCGTAAAATGGAATACGTTCCACAAGTACCAGTTGAGAGAGGACAGTTACAGTGAGCAAGAGACAGAGAGGGAGAGGAGAAAAAGAGTACAAACACTGACGTTGCTATATACTCTTTAATTGGTAAGTGCTATTATTTTTGTTCATTTAAAATGAATGCATAACTAAGTCATTAAGTGTAATCAATAACTGCTGATGAGGTAATTCACTCTGCTGCACCTCAAGTAAATTAACGTACCGTTGAAAGGCTTTTCCAGGGGGTGGCCTAAGAGTGTCTGAGAATTTGAAATGTCTTCAGCGCCTTTTCAAGTGCGTGACATTAACAGTTGAATGCAATATTGAAAATTGCATGAATGAATAAAAGACACCGAAAGTGGAGGAGGCAAAAAAGGAAGAGAGTGAGAGAGGGAGAGGCAGAGCGGGAGAGAGTGCGAATAAGAAAGAAGACACTCGTAATGTAAGTTCTTCTCGGCAGCAACTCATCATCAACGTCATTTGCAAAGTTCGCGCTGAAATTTGTAATACCCTGTTGCTACTAAAGGTTGGGTATATTGAAAATATCGATAATATTACATATAAATGTATATAGAATATAAAATAATATATTTGAAATATTTAAATAAATTTTTAAATAGGAAATATATATGCCCAAATAAAATTGGAAAAATATTTAACCGAAATATATTTTTGAAAAGCGATATATATAGTTAATTCGTGCTATAGTAGCTTTCTTTGTAGACCTTTAAGGATCCTCACTTGCAGGGTATTTAGTAGTCGGTCAATTGGGCTATCTTAAAGACTTCCACTTGTTTTCTTGTTGCTGCCGTCGGCATCAACGAGTGCAACAACAACAACAACAATCAGCCAACAGCTTCAGTTACTTTTAGTGGCATACCCCCCCTTGCCATACCATGTCATCATAGCCGCCATCTGTGGTAACGTCTCCTCCTTGCCTTGTCCTGCCACGTCCTGTCGCGTCCTGCATAAGTGCCGAGAGCTTGCCGCAAATAAATTTGATTTGCATGTGCAAATGAACGTGGAATTGAATTTTCTTATGCATGAAATGTGCGCATAATTGGTCTATGGCACACTCACACACACACTAACACACACACTCGCACACACACAAAAGTATTCAAACAGTAGATAGACATATAACATAGTAGAAGAGAAGCCGAAATGCTGTTTAGCCTTTTGCCACGAGACAAGTGCCCCAGTTGTGGCACCGCTCGTAATTGCGTAATGCACAAATTTCAATTCCATTTTAGAAATATTAATTTCGAAACCTAATTAGATTGCAAATAGATAGAAATGGTAGCTAATATAATTTATGGGAATATATTTATATTATAAAATATTAGACTAAAAAATGAAAACCTGGCAAAATTGATGATATTACATATTATAATACATATAGAAATATATACTTTATAGAAATATGACAAATTAAAAACCTGGCAAAATTGATGATATTACATATTATAATACATATAGAAATATATACCTTATAGAAATATAACAAATTAATTAAACCTGGAAAAATTTATCATAATTTTTCATGAAACCCAAAAAAAATTGATCATATTACATATTATAATACATATAGAAATATATACTTTATATAAATATGACAAATTAAAAACCTGGAAAAATTTATCATAATATTTCATAGATAATTTTAAAATAAATATCATATGATATTATGATTTATGTATTTTTTTTTAATTCTAGATAGTTTATATATTTGTTCAGTAAAATCTGATTTAAGGATTCCAAGCTGTTTTACCATAATTTAAATGAGTTTTTACCTGAAAATAGAAAATTATAGCTTTGCTGTAGCTAGGGTTTTTCTATAAATTCAATTAAAGTACTCAGCTCATATACCCATTCGTTACAGTTAGAACTTCTAACAAATTTTTAGCATATTTTATAGTGGATTTTGACATAGAGTTTTGAACTTTTTTAATTCGCTTGCTAGATGACATTGACTGACTAAATGATATCCTACATCAACTACTTACATAATAGAGTTTAGCTTATTTATGCTCATGAAGGATTAAGTGGATGTCATTAAATTATATAACAATAAGAGTAGACATCTTTATTTAATTACGCTCCGAACGGAATGAATCAAGTGTCAAGTGTGTTTGACAGTCATTATTTGCAACTTGAGAAGATGTTAAGTAGCCAGGGGAACATAATGTAGAATGCCCAGCGTACTGCTGCACACACTTGACAGACTTGTGGAAATACAATGCCCATTGTAGCGGCGGAGCTTGAATAATTAAAAATACAATATTGTAGTGCAAACAGTTGGGGAAAATGTCGAGCGTTTTGTTGTTGGCTAACTGGCATCCACCCTGGCTGCACTTAGCCAAAGATATCCACTTACAGGACTCAACGGCTGCCCCGCATAGCCAGGCAAGCAAGCGGCCAACTAACACTGACGACTGACAGTGGAAATCCCGACAAGCTGTGCAAACAATCGAAGCGAAAGGCATGACAAAAATGCAGCCTGTACAGTGATTCGTCTGCCGGCGAACGTGAACGCTACGTGCAGCTGCGCTCGCCTATAGGTCAGCCAGACGGCGATGCGGACGGCGGACATGTGGGTGGATGGACCGGTAGTTGTGGCCTTAACTCTAACTAGAGATGACACAGTGTCTAAGAGTTGAATAAACTACATGTATTTAGTGAGGTCTACTTTTCATGTTGAAGACTCAATAGATATATCAGTTAGAATATATTATAATTATTATCAGAGTATAATATAAATATATATTTTTGTGTATATATTATATATGCAAAGTTGTTTTGTATTTTACAAAGGCTTAAAAGGTTATATCTCTTATTTAATGGAAACTTTTATTTGAAATGAATAAGTTTTTGAAGTTTTAGAACACTTTTGGACTTGAACATTTGATTTTTAAATGATGTTTATTCATTTTTAATAAATTTGGCTACTTAAATTAGTTTAGATAAAATTTGAAAGCATTTGGTAGATAAAAAAAAAAAAAAAAAAAAAAAATAAATGAAACTTTTTCGTTTTTTTTATTTTTTTTTTATGTATTTATTGAATGCTTCCTTCTCCTGATTGATATCAAGTATACGCTTTCGTAAAAAATGGTAATACTTTTCAATCCTATGCGAAATTGGTGATCTTTTTATATATCTTCAACTTAGTTCGCAAAGTTAACAAACTTTTTTTGCTACCTTAATATACCCTCAAAGACAATAGTTCCCAAAATATTTTCTGATAAGTTTAAGTCCATTGAGTATAGCAACCTATGAGGAAATTTAGGATTTTGGTGGATAATTAAATGCTACGAAAAGGGAGCGTTGTCATGATAGGATATTCATGCAATACTAATTAAAACTAATGATAATAGAAGAAAAGGATCTTACACAGATTTTCAGGTCACAAGTTCCATATCATATTCAATCACATAATATTTATAATAATATTTTTTATGTATTTTTTTAGACTTTTTTTCATTAATATTTTTTTTATGATTTTTTTTAGACTTTCCCATATTTATCTGAAATATATTTAATAATATATTTTTTATGTATTGTTTTAGACTTTATTTCATACATATTTTTTAATGCATTTTTTTAGACTTTCTCATATTTATCTAAAATATATTAAAATAATATATTTTTTACTATATTTTTAAAAATAATTACAAGAACATATATATCTTATCGTATTCCCAAAGTTTTAAATAATAGTTTTATGCAGTGCATATATATAAATATATACATATATTTTAAATACACAAGCAAAAAATATTATAATTAAATTATATTAGAAATTTTGTGAAGTAGATTCACAGCTTCTTTGACGGTAAAAAATTTTTAAACCTGATTAAAACCTATACCTAAGCGGTAAAGCCTATGCGATTTTTTATATTTATCTGATATGAAGCTGGAAGCTGTTATCGTTTTTTTTTTCATAATATTTATCTGGCATCTGGCTGCGGCCATCACTAGCTGAAGGGCATTTTGGTTCGTGTGCGCAGAGTCGACGTCGTCATTGTCAACGCTTTTTGGCTTTGTCTTGCTCTCTTTGCCGACTTACTGTTACGGTAACCGTTAGCATTACCATGCCCCCCCCCCCCCCACTCCCCCCTCAGCAGTTGCTCTTTGCCGTTGCCGTTGCCGTTACTGTTACTGTTTTATTTATTGTTTGCGCTCATTTGAGTCAATTACGACAAACGGAGATTGTTAATTGTTTTGCTGCCGCTGCTGCAGCAGGAGCGGCCGCCGCTCAAGTCCAAGACAAACAAGTCATATCCTGTCCAGTGGCCGTTGGGGAGGGGAGGGGAGGGGATGGGAGTAGGATGCGCACTCCATTTTGTTTTCTAGTATTTATTCGTTGGCCTCTTTTGTCTTTGTTTCGCTGCTGCTGCTGCTGCGGCTGCTACTCAGCTGCTGCTGCTTATTGTTTGGCTTTTGGTCTCTGTTGGCTTTTGTTTGTTTGCTTTTGGCCAATAAACGCTGTCTCCCCCGCCGCCCGGCTCCAGCTCTGATCTACAGCGCGTTTAATGGCGCGTTGAACGTTACATTTGCTCAACGTCTACCCCTGCATCGACACAGTCAGCGCCAGCACCCTCCTCGCCCCCCACTCCCACTCCCGAGAGTCACCTTCTCCTGCACGTTTCAACTGTTTTTCTTGCTGCTCGACTTGTTGTCCGTGTCTCTTGCGTAAACTTTAATTGGCTGTCAGTTCATTGAGGTAAGTTTTAATTAATTTTTTTCGACCATGTTTAGTGTGTGTGTGTATGTGTGTGAGTGTGCGTCTATGCGAGGCAATGGCATCTTTATCCCAAATGGGATAAACTGTATGCGAACTCAGCAGCAGCAGCAGCCCGGGCAGCTAAGTGGTGCGTTAAGCTAACCACTCAAATGCTTTGCTAATTGTTTTGCCAACATTTTCTGAATTCTACTTCAAGCTTGTCAATCTTTCGAAGAGTACATTTCTCCTATGTACTTGACATAAAAGTTTCGTTTGTGTGTTTGTGGATTTTTTTCGCCGAAATCATAAATACATTTGGTTAATGGATGTTCTATGTATATATACTCTGAAGTAATAAATAGTTATTAAATGTTAATTGATATGATAACTTCAGTTCGATATGGATAAAGATAAATTCGTAAAATATGTATATAAATAGTAACTATTTTGTTATACCATAAGGATAACTTATTCCATTTGCTTATTATCGACAAAAAACTCAAAAGTTTTACTCGATTTTTTTGGCGTAGTTCGATAAACGTAAGAGCTAGAGTAGTTAGATTGTACGCCTTTCCCCGAAATGTGTATCCATAAAAAAACGCAATTTGATTAGAATATGACCGCTTTGTAGAGTAGTAGAGTTTGTAGAGTATCTTCAAGTCCATCAGTCTCCACTGGAATGTGTATCCATAAAAAGCGCAAATGGATTAGAATATGGTCGCTTTGTAGGGTTCAGAGTATCTTCAAGTCGAGCAGTCTGTACTGGAGAACTCATACTTGTTTCTCTTCTATATATAAATATTTACAATAGTTGATATGCCCAATTGTAAGTAATAAGAAGTTATAAATATATACAATACATAAGAATATATATATATTTTTGTCAATATATAAAGTAGTCGAAAATTATTTAAAAAAGTTAATGTCAAAAATGGGGTTTAGTCCAATCGTGGAATTTGTCTGGTTCCTACAAATATACATCAAATAAACAAATATTACTGATATAAATAATTTGTACTTTAGACTTTTTCACTCACCAATTTGCCACATTTTCTTAACCCTTTCCCTTTCCGTGGCTAGAAGCCTTCGTTCTTTATATTTACTTGGCATTAAGTCTTCATATATTTTGGAATTTGGGGGCTTTAATAGTTTGGCAGCTTTACGCATACGTTTGGATAGGGGATATGCATCTAATAGACTTGGATCATCTTCTTCAGAACTCCGCTGTCTATATGAGCGATTCCCATTGTCAGAAATATAAGATTCATTATTGTCCACTTTTCGCTCTAGTCTATAATGTCGCGATAGCTTATCGCTACTAGTTGGCATAATAACAGTAGAGAATGAATCATTTGTGGTATCTGAAGCTGGAGACATGATCCTCTTTAGCTTCCTAGAGAATTCAGGAATTGGGTTTTCGACGTCGTAGACTAATGTTCTAAGCATTCGACGCCTTTTAAGGTAATGATCCTTCAATATCTCATTGGACTGGCGAACCCGTTCCGCAGCTAATTGATTCTCAAATTGTCTCCCGTCAAAATGAATACCATTTCGTGAGTTTTTCTCTTTGACCAACATGGTCGCAGAAACCTTACTTAGGTCACAAGTGTAATTTATTACGTTCTTTTTTTTCTGTGCATTTTTCTTCAATTGATTACACGATGCGATATTACGGTGTGGCACCCAACCTAAAGGAAAGTCCGAAATTGTCAATCCATTTATGTATTGTATTTCGATTCATTTTGTACGCTGCGCTTACTAACCTTTCGGGAATCTTCTGGTTAGTCCAAACAAGTTCAAACTATTAAATTTATTAATATTTTTTACGGCCATGTCTTTTTTTTTTTTTGTGGGATAAATTTTTATGGGTCTACTAGTTATTTAGCAATTTATTCGTAAAAATTTGATGTCTGACTGAATTGAAAATTTGTATGGTTATTATAAAACTATTACCAACTGCGCCTACTAGTGTATATGTTATGTGTTTTAGATATCCTAAGGCTCAACAATTGAGTTTGCATTGAGCTTTCAGAATTCTCGTGATTAAGTGAATTTGTTGACCTGTTTGTATCTTCGACAAGCACTCAAAAAATTACGTGTGTTCCCAGCATGAATGCCAAATAATGATGAAAACGATGCGCTTCATTAGCGAGATATCCCGTCTAATGTCTATTAAGTAGCCCCAGAAGTATTTTGTAATATTTAATGTTTCATTAAAAAAAGGTCGTTTCACCTAAGTTGTCAAGACTTCAATAATCCTTAACCGAACATTCTCATGATGATGATGATGATGATCATCATTATCATTGTTGTTGTTTTATCAGCATGCCCTGGAATCGCACCCGAAACGTGCCGCTTGTTCTGGCTCTACCTGAAGCGACTCGTTTAGAAAAATTGCTCACGCACGGGTTCGTCTTGGATAGGTGAGCCATTGGGCAGGTGCTCAGTTGAGGTGGGCGTTGGGTAGGTGGTGGATGTTAAGTGCTGGCAGTTCCATGTTGTGGCTCTCCGCAGCGTCTGATTTTGTTTACCATTTACCGTTCAACATTTTCTACTCTGTGTATCGTTCGTCGCCTAAGCGCATTAAAAGTTTTTTCTTCTTTTTCTTTTCGTTCTCTGTCGACGATTTGTTTTATTTCGTGCACTTTATTGAAAGCACATCACGTAGTGCACCTGATTTGCTGACAATCCTTGAACATTCTAAATAGGCGGTCCGGCACAGGCTTAAGACTGGACTTGAAGCATCTACCCGAGCTGCATACGAAATTCGTGCAACATTTTGTGGCAGCCTTTTAATTAAGATTAATTGCTTTGCGTATTTAATAATTTCACACGCTTTCATAAATATTTAAAAGGTATGCCACTTGAGGACCCTAAACGTAATTTACGCGGCCAAATGATGAAGAATACTTTTTAAAAGAGGTTTTTGTACACTTTGAGAGATATTGAGAGGCTATAAACATTTATTTACCCATTGAACATGGGAATTCGGTATATAATTGTTGCTGGTGCGTGAAAACGTATGTAATAGGCAGAAGGCAATTTTTCTCGATAACTTGTGCCATTTTACGATTATCGATAACAATCGATCTTTTGATTTTAGCTTTTAGGCATAATTTAAGTACCAGAAAAGTAGTAGGCTTATAATGTAATGTATATATTATTTTCGTGAATATGTCAGATTTTGGATAACTATTATTTTTTCTCTCTGCAGTCTCTCTGCTCTATAGGTCATATTTTTTTGTAATAATGCTCAATAATATAGGCAAACATTGCGTTAGACCAAGCTGTGTTTTAACTTTCGATACGCTGGTCACTGTAGCTCCTGTTTGGTCTGGTGCCTGTTTATTGAGCGGCAAGTTGAGCTCCAGGAATCCATTGCCACACCTTCATCAGCCGAGTTCGTTTGTTGCCTTTGTTCTTGTGGCTGCTATGTCACCCATTATTGCAAACGAATCTTGGCTGTCTAACTGAACGTCTAACAAAGCTTTGCACTATTTTAGCTAATTGGTTTTCCATACCTTGAAGGTCAGATATGCAGATAGTGCAGATGGCTAGCGGTCAGATATGTTACATTTCTATTTCTTGAAATATATAAAAAATATAAGTGAAAACTTTTCACTATTTCTAATTTTTATTCATAAGCTCAAACACTGTACCTACAATACTAAAGGATAGTAAAATTAAATACTTTATATTGTATAATCCAAACTAAACACAAAGTAGAAATTGGAATTCCATTTTTAGATTTATTCAACTAGCTCAATTTCTTAGTAATTTTGAGTTATATGTCCACATATATTATTTAAGCATTATTGTAGCCTTATTTCGTCAACTGGGGCGGTTATCTAAATATATGATTGTGAAGCATATGTTCCAGGTAGCGTGAAACAACTCTCCCTTCATCCATCAGAATGGGGCCCAGTCGCATGATGAGTAGCTCGTATGACGGTACGCGGTACAGCAGGGGCTGCAGCACGAACTGCAACAATACATTGCACGGACTGATGCAGTGACTGCAACACGAACTGCAACACGAACTGGAACACGGACTGCAACACGGACTGCAGCAGAGAGCGCGCAACTAAAAACATAAAAAATAGAATATTTGAATTTTATGAAAGCATATATACTCACACTAAAAGGAACCACCTCACACAACTAGATTCGGCATATTTGCTATCGAATTGTGCGCGTATTAATTCGAGCCTTTAACATCTCTTTTGGTTTCGCACAAAAACGATCTCACAAATGTCTAACTACTTACAAGGACTACAACCTGCACGAAAGAAATAAGCGTAATTTATTAAGTATTTATGAAATAAGAGCGTAATACAAATACTTACATGCAAGCAGACAATTACAAAGTATCACACAAACACATACGTATATATAGATGTTTATGGAGCAGTAGCCAAAATAAATATGATTTAAACTTGTGTGAGTCCCTATTTTCGAACACACGAAGTCAAGGCTTACTTTCTGTATTGACATTGGCACTCTGAAATTTTTGAAATATCTATACTTGGGGATTTAAGCAAGCTCACAGGAAAATCAAATATTTATACAAACACATTTACAAAGCTAAATAAGTGAACAGATGAAAATGTTAACACTACCAATGAAAACAGTATTCCAAGAGACATTAGTGACTATGACAGACATATAAATTACATTACATTGGCTGTCTTCGCTTGGAGATTGTATGTTATTGATAACGAGAGGAACTGCAAGCGAAAATATTTTGCAGGTCAACCCTATAAGTTGAAAAAGTAGTTAAGTAAAGCTGAAGGGAATTAGTAATTCTCGGTTCTTCGTTATGGTGAGTTCTGCTCAAAACTTTCACTTAGTTTCAGAATATACTCAACGAAACCATTAGATTCTTAGGTATATTCTGCTTATTGTCATCTATCAAACGCTTTTCGGTGCAATGGGGAACAGAGCTCCGGATAAATTAACTAATCCTACACGGAGTCTTCCTGATAGTTTTTGTGATAAGTTCCCGTCGTTTGAATATTGCCTAAGTACAACAACAACAGCTCCAACATCTACATCAACCATAGTGACTACTCCGCAACCAACCACTGTGAATAATCCTGGGCTCACTCTGTAATACCTACAACTACAGAAATAACTACTGAGTCTACAACTCCAGCTTCAACTACTCTAGTCTTCACTACTCCAGCTTCAACTACTCCAGTGTCCACTACTCCCGCTTCAACTACAGAAGTAACTCCTGAGTCTACACCTCCAGCTTCAACTACTCCAGTGTCTACTACTCCCGCTTTAACTACAGAAGGAACTCTCGAGTCTACAACTACAGCTTCAACTACTCCAGTCTCCACTACTCCCGCTTCAACTACAGAAACAACTCCTATGTCTATAACCCCAGTATAAACTACCACAACTTGTTCTCATAATAATCATCATGTACACCATCACAATCGAATTTATTTACCCTTCTTCCTCCTCCTCCGTTAAAGGCACTTACACTGCCACATGTTCCGCTGCCATCGTTTACACATTTACCTCCTAAGCTTGAGTTTCCCCCTCCGCGTCACTGCCAAGTCTGCCTGCACTACCAACTTTGGTTCTTTGGTTCTTTCTGGAAGTCGCTCAACATAGACGTGACACAATAAACCATATTCTTTTACAAATTTGAAAACGCTTTGGTTTTAACCTAATTAAATTTAGTTATATATCTACATTGTAAAGTAATTAATTTCATAGCTTTGAAAGATCCCTCGATTTCGTTCTGAAGATACTGAGTGCTAACAAGAAGGACCACAGCTGCCACAGCAAGATCCACAAGGTCCATAACAAGGAGCACGGCCGCACGGACCACAGGGGCCACATGGCCCACAACAGGCCCCAAAACTGGGCCCACAACACGGCTCACAGCATGGTCGTCGTATGGGTATAAGAGTGGCTCCACCGCCGCAGCACATCTTGTATATATATTGTCCTCACGGAAATAGGTTCTCACAAGAAATTAAGATGATCAGTTTACTTGCAACTCGATTGTTACACGATTAGTGAATAGTAACCCTTCACTTGTATATGGTTGGTTACAGGTATCTGTGAACCCTGTTTAAAATTGAAATAGAAATTTTCTGAAACCTTTTTTTTTGATTTTTAAATATTTTACTTACATGACAATAAAACGGTAACAAGGAATAAACAAATAAAGAGCTGATATGTTTTTTGTACAAGCTTCCAAATACTACTGTAGAAAAAATCATAGGGTCTTCTGCACCTAGAAAATTTTATGAATTCAAGCCTACTATGGTCTTTTTTATATAATTTAAAATATATAATTTTATAATTGGTTGGGTTAAAATATAGTTATGAACTGAAGCAATGATTAACGATCCAAGTCTTTAATGCTTATAATGGTCATTCGCTTATAACGGTTCACCTTAATATGTAATCTATGTCTGATCACTAATATCGTATTGAATGAAAATGTAATTTTCTCAGAGAATTATGATAGTCATATTTATTCATGTTAATTTGTAACTAGTTAGTATCATATTAAATGAATTACATTTCCTTAGCTCAACATCTATACCGTTTCGCCTTATATGTATAATTTATGTAATATTGGGAAACTTAAGAGCCAGTTAAGAAATGTAAGAAAATGAAAACACACAAATGCAATTGAATTATAACAGTAACATTTATTCTCTAATCTTATTTATCCCAAGTAAAAACCATTATACCATTACACCATCATCACCATTAAATAACAACTTGATGCCAACTTATTATAGAAAACCATGAAAATCTGGGAAGGAGAAAGCTGTTATTATTGACTTTCATATAATATCGAGACTTACCAAACTAATACCAGTACCAGCGATAGCTTCCAGTAGATATCATTTATGTGGGTGCATTGTGCTCTGTATCCCTAGTGTGAAGACTAAGCTATCCTAATTCCAACATATGGCTAATATCATTTAACGATTATATTAAAATGGAAAATCTGTTTAATAAATTAATTAGTAAATAAAATGATTTTGAAATTAGCAAACTTACGAAAAACATATCGACATTAGGAACGTTGTCGAAAATTAACTCTTTTGTATTGGCGCCACACATCCAGAGGAAAATGAAATGTGTTCAAAATTTTTTGAAGGAGTGCAAGGAAGAAACAACTTGTATTATAGGTGTTGTGGGCTATAGTTTTGTTAAATTTTGTAAAATATGTAGAGAATTCTGAAACTCTCTTTTAGCCATTTTTTGGAATTAAGATTTACAAATGAATTTAGCGAAACATTTTTAATTTTTATATATAAATATAAATATATATATATTTTTTTGATTTTACCAAAATGATTTGTATCTAACAAGCTCTACTTGAAGAATGACAAATTCATTCAATTCAGTTCTAGCTCAAGCTAAACTGGATACACAAATTTCGAAGCTAGCTGTGATTTGTTGAAATGGAAAAAACTTCTCAGGGTGGGGCAATGAAATGCATAATACGCTTTATAATGCAACAAATCTTATAATAAAGCCGTTCTGATTCTATATAATAAATACGGTATATACGATAGAAGATACAGTTCCCAAAAGGCATGCCATTTCTACTAGTATAACAAGTTGTGTGTACGGAAAGTATAGAGGATATACTGTTTATAACTGTTGATAAGATATCGCATAAATGCTCATAAATGAATGAATAAGAACATTTGTTTTTATATTTTCTTTATATATTTTATTTGTTCAATTACATTTATATTGAACGCAGTTTTCTATGGACATAAATAATTTTGATAGCTTCACATGAAATCAGCTGTAAGACATTTTTCCTAGAATTCTTCTGCAACCGAGATCTCATTTCCGCCTCAACCGAACTTGGCCCGTTCACACGTTGTTCTTCTATAAGCATCGTCCATGCCAGAAACCGGGTCCACTTGGACCGGAGCAGCTATTGAATGGTCCTTGGAATGAGCAAAAGCTGGGATCGTAGAAACCACTTGGTGCAGCTCCACCGCAAATTCCAATGCAAGCAGCAGGATAACACGTATATCCAAACATGTTGATTTGGTATGAGCTGTAACGAGTTATAAATATGAATATTTATACCATGTAAAACTGATTTATCAACTTACATTACTCGGCGTGCAAAAAAAAAAGGAAAAATGACTAGATTTCAAAAATATTTATTTTCAAAATTGAGTACCGAATCGGATCAGTGCTGGTGTTACAATAAATAAAATGTATGTTACATGCTAGGCTGTAGTTGAGTTGAGAAAACTAAATCAAAGACTACTGAGAGGAATTTATATACATATGTACATATGTCGAGGAGCGATTCCAATAGGCTTTACAGACTTCAGCAATGAATCGCAATTTAGTGTTGTCTCTTCTCTTTTAATATGCTGAGTGTTCAGTTCAGCCTTATGACTTTCTCACCATGTCTTTGGTAGTGCCAGAATCTGTTGCCCTTACAACTACAATTGCGCCATAGTCGGTCGACACGACGCTCTCGCCGTCAATTTATTATATATTCCTTCTTATATATTCAATACTTGGTACCTTCTTATATATTCAATACTTGGTACCTTCCCTAAATTTTTTCATTCTTTTAAACTTCAACCAACAAAGGCATATCAAGTCAGAATAAGAACAATGCTCAAATTAGTAGCTCATATGTTAGGCATTTAATTTTTTTAATTATCTACAAAATAGCCAAAAAGTGTTAATAGCAGGATCTACAGAAGGCACGACTACAATTAGCTTCTAGACCATGACGTTTTGCTATGGGACAAGGTGCTTTAGGCGGACAGCAGGGCCCACAGGGGCCACACGAACCGCACGGGCCACAGGGTCCGCATGGCGCTCCGCAAGGTCCACAGGAGCCACAGCACGGGGAGCAGGGAGAGCCGCAACATGAATAGCATGGATTACACATCTTGATATGGTGTTAAATTCAAAAGCTACCGATCAGGCTATATGAGCTCTAGTCTATGAAGAACTATTTTGAGTATGGAAACAACTATTGATTTCAAAAAATGCTGTGAATGTTTCAGTTACACAGAAAAGGCTTCTCTCAGTAAATACTGGAATCTAGGGAAAATTAATTAATAGGTCAATATAAACAGATGTATATAGTATATGATGTGTTTACTTACAGGCCTTAAAATAGTCACAGAAATTGGTGTTGTTAAAAGAGCTCTGTTTTGTAGAAAATGCCAAAAGTTTATGTACAAATTTTTCCCCAGCTATTGACATCACTTCAAATTTTTGACTTCAACGCCTGCTTCGTAAATGATATTTTTATTTAAAATTCAGTTTTGATTATATTTTCCATTGCCACTAAATAAGGGTAATAGATTAATCAATTTTATTACTATTAATATCTTGGAAAAATAGGATTTTTAAATGGGTTTCTAAATTAAAGAGGACAAACTTTATTAGGTATACGTAAATATTAAAAGAGATTTAAAAATACAAATATTGACTTGAATTCTTATAAACTTCCTTCTATAATCCAAGTCAGACTCATGGGACTCAGACTAATATATAAATTTGAAATTTTACTTTTTATTTATGAAATTATAAATTAATTAGTGCACTAAAAAAAAGTAAAGCAATTTTTTTTTTATTTGTTTTTATTTTATTTTAAATTTTATATACACATCTGTTCTATCATGTTACACTATTGCTTATTGCCCAAGTTCTATTGCTCACATAAGTAGTAGTTAGTAGCCCCACGTGCCATAGTCGGGATTGAACATGGGCTCAAGTCCATTACGCTTACGACAGCAACAATACCAACGACTACAACAGGGTCTATGGTATATCAAATAGCCGCAACAAGAATTACACATCTGGACAACTATTGCTTTGAGAACTGCTGTGAATACCTTGAGTTTTCCAATCTTCAGCCAGGCGATATAGCGCAATATCGACCTCTTGAGTAAAGATTGGTAACTTGGCAAGATATAAAGAATTGAAATAAGTTTCATAACAATTCAATTCAATAAATTTCTCTTACCTAAAAATATGTACAGAGCTCGTTCCAGTACGCGACTCCAAAAACTAATAAGTAGTTCACATATCTCCTGGGCCCTCAACTCCCCATTCCCGAGTCACAGCCTATTTAGATTAAACTAATTCGAGAATTGGCAGTAATTTTTTTTATTTTATATACAGTTACAATGCAAGAGGTCTATTAAATAATTTTTTGTTCAGCGCAGTTTAGCTCTTAAATTTCGTTCCGAATATATATATAATATGTATATATATGCAAGTTAGTTAATAACACGATCTACAGAAGCCAGGAGTACATTTCGGCTCAAGCCCATGGCGCTTGTAACAACAAGGAGCACATGGACCACAGCAACCGCAAGGCCCACAGGGTCCGCAGGGACCACAGCAGGGACCGCACGAGCCGCAACAGGGATAGCACATCTTGGCAGATCGAACAGCTCTTTTACTGTGGGTTAGACAGGCTCTATTGATTTTTACAATTTGTTCCACATGACTGTAGTACCCACCTCTAATAATTTACAAAAATATTTACTAGTACTGTGTGTGGTATGCAAAACAACTATTAATTTTTCAAATACTGTGATTATTTTCAGTTCTTTAGTCTTAACAGAGGCGATGTATTTTCATTTAATATGTCTCCTTTCATAGACTGACAACTGAAAAGAACAAAGAAATTATTTATAAATTATATTTATTTCTGATTTTCTACTTACATATCCGAAAATAGTCACAGATATTCGGCAACTGTATATTGTGTAATTTTCTGGTTAAGATTTGATAAAATAATGAGAGAAGTTTATTTGGCTGCGGCAAGTCTCGGAAATTTCCATTTCAAAGCCTGCTTTGAAGGTTTATTTTGAATACTAGTTGCTTATATAATTTTTTTAAAAATCTCTGGCTAGCTAAAAACATGTAAGACTGCTCTGGTCGGGAGTGCTCGACTAGAAATTACCCTAAATGGCGTGTAAAACCGTAATGAGTGAAAATTTATTACAATATATGTAATGTAGACTACTAATCTGGAATATTATTTGTAGAATAACTTTGTACTGATGAGATGATATCAAAATGTGTGGTCTTAAGTCTTTACTTTACAGTAACTTTAAATCTCCACCTTCTCTGATAATAAAGTTATGCTTAAAGAAATATCTTGATTTATCGATTTCTGTCTATAAAATTTGAGTTATCGATGAAAAATCCGAGCTTTTGCAGCTAAAGAGTTTGCTGCGGAAAAATGGACGGAAAGGCAAATAAAAATACATTGCTAGATTGATTCAGATCGTTGTCTTAGTTCACTTAAAATTTCGATTTATGACGAAAGCTTAAGCAATAAGGACAGGGTTATACTTAGGGCTACAGCTTTGCACAAAAAACTAGGAGTCCTAGTTATCTTACTGTAGTATATACCAATTACTCAAAACTAAAGAATCTGCAATCTTATATATTCAAAGAATTGCCAACAAATATTAAATAATGGTTTTATTTCCTTAAGTCTAGTTTGTTGAACGCCATTTCTATTTATAAATAATTTTGAAAGACATTGAAGACTGGAATGCTTCCACGACTTCTTCCTCGATTTCTTCTGTAGCCCACATTCTCTATAACCGCCTCAACCATGCCATGTCAGTGTCAACTGCTTCTGCGAATAGAATTTCGATATAAAATATATTGATGTAAGCTTTATTCTCTTTGCTTTTACTCACCAGTAGGAACATGGGAAGCGCAAACAATGTCAGCTACCAGCAGTTGCCCCAGCAGCCACAACAAGAGCCGCCCAAGCCCCGACATGGGCCAGCCATTGAACCAAAGCTGGGATCATAGAAACCGCTCGGCGGACAGCCGCCGCAAGAACCGATGCAGGCGGCAGGATAGCAAGGCCAGCTGCACATGGTGATTTGGTAAGAGCTGCAAAATAAATTAATTATTAGAATTTACAATAATATTTATTATATTCAATTCCATATTGAACTTTACATTTATTTGGCTACACGAAAGTAGGAAAAAATTTCCAAGTTTTCAAAACTTATTTATTTTGTGGACAGTTTTACGAAAGGTTTTAAGGTTGATGGTGAACTGAGTGAAAGATAGGAATTCACACAGGCATCCCTAGCTGCCAGACTGAATAATGCTTCAGCGTCTGCTTTGTTCACAAAAATAATTCAATTTCAAATCTTCAAATTTCACACACAATTTTAATTAAGTTCTTCACGTGGCTTTGTTACACCTCATTTTGTGGCACTCTGAGGCTGTCAAAACGTCTCCATGTGGGCGACAATGAAAAATCTCGGCTTTAAGTGCCAATAATTAAGTTAAGAACCACATGAATTAAAAAGTGCCGAGGCTGAAGGGAGAATGTTGAGTGCATGAAAGACAAAGCGGAAATTAATATCACGCACGCTGTGCTACAGAGTTGAATAAATTAAATGATATTAGTCGCTACTTTGTGTATGCATATATATATATATACTATATGCATACTATATATTCTTGTGGTTTATGTGGCTGTTGTTGTTGCGCATACGCCGCGTGTGACAGGCAAAGTCGAGCGACTTGTCAATGCTGTCAGACCATCAACTGTCTCTCTCTCTCTCTCTCTCGCTCTTCCTCCCTCGAAAATTAAGTGCGAAAATGTGCAAATTAGATTTTGTGGTTGACGCAAAGACTCCAACACACACACGCCCAGCAAATGGGACAACAACAACTCACCTTTAATTACAGCCAGTCAATGCGACGCATACGCAGCGCGGCATCTCTAGTAAGCAACAAGAACTTTTTGACACCACGCATATGAATTAATTAGCAATTGCCAACACGGCCTGACAGGCTCTGCTATTTACCAAGCACTGACAACTAATATATGCTCTCATATATGAGCGTGAAGTGTGTGTAGAAAGGGGCAACAGTTCTCACTGATTGTGGAATATTAAATACACTTACATATGTATTTATAAGTGTGTGAAAATTATAAAAAAATATATGCATTTATCTACAAATAATTTAAAATTCTTATACACATATTTATAAGAATATTTGAGAATATAACATATATTTTAATCCTCGTATATGATATTAAAATATTGCTATATAAATACAATAATATCGAACCAAGTCCAATTCTTACCTTTAAACAGGTAAGAAATCTCTAGTCGGACGTGACCGACTAGGGGATACCCTGAGCCCCGTCGAATCTGTGTTTTTCATAGAATTTGGGGGAATTTGGGGCCGGTATCCAAAATATAACAAAATTCAAAGTTGCATAAAATACATATAAAGCTAAATATAATATTTGGTGTCTCTAGCTTAAAATATGGGCGAGATATAATTTTTTAACTGAATTTCGATTTTGTTTTTAATCGATAACAATTAATTGAGGAAAGTTATCGATTAAAAAAAAAAACTCTTATACGGGCTGTAATCGGCGCGTTCAAACATACGGACAGACGGACAGACGGACGGACGGACTGACGGACGGACGGACAGACAGACGGACAGGGCCAAATCAATTTCTCTTGTCGTCCTGATCAAGAATATATATACTTTATGGGGTCTGCAACGCCTCCTTCTGCCTGTTAAATACTTCCAACAAAAACATTATACCCTGATTTTCCATTTTTAATGGGCTCAGGGTATAAAAACTGTAGAAGTATGTCAAAGTCAAGTTTTAATACCTTTTATAATAATTCTTATATAATATTATATACTCTAGACTTTGGTTTTCCACGGCCTCTACATTAACTATAGGGCAGAAGTTCTTGACTTATCTCCCAATACTCTATAACTATAGCAGTCCACTTAAAGTCACCAGAAATTGGTCTTCATAAAGTAGGGAGTAAACTATATTCAAAGTCTTCCATTATATGGCCAAGAAAGGATACTTAAGCCTAGATCCCAGTCAACTATATCCAATCCCATAAGAGTATAAAGCATATTTCAAATTTGACATTATAAATGTAGTGAGTCATGCGGCTGAAGGGCTCTCAGGGTGAGCAGGGTGCAGGTAAATTGGAGGACATGTTGCGCCTTGATTGATGCCAAGCAAAGCGATAAATACTGAGCTGAACCTGGGCTTGACAAAAACTTAAACGGCATTAACCGCAGTTAAATCGCTAGCAAACGAATTCTCACTCCTGCCTGGCCATGAGCCTTGATGGCGCTTGCATACAATTATAAAGCCATTAATGTCAAACGGAATGACACAGGACACATTCAATGTCCACCCACACAGAAGCACATCAAGTGCGTTGTGAAGCATTGTAATTGATTACACTTGGGACCAGCTTCATTTGGACACGGCCCCAAAGACAAGGCCCCAAAACCCTGCATTTAAAAACTATGCTACGGTTTGTTATAGGGGTAAATTATGGTCTGCTTGTGTGTATAAGTGTGTGTGTGTGCTGCAACTGTCAATTTAAAATGTCACAACCAATAATAAACAACAACTCACACACAGAGAGAGAGAGCGAGTGAGTGAGCCAGACAGACATATTTATTGGATGCATACAATACAGAAATCAATGTTAATTGTTGACTGAAATCAATTGTTTAAATTGCCGAGCAATTTTTTAAGTGTTTCATTGAATTTTCTGTTTTGTATACCCTCAACTCATTCAAAATGAATACTCAGGGTATAATGGCTTAGTAAATATATATGTCATAGGCAGAAGAAGGCGTGGCCGAACACATAAAATATATATATATTTGATTAGTGTTAGCATTCAACGAACGGATTCAATCTAGCCATGTTCAACTGTCTGATTCAGGGTATTTCGTAGTCAGTTACTCCCAACTGGAGCACTCTTACTTGTTTTTTACGTATACTTTTGTTGAAGCACATCGCTTCGGCTGCTGCCAACACATTTAATTGTTTTTATTAAGGATCTGTTCGTGAATTGCACTCTGTGACGATTTAATAATACATTTTAAATTGTATGTGCATCAAGTTTTTTGCCCAGCATTTTTACAAGCAAAAATTGTGCCATGTCTAGGGAGATATGGAGCAATTATACAAAATAACATATAAAATATATGTATATTATATTTTTATGTATATTATTTCAATTATTTAATATAAAATATAATAATCCAAATAACTAAATATATAAAAATAAAAATAAATAAAAAAGATGATAAGTTAAATAAATTTAAAATATTGAAAGAACGATAAATGAAGTTAATGGAAAATATTGAAAGACTAATAAATTAAATACATATAAATTATTAAAATTAAAATTAGAAAATCTTCAACATATTTAAGAGTAGAGTATCAGGGAGTATAAATAATAGAACTCTAAAAAAAAAAAAAAGATTAAGTGAGATTCTTTTAACATGGCCCGCAATGTACAAAAACTTGTCTATGTCTAGATCTTGTCTACAAAATGAGTCAAAAATCTACACATCAAATGATGACTGAAGCTAATTTTAGCATTCAAAAATGCATTCAAACCTAATATCTTGATATTGCCCCAAAAGATATGTTATAACTCAGCTAAGCTGCACTGCCTTAGTTTCAGTTTCACTTTAACTTCACCCATAGAATGGCAAACAAATCATCAATCCGAGTAATCTGAAATTACAAGGTGTCTTCTCTGTAGTGTCGACTCAATTTTGCCTTACCCCGAAGCGCAAGTCAAGTTAATGCCAAACAATTTGTCAACAATTCGTATTATCAGATTTTTGATTGAAAATTTTGTTTGCTCTTTTGTTGACGTTTTGCTGTGTACTACTTGCAGTTGAGATGAGTGAAGATTGATTTGCTCGGGCAGCAGTGGAAACAATGGGGCTTGCAGCACAGTGTGCAGCTGAAGATGAAAATGATTGATTCGCCATAATGCGGCAGTCCGAGGGGAAGAGCATTCACTCAAGAGTTTCTATTTGAGTTTGAGTTCTTGTTTTAAACAGAAATACTTTTGTGTATGTATGAGTGTGTGTGTATGTGTGTGTGTGCATGTTTTTTTTATGCTCGCCGGACTAATCATCAATCAATCAATCATGTGCCTGGCCATTGCTGCTGCCATGCATAAAACAAGAGCGCTTCAAGCAACCAGCCCGGCAAAGTATGCAACACTTTTTCGTTTCAGCTGCACAGTCTCAGTCTCTGTGTGTGTGTGTGTGTGTGTGTATTTCTGTTTACTTTGTGTGTGCTTTACAACTTAACGGATCAGACGCAGCCGCAGTTGCTGACTTTATCGCAGTTTGTGAATTTAATTTCAGCTGTCAATCAGCGTTCATTACGAGCTTTAAAACCGCATTTGAAGACTTACCGAAAGAAAATTGCGCATACGCCGCGGCACAATGCCAGGTAGACACAAGGCCATTCACACACACACACACAGAGAGAGAGATACACACACACACACAGAGACACTCACTTAAAAGCGGAGACGCCAAATTGATTGTAATTGACACTTATTGGACAGCAGACGCTGACAGAGTTTCGCCGTGCGGATTGTGAACCTTTGCGCTTTTTGTTTCATTTTATTTATTTTTCTTTTCTTTTTTTTTATTTTCTCTTAAAAGAGCTGAGCTCGTGCCGAAACATTGTCTCTGCAAAGAAATCAATAAACAGTTGTATCGCTGGGTAAGGATGCTTTTGCGAGCAAAGATATTGCAGCTATAATGCTGCAAATGTTTATGTATTATAGAAAGTAGGAGCACATATGATATTGTTCGATTAATGGTAGAGGTTGTGGGCAGTAAGTGTGATCAATGGTTTAAATTACAGGGTTCCAGGTGAAATACTGTGGATTATACAGTTTAAGACGATTTCGATGGGTGTAAATAAATATATATATACTTTATAGTTTTCAGCTTTACTTGTCAATATTTGGACTTTTGAGCCTTGAGAAGACCTACCTAACCGGGTTTAGACATAAAAACAAGTCATTTATCACCTTACACATCTCACAATTACACTGTAAATATCTTATTCTAATAGCACTCAATTCTGATTAGGTTAAGTTGCCTATATGGTAACAGCACACTGTAAATAAAAAACACACATTTCCTAAAAAACAAAAAAAAGTCTTGAGAAATAGATATAGTATTTTCCGACTTGCTAGTATCAGATTGGTATCTATAATAATACAATATAATATATTAGATAAGCAGCTTACAATAAAGAAAAGCTCATTTAGTGACCTGTCAAGCATTATTTCTATTTTTATGTATAATTGGAAGTTAGTCACGGTATCTCGTAGTTGAGCCTTCAGATTCATGAATTCTTTTTAGCTACGCAAGATGTGACCTAATATATGCTGTATACAAACATCCAAGAAAATGCAAGTCTCTAGCTTTTATGGGCTATGAAATGGACACGTTTATACATGCGAACGTTTATACGGACGAACGGACAGATCTGATCAAATATAGATATACTTTCTGGGTCTCCTTCTGCTTATTACATTTGCCTAATTTCTTATTTTCAATGGGTTTAGGGTACAACAATGGATAGAATGATAAAAGTTTCATTATATCGTTTAGTCTAGTGAGCACTTTTACCTCTTGCACCTTAATCAAAGTTTCATTTGACGAATCTGTGTCTGTTTCAAAGGAAAAAAAGTAGTATAAAACAACAAACATCTATTTCAATTTAAGAATCTTATTTATAATGCTCAGCAAGGAAACAGAGAAATGGAAATGAAAACAAAGAGTTTTCAGCTAGACAAAGCATAGTTGAAATGAATTGAAATATTTTTCATTTAAAGCTATCTACATGGAAAACTGTCTCTCCTCAGACAACAATTCCAGACAGAAAAATAAAAAAAAATAAGAAAAATAAAACAAAATAATCGACGAAGCGATTTAACAATTTGAAATTTTGTTTGTGGGCACAGAAAACGTGTCCAGCATATTTGATATGTCATTCGGCTTTTGTTAATGAAACCCAAATCAAGAGAGAGAAAAAGAAAGAGAGAGAGAGAGAGAGGGAGAAGGCGGGAGAGAGAGAGAAAGAGAGAGAGAGAGAGAGAGAGAGAGAGAGAGTTAGAGAGAGAGAGAGCGAGAGAGAGAGAGAGAGAGGGAGAGAAAGAGTCTTATGTTGAATTGATTTCGTAGCTCTGCTCTGCTTTATGTGGTCAACAAATTGTTTTAAATTTCAAACAGCAAGTTGAACCGCCTCCCACACACACACACACACACACATCTACAGCACACATGCTGCACATACAAAAAAAAAAAAAAGAGAGAGAAAGAAAAAAGAGGAATAAAGTTTTGTTGAATTAAGGGCCGACTTACTAGTGGAATCCATAGCACTCACTTACGCCTTCTTCGCTGGCCAGCGAAGCATTGGATTTTAGCTGAGCTCTGAAGCGATGCTAAGTGCAGTTTTTTCCCGCTCCAACTCTCACGCCGTCCGTGCCTCGGCCCGTCCGAGTTGTATTTAAAGTTGCGGCAAAGTTTTTCATTTAAATTGCGCCGTGAACTGAAGTCGAGCCAAGCGAAGCTGCCGGTTTGCAGTTTGATTGACGCTCTGAATGATTGCCAGCCCATTTGGTATTGCGCCTCGCGAGAGGCGCATTAAAAACTTTAATGCGGCCGTAAATTTATTTGCGCCTGCCACTTGCTTTGTCACCTGAGACAATGCGTTCCCCTTTATTCTACGGTCTTTGTCTTTAGCCTTCAATAACTTTAATCAATGTGGTCTGAGCAGCGCTCAAGGAATTTGCAAATTGAATTAAATTTTACTTCTTGCCTTGTCAGAGTCTAAACAACAATTGCATAGCTGACTGATTGACTAAGTGATTGATGCACTCTCGATATTTAGTTATGGCTTAGTTGCTTTCCTTTGGCTCTGTTGAATCGGCTCAATTTGTTCACTCTCAGTTCATTTACAAAATGCATTGTTATGGCCACTTCGTATGGCTCACCTCGCTTTAATCTCTGTGTGAATGTTGACTTAACCAGACAAGGCCTAATCTTTCTATTGTATATTATATATATATTACTTTGATTTTAAATTGAATTTTCTTGGAATAAGTTCACTGGCTTAGCTTGGAATACATTTTCTTAGAATACGTTCATGGGCTTAGCTTATTTTAATCTCCAGTAAATGTAGATATTTTATATATTTTTAATTTATTTAATTCATTTAATTTAATTAACTTCTTTTATATTATTGTTTTAATCTGAATTAGGTTAAATAAACTAAGGCAACATAGGCTTAGCTTATTTTAATCCGCAGAAAATTTAGATATTTAATATATATTTTTTAATTATTTAATTAATTTTGTTTAATTAATTTAATTTCGATTATTATTTTATTCAGAATTAGGTTAAATGAACTAAGCCCACTATAAAAATAATAATTTTAGAATTTATATCTTTATTATATATTGATTTAAAGACTGTGACTGTGGGTGAAGTTAATTCAATGAGAGAAAAATGCTGCGAACTCCAAGAGAAGTCTTGATCATAGAGACAAAAGGCAAATAATAGAAAATTTTACAAGCATTGAGAGTTAATAAGTGCGGCAACTTAATAGAGAAACTGAACTTTGGAGAGCTTATACGAAGAGTAAGAGAGCTGATAAAAGAGTAAAAGATGCTGCGCCAAACAAATATGAGATGAGTCTCAGCGATCAATGCTGAAGCGAACATCGCTGCGAAGAGTGACGCTGTTTATTTAAAATTTTCTAACATCTATCTCTCTAATAGGACATTCTTCCTACAAATAAATTTTCTCCTTGATATAAAAATATTTTACAATAATAAATGCCATAAAATATTATTGGCGATTACCAAAGTCAAAGTCATTTGCTTATATTTATATACTCGATTTTCTTATACGTCAGGGAGGGTCTAATTCTAAATATTAAAAAAACTAGAAGTTTTTTAAATATATATATATATTTTTTTAAATTTATTTAAATACATTTACAACGATGATGAATAGACAAATTAGACAAAATTAGGCAGGATGTGCGTGTAAAATATGATGTACACTAACTGATTGATAGACGGATAAACAGAGAGTATAAAAATGCTAAAGGGAGTGGACTATCAACCCGTATAAAAAGAGAAGGTTGAGGCAAAATTGACTTGATAAGAAATATAGATCAAGTATATATGTTACATTATCTCTTCTTCTATCCTCTGATTGATAGACGGATAAATAGAGAGTATTAAACGATTAAGAGAGTCGATTATCGACTAGTATAAAAAGAGAAGTAAAAGGCAAAATTAACTTGATGAGAAATGCAGATCAAATATCTATGTTACTTTATACTCTTGCTCTATCTGCTATATAAAGCAAATTCATTGGATGAAAAACTCAGTGTCTCTTGCATATCAAAATAAATTTGTCACAATACTCTCTACTATTTATTTATATAATATTTCTCTAGCTACAGCATTTATGTACGCTTCGATTCCGTTGCTGTTTCAACATTAAATTGTAGTATTTGCTTTGTGGCTTTTTGGGCTGCACACAGAAAAATAAAAGCGACGACAATCAACAGTCAAGCGGACAAAGAGGCAACAAAAAATTATAGAAATATATACATATATATATTTATATATATATATATATATATATATATATATATATATATTGTGTATAGTATGTATGAAATGCTCATCATATTTTTATAACCACGTAGACATAAAGATTCGTATCGCTACACTTCTAAGGGCCGACGTGAACTGGGAGCTGGTCGGCAAATTTGTTGCTTTGCTGTTGTTGCTGTAATCTTTTGTTATGTGACCAATAAAGTAGGCGGCAGTTGGCCCGCAGGCGAGCCAAAAAAAAAGAGAGAGAAAGAAGAGGAAGTTACATATATATATATACGTACACCCCGTGCAGGACACTGGCCGGCGGGAGGTGGGTGGGTGTGGGCGTGGAAAATTGGTACGTAAACCCGACATAAGCCAAATGTGCAATAAAAGGATTTGTGTGAGAAATTGCATGAGCACGCATTTTAAATCCACATTAAGTATGTATGGGGCCATAGTGGGCGGCTGGCAATTGGGGGGCGTGCTGGCGCTTAGGTCGCAGCACCAGGGGCAGCCCGGATGGACGAGCGCGTATAAATAAACATGAAATAAAAATAAAAATAAAAATAAAAATGCAATGAAAAAGCACAAAAATGTAGCGTGCCAAATTGTTGAGCTGCTGCGGCAACATGATTGAGAAATGATTTGTCTGCCGGACAGTGTACAGGGAAGTATGAAATATAGCCAAGTCGGGCAGAGGCTAATAGTGTTTAGGCTGCTCAAAGAGATTTCAGACAATTCCTTTTTGATATGCTTCAGATTGGATCTCGATTAGTTACATTAGATTTTAGTCTATGAGATTTTTAGCTTTTCGTATTTTTCTTTGAATAGTTTACAATTTTAACGTATATTAAGAAATATATTAAATAAAATTAAAAAATATTATAAAAAAAATATTAAAAAATATTATAAAATTAAAAAATATTATAAATAAATTAAAAAATAAATTAAAAAATAAATTAAAAAATAAATTGAAAAATAAATTAAAAAATAAATTAAAAAATAAAATAAAAAATAAAATAAAAAATAAATTAAAAAATAAATTTAAAAATAAATTTAAAAAAAATTTAAAAAATAAATTTAAAAAAAAATTAAAAAATAAATTTAAAAAAAAATTAAAAAATAAATTTAAAAAAAAATTAAAAAATAAATTTAAAAAAATAAAAAAAAATTTTAAAAATTGAATATATAATATTTAATATATAATATATAAAATATAATTTATAATATATAATATATAATATATAATATATAATATATAATATATAATATATAATATATAATATATAATATATAATATATAATATATAATATATAATATATAATTAATTATTATTATTATATTCTTAATAAAAAATCTAAAATTTTAAATTTTACATTAATTTTCTCTTTTCTCATGCTTAGCTTAGAGTATTTAAGCTTCGTTTTTCTGCATTTAATTTGTAGTCTTACGTTGATTCATAAATTAAGCCTTGTTAAAAGCTGTTATTAAAGGTAATTTCTATAATCTGAAAAGCAGAAATCGTTAAAGGCGGCGCAGTTAACAGAGATCTCAAAAATAAGAGGAAAACACAAAGCCAACAAAATAAAAAATAAAAAAATCGACTTGGCTCAACGGCAATTATTATGACTTGGCCCCAGGCTAATCATACAACTGGCCAGAGTTGAGAGTTGAGAGCTGAAGAGGTGAGAGCTGAATGCTGAGAGTTGAGAGTGCCACCAAGTGTTGCAGCTACGTGTGGGGCAAGCCGGCCGATAAATCAAGTTTTGTGGCAACAGTCGTTGACGCCTTTCGGCATCGTTTGCTGTGCCTCAGAGTCAGTCTTAGCTAAGGCGATCAGGCTGGCGGCTCTGTCTGGGATCTGGGGCGTGTCGCGTTGAGCTTTTTGTAAAGCATATAAATTGATTAGGGATCAACGGGGTTAAGCTGATTTATCAGGCGCACTCTGTGCCGGCTTATGCAAACGATGTGTGGGCGCAGAATTTCCCTCGCAATTATAAATATAATAATAGAGAAACAACATTTATTTTGTTCAGATTGCGTCTTAAATTAAATCAACCTTTCTTTGCTCTCTGTTTCTTTTACAAAAACAATTAACCGAATGGCAGGCAGACAAGCTCCCAAGCCGCACAGCTAACAAAACAAAAAAAGAAAGAAGAGAAAACAAATTCTATGAAAACTTGTTTAACAACTAGAAAAACTTTCTGCAAACAGCGCTAAACATCAACAACACACCCGCACACCCGCACACACATGTGTGTGTTCTATAGAATATTCTATCTCTCGTCGTGCAACAAGGCAGCAAATGCCTCCAAAGCCCTGCCTCATGTTTGTTTACTTTCCACTTACAACAACACCAACACCAACACAGCAAAGCGAAACACAAAGTTTCAAGTGAGCGTTTGGCATTTCACCTAATTTCATTTTTGCGCCTTAAGTGTTTTGCCCATATGAAATCAATGTTAGAGAATCAACTCAAAGATACGTTTTTTTCTGACAGTTCTAGTCAGTTATTATTAAGATACGCATGTTTCCTGTAGATGTATAAATAGATCTATATATATAACATGTATCGAAGTAATTTCTCAGCAAAAATGACATGACTAACATATTTTTGCAGAAGAACTTCTGATTAAGACATATGTATGGATCTATATGATTTATAAATTTATATATTTAGAACTTGTCGTGTCTTATTTGATAAGTCTTTATACCCTAAGCTCATTTAAAATGGGAAATCGGGATAATATTTGGTTGTTAACGTGAAAACCTGAAAATTTGTATAAGCGTACGCTAAATACAAGCTATGGAGTAGATTGAAAAACACAGATTCGACGATGCTCAGGGTATTTCCTAGTCGATTACGCCCGACTATAGTTTTCCTACTTGTTAATATAGCAGCATATATGCTATTAGAGAGTCGCGGATCTAGACCCGACTAGAATCTCAAATTTGTTGTAGAAAAGCCAAAGGTTGTTTTAGTAGTAGCAATAGTAGAACTAGTTGGATATCATTAGTCGCAGCACCTAATAGTAGCAGCTTCAGTGGGAAAACTAGCAGCAGATAGTAGTATATAGGAAGCAATAGTAGTAGGTAGTAGTAGATAGTAAGCAATAGAAGTAGGCAATAGTAGATAGAAAGCAATAGTATTAGTAGTAGTAAGCAATAGTAGTAGGTAGTAGTAGATAGTAAGCAATAGTAGTAGTAGTAGTAGTAGCAAGCAATAGTAGTAGTAGTAGTAGTAAGCAGTATTAATAGTAATAGTAGTGGAAATAGTGGTATGATTTAAATTAACATTAAAATAATAGAAGAGAATTAATTGTAGTAGTAGAAAAATAGTAATAGGAATATTTTATGAATAGTAGTAGTATTAGTAATCTGATAGAAAAAGTGGCAGAAATAGTAGGATTAGTTCTTTTTGTAGTAGAAGTAGTAATAGTATTAGTAATAATAGCAGTAAGGTATGTAGTTGTACTAGTCTGAGCATAGATAGGAATATAAGTAGTAGTAAAATTAATAAATAGTAGTACAAATAGTAGTAGTGCGAGTGGTAGAAGTAGTATTATTATAGTACGAGTAGAAGCTATAGAATAACCAGGCAGAACCAGCCAGTACACTTAGTAACAGTAGAAGAAGTAAGAATACCAATGGTAGTAGAAATAGTAGAACGTAGTAGTATTAAGTGAATGAAGTAATACTGGAAAAGTAATATAGTTCTATTAGTCAGTTAAAGCTATACTTGTAGTAGTAGTTAGAGAAGTGGAAATATTACAAGAAGAGGCATAAATACTTAGATTAGTAGTACTATTATATTGTAGTACTAGGAATTTAAGCGAATTGAAGTTCACAATTGCTACTACTAATTCAATAGAAATTAACTGAAGTAAAATTAAAGTTCCACTAACTAGTAGTAGCGATTCTAGTAATTAAAGTTATATGCCATCAGAGAACTACTTTCAAAATATACAATAATTATCTAGTAGAGACTGCATCAATTGTGCCCTCTCCGCATCTTGCTCAGCACATGACAAAATATTCAATATGAATCTATCCAATAAGTATTATTGGCAAGAGAAAATTGTGGTCATGCTGAAATACATATTGCCACAGCCAAAGTCCAAATCCAAATCCAAAATCAATAGCCGCAATTCATGTTCGAGCTCATTTCCTAATCAATTAAATATTCTGATTTCCGAAGAAAGGCAAGAAAGGCCGCAATCCCAGTTCCTAGTCCAAGTGCAGGTCCCATGAATGCCCTTTTGGCCGGGACGAACAAAGGCGCTTACTTAAGATTCATTCGCCTGGCCATGGACTGCAAGTCGTTGGTATCTTTTTTTTTCCGTTGGGGTTCCCTTTGTGATTGCGTAATTACGTCTAATGAATTCAGCGCAAAGCGAAATTGAAAGAGCTCGTCCTGCGCGTCCTTCTCGCCGAATCGTATTTCGCTCAGCCTTTTCAGCTGATTTTGTTCTTGGTGCAGCTGAGAACTCGGTCGTGTCGCTTTTCATTTGCATTTTCTTTTTCCTTTCCCTAAGACATGATGGAATAATACAAATTTAAGGCTGCCACAAAATTGTGGAAGTTGGAAGGGTTGGGCTGCTCACAAAGCCAATTAAACAGCTTTTTGGTCAATCGATTTTGTCTATATGTGTAAATAAACCCTTAGGCCGGGGCCAGGAGCTGTCAGGGGCTGCCTGTGGCTCGACTCTTTAGCCTTTTCGCCAGCAGCAGCTGCTGCTGCAAGTGCTTTAAGGACATTTTTGGGTAATTGACATTTTGACATCAATTACCGCACTTGCTGGGCGTAAAACTTGTGCTAAGCCACCTCTACCCACCCACCATCCACCACCCACCATCCACCATCTCCACCTCCATCTCCATCGACTTCTGCTGCTGCTTCGACATCTTCTGCTTCTTCAATTTGTATTCGTTGTAGTTGTTGTTTGCCGAAACTGAATTACGAGTGCCACCTGAGAGCTAACTGCTAATGATTCGAGTGCTTTCCAAATGCGAAACAAAACCTAAGAGCACACCTTGACTGCAAGAGCTGGGGAAAAGAAAGACAAAGCCTGACCCTCAGGTAAAAAGAAAATTATATATTACCGGAGCTGCAGAGGTTCTGGAGAAAATATCTGAAAGCTGCATTTATAGTGTTCAAGTTTAAGTTAATGTCTGATTGATCTGACTAATTGGTATTAAGACGATTAATAAGTTGATTGACTGTATGGCTAGCTGACAATTGACTGAGAGAGACTGATTGACCTAAGAACTTAAGGATTGAATGTCTGACTGACTAAGTAATGACTCAGAGACTGATTGAATGAGAGACTGATTGACTGAGAGACTGATTGACTGAGAGACTGATTGACTGAGAGACGGATTGACAGAGAGACTGATTAACTGAGAGACTGATTGACTTAAAGACTGATTGACAGAGAGACTGATTGACAGAGAGACTGATTGACTGAGAGACTGATTGACTAAGAGACTGATTGACTGAGAGGCTGATTGACTCAGAGACTGATTGACTGAGAGACTGATTGACTGAGAGACTGATTGACAAAAATATATTCATAAGCTCACTGAATGACTAATCAAAGATTGCTGACTGAGTGCCTGAATGGCTGATTGACTGACAGAGATACTGATTGAGAGACTGATTGACTTAAATTTACTCATAAGCTCACTGACTGACTGAAAAATAATCAAATACTTCTTGATTGACTGCCTTGATTGGCTAAGCAACAGACAGAGATACTGATTGGCTTAGAGATTGATTATTAGTAGGATGATTGATAGATTGATGGGTTGAATACAATCGCAGACTAATATTACTAATATAAATGCTTCTATTTAACATTTCGTTAAAACTTGTCAAACAAATTATCATGTATATATAGCAATACAATAAATCATATACAATGTGCATACCTTAGAATATACAGAAAATTTAAAAAAAATCTTGAAAAATTATTCCGGTTTCAGATTTAATGTAAAGAAATTGATTTTGATCCAATCGTAAGTCCAGTATCGATTTTTTCATAAAAATCCTTTGACATAGAGTTAAAGCTACGCCTTGATAAGGGCATTCCAGAGAACTCTTCGCACATTCTAAAACATAGTCGCAGCTTATCGATAGCAGTTAAATTTCATATCGTATGTCAAAGTTTTTGTGAGCCCCGAAAGCCAAGTGGATGTAACAAACTCCCTTGGCCCGCATTTGGCTCAGCATTTGGCGTCCGAGTGGCGCCTGCCATTTGGGGCAATAGCAACACAGAAACAATCTCAACTGTCAGTGGGAACTCAATGCGCCAGGGCCAGACTGTCAGGCTGCCAAAAGCGGGTCAAGCAACCAAAAGCTACATACATATTGAAATCGCAACAGTGGCAAAAAAAAAAAAGAATAAAAGAAAGCAATAGATTGTTGCTGTACGACTATTGAATGCTCTGTAATATATTACGTATATATTTATTGAGCGCAAATATTTTTTATAAGTGAAATTCAGTTTATGGCGTGACCTCATCATTAAAAGAGACAAGAATATAAATTATATATGGTGTCTCCTTTATAATAAGATTTTTTTATTAGTTTATATAAGAGATGAGGGTTATCTAGTCTAACTTGAAGTCGAAACTTATTGTGGGTGTGAAATTTATATTTATTGAGAAATGTCGTCTTGTCTAAATATAAAAAAAAATATTGAGTAAGATTTAGTTATGAATTTAAATACATTTTCATCAACTCGCAGAAATCTAATTCACATCACAAAGTTCATCTTACGAATAAATCTAAAAATAAAAAATAAGTATATGTAACATAATATACATCTAAAAATCATGATAAATAAATTTAAAAAAATAAATACATTTCCTAAGCTCATTTTTAATACATTTTCATCAACTCGCAGAAAGTACTATATATTTTCTATATAAGGATATCTTATTCACATCACAAAGTTCGTCTTAAGAATAAATCTAAAAGGAAAATAAAAATATTTAAAAAGAAAATAAATGTATGTTATATAACATACGTCTAAAAATCATCATGATAAATAAATTTAAAAAATAAATAAATATGTATAATATAACATACATTTCCTAAGCTTCTCTTATATGTTTCAAATCACTTCGGCTAGCAGTCAAAAATCTCTAATATTTTGTTATAGCTCAATAATATTTATGATTTCTAAATTTAAAAAAAAATTCCTTCAAATAGATCCAATATTTTGAGAGTTTACAAAAACAAACTAAAAAAAAAAAAAAAAAAATTACTAAAATATTTCATATAAGATCTTAGAGTTTTAGATATGAAACTCTCTTAAGACATTTTATTGGTGAGCTCAAGAAGGTAGTTGGCGACACACAGCCGACGAATAGCCTCATTATAGTCCTATCATTTAGATAATACTCTTACAGGGTATATGAGTAGCTGCAACAAAAGGAAATGTCATTGAATTTTGTACAGCAAATGCAGTGCAGCAGCAGCTGTAAAATGGGTTGAGGCAAAATTGTTAACGCTGTTTCCTCGACTTCGTCTCCCTTTTTCCTTTCTTTTTTTTTGTTTGGGCTGCTAACGTTTTGAAGTCATTTTCGTAATGGAATGACTTTTGAATATTTGAAGAGCTGTTATACAACATTGAAAACTTGACTGGCTGGCTACACATGCTGCTGCTGCTGCTGCTGTTTCTGTGAAATCTTGGAAAATGCCTCGGGAAAAGGAGCTGAGTGTCAGTCTTGTAACGATTTAGCTCCACACTCCCCTCTGCCAGCCACCCTTTCTATCTATCTATCTATCTATCGTCGCATTGAAATTTTCATGAAGTCCTGCTCACTCTCCCTCCCTCTCTCTTCCCCTCCCTCTCTCTCTCCTGTCTGCCATCGCTGCAAGTTTCTTTTTAATTTTTAAGCAACTCTTCTCGCACAGTTTTCAATTTGCTCGGCATGCAGCTATCTGTCTAACCTAAGCATGTATCCATTTCTACTCGAAACTCCAAAAGGCGAAAGAGGAGCGCAGCATCAATTGCTCAAGTCAAGTGCCAAAGTTTGCGATTGCAACATAATCGATGATTGGCAGCGAGAGAGAGAGAGAGAGAGAGAGAGGGGGGAGAGAGAGGAGCGACGCGAGGAACAGGTTTAGTTTGCATGTGAATTAATGCCAAATGCTACAAAAGTTCGAATGTGCAAATGTCTGCAAATATTTGAAGTAGAGATTTTCCTTCTGGCTGCGATTTTTTATTTTTATTTTTTATTTTTTTTATTTCCTTAGCCAAAAGAAGTCAGAAAGTACGACGTTGTTGTTGTCATCGGCTTAGCTTTTCAATTGCTTAACACTTGCGAAGCTTTTGAAATTTAAGCTTTGATGAGAATAAATATATATAAAACATATTTACTTTTATATAAGGCATAAGTGTTTTTTAAATTAGCATTTGTATTATATTATATAATAATACTGGGATTTTATATGCGAAGTTGTAGTATCTTTAATCCTTTGCCTCTTTTTCAACCGATTTTCATTGTTTTTATTTTTTGTTCTGTCTCGATTTGCTTTTCGTTTTTAGTTAATTTCTTTCTGCAGAAACTTTATTCTTCAGTTACTTCTTCTGATTTTTTTTATTTTTATACTTGGGCGTTATTATATCCTTAATTTGATCAATGAGAGACTTTTTGGAGGCCAGCAAATCGTTTTGTTCAAGCAATTTTGCTTATGTAAAGAACACTAATTTTAGAATTGATTATAATAGAAATAAAATGAAGACTAAATTCTCTTAGGAAGAGTGCTAAACAAATTTTTTTTTAGATCTTTAAGAACCCACTACTATATTTATGAACAACTCTATTTTGAGACATATTCTTTGTCAAGCAACAAGAAAAGACTAAGGTAATAACAATATTTTAATATGTGCTTCAAATTGTTTTCAAAATATTGTGCTTATAATTAAAATATCTTCTTCAGCATATTTTTATGTGCATCATTGTCTGCCTTTATGTTAGGATTGCCATCCGTCCTGGAATTCCGGGACATGTCCCGCTTTTGGAGGTAATGTCCCGGTGTCCCGACCTGACACGAAATTGTTCCGGTTATCTTCTGTTTCGATCAAAAAAACGTCACTTTAACAAAATGTAACTCAAAAGAATAATTTTAAGTGTTATTGGTTAACTAATTAACTTGTAATTTGTCCCTTTTTCTCAGAAGTGAAAAATGCCAAAGTCTGTATTTCTATGATGCTATGTAAATATTAAGAAAGTTGAGTTAAAGTGGATTTTTACAGTGATTGTTTTGAATATGTATGTGCGTGAGGGGGGGGAGGGGTAGTCATTGATCATCCGTCCCAGAATGGCCTGAAGTTCATGTGGTCACCCTACTATATGCCCTTATCTGATATCCTGTAGATACTTGGATGAGTATTTTTTCGCGCGTATCTCAAGCTTTACCCATTCATTTGCATATCTCTATCTATATATCTAACAATGTTATATATTTTCACATTTGCAAAAGTCTCTTCGTATCATATCTAGAATTCATTTTTACATCTACATAAAAGGATTAGCATAAATAAATTTCATTAGTTGACCTTTTAAGAAATACTCTTTAAATATCCTTTTATTATATAATAATATTTATAATGTCAAAGTTGAGTACGCTGAGACAAAAAAAAAAAAAAACAACTTGTTCTAACTAACTTTTCGCTGACAGTCAGGTTAGACTAAGTGTTGCACTCAGTTAGTTGGGGTCTCGTAAAATTGCTGGCGGCGGAAGACGTTGTTCGACTCGGCAAAGATTTGTTTACGCACACATTTATGGGCCAAGACGTAAAGAAACAGTTTTAAGTTCCATTTGAGGGCGAGCCAAAGCCCCGAACACTTAAACAAATTGCCTACTAAACAATTCATCTCAATTTTTGGCGCGAAACGAAATCAATTCCAGAAGGAAGGGGGAGGGTTGGGGGGGGAGCTGGGGGAGCGCGTGTGGTTCTTGTTTTTCTTGGACATCATTTTGTGGCGATGGCCGCTGTAATCAAATATAATTTTTAACTATTTACGAGGACATTGGCCGACATTTGGCCGCACACACACTCGTGCATTATTAACATTAATGCCTCACACGAGTCAACGAGTGGCCAATGGGGGCGTGGCAGCCCCAATGTGTGTTGGGCATATTGATGGCAATTCAAGCTAAACAAAAGCAACAAACACGCATAAATAATATGGGCAAATAAATGAAAATGAAAATGGAATGGAATGGAATGGAATGCTAATGGATATGAACACACACACAGACACAGCCACACTCACACACACACACTCACACACACAGACACACGCGTCACACGAAAGAGTGTGAGTTACTCCTACACGCCGCCACGCCCCTCGACCCCGCACATCCCTAATTGAGTGATCATAAATATGTGAGCAAAGGTTCGCCAAATTTTCATTTGTTCACTTCCCAGTCAAAAACAAGTAAGAAAATTCTAGTCGGGCGTGACCGACTTGGGGATACCCTGAGTCCCGTCGAATCTGTGTTTTTTCATAGAATTTGGGGGAATTAGGGGCCGGTATCCAAAATAGAACAAAATTCAAAATTGCATAAAATACAAATAAAGCTAAATATAAAACTTGGTGTCTCTAGCTTAAAAGATGGGTGAGATCTAATCTTTTCGATTTTGTTTTTAATCGATAACAATTAATTGGGGATAGTTATCGATTTTTTAAAATAAACTCGATCTGCGCGTGCTATACACGGACCTATAAAAAAAATGTCCCTGGCTCTTATAGAAGCGGAAATCGGCGCGTTCGAACATACGGACAGGGCCAAATCGATTTCTCTTGTCGTCCTGATCAAGAATATATATACTTTATGGGGTCTACCACGCCTCCTTCTGCCTGTTACATACATCCAACAAAAACATTATACCCTGATTTCCCATTTTCAATGGGCTCAGGGTATAAAAAGGAGAGATTAGCTCTGTTCTAGCCCCCCCCCCCCCCCACTCTCTCTCCAGCCAGCTGCACCCCTCGGCAAACATAGTTCATAGCATCATTTGGGTGCCATAAAAATTTCGCCACAAATTATTTATGGACTGTGCCAGTTGTGTGTTTGCGTGTGTGTGGATTTGTGGCCAAATTTTCATTGGCTGTGGCCATAGATAGCGTCAACACTTGTTTATTAACAAGTTTGCAAGAGATGATAGTTTAGCTGTTCCGTGCATAGGTTATGCAAATAAAAAAGATTATATTTGACTTGTAGAACAAATTGATTTTTATGGGCAAGAAAATGATTTCAGTCAATCGACTTTCGTTACAATCGTAGCTATAAGGCTTCAAAACTGTGGAAATAGTCGAGTATTATTGATTGCAATGGATGAACATGCCAAAAAATAAATATAGAATAATTTCTTTGGAAATTATATATCTAAAACAGGCAAAGCCCAAGTCAAGGTCATAATACAATATATTAGGTTGTTCATTAAATAATTTCGCTTTTTTTTGAGCAATTTAAACACGATTTTTTTATATACAAAACATTACAACAATTTTTGTTGTCTCCATTTTGATCCAATACCTTTTACCTTCTTTCTGGCAAGAGATGAATTCCATGCTCATACAATTCTTTATTCTTGATGGCAAAAAACGGAGCTAACTCGATTTTGAGGCCTTGATTTGAGACTCATAATATATATAGACTTAAAGCTTTCCTTTAGCAAATTGAAAATAGAAAAGTAAGAGTAAATTATATTGTTTAACCAAACTCATATATGAGCCCTTTATTTTGAAAGTGGTCTAAGTCAAAAATTTAAAAAATCGAGCTTATTAGCTATTTTGTATCAACTCCTAATAAAACAACTCAATTTGAGCAAATTAGCAATATTCATAGAGCACTGTACTGCCAGGCCAAGCATGCGAGAGACTTAAACCCATTGCTAATGGGTATTTGAGTAGTTATATTATTGATCCGAAGAACGAACTGAATTGATACAGTGATATAGTATTCTTACAACCAGTAAACCACAATATCAGCAGACTTGACTTGATTTGATATTTCTGTTTAACATAAGCAGTTCTTTGTTATCGATAAAGATCGATAATTTTTTATTTTCTTGTTTCTTTCCAACTGCCCAACAGATTTGAAACGTATTTCAAATAGAAAGCGTAGAATAATAAGTGTATAAGGTCTTCTTTTGGGCTCAGGGTAATTCGTAGTCAGGCACTCCCGACCACAGCATTCGAAAGCTGCCTTAGCTTTTATTTTATAACAATTTTTTAATTGAACTAAGCTGGCAAATCATTTAAATAATTGAATGAAAATAATTATCAAAATAAAGTAATTCTATATATTAATGATATATATATATTTCTATATATTAATAATTTAATTTTAATTTTTATGCCATTTTATTATAATGCAAATAATTATCAAAATAAAGTAATTCTATAAATTAATAATATATAATTCTATATATTAATAATTTAATTTTAATTTTTATGCCATGATATTATTGTAGTTTAGCAATAAGGAAAACTTTTCAATTGAAATGAATTATATAGTATGAACTAGACAAATGTTTCTATTGAAATGAATTGTATAGTATGAACTAGACAAATATCTAGCCTTTTATTAATAACTTTATGCTTTATACTTTTATACTTTATAAATATTTCTATAAAATTCTATTGTTTCCTTACAAACATTTTTGCTCCGTCTCAAATGTCAAACAGAAACTAAATAGATCAGTTTATAAGTTGAATTAATGCGCTCGAGAATTGAGGTACATTTTATGTTTCTATTTGAACAAGAGCAGCCAGATAAGATACGAAATCGAAGACAAGCAAAGCCTTTTTACAAATTCCACTTGGCTCGGACTGACTAAGTGAATGCATTTCCATGAATTTTCAATTAATAACAATCAATAAGCAATGCGCACTGGCCGGAAGGCTGCTTCACATTAGTTTAACTGCCCCAAAAATTAGCATCATTCTACATTGAGTTTGTCAGGCATATAAAATATATATGTCTGATGTCTGTATGTCTGGGCATTTTAGTATGTGATCTAAAAAGGTTTGGTCCATCTCCAGCTCGAGCGGCTAATGCAGTTTTCTTGTTAGCCGCTTGCATTTAAATGCTGGTCGGAAGTTTTTTTTTTTTTTTTTTTTTCCTGACATGAGAATTTAGCAGAGATCCGTGGCTGAGCATTTCGGGCCAATTAGTCAAATTTGTTGTGCCCTGAAATATATGCACGACTGCCGGCCCTGTCGGACTCTTTTCCATTTATTTATTTATTTATTTTCGTTTCTGAAGCCACAAAAGCCAAACCGGCTCTGACCGTCGTCGTCGTCGTCGTCTGACCCTTGGACGCCATTTGACCTTTCAACACGATTCGTGCGTGCGTATCTAAATCTTAATTGTTTGACCTCTTCACCGCGCGACGACACCAGACACAAAATAAAGGATAATTTCTTACAAATTCTTACAAATTAAAGAGCGACCCCCGACTGCATTAGGTGTGCGCGCGCCCGATAGGTGATAAAAGCAATATGTTTCCATCTATCAAGGGTGCCCGGTGCCTAATTGAAAGGCCTCCGTCTGGAGTGTTCGGGCCTCAAGTCGAAATCCGTGTGCGGTCTGAGGCGGCTGTTCAGCTCCTTGAGCCGTTCCGCTCAAGTGTTGGGCCAGATCCATGGCCATGTCCATCGAATGCCTTTGCGGTCAGGTAGAAAATTTTAATTGGTCATGCTCAGATTTCAATATTCAACAGCTCGATCTATATATATTTATATATATATATACGTAATCAAGTGTGCTGTGTAATGAAAAGTTATGTGATATTTTCTGGCTACTCATCATTATCAATAATATACCCTGTAAATTCAGTGTATGTGAAGTTGCTTGAATTATATACTGAAAATATATAGATATTAAATATTAAAGATAATATTATTATAATAATATAATATAATATTATTATAATAAAAATATATAATATAATAATATAATATAATATAATATAATATAATATAATATAATATAATATAATATAATATAATAATATAAATAATATAATATAATATTATTATAATAATATAATATATTATTATAATAAAAATATATTAATAAAAATTTATTGAATTCATCATATAATTTATCTGCATATAAAATTTTATTATTATTAAATTAAGCCTAGAAAATAAATAAAAAACAACTCTTTGTAGGGTATACACAGTCGAGTTCAATTTAATTTTCAATTTATTTTTCGTAGGGTATACACAGTCGAGTTCAATTTAATATTATAATATCATATAATTATCCTAAATACATTTATTATTTTATTTCTAGGGTATTTTTAGTTTCCTTTTTTTTAAATAATATTTTTGTGAGATATTTGAAGTAATGTTAGGGAGTTTTTCTAGTACTAAGAAGGGTATTTTGAAGTCGGGCAACGCTCATATACTATTATTTACATTTTTTATGGCGGGTGTAGCGCATTTTGATTGCTTTGCTGGCATTTTGTTTACCTTTGTTGCCCCAACTCTAAAAAGGGTTCTCGGTTATTATTCTAATGCGCTTGGATGACCGATTCGATTTATGTGAATATCCTATAAAAGATAACTCAATTTGCTGGCGACTTATGAAAGATATTTTTGTGTGTCCAACAGATTTTAATCGTCGGCTTTTTATAATGAATAAATTCATTGGAGCTTAGCAGACGCTGAAACAAATATGGAAACTGCGCGAGCAGCAAATACTCTCTGTTCGGTAAGTTGAACTGAATTTTGTGCTATTCTAGCTCTTTGTTTAAAAATTGGTATCTTATATATATTTTGTATATTATACATATATAGACCAAGTGGTCAATTGCTTCATAAATAAGCCTTTAACTTTTAATTTTAATTAATTTAATTATAATTTAAATTTTTACAAAATATTTAAATATGTTTATTAAAAAAATAATTAAATATATTTATAAAAAAATTAAATATGAAATATTATCATTAAAAAAATTTAAATATGCTAAAAAAAATTTAATATGTTTAGTAAATAAACACTTAAATATATTCATGATATTTAAATATATGTTTTTAAAAAATACTCAAAAAATATTAAAAATATTTATTTTTAAATTAATATTTTAACATATTTCTTTAATATATACTTAAATAAATACTTAAATATATTTAAATAAATGGTCGAATATATATAAAGGACTATTTGGATATATTTATGTAATAAATATTTAAAACTGTTTTGCTTACTGCATATATTAAATATTTCGACTTTTATAAGAATTTTAAATATTTATTTGAATCAGAAATTTTTTTTGTGTTTAAGGTAGGTAAAAATATCATTAAGTTTACCTTTAAGCTTGAACCCTTCCATGTGCACTCCTTAGTGCTACCGCGTACAGGTCTTTATTGCTCCGTCACTAACTCTGATCCAGGCATGGGCTCTCCCAATTTCTGTCAGTCAAGTCGGTTATTCCTCTCCTGTAGAAGAAAGTGTGATTTGCATAGTCTCTTGGAGCTTGCAGTATCAACTCTCTATAACTATTAAAGCTAAAAATAAAATGTATATAAATATATTTTAGCTAAACAGCAGAATATATGATATATAAATATTGGAATTTGCTCAATTCTAACATTGTCAGCTAAAAGATGAGATAGAGTTGGCCTATATACGTCTGTTTATCTATCTCTATATCTATTATACTTGTCCATAAATATGTATATTTCTTAAATAAATATTAAAATTTATATAAAAATATATTTATTGAATAAATAATTTAATAATAATATTCAATAACTCAATATTCAATAATATTTATTTCAAAAATATTATATTATAATATATTTATTTATTATATATTTAATAATATTTAATTCAAAAATATAATATTATAAGTGTAGTTTCAAGTTTAATTTGAGCTTAAACTCTCTCTATAATTTGTCAATTTTCCAGCCATAATATTTCCACATTATATATTGATTACGCGAGTTGAAGAATTTAATCGGAAAAGAGAATGAACATGGAATTATATAATCAAGTTGGTCAGTCAACCGAGGGCAGTTGCTCCACATAGGCCGGCGAGAGGTTTATGCATGCCAAATGTTAATGGCAATAAAAATGGTCAAGTGGGAGAGAGGGGGGGAGAGAGTGAGGGTGGGTATAGGTATATGTTGGCATACAATCGTATGTATATCTATATATATATATATATATATATGTGCTGCTGTTTCATGCCGGATCTATCTCGCTTCTGCTTTGGGGTTTCGCTGTGGCATCAACTTTAAAATGCAATTGCCACACATTTGTAAAATGCCTAGATGCAGCAGCAGCAGCAGCAGTTGTTGTTGTTGTTGTAGTTGCTGCATCTCCATATCCTGGGCATATTAACAATTATGTGTTTGCACTGCAACGGCAGGAGCAGGAGCAGCAGGAGCAGCAGGAGCAGGAGCAGCAGCAGCAGCATTCGTCGATGGGCTGTAAAAGTGCATTCGATCGAAAAGTTTTCATTATGTTACAGACGTCGGACTCGGGTACGCTGATTCACATGCAGAGAGGCAGACAGAGAGGGAGGGAGTGAGAGAGAGAGGGAGAGGTAGAGAGGCAGAGAGGTAGAGGTAGAGCAGCTGGACTGGCTGGAACTATCTACGCTTCAGTTCATTTATTTGCAGAGTGCACAAGTTGTCTGTGTGTGTGTGTGTGTGTGTGTCAGTGTGTGTGTGTGTGCGTGTGTGTGTGTGTATAATTCAGTCAACTATTTAGCACTTGCACAGTGCAACGAAATGGCCTACGCACAGAGCCATGAAATTGAATCGCAACTGTGAGAGGAAGAAGAAGAAGAAGCATTAAAAAAAAGGCGGAAAAAATGTAAATAAAATATTAAGACAAAGCCGCAACTGTAAATACACTATAAATAATAAAGGAAGAATTAAGATCCATAAGATTTAAAATATTATTTTATGAACAAAGACAGAAGGAATGAGAACAAAATAATATATTTTAAAATTTATTTTTTTGTAAATAAAAAAATGCAAATATAAATTGGAATAGAAATTGTCAAAAAGAAAAATGAAGCAGAATGTGGGGCAAATTGTTTTTGGAATTAACTATTTAAAAGAGCCTGCAGAAATTCTTTTGGCTAAGAGGTAAGAAGACCAGGAAAGGCTGTTGCTCGAATTATATAGGGGGAGGAGGCACTATGAGAGACGCTTAGGAATTTCGACAGTAAATTGTCATAAAAAATAGATTTCTTTGCCACACAAGGTAGCAGAAAACCCGTTAACCAAAATATACATTAAAAAAAATACCTAAAAAAAATATATAAAAAATGTATACATATACAGCTATCACAATTTAGTCATAAACTCAATATTTTATTCAAAATTTGACACAATTATTAAGATTAACACCTATTCTTATTAATTAGATGCTTTTTTTTGTTAAAAAACTTAGGATATGTGCATATATAAATATATATATATACATATATAAATTAGTTGACAAAGAAACACAAAATATTTGAATTAATTCTATGTTGAAAAGCATAGTTGTTTTTAAATATCATTTAAATTTTAAATATACAAAAAAGTTTGATTTTCATTTTATATTTATTACATACATATATATAATAAATTAATAATTATTATTTTAAATATATATACAATATAAAATATAAATATAAATAAATAACAAGTTTTATTTTCAATTTATATTTATGATATATAAATTTATGATAAATTTATTATTATTATTTTTTTAATATTTGCAATCAATTCATAATTTATTATTACGATTTTTAAATATATATAATCGATTCATATTAAGATAAAAGCATATTTCTTGTATCTTAATCATATTTAATACAGTGTGCAACTCTAATAAAACTCAATCATTAAAAATTAAAAGAGCAAATTATACTTTCTGTGTTTAGTTTTTTTTTTTTTTAATTTGTTGTTGTTTTTTTTTATATTTGTAGGCATTTTTTACATGCAGCAATATTTTTTTTTTAATCCGATTTCTAATGCATCTCTCTTAAATCGTCAATAGCTAGAAAATTCTGATTGAAATTAAAGGAATTTTTTTGTAATTCTCTTTACATTCAATTCTACACAGAAGTGAACACCTTTTGAATTTGATCGGAAAAAGTATTTTTTATTTAGTTTATTTTTTTTTTTTGAGTATATAAAGGTGTAACGGTGTTTATAAAATAAAACATAAAATGATAAATTTTAGGCAATTTTATTTTTATTTTTAATTTTAATCAATTAGGCAATATTTTCTTATCTAATTTTTATTTTATTATTTAATTTAATTTTATTTGATTTTTAGTTTTTTTTTTCATATTTTTTTTTTGTTTTAATTAATTAGTAATTATATTATATTATATTAATTTTGTCCTGACTAGCTTTGTCTGCATAATGTAAAATAAATTTCCACATTTCCCCAAAGGGCAATGAGTTAAATATTCACATCCGTCGTCTATCACGATTCCCCGTGTGTTGGCGTCTTAATAGGATTAACCCAAAAAAAAAAAAATGAGAGAAATAAATTTCTCGAATTGCTGCCAAAAATATGTTAAGATACTGAGTTTAATGTGCCAGGGAAAAGAAAGCGTTGACAAAATATGTCGAAGACCTCCCAAAATGTTACACGGATTTTTTTTAAGATTTTAAGCGCATTAGACAAAAACGAAAAAAAAAGAAGTGGCAAAAGAAGTAAGCGCATTTGATTGCGTCTGTTGCGTTCGATGACAGCTCGAACGGACGACTTCGAACCCACTCAATATCTGGCTAGAGCAATGTGGCCAGCAACATGTAGGGCCGGCATGAAATTCACCACGCCATGGCTGTCAAACTGTGCTGTAGTCGTTCGGCGCTCGAACCCCTGTGCAACTTGTTGCAAGCTTTGCGCTCAAACCTGTCTTTCCGCATGTTGCTGCAACATAGGCACACGCACTGCAACAATGCTGCTGCAACATTTGGTTAGCTTCGTGTGCGCGGCGCACACAAAACACGAAGCCAAAGCCGAAGCAAAAGGCACACACGAAGTTGACTTGAGTTCTAAATAGAAGAAGAAGAAATAATAATAATAATATAGAACACATTGTCTCTATGGCAGACAATGCAAATTGTGCATCGAAATTTGTGGCTAAGCAGCGCTTAGAAGTTTTTTTTGTTTATTTAATATTGATTTATGTTTTATATACATAAAAATTTATTTTTTTTATTATTATTATTTATTACTATTAATTTTTTTATATATTTTTTAATGTTATATATTAATATTTTGTTCATTTATTTTATATATATATATATATATATATATATATATATATATATATATATATATATATATATTTTAATCAAGAACATTTTATGCTATTTTTATTACTTACGAATTTTGTTTGTAGTTGCTTAATTCTTAAAAAAGTTTTTACAAATATATTTTAAGTTTCTAAGATCAATTGTTTATTTATAATATCTTAAAGCTTTAATTAGGTATATTTACTGCTATGCTCTAAAGTTTTTGGTATAAATATGTATTTTTTTAATAACATTTTTTCTTAACGCTGAAAATATTTAAAATATATATTATTAAAAAAAAAAATAAACACAAGAAAAAGTTTCTTTTTCTTAAAATAATAAATAAAAGAAAAAGTTTATTTTCCGTTTTTTTTATATAGAAAATGAATCTAAAATAATAAAATATAAATACTAAAACATCTTTATTAAGTCAATTTTCCTAAAAACGAAATTAAAAGGAAATTTATAGCAAGAATTATTTATTTATTTAATATTTGTTTTTATTATTTTTACTTCAAAATAAAAAAGCATTTAGTCAATCAAATTTAATAGGTTGCAAAAATATATATTGTTGAATATTAATATATATTTTTAAAAACATATATATACCAATAAAAAATTAAATACAAATTTATAGCAAAAATTTTGTATTTATTTAATTATTGTTGTTAAAAAAAGGAAACCATTTAGTCTATTAAATTTTATTTAATTAAAATATATTTATAACATATAAATATATATAGTTGAATATTAGTACATAATTTTAAAAATATATATATACAAAAAAGGTAAAATAAATACAAATAAAAAATTAAATAGTAATTTATAGCAAATATTATTTATTTATTTAATTTTTATTTTTATTGTTGTTACCTAAAAAAAAACCATTTAGTCAATCACATTTTATAGGTTGTAATAATATATAGTTGAATATTAATATATATTTTGAAAAATATAAATAAATAAAATAATTATATACAATCAAACATTTATTTATGTATATTGTAAATAAAATATAAAATATAATTATAATTAATATAAAAATTGATAATAATAACTATAATTCAAACAGAATAAAGTTTGTATTTAGACTTTTTTTAATTTTGTAATTTGTAGACTTTAAGCCAAAGAGTTTGCGTCTCTTGCAAAATCAAGAGGCTTCTTGCTGACGCTGACTGATGATGGGGCAGATGGCAGCTGGGGCAGGTAGAGGCGCCAATAGATGTGAGCAGTTGGGCAGGTGTAAAAGTTGTTAATTAGCCGCATTTGTTTTGTTTTCTTGGGGCACGCGTCGTCGCGTTCATCTTTAATTAGTTATTCATACGAAATTTGTAGCCGACGGACCGACGAAAAACCAGACAACATATTTTAGCTGACGATTTTCATTTTAATTTTTACATTCATATATATGTATATATATATATATAGAGAGATAGAGGTATGTACATCATCTGGCACGTTTATCCCTGGACTTCTTTGGCCTGGCTTGGAATTTGGAATATTTTTCCTTTCTGCTGCGTCCTGGCGCCATTTCGCTTGGGTCGAGCACAACAAAAAATATATATATACATTTTTGGGTTATGCGTCGTTCGAGAAAAGTGAAATTAGCATAAAGTTTTCCTTCAGCTACTTCATTTTTCTCCTCTGTTTTTTTTTTCTGTTTTGTTTCGCGTCTGATATACATATATATTCTCGTGGCTTTCTTTCACTTTCACTTTGTATTTTTCATTCGCAACTTTTCTGTGTAATTCCTTGGGTGTTGTTCGCCCTGGCAGTCCTCAAACTTTATGGAACGTGAACGTGAACGCGAACAAGCAACTGTTTAAGAAATTAGTCATAATTTTCGCTTTGTATTTACTTGATTTTCGCACAGCAATTTTTCTTTTCCTGCCCAATTTGTTTATTTTGAAGTTTTTACTTATCCAATGAAATTTGAATGAATTATTTAGAAAAGTTTTCACCTTACATATATATGTATGGAGAGTATCCGACTGCATGATACCCGAGATATTCATTTGAGTTGAACTTCACTTCACTTAAATTGCTTGATTGGAAAAAGTGTTTGGTTTTTACGCTTATTAATTGCATTATGGCCATAATTAGCATTAATTTATTTAGTAATTATATTTTAATTTTAACCATATGGCAGCAGCTATAATATATATATACATATCCATTCCATCTATAGGTAATTATGTAGTAAAGCGAGATGTACAATCGGAATCGTTAATGACACAGACGGCGCGGCGTTCGCTTGCATCTGCTTTACTATAATATAGATAATTTATTAATGCAGAGAGAGGGAGAGAGAGGGAGAGAGAGGGGTAGAGAGAGAGGGAGAGAGATGTATGTAAGGGGAATTTAATGGAGGTAAACAACAAAAAACATAGTCGGACATCATGAACTGAAGCTGAACATGAACAAGCTGCTTAAATGGGATAAATCAATTGCTAGAACGGGTGAGCAGGCAACAGGAGCGTTAACATATTTTATTTATCCACATGTACAGGCATTTATTTCTATGTGCATACACTCAGAAAAGCGGAGAACACTCAAGATGAGGAAAGAGAGAAACAGAGAGAGAGAGAGAGAGAGAGAGAGATAACTAAAAGAAAATAAATATAGAATTGCAGAAATTCTAATGTTACGTGTACTCTTAGAAAAATTAGGTAATACTTTTTTTTAGTTGTCTGGAGAAGTAATTTAAAAAGTTTTTGCTGCTTAAAGTTGGTAAAGAAAACGGAAATATATACACTGAGAGAAAAAAAAATAAGAAAAATACTTACTATTAGTTGAGTTGCAATACAGAAAATCAGAAGAAAAGAAATGATAAATAAGGCGAAAACCAAAATAATTTTAAACAATTTAAAAAATAAATATATACTTTCTTTGTTAGTGTTGAATATTTTCTATATCGTTCGAGTTATCGTTCTAATTTTTTCCTATTGGACTCTGTTTTATTGTCATCAATGTGAAAAAATATTGAGCTCTGATATATTTTTAAAAATTCTTTGAAAAACAAAAATTTTACAGGAAAACGGCTGCTAAAAATTGGTCATCAGGAAAGCGCACTTAAATTCAATTGTTGATATCTCGGTTAATTTGGCAACTAGAGTTACCAAAATTGTTTTGTATGTAATTAAATAAATCTTCTTTATAAATGTATAAAAATATATTATTATTTTTTAACTTAATAAATTTGAAAGAAAAAAATGAAACGACAAACATTTATATAATTTTTATATTAGTATATTATATAAAGTTGACAAAAAATATGAAAGTTAAAATATATATTATATATTTTTTTCTTTTAATTTACAAATATGTTTTTTTTTAAGTTATTTTTGTCTCCCTTTTTTCCGATTATGAAAAATCTTTTTAATTATCGTATTTGCACACTCAGAAAAACTCAGTCTGTTCTTGGCGTAAGAGCTAATAAATCAACAAACAAAAAATGATTGTAAATGCTCTTGTACACTCAGAGAAAAAGCTTATTATATAACAAACTTTTATGTAACACTTTTAAGTATGTTTTCATATAATTTATAAATATTATATGTAATGCTAAACAGGCCGAAAAAATGTAAGTTTAAGTGTAGAGAATGATCTTGATAGAGTTGAACTATGAAACGCCTTTAAAAATACATCAAATATTTAAATAGATATAAAATTATGGACTTTGCTTAAAAATATTTGATTGAAATACTGGAACTCGAAGTTGTTTAATTGAATGCCATTAGAGCTACTCCGGTTTCTTTGCGTGTATGTTGCTCAGGCTGTCAGCATATTGAGTGACTAATTAAAAGTGCCAACAGCTGAGGAAGCTCAAGCAAACAAAGGAACAGACAAACAAACATGAGACAAACAACTGTGACGACAACGAGCTGATTTCTGAATGAACAATGAGCCGAAAAGGAAAGCTGCAGCCGAAGGGAGCAGCCGAAATAGCAAGCTGCAAGCTGGCCAAGACTGAAGCGCATAATATGCACTCTATATGGGGCATGTAACAAATTGGTATTATCTAACGTCTTGCTAGTATATAAATCGGTAGAGAAGGTATATGAGATAATGACAATGACAGTGATAGTTTATTATGGGAAAGTTATATTAAAGAATTCACTTTAAAATCAATCAAAAGAACAAGTATCCAAAATATAATATAAAAAGAAATTGAATAAAGTACATATACTATTTAGTTGTATATATATATATCTTATGCAATTTCCATTTATATTAAAATTTGGATGCTTGTTTTTTTTTAAATCTCTTGCTCTGAAGACATGCTAGTCATAATTTCATATCTCAAACTCAATCATATTTGCAATCGCTAAAGAAAAAAGAATTTTAAGAATTTGACTCAGCGCGTCGTCCTTATGAAGAATATATATTTTCTATGGGGTGTGGCATGCATCCATCTGCCATTTACATACATTTCAGATTTTAACAAAACCATTTCGCATTTTCAATGGGCTCAGTATATAATGAAAAAAATATTAGAGTAAATCAAAGTTATTTATTTTAATTTATCGGTGCATAAAGAGAATATCTGTATAATACTTTAACAATGTTAGTAAGCAAACAAATTTGTATTATTTATTCTAGGTCTAGGTCTGTTTGAAATTGCAAATTTTAAACTAATTTAGCTTTGTATATTGTTGAGCCGTGGTCGAATCTAGCAGACTTCTGTTATCACTCACATAGTAATTGTCCTTGACGTTTCTGGTATGAACAGCAATTGTTAACAAGTTTTTTTATATTTCCCAGTTTCTGATTAGTTTGGTCTCAGATGTTGGAATGTGGCTTTATTTGTTGTTCTTGTACGGTAATCAGGCTATAATGAGCTTTAATTTAGCTGAAGAAGGCGTTCCATCCATAGACTATATACATTTTTGAGTAGGAGAGCGAGCTGAGTCGATCCATCCGTCTGTCCATTCGTCTGTGCGTCCTTCCGTCCGTCCTTCCGTCCTTCCTTCTGTCCGTCCTTCCGTCCGTCCTTCCGTCCGTCCTTCCGTCCTTCCGTCCGTCCTTCCGTTCGTCCGTCCTTATGTCCTTCCGTCCGTTCTTCCGTTCGTCTGTCCGGCCGTCCGTCTGTCCATTCGTCCGTCTGTCCATCCGTCCGACTGTCCGTCCGTCCGTGCGAATGTCCATCCGTCCGTCCGTGTAAGCGCAGTGATCTCGTAAGCCACAAAAGTTAGAGACTTCAAATTTTTGGACTTGCATTTGGTTGCCTCCACTGGGAATCTCAGAGAGCCTCTCTTATAAGTGCCCCTTGATAATGAAATAAACACATATATGCGTGATATGACCTGCTGGACAGGTCGTCAATAAAAACATGAGGGAAAAAATATGCTGGGACCATACTCTGTACTCAATACTCTATTCCCGTTGTCAAGTCACTTGGCGTAATGAGCGCGGCTTGGTGACTCGGGGCAGCGAACGGTTCTCAGTGCAGTTTCAGTTAACTGAAGTTCGACTTCGTCCGGGACTGGGGCAATTGGCGTGGGGCAAGTTTAATTCTAAACAAATTTAATTGAAAAACTTTTCGGACGCTCCACTGATGCCAATGGTCAGATTTTGGGGCAAAAGCTGGAGCTACAGCAGTAGCTGCTCGAGCTGCCACAAAAGGATACAAATGCATATGAAATTGTTGCAAAGTTGCAGTTGCAGCAGCAGCAGAAGCAGCAGCAGCATTTGCCAATTGCTCCTTGTCCCTGGTCCGCAGCTTGTTTGTCGCGATTCACTTGAGAAACGTTTGGCATTTAGTTTTCAGTTTGCTTTTATTTTCGACTCTCGACTTGGCTGCCGCTGCAAGGAAGCTGGCCCATTTGTATGCCCGTTCCTGGTGTGGAGCGAGTGTATTGGCCTCTTCTACCCATGTTGACTCGACCGAAAAATACCCGACCCGTACAAAAATCAAAATCAATCGCAATCCACCAGACCAATTGAGCTTAAAACACTTTGGGAGATATAGATAATACCTGAAATTTGTAAAGAAAGGTCTAGCTTTATCCACGATATGTATATGATCGGCCTGAGCTGTCTTACTATACTTCTACGGGGCGTATCCCATAATTCTTAGCCCTCTTTAAGCTGAAGGTAGCACTGAGCCCATGTTTCGAGTGTCAAGTCTCAATATATATAAGTGATATACTCTTGATTTACTACTTAGTACATATACCTTACAATTTTCACTCCTTTTATTTTCAATTCCATTCTTGGACAGGTATTATGCAGTCGGTTGCATCCGCAAGCAACATTGTTATTTAATACAATTTATTTTTATTATTTGCTGGCGCAAAAGTCAACGAAGTGCAGCAAAACTTTTGCACTTCTTGATCAAATCGAAATTCGCATAAGGAAATATAATATGAAATATTATATAATAATATACAAAAAACATTTAATTTGCTTGCAAATAACTTTTTTATTTCCATTGTTTATTTTTTCTTTTTATTCACTTTATTTATTTAAAAATGTTGTATTAAATAATATACGACTTTTTTTTACATATTTCTTATGAATTATATTTAAAGTAAAAAAATTTTTTTTTATATATATATAGAAGATAAAAATATATAATTATAATTTGTTTAAAGCATTTAACTTTTATTTTAAAAAATTTGATTTTTTTGTGATTTATTTTTATATTATCTTTATTTAAAACACCTATTTTTATTATTAAAAATTAAAATGTAGTAATTTCAACATAGTTATTTATTTTTTTGTTCTTTAAATATATATATTAATATATTATCTATTTTTATTTTTAATTATATATTTTATCTTCTATATAATTTTAAGAGTTTTTAATATCATATAACAAATTTCATTTTTTAAAATTATTTTTATAGTTTTAAATATTTTATATATAAAATTATTAAAATAATCAGTGTTATTTTTTTTTTCAAATCATTAAAATTGGTTTATTGGTTTATTTGTATTTTCAAATATTTTGTTTATAAAATATTTAAAAAAAAAAATTGTTCACCTAATAGTCGTAGGTATATCATATTTAAATATTTTATATATAATTATATATATGTATATATATATATTTCAATTTAGTATTATTTTCAATCTCCCACACACATACACCCATTCAATTGAAAGCCAACCATCGTTGCGATATGGAGAATGGAGATGAATCGCAGCTATTCAGCTATAAAACGCTGCTAACTATGTGTGTGTAAGTGTGTGTGTGTGCAGACAATATGCTCTGCTTCTGTGTGTGTGTGTGAGTGAGTGTGCGTCGCATGACTTTAGATATTTTATTGGTTTCAAGCGGCTGCCGCAGCGCGCACTATTCAAAGATTTATATGAAAACTCAAGGATCAAGCTGCAAGTGCAGCTATAAGTAGTTATGTGTGTGTGTGTGAGTGTGAGTGTGTGCGTGTGCGTATCTGTGTAAGCATGACATTTGTCAACTGCAAGTGGCTGCCAAGGAGCAAACTTGCATACAACTGCATGGCGTATGTTGACGACCAAGTTATGTCCTTGCCACAAATTCATATACTTACACACACGCACACATACACACATACACAGTGAAGCCTGGCCTTATAGAATCGTAAGAAATTCCATTTGAAATACATTTTAAGCGGCGATAGTAAATATCTGGGGATTTCTTATGGAAAAGTCTTATTGGAATCCAGCTAAAGCTTGGCTCTGTGATACCTGGAGCCCAGTTTGGACTGATGATAGATCAAATAGATAGATCGAAAATTATATAAAGAAGATAATATATAATATTATTAGGTATATTATTTTTTATTTTTTATATCCATTTTTTTTTATTTTATGACAAAATTAAAATAAAAATATTTCATCATATATATACAATGTCTACACAGAGTCGATTATATAGTGCACATTGTTGTTCATTCCTTATAGATAGATTAAAAATAAAAATAAATATAGATGGAGAAAAAATAAATAAATAAATAGACAGAATAAAAATTTGATTAAAAATAATAATATATAAAATAAAATATTATTCTTTATATCAATTATTTTTTTTTTTTTTTTACTGTCATTTATTTCCCTTAATTATATATGACTATATATATGTCGATTATATAGTAGATCCATTGCTCATTCCTTATAGATAGATTAAAAATAAACATAAATATAGATGGAAAAAAAATAAATATATAGATTAAAAATTAAATTAAAATAGTAATATAATAAATAAAATATTATTTCTATATATCAATTATTTTTTATTTTTTACTGTCATTTATTTCCCTTCAACAATATATATATAATTATATATAAACTATGTCTATATATATCTTGATTATATAGTGCGCCCATTGCTCATTGTTGCTCATTCCTTATCGATAGATTAAAAATAAATATAGATAGAGAAAAAATAAATAAATTAATAGATAGATTAAAAATTAGATTTAAAATAGTAATATCTATAAAAAAAAAATTAATTTCTATTTATCAATTATTTTTTTTATTTTTTACGGTATTTTATTTCCCTTAAACAATATATATAATTATATATGTCTAAAAATAAATAAATAAATAGATAGATTAAAAATTAGATTCAAAATAATAATATATAAAAAAAAATTGAATTTCTATATATCAATTATTTTTTTTTACGGTAATTTATTTCCCTTAAACAATATATATAATTATATATGTCTATATAGATAGATTAAAAATGATATATATATAATATAATATATATATTATTTCCTTTTATCAATTTTTTATATATATATTTTTTTTATTGTCATTTATTTCCCTTAATTATTATATTATTTCTATAGACCTATCGATAATAGAGTGCGCTCATTAGGGGGCGTGGCATGGTGATTTCTCTATAGATTGTTTCTCGCCCCTTCATTATAGCCTCGTCTCACTGTTGCCTTGCCGTGATATGTTTTACTATCTGCTCGCATTATAAGAATTTCCTATTTTAATTTTTACGCTTTGTATGCTCACTTCAAGTCTTCTGTTTATGCACACACACACACATACACACATGCATGAGTGTGCGGGTGTGCACCTATTGAAGGCAGCTGAGTTTCAGGCCAAGAGCCCAACAAGAAATATTTTTTCTTTTTTTCCCTTTTTAAGTTTTTTTTTTTGTTTTTTTTTTTTTATGTGTCCTTTTTTTATTGGGTGCTTCTGTGGCCCACTTTGTTGGTGACTGGCAACTTTTTGTTGTGCCTTGTTTTGCTGCTGTTGTTGTTGTTGTTGTTGTTGCTTTTGTTGTTGTTGTTGCTGTCTTTTTACACTTTGTCGCATTGGAAGGAAGTGTGCGGCACTTGAGAACTACTTTTACTTTTGTGTACGCAACACTGTACACGTACCGAGCCACGCCCACATCTATATATATCTATATATATATATATATATACATATATACTCCATATATCACATATCACATATCGGCATTTGCTGAAGCACCTGGCAGACAAACTAAGTTCTTGCCAAGCGGCGTCTTAAAGCTCGCCATTTCTTTCTTTGCTTCCTCCCACATGTCCTTGCGAGTGTCGCCTGTGTGTGTGTGTGCAATTAATATGACCTCTCATGTGTGTGTGTGTGTACGTTGAGAGCAGCTGAGATGAAGCTGACACCAGTGAAGCAATGAATAAAAATGATATAAAATATATAATAAGAAATTTCAGGGTCAAGGGAAGAATTTTTAGAGAGAAGATGAAAGAGAAGATGGAAGATTGAAGATAGAAGATGGAAGATGGAAGACGGAAGATGGAAGATGGAAGATAAAAGATGGAAGATGGAAAATTGAAGATTGAAGATGAAAGATGGAAGATTGAAGATGGATAATTGAAGATTGAAGATTGAAGATGAAAGATGGAAGATGGAAGATTGAAAATGGATAATTGAAGATTGAAGATGGAAAATTGAAGATAGATAATTGAAGATTGAAGATGGAAAATTGAAGATTGAAGATGAAAGATGGAAGATGGAAGATGGAAAATTGAAGATTGAAGATGGAAGATGAAAGATGAAAGATGGAAGATGGAAAACTGAAGATTGAAGATTGAGAATTGAAGATTAAAGATTAAAGATTAAAAATGAAAGATAGAAGATGATGAAAGGTGGAAGATGGAAAATGAAAGCTAGAATTCTATCTTCTATATTAGATATATATATACACATATATAAATTGAAGATATTATTTCCCTTTTTTTTTTAATTTCTTGAATTCCTTGAAAACTTTTCCTAGCTTGACTCAACTTTTCCTTGTTGTGCTGCACGAGGAATATGAATCAAATTACGAACAGGTGTTTAATGAGTAAACAAAGTGTCTCCAAGTCATATTTAAGTGTCCAACTGCCACGCCCCAATCGGATAGGTGCACAAACCCAGCGTGACACCTGGGGCGGGGGCGGGGGCGGCATCAAAGGTCTAATTAGACCAAGACTCGAGAAATATGAGCCATAAAAAACATGGTCCGAACAATGGCAACGCCAAAGATAATGTCTGTCAATAGAGTTGGGGGTTTGTTGGGGCTGCGGAAGGGGGGAAAGTGGGGTCTATTGGTAGGTAAAGTAAAAGTTTTGTCTTGCGACTGTTGCAGTCGCGACATTATTAACACGTGACTGCAAAATTTTGTAATTGCCCACGTTGATTGGGGGGCGTGGCCGGGAGGAAAGGCTTGGCGCTGTTAGGCATTAAAACGAGAACGAGAATGATAATGGCAATAATAATAAAACTGTCGCGGCGAGGCGCGGCGCGGCGCGGCGAAGCAGCTCGTAAAACGCCCAAACAAGCGCAGTGAAAGTAGTTGAGCAACAACAACAACAACAACAACAACAACAGCAACAACAGCAACAACAACAACAACAACAGCAACGAGACACAGCAGCCAGCATCCGCGAGCTGCAGCCAAAAGGTAAAGCCATAAAAAGTTAAACATTGCGCATACGCCGCATTGGTTGGCTCGTATTTATTTTTTCTTTTACATTATTATTATTCATTTTTATACCCTGAACCCATTGAAAATGGGAAATCAGGGTATATTGGTTTTGTTGGATGTATGTAACAGGCAGAAGGAGGCGTGGCAGACCCCATAAAGTATATATATTCTTGATCAGGACGACAAGAGAAATTGATTTGGCACTGTCCGTCCGTCCGTATGTTTGAACGCGTCGATTTCAGCCCGTAGACCTGAAATTTTTTTTGTAGGTCCGTGTATAGCACGCGCAGATCGAGTTTATATTAAAAAATCGATAACTATTCCCAATTAATTGTTATCGATTAAAAACAAAAATCGAAATTCAGTTAAAAAATTATATCTTGCCCATCTTTTAAGCTAGAGGCACCAAATTTTATATTTAGCTTGATATGTATTTTATGTAATTTTGAATTTTGTTACATTTTGGATACCGGCCCCAAATCCTCCCAAATTCTATGAAAAACACAGATTCGACGGGGCTCAGGGTATCACCTAGTCGGTCACGCCCGACTAGAGTTTTCTTACTTGTTTTATTTTGTATTTTGTTTTGTTGTTATTCTCGCTTCGTTTGGCTGTCTGCCGTGTCCGTGTGGTCCATAATAAAGTTGTAAAACGCAACTATGTATTTATTGGCCGTAAATAAATGCTTTTATTTTTTTTTATTATTATTTTGTTTTTGATGCTTTTCGCTTTATGGTAATTATTGTAAAGTTTCGTCTTCAAGTTGGCCGCCAGCTGGAGTCTGGGTTTATTTTTATTTTATTCGTCAAAGTTACGTTTTGTAAATTCATTTATTTAGTTTGCGTTACATATCCCATTAGAAAATGAATATACCCTCCTTAAAGTCATAAAAGAAATGTAGCGTAGAACAGATATACAAACATATGCAAATATAACTCATTTGTAGAACAAAACTGACGCACAAGCAAGTGCATATATAACACAATTGTAGAACAGAACTGAGAGAACAGATTTGCAGAGGCATTCGCCGTTATTATTTCTCAATACAAAGAAGACAATAAATAAATGGGCGCACAGCTGAAGGTGTAGGCGTAGCCGAACTGAAACTGTGAGTGAAACTGAAGTGAACTGCAGCAGTGTGTGAGTGTGTGTGTATTCAGCCAAATCAATGCTCATGGTGTGAGTGGGAGAGTGCAATAGCTGTAGATAATAAGAGCGTTGGAATTATCTCCGTTCAGCTTTGATTGTGTTAGTGTTAGTGCGTATGCCGCATTTCAATTAGGCGCGAGAAAGCGGACAATGACAAGATGTTTGTATGTATGTGTGGATCGGAGCGGGAGAGGCTGCACGTCAGTAGCTGAGAGTGCGAGTAGTATGGCAAATTAGAGCGTGAGAATTATCTATATTGAGTAAGGTATTCGTATTGTTAGCATGCTGTATGTGTGAGTGGGCAGCAGCTTGCTCCTCGGTCGCAATGGGCCGTGCACAGTTGGATCAAGTCGGCTTCGTTGTGTTATAAGCTGAGAGTGCGAATAGTGCAGACAATGAGAGCGTGAGAATTAGCGGCATTGAGTAATGCAAGCTGTTTAGTGCGGCCTGCAGTGTGCAGGTAGAGAGTGAGAGATGTTAAAGCTGTGAACGGGAAGGGCTAAATATGAGATAATTCTGCTGGCGCTAAATATGTGTGTGTGCGTGTGTGGACAATCAGAGCGTGAGAATTATCTGCGTTGAGTATGCTTGTGTATTAGTATTAGTGCGTTTGCCGAATTTTTTGTTCGCGCACTGTGATTGAGCGCTTTGAAGGTGTGAGAGGATCATGCTAGAGCTTAACTCATTCTGTGAGTAGCTGAGAATGTGAGTGCCGTAGATAATGTGCGCTTAAGAATTATCTAATTTGAGTGCTGGCTTACCATAGCCGCATAGCAAATCTAGCAATTTAGTCTGCAAGCGTCTGCTCTGCTGATCGCTTTATTTTTCGGATGTGAACTAAATGATTTTTGTTAACAAAAGTGAATTGCGTGAGTGAAGCGACGTCAATTAGATAAATTATCAATCTGACTATTCAGAATGGACAATATTAAAATTAAATGAACCAGAGTGAACATCAATAAATTATGATGATATTAATCGCTGTGCTCCAAAGAAAAAGTTTCTTAACTTAGAGTGAAATATTTAATACGTTTTTCATTGCCAGTGAGTTGAGTTGTTAAGTTATTTAACCTTCGCAAGGGCTTTATGTATTTACTTGCGTGTATATGTGTCTACTGACTGTCATATGTATGCGTGTCAATACATACATGCATATGTATATATGTTTCAGTCCCGTTGGTTTGAATTCATTTATAATTTTGCCACTGTTCAGCTGTTATACGAGTAGCAAAGCGTATGGCGAAGCCAACGAGTCGATGAAACGGACATAACTGTTGTGAGAATTTGAATATGAAAGGCAGGCCTAAAATGCAAAATACCCTTTATAGCTTGAAGAGAAGAGAGCTTAATGAATAATATATGAGTTTTGCATACATGCATATATTTATATATATTTTTTTTATATATATTATAGCTTGGACGTAATAATAATGTAATAAATATTTATAGAAAGTCTAGTAAAAATGATAAAATAAAAAAATATATAAATAATATATATTGATATTGAAATATAATATATAAATAATTTGTAATTCTGATATTTTTATTAAGTTTATTTATAGAAAGCCTAATCAAATATAAAATTAAATTAATAATATGATAATATATTTATGCTTACATTTATTTATATATAGAAAGTCTAGTAAAAATTATAAAAAAAAAATTTAAATATAATATATTGATATTGAAATATAATATATATAAAATTCATAATTCTGATATTTTTATTATGTATATTTATTAAGCCTTATCAAATATAAAATTAAATTAATAATATGATAATATATTTATGCTTACTTTTATTTATATATATTTAATAAAAATATATATAATTGAAAACTCAAACAGCTTCAATACATGTAACCTTTTATACAGGGTATTCGCCAGTCAGAATTATGTAGACAAACAAAGCTTGAGCTAATATACATGTATTGCCAGTTGAAGTACTTAGTTTAATAGAGCTAATGATGCTTTACATGCCCCACTTTTATGTACGTATACCCTTATACATTTATTTCTCGCAGTCATTTATACTATTTGTTGTTAACATTTTCCACACACACAATCCTTAAGTATTTCTCCGTCATAAAAGTCACACCACACACACACACACACACACATCGGGCGAGTGGAATCACTTTGCTGCAACTCTCGACGAGCTGCTGGCCAGTCGTAAAAAGGCGGCGATAACGTGCATTGATTATGCGGCGCCTGCTCGGCCCGTGATCAAATGCTCATTATAAACCACTAAAAGAAGAATAAGCAGGAGGAGCATGGGGAGGGGAAGCAGAAGAAGAAGAAGAAGTTGTAGTAGTGGTAAAAAAAATGCTTAATTACATGGCAAGTCTGGCAGGAAAACGCGCGTAAAAGTTGTCAACGTAGTCGGAACATTTTCTTTCACCTTTTTTTTTATACCCTGAGCCCATCGAAAATGGGAAATCAGGGTATAATGTTTTTGTTGGATGTATGTAACAGACAGAAGAAGGCGTGGCAGACCCCATAAAGTATATATATTCTTGATCAGGACGATAAGAGAAATCGATTTGGCCCTGTCCGTCTGTCCGTCCGTCCGTCTGTCCGTATGTTTGAACGCGCCGATTTTCGCTTCTATAAGAGTTAGAGACTTGAATTTTTTTATGTAAGTCCGTGTATAGCACGCGCAGATCAAATTTGTTTTTAAAAATCGATAATTATCCTCAATTAATTGTTATCGATTAAAAACAAAATCGAAAAAATTCTATCTCGCCCATCTTTCAAGCTAGAGACACCAAATTTTATATTTAGCTTTATATGCATTTTATGGAATTTTGAATTTTGTTATATTTTGGATACCGGCCCCGAATTCCCCCAAATTATATGAAAAATACAGATTCGACGGGGCTCAGGGTATCCCCTAGTCAGTCACGCCCGACTAGAGTTTTCTTACTTGTTTTTTTTTGGTGTTTTTTATGTAGCACTTAAAAAGTTGATGACGAGCCATTGGCTGTTACAGTGGGACGCTGGCTGGCTGGCCGGCTGAACGTGTGTCTGGTGGCGGTCGACCCAAGCGTTTTGCCGGCCATGTTGCATGTTGTGCTGGCCAACGCGGGTCTGGGTCATTTGGCTAGCTGTTCAAAGCGCCATAAAACCCATGCGGCAACCCGGCTTCACCTACTCCAGCTCCGCTGCATGCTCCTCTGCCTCCGGCCTCCATTTGCCCATTTGTCGCCAGTTGCCGGAAAGGCGTCACGCGATTTTCCAACGGCCTTCGCATGCCCATTGCCCGTTGCCCGTTGCCCATTTCTGACACGCCGTTTCGTTCTGTCATCCAATTAGCCAAAGAAGTTTCGCTTTCACTTTTTGGACGCGCCATTCCCCAGAGCACGGCCGTATCTCTGCAATTAGCTAACAAATCGCGAACATGATTTGAAGTTTATAAACATATTTAGATACGACTTTAATTATCTAACGCTCATAAATTGTTAAGAGATGAGAGATATATTCTGGATTTGATTGAATTTGATATATGTGAAGGTGTTCTCTAGAGTTGGTTGTCTCAGCTCAGCCAAACTCCGCTTTCCCCACTTCTACTCTATCTTATATCTGCAAGCTTCGACGACCTTTCATGCCACTGACAGCTGGCAATTGTTATGCATTTCGATTAGTTGGCAATAGTCACACACACATATATATATTGAGCCCTGAGCCCATTGAAAATGGGAAATCAGGGTATAATGGTTTTGTTGGATGTATGTAGCAGGCAGAAGGAGGCCTGGCAGACCCATAAAGTATGTATATTCTTGATCAGGACGACGAGAGAAATCGATTTGGCTCTGTCCGTCTGTCTGTCCGTCCGTCCGTATGTTTGAACGCGCCGATTTCCGCTTCTATAAGAGCTAGAGGCTTGAAATTTTTTAAAAAATCGATAACTATCCTCAATTAATTGTTATCGATTAAAAACACAATCGGAATTCAGTTAAAAAATTATATCTCGCCCATCTTTCAAGCTAGAGACACCAAATTGTATATTTAGCTTTATATGTATTTTATGTAATTTTGAATTTTGTTATATTTGGTATACCGGCCCCAAATTTTCCCAAATTCTATGAAAAACATAGATTCGACAGGGCTCAGGGTATCACCTAGTCGGTCACGCCCGACTAGAGTTTTCATACTTGTTTCATATGCAAAAGTTGGGCCAGTCAAAGATTGAGGTGAGCCAGGCCAAAGACAAAAGCCAAATGCCACATGCCACACAATGTCCTTTGGCATGCCACAAGTTGTGTCAATAGCCCGGGCCCAACATTGTTGTGGACTGTGACAAGAGCTCGGCACACTTTGCGTCAGTATCTAGACGTGCCCATGTCAGCAGAACATTAGCGCCAACAATAACATCGAATTTGAAGTGATGCAGCCACCCGACTACTAACAGCAGGACCAGCAGCATCCATAAGCCGCAAAACAGTGACGACCATTGTTGGCAGCAGGCGGCGAATATTGTGCCTGACAGGCTGTGCTAGGAGAGGACGCTATACGCCATTTGTATTTGCCAGTCGAAACAATAAATCCACTCGAGTCGGCACCAAACAAGCACAAAAACTCAAGTCAAGTCGGGCCAGGCCAAGCCAAGACCAGCCAAGCCAAGTCAAGTCAAGTCAAGCGCATCCAGTTCAGACCCGAACCAATCGGCCAGCATCAAAGCGAAACTCTTGACAAGCCAAAAAGCGAAATGTTAAACAAAAAGAGTTTTGACGCCAGGCCAAGTCAGTGCAGTACAGTGTTGAGCAACGCACAAAAGTAAACCCGAGAAGGTAGCGAACGCATGGGCTTAACCTCTGACCCATTCGTAGAGGCGACTGAAATTGATTGATTTGTCTTGACCTGACTTTCCCAGCAGCTGGACGAACTCTTAAGTGCCAGCTAATTTATTAGGGGTTGACGTTTGCTCAGCTGCGTTAGGCATTGATTTCTACGAAAAGGGTTAGGAAATAATTACGAATTGCGGTGCTCGAAGTTTGATTCTAGTGGCGATAACTATCGAACGATACAAATCGATGCACATTTAGAAAAGTCAGTGAGGGTTTAACCTTATAAACATGTTTATAAATTTGTCTGTGGTTCATTAATAAAAATATCGATAAGACTTCGATAAAAATTGGTACACGCTGTTATCGATAAGAAGTCGAAGGAATACTGCAAATATTTCATAGTCCTTCGTTTGATAGCAAATGATTTTCCATTGATTTACCCAAAATATTTTATAAAATGCTTGCAATAATAATAACATCAATAGAATATATGATAGGCTTATCGATAGATAGGCTTATCGATAGATATATCGATAGATAAGATATAGAAAGAAATAGTAAACAATTTCATATATTTCATATTGAAAGCAAAAATAACTTGTTGAAAAAAAATATCGATAAAATATCGATATTAACTGATAGACTATTAGTACATTTAAATATATAATAAAATATATTTAAAACTTTTTTTTTAGAATTTTTTAGGTAAAATTTTCTACATTTTTTGTCGGTCCTTCCTTTCTGAATCCTTTGAATCTGCTCGGCTTGCCGTCTTTATTGTGTATTCATCTGAGGCAAACTAAAAGCACGAAGTGCCGCAGCATCTCATTATGGAAAATCTTGACGTTGTCGGTCGCTGCGACTTTTAGCTGTGCTTAACTTTTCCCAACTAATTTATTAAGCACTAATTGCATTTGGCACTAGAATCGATTAATCAATACCAGAATTCGAGTACATTTTGCACTTTGATTAATTGGCCCAAAGGAAAATGGGGAAAAGTGCATTCAAAACTGGACAAAGCTGTCCACAACTCGAATCAATCTTCGTTTGCCTTACTTTGACTTATCACGTTTACTTATCGCTCGCTTTCTGACGCCCTCTCTCTCTCACGCTCTCTCTCTCTCTTCAATATCCAATTGTAGAGCTCTTCACTACCAATGGGCTTCATTTGAATGTATATATAGTTATATATATATATTTATGCGTCTGCTTTTTGACTGGTATTGACGTGGGCCCAGCAATGGCTGTCGCCAGCGAGCTCTATTCCCTCACTTATATCCTGTTTTGCGCGAAGAAGTGAGAGTATATTGGTCTACGCTGAGTTTATGGTGTATGAGTCTGACTTTCTTGTGGAATACGTATTTCCTTACTTATATTCTTTTTTTCAAATTAAATGAGAGTATATTTGGCTACTATCAATTACCTTTTGCCTATGACAATATCTCTATGACTTTGTTTTTTTTTTTCTAAAAGTATTTGCGACTGTAAAATAGGTTTTTTTGTCAGGTTCTATGATGCAGCTACAACAAGTTGCATATAAATCTAAATTTATGATTTTTCTCTAAACTGAAATTGTTTTCGATTTTTTAAATTACTTTAAAAATATTAAAATTATTTTTTATGTTTTAAAAAATTTGCCAAGTTATAATAAGAGTGATATCAAATATAATATTTAACTATTAAATAAATGTAAAATTAAATTGTTTTCTACATTTTTATTTACTTTAAAAATATTTAAATTATTTCTTATGCTTCAATAATTTGCTAAGATATAATAGGACTGATATCAAATACTAAATTTACATATTAAATAAAGTAATAATAATTACTTAAAGTATTGAAAACTTAATAAATGGTTAGCAAAAAATGATCCAACAATAATTTAAATTATTATTTAATAAATTATTATTTATTATAATATTAAAATATATAAATTTTTATATTAAATTAAACATTTAATTGCTTAGTTAATAAACTAAATGTCCTTTCATGGCACTTGTATGCCACGCCTCGTTTTATACATGATATTTTAAATGTCAGGGTATTGCCTAGTCGGCAAACTTTTAAGTCAAATAATTTTGCATATTTTTTTATATGCACATTGAGTAGATGCGAACATCTCTGGCTGTGTCAGTTTTAAGGCCAGACTTGCAGCAGCAGCAAAAACAACAACAACCACAACAACAACTACAACAACAACAACAACAATAAGCAGCTTTAAAGGTGGAATTATTCGAGTGGTTGCGTCGTATGTTGTCGTCTGGCTGCGGCACTTGAGACTGACATATAGAGAACATGTCTAGCTGCAAGTGCGTTTGCCAGCAGCTTGTTAGCCAGCCAGGCGCGTTAGCTGAGAGGGAAGAGAAAGAGGGAGATGTATATACACAAGGAAGGAAAGAAAGAGGTGGAAAGAGAGTGAGAGAGAGAGAGAGAGAGAGAGAGAGGCAGAGCATGCTCATTGTCACAGCCAATTTGGCGACTGATATTTGCCATTTAGTTCAATCAATTTGCCACAATTTCCGCCCAGCTAGCTCTACCCTATTGAAACCTAATGGCACAGCTCAATAGCCCAAGCGCTGCCAGCGGCACGTAGGTCATTGATCAGATCTACGCGACAAACATAACAATGCGCCGGGCTCCATGCTCCGTGGCTTCATGATGGTCCGGAGTCGTTGCGGAGTTCGCATTCCTATGCCAGAGACTTTTTGGGCACGTAGCCCGTGAGATTTGTAACTTGTTGAGAGCGTTCCATGGCGCATGCCAGATTTTATACTTTATATACACCTATATATATTGTAGATATATATAGGGCTGCTGCTGGCCCTGGCCTGGGTTGATTATTTTTTTAAAGTCTTGAGTGCAAGCAACCTGCAGCATTCATGAGTTATGACTTAATGTGCCACATTTTTGGCCGCCGCATCTTTCATTAAAATTCAAGTGTGTGTCGCCCGCTCCCTCCCCCCTGTGGCCCCTGCCCACCTCAACCCATTTGGGTTGGCGGAAATTACATAGTAAATTTACCACACAAAGTCTACGGAAGCTCCCAAATATTTTTGCCCGCCTGGCAAGCAATTTAATTAAAAAATGAAAACGTGGCGACTGCAGCATGAAAATAGGAGTACAACGACAGCCAATGCGGACAACAGGGACCCAAAAGGCTTGAGATAGGGTTGAAGCTATAAATATATATGTGTGTGTGTCTATACATATCTATAATGCATATATCAAAATATTTCTAGACGCATTTAGTGACTAATTCAATGTTGAACTGCTTCTTGAGCTGACTAAAGAAAATTGTGATTTTTTTTATTATATGTGCAAATAAATATTGATAGGTGACTGTAAACAATAATATAATAAATGTATTGATGCCTGAATATTATAAAACACTCTTTTATTTAGTTCTGTTGTATATAAATATAAATATTATTTTTGTATATTTTATTTTATTCTGTAAAAAATAATATTATGGCGAATTTTATTATTATATGTTCAAATAAATAGTGATAGATGACTGTAAACCATAATATTATTATCTATTTATTGATACCTGAAAATTATAAAACACTCTTTATTTAGATCTGTTGTATATAAATATAAATATTATTTTTATACAGAATATTTTATTCTGTAAAATATATATTATGGCGAATTATATATAGATAGATGAATGTAAGACATAATATTATTAATGCCTGAATATTATTAAACACTATTTAAATCTGTTGTATATATATAAATATTATTTTTATACATAATATTTTATTCTGTAAAATTATATACAGACATAAATATATATATAATAGAGTAATTATAGTCTGACAAAAGTTGAATTTTTTTAAGAATAAATATATTATATAAGCATACATAAATGTAGACATTTATTTATATATATGCATATATTTATTAAAAAATGGATTATATTATTATATAAATAATTATACAATTAGCCAATTGCTCACAACTAAAAGCTTCTTTAGTTTCTCAATGATTAAAATTCATATAAAATTTACAAAATTACAAAGCAGAAGCTTGGCTTCTTCATAACTGATTTATATTTGCATACAACAAAATTTATTTGATTTCAATCTGAGTTTTCATTGAAGAGATAGGTATATGGCCGTAGATATTCATAGTGAACCTTCTAGTTCTATAAATACTTGTTGAATACATTGAAACGCTAGGCTCGTATTTACAGAACGAGACAGATTAACAGCAGACATTAAATGCCTTCATACTCTTTAACGACGAGAAAGTATAGGCAGAAATAGATGGGGCTTTGTCCGTATGAAGAGGTAGAAATAGATGAGGCTTCGTATTATGTCCGTCTGTCCGTATGGAGAGGTAGAAATAGATGGGGCTTTGTATAATGTCCATCTGTCCGTATGAAGGCAAATTATTTCATAGCTAATAAAGCTTAAAGTGCGCAACAAAGACAATTATATATAGAACCCTATATATAAGTGTCTTAGAACCCTATATATGATTGTCTTATAAAGTGCTAAGGACTTTCCCGCAGTGCGCAGTGCGATATTATTCAAATTACTAAAAGCGTTGAAATTTGTATAAGCTATATGGTATTTTGATTTGCTAACAATATACCTATAGACTTAGGTCCTCAAGAAGCTGTACCTTACAAAGCTTCGCAGCTTTAGCAGCTTTATTTGACATTTTAAAATTAGTTGAGTTAAAGTGGTTTATCGCGAAAGCATAAACTCTTTTAATATTATGCCCTATATGTCATACACATTTGATATATATGCTAACCAAATATATAGATATATATTATATATTTACATTTATATATATATATATATAAAAAAAAAACATATATACATGTCATTAATACGTCTCACGTAATCATGCTTACACATTTAATTAAATTAAATTAAATGAAAAAAAAAATAAATAAAAGAACATTTTCAAACCGAAATAAAGACGCAAATGCTCAACATATTTTCCCCACTCACAAAATACTATTGGCATGCTGTGTGTTGTTCATGTGTGTGTGTGTGTGTTGTTGTTGTTGTTGTGTGTGATCTGGCTTGGAATTATTCATAAAGTGTTCATGCCATAAACAAATCTCGATTGTGGTAACATGGAATTGCAGGTTGCCGGTGCAACTTAGGCAAAAGCAACAACGAGCCCCAAAGTATATCAAAAACACAAGCTGACACACACACACACACACATACACACACAGAGATAGCTGTAGTTACATTTGCAGCTGCAGCTGTATCTGTGCATCGGGGCAACCACAAATAAGCCCAAGACCCATCCAAATCAGCCGCATGCATTTTATGAAAACACAAAAACCCAACTTTCGGCTGTCCAATGCCTAGACTTTACTACACACACACACCCACACACACCCTATCACACACACACACACACACAGACAGACCCATACAAGCATATACAGTTAGGTTTGCTAGCAGTTGTCAAGGCCCGGAAGACAGTGGCAAATGGTCAGGCAAAAATATGAAAATACAAAATGCGGGCTCATGTGGATGACTGGCTGGGTGCAGTTGGGGCTGTTTTTTTTTGGGTGTGTGTGTGCGGTGGGTTACCCATTTGGCACCTGGGGAAATCAAGCAGCTCTCCCATGCAGGCCTCGTTCTGCTCGGCTTTTGGTGTCGGCGCCGCTCGCTGTTGTTGCCACTTCAACTGTAACTGTAAATGAAATGAAAACGACCACAGACAAATAACAAAACATGACAACAAGTTCCGAATGTGTTTGCTTGTTTGTCTGTCTGCGAGTCTGTCTGCCAGTCTGTTGTGCGCACTGCACTTGCAAGAGGGCGTCAGTTGGTGGCATTGACCACTGGGGGCGTGGCAGTTGCCTGAGAAAGCGAAAACAGCTCGAGCGTCGTCTGTGCCGCTGGGTCATTTCATTAACGGAAAACATGTGTGGGAAAGAGAAAATGGGGGAAAAAAGGCATTAAAAAATATGATATATAATGATTGTTAAGGCATTTTCTTTATAAAAAACGTGGATATCAGCAAGGATATAAGGATTTGATATGGGCAAGGTTTGTGTGTGTGTGAAAGAGAGAGAGAAAGAGAGGAAAAGGCAGGGAGAGAGATAGGCAGAAACAGAAAGACAGAGTGAAATAGACTGACAGAGGGAAAGAGACAGGAAGAGATACGAAGATAGAGCGAGAAAGAGAGAGATAGGCAGAAACAGAAAGGCAAAGTGAAATATATTGAAAGAGGAGAGATTGGTAGGGATAGACAGATAGGTAGGGAGAGAGACAGAGAGGAAAAGCAAGGGAAAAAAAAACAGAAACAGTGACAGGGAGAAAAAGGTTGAGAGAGATAAGCATATAAGGGCAGAGAGAGCCAGAAAAGAAGACAGGAAAAGAAAGAAAGAGAGAGAGAGAGAGGCGAACGAAAAGGTAGAGAAACAGAAAGAGGTGGAGAAAAAGAGAGACAAAGAGAGAGATAGAGAGAGGTGGGCAAAGAGGTAGAGAAACAGAAAGAGGTGGAGAAAAGCATAGGTATACGGGGAGAAAGAAAGAGAGAAGAAAGAAAGAGCGAGAGAGAAGGAGTAAGGAACGAAAGAGAGAGTGAGAAATAGAAAGAGATTCAAGATTTCATTATTGATATAATAATGAGCATTTCAACAATCCAATTGGGCTATAATATATAGTTTTTACCTTTGCATTTATCCTTATTTACTATTTAAAATATTAGTAATGCTATAATATTAAAATTTTGGTAATGCTATAATAATTAATGACTATGCATGGAAATACTTCTGCAACTTCTTTCCTGAAACTTAATTTGCTTAGATTGTTAGATTAGACTAATCTGACGTTATCTATATACATATATATCAATATTTTTATATTTAAATATTTTTAAAATTTATATTTATTAATATATTTATTCATACATTATTTTTAAAGTGTATAAAATGATATCAAAAGCCGTGTCAATTAGTGTGCAGGCAAGACCTTACTTTAAGCATAATTACAACCAAAATCCCTTTGGTTACTTTGCTGGTAATAGCAATTTATGGCTATGAGCCGTCATTGACGGCATCTCGACCACAACTGCCAGGCCGTTAAGCTAAAGGATCGCCTCGAGCACTTTCACCTGCTCATCGATTGCCGTGCAGTTGACTTCAGTGGTTTTGTTTGTTGTGGGCGCTCACTAAGTGTGGGTTTTTCGCTGTTGCTCGAAACAGCTCGAGCGAATATGTGGATCGATAGGTTTGCTGGAGTGACAGTGACTTCAAAAGTATGCGCACACAAATTTTAAAGGCAACCAGCTATGAAAGTCTGTTAAAAAGTTAATTAAATATAAAATAATTTAAGAATTATCAAATTCATGAGAAATATTAAAAGTAGTTTGAACTTTGACACCAAATCAAAAATTAAAAAAATATATATTTTTTTTTTAATTATAAAATAAATAAAAAATATATTTAAAGTAGTGCGAAGTGTTATAGCCCTGCAAAAAAAATACTAAAGATATAATAATATGAAAAACTTAAAAAACAGGAAATACTTAATATAAAACAAAGATAAAAATATCTAAATTATTTTTGGTAAATTCTTCATAATAAATAAATAAAACAATTTAAAATGCTTTTCAGCATATTTTTTTCATTCTATCAATACTTTTCATGTTACTTCCATGAATAAATAATAAATAGAGCTAAAGTACAGGCAAGTCTTAAGTTCCACTTTTTGCGGCACTCGTCCGCACACACTTGGCACTCAGTGTTGCTTATAAATAAATGCGTTAATCTATTGAGGCCATAACGACATCGTTGGCTCTAACAGCCGACGACCCACTCTCTCGAATGCGCATTGACGCATAGTTAGATGTAAAAAAAAAGAAAAACAACAACAAACACGAGGCTGAGTTGACGACAGCAAACAATCTGAATTTGTGCAGGAAAATGCAGACGAGCTTTTCCGACCGAGGCGTGGGCCCACCTTCTAGTAGCGCCCCCGCTTGACGGCTGCTGCCTGTATTAAATAAGCTTCGGGGTTCAGCTGCCAAAGCAGAATAGAGCAGACCAGAGCTAGAGCTAGAGCTGGTGAGCTGGAGAGCTGCTGAGCTGCTGCCGGGGGCGAGGTTAGAGGCGGGCGTCACTTCTAGCCGCAATTTATGTCGACTTCACTTCCGGTTTGCGGGAAATAACTCTTGTTGGCCAGAAGCCGGACAGGCAGGCAGTCGGCCAGGCAGCTCAGCTTTGTGTGTGTGCGTCTGTGTGTGTGTGCGGGAATTTCTTGTCATCATTTTCCAGCCAGCTGCAAATTAACTTGCATAATTTAAGCGCTAGTCGGAAAATGTTGAGCCCAGTTCATCGGGCGCATTTAAAAGCATGATGAAAGCCCAAGCATTCGTTGCGCCCTGCGGCCTTTGCCCACTGCTGCTAAATTATTTCAAGAACCTAGCGCATAAATCAACACAGCGCTCGGCCCTCCACCGAGTGGGGCTGTCCGAAAAGTTGGGTCAATCAATGGGCCTGCTGCTTGCTTGGGTTGGGGCTGGCGATTTATTAATCAATCTGTTTTCTGGCTAAATTTCATTTATTCACTTTTGTTTACCTTTGATATTTTATAATTATGTTAGTTTAAGTTCAAGGCTTAGTCCTAGGCTTTTAAGCGAATTTTAAATGATCTCTGATTAATTTATTATAAGCAAATCTGTAATACTCGGGCATCGATTGATTTCTGATCGAAAATTTCGTTTGCCCATTTTTGAGTTGCATGAAAATTGTAGGAATGTTGAAATGTTTAGGCAAATCCTTGGCAGACATAAGCTAAATAGTTAAAAAATTATATTATAATTAAAAATTTGATTTGATTTAAGTTTTAGTGTTACATATAAAAATGAAAAAATGTAATTTAATTTTTTTCAAAATATATATTTTATATATATATCTATATTTTTTTGTAATATTAATATTACATTTTTTTTAAATTTAAGTATGCTTTATTAATTTTTATATATAATATATATTTTATTTTTTCGATATAATAAACTTTTTGTATTTATTATTTATAGTATTTTTTGTCATTATTATTTGAAGTATTTCTTTTATTTTTATTTTTTAAATATTAATATTAATTTTTTTTTGAATTTAAGTATGCTTTATTAATTTTGATGTATAATATATATTTTATTTTTTCAATGTAATAAATTCTTTTTGTATTGATTATTTATAGTATTTTTGTGGCATTATTATTTGAAGTATTTCTTTAATTTTTATAATTTTTATTTACTATTAATACAGCCTAGATTTATTTTAAATACTTTATATTTTTTTTGTTTTTTTTTTTATTTATTTTTTATTACGTATATTTTAATTACTAAATTTGCTGTATGCTTACCATTAATTTTGTACTTTTTTTTTGCAAATTTTGTATAAGTTATTCAAATAATAACTCGCATGGGTTAGACTTTCGTACTCATCGTTTAATGAGATTCTATTATGGTAACTGAAACTTTAAGAAGAGTTAAGAGCTCGCTGCGACAACTTCAAGTTGATCTTCGATGAGCTTTACATAAATCGCTGCAGCTCTGCTCCTTCGATTTTAATTTGTGGCGTCGATTGCAGCTGCGAGCAATTGCGTCATTCGTGTCATTTGCTGGCGCCAACGAGACTGGGCTAAAAACAGGGCAACAAAAAAAAAAACCAAGTAGAGAAAAAGTTCAAATCTGCGACATGCATAAATTGTGCGACGCGGTTTGCTCTGTTCGGTTATACGCAGTAAATCTGCGAATTGTTAAGCTAAATTCAAAAGGCAACTGCGGAGCCAATGACTGCCACTTGGCAACATATCAAGGAATAAGGATGCGACGGCGGCTCGCTGCCGCCATCACAATTTACGAGTGACAGAAATTGTCTCTCTGTGCCGCATGCCGCATGCAGCAATCGTTCGTTGTCCTCTTTACAAATTCGGAACAGGCAGCAGCTTAATGACAAGACAAATTATGAAATTTTTAAGATGCTTAATTTTTGTTGGCGTATTTTTTTTATTACTTCTACTTCTACTTCATCTTCTTCTTCTTCTTTTTTTTTGGCAGCCATTCAACTCGGAACTGGGTCCCCAATGGGGGGAGAAAGACAAGCACATGGATCTGCTTGGCTTGGCGCATTAAGTATTTATTTGCAGTTTCTCCTCGCTTGCAATTAGACTGTGCGACTGCATAATAGGAATGCTCAGCACAAAGCACAAAGCTAGCTCATCGATGGTCTTGGCAGATTGAAAATGGGCAAATGGAACGACGCACACGAATGAGAGGTAAGTCTTAAAAAGTGACAACATAAAGTGGCTCTGGATTGTTGCAGAAAGCTAGGGATTAAATGAGTAAAGCAAGCTGGGGCAACTCTAGAGGAATCGAGAGGAGTCATTTTCAGTTTCGCCTACTGATTGATAAATAAACTGCATGTACCTCAGGCATATAATAGTTAGGGTACGGCATACGGTGCATGATAGGCAGGGTACGGCAAATGAAGGCAGCACCGTAGAGTTAACCAACGAACAGCTCAAGACGACAGGCTACTCGAGGTACTGCAGTCCAAAGATCTGCTAGAACTGTAAGAAGGCTCAAGGCATGATAGTCAGGGTAAGGTATATAAAGGCAGCATCCAAGAGGTAGCCAACAAACGGCTCGATTGGCCAGGCTTCTCCTGGTACTGCAGTCCAAAGATCTGCTAAAACTGGAAGATGGCTCAAGGCATGATAGTTAGGGTAAGGTATATAAAGGCAGCACCCAAGAGGTAGCCAACAAACAGCTCGAGAGGACAAGGTACTCCAGGTACTGCAGTCCAAAGATCTGCTAGAACTGGAAGAAGGCTCAAGGCATGATAGTCAGGGTACGGCATATGAAAGCAGCACCCAAGAGGTAGCTAACAAACAGCTCGAGAGGCCAGGCTATTTTAGGTACTGCAGTCCACAGATTTATTAGAACTGGAAGAAGGCTCAAGCTCTACCTTGAGCGAGTCGTAGCGGACAATTGATCTTAGGTCTCTTGGCTCTTTTATCCTCTAAGCAATATTTTGCCTAAAGCAGAATCAAAAGTAAATGCTATTGTTATAGCAATTGTGGAAGTTCTTTTACGGCTTAATTTAGATTGTGATTACAAGTAGAAGCCTTATTAAGCAAGTATTTTTCATTATTGAGCAGTCAAAAGACTCAAGACTCCTTCTCTCAAAAGTTCAAGAGTTCGTTCGTCCCAGAACTTACAAATAATTGAATTTCCTTATTAAGCGATTTACGTTTGACTTTAATTGTGATGAACTTTGCAACTTTAACTCTAGACGATATGTCTTTCTCTCTCCCTCTCTCTCCCCCTCTCTCTCTCTCTCTATTCTTTCGGCTGTCATCTTCAGGGCAACAAATCAAGGGGACTTCATACAAAATTTGCATAATTTATTGAGCAAATCAGACAAACAATACAGGAAATGGGAACTAATTGAATAACAGACGCAAGTTCTCCCTCTCCCTCTCACTCCCTCTCTCTCTTCCTCTCTCTCTCTCTTCCTTATTGTCGCCTCGTCTGTCTGTTTCATTATGCTCTTAATAAGCATATTAAAAACTGTCTGCTGTGGCAACGTTGCTGGATTCGTTTGGCGGCTGTTGCGCTATCGACTTTGGACTTTAGCTAAGTTGGCGTGAAATAATAAAGCCAATAAAACACACATTAGCCGCGATACATTTGGCGCTTAACGGTGCTTAACAAGTGCAAATACGAATACACGCACACGTTTATACCTTGCTTTTGTTGGCAGACTTTTGGCTTTGGCTTATTTTACCGCATGCGGTGTTTTAAATGCTTTAACCGACTGTCACGCTCCACCCTCGCTCCCTCTCCCTCTCTCTCTCTCTCTCCCTTCCTCTCTCTCTCCCCATAAGCCATTCCACTTAAAAGCTAATCCACTTATTGCCGACAGTGGCTCAAAAGTAGTGCAAAATGTCAGCATCTTAAAGCGCAGTCAGGCGACAGGGCGTATGCGCAATGTGTGAATTAAATTGCCAGACCAAGCGTAGCACATTCGATTGAAAATCACAGGCTTGATAAAATGAAAGGCAAAAAAAAAAATACGTGAAAAATGCTAGAGAACTATGCAATCAGTAGCGGGGGAGTGCCAACATTTTTGTGGCTTTTGAAGGGAAATCAAAAAAAAGAAGGAAGAAGAAGAGAAAGCAAGGGAAGCAAGTGTATGTAAAGGATTGCAATTTTTTGGATGCCCGCTTTTTACATTTGTTGATAAATGGGCTGTGGGTCTGTGTGTGTGCGTCTGTGCGAGGGTCGCGTGAAGTCAAATTAATTACACTAATTGACTTTGAAGCTAACAAACCAAAAACGCGACACACCCACATACATACACACATTTGTACAAAAATAAAAAAAAAAAAAAGGAAATACTTTCAGAGATTTGCCAGATACTCACATGGAAATAGTAAAATTGTTGCTTCCATTAATGCTTCGTTAAGAGAGTGGAAGTGTGGGAACAGCTGCCTGTAACTGAATTCGCTTTGTAAACAATATGAAAAGTGAATTTCGATTTACAACTTGAAAATATTTAAATATTCTAACAAAATTGAAATTACTATTAACTTTCAATACTTTAAATATTTGATAACAAATAATTTGAGTTACATAAATTACATTAAATGATTAAAGTGTTCTTTATGTTTCATAGTTTTTTTATTTAGAAATTTTTATTTTATTTCTTCAATCGTTTTCAAATTGAAAATTGAAAAAGACTGGCTTCGTATACTATCCGCGTGAGTTTATACTATATAGAACATAGGCTTTCGATACTTATAGATGTGAACTAATTACACAATAATTTTTTATTGCAAAACAATGTAATTTTGTTACCCGCAAGTGCAATCGGTAAACCACTAACCATAATTAAAATACCTTGCACAATTTCCATTCGTCCACTTATCGTGATCTTCATTCCATATTGGGGTTAGAAGTCATTATATCGCCTGAGTCTCCAGAATAGTCACTAGGATTTCAGTTTATAGCTTTCCTCCTGTACTCCAATGAGGAAGTGACTATATACAATTCGTGTTTCCGAGACTTCGTCAATAAGTGGAGCTTATCGAGGCCGACAGAGAACTCTTTGTTCCCAAACTTGTATGCAACCCATTGCTGAAATTCAATTCAATTCTCAGTTACAGATCAGAAGCTAACACAGTTCACACTCATTAGGTAAACATACCGAACTGTCTATGTTCTCACTCATTATCCCAGGCAGGGATATCTGGAGGACTAGCATTAGAGCACGAATTAAACGCATTTGATATGTTAAGGTTGTTTTTCTTAAACCGCACTCAATTGAAAGAATTTGAAGACTGAAATCGTTTGAGGCGCGAACTGAATAATTCACCGTCGAAATCTCAAAATTGCCAATGCTTTATCAAGCTGAGGTTAGAGTTGATCCGGATCTAACAGTCTTCTCTTATCAATCTCTCGACTTTGTTAGTGCCAACAAGTGTAATCAACAGTTCGTTCACATTATGATTTGTTCAGGTATTCGGGGTTTAAAAGTTTTGTGAAAATTGGGATACTCATGGCAATAGAAACCATCGAGAATATCTATACATCTTCAAGCTCTATACGAGGTGCATATTCGCAGCTATGGACATTCAATTTGTGTGTGCTCAGTTCCACTCGATAATTTTCCCCTGATAATTTTCAATTAGTTGCTGGAAATGCATTCACGCCAGATTGTCGTACGACGTCGTCCCACTCGGTGTGATATGTCCATCGATTGCAATAGCTCGACGGCATTGGCATTTATATGGTATAATCATATTCATATGTGTGACAGGCGCATTAATTACTTCGCCGTTGGCCTGCGGGGAAATCAGCAGCGATATTTTTGCACATGGCTGGCCAAACAAAAAAAAAAACATGCGCAGCTGTATATAGACACAGACATATAAGTATATATAGAGAGTTCTTGCTTAATGCTTGCCAAATGAAGTATACGCCGCGTGGCCGTTGCCAAAAGATGAAGCAAATTAACGTCAATGTTAATTGCATGATTGAATCGTCGTGCTGAAAGGTTGCTTCACGGCTTGCAGCTCTCAGCTCTCAGCTCCCAGGATCCCAGCATCACAGTTTCCCAGTTTCCCAGCTGCCAACTGCCATCTGTTATGGCATGAAGTCGCCATACATCCGTTATATGTTTTTTCATTCATCGATGAGCTGCTTCGTTGTGCATCCGACAACAGGCACACGGATTCATTCGAGCGCTCTCTCTCTCTCTCTCACACACACCCAGATGTGTGATGTGATGGGCTGATGTCCTTGTCTGATTCTTGAATGCATTTGGGGCCGCATTTCGGCGTTGATGCCGATTAAATAACGTTCGGTGGCTCAGTAAAAATTGTAGCCTATTAAAACTGTGCGATTGGAAAGGCTATTAAATAGGAATTTCTTTAATTGAGCTGCTTAAGTTGAGGTGGATATGAAACAAAATGTGAATGTAACTGAGGCGCAAGTTATGAGAGTAAAATTACTTAATTTAAATTTAAAAAATGTTATTAATTTGTATTCTTTTTATTACACTTTTTTTATATTGAAAAAAAAATATATGTAAATCTAAATACATGTTATGGAAATATTCGTTTGTTATTTATCAAAGATATGTGCTATACAATAATAACTAAATAATATTTTTTGTTTTTTTTTTTTTTTATTAATTAAATATTAGGTAATTTTTAGGAATAAAAAATTTTTCTTTTGGATTTTTCATTTTTCTTATAATTAAAAAAAAAAAATTAATTAAGTATAAAAGTTTTTTTTATTATATTTAAAAAATTTTAAAACTTATACAATTTATATATAGTTATACTTTAACTTTTTTAAGCTTTACAATTTTTTGTTTAATTTTTTTATTGTCTTTTGTGTAACATGTTTAAAATATTCATCAATTAATAAAAATTTTCAAGATTTTAATTAATATAGTATTTTATTCATTTACTTCTAGAGAATTTTAATGAAACTTACAAAATAAAATAATCATAGAAACTTGTATAAAATTGAATTTAAATATATTTGAACGACTTTTATAAAAAGGCCAAAATGCTGTTCCAATTACTATATATTGCTCTCCCATTCACTCGTCTACTTCAGATAGATGCCTGAGCTGGTCTCCTCTCAAAATGGCTCACGTAAATACCGCAAAACTTGAGCCTGAAGGATTGTGTGCAGCAGGAGGAGCTGCCGTCAGAGCAAAGTGCTGAAAAAGAGCCGCATTACACGGTCAATTGGGAACTGATTGAGTTTGTCCTTGAGCAGTCAGAGACTTGACCAGATGCAGATCGATGCCTGACAGCGTGCAGCAGGTAAGAATTCAATTCAATTCAGTTACCAAATTTAATGCAAAAAAATCACAGAAAAAAGAAACCAAAGTTAGGTAGAGGAAGCGTCATGAGCTGCTCTTAGAATATGCACTTGCACAGTGTGTCGATGTTAGGGTATTTCGAGTCGCATAAATAAGTAATTAGCACATAGTGCAGGCGACATTACACATACGCTGCATCATCACAGTTCATGTTTAATGGCTGCTTAAAGTGCAATTTAGCTTTCAAGTTCTTTGTTCTCACATAATGATGCAGGGCTCACAGTCCTTCAACACACACAAACACACAGCTCATAACCGTCTTGTTTACACTGCATCACATAAAGTGACAGGAGCAGCGACCTTCTAAGGAAAGGAAAGAAAAAAAAGCAGAAAAAAGTCGAGTAAAATATTAAGCGAGAAGGAAACAAGTAGTCGATTATATTTGCTTGGTTTTTTCTTTGGCTTGCCTTGGCGTACGTGTCCTGACTGCCAAATGCTGGACCCAGGTCTGGCTGCCTTTTAGGCGTGAAATAAGCTACTTAGTTGCGGGCAAAAAAAAAAAATACAAAAAAAAAGACGCCAACGCATGCCACTGGCAATATGTTAATAACAAAAGAAATTATCAATTACCTGGCAGCGACAGCCCAGGCATTTACGGCTAGTTGAGCGTACGTCTAAGATGTATACGAATATTTATGCCCGACTGCCTGGGGATTAGCCGAGCACAGTCTCGTTGAGTGGATCAAATAAATTGCCTCAACATACTGTTTATCTAGAAGATATTTAATATGCTTTTTGCTAGTTGGCTTTGACTTAAAGGCAGCTGGGGCAAGCAGTTGGCTCAATTTATTTTTATATAAATTTAAATTTATATTTTCGAGGCTTAGAGATGAAGTTTATCAAACAATGTCTGATATATTAAATATAGATATATGAGATATATATTTAGAGACATATAATATATACAGTGCAGCTCAGTTGAATAAGTTTCCTCTAAGTTTTTCATTGCATTATTCTAAGCGCCATACTCACTCATATGCAATATTAAAAACATTTTTATTTCATTTTTATGCCAAGGCGTATACTTAATATTTATAAGAATAAGGAAAGGAATGCTAATATGGTAAAAATCGTATTCTTCATTGATCGAAGCCTTGAAATTTTTTTTTTTTTTTTTTTTTAATTTTTTTTTACAAATAATTTGGTATGTAAACCTTTTTGGATATACCACAACAAAAAAGCAATATTTTCCTATATTCTTAAAATAATTGATAAAAATAATATAAAAAGCTTACAAGTCATTTCTTCTTCTGATTAATTTTTTATATAACAAAATTAATTTTATACAAGTCAAGCAGATAAAGCATTTAGCGAAATATTCAAACCTATTCAATTGAGCGTTACTGTATATGATAAACACAAATCAATAAAATTGGTTAATTTTTAAATGATTAAAAATATATTAAAAAATTTATATAAGAGATATATGTTTTGGGGAAAAAATCAAACCTATTCAGCTGAGTGTTAATATATGTAATAAATCAAATCATCAAAATTGGTAAATTATTAAGTGATTACAAAGGTATATAAAATTTCTTTATTATGTGATACAGTTATAGAAAGAAAATAGATTTACTAAGTCTCTAAAGAAATAACAGAAGTCTGCTCTCGACTTATTGCTATATGGAAATAATAATTATAATAATTGTAATACTATTGAGTAGTAGTAAAATTTTTGAGGAACTGCACTCACTTGAGAAACTGCACTCACTTGAGGAACTGCCCTCACTCTCAAATCGGAGCATATTGTTATAATCGCCATGCTGCAGTCATAGTCTACAGTCTTCATATATGGATTTGTCGTGTCATCCTTAACTCCAACAGGAGCTCAAAGTTTATGACAATAAAATCCACTTGATGTGCATTCGCACAGTTGCAACTTGTACTTGTTGAAAGTTCAGTGCGAGCGCAATAATTGGCCATTAGCCCACATGGAGAATGCTGCTCTTAAGCCATGTTCTCAGCTCTAAATGACATTTTGGCCAGTCGCCAAAATTGTCAACTGCAGCCACAGTCGCAGCCACAACGCTAATTGCCTCTAAGCGCTGATAATAAAAAACAATCAGAGATAAAACAATGGACTGCATCGCAGAGTGTCCCAGTCGCGCCTGATTCGTCTTTGGCCACATGTCTGTCATGTTATTTCGGAGTCATGAATTTATAATGCAATTTGCTAGATAACTTTTTTTTTCTTCTTCCTCGTCTCTTTGTTTTTTGCCTGCGCTGACAGAATAAATTATTAAATATTTCACAAGTCAACTAGTCGCAGTTATTTAGCCTGAGCAATTGGGCAAATATAAATATTTCTAGACAACAGGCGAAACAGAGTCTTTGGGGTTTGTGCTAATAAATGAGCATATAACAGCAAAATTATTATAAACGGAAGTTTTTTTTAAAGCAAGCAGCTTAAATGTTAGCCAAACTGAGCTTTATTTGCTGGAAAATGCACACACTGATTAAACAAATGACCTTCCACACACCTGCACTAATACACACACCTGGACATATGCACACATTTTCACACAAAAGGTGTGAAAATGTATGGCCCCTTCTCTCTTTCTCTCATTCTCTCTTACTCTTACCACATTGTATCTCTCTCTATCGCCTTCACACTCACACTTTCTATCTGCCTGTTTATCTGCACATCAGACGCCGCCACAGGCAACATTTTGCATTTCAGTAAAAGTGTCAAAAGAAAATTTTCATAATTTTTTGTAAATGCAACTGACAGCAAACTGATGATGATGATGATGATGATGGCGCTGACGACGATGATGACGTTGTCTGCTGTCTTCTATTTGGTTAGCAATTCAATTTCATTCATTCATTATTGCATTCAAACAAAGCGAGTTGATCAGCCTCGAGTCTATGCATATCTATTATAATATATTACATTCATATACATATATATATACAATGTATAGACACAGTATTCATATGCAAAAGAAAAAAAAAGTTCAGTCATACAAAACTTTATCACTAAATGCCAAGAATTTGTTGCTCACTTGTTTGGCTTTTTCGCGCAAATTGCTGTCAAGTTGACACCTTCGGCCGAGGACGCATTTTGACGACAGCCCGCAGGCTATTACACATACTCTAAGAGCTGGTTTCGTATCTTAGCTGAGCTAGTCAATTGGCTTGTTACTTAACATATTCTTAAATCAAATATTATTATACATATATTCCTTGGAATATATTTATGTAACAGTTAAGCTAGAAACGTTCTCAGGTTAACAGAGAAACTCTATATTTTTTTGAATATATTTTATTTGTAATTAATAATATTAATATTGAAGACAACTTCGATAACCTTTACGATATCATTCCTATAATAATATGGAATTTGCGTAAGTCTGAAGTAAGCAGCTCGATTTGGAACATGCTGAATTGGGCCGATTCAGCAGCACATTTTCTTGAAACGCTATCATATATCAATTATTGATGATGGTTCATATTTATAATTGTGGAATTCAATTCCAATACCATTTTTATTCAATTGTATCTAACATTTTTAAGAGCCTTTTAAGTCCCAGGCCACAGTTCTTGGGAAATAAAAGTAAAAAAAAATAAGAAAATATATAAAATATTATAATATAATATAAATATAAATATAAATATAAATATAAATATAAATATAAATATAAATATAAATATAAATATAAATATAAATATAAATATAAATATAAATATAAATATAAATATAAATATAAATATAAATATAAATATAAATATAAATATAAATATAAATATAAATATAAATATAAATATAAATATAAATATAAATATAAATATAAATATAAATATAAATATAAATATAAATATAAATATAAATATAAATATAAATATAAATATAAATATAAATATAAATATAAATATAAATATAAATATAAATATAAATATAAATATAAATATAAATATAAATATAAATATAAATATAAATATAAATATAAATATAAATATAAATATAAATATAAATATAAATATAAATATAAATATAAATATAAATATATATAAATATAAATATATATAAATATAAATATATATAAAATAAAAATGAATTTTTTTTAAATATAACTATAGTTTTACCCTTCAAATTTTATATAAAAATTAATATTCAATAAGACTCTGAAATTGTGAAAATGATTGATGCTTTTGAAATCGCTCATAGCAATTGGAAAACGTAGTTCTTTAAATTTGGACAGTTGTGTTACAAAATTTATTTTTATTTTCCAAGAGCAGAATCCACTTAACAAGTAATATTTTTAATTTAATTTTTTTTTTTTTTTAATTTTTAATATGATTAAAGAATGGAATACTGAAAAGTTCCTTTGTTTCACGAAAACTCAGCTCTTCAAATTTAGGCAGATTTTTTAAAAATCAAGCTGATTATTTTTAAATTCTAGGATCTAGGATCTTTTTTAAAATTAATATTTTTTAAATCATTTTTGTAATCCTCTAGAATCTTTTTTTTTTAACTTAATATTTTGTAAATAATTTTTTTCATTCACACTTACAATATATGCTGGCTAGGGTATTCAATATTCAACTTTTTTGTGTGTGTTCTGCTGATTTGTTGGTCTATGCGCGCAATCAACTTTAATGACTCACATGCGGCGTCAAAAGCAACAACAACGCACCTCGCTGATGGCCTTCAATAAAGCTTATAAATCAAAGCAGCAAAGCAACTCCCGCTGCCCGCCGCATCCTGCGCCGCAGTCATATTGATTGCTTCCTTTAGACACATGTAAAAAAGTTGCTGGGATAATTTTGGCAGATTTGTTTGAAGGCGTCTGTCCCACGTCGTGTCGTTGTCCTCGCTGCCCCACCTCAAATATATTCCACTGTTTGCTTGAAGGAAAAAAACCAATAGGTCTAGGTTACACGGAATGATATATTTATATCTTGGTAATATGCTTGAAAAATTCAAGCTAAATTTGAATTAATTTTGTCTAAAATAGGAATTTTGATTTAAATTTAAGTTTTTCATTTATTTAAATTAAGATGTGATAGAGCAGCTTCAGCTAGAACCATTTGTTATGCTTAAAGCTTAGCTTAAAGCTTGCATTCGCTCTGAATTGAAAAGCGAATCATTTGCGCAAAAATGACGAACAATAATTCAAGTGACTTCCGTGCAAATCAGACGCACAACAATCGTCAGTGGCTGGCAGTCCCCAGCAGTGCTGGGTCCCTCAGCTATTCCCACGACAGCAGCATATGAAATATTTGTTGGGTCGCGTGTGCTCGCCTGGGCTCCCAGGAATTTTCACTTTCCCCTGCAGTCGACTTCGATTCAGCTCCAGCTCTCTACTGCATTCCGGGCATTCGCATTTCTCCTGGCCAGACAAGGGCATGACAAAACAAAAACAAAAGCAAAAAAAAAAAAAATGGGGAGAAAAAACAACGAGCGTTGCGATGCACTAGGTGTGTGGGGAGTGTCGGGAAACAAAGTAAATTTATTGCTTTTGCCTCTAAAGTGAAACACAAAACGACTTCATTAAGCTATGTCGACTCTGCGGTCGGTGTGTGAGTGGATTCTAGAAGGCGAAAGCAAAGCCAAAAAACAAGGTTATATTTTCCTTTATTTTTTGCGTGAGCCCTCCAGATGGCTCTTAGGATAAACGACAAGAGATTCAGCGCGAGAGATAAACGTAATGCATGGACTCTTATTTCAGCACTAATTCGAATAGATGTGCTTCAAATGTTTTTAACGAAGTTAATTTTATCTTCTCTTTTTTTCGGAGGACATGTGAAAAATTGACAGAGCAGTGAGAGACTATAACTATATAGAAGTGTGCGCATTGCTCTCTTAAAATAAATGCAATTGAAATAATATTTATTTTTAATATTTTATATTTCATTTATATAAATCCTAAACGAGCCCTAAGATTCCAATTTGTATACAATTTGTATACCCTGAGCCCATTGAAAATGGGAAATCAGGGTATAATGTTTTTGTTGGATGTATGTAACAGGTAGAAGCAGGCGTGGCAGACCCCATAAAGTATATATATTCTTGATCAGGACGACAAGAGAAATCGATTTGGCCCTGTCCGTCCGTCTGTCCGTATGTTTCAACGTGCCGATTTCAGCTTCTATAAGAGCTAGAGATTTGAAATTTTTTTGTAGGTTCGTCTATAGCACGCGCAGATCAAGTTTATTTTAAAAAATCGATGACTGTCCACAATTAATTGTTATCGATTAAAAGCAAAATCGAAATTCAGTTAAAAAATTATATCTCGCCCATCTTTTAAGCTAGAGACACCAAATTTTATATTTAGCTTTATATGTATTTTATGCAATTTTGAATTTTGTTATATTTTGGATACCGGCCCCAAATTCCCCCGAATTCTATGAAAAACACAGATTCGACGGGGCTCAGGGTATCCCCTAGTCGGTCACGCCCGACTAGTGTTTCTTACTTGTTTTTTTTTTTTACATTTCCCATTCTTACATTTATTTTAAAGAGCAAAAAAACGGAGCCATGCATATTGAAATGATTTACATATTTTATTAATCTACAGTTCCATTCGAGAGGCAAACGAAAATTCGACACAAAAATCAATGCAGCAAAGGCTGAGAAGTGGAAAGTGGGAAGAGAAATATGAATCGATAGAGGGTTAGGTCAGGCAGGTTAGGGGCAGACAGGTATGCATTGCACTTTGTGCGACTATTAAAAATGCAATTGTTAAAAAGCCGCTGGCTGGTCCGGAGCTCAGCCAACTCGATTTGCTGTGATGCTGCAGCTGCTGCTGCTGCTGCTCTCTCTTTTGCAGCTGCCCTCATTGTGTCAAAGTGGTAAATTTGATGGGGTTAACGGGATGTGGGGTGGCTGCTGTGGCGGGTCTTGGCAATGGGTAGAGTTGGTAACTTTTAACGCCGTTAGGCCGTCAGCCGGACGGCCGGCCTGTCTGTTGTGAAAAGTCAAACGTCGAGTGCAGTTCTCGCGCGCTTGCATTGGGCAAAGTTTTGGGCCGTTGTGAATTTGCGAATTTAAAAATCAAATTGTTTGGTCGACGGCTTGCCACGGCTATCCCAGCGCGCGCCACGCGGCGCGTAACATTGCGGAAATAATGAATGAATGCCACACACGAATTGCCGCACACGACCTCCACTACGGGCTCTGGTCCAGCTGCAGCGTGACTCTGTGACAGCTTTCCATGTTGCACAGAGATTATGTCGATTACTAGACATACTCCAAATACAAATGGCCTGGAGCTCTTCACTAGTCCGTATCGCATGTTAATCAGAGCAGTGCATATAGCCCATATCTTTTATGTGATCCTGACAATATTAATACAAAACAAGTAAGAAACTCTAGTCGGGCGTGACCTACTAGGGGATACCCTGACAAAATATAACAAAATTTAAAATTGCACAAAATATATATAAAGCTAAATATAAAATTTGGTGTCTCTAGCTTAAAAGATGGGCGAGATATAACTTTTTAATCGATAACAATTGATTGGGGATAGTTATCGATTTTTTAAAATAAATAAATTTATCAAAATTTCAACTCTCTAGCTCTTATAGAAGCTGAAATCGGCGCCTTTAAATATACGGACGGACGGTCAGACAGACAGTTGGACAGGGTCAAATCGATTTCTCTTGTCGTCCTGATCAAGAATATATATACTTTATGGGGTCTGCCACGCCTTCTTCTGCCTGTTACATACATCCAACAAAACCATTATACCCTGATTTCCAATTTTCAATGGGTTCAGGGTATAAATATACAAACATTTATATTTTTTATTGTCGGTTAAATTGTCAATTACACAGATCAACAAAATGTTGCAGAAATTTAACGAACCAGACGCTGGCGAATTTAACTTAAGACTCACTTAACATTTATATATTTATTTTAATCTTGGTTATTCAATTTTGTTGACCAGTGTCAGTTGGCTTACCTTTGCTATAACTTAAGTTAGAGTTTCAGGGAAGCTTGATCTATCTACTGTGATTAAAGGTGCCTATTATTAGCTAGTCAAAGCTTCATTTTGCGTTACACAATCATGTTGATCAGTGTCATATGTATATGGAATATAACTTTCAGGTTTGATCAACTTGAAAACTTGACTTAATTGATGTGACTTGAGATAATGATTAGGTTTTATTTATTATTTTAATTATATTAATTAATTCTTTCTTCTATGAAGTATTAAATTTAAAACTTGATTGTCCAATAATTTTCTTAACATTTTTCAGCAATGTAATTTTTTTCTTAAATTCCGAAAAATATGTATTGGAAGAGAAAAGTTTTCAATTAAACAATTTATTTATAATTTTGAGTCTGGTATTTCAATGGAATATTGTATTATGGTTCTATTATTTTTATATATTTTAAGTTTCAATAAATTTCTTTTAAATTTATTTTGTTTAAGGTATAATATTTATTATATCCTAGATATTGTTCCGCAACAAATTTACTTCAATTTCTTTTTGAATTGTCCAACTCAATGTAAACTTTCCATATTAATTTGAATTGTTTTACTTGGTCTGCTCCTTGAGAGTCCTCAAATGCAATTCGCTGTGCACAATTGCAATTTGCTAATATGTTTGTACAATATAAATAATCTATATATACAGTTAAATCAAGTTTTCGCCTTTCTCTCCATTGTTAGACATTTTTATTTTCTTCTAGTTTGTTTTCTTTCCCCAAACGCAGAACTCGGCGTGCTTTAAAGTTGACTGCAAATGCACATTTACACAAAATGTAGATATATATACATTTATATATATGAAATATTAGTGGGGAAAATATAAGTAGTGGAGCAACAGCCATTGCATTGCGAGTGGAGCACACAAAACAAGCGTAACGACCAAAATAAAAACTTTCAACATAAAAATTTCAATGACAAAACTGCAGTTGGCAAAATTTGCGCGCCATTTCGGAAACACTTAAAAGTTTTTGTTTCTCTTTTCCTTTTTCATTTTTTCCATATTTTTTTCTTTTTTGTATATTGTTCATTTTTCAATTTTTATTTAACGGCAATTGTCGGAACGTTTCAGACGGTGAATATTTTTAAAATGGCGCCGCAATTCAAATGCAATAAAATTTATTGAATTACTCAAAATGGAAATATATTTCTATTAGAGGCACATAACGATAATATGACTTTTATAACTGTGAATTGCCTAATAGGGAAGTTCCTTTATTTTAATGATATTACATTAAAGAAATAGCATATGTGTAAGGAATATGATATCGGACATTTCTTTTTGTGAAAGTGAAAGTCAAGGGAAAGCATTTTCTTTACACTCATATGCTCTTTATAAATATATTCATATTCCTAATAGATCTTTGTGGATTAATGAATCACAATAGGTACAAAAGGATGCATTTGAATGGATCATTTAGTTTTGTATTCTTCACGGTTCAGCCCTTGAAGATTTATAGATAAATAATTCGACTAACGTGTTTTTATGTGCTGAAAACTGTGGAACTTTCATTTCTGTTTGTTCTTCTTCTATCTTCTATTTTCAATCTTCTATCTTCTATCTTCTATGCTCTATTTTCTATATTCTATATTCTATATCTATATTCTATATTCTATATTCTATATTCTATATTCTATATTCTATATTCTATATTCTATATTCTATATTCTATATTCTATATTCTATATTCTATATTCTATATTCTATATTCTATATTCTATATTCTATATTCTATATTCTATATTCTATATTCTATATTCTATATTCTATATTCTATATTCTATATTCTATATTCTATATTCTATATTCTATATTCTATATTCTATATTCTATATTCTATATTCTATATTCTATATTCTATATTCTATATTCTATATTCTATATTCTATATTCTATATTCTATATTCTATATTCTATATTCTATATTCTATATTCTATCTTCTATCTTCTATCTTCCACCTTCCATCTTCTATCTTCTATATTTCATTCTTCTTACATCTTCTCTCTCAGTGAAACACTTCACATCTGATTTGACCAAAGTCTGATCGAATTTATGAAATTAAGTCGAACTTTTTGAATACCTTACGTAAATAAAACAAATTGAGGAGCATCTCGCAGAAGGCCAGTGGCAAATGCATTCAGAAGCTACAGAGCTTCTACGAGACACTCAGCCGTGTTTATCTAGCCGGGCAGATTATTAACGAGGCCCGTCTACGGCTGACGACGATTTGTGCGAGGGAACTAGAAGTTGACGCCCTTTTAAGTGGTCAACAGATAGAAGAGTGCGATGTGCGATGGGCGATGTGAGATGGGGGCATTAAGGTAAAGGGAGAATGGGTTAACCCACCACGTCGCACGCTCTTTGACCTCGTTTAATTTATGCGTTGCAGCCAGAGCTTAGAGGCGATTGCGACGGCGACGGCGACTCGATAATACATAATACCAAAGGCGATTACACTAATGGTGATTGGCTTTGTGCTTTACGAGTAGAACCTGCTTGGCAGCTAACGGTGGCAACTTTTGCCTAACTGTTGATCATCAGCCAAGTCGTGTGTCTGCTGCGCTCTTGTCTGTCACCAAATTGCGCCCCTGCTACTTATTTCTCGTTGTTGGATTGTGTTTTTTTTTTGGCTACTTTGTAGCCAACTACTTATAAAGTCGTGACGAAGTCATTGACTGTTTGCGGCTCGCTTGGCATTTGCATAGAAATGCAATTTTCTGGGCCCCAATCTCTTCGTTTCTTCTCAAGTTGAAGGTGGAGTCGGAAGCTCTATAGCTGCTGGCAGTCGCCAAGTTTCTGCTGCACATAATTTTCGGCTTAGAAAGTTATACAACAAACACACACACATAGAGAGAGGGAGAGAAAGGGAGAGAGAGAGAAAGAGACACAAATTGGCCTGCGCTGCGAGTCGAAATCGATTTTGGCTTCTTAAGCCAAACCATTTAACAGTTTATCCCCAGCTGACAACTGGACAGCGCTATCGCAACGGATATCTCTAGGCGAATTCTCTAGTAATAGCGGCGACAACTTGTTTAATCATAAATTCCATAAGTAATCCAAGCCATGAGAGAGCAGTGTAAGCTTGAAGATATCTTGAAAATGTTGAAGCGGACGCGGAATATTTAAAAGTTTACAAATTAAATCTTTAGTAAACTATATTATTTACCAATAGCTGTAGATCTTAATAGGTGTGTGTAGAGCAGGTCGATTGTTAGGCTGCTTGGAGCTTAACAGTATTTGACAGTAAAAAAAAAATAAATAAAAAATAAAAATTATATATATAAATATAAAAAATTTGTTAATATATATATATATATATATATATATATATATATATATATATATATATATATATATATTTTTTTTTTTTTTAATTTTTATTTACTGTTACATTTTTTTTACTTCAAGTATTTTAGCAATATTTAAATTAGGTTTTTATTGGTTTGACAAATTCAACTACCTAATATTTTCAATAATAAATTGCTTCAATAAAACAAATATTCGACACTAAAAAAAGTATATATATAAATGTAAAAAAATAATTAAATATATTTTTATATTTTTTTTTACTATCAAATATTTTTTACTTCAAGCAATTTAACAATATTTAAATTAGATTTTTATCCGTTCGAAAAATTTAACTATCTAAAATTTTCATTTAACAAACCAAATAATACTTAAAACTTAAACAATTTATTTGTAATTTTGAGTCTGGTATTTCAATGGAATATTGTATTATGATTCTATTTGTATATATTTTAAATTTCAATAAATTTCTTTTATGATATTTTACTATAATATGAAGCTGTAATGCTTGCTTTATTGAGTGCAAGTATTGAAATATGATCAAACTTAGGAAATCACTCTCGTTCAATTTGCCAAAGGCAACACGATAATATTGCTTTCAGATCCATTTTAAGGATGTTGAACTGCTGTCAACCAGACTCAAAATAAAGGAGTTTGATCCCTGTGCCGCTGGAGCGTAATTCTTCCCCGATTTTCTCTTCTCTTAATATATTTTTGAAAAATTTAAAAATATATTTGGTTGTTTAATTCCGTGAACACAGAGGATATATTTTTTATTTTGTTTTGAATACTATATTTATGTGCTTATACCCTTGTGGAAGCTACAAAGCCATCGACTGCGGCAAGTAGTTTAGGAGGCGTGGCACCAAATTGCTCTGAAACGGTGCCAGGACCTCATCGACTCCTTGAAACGCAGATGCAAGGCCGTATTAAAAAGCAATGGATATACAACTAGGTATTAAGCCAAAAACAAATGTTATAAATATAAAATATAAAGTTAGACTAATGTTAAACAGTTTTTTTTATTTTTGTTAACCGCTTTTGTTCTTGTGAACAGCTCAATCTTAGGAGTTTTCTCCTTCTCAGGCCCTGAAGTGCACATATTCTAAGTTTGTAACAAAAAAAGCATCTAATTAATAAGAATTGATGCTAATCTTAATAATTGTATCAAATTTTTTCTAAAATATTGTGTTTATCACTAAATTGTGATGTCCAACATTCAGTGCATTCAGTGCACTCTCATTCTACTGAACATAGTTGTATATTGTATTGGCGATGTCAGTCTGCCCATCCAGCTGTCCGAGTCTGTGTGTCAGGTGCAAAATACAAAAAAAAAATAATTTGAAACAAGTCAGCAATGTTGCATGTGTCCATTGCCTATTGCCCCGATGCGAATGAATTTTCCTATGCATGGACAGTCGTCGGCTGTAGGCGGCTATTTGCAGAGATTTTCATAAATTTAATTGGAAAACTTGCTTAAAGGTCAGACGAAATGTTGAGCTCGTTCCATTTGCGAATTTCCTTTGTGTTTTATTTGCGATGAGTCAACAACAAAATTTTTTGGTGGAACTTTCTTGGACTTGGACCCTTTGCTCCATTGGCGAGCGCCTTGGGCTATTTTCTTTTTTGGTTTTTGGCTTTTTTGTCGATTTAGTTTCTTTGCCTTAGTTGCTGTTGTTATTGTTGCTGCTGTTAACAAAAAGTTAAATTTATTTAGTAATCAGCTCGGTTTGTCTATTTATTTGATTGGCTTGCGCTGTCGATAAAAGCTTTTGCATTGAACCATTCACTCTTTGGCGCAGATCTACCTCAAGGCATGCTTCTTCTTTGTTTGTTTATTCGTTTGATAGCATATATAAGATTCAGTTTGAGTTTTGTACTCTTAAAAGTTCATGTAAGTTCAAATTCGCACAAAACTCCAATCAATTTGAAGTGAAATGGATTAAATTATTTTTTGTTTTTGGATTTTTTTTTGGCATTTATTTATAATATTTGCTGCACTCATTTTGAGTAAATTTATTAAGGCTTTTTTAGAGAAATATTTTATATTATTTTATTTTATTTTATTTTTTTTTTAATTAAAAATGAATCTAATTGATATTCGTGCATAGCAGAAAATGCTTTCAGTAGTTTAAATAAATAAATAAAAACATTCTATTTGAGAATTGTTTTTAATTTAATTTAATTTTTTTCAAATTGACATTAAAGCTGAATTGAAAAATTTAGAGAACAATTTTTTATTATTATTATTTTTATTGTATTTCTTTATATTATTTTTTTCATATCTTTCATTTGGGTTTTAGGTAATTTAGTTAAATTAGACATAATTTGGAACTAAGAGAAAATTGAAATATATTTTAATTCCAATCAAATTTTCGATTTCAAATTTCCCCATTTTTCTCCTTTTTTTTTTTTGTAAATTTTAAAGCCAAAATTGAGGCTGCAAAGCGCGAGGTGAAAAGGGCGACACAAATGTTGGCTAAAAATTAGGCACGAATTGTGCGCAATTTGTCGTGGCCTAAACTAACACACACACACACACACACATACATAAACACATGTGGGCTAACAGTTGCAGCACTCGACAAGCTTTTGGCTGGAGGAGGGCCAATTGCGGGGCTCAGCTAATTGTTGCAGCGCTCGCGGCAGCTTTGCGGTCATTGTGTGTGTGTGTGTGTGCACCTTCCTGCTGCCAGCTGTCAGCAACTCTGGTCCACCCACTTTTTACAGTTTCGCTTCTTTTTTTTTTTGTTTTTGTTAATTGCCAGGATTTTCGCATTTTGCATTTTGCATGAACTTAAGCTGGAAACAGAGCCGCGTGGACAGCAGACAGCCCACACCGAGCCCACTCCGGCTCCCCTTTTGGCATTAGTTGTGTCCTTAGCATTTGAATGCGCATGAAATGCCTTTCGACTGGTTCTGCCAAGTTTCTTGGCCCATCTAATCGACTTCTAATTGCTTTAGCTCTTACCAACAGCCGCAACGTGGCCACACCCGATGTCCGACGCTCGACGCTCCTTGCAATTATTAGGTAAACCAGCTCAAATGCAAATTTGATGCGTTTCAAGAGTCAAAACTCAAAATTAATTGAAATCATTGTGATTATTTAAACATTTATGCGCAAAAGTTTACAAATTTATCAGAAATTTCGTCTAATCTACATTATATATTATTTACATAGTTATGTGAAAAAATATATAATATATAAATATATCAAATACAATTTATTCTAAATAAATATAAAATATTATATATTTAAATATATCAAATACAATTTATTATAAATGAATGTATAAAGTCCACAAATGAATCAGAAATTTGGCATAATCTACTATATATATTGCTTACATAGTTATGCGAATTAAAAATAAATATATAATATAAAATATAATAATGTATATATTATAGCTTTTTGCTTTAGATCGAGCCTTCTGAAATTTAAATAAGACTAAAATACCCGCAAAGTTGATATTTTTGGGATATTCCTTATGTGTATGTGCACATAAATATTGCTGAAATATTCGGTTAACCGCCATATATATAATTATAATTATATATAATTGGTCATATAAAAAATCTATGTAATTATAATTATATATAGATAGCTACATTTCAATCCTATATAATTGTAATTAAATATATGACTAATTCAATATTTCAGCATTTAAGCTGATTTAGATTAAGATCGTAGATCTTGGAGCTTTTTTGAACTCATTTTATAGACTTCCAGCTTTCAATTTGATGATTTTCAAGAATTCTGAGCATTTACTTGCTTGTTTTTTACTTTTAGGCATTAAGTCCACATAATATTAGGTCATTCATTAAGTAATTTAGCATTTTGTAGAGCAATTTAAGCAATAGATATAAAATTCAAGTTAGTTTTGGTCATCAAATGCGTTGGGCTCAGCGATTTTTGGCTCACATAGTCGAGAATCGAAATTCGATCTTTGATTTCTTTAAAAAACTAAATTACTAATGTTCCCAAAATAACTTTTTTCTTAAAAAAACATTCATATTGTGGCTTAAAAAAATAATTGGTAACTGTGCTTGCTAAATTGAGCGAGATATTTAGAATTGAGCTCGAATGCGCTATCCTAATAAGCCACTTTAAGCAGCTTTTTTCCCAAGAATTTTTAAAAATATTTCCTGGAATTTTTCAGAACTCAATCTTTTTTCATTTTCAAGAGCATATAACAGAGTCAAACATTAAATATAATTAGATCGATATGTCGAACGATATAGGAAATATTCAACATTAATGGACTAAAGGAAAGGGAGCGCTATCTTCATGATATATAATCTATGATGCCTTAAAACATGTATATTATAATAATCAAATCATGATATCAAGCACACACATACATATATACATATATAGACATGTATGTGTGTAATCCCATCCCAGGAGCATCTCCAAGGTGTAGGCCTATGGCAGCACTTCGTGTATTGGCATGCTGCCAAGCTTAGCCAATATGTCTATGCACCTGGCTCACCGAGCGGGCGAGAGATTAGATTTGGCTGCGGCAGTGGGCGTGGGCGAGGCAATGAGTGGCACGGCAAGGCCAAGGCAGTACATGAAAAGAAATGCCGCTACGCTCGCTCCTCGCTCGCTAATAAACCGTAATAAACTGCCATCCTCTGTCGGCTGTCGGCCACGTTCTGGGGTGCAGCCAAGCAGCCTTCTTGGTCTTGGTCTTCTTCTCTCGGGTCTCTCGGGTATCCCAGGCATACGACAAACATTTAATCTGCACACACAGACACGCGCTTCAACTTAACAGCAACAGCAGCAGAAGCAGCAGCGGCAGCAGAGGCATTTTTCCCCAACTGAAGCAACTCAAACAAAACAAAACAAGTAAGAAAACTCTAGTCGGGCGTGACCGACTAGGGGATACCCTGAACCCCGTCGAATCTGTGTTTTTCATAGAATTTGGGGGAATTTGGAGCCGGTATCCAAAATGTAACAAAATTCAAAATTGCATAAAATACATATAAAGCTAAATATAAAATTTGGTGTCTCTAGCTTAAAGGATGGGCGAGATAGAATTTTTTAACTGAATTTCGAGGCCGGGAAGACTTTTGTAAAAATTATGCTCCTTCTTTGGCGCTTTGGCAAGGTAAACGCACAGAGTATGATTATGAGATCACTTTATGTGACGTGCTGGCTGGCAGGACCCAAGCTGCGCCGTGTCCTGGCTGCCTGGCTGTCTGCCTGCCTGCCCGTGTGTCCTGTTGCACGGCGTCCTGCCATGGGCTTTAATAAAAATAAATGTTACTTGTAATAATTTCTTGCACGTCGCTTGCAATTTCCACGCCGGCTTTTTGTTTTATTTTTCGTATTTAACGTCGCTTTGGCCTCGCGTCGCGACTTCCCGTCTGCGTTGGCAGCTCCCTGTTTGATTGTGGTCCGATGTCGAGTCAATGTTTGGGGCGTCTGCGTCTCTCCCACACTCCCCCACTCTCTCTCTGTGTGTGGAGTGCATAAAATATTAATAATTGCACGCGTGGTGGTAATGAAAATACACACACAGACGAAGAGAGAAGAAGCTAATGCATACATTTCGGGTTAATAATGTGGACATAAAGGCACCACGTTGCTGTTGCTGCTCCCGCCCTCCTCCCAGAGCATAATCAGCATCATGATGCGAACTGCTTTAGCTCACCTCGCTGCAGAGCGAAGAGTGTTGCTCCATGTGGCTCGCTGGTTACCTCAGCTCCTCGTGCATTGATTGAAACGCAACAGAAGAGATACTCGAAATATCGGCACGTAATTAGGACTAACTTAACCCGGCAATAGATTGATCGATTAGGTTTGACTATGAAATGAAATGTCCACTGAAATTCTTGGCAGATAGCTCGAATTCTTTCCAACTATTCGAGATTCTAAATTCCCAATTTCAGGTCATTTTTATACCCTGAGCCCATTGAAAATGGGAAATCATGGTATAATGTTTTTGTTGGATGTATGTAACAGACAGAAGGAGGCGTTGCAGACCCCATAAAGTATATATATTCTTGATCAGTACGACAAGAGAAATCGATTTGGCCCTGTCCGTCTGTCCGTCCGTCTGTCCGTATGCTTGAACCCGATTTCAACCCGTATAAGAGCTAGAGACTTGAAATTTTGTTGTAGGTCAGTTTATAGCACTCGTAGATCAATTTTATTTTTAAAAAATCGATAACTATCGCCAATTATTTGTTATCGATTAAAAACAAAATCGAAATTCAGTTGAAAAATTATATCTCGCCCATCTTTTAAGCTAGAGTCACCAAATTTTATATTTAGCTTAATATGTATTTTATGCAATTTTGAATTTTGTTATCTTTTGGATACCGGCCCCAAATTCCCCCAAATTCAATGAAAAACACAGATTCGACGGGGCTCAGGGTATGCCCTAGTCGGTAACGCCCGACTAGAATTTTCTTACTTGTTTTTCCTTGTGACTAAATTTTATTTATATTTTTTTTTTTTTCTGTTTATTAAATAATTAGTATTGGAAGCTAATGAATTCCTTGGCTATTTCAGCGACAAACCCATTTTTGGTCCAACTGTGACTTGTGTGATTAATGTCTGTTCCCTAAAGAGGGCTCTGCATTTGTCCATCTAGTTAGACTCGGAGCTGCAGTATTTGGAAATTCTGATGGAATGAAAGCTTCTAGATTCCTTATCAGTCTTCTAAGGGCAGTCCAGCTCTAAGGTATATAGATTCATTCATTCATATATATTTATTATTAAAATAAAAACATATTTGGCTAGTCGGGAGTGATCGACTAGGCGATACCCTGAGCAGCGTATCCAACAACTGTTTCAAGTATTGCCTCTATTATTAGTTTAGTTTAGATTAAGTGCTATGCTCGTTTACAAGAAAGGAAAGAGTATATTGGGGGTATATAAAGGGGTATTTAGAAAGGGTATATAGAAAGGGTATATATGCATTGAGTAGCATTGTAAGAATGTAGGAATATTTACAAAGTTGTGCAAGCTCAAAGCGCTCTTGCGGTTAGTGTGGTCCCAGCGACAGCACCTGCCAGCGCTAATTAAGAACAGGAATTGTAAGGAATATATACATATATATACTACCTATATATATATATATTGTGTGGCTGCTCCTTGAGAGTTTGTTAATCCTTGATGAATCCCTTTTTTGGCGCAGCTGCTGCAACTGACGCTTATTGGATGTTCACTAATCACATTCGTTGGCCTTTTGCTTGCTGAGGTCAGTGAACTTTATAAGCTCTATGCGGGGGACTGCTAATTGGTGGGGCAGGCAGGGGCAGGGGCAGGCAAGCGAAAATCACAGCTTGGAGCCCTTTTACTTTTGATAACGACCTTGAACTGTCTGTCGCCAAAGTGTCGCGCATAGCTGAGGACAGCAACAACAACAATGACAGCAGTAGAAGCAGCAGCAGCAGCAGCTCTATAAAACTTTTCTGCTTTTGTCAGTTTCACTTTTCGTGTTTTTCACCCATTTTCTCAATTTATTTTGAATTGAACTTCGAAGTGCAACGAATTCGACTTGTCCTCAATGTGCAGCAGCTCGAGTTATGGCTGGATATAGTTAGTTGTTGTTGTTGTTGTTGCTATGCGACTTGAGACTGGGTTGATAGTGACTCCCCCAGGCTCGAAGAATCTTGATAATCTAATCTTATCATATTTTCTTACAACTATTAATATCATCTAATATAGCAGGCATTTAAGGAGTTTTCATTTTAAATAATAATTTTCATTTATTTTATTATTATTTATTTATTTTATTATTATTTTATTATTATTTATTTATTTTATTATTATTTATTTATTTTATTATTATTTATTTATTTTATTATTATTTATTTATTTGTTGCGCTTTCTTTATATATATATATTTATATATAAAGCTTTTGCTACAATTTTTTTTAATATATACAGAGGTTAGCTATTGAGGCAACTGAGATGATTTAGTTAGCTTTTTAGTTAGTTTGGAATTTTCGGTTTTTTTTAATTACGATTTACAGTCAAGTGAATAACATTATGTGGGATGAGGTTGATCAAAGCTATCCTTAGTTTGTTCTCCTTTCAAAATATTTACAACTTTGTAGAACTTTTTCTAAAGTATTTCCATCAAGCTTTCACAGGGAGAAGTGCAGTATTTGTACTCTATAATAGCTGTTAAAGCTTTGATAAAGCTTCAAGAAAGCTCATCGAATTCGCTTGAGCTTGAGGGTTGCGAAATTGGCTTCGCAGCTGCTTTCAATTAAGCTCATTTTGCATGCAATGGCAACTCTGGTCTTGAGCCAGCCAATCGTACTAAGCAGCAATATACTCCTTACACTACAGGAACGAGTTCCTTCATTCATTTTGAATTATTTAAGGTAGCTAAAAATTTTCGAAGTTAAAATGCTGAAAAAAAAAGGTTATAAAATTATTATATATTCATCATCAACTGCAATAATTTAAATTTTTTGCATTTATATATATGGTATATAAATTTTTATTATTATAATTTATATATGTAGTATATAAATTTATATTATTATAATTTATATATTTATATAAATGTATATATATATTCATTTATATATATATTTATTTTTTATTTTTATAAATTTTTGTTTTTTTTTGTTGACTAATTTATCGTATTTATTAATAAAATATAACAGAATTTATTACACTTCCTGTGTATAGGCTTGTTCTAGTTGACTAAAGCTTTTTATTTATTTGTTTTTTTTTTCTTTTCAATTTCTGACTCTCCCTAATTCGAACTGTTACAATGGTATTAGTGAGAGAGAGTTTGTTGTCGAAATATTATCTGTATGAGTAGAAATATTATCTGTGGCTTAGTTGCACGCCTGCCATTTCTTGCTTGTATTCGCGAGAGAGAGAAAGTGAAGGAGAGATATAAAGAAAGATGAATGTTGTCGAGCATAGTGTCGGGCATTGCCGTGCGTGAGTGTGAGTGAGATGACTACTTAGACCATTCAGACCGATAATTATCAGTGGATGAAGAGAAGCGACTAGAAGTTATATTGCCTGCTGATCGGAATTTTCTTGTTTTGGGCGTGGCAACTAAAAGCTGAATAAACGCATTTTTCTTAAGCAGTTTAAATTTGTTAGCAAATAATTAAAAAATAGCTGTAAGTCGGTCAAGTGACCTGCTCGGCCGGCCTCAAGCCTGAGCACACGATTAACCTCGATTCCGACACGCACACCTCAGCTGCATGTGCAGTAAATAAAAACGTATTTAGTTAGTTGCTCTTTCCCCATAGAACTGCAAATGAAGAGCGCAGCTCGAAGCAAACAAAAGCCAGCAGCAGTCGATAGACGGAGGGGGGGAGGGGGGTGACAGGGCAGGCGACGCTTATTGCGTTGCGGAAGTGAGAGTAGTGCATACATATATCGCTGACTCTTCTCTTACTCACTCACACTCATGTAGCGTCGGCGCTGCTGATTTCATCTGCTTCAATTAAGTTGGTTTATTTGATTTAATTGTTTTCAGTGTATGCCCATCCCTATATATTTATAAATAAATCAATATAATAATAACAAAGGTCGCCATTTTATTATATATTCCATTCGACTTAATAATATTTTAATATAAGCATTTAACATTTTATAATATTTATCTAATCAAATTATCTATCTCTCCAGGTTGATCTGCTGCTTGACATCCTTCCAGGAGCGCACTCGAGATATATCTAAAAATAATTTTAAGCTTTTATTAAAATATGTAAAATAAATGTAAATATTTAATAAATAATAAATAAAAATATTATTTAAACAATGAAATTCTCGCTTTTTTATTTTGGAAATAAAATTTGAAAATACATCTAAAATAATTTTAAGCTTATATTAAAATATGTAAAACAAATTATGTAAATATTTAATAAATAATCAATAAAAAATATTATTTAAACAATGAAATTCTCGCTTTTTTATTTTGGAAATAAAATTTGAAAATAACGTGTTGTAAATAATAATAATAAATACGTGATGTAAATATTTAATAAATATTTAATAAAAAATATTATTTAAACAATGAAATTCTCGTTTTTTTTACTTTGGAAATCAAATTTGAAAATAACGTGCAAAAATTGTGAGCGAAAACGACGAATTCGTCGTCCAAAATCGGTGTGAAGTACTAGGCAAACATAAGTGGACAGCAGGGTGAAAAATGTTATTTAACAGAGCCTTGGTAACTAACATAGTTGAGTAATGTTAGTTAACTGTTATACCTGATCTCAAGCAGATTGAGTGATGTTAAGTCAACAACTGCGGGGCAGCTGCACTGAGCCAACTTCGGCTGAGGCAACAGGCAAACAGAAATGAGCACCAAGTAAAAAATGTTACTTAACATAGCACTGTAAACTAACATGGTTGCGTACTGTTAACTAATAACGGTAACGGTTATACTGCATATACACGAAATTGAGTGATTTTAACATGCGAAACAAAAGCAAACTTAATAAATAAATGTTATTGTCAATTTTCAGTAACAATAAAATCGGCAAGGAGCCGAAAAGCATCGAAAAATATCGAAAAACTACTGCAGAGCAACAGGCAATCATAATCGGCTGCAAGACGTTGCGCTCAGTTCAATCATTAGAACAGTTCTTAGCTCAGCTTCCGAGAGAGTGTGTAAAGTAGGAGCGAGTAAGCTAATTCCCACGCTCACACTAGCTGCACTGCTCGCACCAGGCACAAGCGTGCATAAAGAGTTAATACAACGGGATCAGCAATAAACGACAAGCAGAGACTATTAACTACCCCTCCCGCTCAGACTAACAAGCATGCTTACTTATCTCTCACTCTGCATTGTACCATACATACGAATATGCAATCGACTCACTTGCACTTATGTGAATGCTATGCACTCTTCTTGCACAGCAATGTATTAAAACGGAATCGCCAAAAAGCGATCCCAGACTATATCTGACTCATTCGCACATGCATATTAATCGCGTCTCTCGCTCTATCATACGAATTATCTTCGTATGCATAACCTTTGCTATTTGCGCTGGCACACAAAAGCAAAACAAAAGCAGAATGAGTCAAATGCAGCGCTTGCCGAAATGTGTGTGTGTGTGAGATAACTCCGTTATTCCTGCTTTACTCTGCTTTTCGGCGATGCCGCGCAAAGAGAGTGCGAATGTGGGATTACAGCGCTAGCAGAAGGTGCTTATATGAAGCGTAGTCTGCATGGGCGGCAACTCACTCTCAATTATCTTTCTTTGTTCTTTGTTCATATATGTGTGTGCGACGGTGATGGCTGGAGTGTGCTAAGTTTACAGCCGCGATGATCGGCTCTTGTTTGCAGTTGCATTTGTGTGCTTGCACAGTTGAGTAAGGAGAGCGGCTGATTATGTGCGCGAATGAGTAAGCATACATACATACATATATATTCAGTGTAACTCAGAGCGTATAAAAGTTTTCTCTCTCACTATCTCTGAAGGAAGTGGGACGCAACAAAGTGAGGGAGAGCGAGAAAGGAAGAGTGGCTATTCATTAAATTTTATGGAGCAACAACAATGTCGCCATGCAAATAAATGTGGTCCACATTAGTCGGGCACTCGAGCTACTTGGCTAGCAATTCTGCTTCCTGTTTTCATTTTCAGTTTTGTTTCATTCAGCTTTTGTCTGTCAGCGCTGTATGTCGAGTGTTTAACTCACTCTAAATGGGCCAAAGTGCAACAGTTCATCATAGCTAGTTGCCCCTGTACCTCACTCGTTGCCTCTGTGCACTTGATGCTGCCTCGGGCCGTGCACCTCAATGGCGGCTTTTAAGCCGTTTATGGTTTTGCAATTATACTAACTATTGGCCCTAATTGAAACGGCGCACAGTTTGGCCGGCCTTTCAATTAAATTAGGGGAAATCACTTCCAGGTAATTGCATTTGTGGCTCAAGGTGGGAGCGATGCGTGTTTATCCTTTGAGGTATTTTTTTCGTGTGCAATTAAATAGCTCATTTAATGAGCTAATAAAATTCATTCAATTCTAGATTTTGTTGGAAACTTTAAGAGAAAGAAAAACATTGGTGTTAAGGTCTAGTAGCAGGGCAAGGTATTCAGGTTTTTTTTTGGCTAAAAGTCTAGTAAACTCTTTAATATAATATCAAAAATTTTAGGAAATAAATAAATGTAAGTGATATGAAGACTATTGTTGATAAAAACATTATTTCGTAGTTTTTGTTTTATTTTCTTTTAATTATTATTTTTTTTACATATCCAATATATATTTAAATTTATATAAATCTGGTAGCATCTGTTTTGCGCCCATTCTGAATTTGACTTTGATGCTTAAATAAAAGTATCCAACACCAAAATTTTTTTTATTTTTTTTATAAAAATTTAATTTTATTTTATTGTTTAATTATAATCTGTCGTATTTGACAATAAATAATTTTTATGAAAAAAAAACTAATTTTTATATTAATAAATTTTATTAGATTTTGGCAAAATTAATATTGGCTTTTTCACCTGTGTAAGGCCTATTTATTATATCGTCAATTCAAATAAATAAAATTCCTATTTTTTCAAGTCATTCCAGCTGCCTGCATATTTCAAAGAAATTACGAAAAACAAGTAAGAGTGCTCTAATCGAGACGGCTCGATTAAGAGATACCCTGAACCCTGTGAGAGCTGTTACTAAAATCATTTTACGCTTATTTTATATATACATTGCATATAACGCATGCACACATAAATACACAGTTATGCGTAGGCATAGGGGTGGGAATGTTACATATTTTTGGTACCTGCTGACCCTTTTAGAAATCTGAAGTTGGCAGCTAAAAAAGGGCATAATTGGAATTTCCTAGTGTTTATGCGTATCGCGAATGTCGCACACAAACATATAAACGAACTATGCGTACACACATACATGCACAGTTATGCGTAGGCTCGCGCTCTGCTTACTGCGCAGTTTACGCAGCGGCTGCACTTGGGCTGCAATATGAGCATTACTATGGAAAATTGATTGTTGAATAACTTTTTTTCTGCTTGGACTTTCTTAATGAAACTTTCAGAGTAGATTAAGATGGTACATATGTTTGTATTTGCCAAAGCACAAGTCGCTAGTATTTGATATACGACTTCTGGAGAAATTTGCAAATTTTGGGGAAATGGGGGCCAGTATCCAAAATCGAAAAATGACAAAATGTGCGCATTTATTACAGTAACATACACCACAAATCTGAAGTATTTAACTTCTACGGTTATAGAGTTACGCATGAAAAACTAAGTCAAATTATCGATTTTTATCGATAATAAGGAAATGGGATGAGTTATCGAAAATTAAAGATAAACTCGTTAAGCGTATGGTATACACGAGTATTCATGCCAAATTTGAAGTCTCTAGCTTTTGTAGTTTCGGAGATCTAGGAGCTTCTACGGACGGACGGACGGACGGACGGACGGACGGACGGAAGGACGGACGGACAGACAGACGGACAGGGCTCAAACAATTTCTCTTGCCGTCCTGATCAAGAATATATATACTTTATGGGGTCTGCCACGCCTCCTTCTGCCTGTTACATACATTTTCACAAAACCATTATACCCTGAATTCCCATTTTCAATGGGTTCAGGGTATAAAAAGTTAATATTTCTGTTAAATTTTTTAATATTTAAATAAAAATAAATAAAATTCCTATTTTTTTCTAATCACTCCAGCTCTTTGAATTTTTTCAAAGAAAATGTGAAAAGAAAGGGAGAGAGAGGGAGGATATAATTGCTGCCGAAGCAGTTGCAGCTTTTGCCTAATGCAGCACACACACACACACTCACACACATACACACACACACCCACACACTCGTGCATAGCAGTTAAAGCGCTCACAGCGCAGAGATACACACAGCTGTCAATTGCACTTTTGAATGGATAATTCGTGCTACACGGCTTTATTTTTGACATTTGTTGCTCAACGTAATCTTGCCCAAGCTCGCGCTGCCGCTGCCGCTGCCCCCAGCCGGCGCCGCTGGCCCACGTCTTTGCCATTGACTTGCCTGAGCAATCCTTGAAAATGTGCGCAAAGGCTTAGGCACAACATAGCTGTGTGTGTGTGTGTGTGTGTTAACATTACACGCAAGTCAAATAAAATTCTGCACTACACAAACACGCACACACACACACGCACACACACACACACGCACTCGCACTCACTTTGGCACTCACTCACAAAATGGCGGCGCATAAAAAGCGCCTTTAAAAATGCGCTCAGGAAATTGTTGCATGTGACATTTTGCGCTGCCCGCCCAGCAGGGGCATCACAGCTAGCCCAAGCACTTGGTGACAGCAACGACAAAAGCTAGAAATATAAGTGCTTGCTGTACTCTTCTTATGCTTCTAAGCGAGGGTAGTTTGTCACGTTGCTGGCGCATAGAAGTAGATTGAAATATATGTATTTTTTATTTAAAGATTTTAATAAATAAAAATAAAATAGAAAAAATAAAATAAAAATTATATTTAATGTTTTTTTCTTTTATTTGGTGTAGAGTATTTCTGCTTCGCTGTGTTCTCTTTTCGATTTTTATTTGCAATTTCTTGTTACACGCTGCTAGCTTTGGCATGCGCCTCGCTGGCTCACTCTCTCTCTCTCTCTCTTTCTTTCTCCCTGCCTGACTGCCGCTCTTGCTGCCTGTGTGTGTGTGTGTGTGTGGGTGTGTTTGTAAGCGTGCGGTTTTTGTAGTTGACACACTAACACACACACACGCACACACAGCTGCAGCTGGTGCGGCACGCAAACACATTTCATTTACGTTGAATTTTGTGCAGATTTGCCTGCCCAAGTTACCGTAACCGAAACCCGGCCACGCCACGCCACGCCCCCCTCCATCCCCCGCCCCTTAAACAGGCAGTAAACTGTGCTGTGTTAGCGGCTCGCATAGCATTGCCTCAATGTGTCCACAAGGCGAGCGTAAGAAAAATGAGAAGCACAGAAAACAAACAAGAAAACGTTGGAGAAAAAACATGCATATTTTCACTTTTCCTGTTGGCTTCTATTTACATATATTTTTATATTTAAATATTTATATTAAAAATTTATATATTTATATAGTTATTTCTTTATATATTTATATTTTTATTTATTTTTATATTTATATATTTATATATTTATATTTTTATATATTTATATATTTTTATACTTATATATTTATATATTTATATACTTATATATTTAAATATTTATATATTTTTATACTTATATATTTATATATTTATATACTTATATATTTTAATATTTATATATTTTTATACTTATATATTTATATATTCATATATTTATATATTCATATATTTATATATTTATATATTTATATCTTTATATATTTATAATATTTATGTATTTATATATTAATATATTTATATATTTATATTTTAATATATTTATATATTAATATATATTTTACAATTTATAAATAATGTACATAAATTAATTTATTTAAAAAAAAAAAAACATATTAATATTTTTTCAACTTATACTGTTAGCATAAAAAAGTTTTAATTTAAAACATATTTTTAAATTTTTTCTCAAAAAATAAAATATAAATATTTATATTTAATTTGTAGATTTTTTATTTTTTATTTTAACAGTTCTGCTTACATACCCTACCCATGTTTTACACTTCCAAAAAAGGTATACACTTTTATGTTTTTTTTAAAATATTTTTTCAGTACAGTTTTTTCTGAACTTTGTTAGTTGTTGTGGGCATTTTAATAGTCAAAGTTTCCGTTTTAGTCTTTTATTTTTATTTTTTTGCTGAGGTTTTTTGTCTGTGCCCAATTGATTGAGGTTTATTTGTGTATTTGTTTATCAGTTTTCTATATATGTATGTGTGAGTGCCCCTCTCTATCTCTCACTCTCTCTCTCTCACTCTTGTGTGTGTGACTCTGTGTAGAACGCTCTCTGTGCATGTGTGCATCTGTGTATGTCCACAGCTCTGTTTGTGTGCCTAAGAGTCTATGCGTGTGTGTGTGCGTTTAAGAGTCTATATTTCTGTGTAGTGTGTGTGTGTGTGTGTGTGTGTGGGTGCGCGAATTTAAATTAAATTTGAGCGGATTTTAAAAGTCAGCCATTCTTTTTGCTATCTTTTTCGCATTTTTTTTTTAAATTGTTTTTCCTGCTCTCTCACATACTCTTCCTCCCTCCCTTCTAACCCCCTTTCTGTTTGTAGTTTTCCATTTATCAAGCACTGATTTCATTTTATAAGCCGGGGATTTAAAATCGAGCAATACTAGCTATATAAATATACATATATATATATACTCTGATATGCCTAGTCACATATTTAATATTCAATAATAATAAATATATATATAATAATTATATATATAGTCTCCCAATAATTTACTATTAAATTTCTAACTTCCAAGTCAACCGACTCAGTATAAGTCCTGACCAAATATTATATTATATTATGTTAAAGTCAACGTCTTTCCGCTAAACATAGAATTTCGTTTATGGCGTGTCTAAATACGCTCATAAAGCTTCTCCACCGCTTGTAGACTTTTGGAGAAAGCTTTTTTATGCCATTTTGGGGGGTGAAAATTGGTAAAAAGACTTTTATAACGGTTGGCAGCTGAAAGAGGGTGCATAATATTGTTATACGTATGTTGTCGAATAAGCAACCTGGAATTATTATACAGTCATACTTAAGGGTTGTGAAACTATTCGAGGACGTATAACAGTATTGTTATACACAAGTTATACAAGGCGGACTACAGTTATAAGTTATACAGTTATACAAGTATTCGTTGCTACGCGTTATACAATGAATGAAGTAAATTGTACTACACAGCAAATAAGGGAAATCACATCTATACAAAAGAATGTATAACATTAGCGAACACATCTTATACTGCCAGTTATACGAAACAAATTTACTGTATGAAACAACCCCGCTATAAAACAACCCCATTTGCAGCTACCCCTATTACAGCGTGGTCTACAACCCAGAGCTGATAGCCATAAATTAATTGCCCTTAATCTTCCCCTCAGCAGAGGAGCAACAGGGACTTTTGAAGGGAATTAAGCCTTGAGTGAAATTTTACATTTATATTTGAAGCAGTTGTTTTTATACGCTGTTCAGGGTATCGCCTAGCCGCTCACTCCAGACTAGCCAAATCCTTTTTTTATTTTAATAATAGAAGCAGTTCTTATTGACTACTAATAAAGGGCGCATAATGACACACTGATAAGAAAAGACTGCTAGACTCGGCCAAGGCTCAACTCTAAACTGGAACTTGCTCAACTTGGAGATACCCTAGCTGGCTGAATTCTAAATTCTTTTAACCAAATGAAGTCTTTGGTAAATACCTGAGACTAAATATACTTTCGATCCTAAATGGAATGTAGGTAACTCTGGAAAAGCGCGTAATGTTGAAACGGAGATGTAATGTAAATATTATTATTATCAAATGAACATTCCATTCAATTCCTAAGCTGGAAGGCGCTCACACTAGGAGAGCTCCTACATTTACATTACTGGAGAGCTGTTCCAAGTGGAATAAGATAAGAATCGCTAATTTGACTTGGTTTTTAGCCGTAGCTTGATAGTCGTACAAGCTAGAGACTTCATTTTCGTCATGTAGGATTTTTTTTATTTTGGATACCCTTAAATTATGAAAAAACGGAAATTAAATACTAGAGACTTTGCTTTGCTGGGGAAAATATAAGCTTAGAGAAAACAATTAATATGCTCTGAAAGTTTCATTAAGAAAGTCTATCTAGAAGAATAGTAATTCAACAATCAATTTCCCATAATAATGCAGGCCAGTTAGCAGAACGCGTGTTAATGTATGTATGTGTGCATGCGTTGTATGAAAGGTATATATAAACAAAAGAGGATTATAATGATTGGAATATCAGGGTGCAGGGTGTCTCTTAGTCGAGCCGTCTCGACTAGAGCACTCTGGATTTAGACTTGTGCAACTCTATAAAGAAAAACTGAATCGAAGCAGACTATTAATGCGGATCGAGCCTATATATATAAATATAGACATATATAAGTATTGTATATATATATTTATATATATATTTATATATATATATATATATATTTATGATTTCAACAAGTTGTTGTGTTAGCTTCACAATCAACTGCACCACAAGAAAGGGAGAAAGGCACACACACTCACACACACACACACAGCACAGCACATTTCAGCACCCTTAATAAAAAATGAGAAAAGCCAAACAGATTTGGTTGGTGAAGCGTCAAATGAATGTAATTAAACTAAAACCACAAAATGTTATAATAAATGCCAACGTAGATTTTTCCAATATGCCGGCACAGAATGAGAATGAGAATAAGGATGAGGACGAGGCAAAAAGCGAACGAGAAAAAACTTGGCCATAAGCGTAAAGCGGGCGCACACAGTTCGCACTTCACACTTCACACACTTGCGGCTGTTGGCCACCAAAACCGAAGCCAACTTTATTAAAAATCACTTAAAAATAACCAAAATAGCTGCCAGAATAATGGGAGGGGGTGGCCGGGTCTGTGAGGCTGGCCGGCCGAGGCTGATGATGGGCTTTCGTTGGCTGGCTGTGGCATAAATTTTAGCATAATTCTGGCAACAGCTGTTGCCACAAACGATAAAGACCATGAATGGAATACAGCTAGAGCAGCAACAACAACAGCAGTAGCGGCAGCTAGGCGTAGCTATAATATAGAGACATTATATATATATATATATATATTGAGTTTCCCAGTTGGCATCTTTATCAACACACACACACAGAGAGTTGCTCGAGTCGGAGTTCATTTTTCAAACTCCTGGCCTTATGTGTGTGGCGAGAGGTGTTGCTGGCAGGTGTTGCATTGAATTAATGGTGCAAATGGCATTTCTATTGCCTGCGAAATTGAGTTGCAATAAATATTTATGCACTAAAGTGAAAAATTGGCAAAGCAAAAGGCGCCGCTTGGCGACAACTGAGCCAAAGGCACAGTCAACCGTCTCACTCTCTCTCTCTCTCTCTCTCTGTGAAATCAAAGTTTGCAAAATGAAAAATAAATATTACCATTACTCTACTTCATACCAGGGAGAGACAGCGAGAGAGAGAGAGTCAGAGAGACAAAGACTCCAAGTCCAAGTCGAGCTATAAAAAAATAAAGTCGGAGCTGTGGCAGGGCAGTCAGACCTAAGGCCGATGTGTCTATTAATATTCATATATCGAGGCGAGTCGGTGCCAACAAATCAAATGCAGACGGCGTCTGCCAGCACAAACAAAGACTCGTCCTCTATGGCAGGCAATAGACGAACATTGAATACACTGAAAACACTGGACGAGCTCAGCCTGGGCCCCTATTGGATCCCAGCAAAATTTAAGTAATTTATTCAATTTTATATTAGAGTAATTCAGCAGATGGACTTAAGCTTAAAGCCAATAGATATATATAAATATATCTATATATATATATAAATTGAATTAATAACTTACAAAATCATCCAGCATCCAGCAGCTACTCCGCTAAGCTTGAATATGTTCCATATCATGCCAGCTATTTTCTACTTCTCTCAGCGTTATTCTTTCTGAAATAAAATAATTGAAATAATAAATTGAGTTCAGTGTCATTTCTGCACGGATTATTGAAAAATATTTTTAAAAAAAACTTGTTTTATTTCATTTCAATACATTAAGCTTTTTTTTTAAATTAAAAATAAGCTAGGAAAAACGTATATATAAAGTATATAGTATATAAGGTAAATAAATTTAATGTCATTAATTATAATTTTAATATATATTTTTTTATATATTATTTTTGCTTACGATAAAAACATTTATTAATATTTTTGAAAATATTTTTTATAGTTTTATTTATAATTATAATTTATGATTCTTAATTCTTAATAATTTTAATATATTATTTTTTTTTTTATTTTAATATTTTTAAATATAACAAAAAGTATATTTATATTTTTGTAATTTTTTTTATAATTATAATAAATATATATATATTTATACTTAAACTATTATTTTATAATTATTTATTATTATTATTATTTATTTATTTATTTTCATATTATTTATAATTATAAAAAATATATATATATTTATACTTAAATTATTATTTTATAATTAATATAAAAATATATTTATATTTTCATATTATTTATAATTATAATAAAAAATTTAATGATATTATGGTAATTATTTTTGAATAAGAAGAAATATATTTCTAACTATATTATATTATGTCTCCAAGGCGTAGGCGCAGCCTGGAGCCCTGATACCCAAAGGGCAGTGTGCCCAATCAAATCGTTGTTCATTGTTTACGCTAGGCCAAAGTTTGTGTCGTTGGCTTTGCATGTCGGTGCCGGGCAGCGAGCGGGTTTAAGAGGGTTTGATTTGAGAATGGATCGGAGTTGGGGTGTGGGTGCGGGTGGGGGCGTGCGGTGTTGGTCAAGTCGTTACCATTTTGTCTGCCATTACGCTGGAAAAATCTGTCAATTACCAGTAAGAAAAGCGCAAAAGCATGTCTATCACACAAAGTCCAGAGTCGCAGACAAACGGCCGAGCAATGCGAACAAAAACAAACAAACAAATCGTCAATTGCAATCGCCATCAACTGGCAGTGAGAGCGTAGCCGAGCCTTGAGATGGGGTCTTTTGAGGTTGCCATATGCCACTGCCTCCTGACGGCTCACATTTGAAATTAATTTATTTGGAAACGAAAGAAAGGGGGAGAGAGAGGGCAAATAAATGGACTCAGCTAGGTATTTAGATAAATGCGCTGCAATGTGAGACAATTTGAAATTGAGATGGCCAAGGATCAAGCGATATATAAAGGCATGAGAGAACCCAAAGAGCTCAACAACTATATCAAATATTTAGTATAAACACTTCAAATCAAATTCTAGATTCATTTCCTCTCTTCAATCAAATCATATATATCAAATATCATATATCACATCACATATCATATATCATATATCATATATCATATATCATATATCATATATCATATATCATATATCATATATCATATATCATATATCATATATCATATATCATATATCATATATCATATATCATATATCATATATCATATATCATATATCATATATCATATATCATATATCATATATCATATATCATATATCATATATCATATATCATATATCATATATCATATATCATATATCATATATCATATATCATATATCATATATCATATATCATATATCATATATCATATATCATATATCATATATCATATATCATATATCATATATCATATATCATATATCATATATCATATATCATATATCATATATCATATATCATATATCATATATCATATATCATATATCATATATCATATATCATATATCATATATCATATATCATATATCATATATCATATATCATATATCATATATCATATATCATATATCATATATCATATATCATATATCATATATCATATATCATATATCATATATCATATATCATATATCATATATCATATATCATATATCATATAATATATCATATATATATAATTCATATATCATATCATATCATATCATATCATATCATGTATATTTTATATCTATATACCCCTATTTAACACATATTTTAATAGGGTATTTGCATATTCATAAAGAATAACTCTTAAGTTCTTCAGCAGTTTCCCAATTGGAATTTGACAACTTTTCTAGCAGTGTATTCGATCTGCTCAACACTTTTGCCTGGAGCTTAAGCTGGGCTCTTATTATGAAAGTCCTTTTTCTATTCATAATGACGGCGCATATACTCTACCCATCAGCATATGCTGTAAATTGATTCCAGGACTGGAGTGGACGCGTTGCCTCCTGGCAACAGCTGGAAAAAGAAGAAAGTGGGGAAACCAAAGTAGGGAGAGAGCGAGAAGGCATGGCAAATGAAAAGCTGAAAAAGACAAACGTACAGGGAATATTTTTCACGATTTCCACAGTTATTCGAGCTTTTTTTTTTTTGTGAGCTGCGAGGACGACGATGGATGAGTGGAAGGCGGAGGCTGGAGCAGTTGGCAGGCTCGGTTTGTTTTTCAGCAAAAGCCTGACAAACCTGTCACGTGATTGCTCAACTGGAGCCGGGACTTGGCCAGGCTGGAGCCTGCTATAATGACACACGCACACACAGAGAGAGAGAGAGAGAGAGAGGGAGAGAGTGAGAGAGAGAGAGAGATAGCAACCCCCTAATACAAGTCGCCCCCACCCCCCTCTTGAGTAGCCCGTTGTGCGCCTATTCACTTGTTCGCTGTCGTCGTCGTCGTCGCGAGGGCGGGCCGCGTCCTGGACAGTACCTATGTCATAGCCACTGCCATGGCGACGATATTTTTCTAGTGGCTGAAGCTTTTTAATTGAATTTTCCGCTATTTACGACATTGCTGCAGCAGCAGAAGCAGCAGCAGCATCCATAAAAGGACAAACTAGCCCAGTTGAAGAAAAGCAAGCGAAAGAGTTGCTCGTAAAAGGAAAATTGTGTAAAATTATTCATAATACATAAGCGCTAAGCATTCAAGCTGCCTCGCAGGCTTTTACTTCCACCTCCAACAGTTCCTCCTCCCGCTCCTCTCTCGCCCCTGCTCCGCATCTATCTTTCCGCTTTTTAAGTACTCTCTCGCTCTTCCAAGCTTTTTGTTTTCTTTCTTGTGCCACGAAAATGGTGTGAAATTCAGCAGTAAAAAAAATAATAATAGGTAAAAGTGCTGCAGCGGGGAGTGCCTGACTACAAAATACCCCATTGCTGATGTTTCAATCGTTGTGGGCTGTTTCATCGCTGCCAAATACATTAGTTTAATGAAATTTTCATTTAGCTAAGGTCCATTTAGAGAATATCATATTAAAATATCGATATTTATCGATAATTTGCAAATGGAATACGTCAAATATTGATATTTATCGATAATTTGCAAATGGAATACGTCAAATATCGATATTTATCGATAATTTGCAAATGGAATACGTCAACTATCGATATTTATCGATAATTTGTAAATGGAATACGTCAACTATCGATATTTATCTATGATTTGCAAATGCAATACGTCATTTATTGGAGATGATCAGGCAGATGAACGAACAAACATATAGATCTATCTAATATAATCCCATATATATTTATATAAATATTTGCCACGCCTCCAGCCTCTGCCTGTTACATACACTTGCACGATAACATTGTACCCTAGCTTGTTTTAATTCGTTCAGCGCTAGCAAATGAAATGGTTTAAAAATCTTTTGTTCTTTTCGCGGCGCTTTCCATTGCTGGGCAAAAGACGCAAATATTTTGAGCATTCAAACGCCTCATTTGTTGTTGTCCTTATTGTTGTTGCTCTTGCTTTTGCGTAATTATAATTGCAAGCAAATGAGTCAAACGAGTAACTCAATTGGCACTGTGCGCGGCTACTTATAGCCCAGGTTTTGGCTAAACTCTCTGCTTGCCGACTTGTGGGGGTAGTCGACAGCGAAATACCCTGCAATCATTATATGTGAAACATTTGCAGTTGCCTCTTCAATTTCCAATTCATTATCAAATAACTCTTGTGCCAAATGTTAAATTTTGACGTTATTTTGAAAGAGTATTATTAACAACGAAATTTGTGAAATCTCAACAGTTTAATTTTAGGATTAAAGGATGGATAAAGATAGGATAAAGATATGTGTGAAGTCTCAACAGTTTAATCATAAGATTAAAGAATTCAGCCATGATTGAAAATGTTGAATGCAAAGAAGTCTCATAATTGATTTTTGATCAGTTAAAAAAAGAAATTTTGTCCTGAAGAGCTGACGAAGGCGGCAGACAGGATTAACAAATAAACTTCTTATTAATTTAATTAAATAGAAATATTTAACTGAAAGTTATTTGCCAAGGCGTATACTTGATATCTATAATAATTTAGGCATTACATACAAAATTATAAACAAATTATTTCCCTTATATACTTAATTGAGTCTGTCAGACTGCTGTCATAAGACATAGCATTTTCTATACATTCACTTTCTATAGGTTCATTTACTACATTCCAAAGTAGTGAAAAAGTAATGTGCTCTCAGCAGTATCTATTGTCATTCATTTATGCAGCTCGCTCAGCAGGGCCTCGTCAGGTCTGTCAAATGTTTCATACTTCACACTTGATGGGCATAAACAAAACCATTAGCAAAGTTAATTCAAGTTGACAATTGAAAATATCAATAATATATCTATAAATATATATATATATTCATATATGTGTACATACTTTGAGTGCCCACAAAATTGACAAACTGCAACGACAAATGGCAGTCTCTGGCAATCAGATTTAACTGCTATTTGTGCCGCAAGCCATGCAATTTAACCCAAACGAAATGCAGCTCCTCGACCGCAAACAGAAAACAGCAGTAGCTCCTGGACCACTTTGGATGCAAGGTAAACTCCCAGACAATTGCCAGACCCCAGACCCAATGCAAAAGAAATCTAAATAAATAAACGAAACGAGTAAATTACACTGACCAACAGCATTTGCTAAAATGAATTTCATGAAATGACATGAAATGAAAATCATTAAATATTTTCTTATCGAGTTAGTTTAATCTCTCTCTCTCTCTCTCTCTCTCTCTCTCTCTGGTTTCCTATTTCTCTCTTTCTCCCCTCTCATACTATTCTCTTTTATTATATGACATCTCAATTAAAATTATATATTTTTTTAATATTTTAATTTATTTTATTTTATTTATTATTTTATTTTATTTTATTAGGCAAGGCTTTTCGTTAGACGATCTTATTTTATCTTTGATAAAAAACAAATGAAAATTTAAAAAAAAATTGTTATAAATATATTATGAAGTTTTCTTTGATTTACTAAATTGCAATAAATTTCTTGTTGACCTGTGTCATTCTATCTGCCTTGAATGGCATTGGCAAACTTTAGCTCGAACTGTATTTATTTGATTCTATTCTTTGAAGCAGTTGTCTATGCACACACTCAAACACACACACACACACTCAAACACACACACACGATAACCACTTAATAATAATCAAATGCACTCGAGTCTCATATATCTTAATTTCGGCAATCGGCATTCCACCTCGAGAGCACCTCACACGTAATCCATTTCTCAAATTTTGTTGCTGCTGCAGTTTGCTTGTGCCATAGCTGAGCGAATCAAAATATGGAGAGTAATTTATATTGAAATGTAGTTGCTAAAATAATCTAATATAGATAAACAAATTTTAGAAAATTTTACAAATGATAAAAAAAAATTGTAATGCTCTATATATATATTTTAATGAAATCATGACTGAAACTTAAAAATTTGTAGGCATAAATAATAAAAAATATTATAAAACTAAATCATTATTAAATATATATTTAAAAACAAAAAAGGATTTTTTAATTAAGGTGTTTCAAGAAACCAAACTTATAGATATAATAATGTATAAAATAAAAAATTATAATAATTAAAATAAGAAAACAAATTTTAAGCTTTCTTGATTTAAAATATTATACAATAAGCATGAATGAACATAAATAATAAAAAAAATTTAAAACAATTTAATTCTCTATAAATATATATATTTTAATAATCTCATGAAAGAAATTTAAAAAATTGTAGGAATAAAACTAAAAAATAACTAACTTATAGATATAATAATTTATAAAATAAATAATAATAATATTGAAAATAAGAAAAAAAAAATCTTAAACTTTCTTGATTCAAAATATTATACAATAAGCATAAATGAATACAAATAATAAAAAAAAAAATGCTCTATAAATACATATATTTTAATGAACTCATGAATGAAATTTAACATATTGTAGGCATGAATAATAAAAAATATAATAAAATTAAATCATTATTAAATGTATATTAAAAAAAAAAGTATTTTTTAGTAAGGTGTTTCAAGAAATCTAATTTATATAATTTATTTAAAAAAAGAAAAAAAAATTTAAAATTGTCATCAACTTTTTTGATTCAAAATATTGTACAATAAGCATAAATGAATATGTATTAAGAGTCACATAAATAATAAACCTAAATTTATCGTTTTATAAAAAAAACATCTTCAAAGTTTTATGTTTCGTATTATCCTCCTGAAACTTGAGCTTGGTTGTCATCGCATTTGCTTGCACTTTTGTTGTACATTTTTATTTCTTTTGGTTGGTGCAATGTGCAGTATCTAGCACGAGCTGAGCTCCTGGGCAGCTGGCTGTGCTCGTAGATACAAAAGTACACGTAATTGGGCTAATGGATATTTCGGTACTAACACAATTTTGCTAATAAAGTTCGCAAACACACGCAGAGAAAGGCTGATAGAGAGACAGAGAGAGAGAGAGTTGGACAAGAGGCGACGTCGATAGGGATAGGCCCAGCGTCGACAAGGACTAGCGGCGCATCACTAGCATCAGGTTGTCTGAACTTTTTGTTTAGAGTCTTGTGCAGAGCAGCTCTTGGCAAACTCTCACAGCGGGCAACACACATTTGCGTATAAGTGCGTCTCTCTGTTTTTGTTGACAACTCCTTACTCTGGCCACACAAACACATATCCAGGCGCACACCTACACACACACACACACAGCAATACACATCTGCACACACTCAGCTACACTGCCACAAGGTCCGCACAGACTTTTATCGTGTTTGCTTGCTGAGAGCCATAAGTATTTTGTTTATATTCAACTACAGTCAAGCCGAAAAGTTTTCCAATTCTCTTCCTTTGTAAAAGGAACCTAGCTTAAATAGTATTACAAATAATATTATAGATTTGATAAATAAAAAATATTTATGATGTTAATATTTATAATAAAATGTAGTTAGAATTGAAAAGGTCTTTGAAAAAAAAAATCATATAAATATAATTATATATATTTATATATATAAAAATTAAAAAAAAAAAATATTTGTTCAAGATTTGTATAAAAAATAGAGCAAAGTTTATTTTTAGACTAAAATATAAAACATAAATTGCAAATATCTCAGTTCAAAAACGTTAGCTAACCTCTTAGAATATGAAAAAAAAATTGTATTAAAAGCTTTATATGATTGTAAAAATGTTTAAGGGGAAAAAAACACAAACAATATATAAATAAAGAAAAATCTAAAATCTTTTAGTAAGCTAGCTAGCAGCTAAACTAAAATAATCTTAAATATTTTATATATATTATTTAAAGCAGCATATATATTGTAATATTTCAAAAATCGTAGTTTGAAGTTCACAATTTTCTAATATATATTTCAATATTTTATATTTTGAGTTAAGATTTCTAGGTACTAATTTGCCGTTATTTATTTGTTTATATTTATTTTTATTTTATATATATTTATTTGCCTAAAAAGAAATTATGCTGCTGAAATTTTAATTTTTTTTATAGTTTTTGTGCTTTATACATTATTATCAAGTGCTTTTATGATATTTCATTGTAAAATTAAATATAAATAAAATAATATAAAACATATTACAACATTTAAAAAATAAAAAAAAAAAAATCATAAAACAATATAAAAAATTGTAAGTAAACATCTTTACAATACAAAAAAAAAAAAAATAAAAATAAATAAATAAATAAATAATTTCATTATATTTATAAAATATATAATATAAATAATTTCATTATATTTATTTTTTTTTTATATTTTATATTGTAAAAATGTATTTTTAATTTTTTTATAGCTTTTTATGATTTTTTAAATTATTAAAATTTGGTTATGTATTCAATAATATTTTATTTATATTTCATTTGGCATTGAGCTTTAAATTCTAAGCATAACTTGTAGCTTTTGTAATGCATTTTGGACCACTATATAATTAAAAACTAATTAGTTAATTAAAAATGAATTTAGTTGTATTTTTCAACTCTAATTGTGCTGCTGTGATGGCATTACAAGGAAACTGGAACAGAGAGAGAGAGAGAGAGGGTAGGAGAGCTAGAAAGAGAAATTGGTAAACTGGTCAGAAGCTGATTTGTTGCTGTTCGATAGCGCATCTTGTTGTGGTCTTTGCGACATATCTAATTGCAGTTGGTACTTATCCGGACAGCTGGCAGGAGCTTGCACTGGGTGTTCACTGTTTAACTGCGAGACTGTCGATACATGGCAGCAGCAGCAGGAGCAGTGGACACTCTGACCCAAGTTTGTGTACCCATCTGTCCAGGCAAGTCTGTGCCTCCTGCTGTGTGCAGCAGTCTATGCAAATTGCCAAAAATTCCATACACACACAGAGAGAGAGGGAAGGAGAAGGACAAGCATGTCCTGCACTTGGCTTGATTTGACTTCCCACAAACAGAGGCCCGACCGAGCAGCTTAGACCCGCCCCGCTTGGAGTCAGTTGCCTTCGTTTTTGGCAGTAGTTAAACTCAATTATTATGCAAAGTCAACAATGTCTATTTGTGCCACCAAAAAAAGGTGCATGGCCAAGGATGGGGGGTGTAGGGCGGGGCCAAGTGCGGCTTGGCAGCTGCAAATATGATGCATTTTGCGGCCAGAAATGCATTTAAATACATTTTGATTTGCAGTTAAGGAGCGAACATGAAACGTGCCCAGGCAACGAGTGGCTGGCTGGCTGGCTTCATCAACTCTGCTCACATCCCAGCCAGGCCGAATTCCATTTTCCTGGAGCTGGCTGCAGCCAGTGCAAATGACAAATAATTTTTGCAGTTTTATTGAAAATGTTTGAGTTGCAGTTGCCAACAACTTGGAGCGCCAGTTCCTTTTGTCGCCTCCACTTCGAGTGTCTGCCGTAGTCGCAATTGTTTTTGCACCCGGACCAGGGCCAGGGCATCGGGTATTACCATCTTGTTGTTGGCTTTGTTAAGCCTTAATACTAAGCAGATAGGGAAAATGCATGATATAAGCCGTTGGTTACCCAATAATGAACTAATTTACTAATGCACAAATTTTGAATATTATTATATATATTATTAATCATACAGCTAGCTTGATTAAATCATAAATTACTACTATTTAGCAATATATAAATATATAAAATAATATATAATATAATAATAATAATATATAATAATAATAATATGATATAATATTAATAATATAATATAATATTAATAATATAATATAATATAATATAATATAATATACAAAGTATATAAATACAGAAATATATTAGAATTTTTTTTTAAATTTATTAATTTTAAAAATGTATTTTAATATTATTTTTAAGTATGGTATTATTCTAAATAATTTAATGCAATTTCCTATAATATGTAATTTATTTTATTTAAATTAATTTCTTTAAAAAAATTTAAAAAAACATACAAATATATATAATTATTGAAATATATACGAACATTTTTTTATTAATTAATTTAAAAAATGTATTTTAATAATTATATTTTATTATGTTATTATTCTAATTAATTTAATGTAATCTGCTATAATATGTAGTTTACTTTAATTAAATTTATTAATAATATCGTATATAGACCCATGACTATCCAGCAAAAACTTGGATCTATTTTAACTGAAAATTTCATAACTTTATGAAAATGAAAATTTAATTAAATTTATAAAATGTTTTCTCCTTCAAAGCTATTCTTCACACTATACCCTTTAAGATGTTAATTTTATTTTTTTTAGTATGCAAATTGCATATTTAATACATATAATGTATTATATATGCCTACAACCCAATTGGAGGTTAATTTTTTTTCTAGTTTCAATTTTAATTATATGTTTTATGTTATTATTTTAAGTACATTAGACTATCAAAAGGTTGTTTTTTTTTTTTTTAGTTTCAATTTTATATTATAAAAATCTATAAATAAACTTTGATTTTTTAATTATTTTATTTTTTGTTCGAGGACCAAATTAGCATTATATAATTCACACAAATTTAATTACCAATATTATTTAGTTTAATTAATTTAAATTTAAATTTTATTTAACGTTATTAATTTATTTTTATGCACTTTTCAAACAACGTTTGTATATACTAAAATTGTATCTAAGCTTCAAGTATTGAACTTATAAATTTAAAAATGTTAAGAAGCTTCTTTTCTCTTCTCAATAAACTATTCAAAAGGCAGCTAAAGGACAGCAAATAAGCGCTGGAACTGGCAACCAACTGGACTTGTAAATAAATAAATAAATATATGTATATATATAAATTTATATATATCTATATCTATATATCCTTATCAATTTTAAAAGTATATGAAGTGTTTGAGAGACGCGCAGAGTATCTCTGCGCCCAGCTCTATGCATATTGTTAGTTATTGTATCTTGTAGCTCAAACGCACATTTGATGCTGATGCTGCGCTCCGCTTGGGCTTGGGCCTTGCCGTGGCCTGTCGCACTTTGTGCTAACAATAAGTTTTTAAGTAGTTTGACATCTGAAGTTGCATTCAGCTTTTCGAGTGCAATAAAAATGCGCAGCTAGCTAGGCGGAAATGAGAGATGCAGCAAAACAAATAAGCAAGACGGGCCGAGCCGGGCTGGGCGCCTTCGTTTGACTGCGAAATATTTCGCAATGCCACGCCCCGCTACCAAAGTTGTGGGCGGCCGAAAAAGAACAAAAACTGGGGGGAGACGAAAGCGAAGAAGAAGCAAACTTTTTGTCAGCGAAAAATTGCGGCGCAGTTTATTGCAAAAGTTCATTACAGTGCAAATGTTGCTAGATTGTCGCCTGGCCAGAGGCGTGGAGGGGCGGGGGCGGGGTCGGCGCGGGGTGGCTGCTTTCGCGAGCTCAAGTCAGCTTTTTGTCTTTCGCCACTTGTTTAATTATAAAGTGCGAAAAATGCTTGCATACTTTTCGGCTGACACTGATGAAGCGCAGGTGATGCAAGCCGCACGCTGCCCTCTGCCCGCTGCCCTTTGCCCTTTGACCCCCCCTCGGAAAGTGGCCAACTGCTGGGTAGTTAATACTTCCGCTTTTTCCAGCTCTTCTTCTTTTTTTCTGTTTCTTCTTTTCATATTATTTATTTACTCCGAGTGCAGAAACAGGAGCAAAAGTTCGCAGTTTGTCTGGCAAACTAATTTGCATTTTATCATCAACGCAGCAGCCGGCATAGCTAATAGATGGAGGGGGGGGGGGGGAGGGGAGAGGGGAAGACAGAGCTGCTCTGTGATTTTTGCATAGTTAGCGAGGCAGAGAGCAAAGCTGCGCAGCATTTAGCGCACACGTCAATCATACGACATGTGGTCCAGCGCGGATCAAACTGCCCCCGAGCATTTGACCCAGCCGGATGCATTCATTTATCATTAGCTCGCAAGCGAAATTGTTGCCTTGATAAATGAAGTGCTTAAAGGCCGCATTTCTCCGTCTTTTTTTATTATTATTTCCCTTTGTTTTATGGTCAAATTATGCAAATTCTCTTCTTCCTCGAGCAGAATGTCACGTGAAATTGCACACAAAAAGGTGTTCTAAGCGCCTTTGATTAATGTTACCCAAAATGATATATAAAAAAAAATACAAAAAAAATATCCAAAGCCAAATTGAAATGTTTTGCTAGCAAAATTAATTTCAACTATTTGCGTTTCTTTAGAGTAATCCACTTTGATTAGCTTAAGAGGTATTTGATTGACTTGAAATAAGAGATAAAAACCATAAAAAATTGCTACAAATATAGGAGATACTTAAAATAATTTTACCGCGTGCTTTGAAGACAAATTCAAGTTACAAAATCTCATTGAAAATTCCTAATTTCATTTTCATCATAACTCAGTTTTGGTTCATCTCATTCATTCCCAGTAAAAAACGAAGAAAAAACCGAAAAACAAAGAGAGAAAGTCACAATAACAATCCACAATAAAAATCCCATCAAGAAACTCGAAGCAAAGCTTTACTCCTCCTTTAAAACTTAGCTCGTTTCGGATAATTTACTCTACAGACATAGCTCTAAACAAGCTCATATAATCCAAAGTCTAAGCGGAAGTGAAATATAAAATGAAACAAACACTTAAGTAGAAGAAAACTTCAGCTAGACAAACTCAAGTGGAAGCTCAAGCTCAAGCAATTGTTCAACAGATAATGCTATGTTCAGCTAGTAGAACTTTCATCCAACTCTGCCTAAGGAAATCCAACTTCGATGAACTGGAACTACAAATGGATCAGCTTCGGGCGTCATGCTCACATTTGTGGTCGATGCCAACATGCATGGCAATATCTTAAAATTTATAGAAGTTGCCCAAAGCAAATAGTTGGGAGTGTTCGACTGGGAAATACCCTGAACTCTAGGAGGTGAAGCGACAGGTACACCGAGTCCTCAAGGATGTTGAACAGGCGTTTGATCTCTAGTCTGGCAGCTAGAACTGCTGCCGAAAGTGAGAACAGCTCTAACAGCTCCAATTTATGTTTGAAGGAAGGACCTGCCGAGTGTCGAAGGGGAAGCCAGACTGATCAGAGAGATCAGTAATCCCACAGGGTAGTGCTCTAGGCCTCGAAACAGATATGCTAACTTCTTGCTACAATAAGGGAACCGCCAATGCAGCGATCTATGTAGATGAAACCGTCATCCTTTCGAGCGACTTATCCACGGAAGAAACATCTCTGCTATATTGCACCGATTCATTCAGATGCTGGGCCAAAAGCAGGTCATTACCACGTCAGCTTTGTCATTAGAACTGGTGACTGCCCGGATGTCTCACTGGGATCCACAATTCCTAATGCTAAGCACCTCTGAGTCAATCTAGACACATGGCTAGCTTTTAGGCACAAATGTTATTGTTACAGTTGCCTAATTTCCATGTGATACCCGGTCAAAAGTAACCAAATCTGAAGAGCACAATTAAGATAAAAGCCCAACAAACAAGTAAGAAAACTCTAGTCGGGCGTGAACGACTAGGGGATACCCTGAGCCCCATCGAATCTGTGTTTTCATAGAATTTGGGGGAATTTGGGGCGGCCGGGATCCAAAATATAACAAAATTCGAAATTGCATAAAATACACATAAAGGTAAATATAAAATTTGGTGTCTCGAGCTTAATAGATGGGCGAGATATAATTTTTTAACTGAATTTCGATTTCGTTTTTAATCGATAGCAAGTAATTGGGGATAGTTATCGAATATTTAAAACAAACTTGGTCTGCGCGTGATATACACGGACTTACATAAAAAATTTAAAGTCTTTAGCTTTTATATGTTCGGAAATCGACGCGTTCAAACATACGGACGGACGGACAGACGGACGGACGGACAGACGGACAGGTCCGAATCGATTTCTCTTGTTGTCCTGATCAAGAATATATATACTTTATGGGGTCTGCCACGCCTCCTTCTGCCTGTTACATACATCCAACAAAAACATTATACCCTGATTTTCCATTTCAATGGGCTCAGGGTATAAAAATTGACTAAGTCTAAGATATAGACACTCAAATGACCTCTAAGTGATGTGCCTCTATTGAAGTTGCCATCAAATAGAGACTGAATTTTTATTATATAACAAATATGCCATTAAATTATAGTAATCTCAAGCTCTAAGCTCCAAGCTCCTTCTCAAGATATTCGTTAATAATTCATTAAATTGTCTTTATCTTTTCATTTTCTTCTCTTTGACTAATTTCTGGGCAACAAATTCATTTGGCTTTCAGTTTCAATTAGACAATTCCCGATTTATTGACTCATAATCGGTTTGGGCCAAACGAACTTTTGGGCCCACAACTTTATCGTCCCAGAATTCTAATGCTAATTAAAATTGACAAAAAAAAAAGAAGAAGAAAAGGGCTAAAAAGACGGGCCTAAGACTAATTGCGATGCCAAAAATCCCATTTGCTGATTTTAGCTCTTGGCTTTGTTATTGTTTAATTTTTTGCGCCATGCGCTCGATTGGCTGCCCGCGGCCCGGCGGAGGCCAGCCGTGGGGCAGGTATTGCAGGTGGGGCTGGCAATCAAAAATGACGGGGGCCCAACACAACACTTTGGGCCAGGCTAATGGAAAAGGGGCGAGAGTAGCCGTGTAACAAGTGTAACAATGAAGTGCCAGCAGCGAGGAGAGAGAGAGCGAGAGAGAGAGAGAGAGAGGGAGAGAGGGAGAGAGCGAGTGAGCGAGCTAGAGCCCAAAACATTGGCATAAGTACCGCTGCAGGCGTCTACAAGTGGGCGTCAAGGCGTGGGCATGGTCGCAGGGCGTTGGCTGGCAATCACACACACACACACACGCACACCTACACACACACACACACACCTACACACACACCTACACACAGTGCCTCAGGCTCAAGGATTCACACGCTGTTTATATTTGCATACATTTAACCTGAGGCTAGGCTCAGACTTGCCTCAGCTCTATCCATTGTTGTTGTTGTTTGTTTTTACAAGTTGTTTCGTTTATGTGCATTGCACATTTAGCTACACAGTTACATAAACACACACACACACACACACACACACACACACACACACACATACTCACACATATTTATTTATATATCTTTCATTTTTTTCTCATCTCTGTTTTTCGTTGAATATTTGAACATTTTGCGGTTAATTAAAATTTGCAAGAAATTGTCTAGGCCAACGTGTGGGCGTGGCACCGCAAGACACCAGCCACTAAATTTATGGCCAAGAAGCTGGGCATTAAGCCGAAAGGCAATTCACGATTTTGCAGTCGAGTGTGGAATATTGTTGTGGCTGCCAAGCCAGGGCAAACGCAGCGTATACGTAATATTCGCACAGTTCATTGCGCTCGTTCGATAGAGCTGTGTTGATGAGCACAAAATACCCTGGGAAAAACTATGTTGACGAGAGATAAAAACTATGCTCAGTGGGAAGGTCTTTATTTAGTTAAAGACTTTATAAATTTATATATTTATATAAGTCGAGAATCGAAGTATTTTTCAATCTTTGATTTTTTTCCAAAAAACTAAATTACTAATCTATCCAAATAAAATTTTTTAATTTTTCTTAAAGAAAATTTGTAGCCTTAAAAATAATTTGGTAGCTGTACTTCCCAAATTGGGAGAGAAAGAATTCAAAATTTAATTTGAATGCGCTATCCAGATGACTTTTAGCAACCGATTTTTGCAAACTTTTTACTTATAAAGAATTTTTAAAAATATATCCTAGAATTTTTTAGAAATTAAACTTTTTTTTTTTTTAAAGAGAATTTAACAGAGTCTTATTGGAAAAAGATTTAGAACGATATCTCGAACGATATAGATAATAATCAACATCAACGGAGATACCGAAGGATGCGCTATCCTAATGACGCGCAGTGTATTAACTAAAATATAAATATTGCAAAGCCTGAAAGTAAATAAATATTATAATCCATTTCAATACATTTTGTTTTTGTTTTTATAAATTTATGACCAATGCTTCTCTATATTCAGTTTTTCTACTTTGAAAGCTTCTTTGCCCATTGGCATAATTTTTACTAAAAATATGTTATCTCATTTTGTCTTGCCTTTTATCAATTAAAATTTTGATTTATGTGCGAGAATGGTAAAAGAAGCTTTAGCAAGGTAAATGTTGTTGAAGAGGCGATACTAGCAGATACCCTATAGGCAAATAGCTTTTGTGTCGCTTTATATATAAGAAACATACTCTTCATTTCTTGCTCAACCCGTTTTATTGAAAAGGAGCTGTGAAATAGAATGTCATTTCTACTCGAATAACGTTATCTAGGATAATTTTAAGTCGGATAACATATGGTTGAATACCCTACATAGTCTATATACTCTTCATTTCTTTGGTCAGCCGATTGACCATAAAGAAAGCACAGATAACCTTATTTCAAATTATTTGAGCTCGGATATCATATACTTCAATGTAATATATACCCTTTCTTTCTCAGTTCAATTATTTGGATGTACTCAATTTTTGAATACTCTATGCTCAGATAGCCCTAACTTGGATAACCTTCACTCGGATAACCTGGACTGGGATAACTTTAACTTGGATATTAGATATTAGATGTAATATTTAAGATCACAATAAGAAGATATCAAATAGTTAGCTATTCTAAAACTAGCTATAGCATGAGAAAGGATATAAGAAATAGATTCATAAAATACTTTAACATGAGAATGCATCTGATGTCACATGTACAAAAGTTTCAGAAAACTATTTCTCATATCTCATATATAAATTATTTATATAGACAACTAGCAATGCAATTTCTTTTACATATTTGTAGAAGGAATGCATAAACCCATTCAAAATGTAAGGCTTTCCTTTCCCAAAGGCAAAATAGACCAAAATAAATTTATATATCTAGTCTAATCCCTAGTAGACTCATAATTTTAATCATCTGCTGAGTAGTTACTGACTAAAGCTGAAAAAATGCAGGTGAAAACTCAATATATATCGATATTTATCGATATACCCAAAGTTATAGATATCATTCTTTTGCCAACAGGTATAAGTGGCAACTCAACCCACACTGCCACTAATTACAGGGTAAACCAAACAGCTGTGAAAAAAAAAACCAATTTGGCATGGCTTACGATGAAACAAACATTCATATAGATATATATTGTAGTTTCTCTTTTTTAATTTGTGGAATGTGCTCTATATACGGCTGCAGTTGATTTTAATCTGTTGCATAGCTCGCACACACACACACACATGGAGGAAGACGAGGACATTTATCAATGTTGCGACAGGATATCAAGGATTCGAGTTTGAGTTCTCATTTTCATTTCACATTTCTCATCGTTTGAATGGGCAAAAAAAAAAGAGAAAACACTTTTAATATTTTTTTGCTTTCCTTTTCCATTTTCCATTTTCAATTTTCCATTTTTTTTTGTATTATTTTTTGGTACTTGGCTAAGGAAAATATTTACACAATCAATTGAATTTTATTGTGCAATTTATTTTATAAATTATTAATGAATGACTGCAAGGAGCGCAAGCAGAGATAGAGAGAGAGAGAGAGAGAGAGAGAGAGAGAGAGGGAGAGAGATAGCATATATATATATATCATCTGCATGAATATATGAGGCTTAACCGCAAAAGATTTTCTGAATCTGTGGCATTTGACATTTTAAGTCAGAAGAAAAGGTAAGAGAGAGAGAAAGGGGAGCTGGGGTTGGGGGCAGTTCAGTTATAATCGATAAGAGTCGATTATGGGCAAGCTGCCAATTAGAGTGAAACTGCTCGGATTAGTCGAGAAACCCAATTGCAATCGAGACCAACTGCTCGTTAATGGTTAATGGGCCGTGAGATGGCGCGCCTCGCCTATAAGTGCCACCGCCTGCTGCTTAGCTGGCCTCAGTCCGAGTTCAAGTTGCGATTGCCATTGGCCATGTATTCGGCCGAGTGTCTGAGGTGGTCGCAGCGCCTGCTGCAGCCCATCGCCGCCCATCAGCCCATCATCGGCAAGCAGCTGCGATCTCTGCTCTTCTTCATCTGCGACGACGTGCGACTGATGCGGCTGCTCTGGAAGTGGCTGATCGACAAATACGCGCACGAGGCCAATTAAATATGTACATCAAATCAATAATAAATTTATAGAAAAAGTGAAAGTTAAGAAAAAAATAAAACTAAAAATGAAAAAAAGTAAATAAAAAAAGTAAAGTTACAATAAATTCTTATTTAATATATAACAAAAAATATATATACAACATTTATATATATTTTAATATATATAAAATTAAAAAAATATATATATTACATTTTCATTTAAATCATTTGTTAAAAAATTAATTTTTGCTTATGTATTTAAACATTTTTAACAAAAATTGTGTAATTTTAAGAAGAATATTTCTTAAATTAGAAAAAGTTAAAAAAAAAATAAATAAAATAAAAAAAAGTAAAGTTACAATACAATTCCATGCAATATATATTAAATGAAACATAAAAATATTAAACTTACTTTTAAATTATTATTATTTTTTTTTCAATAATTGATTTGTTTTTGTTTTTTAAATTTTCTAAACAAAAATTGTGTAATTTTAAGAAAAATATTTCTTAAATTATAAAAAGTTAAAAAAAAAAAAAATAAAAAATAAAAAAAATATAAAATAAATAAAAAGTAAAGTTACAATAAATTCCCATTTAATATATATAAGAAATATATATACAACATATTTGTATATTTAAATATATATTGAAATAAAAAAATATATATATAAAATTTAGTATATATTAAAATAAATAAAAAATATATATTAAATTTACTTTTTAATTATTTTTATTAAAAAAAAATTTCTTAAATTTTTTTTTATTTTTTTTTTTTTTAATTTTTTAAACAATATTTGTGTAATTTTAGGCAGAATATTTCTTAAATGAGAAAAAAAAATACTTTCTATGTAAAAACAAATTTAAAATATCCTTAAACTCTAATATAATAACTATCAAAAATTTATAAGAAATTCTAATAATTACCTAAACTATTTTTAGCTTAAGAAAACAAACTTAATTTAAGTATATTGATGCATGTAAATAAATAATTTAATAATTATAAATTATCTAAAACTTTTGCACATAAAATAACTATCAAATTGTAAGACAGTTAAGAAACTACTCAAACTATTTCAGGCAAAATACAAAATAAACTCAAGGATTCTATATAATTTGCTAGCTCGAATACTCAACAGTTATTTAAAGTAACTCACTCAATTTGTGTGCGCTCTCAAGCTACTCCAACAAACGAACTCTTTACACTCAACTCAGTCTATATTAACGGTTAAAGGGTATCTCGAAGAAGTGCTAAGGTAAGTAACAACTCAAGTGATTCAACTCAAGAGCAAGCACAAATTCAATTACATGCAACTATTGCGCACAAAAAGCTCACTCGACAATGTGTTTAAATAACTTAAAGAGATTGTACATTAAGTAACTCAAAGAGCAGTGTCAATTGACTTGACTCCATTTGCTATAGCTATTGGGCGCAGCTAACTCACTCAGCAACCAAAAAGACCTGCTTGCCTAACTAAAGTGTAAGCGACTCAAAGCGACACCCATCTACCCTACACTCTTAAGAGTTTGTAAGCTCTAAGAGTAGTAGCAAAAGCGCTCAAGCAGTCAACTCATATTTATTGCTCATAAGTTGTACAATTTTTAATATTAGAAATAATTTACTTAACAGCTGGCAATTGCATTCATTAATAAAAAAAAATACAAACAAAAAAGTAAAAAAAAACTGCTTTAAAAATATTACAAACACTGACTTTAGTTCGCTTTATAATATGAGCAAAATACTCACTCAACTCAGTTAAAGTTTATTCTAGAGTCATTTCACACTCAACAACAATCAAGAGTTAAGATACAATCGCTTTGAGCTCATTTTTACTTACAGCTCAGCAGGTTATTTACTCAACTGCAATCGGACTGTGCTAAGAGCACGAACTAGACTCACTCATTCTCACTAACTCACTTTCTCTCTCTTACTCTCTCTGTGTTCCTTCGCCACATTATATTCACCACTTAAGAGCATGCAATCGCCCCTTATGCACTCGTGCCAGGACCCACTCAAAGAGCGAAAGCTTTACGAAGCGACTGAAGCCGAAGCTGCAGCCGAATGCGCCACGAATCGTTTCGCCTGCAATCGTTTCGTGTTGGTTGCAAATATTTTTGGCACATTTAGTACACGAACAGCAGCGCACACCGTCAAGGTGGGTGTGTGAGTGCCATCGTGTCTATGTGTGTGTGTGAAGTTTTATTTATTTATCGAGTGTTTTTTTTTTGGCTATTTGTTGTTGTTGTTTTTGGTTTGCAAAGCTTGCAGTTTTTTAGAGTATTTTTGTTGTTGTTGTTGGTTTCTTTCACTTTTTGTTTGCTGAGTTTTTACTTTTTATGCAGTTGCATTTGATAGATTGAATTTTAGCGAAATTGAAAGATAAGACACTACCTGTGCAACACCTGCATCTGTGTGTCTGTGTGTGTGTGGTGATGGGGCTTATCGCAGCTGAGCGCTGGCTGCCGTTCAGACATGTTAATTTCGACTTAATGCTGTTTAAGTAAAGCCCCAATATTTGCGCCTAATACGCATACATGTGTAATGAATGTAGGCGCTTAGGCACACACACACACACTCACGCACACACACACACACACAGATAGACATGGCAATATGAGTGACTTACATGTGTAAGTCGGTAACACGACGAAAACAGATGCTATCTTGCATACATTTAGACACACAAGCAGGGGGGGAGGGGCGTGTGTGAGGTGAGGTGAGTTGGGCTGGTGTGAGGTGGGTGTGGGAGTGGTGTCTTCTTAGGCGTCAGTCACGTGCAGAAGCCGTGCGCGCGACAGAGACAGCTAGACTGGACGACCGGCAGTGTGCAGCGATAAGCAAACATTGTCCATCAAAAATACACCTACACACAGCTGTAAACACACACACACACACACATCCACACACATACGCATTGCATTGTGTCTGACATATTTGTCGATTTGCAAATTTATGTCCGACTTGCCCAGATCTCAGGTCAGTTGTGCCAGCTTGGATTATGCATTTCCCAGCTGACTGCGCCCGAAGCCCGAAGCACCAAGTTTCAATTTGATATTTTTCAAATAAAATGTAAGATTTAAATTCAACTAAATTAAACCTATATAATTTTGCCAAATTGAATGAAAATAAGAAAATATTTCTAATCTCAAATTGAATGATAATAAGTAAATAATTCTAATCTCGCTTTGGTTAACATTTTTAAAATGCTTGAAAATGACTTAAAAGTGTTGAAGTTTTTTTCAAATTTTTTGCTAGTTTTTTAGAGTCTGTCAACATTGCACTAAATATAAAAAAATTTCGTAATTTTTTTATATTTTTAGTAATTTTATTATATCATATCATAGAATATTAAATCATATCTATAAATCAATCGCATGCAGCAAGCTAAAAGATACAAATTAATAAAAAAAGGTGCAAGGCAAAAACAGCGAAAGCTATTCTATATATTATTATTTATTTTATTTTCCTATATTTTAAGAAAATAAACTTGAATTTTAAAATATATTTTACCAATTTTAAAATATAAAAAAAAATTTATTTAAATAAAAAAATAATGAAATATTTTATTTAATATAATAAAAAGAAAGTTGTTTCTTCACTCTGAAAATCAAACTAGAGTTTTTAAAATATTTTTTAGCAATTCCTACAAGTTCTAAAAAAATGTAAAATAATTTTAAAATATTTATAAATTGTTGGTACACTAAAATAATAATATTATACAATATATATAATATATATCATATAATAATATAATAGTAAATATAAAGACATTTTACCAACTTCTATAAATTCTAAAAAAATTTAAAATAATTTTTAAATATTTATACATTTTTGGTATAATAAAAACAAATAATATTATACAATATATATAATATAATAATATAAAAACATGATATGATACTATTACATATAGTAATACCTTGGCATATCTATAAGTCAGATAAAGAAAGTCATCTGAAAGTCGCAAGCAGAGCGAAAGCTATTCACAATTTCGTGCAGTGGCTAAATGGAAAACGTAGCTGAGATGTCTTTCCATTGGACACAAATATTCTGTGGTTACTTTAAAAAGTCCCTAGATGGGAAAGGGACAAAAGGCAAAGCGAACTCCGCAGTGAACACTTTCTTCAGTCGCTAAAGGTGGACAGGCGAAAGGATCGACCTGGCAGAAGCTGACGCTCAAATCAAAGTAGAGACTCTAGAGTGGAGCAAACGTGTAAAGGCAAAGAAAAAAGTCTAACAGATGTCATCTGAATGCCACAATACTAAGGACATTGCTCTGTTAGCGAAGTCCTTGCAGGTTAATACGGGATAACGGAGAGCTACAAAGTGCACGGACGTTTTCCAAGACGTCTTCAAAGGTGGATAAGCAGGAAGACAAAAAAAAAAAAAAAAAATAAATAAAAAAAATTTAAAATTTTTAAAAATAATTATATATTATAAAAAACTACAAGAAACTGATTATATATTAGATTATTATGTATTTTTCGTATAATATATTAATATTACTTAATTATATAATATAAATAATACAGAACTCTTGTGAGCTGTGAAGACTTAAAGTTTAGCCTTAATTTATTTTTATTTAATTTACCATTTGAGGCATTTTTTTTTTTTTTTTTGACTTTAAAAGTTTTATGAATTTTATAAAAATTGTGCATATATTCATGTTTACTTATTTAATACATTTATTTACTTTATTTATGTATTTTATTATACTTTTATACTATTATCTATTATTTATTTAATGATTAACTTATTTTTAAGTTTATTTTTGTAATTATTTTTAATTTATTTACTTATTTATTTATTAGCTTATTTTATTATACATGAATTTATTATTTATTTAATTATTTACCTATTTTTAAGTTTATTTTTGTAATTTTTTTTAAATTTATTTACTTATTTATTTAAACATTTATTTATTTAATTATTTACTTATTTTTAAGTTTTTTTTTTTTTGTATTGTTGCTTTTTTTTTGTTTGTTCGTTTTTTATACATTTATTTATTCATTTTAAAATATACATATATTAATTTATATATAGTTAATAATTATATAAAATATTGCAAATAAAATGTAAGCACACAAATATATCAATTTAATAATAATGACAAATTTCAATTTTATGAATTCCAATTTTAGGCATAAAGTAGTTGAATTCAATGCAAAACGTTGTTAGTTTTAATATTTAAATTTTTTAGTTGAATTTTTTTATCAAGCTGAAATTTGAATTTATGCACTTTTGCGGTTGCATTTAAGTGCCATGTGCTGTTCTAGCTAACAAAATACTAGATACACACAAACACACACACACACACATATATACTCTCACACACACACACACTGTCAGAGCTGACAACGACCTTTACTTTGCACTAAATATTCAATTACATTTACAATGCTTAAGGTTTTTGGGGCCGCAGAGCCGAGCGCACAATCAAGCATATATCGAGTATATATATAGATATATATAGAGAGAGAGAGATGCTCACACATATGCACATCTGTATAAATAGAATCGATGCTGTGGGCTAGTGCGGCCCGCTTCATTAAAAATACTGTCAATACCTATTAAAATCAAAAATCAAATCAATTTTGTGCTATAATTACAAAAATGTCTGCTGCTGCTGCTGCTGCTGCCGCTGCTGCCGGTCGTAAAGTGCTCAACGAAATGCACACACACACACACACATATATATGAATATTAACCAACACACACACACTCACAGAGAACTCTCAAACTCAGTGCTGAGTGGTGGAGCAGAGCACAAACAAATGTCAATTAAAAAGTAAAAATTGCTGGAAAATGCCGCACGACCTGACTAAAACAAAAGGCCAACTGAGCTCAGTTGAGTGCGGCAACAGGGCGAGGAGGCGGCAGGGGGCGGGCCGCCAAAAGGGGTTGCGTGGGCGAAGGTGGAAGGGTGGATAGCCAGAGCCAGAATGCTGGCAGCAGTTTAGGCCAGTTTTAGAAACACACAGAAAGGGAGAGAGAGAGAGAGAGAGAAATACAGAAAATTGTATGACCGAAAAGCCAAAAGAATTCGATTTACAGTTGTCTTCGATTGAACTGGTAACGGGATTCGAGTTAGAGATAAGAGATATGAGATGCGAGATATGAGATTCGGAATATGAGATATAAGACATGAGATAAGATATATGAAAAGTAAGAGATATGAGAAGTAAGAAGTAAAAGATCAAGGATATGAGATATGAGAGTAAGAAATAATATAATATGAGAGATAAGGGATATGAGGAATAAGAAGTATAGATAGAGAAGTTCGAGATAGGATATATGAGATATGATACATGAAATATGAGATATATGATATAAGATATGAGATATGAGATATGAGAAATGAGATATGAGATATGAGATAAGAGATATGAGATATAAGATATGAGATATGAGATATAAGATATGAGACATGAGACATGAGATATAAGATATGACACATGAGACATGAGATATGAGATATGAGATATGAGATATAAGATATGAGATATAAGATATGAGACATGAGACATGAGATATGATACATGAGATATGAGATATGGGATATGAGATATGAGATAAGGGATATGACATATGAGATATGAGATGCGAGAAGAGATATGAAATATAAGATATGAGATACGAGATATGAGATATGAGATACGAGATATGAGATATGAGATATAAGATTTGAAAAGTAAGAGATAAGATATGAAATATGTTAGAAATAAAAGAGATGAGAAATCAGAAATGCGATAAGAGATATGAGATTTGAGATATAAGAAGTAGGAAATAAAAGTGGAAAGATACGGGATATGAGATATGACAAGTAAGAAATAAAAGATGAATGATGGAACATAACAGATAATATATAATAGTAATACGAGCTATGAGAAGTGAGAGATTAGAAATAGAAAAAGTAAGAAATAAGAAATTAAAGATGAAATGTCTTTTATCTTATAAAGCTAAAGATATATATGAGAAGTAAGAAGCAAAGTAAAGAAAAGGGATATGAGATAAGAGATAAGAGATATGGGAAATAAAATGAAAGAGATATGTGATGTAAGAAAAAAAATACGGAAGTAAAATATAAAAGCTAAAAGATTGTTGTAAGTTGTAAGAAGTAAATGGTAAGAGCTAAAAAGTGAGTAATAAGAGCTGAGAGGTAAGGGAAGGATTTAGTCAGGTAGAGTTGGTGAATTAGGCAAAGTAAAAGTAAAAGAAAGTAAGAAGTAAATGGTTAGAGAAGGTAAGGTAGGCAAGTAGCCAAAGTTATCTCAACTAGGAAGCAAATTAAATATTTCTTCTGCTTCAAATTTAATTTGATTAGGTCAAAATAGGGTTTATAGGAGCTTGGAGTCTCTAAAACATTGAAGTATTAAAGCCTCTCTATCTTTAATCTTTCTAACTATCTTCTTTTTGATTTCTTACATATTTCTTTACTTTCTCTTTATGGAAAGAAATTACACTTACTTCTATATGGTTTTTTTCTCGCATTCACTCTATCTTTCCCTCACATATTCATAGGGCTGAGTCGAAAGTTTTTATTATGTTTGTAAATTGCCTTTAGATTTCATCCTGTTGCTTCTTACAGTCCTACACGTGACTCTATATCTCATCTCTCCCACTCTCTCATCTCCCTCTCCCTCTCTCTCTTTCGCTCTAATCCAGCAGGGCAGCTTCAACTACTCATCTATCGTGGGACAAGTTTTTTATGCCACTCCCTCGCCCGCCTCGGCCGCCTCGCACTTGGGCAAGTTGCACTCAAGACTTCATTTAGCAAGCTTCACTGTACTTGTCACTGTTACGCTGTCGCCGTCTACAGCTTTTTTCTATTTGAGTGGGCTCTTCGCCTTGGACGCTGGTCAGCGCCGGGCAGCTGTCCATTTGAAGGGGCGAGGAAGCGCAGCGGCGAAGGAGTGAAGAACCGTTGCTCCATTTGGATGCCAAGGCGGGTGTTGCACAAAAAAAAGCGAGGCACCATAATAAATGTCTGACAGTAAGCAGAAGAGGAGGAGGAGAAGGGGGCAGGAAGAAATAAAGCGGGAATGGAAACTGAAAAGAAATGCATAAAGAAGTGAAAAAAGAAGCCGGCACAAAACTCGACAAGTGCCTCGGACTTTGTACGGGCTGCCAACTGAATTCAACAAGCAACAATTACCAAAGAAACGAGCGAGAGTGAGCGAAAGCAGAAGCATAAAACAAGTAAGAAAACACTAGTCGGGCGTGACCGACTAGGGGATACCCTGAGCCCCGTCGAATCTGTGTTTTTCATAGAATTTGGGGGAATTTGGGGCCGGTATCCAAAAAATAACAAAATTCGAAATTGCATAAAATATATATAAAGCTAAATACAAAATTTGGTGTCTCTAGCTAAAAAGATGGACGATATATAATTTTATCGATTTTATTTTTAATCGATAACAATTAATTGGGGATAGTTATCGATTTTTTAAAACAGACTTGATCTGCGCGTGCTATACACGGACCTACATAAAAAATTTCAAGTCTCTAGCTTTTATAGAAGCGGAAATCGGCGCGTTCAAACATACGGACAGACTTTCTCTTGTCGTCCTTATCAAGAATATCTGCCTGTTACATACATTTTCACAAAAACATTATACCCTGATTTCCCATTTTCAATGGGCTCAGGGTATAAAAAGGAAAAGCAAAAACAACTGTGATTGAGCCCCGTTACTAACCAGTTGAACAATTACAGCCGCACCAAGCCTTGCCCCTGCCGCCGCGCAGGAGGCGCAGGCAGCAATAAGTGCACTGCGCGATAATCGAAAATGAAGCAATATAAACAAAAGCGTAAAGCGGAAGTCGAATCAAAAGCAATGGGCAGAAACAAAGAGAGCAAGAGCAAGAGCAAGAGACTCATAGATAATTTACAATTTATTTGTTGCGTTTGTGGAAGCGAGATGGCGGCATTATTATGCTATCTAAAATCGTTTAATGTTTGTGTCTATCTCTCTCCCTCTGCCTCTCTTCCAATTTGAGTGTTGAGTGCGGAGGTGAGTTACTTCAGATCAATACAGTGGTGCATATGCTAAGTTTTGCAGTCAAAGTCAAAGTACCTTTGCATAAATTATGTTCAATTTTAATGAATGAAATTGACAAGTAGAAAACAGAGAAATGGAGAAAGAGAAAAGAAATATACAAATATACATCTAAGTGAAGGATAATCGATTTACCACTCTAAAAGTCAAGGCAGTGAAAATGCAATTGAGAGCACGCCACAGCAGCGATTATTCAACTTCCAGCCAAAGAGATTTATGCATGTATGCGTGTGTGCGTGTGTGTGTGTGTATGCAAACACTTTCGCAAGCAGCACTGACCTATCCAACACTTTTAGGTCTGCCCAAAAAAAAAAAAACAAGAGCGAGCAACCAGAGAGTGAGAGTGAGTAGGAAATAAATGATGGTCAGTAAACAACGAAGCGAACGAATTATTTTGACGCGTGAGCGTGAGAGAGAGACGGAGAGAGGCGAAGAGTCAGGCAGACAGACAGAGAGACAGAAATCAAATGAAACGCATAAGAATCGATTCGATTAGTGAAATGAAATTTACGCCAAAATAAATTTGCACAACTTACAGACTTGGCGCGCCTAAGTGTTAGCCATATATACAAGCTATACCCTTACTGTGGGTCCTTTCGACACTCTAAGTCTGTTTGACCTTTTACAATTTATAGTTAAGAATGTGACGGAAAAATTAATTTTAAATATATATTTAAATTTTTTTTTGTGACTTAGCCAATAGCCAATATTATTGTTTCTCTGCAGTGTATCTTCAGGAGATATATATATATATATGTATATATTGGCTATATAAATTGTATGGAACCCCGTATAAGACCTTGCAATTACCTGAAAAAAATAAAAAATTGATTGTATTAATTTTTTATGACTTCATATATATAAAATATATATTTTATATTTATTATTTAACAAAATAAGTTAATTAAAATAAAAACGTATTATCAATTTAAAATGTTATTAATGTAAAAAAAAAAATATTTTTATATACTTATATATATTTTATATTTATGCTACATTATATTACCTTAAATAAATTCAAAGTTTAATTATTTCAAAACTTATTAATAAAATTTATTATTTAAACAACAATGTAACCACATAATACTATTATAATTATAAAATAATTATATTTATATCCTATTTCTAAAATATTTCCAGAAAATTTAAAATATATTTTCCTAAGATTAAAAAAAAATTCAAAATTTCTTTATTTCAAAACTTTTTAATAAAATTCATTATTTTAACAACACCACAATTATAAAATTATAATATTTATATCCTTTTTCTAGAATATTTTCAGATAAACTTTTAATATATTTTCCCAAGATATTTTCATAAATGCTTAGAAAGAGTTGAAAAAGTTTTGTTTTAATATTCAACTTTCCAATAATATACCATAAAATGATGAAAAATGTATTATACCTTAAAATTGTGTTTTATTTAAAATTATAAAAAAAAATTTAAAAATAAAAATTAAGTCAAGAAATTTGTTATATTTATATAGAATATTAAAAATTTAAAAACTTCTGTAAATATATAGAAGTATATATTCAAGCTATCTTTAAAATAGATGTCAGATCTTTCTCTAAATATTCTAGAAATAAGCTAATATTATTTAAGAACATGTGACAGTTCAATCAATAATATCTTTAGATTGACCATGGACTATGGGTAAAGAGATAGCAATTAAAAATAATTATTTTGATATTGAACAATGTTTTTGACCTAATTAAAAGTTATATGTTTGTCACTATATATAGTTCATATTTTCATTCATATATCAGCAATATCGACTTTTGTATTAGAGCTTCAAGTGCAATAATTAATTTTAAATAGCTTGAATCCATATCTCTATCTCTCTCTATCTCTCTCTCTCTCTCTCTCTATCTCAACGTCTAATCTTCTTGGTCTTCTTCTAGCTATCTCTCACTGAATGTTGGCTTAAGATCAAAAGGAATCTAGACAAGATGACGCCTGACTACATATTGGATACTCGAATAACAGAGGTGTAATTTCGATATATATTTCTTAATATTTCCAGATAATTCCTATAAAATATTATCGATAACAGTTGCTATAACATAGTTATCGAAAATCATATCATATTATTATTATTCTAGCGGAATCTCAATCTTAAAACTTGCTCTAATCTGAATTGCAGTGTATTCACTCTTCGACTTTTGTTCTTTCTCTCTTCAGTTTTCGTGTTCATTTTGTATTTTGCGCCAGTCGCAGCCGCTTGTCATGTTTGTTGTCTTCGTTGTTGTCCTTCTTGTCGGCGTCGACGGCGTCGTCGTCGTCGTCATTGTCTCTAAACTTTTGTACGTTCATTAATCTTGTAGAGCGTTTTCGCTGTTGCGTCAGGCTTTTCCTATCCATGTACATATATATATATATATCAATTTGTGTGTGTGGGTGTATGGGTGCTTGGGTGTGTGTGTGTGTGTGTGTCTGTCTGTGTCTTTGGCAGTTTGTTTGGCTCGTCGTTGTTGCTGCGCCGCCTGCGACGCTGTCCTCGCAGCCAGGACACTTGTGCGACAGTTGTTGCATGATAAGGTTTAATCTATTTAATTGTAATTGATATTTCTGCTGGATACGATGGGGCCGTCTTCTGCTTCCTCTTCCTCTCCTTTTTCTTCTTTTTTTTGCTACTTCATTTTTATTTCACCCATTTATAAGCCAAATGAGGCGCCTAAAACAACGACGAGGCAAACAACTTGTTGGCAGCGAGCGGCAGCAACAACAGCAACAACAACAACAACAACAACTGGCAAATCATAATTTATAAAGTGCTGCGCGACAAAGTCTTAAAAAATAAATGCGAGCAGAGAATATAATGAAGATTTGACTAGGGCAACAGCTGAAATACCCTAACATCCATCAGAGATAGAGAGAGAGAAATAGAGATATGAGGAGAATTTGAGAGAAAGGCATAAAAAAGAGATATAGAGAACAAGAAAGATTGAAAAAGAGAGTGAGAAAGAGAGAGAGAGAGAGAGAGAGAGAGAGAGAGAGAGAGAGAGAGATAGAGAAAGAGTGAGAGAGAGGGAGAGTGTTATAGAGAGAGAGAGAGAGGGGAGACAGAGACAGACACTGAAGACTGGAGACGTGAGACTGAAGACTAGAGACTAGAGACTAGAGACTAGAGACTAGAGACTAGAGACTAGAGACTAGAGACTAGAGACTAGAGACTAGAGACTAGAGACTAGAGACTAGAGACTAGAGACTAGAGACTAGAGACTAGAGACTAGAGACTAGAGACTAGAGACTAGAGACTAGAGACTAGAGACTAGAGACTAGAGACTAGAGACTAGAGACTAGAGACTAGAGACTAGAGACTAGAGACTAGAGACTAGAGACTAGAGACTAGAGACTAGAGACTAGAGACTAGAGACTAGAGACTAGAGACTAGAGACTAGAGACTAGAGACTAGATATCGGAGACTGGAGAGTGAAGAGTGGAGAGTGGAGAGTTGAGAGTGGAGAGTGGACAGTTGAGAGTGGAGAATGGAGAATGGACAATGGAGAGTGGAGAGTGGAGAGTGAAGAGTGAAGAGTGGAGAGTGGAGAGTGAAGAGTGAAGAGTGAAGAGTGGAGAGTGGAGAGTGGAGAGTGAAGAGTGAAGAGTGGAGAGTGGAGAGTGGAGAGTGGAGAGTGGAGAGTGGAGAGTGGAGAGTGGAGAGTGGAGAGTGAAGAGTGGAGAGTGGAGAGTGGAGAGTGGAGAGTGGAGAGTGGAGAGTGGAGAGTGGAGAGTGGAGAGTGGAGAGTGGAGAGTGGAGAGTGGAGAGTGGAGAGTGGAGAGTGGAGAGTGAGACTGAGACAGAGATTGAGTCAGGGACAGAGACAGAGATCTGTCTATGCTAAGTTATCTCTGAATAACAGAGAAAATACAAAAAATTTTCCGAATTTTCTTGGCTTTGCTCCCATCTCAACTGGAGATAAATAGAAAACAAGTGTCGCTGGCGTTGGCTGGAAAAGTAGAGCATGCGTTAATTCAATGTGTCTATGCTGAGAATCAGTTGGATGGGTTTGGGCGGAGAGGTGGAGGAGGAGGTGGAGCCGAGCGTGTAATCACGCCAATGCCATTATCCTGCATATCCTTTTGTTTGTTAGTGCAGATGATGGAGGGACGTCGCACACATGGGACACATCAAATACAGCCAAGATAAGAGAGTGCCAAGTTGTTGATGTGTAAACGGTTTCGGATTTAAAATAAAGTAGGCGTGAGTGAGCAGCACTGGGCTAGAGAGAGAGGGGCGAGAGAGCGGAGTGAGGGCCGTATAAAAAAAAAAACAGGAAGCCTAAAACAAATTGTAGCGGAAACTCCGGCAAACACAATAAATGTTTAATAAGCCAAAACGAGCAGAGAAAAAGCGAAAGCGACGCCGCTGCCGCCTGCCCTAAAAGCCTCCCAGCTCTGGGTGTCTGCATTCAGCTGGAGGCATCGGCCCGGGTCTGGTTAAGAGGGCAGCCCTCGTGGCGGAAGCTGCAGCGGAAGCTGCTCGACTAGCGAAAAACAATAAGCCCGCCCGAAAACTCAAATGCTGCTCAAATCTTAACGTTAAATTATAGAAATCGACTTCCAAGGAAACCCAAGAACAAACACAGTTATAAAGAAACATATGAAGAGATATTTTTATATATAAGGCAGACATATAAAGATATTAAATATTTTGAAAACATTTTTAATTGTACTTCAGTTAAAGCTTAAAATAAATTTAAACAATTTGTGGACATTGCCTGACTAGAAAATACCTGACAATTAATCTGTTTTTGCGGACATACAGCAAATAAATATGAGTGAAGCAGTGGGGCGGATCGTGTAATTTTTAGGCTTATCAGTAGAGAAGTCTAAGAAGTTAAGGGCGATGCTATCGATTATTTGAAATGTGATAATCTATATAGCTGTTTACTATAAATATCAAGTCTCTATCTCTAATAGATTTCACAATTGAGACGACAGGCCAATGGGCAGACGGACATGGCTCAATCGACTTGGTAGTCTTGTTATTTATACTTTAAGGGTCTGAACATGCCTTCTTTCAGTCTGCGAACCAAAACTATTTTTACTTTCAATGTTCAGAGACTGTAAAATATCAGAATTTTAGCAGCTGGACACCACCAACTTTATAATACTCTGAACTAACTTAACTATTAAATGTCTAAGCTCACTTTTCAAGATGCTATTTGCCATGCCCATGCGAGAATGCCAACCACAAGCCTTCATTATTTGCATTCATCTGTAAAATTCCACAAAATCTATATAATCTGAGCTGTATGAATTATCGTCTCTATCAACTGTAAAATGTATCTCTTTATTATAATAAAACGGGGGGAAAATATAATAGTCGACACGTTGCAGCACAAGTCTATCAAACACTCTGAAATGGAAGAGAGAGGGCCGAGACAATAACAATAAAAAGTCAAAAATTCAGACTAGATAGAAACGAGAATTCAATAATTCAGATAGAGGAAAGACAGATAAAAAGAATTCAGATAGAGGAAAGTCAGATAACAGAAGATAAATAATAGACAATCAGACGAATTTAATCTATATGTTTGATACTCATATAGCATAACATAAGATTGATAAATATTCGATATGAGCAATTTAGTTATTAATTAATTTAAATAAAGAATACTACAAAAGCTAATTTAATTTAATCCCAATACTACAAAAGCTAATGCTAATTCTACTAGATAAAGGTGAGAGCACAGACTATTTGGTATGTTTATCTAATGAATGTGAAATCTTAACGTATTTATGATCTATAAGTATGAATTGAATCCAGCTGTTTCGACACTACAATTCATAAAGCTTCACAACCTTTAACAAAGATTGTAATGATTGTAAAGCTTGTTGGTTTAAATTCCGTATCACATGACCCAGTAGTATTTAAACATTAATGTCATAAAGTTATCTATTTGATAAAGCCTACTTTATTGATTTAGAAACATATTTCTTCATTTTATTATAAATTAAACTTGTGTAACTCTAAAAAGACAGCTCATATAATTCTGTGCATTTTTCATAAATGTCTAAAAATCACACTTAAATCAAAGGCGAAAAGGAGAACAATTCAAGTTAGCTGAAACGACTTCAATTTGGCGTCAGACAACAAACTCAGACGCAGCTGAAAGCTGAGTGAAATGTAGAGCTGGGATAGAGACAAAGAGGAAGAGCGAGGTAGTGTGGCCTCACCTTGTTGACCGTGCATGGGAAATGCGACTTAGACAGGCGCTCGAAAGTATGCTACACCGAAAATCACTTAAGCGACGCACACACATTTTTTGGAGCAATTGCAAAACGGTGCAAAAAGCGGCGCTGATAGGGCCAGCAAAAAGGCACAGACGGCAACAAAATGTTGGCCAAACTTTCAGTTAAGAAAAACAGAGATACACATGTATGGGTGCACGCATTTGGAGTCGTAAAAGTTTGCCGGCGACAGCCGCACCACAGGCGTATATCATGCGGCATGCAGATGCGTCCGTCTGTTGGCTGCTGCTTAGAAAAAGCCGCTAACAATATTTAAAACTTTTGCCCAAACTGAGCACAGCTGAGCAGCGGAATGCATAATTTAAACATAAAGTACCAAATATACAAGCTGTTCTCGCTGCATAAAAATTCCAAATTATTTCGTTTCGCAACAAAAATAATTAAGGCAAAAAAAAGGGAAAAAATTTTAAAATTACTTTTAATTTGTGAAATGTTTTAGTTAACATTCAGGATGGCAAATCAGGGAATATTGTGGGTGTCACAGGCGGAAGAAGGCGTGGCTAATCCAAGAGAGTAAAGAGTAGAGTCATAAAAGACCTTTTTCTAGCTAAATGTAGAGATATAGTTTTAAATTAAGTAAATATATAAAATTAATTAAAAAAATAAAAATAAAATATGTTTAATTTATGTAAATTATTATATTTTTCTATTTATTTATTTTTATTTTTATAAAAGATCTGTTTCTAGCTAAATGTAGAGAATATAGCTATATAAATAAATTGAATTAAAAAAAGTAAAATAAGTTTAATTTATGTAAATTATTATTTTTTTTCTATTTATTTATTTTTATTTTTATCAAAGATCTGCTTCTAGCTAAATGTAGAGATATAGTCTTAAATTAAGTAAATATATAAAATTAATTTTAAAAAAATAAAATATGTTTAATTTATGTAAATGATTAATTTTTTGTTACTATTTATTTATTTTCATTTTTATTTAATTTATTTTTTATTTTCATGTTCTTTATTTATTTTTATTCTCATTTAATTTATTTATTTTTTATTTTCATTTTCATTTATTTATTTTCATATTTCATTTATTTAATTTACTTTTCAGCTTAAATTTTGCTGCCAGCTCTGCTCACCACCTTATCTAATGCCCAGCAAAGGCACAAACAGAGAGAAGAAAACAACAACAAGTTAATAGTTTTTCACGCAACATGTTTTTCATGGCACGCAGCTGCTGTGCGTCGAACTTTTGTGGCATGTTGCAAGTAGCAGCTCCCTTCGGTCTCCCCCTCTCTCTATCTCTCTCTCTCTCTCCCGCCCATGCTATCGCTGCTGTCCCCTGTGGTGCATTCAGTGCTATGTTGTGTGAGCGAGAGTGTGTGTTCGTGTGTGTGTGTGTGTGTGTGTGGGTGTGTAGTTGATATGGCATTTGTTTGCTTTGACTGAGAGCTTTAAGGCTTATTTTTGTGGTTCCTTATGAAAAGGAAGTCTCTTTAAAGTAATAAATAATTATAAAAAACTACTTATAATAGACATAAAAACAAAATAAGAAATCTGTACAAAATTTATAATTACACGATCATAATTTTACATTAGGTCCATCTTCTGAATAAATAAATAAAAATAAAAAAATCAATATATATATTTAATTTAAATTTGATTTTCGATATATATTGTACAATATATGAAATATAAAAAATTTGTAATATTATTAAAAAATTTAATTTTGTATAGTAAAATGTATAAAATAATATATATATAAAAAAATTAAAAACTTCTCAAAGAAATCTATTCATTAAATTTTCTCTCTCCCTCTCTCTCAGCCCTCTCTCTCTCCCTCACTCTTTATCCCTCTCTCTCTCTCTCTCTCTCATTTAAACATGAAGCCTAAGACTCAGATTGCTCAAGGACCTCTCTTGCCACTTGTTGCCCAAATGCCAAACGAAACACATGTAAAAGCCAGCCACGCTCACAGTTTTTAATTTGAACGGAAGTGTATATATATACAATATATATATACATATATATATATATATATATATTATTTATATATCTATAGTATAAAAATATGAAGTATGCTGCCCTAAAAGCCTAGGCCGCAAAAAATAAATAAAATAAATTTGATTGTACAAAAAGTCGGGAACAACAACAAGGACAACCGCAAAATGCTCAAACTGTGCAAACTTTTTAAGTGCAGAATTTATAGCTGGCGATTTGTTGTCTGGCCGGCTTCCCCGCCTACAGCCCCCAAAGGCTCCGCCTCGGCCCATGCTTCTCCACTAACCCATTTGGCAGCCCACAATTTGTTCTTAATGGTTCAGCAAAATCAATACAATGAGAACTTCCCTGTGTATGTAACTAAAGTTCTCTCTCTCTCTTTGCCTGTCTCTCTCTGTGTGTATGTGTGTGTGTGTGCATTTTAGAAAATATGAAAAGTCAAGAAAAGTTTCATGGTAAATGAGTAATGAGTGGCCTGACTGGCTGACATTATGGCCAGCCTCAGCAGCAGGCAAATGCCAGCTCCATAGCCAAAGCCAGCGAGCATTGAGTTTGACCCAAATAAGTTTTGTGGCACAACTTTAAATACCCTGGAATTGCCATGAATTGGTTGGGCTTAAAATTGATAATTTAAGCTGCTGTTGGATAACAATTTAGCGTACTTTTTTTTCTCTCTTTTTCTCAATTAAAATTATTTTCATATTATATTTTTTGTTTTAAAAATATTTATATAATGTTGACTAAATTATATTTAAATTTTTTATATTAATTTTAAATATTATGTGTATTTTTTTAATATTAGCAAAATATCTAAAAAGAATAAAAATATACCTATATTTAAATTTGCATAAAAAATTCAAGCATAATATTAATTATTGCAACATTATTAAATATAAAAATAAAAAGTAAAAAATAAAATAAAATAGATCAAAGAATATATATGTCAGAGACGATTTTTTTTATATAATATTTTGTGATTTTTGGAATTAATATAAAATATTAGAAAATATGATTTTTTTTTAATATTTTATATTAATATTTAAGTTAAGCGAAATAAAATAATCAAAATTCCTTATATATATTTTCTTTTATATTTTATAATTATAATTTTATATACCTAACTTAAAATTCAATAACATCCTTTTAACCTTCTTAAAAATATTTTATTATATTTTAATTTTAAATATTAATTATAATATTATATTAACATTGATTATAAAGCCAAGAAAAATATATATTATATGTGTATATACCCCAAAAGTTTATTAAATTGTAAATATTAGGAACATCTATTTCTAGGAGCGCTAAAACTTAACATCATAAAATAATCATATCGTCATATATTAAAATAAATATAAATATGTATTAAGAGCAACAAAACTAATAGAGTTTCTATAAAGGCTCGAATTTAATTTAAACTAATAGAATTTCTATAAAGGTTCAAATTTAAATTTATGTTTTATTTGATCAAAAATATTTTTCATAAAAAAATGTATAAATTAAGCCTTGCAAATCATCTTCTAACTGCCATCAGCAACAGTTGCTGAAAGCGAAAAAATATGAACGCAAATAAAATGCATTTTTTTAATTAGTTATTTCTTGCACTCGGCAAGTTTGACATGCACTTGAGCAACTTTTATTAATGCTTTTGAATGGCTGGCCGTGTGTGGCCTCTGTGTGTGTGGGCGTGGCATCAGTGAAATAATTAATTAAATATGCGTTCGCTTGAGTCTGTTGAAGCTCGCAGCTTAAATTATTTGGCTTGCAGCTCGCAACAGCTAACAGCCGAGGCTTCCACACATCAGCCATAACTTGACTTAATTGATTTAAATATGATTGATGAACTCAAGTACAAGCACACACGCCCACACCCACAACCACGTATTCCAAAGCACAAATACATTAGCATTTTAAAGAGGTGAGTTTGATGAAAATTCCAAAGCTTTTTTGCATTATTATGTCAACTGTTTGGATGGGAAGGATACGTTTAAATTTAAATTATAAATTCTATAAATATATAAAAAATATAAAAAAAGAGATTTATGTTAATAAAAAAATTCAAATAAAATGTTTAAGATGTTTTAAAAAGATATTTCAGTCATTTAAAAAGTTCATATACTTTGAGGCGCATACAAAATAAGATATAAAATATAAAATGAAAATTCAAAAGCTTTTTTGCATTATTATTTCAAGGGCTTGACTGGGAAAGATGGAAGGATAAATTTTAAAGGACTTTTAAAATTTTTATAAATATATAAAAAATATAAGAAAATGATTTATGTTAATAAAAAAATTAAAATAAAATGTTTAAGATATTTTAAAAAGATATTTCAGTCATTTAAATATTTCATATGCTTTGAGGTGCATCAAAAATAAAATATATAATATAATATAAATTATTGTATATATATTATAAAATATTTATAATATAAAATATATAATTTAAATATATATAATATAAAATAAATATAAATATATATATATATATATATATATATATATATATATATATATATATATATATATATATACATATTTTAGGCACCCACAAAATAGCGTAATAAAACATTTAATTAATCCATCACATTTGTATATTTTATTCAGATAATTTACAAAGTCTCGGCAGTAGACTCAATCCAAGTGCGAAGAGAGGCAACATCGGCGTAGACACCGGGATAGTCCTTCTTGGCGCAGCCCTGGCCCCAGGACACAATGCCGACCAGCTCGCCATTGGCGACCAGTGGGCCACCGGAGTCGCCCTGGCAGGCGTCCTTGGTCTCGGTGTAGGCACAGACCATGGTCTCCAAGATCTTATTCTGGCCGTAGGAATAGGTCTTTGAGCCGCAGTCATCGACGGAAACCAAGTCAACGGAAACCTCTTGCAGGACGTTGGTCGATGAGCACCACATGTAACAGGTGGTGCCCCAGCCGGTGACGACGGCAGGTGTGCCCGTTGGCGGTGTTGTCTTGGCCAGCGGCACGAAGCGCACCTTGGCAGACTGGCGAACCGGAGAGCTTAGCCTGATCACAGCCACATCGTTGATCATCAGTTTGCTGTTGTAGCCCTCGTGGAACTTGAAGGCCGCAACGGACACAACTTCGCCGCCCGCATTGCGATCGGTGGCGCCAATGCGCACCTGCATCTCGCTGGCCTTGTATGACTGCATGCAGTGGGCAGCGGTGACGACTGTCTGCGAGTCGATCAAGCTGCCGCCGCAGAAGTGGGAGCCCTTGGTGGTCTGGATGGACACCTGGTAGGGATGGGCCTCAATGGTGGTGGCCACGCCATTGACGATGCGGCCGAAGGGGAACTCCTGCTCGGGCATGCCCTGGCAGACGGCCAAGCAGGCCAAGAGCCCAACGAAACTTACGATCAACCGATTCATATTCTTAGCAAATACTAAACTAAACACCCATCAAATTCCGTTGTTTTTATACCAACTCTTATCAAACTGTTCGTCAGTGCAACTGTAAATCAAGCGCCATCTATCGCACAGCCGCGTCGAGAACCCATAAATTCTCGGAAGACGTAACTAAGATTAGAGGAGCAGCACGCGCTAAATGTTATTACGACGAAGACGCCTGCTAAAAATAAAATCTCCAATTATCATAAATTTTATGTGCTACAGATACCATAATCTTTGTAATCAATAACTAATCCCTTAACGAAATAATATAAGACTTGTGGCCTTAAAGACATTTTCCGGGTAAAAATTTCCTATAACTCAATATATAAAATATAAAATATGATATATAAAATATAAAGTGTAAACTATAAAATATAAACTATTATATATAAAATATAAAAAAAATAAAATAAAATATAAAATGTAAAAAATAAAATAAAAAATTTAAAATATAAAATATAAATATAAATATAAATATAAATATAAATATAAATATAAATATAATTATAAATATAAATATAAATATAAATATAAATATAAATATAAATATAAATATAAATATAAATATAAATATAAATATAAATATAAATATAAATATAAATATAAATATAAATATAAATATAAATATAAATATAAATATAAATATAAATATAAATATAAATATAAATATAAATATAAATATAAATATAAATATAAATATAAATATAAATATAAATATAAAATATAAAATATAAAATATAAAATTTAAAATATAAAATATAAAATATAAAATATAAAATATAAAATATAAAATATAAAATATAAAATATAAAATATAAAATATAAAATATAAAATATAAAATATAAAATATAAAATATAAAATATAAAATATAAAATATAAAATATAAAATATAAAATATAAAATATAAAATATAAAATATAAAATATAAAATATAAAATATAAAATATAAAATATAAAATATAAAATATAAAATATAAAATATAAAATATAAAATATAAAATATAAAATATAAAATATAAAATATAAAATATAAAGTGTAAACTATAAAATATAAAATATGATATATAAAATATAAAATATGATATATAAAATATAAAGTATGATATATAAAATAAAATATATATAAAATATATAAAATAAAATATAAAAGATAAAATTATAATATATAAAATATAACATATAAAATATAAAGTGTAAACTATAAAATATAAAGTGTAAACTATAAAATATAAAATATAAAGAGTTCTTATTATAATTCTTATTTTTAAAAATTAAAAACTAATATATATTAAATTAAATTTTATATCTAATACTTCACATGTTTTGCTATCAATTACAATAAAATTAATACATTTTCAATAGCTCAGTATTTAAATAATATATTTAAATCAATTTAATTTTAAGTACAAATTTTTAATAATTTTTTAAGCAACCCACTAGCTTGTTCACCCATACAAGCGCACTTACCTTCACACACACTCAGACTCTCATATCACACCCTCACCCACCCTCACACACAGTCATTCATGAAATTGACACAGTTCCCCACTTGAGTTTGCCGCTCGGTCAGACCCAAACGCTGCCATTCAGGCGGGCATAAATTATTATTATATTATGCAAAAAGAACAAGAAGAAGCAGCAGATGGGGAAGGTGAGGGCGAAGTCGAAGACGAAGACGACAGAGTGGCAGCAAGTGATTTTTATACTTTGCCAGCGAGTGAACTTTTATGCGACTAACCCAAAATCTGACAGTTGATTGCAGCGCAGCGCAGCGCAGATGATTGAGATAATAAACCTGTTCGCATCTGAGGTTCGGGCTGGGCTGGGACCGAAGTTAAGGCAAGTTAAAAATTGTTGATTACATTTGAATCCCAGTCATAACTGTCAGAAAATGGCTCGGCTCGGCTTTGGCATTTGGCAGACCCTCGCAGTTGGCCCCTGCCTCCTGCCCCTCCCCGATGCCAGCTGCCATTGATGGCAACGTGGCGTATGTGTTATGTGCACAAAAGTCGCCTGTCATTATGTCATAAGCATATGAGAGAGAGAGGGAGAGAGAGAGGGAAAGAGAGAGAGGCCGAGTGTGAAAAGTTTATATATATTTAAAATGCACTCATATTAACGCCGCCTGTCAGTGTTCGGGTCGGCCAAGCACTCAACGTCCAGTTGTTGCTGCTTCTATCAACGGACCCTCGAAATACATTTCCATTCAGTTCCGTATCATAATCATACGCTCAACTTTAATTTAAGTTCATGTAAATGGGACTTCGAGATAAGCAAATATATGTTAAAAGGTTACAAACTTATACACTTTCCCTATTATGGAATTCGTGTAAATTCAAAGAGTTAGAATAGAAAAGACTAGACTCAAAAATCTTATCTCAAGCATGAAAAAGATTTCCGGACTTAGGAAATTTTTTAAAATTATATTATAATTTATTTCTTAGGTAAAACTTTTCTCAGGCGACTTTACCTATTTTAAACGTATATAATTATATATAAATTTATTATTTTTTTATATTTATTATTATTTTTTACTATTTTTTATTAATTATTATTTTAATTTATTTTTTATTTATTATTTTTACAATTATTTTATTATTTTCTATTATTTTAGATTTAATAAATACTTTTTTACTTTTTATTTTAATTTTGTATTTATATAATACATAATTATTTGGCTTTCTTCTTTATTTTAAGTATATTTAAAAAGTTTATTATATTATTTTATTTATTTATTATTTTTTTACTATTCTTTTCATTTTATTTTTTATATATTTTATTTTAATTTTTTTACCATTCTTAATTATTGTTTTTTTTTTTTTTTTTTTTGTAAGAGTATTATAAATTTTTAATTTTATATATTTTTAATTTATTATTTCGATACTTTTAATTTTTTGTATATTTTTTATTTCATTTTTTGCCTCTTATAATAGTTGATTCAGAATTCAATAAAATAATTAAAAATAAAATTTTTAATCATACTGAATATTAATATAATGAATATTAATAAAAAGTTAGTTAAATTCTAATGTCTCTCTAGCTGCCCTAGATCTAGTTTTCTTCCTGATATAAATATAATAAATAAATATATGTATATGATATTTCAATTTAGATACTCTAAATTTCCAGCTGTTGCTCAATTGATGTAATTAAGATAGTTAAATCTTTATATTTTTAACAATCGCCTTGCCCATCGACAATTGAGGGTTAGGGTGTTCGGCCGTTTCTGTTGCTCGCATATTTCGGGCTGAACATCAGCTATTTGTGCTGCATGCCACATGCCGCATATGCCACACATCTGGCATATAATTTTACACCTGCCTGAACGAAGCAACAAACAAGCACGGCTGTTGCACCTTTCTCTCGCTCCGTCTCTCTCGCTCCCCATCTCTCTGGTTGCCAAGGGGATTGGACGCTGGCAGTGTGGGGGGCGGGGCGGGTCGGCGCACCTTTTGTTGTTGCCGGGTCAATTGCTGTCCATTTGAGCCGGGCCCAAAAATATGCAATATTTTTTGCCATCTTTTTTGGATGTTTTCTGTTTGTTGTTTTTGTTGTTTTTGCTTTTGGTAGTTGGGCAAATATGATACTAAATCACGCCGTTGCCACGAAAAGCATTTCAGGCAGTTGATTACTGTACAAACTATGCAGCCACAAGCCGAAGCTGTGCAGCAATATGTCCCGGAAAGGCCGTAGCAGCGCGTTGCTGCGTTGTTTTTCTATTTTCCATTTTCTATTTTCTATTTTCGGACAGCATATTGTATGCCAACTAAATGGAAAATTGATAACTGTCTGTAAAATATTGTGTTCAATCGTATTTATTGACTTTTACTTAATATTCATCAATATTTTGAATAAAACTTGTTTTAGATTACTTTAGATTGATTTGGATTATGATGGGACCCAAATCGAATATCGAATCGAGTGCTGCCGTTTGAGTGATGCGATGAATGATGGTTGAAAGTTAACTTTGAATTGCAAATTGCGTTTAACACAAAACTAGAATGACCCAGCTGGAGTGATACTATGTGCACTAACTCAGATTCAACAGGTGTTTAAGTTATCGATAATAATTGGTGGTTTGATATTAGTTATGAATAGCCATTTAAACATGAAAGGATTTGTAGTTTAAATAAAATAGGTATTAAATCTTATATTTAGTATAAAAATAAATACCTTAAATTACTTCAGTAAGCTCCAAATAGGTAACGAAATCGAAGAATAAGTATAACTAATGTCAAATAAAGCTGTTAAGATCATCGACAGATGCATCGATATTATCGATTGACATTAATTTATGCAAAAGATCGAAGGATTTTATCGGACTGTTATATATCTATGCCTCACTTAGCAGAAAGCTAGAGCAACGCTTGCCAGTTAACTAAAAGACAATTTTAAATAGTATTATTACTGTTAAAATTTCTTACAGATTAATTAAAAATTAATTTATTTTGTCGCTCTCAGTGGGAAATATTTGCGAATCCAAGCAGTCAGAAAAATAGGCAACGCGATTTTAACGAGCGAAGAAAGCCCTTAAAATCGTGGAGCCTTGATAAAAGCCTTTTCATTTCTATTATATTCATTGAAATTTTTAATAATATAATATATAATATAAAAATATAAAAAAAATTTATTAAATTTAACTTAAAATTTAAAAATTAAATGTATTGTAGAATACAAATTCGAGTGAAAAAAATAATAAAACAATGAAAAAATAGTAAAATAATAATAAATAAAACAAACAATAATAAAATAATAAATAAAATTTAAAAAATAATTATTATTCAATTGCTGATGGCAAAAAGGCATAACTCTGCACTCAAGTCTATTTAATGTAAACATTTTAATTTTAAAATTAACTCATTTAGTTTTTGTAATATCTAATTTAGTACTTAAGTATATATGAAAAGCTGTTATTCTAATAATTTTAGGAAACATTAATTTGGTGTTACTGTTCATTAAATATAAATAGCTTAAAAAGTTAAAACAATATGATTTTTGTTCATATGTTGCTGAATAAATCGGTGTCTTTATGAGTAATAACTCATTCTACATAATTTCAAGTTTCATTTTAGCTCACTTGATAGATTCTTCTACTTTCCTCTCATTTCGGCTTCAATTAGTAGCAAACATGCTAAAATAGAATCGTTGCCCATTCGAGTCGTGACTGCCATCCTTTGTTTGACCACGCCCAGACGGGAATTTTGATTAAAAATGTTTTTTTTTTTTAGATAAAAGATAACATTTAGACGCGACTTTTGTCCGGCTCACACGCACAGCTTAGTTTCCGGCTGGAAGACGTCGCGTCCTCTTCCGACCCAAGCTGTGGGCGTGTCCGTTTGTCGCTGTTGTTTTCCCTCCATAAAGCTGTTAAATACTTAAGTGTAATTTATGGCATGCGATATTATTCGTTTGTGCTGTCATGTTTGCTAAAAGTTTTACATATGGCCACAGCCGAAATGGGGCTCGAGCACAAAAACTTAAACCAAGTCGACGACAAGGACTCGATGTATCTTATAGATACACACAGCTCAAACTCTAGTCCCAACACACACGCACACGATATACACATATATATATATATATTGTTGTTAGCTGGGGTAACCGATCCCTCTGCCCACTGAGGCAGTTAGTCAACTTGTCGTCGTCTTGCGTCCTTGTCGTCCTCGCTCATCCTCGTCAAAAGTTCACTCCACTCACTTCTAATAATTCTTTGCATATTTTCAGCTGACTTCAAGTGGCTTGTTTTGCGGCCGAGCTGTGGCTAGAGAGCGTGTGTGTGTGTGTGTGTGTCAGTCTATTAGAACTTAATAAATGAGCAAGTTATAGACAAGTTGTGCCATGCCTTGGCTGCCTCGACTGCCTGCTGCTGCTGTCATGTGGCTAACTGATGGCACGATGTTTACAGATTGACATTGGGCCAAGAGGATTAAAAGCCATTAGAAGCTGGCTCAAATTGTGGCCATCGAGAGACAACAAACAAGCAAAAAATAACCAATTTGTGGCTCGATATGAAATAAGCTTTAAGCTGTGAAATATATTCATAAATGAGAAGCTAAGCAGAAAGCCCTCGAATTAATGCATTCATTTACTAAATTGGTTCAGGTGATCTATAAGTCGTCCTTCGTCTCGGTCTTGGCACAGACCATGGCTTTCAAGATCTCGCCCTAGCCGTAGGAGTAAACCATTGAGCCTCATTCGTAGGGCAAAACCAAATCAAGAGTTAGAAAGGTTGTAAAAGATATGACAATAGGATACAAAATCTAATCTAATTTGATGAAAACTAATGGAATAATTTCATTAAGTACTCACAATTGGATATTTCCTTGTCCAAAGTACAAAGTAATTATTACGAATAAAAGTTCAATATAAAAATATTCTATTGTTGAACTGACATCAAGGCTAACATTGAGACATTCAAGGAGAATCACGAAAAGAAAGCTAGGTAGCTGAGAAGGAGGCAAGTAAGCAAATAGATCTCCAAAAGGATTACAAACCTACATATCGATAACTTGTATACCATTCTTCAGCTTTTTCAAGTAATGTTATCAAACATCATTTCTTATAATTTTGTACAGCCAAATATAAGTGTAATGCAAAGAAAACTATCAATTACTTCTCATGTGATTTAGTCTGAGTAATATTACCGCATCTATAGAATATATGCTTACTTAATCAAATTTCTCACTATAAATTTCTACAATTTTGTAAAAATAGATATAATTTTTGGTGTAAATGAGAAACTTTCCATAACATGCACGGTTTTTCCATCTGTAAATTAAACACGTTTTAATAGTTCATCGATTTTTTTCTGCTTTAACATATCAATATTATATAAATAAATTAAATTAAAAATTATTTAAATAACAATTTATATTTAGATATGTGTTATCCATATTTTTAAACGATATCTAGTTGTCAATTTGAAGAAAGCTAAACTCGTCGATAAATATTCAAATAAATTACTAATTTTGTAGGGTTATCGAGTAATAAATATTTTATTAACTAAAATATATTCCAGGAAATTGGCGGAACAATTTTAGCTTTTCTATTGCTCGACAATGATATATAATATATTTAATATATATAATAATATATAATTTAAATATATAATTTATATAATTTTAATATATAATTTTATTATCGATAGTTTCTTGTTAATAAATCGATATTTTAAAAATAGTACTTAATTAATAATTAGTTTTATCACATAAAACTTAGAAAAACCGCCTCCCTGTTGGCCTAAATATAGTTTGCTGTATTTTAAAAATAAAGCCATATTTCCTAATACCCTAACAAATCTATACCCTATCTAATAACTACATTAACTAATTGATCACTAAAAATCACACAAATTTTTATTCCCACAATTTAAAATATCAAAAAAACCTTCAATCAGGGTCAGATAAAGCAAACCAAATAATTTCATTGAACCTACATAAATAATTATTCAAGTGGTAAGCCCCAACTCTACATATATACAAACATATATTTATTGTTATCTAGTCGCGTCGCTGATGAAAATCTGTGAGGGACAAACGAGCAATCAGAGCATTGACTGAAATACAGAGCGCTTTATCTTATCAAGCGACGAACAAAGCCAGCGCTGGCCGAAGATAAATGTCGGACCAGTAGAGCTGACCCCATCGAAAGAATTGTGGCAAAAAATGAACATGAACATGACCATGAATTTCAGCTGCCAAAGTTCATTTTTAATTTAACGAAAAAAAAAACATATAGGAAGCGGACAAACGTAACAATCTATAAACCCGCAGCAGACAAGAGTTCGAGTCCTTCAGTTCTTGTGCACTGAAAGTTGTTGATATCTATTACTGCAGATTTGAAGTTGTTCGCCGGCGTCTCAACTCACTTAGCTCGCATGTCGCTCGAGTGGGTGGGTGAGACAACACAGAGAAAGAGAAAGATAGAGAGAGAGAGAGAGGGGTAGAGTTGTATAGAGCGAGAGGTCTGGCAGGAGTGAAGGACTTAAAGACAGTTGCCAGTTGAATGGAACTGACTTCAAGCTGTGCAAGGCAGCCTTAGCTATCGGTGGGGTAGGGAGTTCACCTACACACACTCCCCCACACACCCACACACACACATGTGACATGACAGTTGGTTTGGTTTGGCTGTGCTGCGAGGCACGTAACGCATTGCAGTTAAGATTTGGATTTGGTTTTGGCTTTGGTTTTGCCAGCTCGCTGGCTCTGAGCATATCAAAGGCAAAAAACTACAAAACACTTATCTGGGTGACAAATAGAAAAGCGGGCGCGCCGCACCCAGCCAGCATGCCAAGCATAATATCTTCGAGTAGATTAAAAAAAAAAAAAAGAGAAAAAAAAACTACACAAAAACACGAGGAGTAAAAGAAAAACAGCTGAAGAAGCTGGAAAAGCTGTAGAAGAAAGCGAATACACATACAAAAAACAAAAAAAAAAGAGCAAAGAAAATGACGCACGTTGTGTTCATAATAAAAATGGCAAACAGCATGTTAGTATGTCTCTGTGTGTGTGTAAGTGTGCGTGTATGTGTGCCCTACTTGAGCATAGGGTACAGGTGCCTGTCCAAGCTTACAAACACATATGTAAAACTATGTGGGTGTGCGTGAGACAACAGACACGTTGCGCGCGCTGTGTCTATCATCCAACTCTTTTTCTCTTAACTATTTCTATACGTTGTGTGACATTTTGCAAATACCCTTTGGATTCCAATTGATTTAGAAGCGTCATAATATTTTAAAAAAAATGTAAACAAAGTTCGACAAGAACTTTGGCACAAGAAAGAAATAAGATTTTGAAACCTTTAAGATCTTAAAATAATTTTTAAAAAATCAGTTAATATAATTTATATATAAAACATTATAGAAAATTTAATTTTATTAATTATAATATAATTATAATTATAAGTAATTATTATTGTTATTTATATTGTATATATTTATAGTAATAGTACTTACATATTTATTATTATAAATTTTGAATTGCTAATGTATTTCAAAGCTGTTAAAAGAGGCTTTTCTTGACTTTAATAATCTTAAAAATAATTTTTTTAAATAAAGAAAACTGCTAATGCATTTAAAAGTTTTTTTTAAAATTCAAAACTAAATTTTTTATAATATTTTTTTTAGATAAATAATTCTAAATTTATATATAATACTAATTAATAAATTTTTCAATTTGATTTAAAAGTTTTCAAAAATAAAGAAAATCCCTAATGAATTTAAAAGTTTTTTATATTCAAAACTACATTTTTTATAATATTTTTTTATATGAATAATTCTAAATTATATATAATAATAATTTATAAATTATTAAAATATGTTAACATCCAGAAAGGAGTTTTTTGAAAGCTCTTAAATTGATTTGCTATAAATTATATATAATGTCTTTAATTAATGTAAATAATATGTGTAATAAATTAATTTTTTAAATATAATGTAGAATAAGTTGAATTAATATAAGTTAGGAATTTATAAAATTTTAAAATATGTTTTTTATTTATATAATTTTAATACACCTAATTAATTTAATTGTAATTAATACAAATATACAAAACAAATACACAATCATACACAGATTGAAGACAAAAAAAAAACTAATTAACTTATATAATTTTAATATAATAAACTATAATATATATTCTATAATCTCATTTATGTAAGTTTCGCATCTATACAATAGGCTTTGCTTTTATTATTCCACTCTTTAAAAATATATAAATATACAAAAAATAGTGTTAAATAAATCGCAACAAAAAATTGTTTGTTTGTGCATCAAATACATTAAAATATTTGTTTAATCAACTGTCATTCATTTATATAACAAATTCTGAATAAAATGTGTAAAATATGCACAAAATATAGAAAAAGTTCTTCAAATAAATAACGCCCAAACAATGTGATATATGTAATAAAATGAGGTGAATAAAACATAAAATATTCAAAGAGAAATGAGTATGAAATGACTTACCATTCGCAAGAGACTTCCAAATTCAAATTCACATTTCTCAGAATTATATATATATACCATTTATATATATATATATATGAGTCTAGCGTATTTCTCCGTTCTTTATATCCTGTTTGTTAATATTTGCAAGAGGACTTTATCTTAACAAGATCAGAGTCAGTGCCCAAGTCCATTTGAGCTGTTTTCTGCGTCGGTCTGTCTGTCTGGCTGGCTGGCTGTCTGTGTGTTATTCCGTTTGCCATTTCCTATATCATTTAAAATCATTTTGCAAGTTTTGAGCTGTGTTTCGCCTTTTGGATGCCGCGCACATCCCTTCAAGGACTTCTTGCCGCTGTGTATATGCGTTTTTTGTTTTTATTTCATTTTTTTCTTCTTCTTTATCCTGTCTCATGTGTGGGGATTTGTTGCTTGCTTATCAGTTTCCTTTGGCCTCCGTTGCACGCGCCAAAGCACCTCCAGGGAGACGCACACACACACACACACACACACACAGCGAGCGAGAGAGGGAAGGAGCGAGGGCAATGTCAAGTGGTTAAGCGGAAAAAGCCTTGGCAGAAATCTGGGATTAATTTAGCGATAAGTCCATGAGCTGTAAATAAGTATGAAAATGTTTGCATTTTATTGGCTTATTGTTTTTTTTTTTTTCTCTCTTTCTTTTTTGTAGCGTAGCATATAAAAAAGAAGAAGAAAAAGAATTTATTTCAGTTGCTGATGCAAGGTAATGTATATGTATTGATATTGATATTGATATATGTATATATGTATATATGTGCTAAGTGAAAATGTAAGTTATTTAAGAGCATATAGAAAGTATTTATTTGCAATATTTTTCCCTTTTGAGCTGTGATATGAGTAGGGTATTATATATACATATTTAACTACAATTGCTATTAGACGCAAACAATTTAAGATATTTATTCATTTATGGTTTAATCTAGAAACCATTAGATGCGAAATAGCAGAGCAATCAAATAACAGAGCCTCGACTGCGCTGACAGCGCCTCAAGCGCAAGGTTTAATTCGGGCTAACTCGATTCAAAGATGTCGACTCTCTGCCTTATGCCTAATTCAGCTGATTGGCTTCAAATCGACTTTTCGGGTTTGCTTTGTAGCAATCTCTCTGACTGAACGTTGGCTTAAGAACCAACAGATGTTAGTCAAGACATGAAGATGGCAAAATAAATAAATATAAATAAATAAATTTATCTCAAATTTCTATTAAATGTTATATTATATAAGTTAATGTTAGATAATAAAATAAAAAGTTTTATATAATAATATTTTATATTGATACAAAATAAAAAAAAAATAAATTATATATTAAACAATTTATCAGCAATTTATTAATTGCTGTTGCAGTATAGTTATTGTAAGAGCTATCAAATTTTTTAGCTCTTACGAATAAAAATAATGTCATTTATATTAACATATAAATTATTATAAATATATAAAATAGCTTCATTTATTAATATAAAAAAATAAAATTAAAATTCATTTTTTATTGCGAAGAAAAAATCAGAAAATATCTAAAGCAAAAAACACTTCATACTCATTCTCCTCAAATCTATTTATTTAAATTCCAACAAAAAAAGAGTAAAATGTTTTTAATACAATATTTAAAGCTTGCCAACAATTCGCAACTTTTTTATGCTCTTTATACCACTTTAACTCACTTTAGTCCCACACGCACACACTTTTTAAAGTGCAAACTAGGCCATAAAAAAGAGTTAGCACTCAACTAACTGCAAACTCTTCAAAAGCCATAAAAAAATGACGACCCTTTCATGTGCGTAAACAATTTATAAAGCAACTGGGCGTAGATCATATCATATGAGCCTAGTGTTAAGCTGCACAGCAGAAGAGAAAAGCTCGTGATAGGAATATTCTCCCTTTTTTTTCTGTTTTTGTTTGTCTCTCATATGAGGCATAAAAAACCGAGCCATAAAAACAACAACAGCAACAGCAGATTAATTTGTTATTAAATTACAACATAACAATATCTAATTTCAAAGCGGGGGCATGCCTATGTATGTGTGTGTGCACGTGTGTGTGTGTGTGTGTGTGTGTGTAGCAGCAGATCCTTTCCCTGGGGTTTGGCCATTGTTGCCAGGCCTACACAGCCGCCAGTTGGGCCTATTAACCACATTTTAAGCATAATTGAATTTTGTGCATAAATTTCGGTTTATGGGACGCTGTGAGACCACGACCCAGGCAGATTATTACATTATTTACTGTGCAGGCGGCGCCGTCCAGCTGGCAGCCCCGAGAAGCCGGGAAGTTTGGGTGGGATCTGCTACAGCTTGCTGTCTTTTTTTTCTTTTCGAACAGACGACAGCGCATCAATTTTATATGATGCTCGCTGGGCTCGATTCAACCAATTGGTCTGTGCAACCTGCACAGCAGCTCGAAACGGTTGCAAAAAAAGTCAGCAAAAAGCAATTTTTTAAAAATAAATTTCTTTTTTATCACAAAACATATAAATGCCAATGCTAGCTTTACAAATTCTATTTTGAGTTTTTATTTACAAATTTTAAGCCAAAAATAGTTTTTAAACAAAATGAATTTCGATTAGAAAATCGAGAAAAAAAATCTGAGTTTGCGGTGCTGTTGCCGAAAATTCAATTGCCAAAGCAAAAGCTGGAACAATTAAATCTAAAGCCAACTTTATTTTACTTAAAAATAAATAAAATTAAAGAGGAATTCGCAATTAAAGAGAATTCATTTTTTTATATAAAAAAGAAAATTCGCAATAAATTTTTTAATCATTAAAAAATATTTGTTTCGATATAAAAATATATATATAAAAAATATAATAAAAGAAAAATTCGCATTAAAAAAGAATTACATTTTTTAATAACTAAAAAAATATTTATTTTAATGCAAAAATATATTTAGTAATTCTGTAAAATTAACATCTCTCAATTATAACAAAGAAGTTCAAATCAAATTTAAGATAAAAAATCAAACATTCATTAAATAAAAATTAACTAAAATACAGAATAGTCATGAAAGCTCTACTTTTTAAATAAATCAACATTCCATTTAAGACTCCACAAGCCAAGGCGCTTGCCCGAAGCACCAACTTTAGTCAAGGCACTAACTTCAAACGTATTTTGTGAGCCATCTGCTCAAATCAAAAAATATCTCTACAATTATTTCTCTATAGTTCTCCCACTTTTGCGTAACAAAAAGTCTCACTAAAAAACAGTAAAGTTATTTGCCGTCATCTCCTTTTTTGCCTCTTTGCAAATTATATTCGGTATTTGCCATTTGGCAGTTGTATTTGATGCCGAGACATAGTGCAAATGCTCCAAAGCAAAAGCAAAACAAGCAAAAAATAAAGGAGCAAAGCAGAAAAAAGCGCAAAAGCAAGTGAAGAAACAGGCAACACATCAAATTTTTATTAGCTGAAAAAATAAACAACAAAAAAAAAAAATGGAGCGCAAGCGGAGAGAAAGTGGGGAAAAAATATGAAAATAAACAGGCGTAGCACAACACAAAAAGCAAACAAAGTCGGCAAGAGTTAAGTTACAAATATTTACAGCCCAAGACCCACCTCACCCACAGCTAGGCCGTTCTTATTTGCCTTTTGGTAAGACAGATCCCACTAAGTGTGAGGCTGGATAGCTCGGCGTGGGTCTCCGGCGCGACGATGACTTAATAAATCTTATTAAAGTACGCGAAGCGCAGCTCTAAAATATGTTTTTCTTTATTTTCCACAGCTTTTCCTCACACTTTTCATTTTCTCTTGCTCTCCCTCTCTCGCTCTCCCTTTTTTTTGGGTCTATGCTGCCTAATTTAAGACGTCTACCTTACTTTTGCTTTACATAAATTTATTTTACATTTTCCTTTCACTTTTGGCGAGCATTCAAATCAGACTTGCAGTGCTGTAAAATCTCTTCTTTTTTTTGCTTTTTAAATATGGACGAAAAAGGTTAGCTTAGAAAATATTTAGGAATTCAGTTATTAGTTGGGGTCAAAAAAAAAAATATTTAAATAATTATTTTGAGCAAAATTTGAATTAAAATATATAAAAAATATTTTCCTAGAGCTAAAAATTCATTAAGTATCTTTATGAATTTTATTAGAGGTATATGCATATATTTTTTAATAAATAATTATGTCATTCAACACATATAACTTTGTAATTTTATTTTAAATTATAATATACTATTTAATAATCATAAAATAAATTATTTTAGAATTTTTGGGTTTTTTTTTGTAATTTTCCTAGGCAGTATGGCCCTAATGGTAGTTCATAAACCTACGATTGTAAATTATAATTGCTTATAAAAGACTTAATTATGCCTTATTTGTAGTTCAAAAACCTACGATTGTAAATTATAATAATTTATAAAAGACTTAACTACATTATGTTAATGAAGCAAATAAATAAAGGCATTTGAGTAATTTATTTAATTAAAAAAAAACAACAAATATTTAATTTAATTGTATATTGTACATATATTTAATGCTTGAGCAACTAGATTTTAGTCTAAATGAATATATGAAATATGAAATGAATATGAAATTTGCCCTCTTATCATAAATTTCACTTTTAAGTCAGAGAGCTGCGAGAGGCTCGCCAATAATTTTTGGGGCCAAACAAGAATATTAATCGCAGCGTGCTTGGCTGCCGCGCTACAGACAGAATAAATAAAGACATTTATCTTTGGCAACATTTTGTTTGCTTGGCCTGCCAAATGGACCCTCTCTCAGAAGCCACATAAATTTGTGGTCCCAATTCGTTTTAATGCCTGGGCCCACAAAGCATTTGCCTTGTTGTTATTGTTATTGGCCAGCCCAGGTTTGGGGGACGGGCTCAGTGAGCAGACAAAACTGTGGTCAATATCCAATAGCAGCCAAGCGGCAAGCGGAGACCAACTTGGCGATTGCTGCTTTGGCAACAACCGAAAAACAAATTATCGAATTAGTTTGTTTTGTGGCCAATTTAATAAGCTGTTTAGCACATTATTTGGCCAAGACAATTGTTTTCTTATTTTTCCCCCGCACTAATTGAATAAACAACAGAGAAAAATAAAAATAGTTGTATTAGAATCAATTGTCTGCTGGCTAAGTGTGACTAAATAAACACATAAATAATAATACTACGTACTTTGATCGAGTGCGATTAGCGATAGGCGGGCTTTTCCCAAAAACAACGCAGACTGGGAATTTCCTCGAACTACCGACGTATCTACGTCTTATCTTATCTTGATGTGAGGCAAAAAAAATTTGAAGTGAATTCTGGTATTCTCCAATTACGCTTTATCAAGTATATATCTCTTAAACTGTATTTCTTATCTTTCGAAGAATGATTTCAATCGAAACGGTTATACATTGATTATGAATCATTTTCAATAGATTATGCAGTCTAAACTTATACAATTTAGTTTGAGCTCTATGTGGAGTTATTAGAAGTGTCTTTTTTATAAACTTTGCAGTAAGTAATTAGTCCATATTCCTCATTAATATCTATTTGGATTCGCCAATAATATTCAATAACAAGTAAGAAAACTCTAGTCGGGCGTGACTGACTAGGGGATACCCTAAGCCCCGTCGAATCTGTGTTTTCAAGGAAATTGGGGGAATCGGGGCCGGTATCCAAAATATAACAAAATTCGAAATTGCATAAATAAATAAATAAAACTAAATATAAAATTTGGTGTCTCTAGCTTGAAAGATGGGTGAGATATAATTTTTTAACTGAATCCCGATTTTGTTTTTCATCGATAACAATTAATTGGGCAAAGTTATCGATTTTTTTAAAAAAAAACTTAATCTGCGCGTGCTATACACGGACCTACAAAAAAAATTTCAAGTCTCTAGCTCCTCTAGAAGCGGAAATCGGCGCGTTCCAACATACGGACGGACGGTCGAGCGGACGGACGGACGGACAGATTTCTCTTGTCGTCTCGCAAGTAAAGTAAACATAAAACTGTTTCAAATGTAAAATGATTTATATATAAATACTTTAATTTTCTCCATAGATTATATATTTGCTTGTGGCCCAACCCTATTTCTATTGCGCACTATTAATCTTTAAACTAAGAAGCGATCAAATTAAAACAATAAACTTTTAATATCAATCACTTTTCTCGCATGATGACCCACTTCTTGTGCTCAACTCAAATGCCAAATGACAATACGAATTGTGGCATCTTAGATTTCATTACTTAGATTGCAATCGAAGACCTTTGGCCAAGGTCTCCGTCATTTGTCGTGGGTGTTGACTTTGCACAAACACACACCCAGTCAATAGTTGGGTATATATAAGCACACATAGAGCGTCAGCGAATATGAGAAGTCAATTTTACTTTAAACACAAATGCCACATGACATGACCATCAATCAAATGGCACAATTGCCCGACTGATTGATGGATTAACGATAAGTGTATTAAGCAATTCTTAAATATGCGATAATTCTATGAAATATATATCCTTTAGCTGTTGGCACAGCCGCTTAATATATATTTAAACACGAGTGGGTATCTGCGCCATGGATATGCAAGTGGATATCAGACATGTATATTTAAAGAGCTGGGTGTCTTGCATACGTGTGATACCCTGTAGAGGAGGTGTCAGATGGGAGATACATCGATACTGGTCGATATATTTCTTATCATCATCAAAAATGTTTATAGCAGTAATATCGATTAATAATAATAATATATATGCAATAATATTATATATATAATAATAAATATATAATAATATATATATAATAATGGGTATCTAGAAATAAAAGATAAAGGATCAATTTATAGCAGATATATCATATAATCAATTATGTTTATTGTAACAAAATAGGTTATTGAGCATCTTTATGCTAGCAATATATATAAAAAATATTTCTCATGTCACCAATATCGATGTTCGATATTTTTATAGCACAATTATTGATAATCTATCAAATTAAAAATAGCAAAATCTCATAATCTATAAGATTTATATCAGCAATACCAATAGTCGCTAATCGATAAGGTTTATAGCACTAATACAGATTAATCGGTAGCTTCAATATAAATCACATAGAATGTTTATAGAAACAATATCAGCAATCGATAATATTCCCAGCAGAAATATATGTAATTGATCAGGTTTAAAGCAAGAATATCGATTATCGATAAAGTTTTTATAGCCAATAAAATAATATTTCAACAAATGTTATAAGTCTTATATTTAGCACAAATATAAATACTCAATAGTCCATAATCGATAATATTTATAGCTACCTTTAAAAGCTATTTATAAATAGTTTATCTATGTAATATTAAATTAAACTATAAATTATTTTTAGTTTATTTCTTTATATGGAAAATCAATTTCCCTAAGTAAAACCTAGAGGATTATCTATGCAATATTAAATTAAATCAACTATAAATTATTTTTAGTTTATATTTATATGTGGAAAATCAATTTCCTTAAGTGAAACCTCTAGGATATCTTTCAGTCGCATCTTTCTTTAGTTTTCCCTTGGTGTTATTTATACATAGTTTATCTATGTAATATTAAATTAAACTATAAATTATTTTTAGTTTATTTCTATATAAATTAAACTATAAACTATTTTTAGTTTATTTCTATATGTGGAAAATCAAGTTCTTAAGGTGAAACCTATAGGATATCTTTCAGTTGCATCTTTTTTTAGTTTTCCCTTGGTGCTTGTTCGCTGTTGTTTCGCCACATCCGCTGCAGCGTGGCCTGCTCGGTAAACATGCTGCCCAGCTGGCTGGGAAGCTGTGCACTTGAGCAGATTCCTTTTGTCGCGACTCATGCGTCTGCGGACCGCCATATATTTCTCATGAATGAGCGCGTACAGCCCCTGCTGAAAGTAGCCGTGATGCTCGTGGATATGCCCATCGATGTTGGCATCCGTGTAGTCACGTCGTATTTGCCAGTCCCGACACCGGAACTCGCGCCACAGCCCGGCCAATGCCAGCCACTTTTTGTCAATAAAGTCCAGGGTCTTTCGCTCCAACGGTGATTTCTTATAGTTGGTAATCGCGTGTAAGATGAAATTTGCATTGATTTGTTGCTGCAGTGCCAAATGATCCAGCTGCGGCTGTTGACTGCACGGCCAGCCGGTGTCTTTAAGAGGAAAACTGCGTCGCACCTTTAAATCACTCTTTTTTCGCATTTCTCTTATTCCTGCACTCTGTCACTCGTGCTTTCGAATCATTCGACTCATTAATTCATTCGCAGTCGTTTACGGCTCATTACTAAGGCCTTGCTTGATCACAGTTGCGTATTTATATACAAGCAACGAAATGTATGTAAAAAACCCATTATTTATGGGTTTATTCCCACTGATAACTGTGCATATTTGTTGATAATAAGTTGACTAACGACTCAATGTCTCCAAAATGGTAACACGTGAAGACTTTTATATAGCTGATATATATACATATTATCAAAAAAGATATGCTAGAAAATCTTTTTTATACATTATCATTATCGCATAACGCAATGAAATAAAATTGAATGAATTCAAAAATATTCAAGAAATATACCAATTTAAGAAACAAATTTTGAGAGTTCTAAAAAATTCAAGAATATTCCAATTTAACAGTTCAAATTTTCATATACTGCATATACGTAAAGAGGTTCATTACCGCTATGCCTATATAGACATTAATTTACTAAAATATATGATGAGAAAACTATATTATAATTTCTTTTTTAATTACATATATTTTTATATAGTTAGTCAGAAAAAAATAGAATAAAATAAAATAGTACTGATATTTAATATTCGTAAAAAAATATTTTTGTTTTATATTTATTCTAAATTTAATTGATATATATTAATATTTATTAATTTATTATTTATTATATAATTTATTAATATTTTCAGTGCATATTAATTTAGGAGTATTTAATAAATTAAAAAATATATATAAATGTAATATCTTTAAAATTATAAAAAAAAACAGACGTAGAGCCAAATAATAAAATCATAAAGTTAAATTAAGTAATGAAATATTTTGGGGCATTCATTCATGACATTTCATCATCAATGAATTATGCAAATTGTTGAACATGTAATTGAAATTGGTTTTAACTAGAATATAACTAGCATTTCACTCACTTCACAATATCAGCCACAACTCATATATCTATACAAAAGAGCTCCAATATTAGCAGAAATAATAATAGAACTTTAACATATATCCACACATATAAATCAGATTATTAAATAACTCAACCATTTTACTCAAGGTTAGACAATTTTTCTACTAATACAATAGCTCAATCAAAAGCACAGAATAAAGTGATTAGCCACATAACCCTACCTAATGCCTATGCAGTTGGCCTCTAACATTTTTGGCCGATTGTTGAGCAGCCGCAAAAGCAATTGTTTATCAAATCACGCACATGAGGCCGAGCTGCTGCTGTTTTCGCTGCTGTTGCCGTTTGATTCATGACGATTCGATGTGCGATGTGTGCTATCAAGAATATTGCTCGCTAAGCATGATATGCCGTAGCACACGCCCACGCACCCACTCACACACACACACTCATACACCCACTCACACAGGCAGTCATGCACACACGCACACACCATCAGCAGTTCACGGCGATGCGATGCGATGCGATGCGATGAGTCTGTCGCATTAGCCTATTCAACAAAATCGTTAGCCAGTCAATGAACACAATCGTTAAGCATTACACTAGGCAACAAAATTTTATCGCCCCCCAGTTGGGTGTCGCGTCCTCCACGCTATCGAGTCAAGTGTCGTCGGCTTATCGCCAATAATTGTAACGCCCCCCACATCAACGCCCGTCAACACCAAAAAACAATGAACAAATCCACGCGCTCACTAGTTGAGGCGAGTCTTACCGCACACTTGAACTTAATCACGATTTAATTACAAGCGTCGAGTGCTTGTCGAGCGCCACTGTAATCGCATGCAAACACCTTTTTGTGTGTGAGCGTGCCCCACTTATTTTTTGACAAGGGTGACAATACTCTTTGCACGCGTTTGCTCTTCGAAAAGGTTGCAAGTTCTTACACATGTTCATAATTTGCAAAAAGATCGAATACAAATGAATTATCGAGCTCTTAAATAGTAAATAGATAAATGAGGAGATAGGTATAATGACAGTATGTTGATATATGTCAATCATCATATGCGGAGAATGCCTGACTAGGATTTATCCTGCCCAGAGCTGATATTTCAATTCAATTACAAATGCTTCTTACATTAATTTGCTTTTCGAAAAGGTTACAAGTTTTTACATATGTTATAAATAGATAGAATACAAATGGATTATCGAACTCTTAAATAGTAAATAGATAACTGAAGAGATAGGTATACTGACAGTATGTTGATATATGTCAATCATCATATGCGCTCTAGTAGAGAATGCCTGACTAGGATTTATCCTACCCAGAGCTGTTATTTCAATTCAATTACAAATGCTTCTTACATTCATTTGCTCTTCGAAAAGGTTGTAAGTTCTTACACATGTTCATAATTTGCAAATAGATGGAATACAAATGGATTATCGAGTTGCTAAATAGTAAATAGATGACTAAAGAGACGGGCATGACAATATGTTTATATGCTGATATATGTCAATCATCATATGCGCTCTAGTAGAGAATGCCTGACTAGGATTTATCCTACCCAGAGCTGATATTTCAATTCAATTACAAATGCTTCTTACATTCATACAACAGATAAACTCTCACACACACACACACATACCACAGCTGCTGCGCTTTTAAGCTTCACAATGGGAAATTGATTGTTGAAGAACTTTTATTTTAATTGCACTTTCGTAATGAAATTTTCAGTAAAATCAATGACATTCAAATGCATGCATTTGCCAAAGCAAATACAGTCTCCACGAGTTTTAAATTTGCGATGGACGAGGGACGAGGTATACACAATCTGAAATATTCCAAGTCTTTGCATTCAAAGGAAAGATAAACATATAAAATTTTAATGTAGAGCTAAGCTCAAGCAAAATATCGATTATTCATGAGAAGCAGGAAAGTGAATAAAGTGAAGGTAAGAAAGTATAGCAAGAAATGGCATTAATTTCAAAGTTCTAGGCAATATTACTTGGATCTAATATAAGAAACTGCAAATATATAAGCTCTCTGAATATGTCTTTTAGAAATCTTTAAAAGTATTTATAAATTATCTTAGTCAAAAATAAGTATTTCAAAGTCTTGAAGAATTACAAAAAAATGCTCAAGTATTTTTGTTATTTCGTTTTTCATTACTATTTATATTTATAGATATCTAATAACATAATAAAAATATAAAATTTTTAAAAATGATTCTTAAAATCTTCTCTAATATCTGCTATCATTTTTACACTCATTTAAGTTAACCACAAAAAACCACTGTACCTTTAGCCCTATGCATCTTCTTCTCTAATAATATCGTATTATTTAGTGAATGCCTCTTGCTATACATTAAATGCTGGATAAAGCAATTATGTGGCCACAATAATGGCTAATAGTTGTATTTAATATTTGGCTTATGACAATCAAGTTTAACGTATGCATTGTATAATATAATATTACATAGATGGAAATGTTGATTCCACAAATGTGTTGCATATTTCATGGTGTGCGTATGTGTATGTGCATGTGTTTTTCAACACCATTTGCAAATGATTCAAATCAAATGGGCTGTCAATTATTGTTATATGATTTCCTAGTGCTCGATGCACACATTTAATTTAAATTTGTTATTTGTGCAAAGTCTGTTGCTGATTTGTTTATTTAATTTGCAATAGAAATTTACGTGTAATATTTAGCGGGCATTTGTTAATTAAATTGAGGTAAATTTGATCAATTTGTTTATGTTTTCTATTAATGCGTATAAATCAAAGCTCACTCAGCAAATGGGCAATTAAAGTTAGTTAGATAATGCCTAAGGGATTTAAGGTGCATTTTTTTTATATACATATTAGGATATTTGATTTTTCCTCAGAGTCATCCCTCAGCATTTCTAGTTACACTCAATTAATTGAAAAACTAGTGTTGGAAAATGACTTAAAAATATCATAGATATATGTAAAAATCCCTTTCAATGCCGTCAAATAAGGAAAATATTGTTTTGTAAAACTTTTTTTTTTCTTAAATAACAAAATTTTCCAAAATACTTGCACGTATTGCTAAATCGACTGTAAAAATAGTATTGGAAAATCTCTTAAGAGTATTACAAAATTATCTTAAGCTTACTTTTAAAACTTGAATAAAAGAATATATTATTATACACAACATATTACCATCAATATTCTATATAAAATCTGGAAAATCTAGGCCTTTTGCTATTCAACTGTTAAAACAGTGTTGAAAAATAACGTAAAATATCTCTTAAACTTATTATTAAAACTTAAAATTATTCTATACAACATATAACCTCTGCAACTCCCCACTAGCAATAGAAATTCTCAACAAAATCAATAAAACCTTTGCGTATCGCTCAATTAACAATCGCAAAAGGTGTTAGTAAGTCAGTTGAAAGTCGCATAAAGTCACACAGCTATATCAAGTGACCAAGAGAAGTCGCGCTACTTGGCTTAATGTATTTCTAAAGAGTTTTCCATCATGTAAATTCACAACAGATGCTGCTGCTGCTTGTCATTCTTTAAAGTAAATATCATTAGCATTATGGATGCTACGCAGCTTGAAGCTTTCTGCTATGTCACAGTTCACGCCAGCTGAGTCGCTGCGCCCCATATGCGTACCCTACTACTATCTACACTCCCGCAGCAGCAGCAGCAGCACACGTCTAGTGGCCTCTGCTCTGCCGTTCATCGTCGTTGTCGTTGCCATCATGAACAATGTTTACCTTACTTCATATGCACATTTACACACACAAACATCGAGCAGCACTCATACGCAACGTGGTACACATACAACCTGAGGACATGTTTTCATATCGAAAACCAAAAAGATAAGCAAACGATGTGGTAACGAACTGAGCATACACTATCGGGGACAGGTTTAGAGATGAGAGAATGTGACAACTTTTAGGCAATATGTGTGAATATATTTTAAAAGTAATAAAAAAGCAATAAAAATTAACTCGGCTCATAATTTTTTTTTAAGAATCAAAATTTAATTAAATTAAAAATAGAAAAAAATAAACATTGTCAAAATTTTAAAATATGTTTTTTTAAGAATTTTGCTTCACCTTTTCCCTCCACAAATAGAGTTAAAAAGTTTTCATAGCCTCGATATTTTTTAGACAATATGTGAGATTATAATTTAATAGCAATTAGGAAGCAATAAAAATTAGTTTAGCTAACTAATATTTTTTAAGAGTCTAAATTAGATTAAATTTCACTAAATAAATAAATAAAAAAATTGTCAAAATTTTTTTAAATATTTTTTTCAGAGTTTTGCTTCACATTTTCCCTTCACAAATAGAGTTAAAAAGTTTTCATAGCCTCGACAACTAGGTAATATGTGAGAATATAATTTAATAGCAATTAAGAAGCACTAAAAATTATTTTAGCTAATAATTTTTTTGTAAGAGTAAAAACTAAATTAAATTCCTCTAAATAAATAAAAGATAAAAAACATTGTCAAATTTCTTAAAAATATTTCTTCCATAATTTTGATTCACCTCTTCCTCCTATCCCCCCACAAATGGAGTTAAAAAGTTTTCATATCCCCATTTATAGGGTATTGAAAATATGAGTGTATGCAGAGGAGACTAAAAGGCAGCCGACGTTAACGCATTGAGTGAAAATCAACATGTGCACAAACACGCAGTTGGTTCTACTTGTAAATCTATTGCCTACTTGTAGGCGCAAATGTTTTTCATATACCTCATATCACATAAATACGTATACTTATATAATACGTCCCTGTGTATGTATTATTGTATGTAAATGTAAGTGTGTGTGCGTTGTGTAAGTGTTGCAATTGAGTTTTGTAGCCCATGAAAAATGCATGGCAACTTTTTCATATTACTTAAAACGCAGACGAGACCCGGAATGCAGCTGAGCTGTAGCACATATGCAGCTTATTATTTCAATACCCTGCAGAGAAGTGGGGATATAGGAGAACCTAGAGAGGGGAAGCCTAAGGCAACTTTCATTATTCATCTATGGTGACCATGATTATAGTCATCATTAATTGTATTATCACAGTTTAAGTATTATAATAATCATTAACATTATCATTATCATAAGCGATTATTCATCTATGGTGACTATGATTATAATTATCATTAATAGTATTATCATTGTTCAAGTATCATAGTTCTCATTAGCATTATCATAATCATTAGCGATTAATATTACCATTTTTTTTGTCAGCAGCAATATTTTGTCTATTGATGTTTATAATAAACATCATCTTAGTTATTTTCTTTATTCATTATCATCATCATTATTATTCATCATCATCATCATCATTATTCATCATAGTGCTCTTTAACAACAATTTTCTTTATATTTATATTTTTATTTTATATTTATATCTATTCATCATCTTTATCATCGCTATCAGTCATAAGTCATTTGTCATTAGCATTGTTATATCATAATGTCGTCTAGAGACCAGCCATACTTTTATAACAATCATCATCATCATTTTTATTTTTCATCATCATTATCATTATCATTATTCATCATCTTGCTCGTTCAAATTATCCTTTTCTTCACTCCTATTCATAATTTTTATGATCACTTTCAATATCATTATTATCATAATTATTAGGCATCAGTATATTCGTAATATAGCATTCATTGTTCAGCAGCGCATCATTGTTTCGTCTATCTCCCAATTATACTTTTTCAATAAATCTCACCAGCGCAATGTTCATTATTCATTAAACTTGGTCATTTATTATTATTATTTTCTTTAACCATATTCATTATTCATTACCATTTTCATTACCAAGTAGCGTATCATAGTTTCGCCTATCAATGCCTAGCCCAACTATGCCTTCTTTAATAGTTGCACTCGCCGGGGCTACACTGTGGCGCCACCTGGTGTACGCTCACGCAAGCCACGGCAGCTGGGCGACAGGTAAAAGTTGCTCTCGACTTAGGCACTGTTGGTAAATTTATTTTATTGAATTTTTATCAATTTGTTGGCAGCTAAATTGAAACAGCAGCAGCAGCAGCTAGGCGGGGCCCACACGCATGCCACGCCCCGTTTCTAAGGCGTATTGCTGCATGCAATTTATGGATATTTGCTGTTTACATTGCCCACGCAACCAAACCCGGCTGTCAGTTTGCAGCAACAGCAAAAATTGTTATGAAATTCTGGCCTCTCACTGAGTGCGTGTGTTTGTGTGTTTGTCTGTCTGTGTGTTTGTGTGTGCTGCTTGTATGACAAGTTGTTAGACATTTGACTTTTTTGCCTAACCAAAGTCGCAACGTTCGCCCACCTACTCGAACTCTGGCCTTGGCTCATAGTTTAAGCCATTGATTGCATTGCCCGAGCATCGTTGGCTTTTGGCTTTCACTGCAGAAATAAAAAAGTTTTTAAGTCTTTGTAAAATGCTTTTCCATCTCTTGCCAGCCATCTCTCTCACTCTCTCTGGGCCTGCTGCTGATGCCATAAGCCGAATGATGTTGACTGAATGCTCGGCTAGATAGGCAGTTTTGCACATTGTAAGCCCGGGCATTAAGTATCAGTAAGTATTATCAAGTCATAGTAGAGTCATGCTTCATGTCTTAACCTGACAATGTCTGCCTGAGCTGCCCCCCCCCTCCGGCCCCCCCGGCACGGCTCTCGTTTTTCCATTTGGCAAAGTGCATATTGAAATGGCTTATTGCTGATTTCTTTAGAGTGCAGCGCAACGAAAATTGAGATTGGGTTCGACATGGACAGGCTTTGTAATAACATTTGAAGCACTTGCAACATTGCAAGCTCAATTTGCAAATTTACATAGAATGAAAAAAAGAAAACTCTAGTCGGGCGTGACCGACTAAGGGATACCCTGAGCCACGTCGAATCTGTGTTTTTCATAGAATTTGGGGGAATTCGGGGCCGGTATCCAAAATATAACAAAATTCGAAATTGCATAAAATACAAATAAAGCTAAATATAAAATTTGGTGTCTCTAGCTTGAAAGATGGGCGAGATATAATTTTTTCGATTTTGTTTTTAATCGATAACAATTAATTGGGGATAGTTATCGAATTTTTAAAATAAACTTGATCTGCCCGTGCTATACACGGACCTACATAAAAAATTTCAAGTCTCTAGCTTTTATATGTTCGGAAATCGACGCGTTCAAACATACGGACGGACGGACAGACAGACGAACAGGGTCAAATCAATTTCTCTTGTCGTCCTGATCAAGAATATATATACTTTATGGGGTCTGCCACGCCTCCTTCTGCCTGTTACATACATCCAACAAAAACATTATACCCTGATTTCCCATTTTCAATTGGCTCAGGGTATTAAAAAGGAAACCTAACTAAAAATTTTTATTTTTTTTTTTTCTATAACTTGTATTCAAAATAAAAATTATTAAAATCAAATATTTGCATTTAATTTGGCATTTTTTTGTTTATTTACTTTACGCTTTGACCGCATTTATAAATTCCAATAATATAATATTTTCTAGCCATTTTTTATTACATTTCCAGCTCAGCATCAACACCTTTTGCTGTATTTATTCTTATCATAGCCGCAGGCAGCTAACAATTCAGCTTTATTTATGTATTAAACGTTTCGTTTTTGGCGCAGTTTTAATCAACGTTTCCCACACCCACACAACTACACACACGCACACATAAACACTTCGCTGCAGGGTTGCCTGCACCCTCTGTGAAGCAATAAGAGAACAAAACAGTGTTACATAGTTTTGCGAATAAATTAGAATTTGCTACAGCCGCTGGCAAGCAAATTAGAAACCTCTTGAAATGTGCGTGCTATAACTTCGACCATACACACACACACACACACACACACACAGAGAGAAACATGCAAACACGCCCACCCACACACAGACCCGCACACAGAGAGACGTTAACAGCTTGAAGCGAAATGTGCGTGCTTAAGAGTAAAGAAGACTCCAGAAATTAGAATGAAAATCTGCCCAGGCAAAAGTCGCCGAAAAAGCAACAGCCAAGCAGAGCCAGAGAAAAAATAAGAAAACAAAGCTAAACAAAAGAAAACTACAACAGCAACAACGACTAACCCAACAAGAGCCAAAAGAAAACAAAGTATCTTTAACACCCGCAACCCATTAGCCCCTTACAGCATTTCGAATACCCTTTAGCTAGACACGAATTCCAGATGCCCAAAAAAATGTATTTTAAGAGAGTGAATTTAGTTTACTTTGGAGAGAAAAATATTGAGAAAGGACATAAATAATAATAACAAGAGCAATTCATGAATAGAAATTATAGTAAATATTGTAATATCTTTAAAAATATTTCTGATTAAGTCTAAATATTTTAAGGAACATTTAAATATAGAATAGCAAGCATAATAGTTTCTCGAATATAAATGAAAATAAAAAATAAAGAAGTAAGATAACATTTTTTTACACGTTTTTGATATTAAAAAATTATATTTAAAAAAGTTTTTTTAATTAAAAAATATGTAAAAAAATAAAATAAGAAATAATAAAAAATTATTTTTTTTTTTAATTTTTTTTTTAGTTTTTTTTAGTTAAAAAATATGTAAAAAATATATAATAGAAACAAATATAAAAACTGAATTATTTTTAAAGTGACGAAATGATTTTAACCAAATCTATATATCTTTATCAAAATGTAAGTATCTAAAAATAAGTTTTAGCTGCAGATTAAACGGTTTATGCTATTTTTTTTAATAATTTTATATTATAATTAGAGATTTTTTAATGTTATATATATTATATTTTACTTATGTTTATATTATGAAAAAAAAAAAAAAAATGAAATAAATATGAAATTATATGAACAAAAATTTTAGAGTATTTATTTTAATATTAATATGTAATGAAAAAAAAAACATATTTTAATATATAAATATTAAAATATTTTATATGTATTAAAAATATAATTAAAATAATTTATTTTGTCTAAAAATGTTTTTTTTTTTCATTAGATATTAATATTAAAATAAATACTCTAAAATTTTTAAATATTTTAATATATATATAAAATATTTTAAGCCATCTTAATATATATATAAAATATTTTAAAATGAATAAAATATTTTAAAATATATTAAAATATTTTAATATATATATAAAATATTTTAAAATATTTCGATATATATATATAAAATATTTTAAATATATATTTAGTACATATAAAATATTTTATTTATATATACGCTATATCAAATTATTTAATTATTTATATTATTTCAAACAACGTTTTCATAACCCTCAAATATAATAATTCTCTAAAGTCTTAATAAATATTTTGGAATATTAGTGCCAAAAATACTTCAATACTTAATTATAATTACTATAAAGTTTCACACTCACAGTCTCTACACTAACACCCTTCTTCGTCGTCTGCTAGACATCTTCTCTAAAATTACCCATGTATCCAACTTGTAGCTAAGTTTCTTTGATACCCTTCGCTGCATACCCTACAGCAAATATCCCTTCACTTTAGCGAAAATGGTAGGTCATGTAAATGCAGAAACTAGCCAAACACCTTTAGACTGTTTGGCAATAGAAGCCAATGCTGCAACGGCTGCCACAGCAGGTGGCATCTGGCAGGTGGAGGAAGGCGGGTTGCTGGTGGGGGGAGGCATAGAGCGGCCACGCGGCGGCAGCCATCGGCTGCGGCACCACATGCATTTCAATTAACGGCTACCGAAAGCACTTCAAGCGTAAAAACACGCACCGCTCTTACAACCAGCGGCCACGCCCACCACACTGATAGGCGCCAGGTGGAAGAGTCGTGACAGCAGCTGCTCTGGCTCCGGCTCCCGCTCCCGCTCCGGCTCCCGCTGTGGCATACCCGCAAGGAGGCGAGCGGAAGAGGAGGATCACGAGGCTGGCCGTGCTGTGGCTGCAGCTTTGCTTTTTTCCTTTATTTGCGCTGCGAGCGCTGGGGGCCGTGCGGCGTGTGGCGTGAGGCAATGGGCGGCAGGCGGCAGGCGATAGGCGTGGCTGGTACTACGACTAGCTCGGACCGTGCACATACGAGTATCCACTTTGTTTATGCTGCGTGGCTGCACTTTATCAAAGCGCCGGCGAATGCTAAAAACAAACTGCGGTCGCCGTCGCCATTTTGACTTAATACACTGAGCGAAAAAGCCCAAGCAGAAGATCGAAAACTTAACAGAGAAACGTGATATGACAGTACACATAAAACAAATTGGGAAGTAACATAGGAAATAAAAGCTTTTTAGCTAAAAATAAATATAAATAACAGACGAATAAATATAAATAATTAGTAAATAAAAATAAATAAATAAATAAATACCTATAATAATGGTCATAGAAAATAAAAAAAAAATTAATAATTTATATTATATAAAAAAAAAATTAAATGATATAAATAAATATATAAAAAATATAAATAATATAAATAACAGATGAATAAATATAAATAATTAGTAAATAAAAATAAATAAATAAATAAATAACTATAATAATGGTTGTAGAAAATTAAAAAAAAATTGAATTATATATTATATTTAAAAAAAATTAAATGATATAAATTTGGGCTTTTTCAAATTTAAATGCTAAACTAAGCTAATAAAAACAATTGAAAAATAAATAAATGTATCAAATTTTTTATTATAAGTTGTTTATATATTATTTATTATAAATAAAATATTAAAAGTTAAAAAACTGTCTTAATACTTAAAATAAATATACAAATATTTATTAAACCATAAAATCATCCAGCTTTCACTATGTTTGTTTTATGTAGTCGCAAAATTTAACTCGAATATATGCATAAAATAAAATAAGAAGCTTAAAAAATATATAAATATATAGTATATAATTAAAATTATTATATTTTTATTTTTATTATATACTAATTATATACTATTAAATTATTATATTTTTATTTTAATTTTATACTATATATTTATATATATATTTTTTTTAAATAATATTTATAAAATATATTCAATACATACTATTTATAAAGTTATACGAGTGTTGGTTTAAATTCAAGATTATCATATATAAAAGGTAATTTATATATATTTTAAAATAATTATAATAATTATTAATATATATAAATATATTTCTATACTATCTAATAAAATATAATTTCTCTCAGTGCACTGACGTTCCTACCCCTCCCACTCTTCGCCCCTTCAACTCTATTATCAACGCTCGGTTCCTCACTCTCTTATCAACAGTCGCTGCACTTTGCGTAGGAGTTAAAAAGGTTTTCAGCTCGCACGCGCACGCACTTCCGCATCTTGTTGTCTCTGTGTGGACCCCCCCCCCCCTCCTCCTCCTCCTCATGCACCTGGCCCAACAAACCATATTGACAGCTTAAGGCTGTTTGGTTAGCTACGAGCAGAGGGCAAACTTTGCGCTCTACTTATACAAGTATATACATATACGCATATATTTATGCACAATACATACACACATAAATATATGTATGTATGTTATTTGTTGGAGGACAATTTTGTCAGCTGCATATGCAAACAATTACCGCAAAATAAAAGGTAAACAAAATTACTTCCGAGCAATTTCGCGTATAAAAACATGCGTCCTTGGGTCTTGACCCCCCCAAACCCTACAACAAGCAGATACAATAACTTTTCACAGACAAAAAGTTGTTGGAAAAAGGAAACTTAATTAAAATTTTTTGCTTGCATTCAAATATTAAGAATGAAAGCATTTTTTTTTTTTTGCAAATTTATTTCATAGATATATTTGCAGTTGGATTATATGCGGACAGATTTAACTAATAGCTTTATTGTTATTTCATTAAAAAAGCTCTGGAACGATAAAAAAGCTACAAAAATATATGTATGTATGTGTGTATGTATTTACCGTATGTTGTGTTATACAAATGACTGCTTTTATCTGTTATACCAGCCAGTTTGCATGACAAGTGTTATACAATAACTGATTCAATAACTTCTACCGCACAAATTAACACACAAATTGTGTTATTCACACACTTTCAACTAACCGATCAGCACAGTATAAAAAAAAAAACATTGCAAATATAGCATTTAGCTTGCATATGAAAAACCAAACCCAAACCTAAAACAAATAAAACAAAAAATTGCACGCACACACGTTGATTAAAGCGATCGCCACAGCGGACGCGCGCAGACTAACCTGTTGCATTTAGCTCGCGGGCGGACGAAGTCAGCACACAAAATAATAACTCACGCTCTAATTATCTTAATAGCTGACCCATCAAAAGAGACAAAAATATAAATAACTGTAAATAGTTCTTGCTCTCAGAGTAAGAAATTATCTTTGGCAAAGCAGACAACAACGGAATACGCAAAAGGGCGCTCAGAAAATGTAAGCTGCAGATCATGAGAGCGAACTACGAATTGAGTTAATTGAGCACACATTGCCATACGTGTGAGTGTGAGCAGTAATGCACTTCTTGCAAGCCCTAGCACTGTTATAATAATTGGGCACACACAACAGAGGCGGACAACAGCCAGAGCGTGCCCTGCTAAACGTGAGAGTGAGTGGGACAACACGTTTGATCTCTTGGATGAAAACAGAGTTCTTTGCTGTTCTAATAATACGAATGAGCGGCTACACACACACACATACGCGCGCTATAGCGCTTCAACGGAGGAGAACACTCTGTTGCTATTTATACTTTGCGCCTACTGCTAAGTGCGAAAGGAAGAGGCGAGAATACATTTGATCTCTTTGTGCACGACGCTATATATGATTAGAAGATGAGATGAAGCCTCGAACTGAGCGCTGTTCTACACATACGAAACGGCGAGCTAGTGCGTGTGGGAAGGAATAACACATACATATGTTCCCATCGGCTTTGCCATGTGTGCTGAGGAGGAGCAGATAATATGATTGTGAGCATTGATTATTTTATGTGCTATGCAGAGTGTAATAATTTTGTCCGTGGGTATGATAAGCTGATTTGTTGGCTTTAGGGCGTTTTAAAAAATTGCATAATTCGCTTTGAGCTTATATTAAAATAATTTAAATTATATAAAAAAATATTTAAATATAGTCATAGACATAATTTATATTCTAATTAGTTATAATTTAAATTATATAAAAAAATATTTAATATAATATTTATTCTTATTATTTACATAGCTCGCAGCTTGCACAAGCGAAACTAAGCCAATAAAATCGAAACAGGCAAAAATTTAAACAAGTGTAAATATTTCTTGCTCTCAGAGAAAATTATCTTTGACAAAGCAGACAGCAACAGAATCCACAGAAGGGGCAAGCAGAAAATATAAAGCACAGATCATGTAAATGAGAGGGGCGTGTTTTGCTTATGAGTCTACACAAACACGCACAAGTGGTTCACTTGAGTTGTGTGCGTGGACTACAGTCTGTACAATTTACATTGAGCACTCCGTGTTATACGTGTGAGTGAGAGCAGTAGTACATTTCTTGTTATACATGAGTGGATGTCGAGTCGCGTACTGTTCTAATAATTGCACTGAGCAACTACACACACACACAGCGCTTGAATGACAGACACCAGCTTGGTGCTATGTGGAATGAGAAAGCATTGCTGAACATGAGAGTGAGCGGGACAGCACATTGATCACTGAGAGCAGGCTACACACACACATGCACACGACAGTGGATCAAAGGCAGATGACATTCTGTTGCTATTTAAGCGTGAGAGTGAGGGGTGACAATACATTTGATCTATTTGCGCACGACGCTAAGCATGATTAGATGATGAGTGAAGTGCGAACTGAGCGCTGCTCTAAGAATTGGAGTGTGAGGCAGCAGGCAACATCTAGTTAGCGAGAGTGAGAAGGAACAACACATGAGCTTAGTCGTGTGCGCTGCTGAGAGCGCAGATAATATGATTATGGCAATTATCTTAGTTGAGTGTTTTGTATGCCAAAGGTGGGAGCTGGCGACAGTCTTCTTCGTTGATTTAGTCTGTGCGCGTCTGCTAAGCAGATTGGTCGCTGTAAGACGCTTTAAGTGATTTATTAATATTGATTAAAATTGTACTTTTACTGATAAAAGCAAAATTTAAATTTACGAAAATATCGATTGAACATTGAAATTGGAAATTGGATAAATTTCCATCGTCTGCTGCATGTAATTAAGCTCCGGCCGACAGACGACGCGACTCAACTTGACCGTATCGGCGACATGGTAAAAATCCCTTTGTCAAGGATATGGCAAAGGGAAAATCAGGAAAAACCGCAGCCTAACTAACCAGACGCCGCTCGGCCGCTCAGCCGGTCAGCCGGCTGACAGCTAAGGTTAATGCAACTGTCAACAGCTGTTAGGGCTGTGTGGCCCGGTCTCTCACATGGGGGGGCAGCAGATCCCCCCAGCCGCCCCACTTAATCCCTTTTCATCCATGCTGTGCATCGCTTGTCGCAGTCGATGCCAAAGGCTATGCAGCTCTATATATATACGTATGTATAAATGTTATGTTGATGCCAGCTGTATTTGCGTCTAGTCGAGGCCCAAACTCTGCTAAAAAATTTGCAACAATGTAGTTAAAATTTTCCATTACTGATTTCGCATGCATTTTAAATTCAAAAAAAGAGGAAAAACCCGTATCCAAAATCTAATTATGGCAAAATGTTTGTGCACTTTGTGCAATGCATATTTTACCGAAAAGTCTAATTATTTCGCTGGACAGACGTGGCGTATGCGCAATTTGATATTTTGTTCAGCAACCTCAATTCGATTTAACGCGTCGCCCAATTTGTTTAAACAAATGCATTTACGACTCATTTATACAAAAAAAGGAAAAAGCACATCAACTCTGTTGTTCATAAATAAATCGATTAAAAACCGAAATGAAATTAAAAATTAAATGGAAAACATATATTTATGGATATTCGATTATGTTTGAATGTTGCAACATATTAAATGATTTCGAAAAGTGATTAATTAATTCTTTCTAATATTTATATAAATTTGAAAAGTAAATTATTAATTCTTTATAATATTCATATATATAAATATATGTATAAATATTTTGTTTTTCATTTTGTAAACTCAATAAATTGGTTATAAATTTTAAGCGTTAACTAAACGTTTAATTCTGTTTGCAACACATTTTCAAGTTTAAAAAATGGTGCATAAATTAAATATGTTTAATAAACTTTTATTTGAATCGAAAATTTATTAATGTAAATTGTTTGTTTATTTGGTGACTACATTTAATTAACCTGGATATAAAATTGAAAAAAGAAAATGGCACACTTTAAATATATTTACAAATGAATTAATTTTTCAAAAGGTTTTACAGATATTAATAAATATAATAATAAATAAATAAATAAAAAATAATAATAAAAAATATATATATAATAATATATTTTTGAAATTAAAAAAAAGTATTAATTATTATTTAAAGTTAAAGAATAAAAGCAAGATTAATATTATATTTCTTTTTTTATGTCAATTTATTCTAGTCATATATTTATTTTCATGTCATTTTTTACGAGTTTATTTAATGGGTAATACTATATTCTATACCGAATTTTTTACACTTCTCTATGAGCTTAATTTTCAATTTCAATTTATTTAAATTGCCTTTTTTAATTTTATTATTATTATTTTATTATTGTGTATTAGAGCAAAGGATAGTAGAAAAAATAAAATATTAAATATAAATAATATATAATATTAATAAATTCAAATTCAAAGTAAGTGTAATCTGATTTTTAAATATTTATTATTATATTAACTTTAACAAAACTAAATTTAAAGTTCTTCTTGAACGAATCTATAATAAATAAAATATTTTTCCTGAAAAAAAAAGGAAATTGCTCATAGAACTTAATATTTATTATATTTATATTTATATATTGTGTACTGTATATTTACTTTTATTTTTTTTTTTATTATTTTATTTCTTTTCTTTTGTCTTAGAGCCAAAGACAATAGAAACAATAAAATAATAAAGGAAATAAATAATACCAAATATAATTAGGTGTAAATTCAAAGTAAGTGTAATCTGATATTTAAATATTTACTTTGACTTTAACAAACTTGAATATAAAGTTCTTGAATGATTTTCTAATAAAATAAATAAAATATTTGTCCTAAAAAAAAGGAAGAAAATAAAGAATCTCTAATATAATAAATAAAATATTTGTCCTAAAAAAAAAGAAATTGTGCATAGAGCTTTTGTGTAATTTTTTTTTTTTTTTTTTTTTGAACAGAGTTTAAATTAATGTTATATTGAGGGAAAAATTGTAAGTAATTGTACTATTAAGAGTATGTGAGAGCATAATCTGGATAGAAATTTAACTTGTGCTGTTTCAGTGTATCACATGCTCATAGAAAAGTTCAACTTGAATGTTAATCTCTTTGACTTTTAATATATCAAAAAATGCTATATAATTATTAATATATTATTTATATATTTTAAAAATATTTCTTCAAATTATTCAGCCTTAATTCGTTTTATTTGAAGAAGTCCAATACAAAAATTATAAGATCAAAACTCTTATTTTATTAGTTTGCCCAAATTTCTGCCCTCAACCGCAGACGCTCAAGTAAATAAATCGAGCTGAATAATAATTCGCTTTCATTTGGCAAAAACTAATAAGGGAAAGATTTAATATAAACTTATGTTCTTTCTGCACTTTCGCCCGAGTGCCGCTGGGCCAGCCGATTGTGGCTCCATTCTGGCTGCATTCTTAAGCCTCTATGAAACAATTCCACGCAATTAATTTATCCACTTAACACGCAAAACTTTAAGTGTAAATATTGGCAGCAGCCGCCGCCGCAGTTCCAGCTCCAACTTCAGCTCCAGTTGCAGCTGGAGCCGCAGCCCCAGCCCCAATCGTTTCGCTTTCTCAGCAAACTATTGAATCCGAGTCTCGCAATTTCTTGCAATTATTATATAGAACGAAATCGGGCAACTTTGTGGAGCAAAAATTTAATTTCAATCGACTTTTTTTATACCCTGAGCCCATTGAAAATGGGAAATCAGGGTATATTGTTTTTGTTGGATGTATGTAACAGACAGAAGGAGGCGTGGCAGACCCCATAGAGTATATATATTCTTGATCAGGACGACAAGAGAAATTGATTTGGCCCTGTCCGTCTGTCCGTCCGTCTGTCCATCCGCCGTCTGTCCGTCTGTCCGTCTGTCCGTCCGTCCGTCCGTCTGTCCGTATGTTTGAACGCACCGATTTCAGCCCGTATAAGAGCTAGAGACTTGAAATTTTTGTTGTAGGTCCGTGTATAGCACGCGCAGATCGAGTTTGTTTTAAAAAATCGATAACTATCCCCAATTAATTGTTATCGATTAAAAACAAAATCGAAATTCAGTTAAAAAATTATATCTCGCCCATCTTTTAAGCTAGAGACACCAAATTTTGTATTTGGCTTTATATATATTTTATGCAATTTTGAATTTTGTTATTTTTTGGATACCGGCCCCAATTTCCCCCAAATTCTATGAAAACACAGATTCGACGGGGCGCAGGGTATCCCCTAGTCGGTCACGCCCGACTAGAGTTTTCATACTTGTTTTTCACACTTTTGTGGCGAGTTGGGCTTGGGGCTTGGGGTTTGGCTTTGAGGTTGCTTTAATTGCTCAACACTTGCGCTTTGAGAGTTCGTATTATTTGCCAAGCGAGGTTGCGCTTATCAGGCAAATTTGCCGACTTCTATTATTGAGAAATTAAACGTGCCACGCCCAGAGACACAGAGAGAGAGAGAGAGAGAGATTCCGCAGCATCTCGTGGCTAAAGGGTGCAAAGCTTTAATGATCAAAGTGGCCGGCGGAAGTGGGTAAAGGAAATATTATGGCAAAAGGCAAACGGGCGATAGCAGGTGTAAGAAAATTATAACGACAACCCGCTGAGGCAGAGCCACGGGCAGCCCGTACCCCCCCTTCCCCCCTCCCCCCATTTCCCCAACAGCAAAGGAAACTGCCAACTCGCAACGGGCAGAGGAAAAAATAGAATAAACTGAACATAATATGAGCTATTGAGAGAGCAATGCGATTTTAGCCATGGCCAGAGACGTTTTTATTTGCAAAGGAAATGGAAGAAAGTTGGAGCAAGTTGGAGCAAGCGACGGCAACAGGAAAACATGGTCGAGCTGCGTGCTGAGCAAAATAAGCTCAGCTCAATATAAGTTTCTGCAAAGCGATAAGCGGGGAGGGGAGCTTATTTTGAAGACTTAACTAGAGAGAAGCTGGTGGGGAGGGGGGAGGAATGTTTTGGAGAAATACAATTTGATTATGGAGATTTAAATGGAGGTGAAGAAAGAGAGAGAGAGAGGGGGAGAGAGAGAGGGAGAGAGAGAGAGAGAGACTGAGAGAGAGTTCGAAGTGGAGTTAAAAAGACAGAGAGTAGAAGTAAGAATGAGAGCGATATAGACAAAGAGGGTGTGGAAGAAAGAGAGAGAGAGAGAGAGAGAGGTCGAAGTGGAATTAAAAAGACAGAGAGTAGAAGTAAGAAAGGGAGAGCTCTCTCTCCCTGTCTCTCTGTCTCTACAGAGAGATAGAAATAGAGAAGCAGGTACAAAGAAAATGAGAGCTAGATAGATAGAGAGATAAAAAGAGATGATGCTCGATCTCTCTATAAAGAGATACAGAAAGAAAGAGATAGAAAAAAGTTAGAATGAGTAGAAAAAGGGGAGAAAAAGCCAAATTGAGAATGAGATGGTCAGAAAAAGAAAAAAAGAGAGACAGAGAGTTAGAGCGGAAAAGAGACAGAAACAGTGAGTAAAAGTGTGAGAGAGACATAGATAGCTTAGAGTAAGAAAGAGACAGAAACATACACAAAGCAAGAGTTAAAGATAAATACAGAGAAAGAAAAGAAAGCGAAAGAGAGAGAGAAGCCCATATAGGCAATGAAAGATATGGAGCAATAAAGGAGAGCAGACAGGTGAGTCAAGACAGAAAAGGAGAGAAAAAGAGTGAGAGAGAGTTTTATAGTAGGAGAGCGAGACAGTGCAGAGAATCACGTAGGGAAACTAAAGTAAAACAAGTAAGAAAACTCTAGTCGGGCATAACCGACTAGGGGATACCCTGAGCCCCGTCGAATCTGTGTTTTTCATTGAATTTGGGCGAATTTAGGGCCGGTATCCAAAATATAACAAAATTCAAAATTGCATAAAATACATATAACCCTAAATATACAATTTGGTGTCTCTAGCTTAAAAGATGGGCGAGATATAATTTTTTAACTGAATTTCGATTTTGTTTTTAATCGATAACAATTAATTGGGGATAGTTATCGATTTTATAAAATAAACTCGATCTGCGCGTGCTATACACGGATCTACAAAAAAAATTTCAAGTCTCTAGCTCTTATACGGACTGTAATCGGCGCGTTCAAACATATGGACAGACGGACGGATAGGGCCAAATCAATTTCTCTTGTCGTCCTGATCAAGAATGTATATACTTTATGGGGTCTGCCACGCCTCCTGCCTGTTACATACATCCAACAAAAACACTGTACCCTGATTTCCCATTTTCAATGGGCTCAGGGTATAAAAATATTAACTCAACTCAAATTTGATATATAGCTTTCTCACCAGATCTTCAAAATACCTACAATAGTATTTTCCCATTTGCCATACCCTTAGATACGCAGTCAGTAACTCGCATGTTGAGGCTCTTGCGCTGTGAAAGATAAAGTTTTACTCGATTTGCCATGGCCGCATAAGCCGTAGATATATCTACTATATAATTTTTGAAGGATGTAAGGAAGGACAGATCGAACCACTATAGTCACTTCACCTTCGTGAATGAGTAAAATCAAACAATTTCTTTCCCATTTAAATGAGCGTCCAGCAGTCATGCAGTTCATTTGCTCGACTGAGCTCACCTCAGCCAGTTCTAATCACATTTGATTGACTAAGACACCTGTCCGACTGCTGGGCAAAGCGTTTAAAGTGAAATTTTCGTGTTCGCCCAGGCAGATGCGAAACAGTGCCACAAATAAGTCAACTGGCAGTTAACGAGCTGCCGCTGCTGCTGCCGCACTGGGTGCGAAGCCAACTGGGCTCAACAAACATAATCAGGAGCTAAGCAAAATGGGTCCACGCTGGGCTCCACTCAGGCCAAAAGTATGCAACAATTTATGCATGTTTACAATGTCCAAAGGGGGGAGAGTTGGGGGGGGTTGAGGTCTGCTGTACAAATGAGCATTGGCCAGGCGCGTTGCATACTTTTGGACGGCTGGTGCTTTCGGAGGTGGCATAGACAAACATTGATCACTTACAGGCGAGAGCAGCTGGCAGGGGGCGGGGGGGGGGCAGGGGGCAGGGGCAGCTAAAGGGCTTTGGGGAAACTCAACGGCTGCAGCCGCCGCATGTTAATATCAAACGTTGGCAGACGACACAGCATGGGCAGCTGGCGCTGCATCGTGTTGGCGTCTATTGGCCATTGGATTAAAGGCCGACCACGTTGGCCATCCTCGGACGCCCCGCCCCGCCCCCACTACAAAGTCCTGTCTGACGGCCAAACATGTGGACAACCTGGTAATGGTCGTTGTCCTGCAACGGCCATCGATAAAAACCCAGAGCTGACTAACTGCAACGCATATATATTGCCCAGCCATATTTCAATTCCAACCGTTTGCCCTTAACTAATTGTTGCTTATCTTCCTAACCGCTCTTTTCGAAAACAAATATATTTTGAGTAGTATTTTAAATAGAAGTTATGAAAATTGTTCCTTTTTTTAAGAACAGAAATCTGAAGAAATTGATAAAAATTAACTTTAAATTATTTTTATCGATTTATTTTTTTTATCATATTTTTTTTTTAATTTCAAGGAAAAAGCAAAGCTTAATTTATCTTATAAATTATTTATTTATTAATAATTTTTTTATTTTTATTTTAAGTATTTATGTATTTAAGCTACAAGCCCTTACAAGCCTCTCTTTTCGAAAACAAATATATTTTATGTAATATTTGAAATATAAGATATGAAAATTGTTCTCTTTTTAACAACAAAATTCTGAATAAATTGTTTAAAAATTAGTTTTAAATTATTTTTCTGTAGAGTATTATAATTTAGAGTAGAGTCTTATAATCTCTTAAAATCAAGGCAAAAGCAATGCAAAAGATCATTTATTATTTATTTATTTTTTCATACATTTTATTTTTCTTTTATTTATCTATTTTTCATTTAAGTATTTAAGCTACAAGCCCTTACAAACCTCGCTTTTCGAAAACAATAATAATTTATGTAATACTTGAAATATAAGTTTTCAAAACTTTTTTTCTTTAAAACAAAAATCTGAAGAAATTGATAAAATTAATTATTTTCTGTAGAGTATTATAATTGAGAGTAAAGAGTATTTTAATGTCTTAAACTCAAGACAAAAGCAAAGCCGAAGCTTATTTATAATTTATTTATAAATTTTATTTTTATTTTATGTATCTATTCTTCTTTTAAGTATTTAAGTATTTAAGCTACAAGTTCTTACAACCCGATTTAGCATACTTAAAGCTATGTAGCTTCTAATGAGAAATGAAAGTTAAGATCATATCTAGAAACATTTTCTACATACTATACCTATAAAATTTATTACATTATTATTGCGGGAATATATTTATTGTATATGCAAAAATATCTGGTTGGACTTTCAAAGAACAAAGAATTCTGACAAATTTCTTTATAAAGAAAAATAAATAAATAATTAACCAGTAAATAATATCTAATTATAATTTTAATTTATGTATAAAAATATGACGAAAAAATATTTTTATTAATTTTTATTTTATTTATTAATTTATTATTTATATATTATAATTTATTTTTTATTTTTATTATTTATTATTATTTTGATCAATTTATTATTTATATGTTATAATTTATTTTTTATTTTATAATGCTGTAGAGCATTGAGGAATTTACCAGCATTTCTAACTACAATATAGGAACAGACATAGAAATAGACATAAGTTAGCATATAAAAGTGTTACCAAAACAAGGACAAAAGAATTGAATTATTGTTATTCATCCGTTCGCTTGAGCTAATCTAAGTAAACACCACTACTGACTAGATACTCAGAACGGCGCAGACTAGAACGCTCTAGTTCGTTCACAATAATTGAAAAATATTAAATTTATTCCCAAGACATCTGTTTATGTATCTAAATATATGTACGTTTTGTCTGCCATAATTCTAAATTTCATCTATAACTAAAGTTAAAGTAACACAGATTATATTATAAAATATTTAAAAAAAAATATATAAAATATGCTATAAAACAAATAAATTAAATAAATATTTTAGAAAGACTTACCTAAATTTAATCTAATCTAAATTATATCTATAATTTAAAATTAAAGTAACATAGATTATATTATAAGATATTTCAATAAATATATAAAATATGCCATAAAGCAAAGAGAGGAAATAAATATTTGAGAAAAACTTAACTAATTCCAATACATATAAATAGCTTCAGCTCTAAGAAGCTTAAATGCGAGCACAGACAATTGAAGCAGCCAGCTTTATTTTCCACATATTTTTGGCTCTCAAATTCTTTTCAAGTCTTTTGCAATTAAAGCAATTTAGCATGTGTACCTGGGCAAATAATTGAAATATTTAAATTATTTTCGCTTACAATTTACTTAAAGAAATTTGCATTTAAACTCAAACGTTTCGCATTTCCCAAGCACCCAACTCCCCCCCCCCCCTCCTCTATTCCTCTGCCTCTGTGTAAGCTCTAGCTCGACCTCCTTTAAGGGTAAGACAAAATGGCGCAATTAATTAAATGCATGCGCTTTATGGCCGAAAAGCTGGTGGGGGTTGGATGTGGGGGTGTGGGTGGCTGGCTGGTTGGCTGGGCTGGGCTGGTTTGGTGCACACAAATGCTTAAAGCCAAAAACCACACAATCAGCTAAATAGCAATCGCTGCCTGGCGCCGCCACGGCCACTGTTTGAGGAAGCCGCGGCAAGCTGCAGCCACCATCTCAGCGCCCATTCCAAGTGCCGTCTGCCGACATCGACACCTGCGACACCTGCGACTGTTAATGCCGGCAACAACAACAACGATGTCAACTTAATTTTGCTAGTTTAGTCGTTGAGTGGCTGCCGTGCGGCAAATTAATTGACACTCGCAGCGAAAGCGGCCGCAGACTAAGTGAAAAGCCGATCTGATGCTGCTTCAGTGTAGAAATAATACAAACATAATTTCTATAAATATTGTTTCAATCTCAACTTCGATTTGAGTGCTGTGCGAATTGATTTGGAAAGTCTAAAGAGCTAAAATTTAAAACACCCAACACATAGAAGTGAAGCTGAAGCTGCTTATCGATAACCTGATCAGATGATTAAATATTTCACTTTATTATTTGTGCTTTATTTCCCTCAAACATTTTTAATACAACTTTAATTAAAAACAAATAAGAAAACTCTAGTCGGGCGTGACCGACTAGGGGATACCCTAAGCCCCACAAAGCTGTGTTTTTCATAGAATTGGGGGGCATTTGGGGCTGGTATCCAAAATATAACAAAATTCAAAATTGCATAAAATACATATAAAACTAAATAACAAATTTTGTATCTAGCTTAAAAGATGGGCGAGATATAATTTTTTAACTGAATTTCGATTTTGTTTTTAATCGATAACAAATAATTGGGGATAGTTATCGAATGCGCGTGCTATACACGGACCTACAAAAAAGTAGCAGTCTCTAGCTCTTATACGGGCTGAATTCGGCGCGTTCAAACACACGGACAGACGGACAGGGCCAAATCGATATCTATTGTCGTCCTGATCAAGAATATATATACTTTATGGGGTCTGCCACGCCTCCTTCTGCCTGTTATATACATCCAACAAAAACATTATACCCTGATTTCCCATTTTCAATGGGCTCAGGGTAAAAAAACACACATTTCAAAAAAAAATGTATATATCGATCTATCGATCAATCTCTCTATATATCTAACTATTTCTCTATCTATATATCTATCTATCTATCTATCTATCTATCTATCTATCTATCTATCTATCTATCTATCTATCTATCCATATATCTATCCATCTATATCCATCTATCTATCCATCTATCTATCCATCTATTTATCCATCTATCTATCCATCTATCTATCCATCTATCTATCCATCTATCTATCCATCTATTTCCATCTATCTACCTATCTATCTATCTACCTATCCATCTATCTATCTATGCATCTATCACTTAAGTTTTAATATTAAAAAAAAATTTTTTTTTTAATATATATAAATAGATATAAAGCCAAAATATTTTAAATATATATGAAAACCAAGGCCAAAAAGAAGGAAATATTATATATACTGCAGGAGGTTTCTTTTATAAGCACACATATACCGTATCCTTCGACACATATTTAATAAAAAAATCATTTTCACTATTTTAAAGCTTTAAATGATAAGAATAAGAAATCAAAAAAACTATTGCAACTAATTTATTATAAGCCAGATAGCAAAGAAACTTATGACACATGATATATGCAGATAGCCTTCACCCTAACCTAACGCCTGACGGCCTTCACAACTTTTCTCAATTGAATTGAAGGACTTGAGAGCTGGGGCAATCGCATTGGCTTTGTGACAGGCAATCAGGCGGTCAGATAAAAACTACGTCAATTTCAATACAAATATGATTTAACCCAACAGAGAATGAGGGATGAGACGTGAGAGAGAAAGGGGAGGGGGTGTGGGGGACGGCAAGCTAGCTGGCTTATCGATTCGAAATTGAATCAAATCAAATCAATTTGCAAGCTTCGCTCGTAATGGAGAAATATGCCAAGTTTCAACGCTTGAGCAAAAAGCAGAAAGCAAAGGGAAGCAAGAGGAAGCGGAGAACAGAGAAGCTAGACAACTTACTTTTAGACTTGCTGCCGGCGCCTTCTCGCTGGGTCAGGCAGGTGCATTCATAAATCTCAATTTTCAGCGCCAATGACTGGCAAAAGTTGCTTTGCCTTTGCTTTTGCTGTTAAAGCATTCGCGCAGCTGCAGCTGAAATGGTTAAATTTTCGCATTGCAACAAACTGTGTGTGCAGGGGGGCGGGGTTTTCGAATCCCTTTTTGGCCAAAACGTTTGCACGGTTTTATCTTTATTTCGACCTAGTCTACTTTATTGCTGCATCTCGCACCCAGGGCAAATCTTCTTGCCTTTTATTTTGTGGCAAGCGCTGCCATAAAACCCGAAAACCCAAAAATCCCTAAGCCCCAAACCCAAACCCAATTGCGAGCCCAAAAGCCGCAACACCCGACCAGACCATAAAAAATTAACAAAATAAATAAACAAAGCAACAGCAGGCAACAACAGCAACAACAACAACAACTAAAAAAATGACAGAGCAAGAGAAATATTCTAAGCGGGCAAACAAAACGGGAACGAACAAAAAAAAATAAAAAATAAAGAAGGAAAACATAAAGGGTAAAGCGCTCGCCCACAAAAATCGTAAAAAATGAAAAGTATCTCGCAGATACAACAGTTGCAGCCGGTGCTCGCTGTTCGCTGCTACAGTGTCTGCCATAAATATTGCTCTATGGTTTTCGTTCATGCAACTAATTACATTTGCATTTGCCTGCAGCGGCAGCAGCCCAACCCAGGCCTCAGGCTGCAGCTCAGCTCAGCGCAGCGCAGCGCAGCAGCAAAAATTTAGATATTGTTAGCAATTTTTAGGAAAAATGTTTGCAAAATTAATAAAGAGCTCAGCGTGCACAAGGCAATTTGTGTTCTTTTTTGGAATATAAAGATATTTAGAGTATAATATATGAATATATATATTTTATAAAAAATATTTAAATTATTAAATATAAAAATAAATTTTAAAATACTATAAATTGAATATAATATTAAAAATATTAATATATATATATATATATATATATATATATATATATATATATATATATATATATATATATATATATATATATATTAATTTTTTCTATATTAATTATTATAAATTTATCTTTCATATAATATATATTTATACATATTTTTAATATGCTGTTACGATTTATAGTATTAAAAAAGCGTTTTATATTTTTTTAAATACAATAACTTTATATATTACAAATATAAAAAATATTTAAACAAATTTTAAAATACAATAAATTTAATAATATATTAAAAATATAAATATATATATTGCTTTTTTATATTAATTAATATATATATATATGTATCTATTCTATTTCTATTTTTAATAAATATTTATATATATATATATATTTTTTTTTTTATATTTTTAATATGCTATTCAAATTTCAAGTTTTCAAAAATTGTTTAAATATTTTTTTGTATACAATAAATTTATATATATTGCAAATATAAATAAAAATATTATTTTTAAGCCTTTTTTTAACTAGAAAATATCTATACTATACGATACTATTTTTGTATATTTTTAATATGCCATTGAAATTTATAGTTTTCAAAAATTGTTTAAGTATTTTTCTTTTATACTATAAATTTATATATAATTCAAATATAAATAAAAATATAATTTTTAAGCTGTATTTTGTTAACTGAAAAATATCTATAGAAATATATATAATATTTTTTTATATATTTTTTAATATGCTATTCAAATGTATGGTATTCAAAATTGTTAAAAAAAATTTTCTTAATACTATAAATTAATATATTAAAAATATAAATATAAATATACAAAATATTTTTTAAGCTGCATTTTGTTCACTGAAAAATATTTATAGAAATCGATATGAAATAATATATATACTTAAAAGAAGAATAAGAAGCTTCAAGGTATGAAAATATATTTCCATATATAAAAAAAAATTCTATAATAAATTGGAAAAAAAAAATACAAAACTAAATCAATCTCTTAGTCAAGGAAAATCGAATTAATTCTGCAATTTGTATTACTTTTGCACATTTAAATGCATAAAAAATCCTCGCAATATTGACCCCAAACACATATGCAGAGACTTGAAGTCTTCGTTGCCGTTGCCCTTGCCATTGGATCAATTAATTTGAACGGTAGCTGACCCAACTAGTTGCACTCATTGCTGCTACAGCTGCTGCAGCTGCAGCATCATTAAAAAATTATCCACTCGAATTATCCGTAACGTGAAGCGAGGCATGGCCCCAGGTAATCAACACCTCGATAGCGTCCGGCAAAATCCAACCACAAACAGCAAAAATCAATCGCAATTTCTCTTCCCTTATTTTTTTTTTTTTATTTGTAATTTTTACTCTTGACTTGATTTATTTAACTTTAATGAACTGCAAGCGAAAGGGGATAAAGGGCAGGAAAGCCACAGAAAACTGACAGATGACAAACAGTCAGGTTAAAGTTGAGAGAGCGAGAGGGCGAGAGAGGGACGAATGAGAGGGAGCTCTAGTTATTTTTGACTCTTGGCTAGCTTTTCGACAGCTGTAACTTGATGACCTTTTCTAGTCTGGTCAACTGCAGTTAGCAAGCGAATACAAATTCGAATCCGATTTCCGAACTCGAGCCAAGGGCTAATGTGCGCCATTCACAGCCAAAACGGAACTGCATCCTGCACTGCCGAGCTGAACTTAACCCCAAACCTAATAAATAGCTTAATTAGTCTGACTATTGTCTGTCTGTCTGTGTGTGTGTGTGTGTGCTTGCTATCACCTTGACGGCGCACAAGCCAGCCAGCAGCTGACCCATAGCATCATTACACATTTAAACGATTCGCTTCCGGCTGCAGCAAGCGCACCAACTGCACGCGCTTCTGTCTGCCATTGAAAGAAGCAAAAAAGTTGTGTGTGTATATATAGTAAATAGTATATATATACACACATTATACACATATATACATATATATGAGTTGAAATGATTCCAGTTATTGGCATGAAATGCGCATTTGGTTATGGCAATTGCACGTTGAATGTATTTTAAAAGCAGAAACATGCCTTGAGTGCTCCATAGATTTTATTCTCATGTGAATTGATTGCTTGATTAAAGTCAAAAACATAATTTAAAAAATAAATATATTATATGTATTAAATAATAAATATATTATATGTATTAAATAATAAATATATTATATATATTAAATAATAAATATATTATATATATTAAATAATAAATATATTATATATATTAAATACCATTTTTTAATGCATATATATATTTTTATATTTATTTATATATATTTATATGTTCCAGTATGAACATGTGAACTATTGTTATATATATAACATCGGGAAGGAAAGGATTCTTTCAATATAAAGTGCGACAATATAGTACATCGGGAAGGAAAGGATTCTTTCGATATAAAAAGCAGCATTTTCTTTCCTCTGAAAAATATTTAAATATAAATTTCGATCAACCTCAATATCAAAACGTTCGGGTATAATGAAATGCGATAAACCTTGTATTGTATGTACAATTGACTCGCCGGAGACCAAGGCAATAGATATAAGTTATATAAAAATTTCTAATAAAAAATTTTAGTCTTCAAAGAGATGCTTAATTGCAAAAAAAAAACTAAACTTTTGAAAAAAGTAAGCTTTTTCTTAGCATTTAAATACCGAAGCAAGAGCTACACACACAGAAGTATAAGCAAAATAAGAAAAGAGAAACAACAAAACAACTTTTAGATAAGAATATAAATATATTAAAAAGAATATAGAATATAGAATACAAAATAATTTAAATTAAATAAAAGTTAAACAAAAATAAGAAAAGAGAAAAAAACCAAACAGCTTGTAGATACGAATATAAATGAATTATTAATATAAATTTATGTTAGATAGATTATATTATTTATGACTGAAGACTGAAGTTATGGCAAAACAAAATTGAAATATGAAAAAAAAATATAAAAACAAAAACAAGAAAAAATAAAAAGCAAATCAAAAAGAATATAAAAAAAAATATGTAAGATAGATAAAATGTTTGAGGACTGAAGAAGAATAAGCCTTGGCAAAATTAAATTAAAATATGAAAATTATAATAAATAAATAAAAATACTAAGTCAAGTTTAAGCTTGAGCACACAAAATGTGAGCAACAATTGCCAATTCCAAGCCTTCTGTCATCAAAGGTTAAACTCTGCCTGTGCCAACGATGAGAATTTCAGAGGCTAGCAACAAACCTACTTGATAACACCAAACACACCAGACGTTTAAAAAGAAATCACCCACTGGACCTGCCATTCCTGCCGTCATTGGACTGATGAATGTTTTAGTCCTTAAGCCCAAGCCCTTAATATAAATAATATAAATGTCAATCTACTATATAATACAAATTATTTATTGTCAAGACGACAGATTGTAAATAAACAAATAAATAAAAAAAATTAAATTAAAATATGAAATTTATAATTAATAAAAAAAAAATAGTAAATAAAGTTTAAGCTTGAGCACACAAAGTGTGAGCAATTCCTCATCTTCTGTCATTAAAAATTGAACTCAGCCTGTGCCAGCGATGAAAATTGCAAGTCCTTTCAAAAATGTGATGAAAATAGTTTTGGCCTTGTTCTAAATCATTTTCGCTAAGCAGGTTCAGAGGTTAGAAAAACAAGAAACGCTTTTAATGCTAAATATCTATGCACTATGCATAATCCTTTATGTTTCGGGCTTTAGCTTTGGCTCTGGCTCTCTCTCTAAATGCCATCCACGGCGCAAGGCCTGGCGACTATGAACAACAATAAGCACTCAAAATAAACAACAACAAAGGCAACAGCAGTAGCAACAACAACAAGAATTGTAATGAGCAGCGCAGCGTTCGCATCCAGCGATAATTATGTATGAAGCAATTATTTCGCATGTCCAGCAACAAAACAACAACAAAAGCGAAAGCAAAAACAACAAACACACACACACAGTTGGCTGGCAATAAGTGTTGTAGCGGCATTTTCTACGTGTGATCCGCACAAATTGAAAGGCTGGCAACAATTTGTTGCTGTTGCCCGACTACAACAACAAACGAGTTAAATGCCTGACTGACGTCTATAATTATAAAATGGGTAAAAACAGAAAGAAAAAAAAAATAAAACGGAAAGCAACAACAGCAACAATTCACGCCAAATTCAAGCACGTGCCGCCGTACAACAACAAGCGAACGACGGGCTGACACCACGCAGGCAATCAATTAAAATACCTAAATAACCTCTTCGATATTTATCGATTTCTATTCATTGATAGTTATCATGGATAGTCACAGTTGTTTTTAGGCAATTTATATTTATCTCTGCATGTCACTCTGCGTTGCTATATTCGCAATCTAAATACTTCAGTCGAAGAATCACAAAAGTTGTATTCGATATTTATCGATATATCATTTGTCAAAATAGTTATTAGCTTTCAGGCTGCGTATGTATATTCTATATCTATAACTAATTCTATAATTATTTAACTCTCTAACTCAAAAATCATAATTCGATAATTACAAATAATATTTATACTAATTCGATATTTATAGTAAAATATTCCTTAGTATTCAGACAGCTTGAGCTCATTGCTGCATATCTTTCAACATGGCTGTATTCATAAATATTTAACTCTTAAATTCAAAAATCATAATATTTGTGTTCCACATTTTTTTGATGATATTGTTTATATTTAAATGTTAAGATAAAGATTTGTGATTTTTGCATACCACATGAAATTCTATACGACCTTTTTGTTTCAACTAATTTGAACTATTTATTGTAGATTCACTAGTAAGATGAACTTTTAATCTATGTATAATTCTACCTTTAGCTGTAAGACATGTTCTAAAGCGATATTTATCGATTTTCGACAAATATATTTAAGATAAGCTATAAAAACTTTTAAATTAGATATAAAATCAATAATATTTATTGCATCCACAGACGCATATACATTATATTACAACTGTCTTTGCTCAAGATCAAAAAATATTCTGAACAAATAGTTCCAAGCTGAAAATCGACATTTATCGACTTACGAATAAAATTTCTTACTATTAATAAACAGATTTTATTCATGTACAAAACACTTCATATTCTATGTCTTGTCTCTAGATTTGAAAAGATTGTAGAATAATAAAGCCATGAATAGGTATATATGTGCTGTGTATAGATAAATGGGGAATAAGTTGTTTATCGAAAGCCGATAAATATTTAAAGCTAGTTTTGACTTTTTCATTCAACAATATTTTGAAATCTAAAGACTATAGACAAGCTCTATAAGCTCTATAAGAATTGAATATATTTTTAATTAGATTAATAAAGTCGCTAAATTATTTGATCGACTTAAGAAGCACTTAACTTTAATAAATATATAAATAAAATGTCGTCAAATGTTACGTAGTCAGATGAAGCAGCCAATATGCTCTCTTTTAAATGGTTACTTTCAATACAGGGTATAACAATGCTGAGCGCGAAAAAAAATTAAGTGGAAAATGTGTATAATTAAGTCGCCAACCCGAAAGTAGGCAATACAAAATAACCCAAAAAATACTCACAGCTCAGCGGAGCGAAAGCGCGGGAGCGCGAGAGAAAGAGAGAGGGTGGTGAGGAGAGAAGAGAGAGGCAGGCAGATAGGTTAAGGGGCGGGTCGCGAAGGCGACAGAGAGCTGAAGAGTCCACAGAGATTGCTTTAATTGCATTTGCGTTCACGTGTAATGCGTATATTTTATTTAAAAATCGGATTTCTGTATTGCTTTCGGTGCGGTATTTTTTAAAATCGAAAAAAAAATACTTTTTTCCGCGGGATTTGCCAGCCCTCAGTTAAATAATATTCACCTGCAGCTATACACTTTTTTTTGCCGATTGATGAATAAATTTGAAGCTTTTGTGAGATTTATATTTATTTTTATATTTTATTTTTTATTTATTCGCAAAGTGCTCTCTGAGCTGATTTTCATGGCTTTGCAGTTAAATTATTATGTTTTCTTCAGTCTTTAATGTAATTTTTCGACTCTTTTTCCTGCTATTTGTTTTTAATGCATTTATATTTTAATAATTATTGAAATTTAATTTAATTAAGTTTTTTTAGTAGCGTAGAAAAAACACATATTTTTGGTTTTCATTTCGCATTAAACGTATTCAATAGCACTTCACCATTTCAATTCAATGGAACTAGAGCATATTTTTTTCACGTCCATTTCACAGCAATTGAAACCACAATTCAAATAAGTGTGTGGGTAGCTCTTCTAAGAGATAGTAGACCGCAATATACCCTGTAAATTGCTTGAAAATTCTTAGATATCAGTATGTGCTAATATTTATATGCGAATTGGCAGTTTATGCTACAAGTTTATAGACTAACATTGATATTTATTTATTTTTAATTATTTTATTATTATTTTATTTATTTATTTAAAAAAAAATTTAATTCTGATAATAAGCTTCTATTAAGTATTATATTTCTATTTCTATCCATTTATTACCAATGCTCCATTTTAAACATTTCAAGGACTGCCAAGCTTATATCGATAATCATCTATCAATATATATCTAATTTCTAAATTGTAAAGAATTCATCAAAAAAATATATATGTTTGCCTTACACCCCTCTACTTATTTCTATAATTCCTAGGGTATTTGAACAAATAATTATTGATTGCGCAATAACTTAACGTAAGCCTCTCGATAACCACTTAATTCATTAAACTCTTTATCATTAATTCCTTAACTTTAACTCCTGCTGATACCCGTTAATCCCTGCATTTACTTTGTAAGCCTCATTTCAGAGGTTTCTTTTGCGGTCTACGCCACTTGAGTTTATTGAAAGAACTCTCAACCCATTTGAGCCTCAACTTATAAACCGCCAGAAAGGCAGCTAAGATTGTGGCATTTAGATTGGTTAGCAATGGGATAAGTATAAGATTATTAATTAATTGTCTGATTTCTGTATAGCAATAAATATTTATGATATTATCTTTAAGCTTACCTGAACCCTTTTTCCTCATATTTGTGCTTTATTTCAGCTGTATAAAGGCTGAGCCCATCGTAGTATTGCCACTTTCACTTCGTTCATTTCGCATGTAAATCTTCACTCATTAATACAACAATCTTAATGCCAATATATATGTATATACACATACACATATCAGCATATGTTGCAGCATCAATTGCGAAATGGAAATTTCATTTTAATGCACTTAACACATTTTTCACTGACAAAGTCATCTGCATCGTTTTCACACTTTCAACTCGCGTAATTTTCTCAGCTTTTACATAATTACAAATTGATTTTTTTTGTAAGTGAAGTTTTTCTTTTGAATATCCAGTAAATGAGTAATGAAAAATGGGTAAGTACGAATGAATATAAATAAATGTATATATAATTTATAATAATAAATAAAAATGTATTTTTTTATACACTTTATATAATAGCTTTAAGGTGTAGGAATGCAATAAATATAGTAAATTCAGAAAAAGGGTAAAAATTTGAGTAAGGTGTACGAATGCAATAAATATAGTAAATTCAAAAAAAAGGTTAAAAGCTTTGAGTAGAACTAAATACTTGGCATTTAAAATAAATACTTAATAAATTTATAAAAAATGTCAATGACCTCTACAGGGTATCTGCTCGTTAATCCTGCTCATATACATATTTTTTATTTGTTGTAATTTTTTTTTAAAGCATTCTTAGGCTCATTAAGCAGTTGGGCAGCTGTGATTAACACAAGCTGTTGCATCCCCTTAGGCAGATAAGTGCAGGAAAAAAGGTGAAAGCAAAGGAAAAAAAAAGTGTGTAAAATGGGTGAAAAAGGAACTTTTTTTCTGCAAGCAGACCAAAATTAAAAAATCATTTAAAAGAGTTGAGCATTAAAGCGAGTCGAGACTTATAATTGGGTGCGTTAAAAGTGAGACTCTTAAAGAGAAAGAGAGAGAGAGAAAGGGTAGAGCTATTAAATTTAAAGCTATCAAAATCAATTTATATAACAAACAGTCATTGAGTCTTTACGCCCTCTTCTCGCTCTCAATAACCGACAGTAGTAAGACGTTTTTAATTAAATATCAAAACACCTTTGCTCCATCACCTTTAATTACGTTTGATTGCATTGGCATTGCATTGGTATTCAGTTGCGATTCGCATTTTGAACAGCATTCACGCTTTTGTTGCCACGAATGCAATACAAACAGCTTAACCCATTGTAATGGACTACTTAAGTCTGCAGTAATTACAGACATGTCGATCCATTCAATACTCTTACACATCGCTGACATCATATTTGCAGTGCAATAGGTTTTTTTCAGCAAATAATTGGATTGGTCATCGAACATACTCTAACAAAGGGGGAATTAATCTTTGGGGCTCATTGTGATTTGATTTGTTGACGGTTTCATTTAACTATATAATATTATATATATATATATATATATATTAAATATATTTCGATATATATCCTTTTACATATTATTATTGAATCAATGAATCGCCATTATTCTTATTGTGAATTTAGCTCACTTCGTTATTGAAACTATAAGTAGCAAAAATAAAAACCAGAAAATAGAAAGCTCTAAATAATTTGCGTAGAAAAATGATATTTAGCAAAAATAGTTTAAAAGATATTAAAAAAATATTTCAAAATGTATATTCTTTGGTGGATATTTTTCGTTGTGCATTTAACAATTGCTTTTGACTTATTTTAATTTTATATATTAACTACACAAGTAAATAAAAATAAAAAAATTTATATAATGGATTTTTCTTCATTTTTAAACAATTTAAAATGCACTTTTTAAATGAATAATAAATGATGATAAGGGCGGAAAATATTTCAAAATTAAATTTATTTATTTAATTTTAATTTAATTTATTAGTAGTTTAATGTAAAGTATATTTTATTTTATTATAGAAACCTATGTTACGAACTAAATATAAGTGTAAAAATTAATAATCCTTTTAAAGATAAAAATAAAATTTAGTGAAATTAATCCTAGTTATCCTATATACCATTTTTTTTTAATTTTTAACAGAAACAAAAAAAATAAAAATATTTTTTATTTTAAACATATTTTTTTTAAGAATTTAAATTAATAAAAACATTCAAAAAATTAGCATATTAAATATGAATATTAAAAAATATTAAAGCAAAAATTTGGCTTAGATTACACCAAATTCTGTGCCTTAAAATTCATCAAATATATATTGATCTATATAGAGATCGACCTAGTCCAGTATTAGGGTATTTAAGCTTCCACAAGTCTGTGTAGCTTCTCTAATTTTTTTTCTTTTAACTCGGTTTCTTTGTCGTAATTGTCCAAGTTACGCACATTAATGTCAGCACAGTGCGCTACAAATATATCTATATGCACACAATTGCTATACATATGTGTGCGTGTGGCACGGTCCGTATTGTGTGCGTCGCCTATGGTGGCGCCTCGCATTGTTGCGAGAGCCGCGGGCGACACGCGGGGGGGTCACAGTCAAGTGGTTGTCTGTCTCCACTCAAGTGTCAGGGTTGTCCTCGTCACGAGGCTTGGCAGGCGGCCAAGTGACGTAAAGCTAGTTGAAGGACATTCTCTACGTTTGTGTGCGTGTGTGTGTGTGTGTGCCGTTTTCACTTCCACTTGCCCGTTCCGCATTCCGCATTGTTACACACGTACATGAATTTATATGTATTTATATGTATACATGGACATCCTTACTTGTTGGGCTAGCCTTTCCTGATTCCTGCGTTCGGGTCGTAAATCTTCCTAGGACATATTCAGCTCTGAACATCATCCTGGTCAGCTGCTGCTTAACAATTCTCATCTGTTACTGCCTCCGCCTCTTCTGATTAACATTATGAATGCCTATCATGTGTTGCATTTTATGAATATTATCCTACAGCTAGCTACAATTCAAAGCAGGCCTGTTTTACCCAACTTAAATGAATGATTTCATTGTAGCTTAAGCTTTAACTTATACTTATACTCCATAGATAATTGATAGAAATCGAGGGTATTAATTCTCGTCGTCGCTCCTACATAGTTGACGCTTAATATCCGGCAAAAATATATTGATAGATGAGCTTAAGCACTTGCCATTTTCCGTTGATATTTGAACTATAAACTGGAAACTGAAAGATGCTCTTTGACTTTGAGTTGATTTTTTAAGTGCCTGCCCCACAGCTTCCTCGCACTCTGGCCCCACCCGAAACGCATTTCCGTCTGGCTTTCCTGGGCTCATGTTACAGCTGTTAGTCAAAAGTTTGAAGTGTGAATGCTTTAATTTTCAAAGAGTTTCGCTTAAAGATCTCCCTTTCAATTTAAATCAAAGCAAACTGTAAAGGACCAAACACGAATTTATAATAAAAAAAGTAAGAAAACTCTAGTCGGGCGTGACCGACTAGGGGATACCCTGAGCCCCGTCAAATCTGTGTTTTTCATAGAATTTGAGGGAATTTGGAGCCGGTATCCAAAATATAACAAAATACAAAATTGCATAAAATACATATAAAGCTAAATATAAAATTTGGTGTCTCTAGCTTAACAGATGGGCGAGATAAACATTTTTAATTGAATTTTGATTTGGTTTTTAATCGATAACAATTATTTGGGGAAAGTTATCGATTTTTCAAAATAAACTTGATCTGCGCGTGCTATACACGGACCTACAAAAAAAATTTCAAGTGTCTAGCTCTTATAGAAGCGGAAATACGGACGGACGGACGGACGGACAGACAGACGGACAGGGCCAAATCGATTTCTCTTGTCGTCCTGATCAAGAATATATATACTTTATGGGGTATGCCACGCCTCCTTCTGCCTGTTACATACATCCAACAAAAACATACCCTGATTTCCCATTTTCAATGGGCTAAGGGAATAAAAACTGTGAGTCAAAGTAGCCTCCGACAGTTAAACGTCAACGATTTTGGCCTGGTTACCAGAGCCCAGACACATAAACCTCATTCTATTTAAAAGACTCGTCCAGCTAACACCTTTCGACTTTATTTGTGTGAATATTTGTAAATTTTTGGGAGTTGTAAGTTTCTATTTATTTTTTTTTTAACAATAATTTGGAATAACTAGAAAATTTCAATTGAATTTCAGGTTGTGAACTTTCTTGTGATTGTAAAATATACGAAAGTTTCATATCAGAACGAAAGCCAATTAGCATTTATAACTCAATATCCTAGTACATATTTCTGTGAGCTTCTATTAATAGTAAGTATATATAGTCTAAGACTTCTCTTAGAATTGGATGTTTCATAGATCTGCCCTACAGTCTCTATCAAGATGTGTTGCGGACCTTGCGGTGGTTGCTGTGGACCTTGCGGCCCTTGCTGTGGTCCTTGCTACTCCTGCTGCTGCGGCCCATGCTACTCCTGCTGTGGCCCCTGCGGCGGCTGCTGTGGCCCCTGTGGCGGCTGCTGTGGTGGCTGTGGACCCTGCTGCTAACAAGAACCAACTATTATAGCCCAAAAACAATGGCATGAAAGTAACAACAAACCCTTTGTAAATTTTCGTATTACACATGGAATAAATAGATACGGATGAGTCGGAAAACGATTATTTCTTTTACTTGGTTGAAAAAATTTGTGCAAAAGAATGGAAGATCAAATGAGTAGAAATAATGCGAATAGTCTCTCTCCTAACTGTATCAGACAATCTGACTTCACCATTGTACGTACCGGACTATTTAATACCCGGTCCGAAAACCTCTATATTTGTTTAATCGAAAAATATCTAGAAACCGCAATCGTTTTGGTTATGCAAAGCATGGTGACTTCAGCTTTAGATCAGAATTATATTTATGCATTTCATAATAAATAAATAAAATTTTCTATGCCTTCAAGATGTATGGGTATATCATATAAAATAGGGTTAGGGGAAAGGATCTGCGTTGTCAAATTGGGAGTTTCTAGCAGTTGAGCTGCAATAGTTATAGGTTTTACCAACTTTTTCGTATAGAAGATATATTTATTGATTTGCCATGCTCTAGTTGGCCCCATTAAATACAAATGCCCTACCTTTACAGATTCTCAGGCAGAAAAATATAATAGTCCACTACCAAAACACCTCACACGTAATCCAATTGCGTTGATGTATTGTCATGTGCGATTTATCACTCCCCTAACTGAGGGAAGGTCCACAGTAATCCACTTGCTACGATCTCATGCTCTACCTTTATAACTAATATTCTAAATTTCAAATATCCAGTTTGATACACATAAGACCCAAAGTAGGCGCTGTAAAGTAAACGTCAACGATGCTGGCCTGGTGATCAGGACCGTAACAAATAAACCTCAATCCGGTTTAAGGCTTCGTCCAGTTAACAACTTTGATTTTATTTGTGTGAATATTTGTAAATTTTTGGGGAATGTAAGTTTTAGTGAAATATTTTCGAATAAATAATAAATTTCGAACAAGAAAAATGATATATATTACAATAAATAATATATTTCCAATAAAATTACAGGTTGGAACTTTTCTTGTAATTAAAAAAATAAAATATTCAAGGACTGCAAAGGCGAAAGATCTAAGCTAAGTTTACTCGAAAGCCAATTACCAGACCTGAATAAATAGCCCAGTACCTATTTCGATCAAGCTCTAATAGTGAGTATAACTAATCAAAAACCTCTGTTAGAATTGGATATTTTATAGCACTATCTTGCAGTCTCTATCAAGATGTGTTGCGGACCTTGCGGTGGTTGCTGCGGACCCTGCGGTGGTTGCTGTGGACCTTGCGGTGGCTGCTGCGGCCCATGCTACTCCTGCTGTGGCCCCTGTGGTGGTTGCTGTGGACCCTGCTACTCCTGTTGTGGCGGCTGCTGTGGCGGCTGTGGACCCTGCTGCTAACAAGAATCAAACCGGACCTCAATACGAAAGCTACCAGTCTAGAAGCAATTATGAGAATGTTCCAACAAACCCTTTGTAAATTTTTGTTTTCGTACATATAAAATAAATAACACGGGTCAGACACAAATACCTTATATAAATTTGGTGGGGGAAAGGGTTTATACGGCTGCAAATTGTGATTGTTCAGGAAGTGATAAAAAGGATTCCTTGATAGATGTTACGGAAGAAATAGAAAATGAATAAAGGCTTCTCAATGAAAGATCATACATGTCTACGTTAATTCCAAAGTGTAACCGCTTGATTGGAATCTGTGAAAACATGTTACGTTTATGAAGGATTAAGGATTCTTTTTGCATAATTCGATTGAATATATATGAGATATTATTTCGGCAAAAGCGTTTACAATGCAAACGGTCTTCCCTGGTCATGTTAGCATAAACTAACTTCTAGATTTTAAATAAATTTCCAATTCAGCTAATGAACTTTTCTGGATTCTCTTCAATACTAGTTTCATATCAATGCCCATCTTGAGGCTAGCTTCAGATATATAAGATTTCACTCAATCTCGAACTCAAGATATTGGAACAACTGAATATTACCGATAGCTCAAACATATGCTGATATATAGTTATTCCTATTATTTGTTCACCATTTTATAAGATCTAGAAAAATTTCCGCTAAGAAACACTTTTCCCACATCAAAGTAGCCTCTGACATTGAAACCTCACGCATTTTTGCCTGGTAATCAGACTCGAAACAAATAGGAGTCATTCAGTTTTTGAGGCTTGTCCATTGAACAACTTAAAATTTTATATTTTTTTGTGTAAATATTTGTAAATTTTTGGGGAATGTAAGTATTTGGTGAATATCTTAAACTAATTCAATCAAAACGATTGATTTTTACTAAAATCTTAGGTTGAATTCTTTCATGTAAAAAAAAAAATAATACGTCGACTGATTGGTGTTCTGGAGGCTTGGAATTCGACTTTACAGATTTCTAGAAGCCAATCAGCGGTCGTAACTGCGACTATTTCTGTGAAGAAGTTTAACTAGAAGTGAGTGCTCCCGTCGCATTAAAGCCTAGTTTTTGTACTCAATTTGATCTAATACCCCTAAGAACCTATCAATATGTGCTGCGGACCCTGCGGTGGCTGCTGTGGACCATGTGGTGGTTGCTGCGGACCCTGCGGTGGCTGCTGTGGTCCTTGCGGTGGCTGCTGTGGGCCATGCTACTCATGCTGTGGCCCATGTGGTGGCTGCTGTGGACCGTGTGGCGGATGCTGTGGTGGCTGCGGTCCTTGCTGTTAAACAATAACCATCTTCAGAAGGAAATAGAGGTACCAACTTGCAATTAACACAAGAAAGCAGCAACAGACCCCACGTAAATTTCCGTACTATCCTCATGTAATTGTAAATAAATAAAGTCTTAAAAATTTGAATAACTGGAAAACCCCGATTTTTTAATGAATAAACCTATCAGAAGTTGTAGTTAAGGAATATCTTTGTATATTTCGATATATTTTTCGATCTTACGTCCTAACATCCAAATATTTTAATATATGAATATATGAATATACTAATATATGAATATATGAATAAATGAATAAATGAATATGAATATGAATATATGAATATATGAATATATAAATATATAAATATATAAATGTATAAATGTATAAATATATAAATGTATAAATATATAAATGTATAAATATATAAATATATAAATATATAAATATATAAATATATAAATATATAAATATATAAATATATAAATATATAAATATATAAATATATAAATATATAAATATATAAATATAAAAATATATAAATATAAAAATATAAAAATATAAAAAATATATAAATATATGAATATATCAATAAATAAATATTTAGGACTGAATTGATTTAATGCAATCTGTGTTCTACTGAAAGTAAGTGATTTACTCTTTGCTCTCTGAAACTATGTCATTTATCCTTGCTGTAGACCTTATCAAAATGTGTTGTGGACCTGGCTACTCCTGCTGTGGACCGTGCTAATCTTGTTGTGGACCCTGCTATTCTTGTTGTGGTCTATGCAGTGTTTGCTGTCGTCCTTGTATTGTGGCTGTGGTCTATGCTGTTTGTGAATGAGGGACAGATGAACCAACTTCAAAGCGAAATACTAGGGTATAAGGTCTAACGGATTTTTTTATAAGAGACTGACAACAAATCCTTTGTAAATTGTAATCTGTGTAAATAAATGGGGATAAGTCTAAAATTGAATTTTTACTTTAAGGAAATTAATACAGTCAATAAAACTAAAGTCAAAGCTTGGCTTAAACTAACATGATAGGCATATCCAACTTTTCTTTAAAACAAAATCAGAATTTATCGATATTTATCGATATTAAAAAGGCTTGGCAAATAACTAAGTAAGCTTAGATATTTAAAGCTCCACAAGGATTACTTGACTTCCCAGTTAAGTTCATTCCCATTTTAAGGCTTTTCCACTGAACATCTCTAATTTTTTGGGAATGTAAGTATAAAATATATATATAAATATAAAACCTAATTAAAACCACCTCGATATCCTTATTTGCAGCGACTGCTTTGAATAAGATCACATAATAGTTCACTAAATGTTATAAAACGGTTGATAAGCCATCGCCCCCACTAACTGCCTCTTTCCGTGAAATAGTTCAGCTGAGTTAACAGAGTTAACAGATTAGCCCAGTATTATTCACTCATTCTACTACAATCAGGATGTGCTGTCCTTGCTATTCGTGCAGCTATTCTTGTACCTCGCCCTGCAATGGCTGTTGCAGTGGCTGCTGTGGCTGCAATGGCTGCTGTGGCGGCGGCTGTTGTTCGGCTGCGTCTTGCTGCTATCCCAGCTGCTGTGGGGGACCCTGTGGACCCTGCTGCTAAAACGGAACTATCTTCAGAAGGAAATCTAGGCACTACATAAAACACAAGATTAGAGATGCTGGAAGTGAGAAACCTTATTTCAAAATCTGTATTTCCAATTTTGGAGAAACCCCAATGTCATAATAAATTGTTTTTTAATTGTTAAATGAAAGTATTTTTTATTTTTCTGTACGCAATAGAAAATTGATTTTAATGTAATATTATTTTATAGTCGTTTTCGAGTTTGGTACTATTTTTTTATTAAATGAAATGCATAGCAATATTAATTATATATTATGTATTTTCATATTTAAAGTATTTTTAACTATAAATTTAATGTTTTTTTTAAATTTAATTTCAATTAAGATCAAGTTTAATGTAATTAAATAATTTATTACAGCTATTAAATTTGATTTTAGTTTAATGAAAAATTAATTTTAATAATTATTAATGTTTTAGTGTAAAATGTAATTATTTTGCGAATTTTTAAAATTCAACTAGTTTAATTTATTTAATATCTTTTGCAAATTATAATTTTACAGAGTATCTGTCAGTTGAGCAAATTCAACTAAGCAGGCAAACATTTTGTTTTATAAATCGGCACTTCTACTTTCTACTTTCGAAAATCAACAACCAAAGCAGGCTCTGAAAGTTGAGACCCTAGCCAACAGTCCCAGAAATCCACATTCCGTTTTTAGAACTAGTCCAGTAAACAACTAAGCTTATTTGTTTTGTACATAATTGTAAAGTTCTGGGAAATGTAAGTGAAACGAAATTTCAACAAATTTAATTGAATATATAATATATGTAACAAATTTCACCCACAGGTTATAGTCTTTCGTAACTAAAAATATAAATTACAACTGCAAAGGCTTACGAAAGTTTGAAGTCGAAGCTGGGAGGTCTTTTGATAGCCAGAAGCAGTTGTAATTTGTGAACCAACTAATACCTGTTTCCGTGAAGTAGTTCTACTAAAAGTGAGTACCTACAAGACGAGCCTTGAAATCGAAAATTCATTTTATCTCCCATTCTATAGAACACATCAAAATGTGCTGCGGACCCTGCGGAGGCTGCTGCGGACCCTGCGGTGGATGCTGTGGACCCTGCTACTCCTGCTGTGGACCCTGCTACTCCTGCTGTGGACCTTGCTACTCCTGCTGTGGCCCTTGCGGCCGATGCTGTGGAGGCTGTGGTCCCTGCTGCTAAAGTGAACCATCTTCAGAACGAAATCTAGGTGCAACATCAATGCGTGTATATAAATAAATAGCAAAATTCAATTTTCATTTTGATCGAAATTTATTATGGGAGGCAGAAGGGTCTGGGTATGGTGCTATCCAAAAAGTAGGGTTCTGCCTATCAGTATTTTTTTTTAAGAATTTTGTTTTATTTTTAATTTTAGATTAAATTTTAATTTTAATTTCAATTTTTATTTTTCTTGAAATAAATGTATTAAATATATTATATATATAAAAAAACAAATCAGATCATAGACAGGGCCTTAGCAAAGTCAAGTCTATATATTTGTTAGCTGATAACGGAAGAATTCATTATAGGTGAGTATACTAAATCTCAACATTGCCAAATTTAAGATTACGACTGTCAATTATGCAGCTCGCGCTTCAAGAGATTTCAGTCTTAAATTTCTTTCGATTGAGTGCGGTTCAAGAAATATAACCTTGACATATCAAATGCGTTTAATTCGTGCTCTACTGTTAATACTCCTAATATCCCTGTCTGGGATAATGAGTGAGAACATAGACAATTCGGTGTGTTTACCTAATGAGTGTAGGCTCTGTGTGTGCTTCTAATTTATGAATTAAATCTAAATATTTCAGCAATGCGTTGCGTCCAAGAAACTGAATGAGCAATGCGGTGGCCATTGCTATGAAATCGTAAAGCCTCTGTTGCGATACGCTTCCTCTGTGCGATCAAAAGAGGATAAGTTCACGGAATTAAACAACAGAATATTGAGTCTCGAAGCGACTATCAAGTTGCAAGAGAATCAACTCCAAACGTGTTCACTAAATGAGAAATATTACTTGACTAAAGAGGATTTACTGGCCTCAAACAAGGCTCTCATTGATCAGATTAAAGGTTTAATAACTTCCAATAGTAATAATGATAGTCAGTTGAAGACAGAACTACGGAATAGAGACTCTGAAATATTGAATCAGACAGTTAAAATTAAAGACTTGGAAAATAGATTAACCGAAAGGGAAAATGAAATCCAGATAAATAAAAATAATGAAAATAGGTTTAACTCAGAATTGGGGAATAAAAATTCAGAAATATTAAGTCTGACAGCTAAAATTAGAGAACTGGAGAATAGATTAACCGAAAAGCAAAAGACAATTAATGACAATGAAAATCAGCTGAAGACGGAGATAAGAAACAAAGATTTGGAAATAACTAATCTAAAATCTCAAGAAGTAGCAAAGGTAGATCAAATTGGGCAGCTGGAGAATAGATTAACTGAAAAGCTAAAAGAAATCCAGAAATATAAAAACATTGAACATCAGTTGAAGGCGGAATTAAGGAATAGAGATTCCGAAATAACGAATCTGAAATCTCAGGAAGTAGCAAAGGAAGATAAAATTAGGCAACTGGAGAATAGTCTAACTGAAAAGGAGAAAGAAATCAAGAAACATCTGCCCTCCAGCTGCATAGGCAAAGAGACGGGTATATTCGAAATAAAACTCGAGGGATCGAGTCCCTTTAATGTGTCTTGTGATTCGAGTCTTGTTGACTCTGGTTGGACTGTAATTCAACGTCGTCAAGATGGCTCTGAGAACTTCAATCGCACAATGCAAGATTATCGTGCTGGCTTTGGCAAATTAAACGGAGAGTTTTTCCTCGGCCTCGACAAGCTTCACTTATTGACGAACTGCAGAAAATACGAATTGTACATTTATATGAAGCAGTTTAACAGTAAAGTTCGATATGCGCGATATAGCTACTTCCTCATTGGCGGAGTGGAGGAAAACTTCAAATTAAAAGCGTTGGGAAAATACTCTGGAGACGCTGGCGATTCACTGGCTAAAAATCTGAATATGAAATTCTCGACACCTGAAGAAGATCACGATAGCTGGACGAAGGGGAACTGCGCAAAAGAATTACATTCTGGCTGGTGGTTTAGCAATTGTGGTTTCAGGTAACTACATTAAGCTTTGCCTAATTAGTGAAGAGTAAATAATTAAATTTTTATTCGTAGCTATCTAAATGGAAAATATCAAACAGCGGAAAATGCTGTATTCATAAAAGGTGTGGAATGGCGCACATGGACAGGGGTATCCCTTAAATTTGTTCAAATGATGATCAGGCCAATCGAGCAACAAGTCTAATATGAATTGGAATATTGTTAAGTTAAATAAAATGGAAAAAATATCTAATTCCCTTTATATGCATAAAATAAATAAATTTCTTTGCATGGAATCTAATTTGGTTTTGCTTCTTATATCATTTTAATTGAAGTCTTTAGCTACGGACTGGGGCTATATTGACTTGAGAGATTGCGATATCTGTATCTGTATCTGTATCTGTATCGATAGCTGTATCTGTATCTGTATCTGTATCGATAGCTGTATCTGTATCTGTATCTGTATCTGTATCTATAGCTGTATCTGTATCTGTATCTGTATCTGTATCTGTATCTGTATCTGTATCTGTATCTGTATCTGTATCTGTATCTTTATCTGTATCTGTATCTGTATCTGCATCTGTATCTGTATCTGTATCTGTATCTGTATCTGTATCTGTATCTGTATCTGTATCTGTATCTATATCTGTATCTGTATCTGTATCTGTATCTGTATCTGTATCTGTATCTGTATCTGTATCTGTATCTGTATCTGTATCTGTATCTGTATCTGTATCTGTATCTGTATCTGTATCTGTATCTGTATCTGTATCTGTATCTGTATCTGTATCTGTATCTGTATCTGTATCTGTATCTGTATCTGTATCTGTATCTGTATCTGTATCTGTATCTGTATCTGCATCTGCATCTGCATCTGCATCTGTATCTGTATCTGTATCTGTATCTGTATCTGTATCTGTATCTGTATCTGTATCTGTATCTGTATCTGTATCTGTATCTGTATCTGTATCTGTATCTGTATCTGTATCTGTATCTGTATCTGTATCTGTATCTGTATCTGTATCTGTATCTGTATCTGTATCTGTATCTGTATCTGTATCTGTATCTGTATCTGTATCTGTATCTGTATCTGTATCTGTATCTGTATCTGTATCTGTATCTGTATCTGTATCTGTATCTGTATCTGTATCTGTATCTGTATCTGTATCTGTATCTGTATCTGTATCTGTATCTGTATCTGTATCTGTATCTGTATCTGTATCTGTATCTGTATCTGTATCTGTATCTGTATCTGTATCTGTATCTGTATCTGTATCTGTATCTGTATCTGTATCTGTATCTGTATCTGTATCTGTATCTGTATCTGTATCTGCATGCCTAAACACTTCACATCCGATTATATAAATCTTTATAGAACCAAGTAGGCTCCCACAATTCGAACTCCTAGTGTGCTCGTGGATCAACTGAAGGAGCTCATTACATTTTAAAGCCTTGTCCTGTTGAAATATCTGACATTGCTTTTGTAAAATTGTGTAAGGTTTTTGGGAATGTAAGTAAATATATTATTCGTGTCTAAATTTATAAATATCCCAATATTCCAACATAGGTTTCACTTGCTTCTGTGAGCAAATAACATCTACTGAGGATCCGGCAACAAGATCTACAGCTCGAATAAAAATTGTTGTTTGATTGAGGATCGCTAAGCTTCCAATTACTGCCTATTTCCGTGAAGAGGTTTTCCGACAAGTGCGTATATCTGACTATATATTATAATCTAATAAATATCTTTATCTAATTAAATATCTTTCAGCATGTGCTACAAGCTCTATCCTTGCTGCAATGGCGGCGCATCGCCCTGTTGCCATCCCCCGCGCCTTTGCTGTGGCGGCTGTGGTCCTTGCTGTGGATCGGGACCTTGCTGTGGCGCCTGTGGTCCCTGCAGTGGTCCCTGCTGCGGGGGTTGCGGACCTTGCTGTTAGCAAACATCTTCAGAACGAAATCTAGGTGCTGCACTACAAAAGTAATTCACCATTTCTATGTACGTTTCGTTTGTACCTAAAATAAATTCTAGCAGTTGAAAACTAGTTGCTTTGTCTTTTAATTAAATGGAAATCATTTTTGAATTTGATTTGAAAATGACACAAATTAATGTTTCTAAGGCTTCCCTGGTATTTTACCCCGACCCTCATTAGGAGAGTGAAATAGATTTTACCTTGAATAAATCAAATACCCCGTATTTCCCACTAAATATTTAGATAAGTAAATTATGATGTAGGCCATTTATGATACGATATGAACTCGAAACAAAGTGTCAATAAAAATATTATATACTGGATGATAAGATAATAAATGAGAGCCTTGGCTTAGAGAAATATACGTCTTTTGCTGACCGTTTGTGCGTCAATCTGTCTGTTCGTCCGTACGACCATCTGAGCGGGAAAATATCGATTGTATCTATCGATTGGAATTGGAATATGTCAGAAACCCTATTATGCTACAGACTTGAAACACTTTTTTGCGATCTAAAAGATATGGAGAGGCGTGAGAAGTCTGTTCCTTACAATTCTTACAGCAGGAATAAATTATATAATTTTTTGTATAATAAATAATAATATATAAAGATGTATTTATATAACTCTTAGAATATTTTCATATAAAATTTCTATTTATCATTAATAGTCATTCTACAATTCATCTTTAATCCAATTTCAATTGAAGAAAACCTTTTATCAAAATTAAAAGTTATAAATCGAAAAAGAACTCTAAAAATAGGCATCAAAGTAGGCTATCCAAATTCAATCTCAGCGATTTTTGCCTGGGTGCCAGAGTCAGCTCAACTCAAATCTCATTCAATTTTTTAGGCTTGTCTTGTAAACTTCTATATTTTTTTGTGTGCTTTTTGGGAAATGTAAGTAAAAATTCAAAATAATAAAATGAAATACAATAAACGAAAAAAAATAATTTAATTCTGATTTATTCTCAGGTTGAAGTCCTTCCTGTAACTATTATATATATTTATACAAATATATCGAGTGTTTTGGCTTGACCTATTATCCGAAAGTCCAATTCAGACTCGATATATTGTGGTACCAATTTCCGTGAAGAATCTCGAAATGTAAGTTGTCCGCCCTATTCCCCTCTGCCCCTCTTCCCCCTCAATCATGTGTGTACCCTGCCCGAACAGCGTCTAGCAAAATGTGCTGCGGACCTTGCTACTCGTGCTGCGGACCCTGCGGCGGCTGCTGCGGACCCTGTGGAGGATGCTGTGGACCTTGTGGTGGATGCTGCTACCGTTATTCTTGCTGCTATGGGCGATGCTGCGGCGGCTGCGGACCCTGCTGCTAGACACCGGTCTTCAGAAGGAAATCAGGGTACTACGAAATCTTTAGTGCACCATACAAATGTCACTACCTAAATGTCGAAATTCGTGTTTTTTTTTATTAATAAATGAATAATTGGGGAAACTAAAAACGAAGTGTAGAGCCATTGGTGTGGGTAGTGAGACGTGGAGAGAGACATGGAGAGAGAGAGAGATGGAGAGGGAGAGAGATGGAGAGAGAGATGTAGAAAGAGAGATGGAGAGAGAGAGATGGAGAGAGAGATGTAGAGAGAGAGAGAGATAGAGAGAGAGATGTAGAGGTAGAGAGAGAGATGGAGAGAGAGAGATGGAGAGAGAGAGATGGAGAGAGATAGATGGAGAGATAGATGGAGAGAGAGAGAGAGATGGAGAGAGAGAGAGAGATGGAGAGAGAGAGAGAGAGATGTAGAGAGAGATGTAGAGAGAGATGTAGAGAGAGATGTAGAGAGAGATATAGAGAGAGATGTGGAGAGAGATGTGGAGAGAGAGATGGAGAGAGAGAGATGGATGGAGAGAGAGATGGAGAGAAAGACAGGGTGAGAGATGGATGGAGAGAAAGAGGGAGAGAGATGGATGGAGAGAGAGAAAGACAGGGAGAGAAGTGGATGGAGAGAAAGAGGGAGAGAGATGGATGGAGAGAGAGAGAACGATGGAGAGAGAAAGAGAGATGGAGTAAGAGAAAAAGATGGAGAGAAAGAGATGGAGTGAGAGAGATGTGGAGAGAGATGTAGAGAGAGATGTAGAGAGAGAGATCAAAAAGAGAGAGATGGAGAGAGATAGAGAGAAAGATAGAGAAAGGTGTAGAGAGAGATGTAGAGAGAGAAAGAGATGTAGAGAGAGATGTAGGGAGAGAGATGTAAAAGGAGAGATGTAGAGGGAGAAATAGAGATGAAGAGAGTTGTAGGGAGAAATGTCCAGATATTGAGCTATGGAGAGGCAGACAGTCAGAGTCATGTAGAGAGAGAGAGAGAGAGAGAGAGCAAGACAACATAAGAGCAGAGGGATCAAGAGAAAGTGAGAGAGAGAGAGAGAGAGAGAGAGAGGGAGAAGCAAATCTATGATCTATGGAGATAATGCGAGAAAGAGAGAGAAAGAACCATGAACTATGTGGTAGATCAACGGAGAGAGAAGTAAGGCCATGGAGAGACTGTCACAGACATTAAAAAGAGAGAGATAGGGCAATAAAGATTACGAGGCGGAGCTATGACGAGAGAGAAAAAGAGAATACAGAAAGATAAGCAGCGTCGAGGGGTACCCAGAGCAGAGCCATGGATAGGCAGATGCTGGACTTATTTTCTTATTTAAGATAAGGCAAAAGAGAATATAAAATATGAAATAAAAGACAAATTCGTGGGCTTACAGGAGTAGAGACTAAGAACGATACAATGTAATGGAAAAAATTCTATACGGAGAGATAAAAAAATATGCTATTTCGCTATCATAGTATAGTAAAAATGTTCCAAGATTATTACTCCCAGATTATCTCCCAACTTAAAGCTCTTAAAAATACATTTATGGAACTTCAATGTAAAATTCCAAACGAAAAGTAGGCGACGCCGATTCGAATTCAGGTAACGGCAACCTATGGAAATATTATTCATTCCTGTTTCTAAATTCGTCCAGTAAATATCTTCTTTTTTTTGTGCGCTGTTTGTGAGATTTCGGTTGGATGTGAGTTAAAAAATAAAAAAAAAAAAACATATATATATTTCGTAAATAATATTCATTTCTTCTATTTCAGGTTAAAGCTTTCAGCATAGCTGAAATTCGCTTCAAAAACCCAATCGATACCTGTTTCCGTGAAGAAGGTACAGAAAAAGTAAGTACTTACTCAGTATATGCCGTCCTACTGGGTGTGCAGCAATATCAATGATCGTTCTCTCCTTCTCCCTCTCTCACACGCACACAGGTTTTATAAAGATGTGCTATCCGTGCTACTCTTGCTGCGGCTCATGCTGTTACTCATGCTGTTATGCTGGCTGTTACTGTGGTCCTTGCTATGCTTGCTGTGGTGGTTGTGGACCTTGTTGTGGTGGCTGTGGGCCGTGTTGCTAAAGACTTCTTCAGAACGAAACCAAGGTGCCAGACTCACTCGTATTGTACATAAGGTGTGGACTTAAGTGAACATCCAAATTAAAGATTCCTACTTGTGCACAGGATATCAATGTATAATGGAATAGCCGTACTACCGCATAAATACAAAAAAAAAAATAAAAAATCAGATATATAAACTAGCGCCATCTTGAATTCATTGCACGTTTCACGAATAATAGGTTGTTGTCTTTGCTTAAGCGCACAACTTTTGGACATTTTACGGTAGGTGGCGAAAGCACTTGTAATTGAGAACACCTATACTTAAATTCTACACCTTTATCAATATATTTTAATATGATTCGATTGTTTTATTTAAGAAATCTTGTCTAATAATATCGCGATTCGCCCGGTCTTAAGAACTCGCTCTATGTGCGGCTAACTTAAGGTTTTGCACTGCCATTTTGAGTACAACAGTGCCAATTTGAGTATTGACAGCACGTTCGAATAAAATTTGAAATTTGAGCTTGACAGCAAAATGTTAAAGGTAAATTTAAGCCGAGTATGCAGCACATGCACCTAATAATTCATAATTAAAGAAAATCGCTAATAAATCTTACACAAAATATATGAGGTTTGATAAGAATGGCCTATTTGTTCAAGTGTCGTCGTTTTTATACGTGCATTTGCACCTTAACAGCGCCAATTGTTGAGAGCCTATAACAGCGCCTTTTGAGTTTAACAGAGTGCCATTCTATGGCTGAGCAAATTAACATAATATGCTAACATTAACAATTTTACAAGCGGACGGTGAAGTCGCGTTTTGGGTGCGTTTCAATTTTGCATAATATTAATGTGTTTTTGTGTTGAAAAGTTTATAATAATAACCGTAAATGCACTAAGGTGTGCATAAAACAGTAGGTGTGTTCCACCATACTTCAAATACGCCCAAATCGTTCGTGGGTGGCAATTTTCGTGCTATTTAATCGGATTTTGCATTTGCTGCTGCTCCAAAAAAACCGAAATGAAACGCGTTCCATAAACAAGCCTGCTGAAACACACATTTACAATGTATAAATTTAAGTAAAACGACGCGACAACAAAACCAACTGCGCTCCGAAGTAGAAGAAGAAGCAGCAGCGGGCAGGCAGCAGCAGCATCGTGTGTACATGTGTTTGTGCCCGAGTGTGTACGTGTGTGTGTGTGTGTTAGTGTCTTTTATGCATGCGCGCAAGTGTGTGTGTTTGTGTGAGTGTTTGTGTATGTGTAGTTGTGCGATGCCTTCTTTTCACCACAAAAATGTTAATAAAAGTGCTGAAATTTTAAAGAGAAAATGTTTACAATCAAATGTTTGCCAAACATGCGCCAAGAGCAGCTGCTACCCCCAACGGAAAAGTGCTTTAATATAATTTAGAAAACAATGGAATGCTAAAGCAACAACAACAATAGCAACAGCCACAACAACAATAACTGCAACTACAATAACAGTGCTAAATACGACGCCCTGTCGCTGTTCGTCTCTGTATTGGTGAGAGCGACGGCGCCGTCGATTTTCGATTTTTGTTTTTTTTTTTTCGGCGCTCATTGAGAGAAAAATTTGCCTCTGCCGCCGTCGGCGTAGCCGTCGCTGCTGCTGCTGTAACTGTTGTTGTTGCTGTTTTTTTTGTTCTTGCTTCTTATCGCATTGCGCTTAGCATATAAGAGTTTCGTTAGTTTGTGTTTGCGCGCGTGTTTTAATAAATATAAAAAAAAAAAATTCTCTGCCAACAGCTGCTCGTGACGTCGACAACAATAATAGAATCCACAAATTGTAAATTGTCAAAGAATTGTTTGCAATTTTAACCATTTGCGAGGTAAGTTTCAAATGTTTTCTTTTTTATTATTCTAGTATGTAAATCTAGTTGTTATCGTTTATCGATAAGTTTACAAGTTTACGATAATCTAGCTTAACAGCTGCTGCAAACAGCTGTTCGAGATTTTTATCTGCAGGTGTGCGACTTTTTTGACGGATTTTTTATTGTTAGATTAGTTTACTTTAGTGACTAAAAAAATATTTATTGAAATATTTATGTAGAATATATTTTTCTAAAATAGTAAGGAATTTGGGCATATCATTAAAAATTCCAATTATTTTTTCCATGTTTGGAATAATTGAATTTATCTTGCTAGGATACGATTTTTTCCCAGCAAAAAGAAACTTTTTATCTTATGTAGGCTCCCTGTAAATGTATCTACATATGTAAATGTATCTGCATATGTAAATGTATCTACATCTGTAAATGTATCTACAAATGTAAATGTATCTGTGTCTGAAAATGTATCTACACACGTAAATGTATCTACATATGTAAATGTATCTACATATGTAAATGTATCTGTGTCTGAAAATGTATCTACATATGCAAATGTATCTAAATATGTAAATGTATCTACATCTGTAAATGTATCTACAAATGTAAATGTATCTGTGTCTGAAAATGTATCTACATATGCAAATGTATCTACATATGTAAATGTATCTACATATGTAAATGTATCTACATCTGTAAATGTATCTACATATGAAAATATATCTACATATGTAAATGTATCTGTGTCTGAAAATGTATCTGCAGCTGTATTTATACATATGTAGCTGTATCTATATCTGCAAATGTAAATGTATCTCTATCTATAGGTAACTTAACATGTATCTGTATCCATGTATCTACACATGTAAATGTATCTACATATACAAATAGATCTGTATGGGTAACTAGACATGTATCTATGCCCGCCTATGTAAATGTATCTGTATCTGATATTGTACATATTTGTAGTTTCACATAGGTATCTGAGCATGTATCTGCAGCTGTTTCTCAAAACGTATCCACATTTGTAAAGCTATCTCTATCGGTAAATGTATCTGCATGTATATACATGTGTCTGTATCTATCTTTCTTCCTTTCTTCTCTCTGATTGTATCGCTTTTTTTCTGTGCGCAATTCAAGTTCAAAGTATTCCGTTAGATTCGCTGACAGAAGCTTTCAGCATTCGATCTTTTATTTATGAATTTCACGCAAAAATCCAAGAGAATTTCGGACTATAGAAATATAGCGTAAACATATGCATATATCTTATTATTTATATAGTTATAGCTCTAGCGAAATTGGCTTTTGCTTTCTATTTCGTTATTACTGAATAAAAAAAACTGAAAGCAAAAATTTGCAATTCGCATTTGATTTGCTTTTGTTTATAGAGAGGGATACATCTCTAAATAAACAAAACGAAATTTTGAAGTGCGAGCTATTTGCGTGGGCTACGCCGATTTGTATAAATAATTTCGGTTTTATGATAATTGCTCTTGTATCGAGCGAACCACAAAGGCTTTTAATTTCGAGATCCGCAGCGAAAGATAAGTTAAGATATATTTCATTTGAAAAATCTTAGAAATTATTGAAGATTTATCATTTTTAAAATGAATGCAAAGAAAATAATAAAGTGAAGAAAGATGTTTAAAAAGAAATAAACATATGAAAAAATATACAAATTAGAGATAAATATTATAAATTAAAAGAAAAAAAAGGGAAAATATATAAAATAATAAAAGTAAGTAAATTATAAAATAATTAAATAATGAAAAAATATAAAAAAGCATTAGAAAGAATTACAAATATATATAAAATAAAATTTTTAAATATTATTTTAAAATTTAAAAAAAATATAATATAATATAAATATATAAATATAATATAATATAATATAATATAAATAATAATAAAAATAAAAAATATATGTATTTTAAAAATAACTTCATATATAAAAAATAAGTGAATAAAATATTATAAATTAAATAAAATTTTTAAATTCATGAGCAAATATTAAAAACTCTATATTCTAAAATATATATACAAAAATGTATTTAAAAAAAATTCTAAATTCTAATATATATATACAAAAATGTATAAAAAAAAAATATTTTATAATATTTATTATATAAATATTTAAAAAATATATAATAATAATAAAAAAAATATATGTGTTTTAAAAATACCTTCATATTTAAAAAAAAATAAATAAATAATAATTATAAATTCATGAGCAAATAATCTAAAAACTAAAATATATATACAAAATTGTATAAAAAATTTGTACACTTTTCAATTATATTACTTAATAATTTGTCTTCCATTCTTCTTTCTACATATTTTCATAGTTTTCTCTATGCAGGGTATTTAGAGTTCTAATATGCCTTGCTTTGCTCTACTCGCTCTCATCTTTTAATTTTTTTTGCTGCCCTGAAATCTTGTTGAACTCGTTTTGCAAGTTCACTGCCCCCTTTGCTTCCCTCTCCGCCCCCCATTGGCTTCTCCCGCTTTGCGGTTCTGGTTCTTAGCTTACGTTTGTGGCCCTGAGAATTGGGCCTAGCTAAATCTCAGCCCTGTGCTCCAGTGTTCAACCCTAGACAACGTCGAGCTTTAGCAGCTCTATCTGCTGCTGCTGCTAGGTTAGGTAGGAATGTATCTGTATCTGTAGCTGCGACTGCAATTAGGCAATTAAATTGCGCAAGCTGCCGGCCAGGCCCACAAATTGATCTCTTCCGGCAAGCGAGCGCAAGCTCCACGTAACGGTACAAAGGTAAAATCTAGCCCAAAGGCCAGGCAATTGAGCAGGTGCGAAAGCCACTAGCTTTCCACGTGGCCACGTCAGGATCTAAATGCCCATTTAATTGAATGTATCCTCATTAAAAAGTCGAGCAGCGAAATATGCATTTTATATACATATAGAACCATCTATATATCTGTATATATCATAAAAATTGTTCTCATTTAAACTCATTCGCTGATTTGATTTGAGCGCCGTCCGCACTTGGCGACGGTTTCAAATTGAAAAATATATAACTAGACATACATATACATTATACACATACCTACATATACATTATATATAGTATATATATATATATATATATATAGTATATCATTAAATTGAATGCTCATTTCAAGCTCAGCTGCGCCGCCTGTAGCCACAATTCGACTTTGGGGGCGGATTTTTTTTTACTCTTTTCTCAGACCTTTTTCTCGTTTTATGTGCGGTAAACTGTAATGCAGACAGGCATAATATAATATTAGGCTAAAGATGTCGATGTGAGTGTGTGTTTGTGTAGAAGTATTGAAAATAACAATTTATTACAAGTACATAATGTACGTAGCAGTACGATGGGCAAGCGCTAAGAAGAATGTGTTTGAACTGAAAAAGGAGAGAGAATTTTAAATGCAATTATTTTTTAGGCAATTTATTTATACATTAATAAATATTTTAAAAAAATGTAGAAAATATAATAAAATAAAAATATAAAAGTTTAAAAGCTTTTTTATTTTTCTGTTTTTATTTTTTATGCATTTTTTATTATTGCCATTAATTAATTAAAGAACAACTCGAATTCAAAGGGGAAATAATAGAGGAAATCATAATACATTTTTGAATTCTTTTTAACAAAAAATTGTTTTTTTTTTTTTGCTCAAATGTTCTTTGTTTAGGAGAACTGTTTTGCATTTGAACAGCTGTTATATTATTTACTCTTTAATGACAAAGAAACAGGTGTAAAATGTTGTTTTATGCAAAATGTAAATAATTAAAAAAATAAATAAAATAAATAAAAAAAAAAAAAGAATTAAAAGAAAAAATTTTTAAAAAAAATCAAAAATAAATAAATAAAAAATATAAGACTGTGTCAAACTTAAAGGTATTTAAAAAAGAAATTAATGTGAATGTGTTTATACACATATATTATTTTAATAATCCCAATTCTAATATTTCATTTAATTTTTCTTTTATTTATTATCAATAAATAATTCATTTTATTTGGATATTTTTTATATACGCTTCAGCAATCCTTTTTTTAAAACACATTGAAATATTCAATATGAAAATAAATGTGATAAGACTTTGTTACAAATTTACAATATATTTCAAAAAGAATATATGCAAAAAAAAATTTATTTACATATATTATTAATAATCTCGTAATCATTTAAAATATATTTCAAAAAGAATATATGCCAAAAAAAAATAGTTTATAGACATATATTATTAATAATCTCATAATCTCAGCTCTAATATTTCATTTAATTATAATTTTTTTTTATTATCAATATTCATTCAATTTATTTTATTTATATATTTTATATATATATATTCATTTTATATATATGAGCCCTCAACACTCTACGGTTTTTAAATTGCTTTTAGTTTTTTTTTTATCACTTCTATTGTTGTTTTCTTATTTCGTTTATCGCTGCTTCCTTATTTACCTTTTTCGTTGAAAATTTAAAATTCCAATTAATTTTGTGTCTAGTTAGGTTTTCGGGTGCTCGAGCACCCCGTGAAGTGAAGAAAAAAAAAACCGGTTTACTTTTGGCTTTGCTCTATTTAAGCTGAGGGTTTTTCAGACCCATTTATTAGCTTTGTTTGTTAATTTTCGCCGTATCTTTTTATTTGTTTATAAATTTGGTTTATTAGCAACTTTGGCTAATTTGCATGCGAAACAGATTTGTTGCCAGACGACGCGAAAGATTTACCAACCAACTATAATACGTTGATTTTATGTCTTCTTATTTTTGTATAAATATATTTTTTTATTTATGCTTTTATTTTTTATTGTTCAAGGTCGTCTTTGAGACGCATGGCTTATCAGCTGGGGCGGCACTTATCGCTGCGGGCACGCCCCTATCTGCATTGTGTCTAGCTCTGAAATGAATTTGTAATTGTTCTACTTCATTTATTGCCTTTTCCTACACTTATTTGACGAACAAACAAATTTGTTCTTATCGAAACCTCTTATCTCCAAGTCTTTATCAAGGGACTGCAATAAATTTAATGATCTAATTGCGTTCAGGGCCAGTTTTTAGTTCGATTTTGCTTCGATTTCAAGTTCTGCGTTATCTTTCTTGGAAAAAATAAAATGCTTAAATCTTTTTCTTTTTTTTTATACCCTGAGCCCATTGAAAATGGGAAATTAGGGTATAACGGTTTTATTGGATGTATGTAACAGGCAGAAGGAGGCGTAGCAGACCCCATAAAGTATATATATTCTTGATCAGGACGACAAGAGAAATCGATTTGGCCCTGTCCGTCTGTCCGTATGCTTAAACGCGCCGATTTCAGCCCGTATAAGAGCTAGAGACTTGAAATTTTTTTTTGTAGGTCCGTTTATAGCACGCGCAGATCAGGTTTATTTAAAAAATCGATAAGTATCCCCAATTAATTGTTATCGATTAAAAGTAAAATCGAAATTCCGATAAAAAATTATATCTCGCCCATCTTTTAAGCTAGAGAAACCAAATTTTATATTAAGCTTTATATGTATTTTATGCAATTTTGAATTTTGTTATTTTTTGGATACCGGCCCCAAATTCCTCCAAATTCTATGAAAAACACAGATTTGACGGGGCTCAGGGTATCCCCTAGTCGGTCACGCCCGACTAGAGTTTTCTTACTTGTTTTGTTTTTATTTAGCGCGAAGAAGCTTTTTTAGATAAGGTATTTTTAGCAGAGCAGAGTAGGGGTATTTATATGCCTTGTTTATACGATAAGACCTCCAGATTACAGTTAATAAATCAAAAATAGACAATTTCAGATTTGAATATTAAATAAACAACTTGATAAAAAGAGTTAACTTAAAAAGAAAATCATACCTTGTGCATGAAGATAAGTTAAGTTGATGGTGATAAGAGGGGAATAAGAATTCTTCTTCTTGGCTTAATTTACACATATCATTATAAATGTATATCGGAAAGGAGAGAAACTCCCTCAAGAAGAATTCGCTTTACGTTTTTTTTTTCTTTTTTTTTTTATCAGCAAGAAGCTAAAAATAAATAAAAGCAACAACAAAGTTGTCAGCCGACGAAAAAAAGTGAATGAAAAGCTGACAACGTAAATGGAATGGGCGAAGCGTAAGAGAAAGGGAGAGCGAGAGCGTGGTAGAGGGCGAGTGAGCGGGAGAGAGGGCGCATAGCGAAGGCGGCTGTCACGCTGGAGAGAGCCCGTCGCCCGCCCAAAGTGTGGAGAGAGTGGAGAGTGCTGGCTGCCCACGCCTTGTAGAGCTCTGTGAGCGCCGTCTCCCTTCACTCCCGCCCCTCAAAGGTTCAGCGCCCCCTGTGAAGAGTGCAGAGAGTGGGCGGCGCTAGCATGATGTAAATTTTAAGGCGAATTACGAAAAAACAAAAAAAAATTTTTTGTTGAAAAGGGAAAAAAAACACATCAGTTTGACCCACAAAGTAGGCGCAATTGATTTTTCTAGCCCTTAGCCTAGCCTCGGCGCGCACACATGACGCGTGCCTCGCGTGGCCGAGGAAGAGAATGTGCGGAGGCCGCGGCTTGCACCTGTCCAACTGCTGGGGTTGGGTGGGGTGTCAAGCGAAGCATGACCCCCGCCCACTCCGCCTCGAATATGGAAAGCGAGACACGACCGACGGGCACCGAGGAAATTACAGTGGACGCGTGCATGGCACGCTACCAAAACAAACTAATTTGTGTACTGCAATACCCTGTAATTGAGAGGGTATTAGCGGGAGGTAATACCAGTAGATGATAGATTGGAAGTGACTGGGGCGCATACATTTGAGAATGCCAAAGTGCATTCGTGGAATGAACTAACGTAACTTTCTTTTATTTCTTATCGATAAATATCGATTATCTGAATTTTACAAGAAAAAGTACTATTAAGAAATATTACTTTATTAATACACTTTCTATTAAAAATGCATATCAAAAAAAAAATTTAAATAAATAAATAAATTAACTACCATAACTTCCCTTTTCATTTATTTCTTATCGATAAATATCGATTATCTGAATTTCACAAGAAAAAGTACTATTTAAAAATACTATTTTATTAATACAATGTCTATTAAAAATGCATATCATATACACAAAATTAAATTAATAAATAAATCAACTACCATAACTTCCCTTTTCATTTATTTCTTATCGATAAATATCGATTATCTGAATATTACAAGAAAAAGCACTATTTAAAAATACTATTTATATTAATACAATTTCAAAAAATTAAATAAATAAATAAATTAACTACCATAACTTCCCTTTTCATTTATTTCTTATCGATAAATATCGATTATCTGAATTTTTCAACCGAATGTACTTTTTAAAAATACTATTTAATTAATACAATTTCTATTAAAAATGTTTATCAAATAATAAGATTTTCAAATAAATAAATAAATTGCATCCATTAAATATATTTGAATATTCGAAAAAGTTTTTAAGCGAAGGCAATTCCTTTAACGGAACGAAAATTGCAATAGTTAGAGCTTTTCAAAAACGAAAGATCGTGAATTTGTGGGACTTAGAACCTCAAATAATATTAAATTTAAATATATAAAAAAATTTGATTCATTGGTTTTCTTTTTTTTAATACTTAAAAAAGTATTTGAGCTACGGCAACTCTGGTAACGGGCTTTACAGACGTTTTTCTAATTTAATAAATAAAATGTAAAGAAAATCGATAATTATCGATTTATGTTAGAACTGAAAGTAGAAACTCTTGCATACACGACGAAAGAACTGCTAAAACTGTAATCAATTACAGGGTATTCTTCAAGTCTAACCCCTGGTTTTACTTCACTCGTTTTGAAGCATTGAAAAGTAACTGTAAAATCAATAAGTTCCACTGCCACCCCGCCCGCCTCGTCAATTGCTGTCAAGCAGGTGCAACGCCAAAAAGTAAGTCCCCCCTCAAAGCAGAAAATGTAACGCTCATGCGGAAGTCGGAAACGATTTTCACATACCAAAGATGATGCAAACTGGGCCCAAGTGTGTGAGCCACTAATGATGATGATGATGATGATGATGACGTTTAATGGAGACAGGCGAAATATGTGTGGAAATTCAGATTGATGGGAAGTGGACAGTTGAAATGAGAAAAAGATTAACTACTTATAATTATGGGGAAAAAAGGGAAGGCTTACGCACTTTGAACTGCGGCGTTGCCTAGACAACCTGCTGAGCAAGCAAGTCGAACAATTTAATAACCCTGAGAAAGGGCTTAAATCGCTAAGCTTTGATCTGTTATTAAAATACTTTAAAAAGATTTAACTTCATTTATTGCAATATCTGCCACTGTTACTGTTTCCATCGCACTCACTCTTAGGTGCAAGCGCAACAGTGCGCTGTTAACAACATTCGCATAACATTGAAACGAGCTGTCTGTGCAGAGGTCAGGGCGCTGCTGCTGTTGTTGTAAATAGTTATATGCATACGACATATATTTACATACACACTAATACAGACGCTGGCGACATTGCGACGTCACTGGGTCGCAGACTTTGAGTGTACAAATGTATGTGTGTATCTGTGTATGGGCTTGCCGTTAATGAGGCGATGCTTGAAATAACAAAAACACCAACAACCACATGTATGGCAAATTACAATGGCAAAGCAGCCGTTCTCTATCTATTGGGCTCTCCTTCTCTCCCGCTCCCGCTCTCTGCCGCTTTGTTGCTGTGTATAAGACTTTTGAGAGAATATTCGTTTGTCTTCTATTTCGCTGTTGTTGTTGTTGTTGGTGGCACTCGTAAACAAGTTCCGCCTGCCGCTGACTGTGTTGGTGCGCTTTTGTTGTTGTTGCTTTTTGTGTCGAATGCTTAGCGGTTCTTTTTTATATTCCCCTTTGCGTTGCAGCGGCAGCAGCAGCTGCTGGCAGTTTTGGAGGTTATTCTTCTATTGCCCAATAATTATTTCTTGAAGCGTTAAAAAATCAACACCGCAAGAAAAATTATTGCGCGTTTTTCACTACGCAATTGCTTCCTGTTTTCCTGGCATATAAATTTTAAGCTTTACAAGCTCAAATCAGAATGCGTTAATAGATTTTAATTGCCAAAAAAAAAAAGAAACAAATTTTAATTGATTGAACAAGGCAAATCTTCGAGCTGCCAAAAAAAGAAGAAAAAGAAATACCCATGTCGAACACTTGGCAGCTTTTTGCTTATTTTTTGCCTCTTAAAATTACTGAACCGGTCAACAAACCGCAGCGAAAAATTTAAAAACTAAATAAGCTGTTGAAAATTGTGTCGAATTTCAAGATAATTTGCATCATTTTCTTGTGCGCAGTAAATTAAGTGACTGATTAACGAATAAAAACGAAAACAAAAAATAATAATAAAAATAAATTTATTTTGTTGAAATTAAATGTTGCAATTCAACTCAACAGTTTCGATTTTTTTATTGGAAATTATTTATTTGCTTGAGTGTTAACCCAAATTTCTCACTGTGTAGATTTTCAACTGTTGCTGTTAAGCAAGCAAGAGGGGAGCGGGGAGAGCGGTGAAGTTTGCAGTCGAGTGTCATTTGATATTGCATGCACTTTATACGCTTTCGTGCTGTGCTTCTTCTTCTTCTTCTTCCTCTTTTGCTTCTCCTGCTGCCTTTTCAAGTGGTTTGTGCAGGGCTGACAGCCGGCAGGGGGCGTGACAACAGCAAGTGCAGCTGAGTCTGTGCAGAGATGAGAGTTTGTATATATGTATGTGTATGTATGTGTGTATATAAGTACGTGCACTTGTACTATGGGGTTGGTCATGAAGTCAGTTAGGTAATATATACTTAATGATAAAGTAAACTAACTGTTCTCTATGGAAACAACTTCTTTCTAATGAATCCGCGTTTCTTTTATTCTTTTTTTTTTTTTGCTTTGTGCTAAAAAAAAGTTAATGAACAGCTGTCAGATCTGTGATTAAAAAGCTAATTCGTATACCTTAGTCAAGCTAATTAAAATTTTAATTAATTTCGTAGAATATTATAATTAGCCCCAATAGTGATTCATGATAACTGATTTTCATAAACATAAATTTTAATTCAAAATTAGCTATATATTTTATATTTTATATAGATAGTTCGCTTTATGTCATATCAATAAATATGCCGCAACAATTTTAGAATATTTAATAATAATAATATGAATATTGGATGGTTTTAAACTAAAAATAAAACAAAAAATTAATATATTCGATATATTATAGATAAAAAAAAAAATTAAAATAATGATTAATACGTGGTAGAGATATATATAGGAATATATCATATGTAGCTTTATCAATAAAATTTATATAATAAATACATATATTTATTTCGCATATTTTGATATTTATTTTCGCATAAAAATATCGAATGGATATTCGATATTTATTTTTCGGACAAAAATATAAAGATATATATATTTCATTATTATATATTATCGATAAACGTAATCAGATATAGGTTAACTATTTATTGCCTTTCGAATTATATATTGCCCTTCGTATCAATTATTTTAGCATAACAAGAAAAACTTGATTTTTTTTTTTGTTTATTAAGGGAACACCCCTCGTTTATGTGCTTATTTGCGACTCAAGGACGTTGAGCCACATCTTCCACGCACACACACACACACACACGTGCATAAAGTGCATTCAGTGTGTTGTAGCAGTAAGTGCACAGCGTACATTTTCTGAGTATTTGTTTGGCTTGCTTGACTAACTGGTTGGCTGGCTGGCGGGCTAGCTGTGCGCGTGTTCAGGGAGGGGAACTTTGCTTCGCTCCGCTCCGAGTCTTTTAATTAAGTTCTGCCATGGCGAGTGGGGCATTTGGATATCATTGGGGCGTGCCGGCGAGTTGTTAGCCATGCTTAAGGGCTTAAGTGGCTGTTGAATCGCAAATCAGCGCTGAAAATAATGAGTTCTCTCGCTTTTCTTCGAACGGGCATGACCCCAAATTGGGGAACTACTGAATTATAAACAGTAAAATATAAGAAATTAAATATCAGTTTTGGTATTTTCTAAATAAAATCTATAATAGATAGATCTTTATAATTCAACAAATATTTAATAATAATTTGCATTTATTAAAAAATTTAAAGCTTGGGAATATCCTTGCTTCCTTAGAGTCTGAGCTGGGAAAAGTTTATTTGTTGTGATTTTCAGACTTGATTAAATCTGGAAAAATTCCCGCATTTCTTAAGACTTTGAATTAAATTACGAAATTTTTTACTTGTGCAAAGTCTAGGAAAATTTGCGTATTTCTTAAGATAGGAACTAGGAAATTTCATGGGAAATGGAATAACTGAGCGTGACAAAAGGGGTATTCCCCAACATTATATATATGGAAAAAATAAAAAAATATTGTTGCAAAAGTTATATAGAAATTTCCTCAAAATGTATGAAAAGTCCCAATATATAAAAATAAAAAAAAATCTACTTGTAAAGTTCAATTTTAATATTAGTTTTATTTAATTTATTATTAATATATTTTTAAGTCATTATTAAAATTATTTCCGTAAAATGTATGGAAAGTCCTATATATATATAAAAAAAAACAAGCTACTTGTAAATTTAAATTTTAATATTAGTTGTATTTAATTTATTATTAATATATTTTTAAGTTATTATTAAAATTATTTCCGTAAAATGTATGAAAAGTCCTATATATATATATATATATATATATATATATATATATATATATATATAAACAAGCTACTTGTAAATTTAAATTTTAATATTATTTTTTATTATTAATATATTATTAAGTCTCCTAATGTATTGCTTGTTGTTGGCAACTCTGGGAATACCCTTCATTATTACCGCCATAACTTAATTGAGATCATAATGAATCAGCAATCAGCTCTGCACAGTCGTCGTTTAGCGCTTAGTCTCTCCCTCTCTCTCTCTTTCTCTCTCTGTCATATTTTAAAGCTGCAAAACCTGTTGCGATTCTTAAGTGACCAAGCGAAAGATGTCTTCGCAGCGCGACCACAGATTCGCTCTGACCGCTCTAGTGCCCCGCTCTGCCCAGCGCCGCGGGGCTTGGCTACTGTAATTCAATCACTTTTCACGCTCGCTCAAAGCACTCGAACCACTCGCGAGTATCCGCAACTCGTTTGGGAATTGAAGCTTTACTTGGACCCAAAGTTATTTTATATTTCTTCTCTTTTTCTTTTTTTTTTTTGCAATTTAAACGCATTTGGACTTTGATTAGATACGAACCGAATTGAGAGCGGCGACGGCGGTGGGAGACAATGCGGATTTGAAACGCAAAAAGCTGCTATTAATTAGTCGGGTAGACAGTTTTCGCTAAGATTAAGGATCTTCCACTGCGCCAAATGACTTCACTCAAAAAGGCAGAAATATATTTCGCAATTGCGTGTCACGTCAATTGCCATGCAAGTCGCATAAAAAATTACCAAAAAAAAAGAAGAAATAGTTGCAAAAAATAGAGCGAATGTTGAGTGTCTTTTGCTTTGGCGACTTAAAGTTAAGCAAGTTTTTGGTTCAGAAAGAAAGAAAGACAGAAAGGAAAAAAAAGCGATATATAAAGCGAGCAGACAATTTGGGTTACACATGGGATTTCAGTTGTCACGAAACATGTGCCTGAATGGTCTCTCTTTAAACATGTTATTATTTGTGTAGTAATCGTCCAGCGAGACACCTTATAAATGGGTTACCCAAATGTGAACTAGTTTCAAATGCAGACCTAACTGTATTACACGCTAAAATGAAAAACTATTTGTATATGATGTGAGTTTGCTTCATCTTTCGATATACAAATATTTTCGGGACTTAAGAAATATTTTAAAATAAAAAGAAATATTTTGAAACTGCTTTCCAAAGGGTTTACTTTTAAGAGGTTTTCCTATAAATTTCTTTTTTTAATATATGTATTATTAATTTTTTTAAAATAAATCTGTTGGACGCGTTGATTTTATTATTTGATTTCTTTTACAACTTCTTACAGTAGTCAGTTATTATCGATGTTTTTCTTCTATATTTATATTAGTTCTTAACTTAAAAATATTTCGATATTTAACGCATTAAAACAGTTATACGATAAATTGAATTATATATAATTTGATTAAACAGTATTCCGATATCTAACGTGAGATAAATGTTATAAATGTCTAAAATATATTACATATACTATATCGATAAATATCTAAAATATATTACATATACTATTATCGATAAATATCTAAAATATATTACATATACTATTATCGATAAATAACTAAAATATATTACATATACTATTATCGATAAATATCTAAAATATATTACACATACTATTATCGACAAATAACAAACATCTATTACATATAATATTATCGATAATTATCGGCATGAAATTTCAAAATGTCTCAATACAATTTGATACAATTGCATCTATTTAAGCAAAATATATTCTTTATATTCTATTTATTTACATATTATATCATCGATTCATCGATAAATATCGATATACATCCCAGCCACAAATCTCTTATGAGGTGTTAGTTTAGCTTTAAAGCTTCTGCATTCATTAAGAGCAAACAAAATTAAGACAAATTCTGTATATAGACTCGATAGAGTCGAGAGTTGCCCTTGTGACAAACTAGCGCAAATGCTTATATGTCCAAATGATTAGCTCCAATCGAAAACAACAAAAAAAAGTTCGAACGTAAACGGAAACCTGAACAATGCCTCCTTTTGTAAGCAGTGCGAGAAATCCAAGTCAGGGCCAAGGTTTCCATTTGGTATGCAACACAGACGACGACAGCCGGCGACATTCTTTAATCATTTTTTGTTTTTTGTTTTTCCACTTCCAAAAAGCAGCGCTAAAAAATGCACAAAATTTTAAAATGCTGGACAGGCCGAGCCGGGGGGCAAATGAGCACATAAATATCGCAGAGGCAGAGAGAGGAAGATAGAGAAAGACAGAGAAATACCCGAAACTGGGTTTTTTTTTTTATTTCGGTTAGCCTCCAAGTGCAGTTGCAGTCACCTTCAGGCTCGGGTTGGAGCTCGGGTCCAGCTTCAATGTCGTCAACTGTTTCAGCTGCAATTGCGTCCCAGTTTCAACACTTGTACCCCCCTCCCCTCCCCTGCCTGTCCCGCCCCATCCCTAATTTTCCATTGTCTAACGTGGGAAAAAACATTTACAAAAAAATTGTTTAACAAAATAAAAACTACTAAGCTCAACTTGTCGCCCCGCCATCGGCAAAATTTTTTTAAATTAAAGCACTTCCGCACTTTGTACGGCCGGCGGATCCAAACTAATAGTGGGGCTACCCCTACTTCTAGTCGTGTGTCGCTTAGCCCGTATGCGCAGACATTCCACTGGAGGGGGCTAGAGGCGGCTTATTTCCAAAGCCGGAAAACATTTGCTGATGAGCCCGTTTCAGCTCGTTGTTGCTGCTCGACAAACAAATCCAAAAACTAAGCGAAGTGAAATTTCATCAAGTGTAGCAAAGTGATGGATTATGAATGATAAGATACCCTGTAAATTGGGAAATGGGAATTTTTATTGATATATATAGTTAGAAATTTTATATATTTAAAATTAAAAAAAGATGTTTTAAATATTAAAAAATAACCTGTAGCTGAGGAAAGTTTTGCTTCTTGATATTTTTTATGAATATAAATTATTACAAAAAAAATGTTAAAAAAAATACCAGCACTTTATAGAAAAAATACCCTATACGAGGCAAATTTATTACGATTTTTGATTTAAAATGCATTTAAAAAATATTTTATTTATGAATGCAACTTTTAAATATAATTTAAATTATTGCAAAAGTATTTGTATTATTTTAATATTTTATTACTCATTTAAATATTTTTGTGTATTTCTTACAAAGTTATTTATTTAAAAATTTTTTTTATTATTATTATTTTTAATTATTTTTATTTTTTAATTATAATAAAATATTTATAATTTACTATTTTTTATTATTTTTATTTATATTTAAATTTATTTTATATAATAATATTATATTATTTATGTTAATACTATTTTTCTCTTTTTTATAATTCTTTTTTATTTAATCTTATATTAATATTTTAAATATTAAAACTTTTTGAAGCAACCTTATTATATTACTAGAGAACTTTATTTCTCTGTTTAAATGATCATCAATCATATTTACAAAGCTCTACAAATCTCAATGTAAGGGGTATCTGCTCTTTCTCATTATTACATGTCATGTATAAGCCACAAGTTGAGCGCGGGCGTTATTATTTATTTATGCACATTTTGCCCAGTTCGTTTTCTCTGCAATTATTTGCAGCTGAGCCCAGAATAGAATAGAATCAAGTCGAATAATAGAAAACCCACATATAATGCGGACATTCATCAAAAGTTGAAGCACTTTTTTAGCTATATGCATTATGCATGAGTTCTGAAGAAATAATTGCAGTTGTTTCTAAAGTTTCGTCATTGTGGGTGCGCGTGGGCGATACAGCAAAAAGTTTAAAGCTTGTTTAAAAGAAAACTAAAACTAAAGAAAAATATTCAATTAAAACTATATTTTTTCATGCCTCTGAAAGATGAAATAAATTTGTTTTGCTGAAGTTTTAATTATTACTCTACAATTTGACAGAAATTAAATATTAAATAAATCAAATAAAATGTAGAAATTCTAAAATTGAATTGAAAGGAAAATATAAATAGAATGAATTAAAATGTTTAAATCTGAATTTGTGTTACATATTTGTACATTAAAAATAATTTATATTAATAGGAAATTTAAAAGAAAAATTAAAAAAAATAATAATAAATACATTGAAACAAAGTAACGAAGACTAAAAAAAAAATAATTAAAAAAATAAATCTTATAAATAAAATAAACTATTTCAAATAAATTAAATATGAAAAACATTAATACATTTACTTATTTTTCTTCAGTTTAAGATAGAAATTTATTTTCTTTCTTATTCCTTTAATAAATTTTAAGGAATGCAATAAAAATATTCATGCAAACGATTTTTCAGGCTTTAATTTATCCAAAAGCAATTTCGTTTCAATTCTCTTTTGGCAAAAAGTAATTAATACAATTTTTTATAGACTTTCAGAGAGATTCTTCTTTTGAAAAATTCAAATTGCTCAACTACTGTATAAGCTTTGCAATGCAAACGGATGTTTATGCTCAGCGTAAATAAAGCCATTAGTTACAAAAATTGACCTTGCGCTAACCAAAAACAGAAGCGAATAAAAACACAACCAAAAACCAGAAAAAACTCATCTTTCAGCAGCAATTCGCATACAAATAAATGAAATTAAATTGCCAAGTGTTTCGGGGTTGGTTGTGTTATTAAGCTACACACACACACACACACACACGAGCCACATGACAAACAACGCACCAAATACAGAGACGACAACAAAAAACTGCTTAGGCAAATTAATCAAAAAAGTTGACAAAAAAAAGAAGCTTTTTGGCACGAAAATGTCAACAAAATTACAGAAATTAAGTCACAAAAAAAAACTGTGGAGAGTGAGAGCAGGAAATTCTCTGCAAATAGATAAGTTTATGACGAACGCAACCTTTCACCTCGAGCCACAACAAAGTTGACGGGCCAGAAAAAAGCTAGAGTGCTGGCTGAATTATATGCACGCATTCCAGTTCATGTCTATAATTTGTTATTATGTCAGTTTTGTTGGAGCAGTTAGAGTTGAGGGCAGGGAAAGTGTTAAAAGAATTAGATGAAGTGTATATATAGAGTTGTGCTCATATAAATAACTAAATGTTGGACTAGAAAATTGATTACAATATTTTTTAAAATATTTGAAAATAATATAAGTTAATGTAATAAATATAAATAAATAAATATAATGTAATAAATATAAATAAATAAATATAATATAATAAATATAAATAAATAAATATAATATAATAAATATAAATAAATAAATATAATATAATAAATATAAATAAATAAATATAATCAATATAAATAAATAAATAAATAATTATTAATATGAGATTTTTTTGCTGCAAATTTAGGACAAGTTCACTTCATTAGGTTTGGTAAGGATTAAATAATGTGCTTTAAAGTCTGCTAGCCCTTTTTAAATATTTTAAAAATTACAATTAGTACTTTTCTCTCCACTAATGTTTATTAAAACCATAAAATTGCAAGTAAAAATATTCAAATTTTGCTCAATATTCAGTTACATTAAAAAAGGTTCTTAAAGCTTTTAGGGTAGAAAATTTGTATAGCTTCGTACATTAAATCAGCTTTAAATAGAAACAAACTGGCTTTAAATAGCTCAACTAGTTTTGTTGCCAAACTAATTTTGTAGCATATTAAATTTTAATTATATGTATAATCCTCCAGCTTAAATGCCATTCTAACAGCCCACCCTCAGCCATTAAAATTGCTCATCAATTTTACAAGTATTTGCATTAATTATTAGTTAACCAATCAGCTCACCTTCTCACTTGCCTTCATGCCGAACGACAGCGTTTTAATATGCTAAACAACAAGTAAAGCAACAACTAAAGCAGATAAGCAAAACATGCTGTCAGCCCAACTCAAAGTTGTTTTTACAGGGTTACAGGAATTTGAATATTTATATATACATACGTTATATATATTTTTAGCATAAATTAATTGAACACAATTTGACACATTTTGTAGTATTTACAAGTTTATTAATCAGCTTTGATTGGACACTTAAATTATATTGATTATTTATTTATATATATTTATTTTGCTTTATCAATAGAAGATTTATATATATTTAAGAATTAAATATCTTTTATGAGTCTAAAATTTCGTGAATATTTTTTGTCTTTCAAGAAGAGATTTAATCCTGCTCCACAATCAATTTTTCAACAATTTATATTTTTATTTACCGAAAATATGTATTTTATTTGTAGTTTTTTTTTTAATTTAAGTATTAATTTATATATAACTTACAATTTTTAAAATGCTTAAATTATGTTAAATTTATATATTTTTTTATATTATTTTTATTTTGTATAATTTTTTTTTGTATATATATTTTTTTATATTTTTTCTCATTTTGTATTATTAAAATGATTTTCTAAAATATTTATTTACGCTCTCACGTATTCCCATAAATTTTCCTTCTGAGGAATGTGAACTCAAAACCCAATTATTGTTACACTTATTATCAAGTTTGTTTTTCTTTTCGTTGCACAAAAAAAAAGAAGAAAAAAAAACTTGCACAATTTGCTGTCTCAACATTTTGTAGTTACAAATTTTGCGAAAAAAAAAAAAAAGATTAAAACAAGTAAGAAAACTCTAGTCGGGCGTAACCGACTAGGGTATACCCTGAGCCTCGTCGAACCTGTGTTTTCCAATACACTTATATTTAGCGTAAAATTATACAAAAATTTCAAGTTTAAAGCATTTGTGGCAAATGTAAACTAAAGCAGCAGCTAATAATTCAACAAAATTCAAACGTAATTTGCGATTCTTCGAAGCGACTATAATGCGAGCGTTTGTATGTGTGTGTGCAAGTGCGTTCGCTTGGCGCTGCTGCCACGTGAGTTTGCAAAGTAGCCAAACGTTTTGTTTAATAACTTTTTTGCTATTTAACGGATTTCAATGAAATTTTCGGCATATGATCAACATATTCCATGGGCATATTTGTCAGTTTAGTAAAAGTGCCAACTCATTCGCATTTTGGCTATATTTGAGACTGAACTTCAATTGGGGGAAATTTGGGGCCGGTATCCAAAATGTAACAAAATTCGAAATTGCATAAAATACATATAAAGCTATATATAAAATTTGGCGACTCTAGCTTAAAAGATGGGCGAGATAGAATTTTTTAATTGAATTTCGATAATGTTTTTAATCGATAACAATTATTTGGGGATAGTTATCGATTTTTTAAAACAAACTCGATCTGCGCGTGCTATACACGGACCTACAAAAAAAATTTCAAGTCTCTAGCTCTTATACGGGCTGAAATCGACGCGTTCAAACATACGGACAGACGGACAGACGGACGGACGGACAGACGGACGGACGGACAGACGGACATGGCCCAATCGATTTCTCTTGTCGTCCTGATCAAGAATATATATACTTTATGGGGTCTGCCACGCCTCCTTCTGCCTGTTACATACATCCAACAAAAACATTATACCCTGATTTCCCATTTTCAATGGGCTCAGGGTATAAAAATTACTGTGTAGACAAAAAAAAACTCATATCATTAGCTCAGCAAATATTTGCGATTGCGCTTGATGAGGCCGTGAGTAATGGGACGGGGGCGAGGTGTTTTATAAATAAGGTTTGCACTAAAAGAAAAAACGAAATAAAATCGGTGCCAGAAAACAACAAATTTCAAAACACATTATTGGAAATATAATAATAATAAAAATAATAACAGCGATAAGGAAAGACAACAAAAGAAATATTATTGTCTGCGCCGCTGTGTGTATTGTGCGAAATGAACAATAGATTAGGGCGTTACAATTTGGGGCTCAAAGCTCATTTCGCCTGTCATTCACTAAGGCAATGAACAAATTTGAGTAAAAAGAAATGGGGAAACAAAATGTTATTTTATTGCTGCACATAAAAAAAAAGTTGCTAAATATGAAGTGTGAAATGTTAAAGGAAAGTAAACTAAATTTGGGTAGTTGATGTGGAAAGAGAAATTATAGGGAAATGTTTGATTTAGATTTGGATTTAGCTAAGCATCAGGAAAAGAGAGTTTGAGATCAGAGTTTGCTTATAGTGTTCGTATATTCATTAATTTATATTATCTAAATTAAATTCCAATATGAGAGTTAAAGTTCAAAATGATAAATAATATAAAAATATATTTAAAGATTTTCTATATTTAATAAATACAAATAACCGAAAATAATAATTTATGATTTTTTTTTAAAATTATCATATAATAGATAATTTAAAAAAAAAATCATAAATTTCCTTTTCCATATTTATATACATATACTTTAACCATCTGGAATAAATAACATATAGGGTATATTTCACGAAAATTTAAATAAATTAAATATATCTGACTTTATAAAATGAAATCAAATCAAATAAACAAAAAGTGGTTTAATTTGTGTTATTAATTTCTAATATGATATACGAATACTCTAAGAAATCTATATAATACTCATATAATATAATATACATAATAAAAATAATATAATGTATATAATAAAAACAATATATTATATATAAGAAAAATAATATATTTAATATTCATAGGTAAATACCTATCTTCAGCTGCAAAATAATAATAGACTGAAATCCTAAAACTAGACTTGATTTGATTCATCTACTACCATACCCATTGATATAAACATCTCATATAAAGATTAGCTCTCTCAATCCACACACATTTCAACCGTCTGTCCACACACTTTGGCATGCTCAAAAGCTGAAAGCAATCGTTCATCTTTGGCACAGATGATGAAAGTCAATCAAATCTACCTCGATTCACTCGCTCTTTGCTCATTCAAAATGAAATTGTTTTGCTGCTGGCTCTTAATCTGAGCAAATTAATTGTCTTTTTTTGCTGCTGCTGCTGCTGCTGCTTTGACAATTGTCTTTAAAGTTTTGTGTACTTCAACTTTCTATAATTTTCACTTCAAGAAACAGAAGAAATCAAGACGAAACTTGTTCTGTCCGCCGATTTCGCTAATGAAAATGAAACCCACACAGTCTCTGAGACTCAGATTCGACACACTCTGCCACTTAATGCGGCACGTGATTCGATGGAAAAATCATCTTAATTTTAGAAACTCTGACATCATAATAAATATACAGAATTTAGTAAGGGACGAGACGACACACGCCAAGATTCGAAATTGAATTTATGACAGACAGACAAACATTGGACTCTTTATTGCTTGTGTGTGTGTGTGTATGGGTGTGTGTTTATTAAAAGTCAATAACAATTAAATGCGCTGGAATTTCGAATTGCCTTGTAAGCCACACGGAAGTCAATATGAACTGCATTAATAACAAATTGTTCTATATATGCCGTTTGCTCAGTGACAAATCGTGAGCGACTTTAACTCTATAGAAGCTTAAATACATTTGTTTGTGTACTCGTTGTAAATGTTTGTTTATGAAGAGTGTGCATGTATATGTGGGCAGAAGATAGCATGAAGGCGTGGCAGATCACATGCGATAGGTTGAGTCGACAGTGTAGACATGTTTAGTTGTCGGAGCATAAGCTACAAAAGCTAGAGACATGATTTATGTATTATATTTTATTATTTGTATAAAAATTAAAATACTTAAGTTGCTAAATCATTGAAAATTATTTTTATACCCTGAGCCCATTGAAAATGGGAAATCAGGGTATAATGTTTTTGTTGGATGTATGTAACAGGCAGAAGGAGGCGTGGCGGACCCCATAAAGTATATATATTCTTGATCAGGACGACAAGAGAAATCGATTGGGCCATGTCCGTCTGTCCGTCTGTCCGTCCGTCCGTCCGTCCGTCCGTCCGTCCGTCCGTCCGTCTGTCCGTATGTTTGAACGCGTCGATTTCAGCTCTCAGAAGAGCTAGAGACTTGAAATTTTTTTTGTAGGTCCGTGTATAGCACGCGCAGATCGAGTTTGTTTTAAAAAATCGGAAACTATCCCCAATTAATTGTTATCGATTAAAAACAAAATCGAAATTCAGTTAAAAAATTCTATCTCGCCCATCTTTTAAGCTAGAGACACCAAATTTTATATTTAGCTTTATATGTATTTTATGCAATTTCGAATTTTGTTATATTTTGGATACCGGCCCCAAATTTTCCCCAATTGTTGGCACTTTTACAAAACTGACAAATATGCCCATAGAATATATTGATCATATGCCGAAAATTTCATTGAAATCCGTTAAATAGCAAAAAAGTTATTAAACAAAACGTTTGGCCACTTTGCAAACTCACGTGGCAGCAGCGCCAAGCGAACGCAGTTGTACACACACATACAAACGCTCGCATTCTAGTCGATTCGAAGAATCGCAAATGATCAGCTGCTGCTTTAGTTTACATTTGCCACCGCTTTCTAAGACAGTGGAGTGGCATCGTTGGTAGAATTTTGTTGGTAGAGATGATGCACGTTACGTAATTAACGTAGGTTCGAACCTCGCCAATGTCAATTTTTGAAAAAAATGCTGTAAACTTGAAATTTTTGTATAATTTTACGCTAAGTATAAATGTATTGGAAAACACAGGTTCGACGAGGCTCAGGGTATACCCTAGTCGGTTACGCCCGACTAGAGTTTTCTTACTTGTTATTATTTATATATTTTTAAAATTAAAGGAATCCAATAAAAATTATTTATTTATTTAATGCCAAAATTAAATAATTTTTAAAACAAATAAAAATCTTCTTTTTCATTAATAATTTTGAAATGGGACATTTAATTGTATTTAATTTCATCATAAAAATTCCAGCAAACTTCAAGAAATTTTTTTTGAAAATAAACTTTAATGCTAACTCATTTTTTTACACCTTTGTGAAGTTCAATATTTATTTTGAATTACATTTTTTTTTATTATTTATTTCATTTATTTAGTTATTTTAAATTCAATGATTTTTTATAAGAAAATTGCATAATAAAATATTTTATAATACGTACTCCATCAAATCATAATAATTCAAATATATCTTAAATATTTGTGCTGCATAAAATATTTTAAAATTTAATTTTTTTGCCCACAATTTTTTATATTTGAAGTAAACTTGAGATCATGCTTTTTGTTTGAACTGCCGAAACGGTATATAAAATAAATGTTTGATCTTTATTTCGTGGAATCTCGAGTGTACCCTTCACATTGTTTATATCTTTTTTTTTTATATATTCGCTTTGTATACTCACGATCGTTAAAGCCGCTCGCAGTTGTTTGCACAGTTGCCCATGAATATTTGTTTATTGCACGTTAACTTTATATTTAGTTTATATATATATATATATATATATATATATATATTTTGCTTGTTTCTTCGAGCACAAAATTAGCTCGCCAGACTGTTAATTTGTAAAGCAAAGTTCAATAACTTGGCGAAGTAGCGCTGCACGACTTCCGCGACACTTCCACAGCCCATTATCTTTTCACAGGCATACGACGTTTCTTAGTGCATCAATCATGTCCATGTCGATGTCCAACTTCAGCTGAAATTTCTTGTGCTTAAGTCTTTCAAGCAATTTCATGACCATGGGCCATGTAATATATTCATTATCGTTCATTATCAAGGTGCCTTGCATTACGTCTTCATTATTTGTTGCTGCTCACCTGCTCGTACAATATATTTTGTGTTGGCTTTTTCTCTTCTCTCTGTTTCCTTTTCTTTTTGTTGTTATCTATTTTTTTATTTATTTTTTATTTTCGTATCTGCGGCCATTCGTTGGGTCGTTCAAGTGCATGTCGCAGACAAGCGTCATAAATACAAATATCATTTGATAATATTTGGCAGCACACTCTTTAGACGAGTGCGCGGCTGATAAGTAACTTGTCAATGTCTAATCTTTTGATTTTATTCATTAATTGGTGCTGCAAAGGGGGGACTATAAATGTGTGTGCTACAGAGAGAACAGCTAAATTGGAGTTATAAAGAAGTTATATATACTTTATTATGTCTTGGGCGTGCATTTTGATGTGGTGAATAATAATTTCTTCATGGAATTAGTTTATAACAATATTTTGAAAACAATTACAAACAAATAATACAATTAACTTTTTTTTATTGTTTTAGTACAAATTTACAAGCATGTATATATAGTGAATCTTAATTTGAATCAGAAACTACATTAATATCAAAATAATTACTTTTGAATTATGGTTTAAATTAACGAACTCATTTTAATTACAATTCTAAAGTAATTATATAAATCTTAACTCGTTTTCTTTTTAATTTTTTCATTTCATTACGAAATGAGAACAACCTTTGCTTCACCTGCGTCACAAGCATTCGCATTCAGCACAAATTTACATCATTTCTATGGCAATAGAATCTGCTTAAATAATTCCAATTGTCGCGCCGAATGCTAATGGAAAAATCTATTTGCTTCTGGTAAAATCAAGTCTTAAATGGCGACAGCTTGTTGAAGCCAGCTACAACTATTTAGATGCATATGATTATATATATAACAGAATTCAAACAAAAACTTAAATAAAAATATAAAAATAAATAAAAAATGTATTGATATCAAATAGTTATTATGTAGATGAAACATAAAAACTATTTAATCTCAATAATTTTTTTAAATCTATTTTACACATATATTTAGCTATAAATAATTATAAAAATAATACATTTCAATAAAAAAAAACTATTTTAATTTAATTTTTAAACATCTTTGCTCTATTGTAAAAATATAAACATGAAAATAATTATGAATAAAATAATTTTTTAAAAATAATATTTTTTTATAATTTATTTTATTTAATTGTATGTGAAAAATAAATGGAAAAATGTAACAAATTTTATTAAAATGTATTGTAATTTTTTGTATTATTAGTTGTATTAAAATAATAATTTAAACAAAAATTCTCAAAATTGAAAAAATATAAATAAATAAGGATTTATGTTTATTTATAATTTGTTAATCATTTATAATTTTTTCAATTTTGGCAATTTTTGCTTAAAAATTTTATTTTAAGACAACTAATAATACAATACATTTCAATTAAATTTGTTAAATTTTTCCATTTATTTTTCACATACAAAACATAAATTATAAATTAGTAATTTATATAATAACAATTTTATATAACTTTTTCAAAACTATTTTTCATATTTTTCTCCACTTTTCAAACGATTATTTAAATGCAAATAATTAACTACATAAATTAATTCTATGCAACAATGATTTTTGTCGTACAATTATTTAACTAATAGTTAACTAAACCCAATATTAAAATCGTTATGAAATGACCAAACAAAACTTGTAAGAGTTAGCGCAACTTTCGAATGTAAAAAGTTGCACTGAAAACGAAAACAGAAATACAAATACAACTGGCAGAGGGCTTAGCCCAGCCTCCAGGGGGTTTTCTGTCTAATTACTGGGCGTTTAGCAAAACAACAAAATCCGAAAATTTGAAGCCCTATGCAATGGATAGGAAATCGTCAGCGCTTTCCACTTGATTTATGACAAAATCTTGACATACTTACAATCGCCCACAACAAACCAATCAAAATCATTTTAGACGCATCGCTTGATCTCACTAAATTTCAGCTCTTTTATATATGTGTTTGCTTCAATTACAAAATAGAAAAGCAAAATGTAAAGAAAGAAAAACAAAATTAAGTTGAACAAAAAAAAAACTATTGCAAAATGCAGCAGCAACAAATTGATTGACAACAGACTGTAACTGGTTATGTCATATGTGAACTGAACTGAACATGTACATATATATATACTATATATCTATATGTATATTGTAGTAAAGCCACCCATAGAGCGAGCCGGCTAGTCTGGCTGGACTGTTGTGCCAGCTTCAATTTGCCTGGACACGAGCCGAGATTAAGCATACGCCATGTGCGCCATTGAAAGCAAGCAACAACTGTTGTAGCTCGAGGCTGACTCGTGTCGCAATTAGAATTTATCGCGTTGCCAAGCTGTTGCCGTGCTCGAAACTCAGTCTTATTTAACTATATATATACGTGTGTGTGTGAGTGTGTGTTACTTGCATAAGTCTGTCATATATGGTACATGTGCAATTTATACAAAATATTGCGAAACACAAGTTGCGCGTGTTTTATAATTTAGTATTTGTTTTATAATCCATATGCCCTGTAATGCTGTGGCACTTAAGTAGAGACGAAAAAGCTAATAGAACTAGTTGATAGAGTTTTGGAATTGACTTGATGAGACTATGATAAAATTAAAGAATTTTGTTGAAATTTTTGATTGATTTTAAAATAGGTTTAATGACTTGTCTTTTAGAGATCCATTTATTGAATAAATTGAGGTTTATCACAAGACTTTTCTTCTGAAAAATATGAAAGTTAATTTGCAAGGAAAATAATATTGAAGGAAAATGAGGAAAATTATAAATATAATACATACAAAATACAAATAAAATACATACAAAATACAAATAAAATACATACAAAAATGCAAAATGTATTATATAAAAATGTTTTATTATTAATTTATTATATAACAAATTTATTATATACACTTGAATTTAAAGTGTATTTAGTCTTCACCTAAATCTTTAATAGCTATAAATTTTTTATGATATATAATTTAAATATATATCGATTTTATTATTAGTTTTTTATTTCATTTATTTTTTATTATTATTTATTTCATCATACTATTTTGTTTTTTTTTTTTTTTTTTGTTGTATATTTTCCTTCCATTTGACTGCCTCCAATATGCATATTAGTGTTGTAAAATTAAATTTAATAAACTCAACTTTATTTAAAGCATATTGAGCTATAGTTATTTATAGCATTCTCGCCGTCACTTGTTTTAGGAAAACAAAGGTTTAGATTTCAATACAAGCCGCTAGTCAGTGAATCAATTATATATGCTATATATGTGTATATAAAAAGATATATACTATATATAGGCAGCTAGCTACTGTGTTTATTCCATTCAAGTATTTATTACTAAAAAAATTCATGTTGGTTTTTTTTTTTTTTGTCATATAATTATTATTTAATCATTAGTTGTCGAGGTTTTGTTTTTTGCTGTTGATTCAATCTTTTTTTGCTCTCTATATATAGAGACAATTGTGTTTTTTTTATCATATTTTAATTGCACTTGAAGCCAGACGAATCACGAACAACATTTTTGTTGCTTTGACACATTTGAAGGGTACTCGAGTTATGGAAAAAAAAACTCAGCTAAGCAAATGTATTTGAAGTACTTAAAAAAAAAAAACATAAATGTGCATAATTAAGTTCAGTAGGAAATAAATCTGATGCTCTTCAAATATCAAATTTGTATATTTGTGAACAATTTGATGTATTTTCTGCATGTATTTGTTTACACGTATTATCGACAACAAAAGCTGTTAATTAAATAAAAATTTGAATGACTTCAACAATTAAAAATGTAATAAATTTCAGGTATTACGAATCGTTAATGAAATCACATCAAAAACGGTGGAAAACATTGCCTCGTGCGCCGGGTTTTCCACTGAAATGATTTCGAACAAAGAAAATTCCACTGGATGGGCGTTTAATTTACGAGCTCCTTTAATGCCCGGGGCAAATCTAAATGATAATAATTCATAATTTAGAAACATATTTCTTGAAATCAAACAAGGCGAAAATTTCCAATGAATGCAAAATGGAATTTGATTTGTTTTTTTTTTTGCCAAAGATGTGCGCAAGTTGCCAGGGCAATGAAAGCAGAATTAAACATAAGGCAGAAAGGCAGTTTAGTTATACATGTATGGCAGGCATATATGTGTATATAATATATATTCGATTCACACTCAACTCGAGTCATTGAACGTCTGTGCAAATGACTTCATCATCAACGTAGCTGACAGCTGACTATTTGTATCTCGTACAGCCGCTACTCAAATGTAGATATATATTCCACATACATATATATGTATATATACGCAGTTTCCAGTTCAATAAATTCTTTGAATGATTTATATTGCTCCACTCCACTTGTGTGCTTCGTTTATTCATGAATGCTTCAGCATATTTGTTCACCTGCGCGGCTCAAAACAAGCGTTACCTTAGTTTAAGCTTTATTTGCTTTGAGTTTTAGAATTTAAAGTTGTGTAATAACAAGAGTTAAAAATATATATATTTAGTCTGAGGTTTTTTTTATTTTTTATATTATTAAATTATAATTTACTTCAAATTTTCATAGTTGAAGCATAAATTGAATTTTCTATTGTTTTCTTTATTTAAAATTTGACTTTTATTTGAATTTTAAATAGTTTTTCCTTTAAGTAAAACTTAAACTATATTTAATAAATTATTATTATTAAATTACTAATTTGTCTAATAAATATTTCATGTATTTAGTAGATGAAACGGTGTCACAATTTTATTTTTTTAATATTTTTTTATATATATTACACAAAAAACTGCTTGTTGGAATTTTTAATTAACATTCTTACAATAATATAGATTTCTTTTAAAAAACCTGTGTAAAGTTTTTTTTATATATTTTATATTTGTTTTATATATTTTTTTTATATATTTTATATTTGTTTTATATATTTTATATTTTTTTTATATATTTTATATTTTTTTATATATTTTATATTTTTTTATATATTTTATATTTTTTTATACATTTTTCTTTGTATAATATATAATATAAAATTTTTTTTTCTTTTCGAATATATATTAGAACTAAGTTTTCATTTATATAGAGAGTACTATTCATCACTAAAACAAAAAAATAAAGAAATAGAAAATTGCGCAGGCAAAAATAGTTATTTTGGTTTTTGTTTTTAGCAAATTCAAAACTGTATAATTATTGTTTGCTCAGTTTGTAGTTGGGGCTTAGTTTTGGAATGGGTTTCGCGCAGCGCTTTACATGAAAGCAAAAGTATTAAAAATTCAACACGCAGCTAAAAACTTCGCGTGCTGATGCCACATTTCAGTTTCATTTAATTTCTCCAGCAACTGGGGAGTTGTTGCTTATTGTTAATTATTTTTCATGTTTTTCTTCTTTTTTTTTTGCAAAATATGAGAGCGTATGCAAGCCCTAGATAATTGACGTATGCTATCATGTATTGCGGTGCTGCATTGGCAAAATGCACTTATAAATAATAAATTAACTAAATAATTGCTAAAGCTTTACATTTTCATATGAATTTATGCATTTTTCTTTCGCAAGTCTCGTTTAAGTCTTTTCTTTTTGCTGTTTAATTAGCGCAAGATGCGTTAATTTCATTTTCTTTGTTTTCCTCTGTTTCTTTTTTGCGTGATTTTGCACGTTTTTTTGTTGTGGTTTGGTTTTTTTATTTGTCTAGACGTGCGAACAATATGCATTATTTTTACCATATGTAGTTAGCTTGCATTGCTGTTGAGTGCTGTTGCGGTCAGTGCTTTAATTATAATACAACATTCCGGGGATTTGCATTAACGGCACTCATTTAGTCACTAATTAGGAGTGAGTCATAGGCTGAGGCCTAAGGGCTTATGGGTCAAAGTAACCATTTAGGAGTTGTTTAACTTGAGAAAGTTTCCATCCGCCCTAGACAGTCTGAAGGGGAATTGAGTATGGGAGTGAGTGCAGGGGACTTGCAGACAAATGTGAGCTGAAATCCTGCATGTAATCCTTGTATAGCACTTGCCTACAAATTAGATATGTAGCAGGACAGGCCTGGGTTGGTAGGTGTTGCTGCGTGCTCTACGTATGTCTGAAAGTTTTCAATTAAATAAATAAAAAAAAATGTTTACATGGCATAAATAAAGAATGTATGTACATTATGGAACAATTCTATATAGCTTTCTGTGTGTGTACGATGCAGTCATATAGCTAAGGTATATATCATAGCTGCCTGAAGAGCTAACAGTAAAATTGTAATCCCTTTTAAAACAGTTTTTTAGATATAAATATAGGTATATAGATATAGATATATAGATATAGATATAGATATAGATATAGATATAGATATAGATATAGATATAGATATAGATATAGATATAAATATAAATATAAATATAAATATAAATATAAATATAAATATAAATATAAATATAAATATAAATATAAATATAAATATAAATATAAATATAAATATAAATATAAATATAAATATAAATATAAATATAAATATAAATATAAATATTAATATAAATATAAATATAAATATAAATATAAATATAAATATAAATATAAATATAAATATAAATATAAATATAAATAGAAATAGAAATAGAAATAGAAATAGAAATAGAAATAGAAATAGAAATAGAAATATAAATATAAATATAAATATAAATATAAATATAAATATAAATATAAATATAAATATAAATATAAATATAAATATAAATATAAATATAGATATAGGTATAGATATAGATATAGATATACATATAGATAAAAATATAGAAATAAATAAATATTACTTAAGAAACTGATACATAGGTCACAAATATACAGATATACCCAGATATATCACTCACTTTTTATCGGCTTGCACTCAGATATGCCCAAGATCGACGAACCCATCAAAAAGCCCATAAATTTGCACTCGCTGCTTTGTTTGCAGTCGCAGTTACACTGACAGAAATGCAGCGGCTGTTGCTGTTGCTGTTGCACTCATAAGTGCAGCGATTTCGCTTGACGTGCGTTTGCAACACGTTGCGAGCGACAACAAAGGCGATTCGAGTACAATTTATGTGCGCACAAGCTAAATGCATTACAGCAATTGCTACTGCTGCTGCTGCTTGTTGTTGTTGTACGTAAGCAAGAGCAATATATTTACTTACGCACACCATAAAGACACTTAAGTATACACACCTTCACACCTGCCTGCCTGTCCCCCCTTTTTTGTGGCCGTGTGTGAAACAGCTGCGGTCGTCACTTCACCTGTCACAATTAAAGCCTTGTCACATCAATTCACCTGTACTTTAAGCTCTAAATGTATTTTAATAACAATTATTAAAGATTTTATATTTCTATTTTCCTCTCTTTGCAGGTAAGCATCTTGACTACGCTCTTCTCTTTCTATGCATCTCTGCCGCGTGTAAGTCTCGCATTTCAAGTGTGAATGTTGTTGTGGGGTAAGCCTGACGGCGTAATACCCGAACGTGATTTGAAGTAGAAGCTGATAGAAGTAGCTTATCTAACGATTGTCAGATGAGTGTGTGAGCTATGAAATTTTCGTATATATCTATATTTAAACATATATTTCAATAAAAAAAAATCATATGAACTCTTGTTCTGAAACTCTGAAAGATGTGATGTGTTAAATAGTTAATTTACCATCAACAAAGGCAAAAATAAATAGAATATAAATTCTACAAAATTCACATAATATATAATATAAATACACTCCATATTTGAACTGAATCAAACCCAATATACCCCAATTGCGCTGCATGCGCGAGCATTTGAAATAGCGCACCCAGCAACTAGTTTCCGTTGCGTTTCTCTTTATCGCTCAATTTCCTCTCCAGCCCCCAAGGTCGTTCAAGGCCTTTTGGGGGCTTTTGTTTTGTTTGTTATTTGATTGTGTGGAGCTCTTGTTAGTCGTTTTATATTATTTATTTTGTTTTTATACTTTTTATCGCTATTTGACGCTCTGCATAACAACTGTGCATGCATGCACTGGCATATGTTAGCGCCAAACGTTTTTCAGTCTATTTCAAGCTAATTGAAAGTTGTTAATGGGAATATGAAATTCAATAAGCTCGCATTGATTGAAATATTTGCAGTTTTTGCTGTAACAATAAGAAAAGTAATTGCAAATGGTTTTAACTGTCAGCTGGGAATTCTACCTAGCTGCATTGCTTTATCTAGCAGCACATTAAGATGTTTTTTTGTTAGTGCGGAATTTGTCTTATAACTATTTAATTAATAATATTTATCTTGTTTATATTTATACTTTTTAATATAAATTGAAAATATGTTTGTCATTCTATTGCTTAGAATTATTAGGTATTCTAATATATGCTCTCATTAGTATTTTTTATTCATTTATATATCTTTTATTTATTTTGCTTTATCACAAAATTGTGATATTTGTACCCTTCCTTCATTTCACATATTTCGCAATATCTTTTACTGGTTAATGAACCTTACAAACATCGTAATAATTGCACCTAAAGTCAATGAATAATACGTATATATTTTGAATGGCTTTCGGGAAGTGCCAAATTCTGTGCAATACTTGTGGGCGGGTGGGGCTTCACCCATGACGCATCGCACGTTGACAAGACATTCATTATATGGCCCGCAGCACACCTCTGCGCCTCTTTTTTTTTCTGCGCAAAAATTAGCCAGAGCACGGTCTATACATATATCAGATATGAGTCAGTCGAGCTAATTAATATTAAGTAGAAGTATTTACACAAAACTCATTTGTACTCGTTCCTATCTTTAGCGGTTGGCAGTTACTTTAGTGTGATGAAAGGTTGGTTTTTATACCCATTGAAAGGGTGTCTATGAGGTATGATAATATGATATGAGCATGTATGTAACAGGCAAAAGAAAAGGAGAAAAAATATGGCCATTTTCTATAGATACTATTCTTGATTGAGATATAAAATGAGTCGCTAAAGTCGATATCTCGAGAACTAGTAAAGCTATTTGCCTGAAATTTGTTATATATATTCTAGAATAGCTCGTACAAGGATAGCTAATTAGTTTTGCCCAATATCTACGCCCATTTTCTAAAAAAAATCCTACAGCCTCAAAATTTGGCGTGCAGATTCTTATAAAGCAAACACAGCTGAAACAAATTGGATTTTTGAGCAACTCCCACACACAAATGCATCTTTCACATAGTTGTTTATTTCTTTTCCATTTCATGTACGAAAACAATAAACACATTTTCGTAATGTGGTTACACTTGAGACAATCTTATGGTTGGCAAATTGTCTTGTTCTTCATGGTTCGTGTGGCATCTGTTAATTAACTACTCGCACTCATTAAGGAGAAGACCAACAACGTTTGTGTAATTGTTTTTTGAGCCATACAAATATTAATTTGTTTTGTTTTGCACAGCTGGCGGCCATGGAATGTGCATAAAATTTCAATTTCTCAAAAATCCATACCTAAGCAAAAAGAAAATGCGAATCTCTCGATATTGCGCTAGCTCTGTCTTTATGTATGATCTATTTGCATGCTGACCCAAATATATATATATTGCGCATACGACGCGGTTGCCCCGACACGTTTCCGCATGCCGAGCGTAAGAATTTCTGACATTTACCGCCGCACGATTGAATCATTGAAAACGACAAGCGGGTGAGAGAGAGAGAGAGATAGCGAAGGGAAAACCAACTCGACTTTTCGCATGGCTAATATATACGTAGGAACAGCGAAATATCGCATAAATAATTGCAAGTTTAACATTTTGTGCGCTAGCCTGGAAAATGCCGCAGCGGGAGGCATGGAAATTCCCATGAACTTACTGCGAAAAGAAAAAAAAAACATAAATAAAGAAATGATACACGCGCTAGCTAAATATTTGAGGAATTTACGGGCATCAATATAATATGATATAAATATATATGTAGATTTTAAATACCCTTAGCCCACACATACAACATCTATAGAAAGTCTTAATAAATTCCATAGAAGCCCCAAGATAAGATAGTACTAAAACTAGACTAAATTGTTGAGACTATAACGGATATTATTGGTAGATATTATTAGAACAACAAATTGTTAAAGTCGTAAATTATATTTGAATTCTATTGAAAATATTTCAACGTGAACGGATATCATATATTTTTAATGGAACTCAAGTTGGTACTTCAAGACTAGAGACAATGAAATAGTAGTGAAAAAATGATAAGAGAAGATATATAAATGAAATAAAGGAGATCCTGGTTTAACTAAGAAACTAAGTAGAGTTTCTAGCAAGTTTTTGTTATATATTTTATTTTCCTCTGTCTATAGCTTCTATAGATATCTCCTAAGACTGTTCCAGTATCCATTTCATTCTCTCTATAGCATCTATACTTATCATAGCTTCTATAGCTATCACATAAGGCACTTTTTATATCCCTTATAAATTGCGCAACTTTCTTCATGCTAAACAATCTAAAATAGTTACGATGACTAACTGCTTGCATTCCGCTTAAAGTTCACAACGAGATGCGAATCGTTAATCATATACATATGCATACGAGGCTACTGCCAACGACCATATATATATGGGCTATACTTAGAACATGATTCAGTTTTATTTTAAAGCTTTTCTTTCGTCTGCTTTGTCTGTTGTGTTTCTAGCGAATCTAATCGATAGCACTAAAAGAACAGCTATCATAAACTCATAATGATTCAGCACACAATCTATAATGTTTCGTTTACTTTTAACACATATCTCTATATATACTATAGGCGTGTGCCTGTGGACATATGTTTGCACTTGCCTTGACAATATCTAAATTGAATTTATGGCCCCGTTTTGCACTGGAAAATCAATTAGTTAAGCGTTGAGTTCTCGTGAAATTAGATAAAGTGTGAAGAGCTGAAGCGAGAGCTGAAGAAACGGGAATACCCTTTAAAATATTGTTGTATAAGAAGGGAAATCCTGTTCTGCCTTCAACTCGTTGCACATTTTCCATTCTTAGCTTTTCATAATTTATACCCACTTTCCCAATCAGAAGACAAAGAACACGCTCTACAGGTATTTACATACATGTCGCAATCCTTTACACCCTAGGCCAAGTTTTATTTCCAAATTTATTGCCATTGAAACGGATTGCTCGAGGAGCAGCAGTCAACCAACGGCTCAGACGAAGCGCAAGAGCGCAGCGCATTAAATTGCAGACGTGCCTGCGCGTTTTTCAGCTGCAATCGAAATGAAAATCAAAAGTAAGAAAAAAAAACTGAAACAAATAAAAAATAGCAAAAAAAAAACGGGAAAGCAATTTATATTTCATGTCACGTACACACGACAACAGCGAGACAATAACGTAGACTTGTAAGAGTGCACCAAGCGAGAGTGCTCGAGCAGCAGATACCCTGCTGTGCAGATAGACCAGTTGAGCTGGAGTTTCATGAGCTGTATTGAGTTTCATTATTATTAACAGTTATTAGCATTATTATTATAGTGAACAATATCATTATTAATATGAACATTATCTATTAGCATCGAAATGGACTTAGTCATTGTCATTAGCATAGCAAATTAGCATATTAGCATTTGTAGTATCATTAGTTGTCATAGTCTTAGTCATTGTCATTGTCATTATTATAGTTATTGTCATTAACATTTGGATTATCGTTCACAGATACCACATTGTATTTATTATCATCATGATTGCATTGGCACTACTATTATTTTGATCACTATAACTAACATATTCATTAGCAGTTTCATTAGCCTTGACATTAGCAGTAGCAATGAAAAATTGTTAGCTGTTATAGTTTTTGTTATTATACATCATTGTTAGTTATTATCAATCATTGTCTTAATAATTTTCATTAATATTATCGTATTAAACTCAGAAAACTGTAAGGCTAGTCAAAATTATCATGATTATCTTTGTTAGAAGTTCATCGTCTAATCTAATTAACTATTCAACACTATGTCTTACTAAACAAAGCAAGTGATATATACCCCTTCGATTCTTTTCTAATGGATATATGCAAAATGATATTAAGGCACTCAACGACAGTTCGAAGAGAGAGAGCACCCCTACCCAACCATCCACCCCGTATCGCCGCTGAGCGCACCTATTGCTCACCTCCGCCCACTCAAGATTTGAAATTTTAATTTGTTGCATGTATGCGAGGCATTGGTCAGCCGATTGAGCGCGTCTCTCGGGGCGGATGTCAGTGCAAGCTCGGTGCGAGCTGAGCTGTATCTATGGGCGACCTTTTTGGGCGCAATCTCGGGCGGAAATTACGTTTTTAATTTGAGATTTTCGGTCGCTTTAGCTCAACTTTATCTAATTCTACGTCGATAAACCTATCGATTTTTCACCCACACACACACACACTCATTTGCATACATGTGTGAGCGCGCGCTGGCATTGCGTGTTCATTTTACAGTTATTGTTAGCTCTGGGCACTTGGCTGTGGGCGTTCCACGTTCAACAATGAAAAATTTCAAAATGTCGCCTCAATTAAACCACAGTTAGTCCTCCCCCACTTCAGCTCGGAGAGAGTCACAGCGCGCCCACGCGGTCACGCAATATGCATTCTTTATTTAGCCCAGGACAATGGGCAATTATAGGAGCAACAGCAGCAGCAGTTGGCTTCGATAACGTCAGTGTTTATTAATAATATATAGCGTAATTTCAGTGGGGAAATTGTTTGTTTTAAGTTTACGCAAATGTGGGAAACGGTGTACTGAATTAAATATAACTTCAAGCTAACTGGAAACAAGTTCTAAAGTATTTTTTATGGAAGCTACTGAGGTGGAAATTACATTAGACTCGGGGAACAATTTAAATAAAATGTGTAGAAAATATTATACATTTATTTTGAACTTGTGAAAGCAGAGTTCTTGGAAGTTTCATGCAAAAAATTAAGAGTAGATGTCAAATTTGAACTGAGGATAAAATAAGTTTAAAGAAGAGAAGCATATGAAGAATTGAGTAAATTTGAAGGTTAAGAAACTCAGTTTATGCATCATTTATATTTAATTTGAACTTATTAAAGCAGAATTAATTTAAGTGTCAGGTAAACAATGCGTAGTGGATGTCAAATTAAACCTGAGGATAAATTTAAAAAGAAAATATTTAATATGCTTTAAATTAATTTTGATTTTATATATAATATTTACACAATTTCATCTCATTTTCAGCTCATTTTAAATAGGAACCTTGGCACATTGTGTATATAAATTCCGTTTAATTTAACAGCAGGACAAACTAGATGATAATGAGGCCTGCCATATGTAGCTTGCTTATCGATATATATATAGATTAATTATGCTCTTGCCTATTTAGTTTTGCGTGTAGGCTTTCGTTATGTCACATAGATAGCATGTAATCGGAGTGGCTTGTTAGTACTTCACTCTGCCCAGTTGTTCAACTTGAGCCTCAATGCCATGGCTGGGCGCTTGTAAAAATAATCAATCAATCATTTATCGCACCCACAAGTCTACAGTTTATTTGAATGCTCGCCAGCTGCTGATAACCTGACGCAAACCTGCCTCGCGCTGCTCGGTACACTTTCATTATGCCACTGGCGATTATAATTAAGCCCGTATACACAGAAAGCCGTACGCTTATCAGACTAATACCTCCAGTCTGAATGGGCTATGTGTGTGTGTGTCTGAGTTGGAGAGGGAAGCGAACCGACTAACTTATCAGCGAGAAATGTAAACAAAGCTGCAGAATCTAAAGTTCATACACTTCCATAAAGGCGGCACACATTTACGCTCAACTTTTGCTATCACTAATTTATATCTATATATATTATTTTTGCTGTGCAGTTTCCGCGATTAAAGTGAAATAATATCGAGCACTGAGTACAAAGGGCTGGGCTTACAGAGGCTCAACTAGGGAATGACTAGTAAAACAAAGGAATCTATAGAAAAGTATAAATAGTAGAAAAAATTAATAAAAACAAGTAAGAAAACTCTAGTCGGGCGTAACCGACTAGGGTATACCCTGAGCCTCGTCGAACCTGTGTTTTCCAATACACTTATATTTAGCGTAAAATTATACAAAAATTTCAAGTTTAAAGCATTTGTGGCAAATGTAAACTAAAGCAGCAGCTACTAATTCAACAAAATTCAAACGTAATTTGCGATTCTTCGAAGCGACTAGAATGCGAGCGTTTGTATGTGTGTGTGCAGTGCGTTCGCTTGGCGCTGCTGCCACGTGAGTTTGCAAAGTAGCCAAACGTTTTGTTTAATAACTTTTTTGCTATTTAACGGATTTCAATGAAATTTTCGGCATATGATCAACATATTCCATGGGCATATTTGTCAGTTTAGTAAAAGTGCCAACTCATTCGCATTTTGGCTATATTTGAGACTGAACTTCAATTGGGGCGAATTTGGGGCCGGTATCCAAAATGTTACAAAATTCGAAATTGCATAAATTACATATAAAGCTAAATATAAAATTTGGCGTCTCTAGCTTAAAAGATGAGCGAGATAGAATTTTTTAATTGAATTTCGATTTTGTTTTTAATCGATAACAATTAATTGGAGATAGTTATCGATTTTTTAAAACAAACTCGATCTGCGCGTGCTATACACGGACCTACAAAAAAAATTTCAAGTCTCTAGCTCTTATACGGGCTGAAATCGACGCGTTCAAACATACGGACAGACGGACAGATGGACGGACGGACAGACGGACATGGCCCAATCGATTTCTCTTGTCGTCCTGATCAAGAATATATATACTTTATGGGGTCTGCCACGCCTCCTTCTGCCTGTTACATACATCCAACAAAAACATTATACCCTGATTTCCCATTTTCAATGGGCTCAGGGTATAAAAACTATAGTAAAGCTTTAATTCTGGGAAGGTAAAGTATAAATTCTTAGAAAAAATGTGAGCAAATCTTACATTTTATTAAATATCAATTAAATATCGTATTTATTATATAATATAATAGCTACGGTTTTTTCTACATTTTCTATTAGTTAATTCAAATATTTTCTTGGTTTTATTGTCGTTTGCTTATCATTTGCTTTGCCTAAAACGCAATTTATATTCTGTTTGCTTTTACTGGAAATTATTTATTTGTCAGTTACTGCTTTGTTGCAGCCCTTTAATGGTTTCCTTTCTGGCTAAAAACACATCCATTAGAACTATACAAGACAAGTTTATTATGTGTCATTAATCAAGCCAGACAATAGATAAAGGATATATAATGAAAACTACTGCGAACTACTGCCTTTAGTTGAGTGTCTGTTAGATACTCGTTTGTTTAGTTGAATGGAGTATATTGGTTTTGATGTTGATATTGATATGAGATCATAGGATCTAAGGATTTTTTGGTTTCATGTCAAATGAGTGGGAGATATTGGAAGTACTTAATAATTTTTCCAAAGAAGAAAAATAAATAAATTAAATATATATATATACTCCTTAAGGCATAGTCTTAGAGCTAGAATAATCAGGTATTGCAGGTGCTTTACTCTTGACTGCCTCTACAATATTCCTTACTCTTGACTGCCTCTACAGCTAGACCGTATAAATTCCATATTTTTTACTGCTCTAGCTTGTTCTGTTCTGTCTTATTGTTGAAGATTCCCCTATATTATAAAGTTTACATCGTTTTTAGTGCCGCGAACGAGCGTAGTGCAAACGTTGGCAATGCTTTTGCTTTTCTTGTTTGTTATACCCTGAGCCCATTGAAAATGGGAAATCAGGGTATAATGTTTTTGTTGGATGTATGTAACAGGCAGAAGGAGGCGTGGCAGACCCCATAAAGTATATATATTCTTGATCAGGACGACAAGAGAAATCGATTGGGCCATGTCCGTCTGTCCGTCCGTCCATCTGTCCGTCTGTCCGTATGTTTGAACGCGTCGATTTCAGCCCGTATAAGAGCTAGAGACTTGAAATTTTTTTTGTAGGTCCGTGTATAGCACGCGCAGATCGAGTTTGTTTTAAAAAATCGATAACTATCCCCAATTAATTGTTATCGATTAAAAACAAAATCGAAATTCAGTAAAAAAATTCTATCTCGCCCATCTTTTAAGCTAGAGACACCAAATTTTATATTTAGCTTTATATGTATTTTATGCAATTTCGAATTTTGTTATATTTTGGATACCGGCCCCAAATTTTCCCCAATTGAACTTCAGTCTCAAATATAGCCAAAGTGCGAATGAGTTGGCACTTTTACTAAACTGATAAATATGCCCATAGAATATATTGATCATATGCCGAAAATTTCATTGAAATACGTTAAATAGCAAAAAAGTTATTAAACACAACGTTTGGCTACTTTGCAAAAACACGCGGCAGCAGCGCCAAGCGAACGCACTTACACACACACATACAAACGCTTGCATTCTAGTCGCTTCGAAGAATCGCAAATTACGTTTGAATTTTGTTGAATTATTAGTTGCTGCTTTAGTTTACATTTGCCACCGCTTTCTAAGACAGTGGAGTGGCATCGTTGGTAAAATTTTTTAATTTTATAAAAATTAGTTGGCGTTGTTGGTAGAGATGATGCACGTTGCGTAATTAACGTAGGTTTGCTGTAAACTTGAAATTTTTGTATATTTTTACGCTAAGTATAAATGTATTGGAAAACACAGGTTCGACGAGGCTCAGGGTATACGCTAGTCGGTTACGCCCGACTAGAGATTTCTTACTTGTTTTTTAATGAGTTACTCGTGCTTTTGCTCTTGCACACATTATTGACACATATTCTCGCTTATGATATTTACTCTTAGCTACCCATTTGCCTCACTAGTTTATTGACCAGGGTCAACGGAAGCCGTCAGTTGTCTGTTTGCCCAGGGGACGACTGTGGTGGGGGCTGGGTCATTGCGTCAGCGTCAACGTTGCGTATGAAATGTAATGAAAACTGCGCACCAGATTTGTTTATGGCTCTTGACTACTTAACACATTTATTTAGTCATTTTTTTCACTTTTTTCCTTTTGCCAAAATACAATGCATTACATTTTGTTATTGTATTTGGGGCTGAGTCACTTGGCGCTTACAATTAGCCCGCTCTATAAATTGCATTAATTTTTTACTTGATATTCATTCAGTGCAGGTGTTTTTTTTTCGGGAGGTCTTGAGCATTATTGTTGTTGGTTTTTGTTGCCTTGTGCTATTTGGCTCAATGCCAAGTTACAAATGTCTGTGTCACTGTGCCAGGCAAGCATTCCATAATAAGAACATAAAACGGTGATAAAGCTTTTATAGAATGCATCGCTATTATGCCCTGTAACAAAGGTGAAACAGTTACGCACTCTATGAGAAATGAAGGTGAAATATAGAATAAATAAAAATATGTCTTAATTAATAAATGTAATCCCAATTCAGATAATTATATCAATTAAACTTGGTTAATATAAGTAGGCTCTGTAAAAGAGAAGTTTGGCATTTTATAAAACATATAGAGAGATACAGAGATTAAGAAAGGAAGGATTATCATGAAAAAAAAAAAGAATATGAGAATCGAATAGAGAGGCAAACAAAATTATAGCTCACTATCTTTCATAGGTATTACTAAATCATGTTAGCTTTCTTTTAAATATAAAAACAACAGTGAAGAAGAATAATTTAATATAAGCATATAGCTGTGTATGAGAATCACATAGAGAGGCAATAAATATATAACTGAAATTTTTAGAATAAATAGGTAATAAATGAGAATCACGTAGAGGGGCAACATAATAAAGCTACAGAAAACTGTGGAAATATTATAAATAATGAAATTATTATGTTGATCTAGTTGTATTCCCTATACTTTATACCTTGATACCCTGTAAAATGCAAATCAATTTGAAGGAAACGTTACACAAATTATCCATTAGCATGAGAAATGCTCATTTGGATTGCCAGGCATCGATTTTTAAGTTGTCCTTGTCCTTTCCAGTGAGTAAGCAGCCACAGGCCCGATAAGTATGTCTATTCACAGCCATATTCAGACGAATTAAATTGCTATTCGTTTCTTTACTTTTTTTTTTCTTTTTTTTTTTTTGACAATCTAAATGACGTTTGGAATTGTGTGTTGTGCGGGTTTAGTCGGAGCCACGTCATAAATCTGGCAAATAGCATAAATTTAACGTCTGACGTTGACAACGTTGATGATGACGTTGTCTGACGTCTGGCAATCTCTGTCTGGTATTGTTTATCTACTTGTCCGACTATCTGCCTATCTGCGGTTAGCAGCGCATCCATCAGATGTGTTTATATTTATATAAAGTTGTAGCCTTAGCTGATTGCGAATTGTTGTAATTTTCACATCAACAACTGCGCGCTTTCTCGTCGTGTTTATTTGCTTTGATTAGTATGGCATAAAAACAAATGCTTATCGATTATATTGCTTGTGGCCCAGACGGGGAATTTCGTAAGTAGATGATGTTGGTAGCACTTGCTAAACAATGCCTAACCATATTCTCGCATGGCGCTTAGCTCATCGCCAATTCGAAATGTTCTATCATCCCTCAGCAGCATTCGATTTGTTTATTTTATAAAATATTATTTCACAAGGAAATTGTTTTTTTTTCGCTGGGAAATTCAAGTGAAAATAAATGCTATTCGAGTGGAATACCTGCTAGAACTATATATATATATTATAGATTTACAAATAACATTTTATAAATTTATAAAACATATAAGAGCTATTAAGAAAACAAAAATACACATAAAAAAATTAAATATAAAATAATTCTTTTAAATAGTGCATATATTTTTTAAATATACATATATATATATATATATTCCGATTTGTTTTATTATAAATAAAAATAATATTTTTAATAATAATAAAATAATAATAAATAATATTTTATATTTTTATTTATAATACCTTCTGATTTGCTTTATTTAAAAAAAAAATAAAACAATTAAATTTACAAATAAAAATATGAAAAAATAAAACAAATGTTTAAATGATAAATATATAAAAAATTGAAAGCATAAAATGTAAAAGAATATAAGAATATATACAAGTTATTACATTATACAAGCAAGTATTTAGTTGCTATATTTAAGGAATTTGTTAATAACTATTTATTCATTTTTTATCACTTCACAACCTCATCAATTCACAAATATCAAATACCATCAATTTATCATCTAACTTTGTTTCTATTAATATAATGCGCAAAGCTTTTCCACTTGTTCTTTCACATCCTATATTCGCTTCTCAATCGTTTTTCTGCAATTGCTCTGCTCGCTTTTCTTCATACACATGAATGATGTCATCGCGCATTTTCGCGTCCATTTGTGTGCTTCCTTTCCAGAAATATTGTCGTTTATCGCACAAAAAAATAAAGAAACGTTGCGTCTGACATTTGACAGTGAAACACTTTCATTTTATATATGTCTTGGTTGTTGTAGTTGCTGTTGTCACTGGTGTTGCCTGTCAGCGCCAGCGCCGCAGTCGACGTCGCAGTCGCCGTCGCCGCTTGCCGTTCGCTTGATAAGTTGAAATAGTTGTTGTTGTTGTTGCCATCTGCCCCCGGGGGCGGCATAAACGGAACCTCATTTATAACATATTTTGATAAGAAACAAAAAGTGCTTAGTTTAGTTTTACTACTCGCCGCGACAGCACATATATTTATTAAATAAAAAATAAATAAATAAATAGTAATAAAAAATAAAATAAAAAAATATATAAATATATTATTATAATTAACTAAATGTAAAAATATAAATGAATTATAAAAATAAATTTATAAAACAGCTGGTTACAATTTGAATTTGAAATTTTGTTCATACTTAATAACAGAAACTTCGTTAGAGCTGTAGAAAATTTGGTTTATTATTATTTAAAATATTTCATAAATAAGTAAATGAATAAATATAACAAAATACTGAATGCTGAACTATTAAAAATGCAAATCAAAACCTAGTCTAGTGTATGGAAGTTTCAAATTAAGACACATTAAAATCTCTGTGAGTAATAACAAATGTTCAAACAATAAAACGATCCAATTTATTTTAACATTTCTTAACTGATTTTGTGATAAGTGAGAACGGAAATACAATCAAAAGCAAAATATTCTTAAGTGTTTCATATTTTTATTGCTTGAGAAATGTGAGTTATTTTTTCGATAAGTAAAGCGAAACGTGTTTGCAGTTATTATTTTTATATGCTATAAATATATAATATATAATAATATTATAATATTACACTTAATACGATTTTTGAACTACCCAGATGCTTTGCGTGAAAGGAGCTATGTTCGATACTCTATGTTCTCTATACTTTCTTATAGAGCCTAGACTTATCTAAAGAGCGAACAAGCGATTCGAACTTTAGCGATCTATAGAGACAATGCATAGGTAATTCACAGAGCTGTTGTAAGCAAGCAAGCAAACGATACTCAATTTCTTCTAATATGCTTTAACAAGCCGATGCATTGTAAGAAAAAAAAAACAAATATGTGAAAATAGATGAGAAAACGGCAAGAGTGACGACACTCTCTACACAAATATATTTGCAACTGTTGCACAGCTAAATCTAGTGGAGTGCTAATCTCAAATAAAAGTGCTAAGCATAGCGATGATTCTCATTAAACAAGAAAACATTTTGCATAGATTCATGGAACTTAAATTTAACCAAATTTAAAAAAAACACTTCTGTCTGAGGCATAAATGTTTACATCAAAAATGTTTTTAAGGGAATATATATTAGATAAAGTTAAATAATTATCAGGTTATAAAATCATCATATGATATATGATATTATATATTTTATATTATTTTTTATTGCAATTATAATTTTATGCTTATTTCAATTATTATTTTAATAATTAAATTTATATCACTATATTTAATTTTAAGCTGATTTTATCACATTACCTTAAACATCTAATGCTAATGCTCTAACCATAAAATTATTGTTAGGTTTAAAAAATAAATAAAAAAATATATTTAATAAAATATATATACTATATATAATAAAATATTTTATATACTATATATATTAAAATATTAATATGATATATATAAAATAAACTATTATATATGGTATATATATATATAATAAAATAAAAAATTTTATTATTGCTTTTTTTATTTTATTTATTATAATATTTTACTTTTCTTTTACCTTAGTCATTATTTGTCTATTTGCCTCCTCAAGCCACCTTTGTTAACCAGCTGCAAATAAGTCATCTCATTAAACATTAACATAAGTTAACTATCTATTCATTTGATGTGCTTGTAAGTCGAAAAGAAAACGACGTGGTTTATGGCCTATCACATAACACTCTGATCCAAGCCGCACGACGAGGTGCATTTGTGGCCCCAAAGCTACAGCGACTACTCCTGCTCCTCCAGCTTCTCTTTCATTTCGCTCTCTCTCTCTCTCTCTCTCTCTCTCTCTCTCTCTCTCTCTCTCTCTCTTTCTCTATTTGCCCGTCAAGCACTGCACATTTTTCATGATTTCGGCTCCTCGGGGCATTTGTTGCGCAATTTGTGCAGGCACTTGGTACCTACTAAAGTAGGTCAGGCCGAGGGGGTATGCACACACACATACAGCATTCGCATATAATATAATATATATATATATATTTAGGTAAAAGATTTGTGTGTGTGTGTGTAAAGTGATGACAGTAATTTACAAGGATCTCTCTCTTTGCTTGTCTTGCAGGCCAGCTGCTGTGCAGCCTCCATCCACTTGTGAGTCGCTGATAATGCGGGTAAGTTGACACAATTAAACGCACTCTTAGAGCTTTTCCCTAGATGTGGCAGTGGCATTCATTAAGAGTGCACCTCATTAACACTTCACCCACAGACGACATACACAGGTGACATACTAAACAGCTAGCAGCACTTTAAAGTACTATATAAATACCCTGTAAAACAGGAAGTTGATTGACTGATTGACTAGTGAAGAAGTTACTGAAAGATGTCTAGTTAATTTTTATACCCAGAGCCCATTGAAAATGGGAAATCAAGGTATAATGTTTTTGTTGGATATATGTAACAGGCACAAAGAGGCGTGGACGACCCCATAAAGTATATATATTCTTGATCGGGACGACAAGAGAAATCGATTTGGCCCTGTCCGTCTGTCCGTATATTTGAACGCGTCGATTTCCGAACATATAAAAGCTAGAGTCTTGAAATTTTTTATGCAGGTCCGAGTATAGCACGCGCAGATCAAGTTTGTTTTAAATAATCGATAAATATCCCCAATTAATTGTTATCGATTAAAAACAAAATCGAAAAAATTATATCTCACCCATCTTTTAAGATAGAGACACTAAATTTTATATTTAGCTTTATATGTATTTTATGCAATTTTGAATTTTGGTACATTTTGGATACCGGCCCGAAATTCCCCCAAATTCTATAAAAAAAACACAGATTCGCCGGGGCTCAGGGTATCCCCAAGTCGGTCACGCCCGACTAGAGTTTTCTTACTTGTTAGATTTATAAAGAGAGACAGGAAATGTTAAAGGTGGAATATAAACCGCAGAATTTTTACAGAAAATCATCGATTTAAAATTTAAAACTTAAGAAATCAACTTGATAATTAAGATTAAAAAAATTGCAAGTTTTCAAGCAAAATTTTAATTTATTCTCAATAAATACAGAGAAGAATTGCTGAAGAACTAAGATACCTTACACAAACCCAAAAAAAAACAAATTTATAATCAAATACTTTCTAGATTCTCGCCATAAATTCATATTCATTGCGCAATTCCAAGTTTTTACAGGGTATAAAGGAGCGGCAAAAGCTGAAATTAAGTTTGCGCTCTCTTAATGACTGGAAGGTGTTTAGAGTGCGACCGTGTGGGTGGGCGAATCTAAGTGCTTTCGGTGTGTTAAGGACAGCCATAAAGCTAAAAGATATCAAACTACCGACATGGGAGGAATGCTGTGGGAGTTGCCGCAGTAATGAAGGTCAGCTAGCCGGTAGAACTCTGTTATGCTGCACTTAATGGCCCAGCATGGCTGTAAAAGTTTCCCATTTAGTAGTTGGAGCGCCAACCGAAAAGTTGGTCCACCTTTGAAGGTCAGAAGTGCAAGTAAAACTAAATCAACGCCCTGTGACAGGCAAAATCAAAGCGCACTTAGCAGTTGCAAGGCAGCAATGCTGGCCTCATGTGATATTTCCCAAGCATTTTCCCTCAAAGTCGAATCCATTAACGCTTCGCTCTGTCAAGGTCAATGTCTTTCTAGAGGTCTGTATGACTCAGCGTCTCTAAGATAGCTCTATTGTCGTTCTCTCTCTAGCTCTCTCTCCCTCTCTCTCTCTCTCTCTCTGTGCACAATAGAGAAATCACTCAAGCATCCATTATTATTATTTTTTTCTTTCAATCAAGACACGTTATGGCCTCTTTTGAACTCTCAGTACGTGTCGTTGCGGCCAAGTTGAGCGTTTTATGTAAGTCGAGCCGAATAATCAGCTCTTTGCAGAGCTTAGCTCAGTGCGAAATGTAAAACGTATCACAAAGCTAGCTTACTACCTGAATGAGTATTGGTAAACATATTCCTTCTTCTTTTAAAGCAATTGCAATAAGGGAAATAGATTCTAAACTTAAAGAAAATTTATAAATAGTAAACAAAACAATGTATACTTTATTGTATAAATTTTTAATATATATTTAGTTTTGATTTTTGCAAATTATTATATTTGTTTTAGTAGAATAAAAATCTTCATTCTTGATAGAGAAGACTTTTACGTAGACATTTTTCTTTCTGACTATCTCAATTTCAAAAGACTTGAATTTATTATAATTATACATTTTTTTCATTTTATTTGAGAAGATTCAAATAAAGACCTAATAAATAAATAGATGATAAATAAAAGAAAATATTTTATCAATATATAAAAATTAAGCATATGTTATAATTAAACGTAATCATTATATATTAAAAAAAATATATATATATATATATAAAAATTAAATGAATACATTTTTAAATAAATTAATGAATGAATAACTATAAAACAAATATTTTATTCTTGAATTACTTATTTCAAGAAACTATTAACTTTTCTAAATATTGATTCGTTATGCAAAATAATTATTACTCTGAAAAAGATATATATATATTTTTTATAATTTTTTTAACAACTATTTATAAAATGTAGTTTTAAAATATATATTTTTTTATTTTATATGTAAAGTTAAAATTAAAATTTATTGAATTTGTAATTCTTTTATATTCTATCACATTTTCAAGGTTTTTATGAATCTTTTTTCGTAACAAATTAAAATATATATATTGTCAGAATTAGTCCACATAACTCTAAGTTCTTCTGATACACATATAACAGTTTAAAAATAGGCTTCGTTATCTTTCGAAGCTTTTTCCCAACTTTGTTTATAATGAGCATCACTGTGTGCTGCCACGCAAAAACTTAGTTTCCGCTTTATCCTCTGCTTCATCTTTGTTTTTTGCCAATTTAGACTGATGCTCTTTGCAGTTTGCTCTCGTTATAAACAGCCAAAACAACAACAACAACAACAAGAAGTTCTTATCTTTTTGGCTTCCGTGCTTATCTTTATGAGCACTCAAGCGACACTCGTTCGGCTCCGACCTCCAGACTGACATATGGGAGCATCTGCCGCGGCAAAGAATGCCCGTTGTGTGTTGTGTTTTACACATCATTAGCACTCAAATACTTTTTTTGGAGTGCCTAAAGGAAAGGGGGCAACCCGAAAACATTTCATCGAGCCTCAAGCGAGAAGCCAAGCGAATGCAAATCATTCGAACATGTGTGCAACAGCTGCAGCCAACGAATGGGTGGGCAAGAAAACTGGGCGTACAACTCACGAGCTCCTCAGAAACAGTTCTCTCATGGGTGGATCGAGAAGTTGGTGAAAGAGAAGAGGCAGAGAAAACTAAAATAAAGATCAATAATTACACAGTCTATTGATTTCTTTATCATATCAACTTCTCCATGTCAAAACTTTATCTAGATATATTTTGTATAAAATAACAAATATGAAATATGTCTTGATTTCTTGAAATTGATTCTCCCTAGAAGAAACCAAACAAGTAAGAGTGCTATAATCGAGACGGCTCGATTAAGAGATACCCTGAACCCTGTAAGAGCTGTTACTAGAGTATAATTAGATGGTACATATGTGTGTATTTGCCAAAGTACAAGTCTCTAGTATTTGATATACGACTTCTGGAGAAATTTGCAAATTTTGCGGAAATGGGGGCCGGTATCCAAAATCGAAAAATGCCAAAATGTGCGCATTCATTACAGTAACATACACCGCAAATCTGAAGTTTCTAGCTTTTACGGTTACAGAGTTACGTTTCGAAAACAAAGTCGAATTATCGATTTTTATCGATAATAAGAAAATGGGATGACTTTTCGATAATTTATGATAAACTTGTTCAGCGTATGGTATACACGAGTATTCATGTTAAATTTCAAGTCTCTAGCTTTTGTAGTTTAGGAAATCGGTGCGTTCATACGGACGGACGGATGGACAGACGGACAGGGCTTAAACAATTTCTCTTGTCGTCCTGATCAAGAATATATATACTTTACGGGGTCTGGCACGCCTCCTTCTGCCTGTTACATACATTTTCACAAAACCATTATACCCTGAATTCCCATTTTCAATGGGTTCAGGGTATAAAAATAAAGAATTTGTTCTATATAAGAAATAATTTTTTTTCCTTACTTCATTGAAAGATGATCATTTCAATTTAGTTACATAGTTCCATAGATAATATAATATATTCTAAACATAATAGCTCAACTGTTTAGCTGCCCCTCGCTAATCCACATGACCAATATCATTGGGGCTATGAACTCATTTATCACTTTGTCGTTGCTTTTATCGAACCGCCGCATCTTTGACAACAAGCAGATACTTTTGTATCTTTAAGATACATGAGAGAGAGATGCGTGTCGATGTCAGTAGGGAGCGGGTGGCACTTAAATAAGCATCAGATAATTCAATCAGTCAATTCGGCACAATCAGCAAATGAATATGTCTCTCAGTTAACATTTTTCGTGTGTGAGAACTTGACCGTGACACGGCGCCCACGATAGAGCCACAGGTAGAGCGCAAAGCAGGTGGAATGTATCTACTCATCTATCAGATACTATATAATATCTGCCTCATCACTACACAAATTGCACAATTGCACCTATGCTGCAATTGACAAGTCACAGTTCAATGTGAATATTTTATTCATTTAGTTGTTGACAACAACTGAGAACTAGATTCATGAATGCTATACAAACAGTTGTTGTTGCAATCATCAATCAAACAAGTACAGTCGACGATCGCAAATTGGCACAGTTGATGTAGAGAGAGAGAGAGAGAGAGAGAGAGCTTTAAAAAAGAAGAGAAGAAAATTGAAATTGATACTAAATATTCGTGATAAGCTCATAACTCTTTATTTTTAGTCCTCCTTCTTAAATATCTCATTACATTATTTTCATATAGAAAAAATAAATATTTTTCGGTTGACTCCTTCTATATAGTCAACTATTTTCTCATGTAATATATTCGTCAGATTTCTTCATAGATTTTTTCTATATAAACTTCTCCATAGATTTTTTCTATATATCTTCTTGCAGTTTATTTCTGTTCTATATAGATGTTTCTTTATAGATTATATATAGGAAACCATTTTTTCATCTCATATTTTCATCATATAGAAGTTTCCTTATAGACGATAAATTACTTTCCTTTGATATCTTTTCCGTATAGAAATTTCTTTATAGACTCTTTTTATACAGTCAACCAATTGCTCATTATATTAATATTTATCTCTATAGAAAGTTCTATATGCATCTTTTTCATCTTTGCATCTATTCAGGTTTATTTCTCATCATCTCTTATCATTAAAAAACTGTTTCTTTTTCTCAACAAATATCCTTTATATTATTTCTATTTATCTTTTGATTCATCTTTGTTTTCTTTCTTTCCCCTGCACATCATTTCTACAAACTCGAGTTTATTTCACAATATGGTTGACGTGGGAATCAAAGTCGGATCTTTTTGTTTTGCACTTTAGTGGGCGTATTGCAATATCTTAGCCGACTACAGCTAGTTTTGAAATATCCCCAATCTCTCTCGATTCGTTTCGACAATTTTTCGTTTACAATTCGCTTGTCATCAGCCGGCATGCGTTGTTGCTTTGTTGACCAAGATGCAGATAGATATATATATATATATATATTTGTATATATGTTATGTGTACAATAAATATTTGTGCACTCTGTGGCATGTTTAACAATGTGTGCGCTCGCACTCTTTCTCACAGTTGATTTTGCTGCTGCGTCATTGTTAATAATAATAATAATAATAATAAACGGAATGATGATGCTGCGACAAGGTAAAGGTCAAATTGAACTCATCAGCTCGGTAAATTTGTGAGCACTCGTTAATTGACTTCTGCACCGAAAAGGTCTTAGACACTGATTGAAACTGATTAGTGCCAAAAGACAGACTATCAATTACTTAGTGCAAATGCACTGCAAATGTGACATCTGTGACAATTGTCAACTGAGTGCTTCAAAATCTGGGTATTCTCTGTGTAGTTCTCATTAAAAAACCATCAGCATAGGGCACGTTTAGAACTCTCTAATTTATAACTATGCTACACACAAGGGATTTGCCAAAGGATACAATAACAACATTGTGCATGCCCTGGGTTGTTCGAGTTTAACATGCGCACCCACAAATGATTGTGCTAGTGCTTAAAAGAAGAAACAAAGGGATGATCGACAGGGTGATACCCGGTAAGGCGATTGAAATGATGCAAGGGAGTTTAGCTTGAACTTAAATCATTTTTATAGTAATTTATATTTTTATATTTATATTTATTTGAATAGGAATGAAACGATACTAAAGAGTCTAGAATAAAATTGTATTTCTTTTTTTAGTAATTAAGAAACAATATTAAATATTTTTAAATATATAATACAGCAAGTTTTAGATTTTTATATATTGCATAAAAAAGTTTTGAATATTCTAATATTCTTATCAATTTCTCAATGTATGATAATTCAAGACTAATTCGCAAGTTTTATTGGTAAATAGTACTCTATGTAGCTTATGGCATGTTCTATGCCCAACACTCATTTTACGACTCTACAGGGTATTTCAAACATGGAGCTGCGGTCAATCAAGTTAGAGTCAGTCGGTCATTTAGTTCTTATGGTCACTTTTCTCGGCAAAGTTTCCCTGTCCGTTGACCGCAGTAAGTTCTGCTCCCTAAGCTTTTTCACTTTACGGACTTTGTAATTCCGTGAAGGTTTATTTTGGGTGCGGTCACATGTGCGTGGCGAAGCCAACCAACCCAAAGCGTGCAAAAAACAAACGCTGCAAGAGATTTTTGGGGTGCAATTCAGGCATACATATATTATGAAGGGGTGTGTACACTCAACGCCCAATCCCTTGGTTTTTTTTTCGCCTGTGGCAATAACTGGGTTAATGGGTTTCGGTTATGATTGGTCTGGCAATGTTTATCCAACTGATTGGGGCATATTCAGCTAATGGATATAATGGACGTAATTGACTCGCTACAGATTTGTTTGTTGCCCATCGCAAAAGTTGTCAGGTTAAAGCAGGGACTTGATTGAAAGCCGTGGGGAAGATAGGGGAAGTATGAGAGCTTAAATGGGGTTAAATTCTTTTTGAATAATACAATGTTTTCAGTGCTAAGTGGTGATTGAACTAACGTTTGGTTAATTAGAGAATTGCAACTTTAAAAGTAGATTTAAGCTCGAAAGCAGAATAAAGCAAAAGGCAAATAATTGAAACACAAAAGTAAAATTCCATATACTTTTAATATTTGTTACATTTTTATATTAAATATGGACAATTATGCTTTTTTCCATCTACAATTTTTTTTTTTAATTCTTCAGTGTATTATTGGTTGATTAGATTAGATAGATAGGTTATAAAGAAATTATGTTTTTTACTATATTAAATACTTAAACAATTGGAAATCTAAATATCTATGTCAAATGCAACTAGAAAGAGAGAGGAAGAAAGACCCTGGAACCTCTAAGCTGGTTATATTCGAAACATTAAAATCTTTTTTATTCCCCTATATAATTCGCAAAAATTTCTACTGAAAGAAAAACCACTTCGAATCGTCTTTCGTGTTTGTGTGCACAAATCTTTTCATTTAATTCTAATCTATTTTCAATCAGCTTGTATTTTTACGTGCTGTTTTATTGTTTTCTTCTCAATTGTTGCTTAAGATTAGTTGCCAAAGCAAAAAGGCACGCAGCTCAATTGAAACAAAAAAAAAGAAAAGACAACAACATAGTCTTGGTTCTCAGAATCGATCTGAGAGCTATATATAAAATTAGTCAGCAGTCGAAAAAATGTCGCAAATGGCAAACCCACAAAAGATATCGACGTAGGCGTCTAGCAGATGCTGGCGCATGTTTGTCTTTTTATTCTATTTGTTATTATAATCATTTTGTTTTCATTTATTTTTGCTGATTATGCTCGCTGTTCCCGAGGTAAGGCGAGTATATAGGTTTTGTGCAAATTTAACATTGGAATACGCATTAAAACTGTTACTCGATTGGTCTAATCATCATTTGAACAAATTCAAGGGCTACCCATATCCATGTGGGCGGGTCTCCATTTAGATTGCTACGAATTAAAATTGAACATTTTACTCTTCACTAATTAGGCTAAATTTAATTTAGTTACCTGAGACCACAATTGTTAAACCACCAGCCAGAATGAAAAAATCCTGCGCAATTCACTTCCCGCCAGCTATCGTGATCTTCTTCAGGTGTCGAGAATTTCATATTCAGATTTTTAGCCAGTGAATCGCCAGCGTCTCCAGAATATTTTCCCAACGCTCTTAATTTGAAGTTTTCCTCCACTCCGCCAATGAGGAAGTAACTATATCTCGCATATACTACACCATTGGTAAGCGGCTTCATATAAATATACAATTTGTGTTTTCGAGACTTCGTCAATAAATGAAGCTTGTCGAGGCCGAGGAAAAACTCTCCGTTCAATTTGCCAAAGCCAGCACGATAATCTTGCATTGTTCGATTGAAGTTCTCAGAGCCTTCTTGACGACGTTGAATTACGGTCCAACCAGAGTCAACAAGGCTCGAATCACAAGACACATTAAAGGGACTCGATCCCTCGAGTTTTATTTCGAATATACCCGTCTCTTTGCCAATGCAGCTGGAGGGCGGATGTTTCTTGATTTCTTTCTCCTTTTCAGTTAGACTATTCTCCAGTTGCCTAATTTTATCTTCCTTTGCTACTTCCTGAGATTTCAGATTCGTTATTTCTGAATCTCTATTCCTTAATTCCGTCTTCAACTGATGCTCAATATTTTTATATTTCTGGATTTCTTTTAGCTTTTCAGTTAATCCATTCTCCAGTTGCCCAATTTGATCTACCTTTGCTACTTCTCGAGATTTTAGATTAGTTATTTCCAAATCTTTGTTTCTTATCTCCGTCTTCAGCTGATTTTCATTGTCATTAATTGTCTTTTGCTTTTCGGTTAATCTATTCTCCAGTTCTCTAATTTTAGCTGTCAGACTTAATATTTCAGAATTTTTATTCCCCAATTCTGAGTTAAACCTATTTTCATTATTTTTATTTATCTGGATTTCATTTTCCCTTTCGGTTAATCTATTTTCCAGTACCCTAATATTACCTGTCTGATTTAATATTTCCGCCTTCAACTGATGTTCAATGTTTTTATATTTCTGGATTTCTTTCTCCTTTTCAGATAGACTATTCTCCAGTTGCCCAATTTGATCTACCTTTGCTACTTCTTGAGATTTCAGATTCGTTATTTCCAAATCTTTGTTTCTTATCTCCGTCTTCAGCTGAATTTCATTGTCATTAATTGTCTTTTGCTTTTCGGTTAATCTATTCTCCAGTTCTCTAATTTTAGCTGTCAGACTTAATATTTCAGAATTTTTATTCCCCAATTCTGAGTTAAACCTATTTTCATTATTTTTATTTATCTGGATTTCATTTTCCCTTTCGGTTAATCTTTTCTCCAAGTCTCTTATTTTAACTGTCTGATTCAATATTTCAGAGTCTCTATTCCTTAGTTCTGTCTTCAACTGACTATCATTATTACTATTGGAAGTTATTAAACCTTTAATCTGATCAATGAGAGCCTTGTTGGAGGCCAGTAAATCCTCTTTAGTCAAGTAATATTTCTCATTTAGTGAACACGTTTGGAGTTGATTCTCTTGTAACTTGATAGTCGCTTCGAGACTCAATATTCTGTTGTTTAATTCCGTGAACTGATCCTCTTTTGATCGCACAGAGGAAGCGTATCGCAACAGAGGCTTTACGATTTCATAGCAATGGCCACCGCATTGCTCATTCAGTTTCTTGGACGCAACGCATTGCTGAAATATATAGATTTAATTCATAGATTAGAAGCACACACAGAGCCTACACTCATTAGGTAAACATACCGAATTGTCTATGTTCTCACTCATTATCCCAGACAGGGATATTAGGAGTATTAACAGTAGAGCACGAATTAAACGCATTTGATATGTTAAGGTTATATTTCTTGAACCGCACTCAATCGAAAGAAATTGAAGACTGAAATCTCTTGAAGCGCGAGCTGCATAATTAACAGTCGTAATCTCAAATTTGGCAATGTCTTACCTGGCTCAGGTGAAGGTTGAGATTTAGTATACTCACCGATAATGAATTCTTCCGTTATCAGCTAACAAATATATAGACTTGACTTTGCTATGGCCCTGTCTATGATCTGTTTGTTTATATATAATATATTTAATACATTTATTTCAAGAAAAATAAAAATTGAAATTAAAATTAAAATTTAATCTAAAATTAAAAATAAAACAAAATTATTAAAAAACAAGTAAGAAAACTCTAGTCGGGCGTAACCGACTAGGGTATACCCTGAGCCTCGTCGAACCTGTGTTTTCCAATACACTTATATTTAGCGTAAAATTATACAAAAATTTCAAGTTTAAAGCCTTTTTTTTTCAAAAAACTGACATTGGCGAGGCTTGAACCTACGTTAACTAAGCAACGCGCATCACCTCTACCAACAACGCCACTCCACTGTCTTAGAAAGCGATGGCAAATGTAAACTAAAGCAGCAGCTGATAATTCAACAAAATTCAATTTCGTAATTTGCGATTCTTCGAATCGACTAGAATGCGAGCGTTTGTATGTGTGTGTGCAAGTGCGTTCGCTTGGCGCTGCTGCAGCGTGTTTTTGCAAAGTAACCAAACTTTTTGTTTAATAACTTTTTTGCTATTTAACGGATTTCAATGAAATTTTCGGCATATGATCAACATATTCTATGGGCATATTTATCAGTTTAGTAAAAGTGCTAACTCATTCGCACTTTGGCTATATTTGAGACTGAATTTCAATTGGGGGAAATTTGGGGCCGGTATCCAAAATATAACAAAATTCGAAATTGCATAAAATACATATAAAGCTTAATATAAAATTTGGTTGGTGTAGCTTAAAAGATGGGCGAGATAGAATTTTATAACTGAATTTCGATAATGTTTTTATTCGATAACAAAAAAACGAATATATATATCGATTATCGAAAATAAACTTGATATGCGCGCTGTATATAGGAATCTACAAAAAAAAATTCAAGTCTCTAGCTCTTCTGAGAGCTGAGATCGACGCGTTCATACATACGGACAGACGGACGGACGGACAGACGGACAGACGGACGGACGGACAGACAGACAGACGGACAGGGCCCAATCGATTTCTCTTGTCGTCCTGATCAAGAATATATATACTTTATGGGGTCTGCCACGCCTCCTTCTGCCTGTTACATACATCCAACAAAAACATTATACCCTGATTTCCCATTTTCAATGGGCTCAGGGTATAAAAAAATAGAAAATTGAAATACCCTCGTGGACCCTACTTTTTTTATAGTACCATTCCCAGACCCTTCTGCCTCCCATAAAAAATTTGATCAAAATGAAAGCTGACATTATAAAAAAAAAAATAGAAAATTGAAATACCCTCGTGATAGGTAGAACCCTACTTTTTGGACAGCACCATACCCAGACCCTTCTGCCTCCCATAAAAATTGCGATCAAAATGAAAATTGAATTTTGCTATTTATTTATATACACGCATTGATGTTGCACCTAGATTTCGTTCTGAAGATGGTTCACTTTAGCAGCAGGGACCACAGCCTCCACAGCATCGGCCGCAAGGGCCACAGCAGGAGTAGCAAGGTCCACAGCAGGAGTAGCAGGGTCCACAGCAGGAGTAGCAGGGTCCACAGCATCCACCGCAGGGTCCGCAGCACATTTTGATGTGTTCTATAGAATGGGAGATACAATGAATTTTCGATTTCAAGGCTCGTCTTGTAGGTACTCACTTTTAGTAGAACTACTTCACGGAAACAGGTATTAGTTGGTTCACAAATTACAACTGCTTCTGGCTATCAAAAGATCTCCCAGCTTCGACTTCAAACTTTCGTAAGCCTTTGCAGTTGTAATTTATATTTTTAGTTACGAAAGACTATAACCTGTGGGTGAAATTTGTTACATATATTATATATTAAATTAAATTTGTTGAAATTTCGTTTCACTTACATTTCGCAGAACTTTACAATTATGTACAAAACAAATAAGCTTAGTTGTTTACTGGACTAGTTCTAAAAACGGAATGTGGATTTCTGGGACTGTTGGCTAGGGTCTCAACTTTCAGTGCCTGCTTTGGTTGTTGATTTTCGAAAGTAGAAAGTAGAAATGCCGATTTAGAAAACAAAGTGTTTGCCTGCTTAGTTGAATTTGCTCAACTGGCAGATACTCTGTAAAATGATAATTTGCAAAAGATATTAAATAAATTAAACTAGTTGTATTTTAAAAACTCGCAAAATAATTTAGTTTTACACAAAAACATTAAAAATTATTAAAATTAATTTTTCACTAAGCGAAATTAAAATTTAATAACTGTAAAAAATTAATTAATTACAATGATTTCGATTTTAAATGAAATTACAAATTAAATTAATTAAATAAATTATATCAAGATTATAGTTTAAAATACTTAAAATATAAAAATACATAATATATAATTAATATTGCTTTGCATTTCATTTAATAAAAAAATAGTACCAAACTCGAAAACGACTATAAAATAATATTAAATTAAAATCAATTTTCTATTCCGCACAGAAAAATAAAAAATACTTTCATTTAACTATTAAAAAACAATTTATTATGACATTGGGGTTTCTCCAAAATTGGAAATACAGAATTTGAAATGAATGTATATCGCTTCCAGCATCTCTAATCTTATGTAGTGCCTAGATTTCCTTCTGAAGATAGTTCCGTTTTAGCAGCAGGGTCCACAGGGTCCCCCACAGCAGCTGGGATAGCAACAGGACGCAGCCGAACAACAGCCGCCGCCACAGCAGCCATTGCAGCCGCAGCAGCCACTGCAGCAGCCATTGCAGGGTGAGGTACAAGAATAGCTGCACGAATAGCAAGGACAGCACATCCTGATTGTAGTAGATTGAATGAATAATACTGGACTAATCTGTTACTCTGTTAACTCTTAACTCAGCTGAACTATTTCACGGAAAGAGGCAGTTAGTGGGGGATGATGGCTTATCAACCGTTTTATAACATTTAGTGAACTATTATGTGATCTTATTCAAAGCAGTCGCTGCAAAATAAGGAAATGGAGGTAGTTTGAATTAAATTTAGTTTGAATTTGTATATATATATAGTTTTGTATACTTACATTCCCAAAAAATTAGAGATGTTCAGTGGAAAAGCCTTAAAATGGGAATGAACTTAACTGGGAAGTCAAGCAATCCTTGTGGAGCTTTAAATATCTGAGGTTACTTTGTTATTTGCCAAGCTTTTTTAATATCGATAAATATCGATAAATTCTGATTTTGTTTTAAAGAAAAGTTTGATATGCCGATCAGGACTGTGCGAGGGTAGTTTAAGTCAAGTTTTGACTTTAGTTATATTGATTGTATTGATTTCTTGATTTTAGACTTATCCCCATTTATTTACACATATTACAATTTACAAAGGATTTGTTGTTAGTCTCTTATAAAAAAAATCCATTAGACCTAATACCCTAGTATTTCGCTTTGAAGTTGGTTCATCTGCCCCTCATTCACAAACAGCATAGACCACAGCCACAATACAAGGACGACAGCAAACATCGCATAGACCACAACAAGAATAGCAGAGTCCACAACAAGATTAGCACGGTCCACAGCAGGAGTAGCCAGGTCCACAACACATTTTGATAAGGTCTACAGCAAGGATAAATGACATAGTTTCACTTACTTTCAGTAGAACTTCTTCACAGAAATGGGTAAGAGGACGACGAGATAGGACCGCAGATTGCATTAAATCAATTCAGTCCTAAATATTTAATTAATAAGATAACGTCCAACCTGTGTGTTCGAAAAGAAATTTTTTTAAAATATATTATTGGTTAAATTCATAGCTTTGATAATCTTACATTTCCCAAAATTTTTACACATATTCACACAAATAAAATCGAAAGCTGTTGACTGGACAAGTCTTATAAACGAAATGAAGTTTGTGAGTTGCGCCTGGCTACTAGGCAAAGCCTCGTTGACGTTTAATTGTCAGAGATTACTGAGATTCAAGTTGTTGAAGATTGTGTTACTCGGCGTTGCTCGTCTAAAGCTTAAGCGTCATTTAATCAGATGTTAAATATATGAAATTCATTTATTCACACATTCATATATTTATATATTTTTTATATTTTTATATTTATATATTTATATATTTATATATTTACATATTTACATATTTACATATTTATATATTTATATATTTATATATTTATATATTTATATATTTATATATTTATATATTTATATATTTATATATTTATATATTTATATATTCATATATTTATATATTTATATATTTATATATTTATATATTCATATATTCATATATTCACATATTCACATATTCATATATTCATATATTCATATTTTCATATATTCACATATTCATATATTCATATATTAAAATATTTAGATTTTAGGACGTCAGATCGAAAAATATATCGTAATATACAAAGATATTCATGAACTACAACTCCTGATGGGTTTATTCATTAAAAAATCGGGATTTCTGCAGTTATTCAAATTTTTAAGACTTTGTAAATAAATAAAGTAAATAAATAATTACATGAGGATAGTACGGAAATTTACGTGGGGTCTGTTGCTGCTTTCTTGTCCTAATCGCAAGTTGGTACCTCTATTTCCTTCTGAAGATGGTTATTGTTTAACAGCAAGGACCGCAGCCACCACAGCATCCGCCACACGGTCCACAGCAGCCACCACATGGGCCACAGCATGAGTAGCATGGCCCACAGCAGCCACCGCAAGGACCACAGCAGCCACCGCAGGGTCCGCAGCAACCACCACATGGTCCACAGCAGCCACCGCAGGGTCCGCAGCACATATTGATAGGTTCTTAGGGGTATTAGATAAAATTGAGTACAAAAACTAAGCTTTAATGCGAAGGGAGCACTCACTTCTAGTTAAATTTCTTCACAGAAATAGTCGCAGTTACGACCGCTGATTGGCTTCCAGAAATCTGTAAAGACGAATTCCAAGCCTCCAGAACACCAATCAGTCGATGTAATATTTTTTTTACATGAAAGAATTCAACCTGAGAATTAAGTAATAAACAATAGTTTTCATTGAATTAGTTTAAGATATTCACCATATACTTACATTCCCCAAAAATTTACAAATATTTACACAAAAAAATATAAAATTTTAAGTTGTTCAATGGACAAGCCTCAAAAACTGAATGACGCCTATTTGTTTCGATTCTGAATACCAGGCAAAAATGCGTGAGGATTCAATGTCAGAGCCTACTTTGATGTGGGGAAAGCGGAAAAGTTTGCTGTATCTTATAAAATTGTGAACAAATAATAGGGATAACTATATATCAGCATCTGAGCTATCGGTAATCAGTTGTTTCAATAGATATCTTGAGTTTGAGTTTGAGTGATTTCCTATATATCTGAATCTAACCTCGAGATGGGCATTGATATGAAACTGGTACTGAACAGAATCCAGAAAAGTTCATTTAGCTGAATTGGGAATTTATTTAAAATCTAGAAGTTAGTTTATGCTAACATGACCAGGGAAGACCGTTTGCATTGTAAACGCTTTTGCCGAAATAACATCTCATATATATTCAATCGAATTATGCAAAAAGAATCCTTAATCCTTCATAAACGTAACATGTTTTCACAGATTCGAATCAAGCGGTTACACTTTGGAATTAACGCAGAACCATATGATTTTTCATTGAGAAGCCTTTATTCATTTTCTATTTCTTCCGTAACATCTATCAAGGAATCCTTTTTATCACTTTCTGAACAATCCCTACTTGTAGCCGTATAAACCCTCTTCCCCCCTACCAAATTTATATTAGGTATTTGTGTCTGACCCGTGTTATTTATTTTATATGTACGAAAACAAAAATTTACAAAGGGTTTGTTGGAACATTCTCATAATTGCTTCTAGACTGGTAGTTTTCGTAGGTCCGGTTTGATTCTTGTTAGCAGCAGGGTCCACAGCCTCCACAGCAGCCGCCACAACAGGAGTAGCAGGGTCCACAGCAGGAGTAGCAGGGTCCACAGCAGCCCCCGCAAGGTCCGCAGCAGCCACCGCAAGGTCCACAGCAACCACCGCAGGGTCCGCAGCAACCACCGCAAGGTCCGCAACACATCTTGATAGAGACTGCAAGATAGTTCTATAAAATATCGGATTCTAACCGAGGTTTTTAATTAGTTATACTCACTATTAGAGCCTGACCGAAATAGGTAATCGGCTTGCGAGTAAACTTCTTAGCTGCAATCTTTCGCCTCTGCAGTCCTTGAATATTTTATTTTTTGAATTACAAGAAAAGTGCCAACTTGCAATTTTAATAGAAATATCGCCAATGCAGCTGGAGGGCAGATGTTTCTTGATTTCTTTCTCCTTTTCAGTTAGACTATTCTCCAGTTGCCTAATTTTATCTTTCTTTGCTACTTCCTGAGATTTCAGATTCGTTATTTCGGAATCTCTATTCCCTAATTCCGTCTTTAACTGGTTTTCAATATTTTTATATTTCTGGATTTCTTTTAGCTTTTCAGTTAATCTATTCTCTAGTTGCCCAATTTGATCTACCTTTGCTACTTCTTGAGATTTTAGATTAGTTATTTCCAAATCTTTGTTTCTTATCTCCGTCTTCAGCTGATTTTCATTGTCATTAATTGTCTTTTGCTTTTCGGTTAATCTATTCTCCAGTTCTCTAATTTTAGCTGTCAGACTTAATATTTCTGAATTTTTATTCCCCAATTCTGAGTTAAACCTATTTTCATTATTTTTATTTATCTGGATTTCATTTTCCCTTTCGGTTAATCTATTTTCCAGTACCCTAATATTACCTGTCTGATTTAATATTTCCGCCTTCAACTGATGTTCAATGTTTTTATATTTCTGGATTTCTTTCTCCTTTTCAGATAGACTATTCTCCAGTTGCCCAATTTGATCTACCTTTGCTACTTCTTGAGATTTCAGATTCGTTATTTCCAAATCTTTGTTTCTTATCTCCGTCTTCAGCTGAATTTCATTGTCATTAATTGTCTTTTGCTTTTCGGTTAATCTATTCTCCAGTTCTCTAATTTTAGCTGTCAGACTTAATATTTCAGAATTTTTATTCCCCAATTCTGAGTTAAACCTATTTTCATTATTTTTATTTATCTGGATTTCATTTTCCCTTTCGGTTAATCTTTTCTCCAAGTCTTTAATTTTAACTGTCTGATTCAATATTTCAGAGTCTCTATTCCTTAATTCTGATTTCAACTGACTATCATTATTACAATTGGAAGTTATTAAACCTTTAATCTGATCAATGAGAGCTTTGTTGGAGGCCAGTAAATCCTCTTTAGTCAAGTAATATTTCTCATTTAGTGAACACGTTTTGAGTTGATTCTCTTGCAACTTGATAGTCGCTTCGAGACTCAATATTCTGTTGTTTAATTCCGTGAACTGATCCTCTTTTGATCGCACAGAGGAAGCGTATCGCAACAGAGGCTTTACGATTTCATAGCAATGGCCACCGCATTGCTCATTCAATTTCTTGGACGCAACGCATTGCTGAAATATATAGATTCAATTCACAATTATAAATTTTGAAGCAAACACACTTCTTATTTATTAAGTAAACACACCGAATTGTCTATGCTCGTACTCATTATCCCAGGCAGGGATATAAGGAAGATTAGCATTAGCTTTCGAAATAACATTTGAAATGTTAAGATTGTATTTCGTAAACCTCACTCGATTCAAATAAATTTCAAACTAAATTCTGTAGCTGAGCGTGCTGCATACTAAAGCCTCAAAATCTTTAATTTGGCTTATCAGGCTCAGGTGAAGGTTGAGGTTTAGTTGACTCTCTTATCAGTTGCCCAATTTTTATTTGATTTGTAAGAATATACATTAAAATACATCATTTTTGTTTTCTAAGTGTCTTTCTTTAATAGCAGCTATAATTATCTTTAGACTATGAACGTGTATTGTGCAGTCGGTAGCACCCGATTGCAGCGTTCTCACTTTTTATTTTCGTTGCCGGCAAACGTAAAGCTGACAGTAATTGTGACGCTGATGATAATGCGTCATCAATTTGCCAAAGTCGACAAGAAAGCATTTTCATAATAACTTAAGAAAGCACGCGAAATACAACCGAAACCAAATATAACCTATCATGAGGTAATCCTAGCACGTCTATCTCTCCTTCTCTCTCTCTCTCTCTCTCTCTCTCTCTCTGTCTCTCGCTCTCAGTCTTATCTCTATGTATGGTGTCTTGCGTGTTGGCCCTTTTAATTACTTAAGTGCTGCAGCTTAATTTATGCGATAAATTTTACTCACCTTATTGCGTTTTGATTGACGACTGTTCTAGAGTTACGATTAGGCGCCTAGAAAACGTCTTTCTAATGACAAGCAAGCAAAATTGATGACAATTATAATTGGATGGATGAGGGTAGGGATGAATGACCTGCAGATGCTCGGTAAATATCAAGGCATAAATGGAATTCTCATAGAATATGTGAAAGAGGAAGATGTGATGAAACGGTTTTGGATAGAATTCTGGGATAGATGGGAAGTGTATAAAGTTTGAGTAGATCTGAAGTATTTTTAATGGTGTTTTTATTGTTGCAAATTGAAACTCTCAGCGATGATGATACTGATGACTGTAATATCAATGGCCATGACAATGAAAACAAGTAAGAGTGCTCTAGTCGAGACGGCTCGACTAAGAGATACCTTGAACCCTGTGGGAGCTGTTACTAAAATCATTTTACATGGCATATAAAGCATGCACACGTAAATACACCGTTATGCGTAGGCATAGGGGTGGGAATGTTACATATTTCTGGTACCTGCTGACCCTTTTAGAAATCTGAAGTTGGTAGTTAAAAAAGGGCATAATTAGAATTTCCTAACGCTTAAGTAAGTGCTTAACGGCTGCGTATTTTAGCCTCTAGTTGTGTGCACATATATATCAATTTTCACGAAACACGTTGTAACTTCATCAAATTGGTGATACAATTAAAAGTTTCGATGGGGGCTGATAAAAAATTCTATTGACTACACATCGGGAGCTGATATGAAACTCATTTTATGCTTCTTTTATATATATATATATATATATATTACTTATAATGCATGCGCTCATCTATGCACAGTTATACGTAGGAACGCGCTCTGCTTACTGCGCAGTTTACGCAGTTGCTGCGCTTGGGCTGCAATATGAGCATTACTTTGGGAAATTGATTGTTGTCTGCTTAGACTTTTTTATTGAGATAAACCATATGTTTGTATTTGCCAAAGCACAAGTCTCTAGTGTTTGATATACGACTTTTGGAGAAGTTTGCCAATTTTGGGGAAATGGGGGCCGGTATCCAAAATCGAAAAATGCCAAAATGTGCGCATTCATTACAGTAACATACACCGCAAATCTGAAGTTTCTAGCTTTTACGGTTACAGAGTTACGTTTCGAAAACAAAGTCGAATTATCGATTTTTATCGATAATAAGAAAATGGGATGACTTTTCGATAATTTATGATAAACTTGTTCAGCGTATGGTATACACGAGTATTCATGTTAAATTTCAAGTCTCTAGCTTTTGTAGTTTAGGAAATCGGTGCGTTCATACGGACGGACGGACGGACGGACAGACGGACAGGGCTCAAACAATTTCTCTTGTCGTCCTGATCAAGAATATATATACTTTATGGGGTCTGCCACGCCTCCTTCTGCCTGTTACATACATTTTCACAAAACCATTATACCCTGAATTCCCATTTTCAATGGGCTCAGGGTATAATAATGAGAATGTCAATGATATAGCATGAACTATGACAATGATATGGTAAGAACCATGACAATGCAAATAACAATGACAATGACAATGACAATGACAATGACAATGACAATGACAATGACAATGACAATTACAATTACAATGACAATGACAATGACAATGGCAATGACAATGACAATGACAATGACAATGACAATGACAATGACAATGACAATGACAGGGACAATGACAATGACAATGACAATGACAATGACAATGACAATGACACGGACAATAATAATGACAATTATTATTGCGGCTTATCGACTAAAATAATCATCTCTTAGACTGTCTTCCTTTTCGACGCAGGCACAGCCTCTTTGCCTCGATGTTGCACATTTGCACATCTCTGCCAGATCGATCCTTTCTACTCACCATCTTTCACAGTTGAAGGTGTGATCTGCTTTGTTCATTGGGAAACGAAATAAAGACATTAGCAATAATAAAGTAAATAGAAACGTTCCAATAAAAATGATTAAATAGGTACACTTCAGCCCATAATCCGAAATGGATTTAATTGCCAACGAAAGCCATTTAAGTTGATATTTTTATTACGATATCTATTTGTCTAAGTTTTGCAGTTGGTACCGCGTACCGTGTTTCGCTAAATAAAAATGTATTTTTAACTTCAAAAAGGACAAATTATTCGACCGATTTCAATTGTCTGACACAAAACGAAAACAATACGAATACGTAGTTACAGATTTTTCTGTTCGTTTCTTTTCTTACAGCTTTTTTCTATCTATTTGAATTTACACACACATTTCCACCCAATTAGCTTGTAAGTTGCACAGACAAAAATAAGGAAAACATTGATACTCACTCTAAGCTTTGCTCTGGTTATTGTTGCAGGTGGACACGAGGTACGACTTCAAGGCCGAAGACATGCACCAACTCTAAACATGGCTGTCAAGTAGCACAACACAACAATTGAGAGGAAAACCCAACTAGAGATAGTCAAAACTAATATACATAAGTATAAACATACAGAGACGACACCAGTAGCAGAGCCAACTACAGCAGATTACGTGAAGCTCATATTTTTACACAACAACGGAGCAGCTAGAGCCCAAGTTATACAGCTAGAGACACGAATTTGAGGCGGTGCCTGGCGACCGCCTGAACGCAGATTGAATTTTGGAATTTTTTCTTGGGACTACGTGGCAGCGCCGCAACGCAACGGCTTGTAGGCAAGGCAATTGATGACACTACTTGGGCCTAGCGCCCCTGGCATGGCCTTTATGATGAAAAAGAAAAAGTACAAGTTCAATGTGGAGGTCCAGCTGCAAGACCTGGTCGAGGTGGCCCTGGTCAATGAGGTGCTCTTTGCCAAGATACGTCTACTGGACGGTGGCTCCTTTCAGGAGTACAGCAGTCGGTGAGTTATTCTTTTCATACTTTATGTGTATATTTTTATTTATAATAGTAAATTTAGAGATTATACTATATAGTGTTTTTGCTGTTTATCGAAATATTTTAGTTACATTTAGTTCAGAAAACTATCGATAAACAAAAAATGTCTAGTAGGTAAATTGAATAGCTTAGAGTTGTATTTCAAATCAGTCTAGATTATGTTTATTTTATAAACATATTTATGAATAGTAAATGTCTTTTGCATACGATATATGACTCTATTCATAAATCGATATATATCGATAACTTCAACTGCATTTTAAAGTAGTTAATTATTTATTAAAAACATCGATATTAAATCTTCCATTGTCAGACCTATTTTTAATATTTTAGAACTTGTAGTTCAATTAATAGAGAAAAATGAAAGCTTAAAAAATGATTTATACAATTATCAGCTAATTTTTGCCAAGTTATCGATTTGATAAATTGAATTATTTTTTTTAGAAATATCAATATTTAATCTATATATATGTAATAATTTGTATATACAGCGAGGAGGTGCGCAATCATCGCGTTGAGTGGAATCGCAGCTTTGAGTTTCCCTGCAAGATGAGCGCCAATGCCTCGACTGGCGTCCTAGATCCCTGCCATCTGCGCATCTCCATACGCAAGGAGATGAAGGGCGGTCGCAGCTACTACAAGCTCGGCTTTATCGATCTAAATCTGGCGGAATTCGCCGGCGCCGGCCTGACCTCGCGCCGTTTCCTGCTCGAGGGCTACGATGCGCGCCATCGACTGGACAACTCAATGCTGAGAGTGAGCATTAAAATGCATATGCTAAGCGGTGATATACTCTTCAAGGCGTAAGTGAATCGATTTGACTTATACTCTCTATACTAATGTAACCTCTGTCTGTCGTCGATAGGCCCACGCCCAGTTTGAAGAACAAGCCCAGCAAACCGTCTGCCGATGATCTGGCCAATGATGTAGCATGCGGCGGCGGTCTACAGACGCCGACTGCTACAGCATTGGCCAGCATTGGCAGCGGCAGTGGCGGCACAGCCATACCACTGGGCGGCAGTGGCGCCACCTTGGGCGGCATGGCCAGCACAATGAGTGCGCCGGGCACACGGCCCGTCTCCACCGCCCGAGATGAGGGTGAGTGCAAGCTAAATATCTCTTGAACTCAAAAATAATTTCTCCATATTGCAGCAGTAGATCTCGATGCTCAGATCATGATAGCGGCAATTGTCACCGACTCCGGCCTGTCCGAGTCCTCGGAATCGGCCGTCACGCTGACCACAGACAATCTGCAACAGCATGTGATTGCCTCCGCCAGTGCCACGACGCCTGTGACAGTTAGCCAAACGCTGCCTGGCCTGGGCGTCATTGGCAGCAATAATTATGGCACCACGGGCGTTAATGTGGGCGCCGTTAATACGGCGGCGCTGATGGAAATGGGACACTCCAGGAATTCCAGTAATACTAGTCAAGTAAGCCAACGATGCCCGCGCCACTTAAGCAAATTAATCTCAGATCTCTAGAGAAATCGTGTGCTAATGTATTTCTCCCCCTCACGCAGATGTCGAAAGGTTCGGGTTATAGTAGTTTTTCGCACAGTCAACATTCGAGGCAAAGCTCCGAGGGTGACTCGGGGCATGCTAGGTAAGTTATAAACCACAAAAAAAAAACAAAAGTCTAAAACAAAAAAAAAAATCCCCTCATACCATCTACTTACTACGTATAGCTTGAACTATGTATAAAGCTTTGACTTTGAATTTGATTTGTTTTGCCCACAATTCGCGCCAACTATTTAATTTATATATATCGAATATCTAAAATATATAACTATTATAACTTTGTTATGCTCCTCTCTAAACTATATGCGCTATAATTGCTAAAGCTCTACGAATCTCTTTGCGTATCTAAACCAGAGACGTGCCACACGAAACACACACACACACTTTATTCGCCCTAAATGTCTACTAAAACAAAACAGTATTATTAGACAACACTGTTTAACACACACACACACACACACACACACTCTAGACACCCAAACACATTTCAATTTCTTTCTTATTTTCTTAACTTCCTTTTGAGTTAGAATATTTTACTTAGCTAAGTTAGAGTAAAAGTTCTTAAATAAATACTATATATATTTAGTATTATTTAAATACTAGCTTAGTTATGTATAGTCGAGGCAAAAAATAATTCTTTTCGTATTTTTTCTTTAATATTTAACTAAAATATATAGCTTTATATATATATATTATAGTGAGAGCTGCGCAACAATATTTCATTGTTAAGTTTAAGGTCAAATGCTGACGCACTCACACACACACACACACACAAACACACACACACATGCGTACACAAACTCCAATATCCTTGTCCCAACACTCACAGACAAACTGTCGCCCTTCGATGATTCTTAGAACTGAAGAAGGAAATTTCATTTAAAAAGCAAAATAAGTATTTAAATTCAATTTGAAGTGTTTGCTCGCGTGCAGCTGCAATATTTAAATGTTGTTGAGCTTACCGAACAATTGTTTGCACAATAAATAAAAGAATAAAAATAAAAAAAAAAACTCTGCACAGCTGGTGACTTCATCAGTTGACGTCATATTGGGGCTCTTCAAAGGTCACGTGTTTGCATCTGGCATTTGCACGGATTTCTTTCTATTTCTGTTTACCCCTCGCTGCACTTGCCACTAAATGAACTGAGTAACTCAGCTGAAAACTTGGTAGTTGTAGAATTTTATTGTTGATAAGCGTTTGCGGATATTGAAAGTTATAGATAAGGGTGCTTAGACTTAGGAATTTGCCTTAATTGAGGACCGTTCAGTGGAAGCAAGCGAATATGTATATTATAGAATTGAGCGTTATTAATTTATGCAGATTATATTTAACATATTGATAATATATTGATAGAAACACATCCTCAGCAGAATTTGCTAGACAATAATTATATTTCTCATGCCTAGCCATAGATTTTTTTATGTGAATCATAAAAATGTTTTACTTGAAATCAGTGCGAAGCATATGTCACAATATATTTGTGATAACTTATTTGATATGCCTTCGATGCATACTAAATAATATATATCATATATACTATACTATATATACTATAAAAATTTCAGATGCTAACAGCATTTTATATATTTTTAAAATTAAAAATATAATTGCATATAAATTGGCCTCTAGAAAATATAATCTGCTCCAGTCTAGACGAGCTCAACTGATGCTGAGAATGATTAATGTAGTTAGCAAAGACTTGTGAACTTAGAGAAGCTCAGCTGATATTGAGGAGGTGTTAACGAAAAGAAGCGGAGGAAAAGAAGAAGTAGTCCAATAAAAAAAATATTATACTGTTATTAAAATATTAATAATAAGACAAGACTATGCTTAGGAAAGATGATAAGTTGGTTAATAAAAATTAGTAAACAAAATTAGTTAAAATTAAAAAGAGAAAATTGAGGTAATAGATTTATAAATATTCTGATTTTAATAACAAAATGTATAATATATATGGAACAGGCAAGCTAGGACAGAGCCCTCAGTCTTGGTTTGGGGTTGAGAATCAAGAACTCGTCATTATATTCACGCTAAATGACTTTAATCTATAAGCGACAGCTCATTATAGGAAGCGCCTAATGCGCATTAAAATTCCAATAGAAATCAAATGCAAATTGATAAACCTTTTACTCTACTAACACCAAATAGTGAGTCCAACAAGATCTATAAGCAAATATCATACTCAATATGCTAAGAGCTCTCAGGCACACTAATTTGTCTACTGTGGCTTGTCTAGAACATCCAACTTACTCTTCACTCACCCCATTTAAATCGTACATCAAATGGAATTGGAATCTTTATTTGTTTTCATTTTCAAAATTGAAATCATCAAAAATAGTTAAGTATAATATATATATATATATATATATATATATATATATATATCATATGTAGTTTATAACATAATTAAGAATGGAATTTGCGGGCTTTTTCTAATACGGTTTTTATGGTAGCTTTTACGTTAAATTCCCCTATTTTTTAAATTAGTAATTTTTATAGTTTTTTTTTTGCTTTTAACACATTTTTCGTTTTCTTCTTCTTTTATAACCAACATATGTACTGTATATAATTTGAATATAAAAACGGGTAAATGGCCAACTAACCAACTGTAAAACTATATAAAAAAAAACATATTAACATTCATCTATACAAAAAAAAAAAAAAAACCTGAAAACAAAATGTATTTCTACGTACGTCGCAAAAAAAAAAAAACATACTTCAGTCGTTTTAGAAAATCCGTTTCTCTACTTAATAGACTCAATCAGAGAGCTATAAATGCCATGAAATTGAATATACCAGCGATGCGACACAAGTCGGAGCAAGCGCCGCCGCAGGGACTGGGCCTGGGCCTGGGCCTGGGCCTTGGGCTGGGTCTGGGTCCGCTGCAGGAGCATCAGGCGGGGCCGCCGAGCAAGCCTCAGGCCGGCTCAGCTGGCCTCAGCACCACCATCGAATATGTGAGCGAGGAGCTGCTCTATCAGACACCGAATGCCACCCTGAATCCCGGCGATCAGCAGGAGCATCAGCTGTCCGGCTTTGAGAACTTCCTCACGCCCATGGCGGAGATGCCGCTGCCAATGCTGCTGCAGGCGACACAGTATTATGATAGCGCCGAGACGACAAGCGAATCGGATGAATATGCGCCCGAGGACTCGGGCGACAATGACTCGGGCCTGGAGGAGAACTTCCATACGCCGCGCGTGGCCAAAATCAAGTCCATGGAGAATCTGTCCATACTTGAGATGGAATTCCACAAGGCCTCCATGGAGCTGGATCGCAATTCACCGCGGCGCCTCAAGCAGCTGGCCGAGCACGCGCAAATACCCAAAATGAAGTCGCTCAATAATCTGTGCTTCGACGACTACTCGGAGGAGGCGGTGCGCAAGGAATTCGACCGCATACGCGATCAGTCGCTGGAGGAGCGCCTGCGTGTCCACCAGCACAATCACCAGCAGCAGCATCATCTCTATATGCACAGCTATAATCTGCGCAAGAACTCGACCACATCGAATAGCTCGTCGGGCAAGCTGTATGTGAAGCATCAGGCGCATCATCAGCACCAGCCGAAGGTGGGCAATGCCAAGTTCATTGGCCAGGATGGCGGCCCAGAGACGCCCTCGCATTATCCCATACAGAAGATGCGCTCGATGGGCACCATACCCGATGTGGTTAGCGAGCGCATCGAGGCGGATCCCTTCCTGACGCCCACCAGCGAGCGGCGGCCCAGCTTCAATCGGCTCATACAGTCGGCGGATAAGCCGGCGCTGGGCAACAGCTATGTGAATCGTTTGCTTACCTACGATGTGGTCGACTCGCCAGGTGACAATTTCGCCAATGCCGTGTCGTTCATGTCGCGCACGCCGTTCGAGCGCGCCTATCGCCGCACCATGCTGCTGCAGGGCACATCGTCAACGCCGCTGGCCACACAGGAGCCCATCCATCATTTGGTTCGACCACATTCCACAAATGCTGCCTACGAGCTCATGAGGTGCGTCGCGCTTTATCCCTTACTAAGCATTTAACTAGTCCAACAGCGAATCGTTACTCGTTAAGCTTTACTCGTTCCGCCTGACACTAAGTATTCAACTAGTTCAACAACAAATCAATCAATACTCGTTAAGCTTTACTCGTTACTCGTTCAGCTTTACTCATTACTCCCCCAAGCTTCACTCGTCTCGTTTAGGTCTTAGACTGCCTTCCAGTTATCCCAAATCAGCTTCAAACGAAAATTTTAAATAGTTAGCAAATTGTTAGCTTCACTCGTTGACGCGGACTTGTTAACATACAGCATGACTTATCGCGACTCGTCACTCGTTCAGATCAACTCGTTGACTTTCATTTATTATCATCCCAATTGACTTGTTCAGTTCTTCAACAAAAATTGAATCAAACTTTAACTAGTTTAGCAGCGAATCGATACTCGTTACTCTTCAAGCATTACTCGTTACTTTTTTGAATCGTTGAACCTTAATTGAATATGTTTCACATCTTAGACTGAGGTAGAGCTGCTCTACGAAAATGTTCTCAATATAAATTATAAATAAATTAAATAAAAAAATTAAATTAAATAAAATAAATTAAATAAAAATAAAATAAATTAGCAGCGAATAAATACTCGTTACTTACCTTACTGGTAGACTTCGACTCGTTAGCACGCTGATTGAACTTTTCCGAATAGTTCTTCAACAAAAACCAAATCAAACTCGACCTAGTTTAGTAGCCAAGCATTACTCGTTACTCTTCAAGCTTTACTCGTTACTTTTTTGAACTCGCCGAACCTTAACTGATTATGTTTCATATCTTAGACTGAGGTAGAGCTGCTCTACGAAAATGTTCTCAATATATATATATATATATATAAAAATTAGCTGCGAGTAAATACTCGTTACTTACCTTACTAGTTGACTTCGACTCGTTAGCATGCTGATTGAATTGTTTAGAAAAAAAATTGTTCTTCAAAAAAACTAAATCAAACTTGACCTAGTTTAGTAGCCAAGCTCGTTACTCGTTACTCTTCAAGCTTTACTCGTTACTTTTTTTGCTCCTTGAACCTTTATTTGTTAGACAGCTGTAGAACTGTTCTATAAAATCGGTCTGAGTCAATTTATATTTAATTCGGTCATCAGCGAATCTTCCTCGTTACTCGTTACAGTTGTACTCGTTACTTGTAGAGCTTGATACACTTTCCAACAAAAGGCTGATGTTCAATTTTGGAACAAATACAACTAAATACTTTAGTCTATTCGCTCGTCGCTCGTTACTCGTTACTCATAACTCGTTACTCGTTGGGCCTGACTCGTTAACGTTCAGTTGGTGTTCTTGTTACTGCTTTGACTCTTATCATTTCAAGCACATTCATTTGTTTCGTTGATATTTTGTTGTTGTTCTTGTTTTTGTTTATATTTTGATTACGTTCCGTTGTGTTCTTGTTCATGTTCCTCTATTTTTTTACTAATCATAACCCTAAACCGGGTTACACTACTAAGTTAGACCTAAGTTCTAGTTGTAAGCTAATATTATATAACTATATAAATACCATATAGTACATACTATACTATGTAATTATACTATTCCCTAATCCCATGGGTTTTATCACTGGGATTGGTCAAACTATTGTACAGTCAACAGTAGCTATTGGTGGTTCTACCGATACTAAGCACTTACTTTAATTGGGGCTTGCTAATTAAGTTTTAATTCTAGCCTTAAGTGAGTTTCGTCTGCAATTTATTTATTCTATATAATTGAAATGGAAAATTTGCTAAAAGTCTACACTGTGATGCCTTCAATTTTCCTTTGCCCTCGCTAATCAAACAACATTAATTCAGTTTGTATTTGCCCCCACCTCCACCATCCCCACCTTTACCTCTTTAGTTATAGCTTGTCCTTTGCAGGGTCAACAGTGATTGAAACTGGGGCAAGGATATGACCCCCCTGTCTGTCAACTTTTGTGTCAACCATCTAAACTCTCACCGTGACCTCCATTTAGCTGGGCCCAGAAGGCAAGCTTTTTGCTAACTGTTTTCATACATTTTACATAGCTTCAAAGCGCTCATTGACATTTTATATTGGTGTTGAGAGTGCCATAAATTCATTAAGCAGCAGGTGACCCTTCATCTGAAGCGAGATGTGAGTGAAAGTGAAGAAACTGACAAAGGTCAGGGTTGACCTGAGAGACATGAGAAATATTACACTTTCAATTTGTATTTGAATAAAATTTTGAATCAGTCAGAAAAAAAATATAAAATATATCTATGATAATAAATGATTATGTTTTAAACTATATTATATTTATCTGAATAATTTAAAAAAAAATTAATATAATATTAAAACAGTTTAAATATAATAATAATAAATAATAAATTTAATATATTATAAACAAAATATAATATAAAAAATCGAAAAATAATCATATAAAAAAATTAAAAATATATATAAAATATATCTATGATAATAAAATGATTATGTTTTAAACTATATTATATTTATCTGAATAATTAAAAGAAAATGTAATGTAATATTAAAAAAGTTTAAAAACAATAATAATAAATAATAAATTATATATATTATAAGAAAATACAATATAAAAAATCGAAAAATAATCATATATTATAAAAATTGATAATAATAAAAATACCCTTCAATAATATATTTATTAACTAAATATATAAATATTTATGCTATTAAAAAACAATAGAAAAATTATTATGTGACTTTAAAAACATTTTTTTGCCAAACTCAAGCAAAATTGAATCTTGCACCACAATTGATAGAGAAAAAAACTCGGTTAAAAATTTGCTAGACTAAATGTTGTTTAAGTGAATCAGCGAAGAAAGATATAATAAGTATATTAAGTAAGGGGAATATATTTAAGCTATTTAAGATTTGTGGTTTTTTCTACAATTTTTGCGTATATCAAATATTATATTTTGTTATTTAAATATTATTTTGAACACACACACACCTACCTACACGCACAAAAATATGACACAGCTAGAAAAAGCATATCAAGTATAAAAATAATCAATAATTAATTACCTAAACATAAATACTAAATTCAAATGCTTCTTGAGTTGAGCGCTTTGAGCCATATTTATTGAATATAATAATATATAATATATCATATATATAAACTCCAAGTATTTTCTACTATTACTCATACCTTTTATTGTGCATATTTTGCAAATGTTTTTTTTTTTCTTATGTCTTCCCATATATAAATTTATATATATATCTGAAAACATAACGCTTTGATCTGTAACTGTGTCTATGAATTAATCCAAAAACGAAAATGAAATGAAACGAAATGAAACGCGCAACCTGCAGAAGCTTCAGCGGCGTGCCACGTCGTCTCTTCGACAGCGGCGGCAACAATTGCAGCAGCAGCAGCAACAACAGCAGCGGCGGCAATCGACAGCAGACATCGGCATCGGCGGCGGCGGCAGCAGCAGCCGCTGCAGCTGCAGCTGGCGGCGGAGCATCGGGTGGATCCTTTGGCTATGCGCTGGGCAGCAGCTGCTCGCCGTGCGGCACTCTGGCCAGCATCCACTCAAATCACTCGGCCTCCTCGTCGAACGGCAGCAACAGCAGCAGCAGCGGCGCCCTCATCACCTTCCAGTGCAATCCGGACACTGTGGACGGACCGTCGTCGCAGCAGACGCTGATTGGCTCACCGAACGGACATGGCAATAGTCCGAGGATTGGCAACGTCATGTCGGGCGATGCGCTCAGCTCGCTGGCCGCCAGCCCCACAGATGCGTGCAGCATACGCTCGAACCCATCGGCTGCATCGCTGCTGCTCTCCACATCGGCTGCGGCCGCGGAGGCGTCCGCTCTCACCTCGGCCACCACGATGTCTGTCTCGGGCGCCACGCTCTCGCCGCTGGCCACCACACAGATCATTCGTCGGCCCAGCATCACCATGATGTGGGTGTTCCATTTATCCTCACAGCCAACTTTACAACTTAGTTGCCTGCCTCTATTTCGTTGTATCCAACTTGTTCGATCCTTAAGTTATGCTACTTTGCTCTTGTGCTCGTAACTCTTTGTCTTGTAATTTTGTCTATAAACAATTATTTATATTACATTATTTATTAGAGCTGGACAACAGGCAATTTCTATAGATAGGCAGTTCGTTTTGTCTGTCCGTTAAGGAGCAGCATTTATATAGAGATGAGAGATATATATGAATAGATATTATTAGCTAAAAATATAGTTTGCTAAGCTATAAAATTATAGTCAGATCAAAGTTTAGCTTCTATTTTTTAAATTCAATATATATTTCTAGACGAAAACTTAGGTTTTGACTTCAAATTAGTAGGGTTAACTTGTGAGCAAATTTTAAATAATTTATATATTTAATATTGAAAAGAAACAAAGAATTTATGACATATATAGGGAAATACTACATTTTCTTTCTGTTACTTTTTAGCTCAAATTTTTTATTTTTTCTTTCATACAAATAATGATTATTAGCAAATTTCATTCGTGAACAAATTCTGGCTACGAAATTTTATTTTAAAATACAAATATTCATTTATTTAAATAAAATTTTAATTTGTTAAAATATATACACATTTCTTATGAAAAAGAAAAATATATTATATATTTATATATATTATTATTTCTGTTAAAAAAAACCCCAAATTATTAAAATATAAAAATATAAATAAAATATCTAATATACTAATGAATATATAAATACAAAAAAATAATTTAAAGAGAATCTTGTATTTATACATTTTATACCTAATTTATATTTATACATTTGGGGTTTTAACAAAAATAATTATATATAATTAAATAATCTTATGTATAAAATATTTATTTAATTACATATATTTTGTTTTTGATATTTACATACATTTTTATTTTGTATTTCTTTAAAGAAAAATATTCATATATATAATATAAACATATTTAATTGAATATAGTAAAAACTAAAGTATTATAAATAAAATATGAATATTTTTCTTTAAAGAAATACAAAAAAATCAAAGAAAATCAGAGTTTAGGAAATTTAACATTATGTTTAAATATAAAATAAATCCAAGTCAAGCCCAGTCATAAGTCTGATATATAATAAACACGAATTGAAGTATAGTCTAGAATCAGTCTAGAATCAGAGGCAGAAATTAGAGCATGTCTTATATATAAAAAAAAACAATACCTAATTTAATTTCCAGTTCTAATATACATGTGCTAATTGAATTTATATATGAATACAATTATTTAGTTCCAATTTAATATTTTATATATAATACTTTTTGTTAATTCAAATAATTGTGTGTAAAACAATGTCTCCTATAACTATACAAACTATTTATAAATTTATTTTCTAATATTAATTTACATAAATTTAGTTTCCAATTATGTTAAACTTGTAATGTTTATATATATTTATTTTCCAGTTTTAATTTCTGTGCAGTTTCGAGTTTTTACTTTTAAGCGTCTCCACTGTGTTCATGTTGCACCAGTTTTTGTCCAATACTCTTAAGTCTAGTTTATATAAGCACACACACACTCACACACACACAAACATAGACACACTCATATATGTTTTATGCATGGCATGGCCAGATTTGATAGCCCCATTCAATTGTTTTGGTCCCGCCATATACCTGGTCTATATCCCTCTATATCGTGTGTTTTTGTAACTCGCTGCTTAATCACATTTTTTTTTAAACTAAACAGGGCACACCGCGTATTTTTAAATATTTATTATTTTAAATTTTATTACTATATATATTACTGTTCTATATATTGCAATGTATTTAACTGTGTTGTCCTCTTTTGGCTCCGCAGGAATCCCAGTTCCGGCTCGTTAGTTATAAGTGAAACAGGATCTCTAGATCGCACGAAAAGCAGCGGCGAGAAACGCAAGAAGGGCGCCCTCGACGACGGGCCGCGCGTCTCGGATCGTGTCGAGGAGACGCGCGTCAATCCCAATTCGTTGATAGATGAGATTTTAAAGGATACAAAGCTAGATCAGCTGGGCGAATCCGCAGAGAGTGAGTGCAACTTGACATTACATATTGGTATCTAAATTGTTAATACTTTGCTCTCTCTCCATCTCTTTTAGCATCTGGCTTGCAGCTGTATATAGCGCGCGATGGCACCGCCTCACTGGGCGGTCACGAGGTCAAGTCGAACGTGCGGGCTGGTGCCTTCAAGCAGGTGGTCATGCAGGATCGAAGATAGTAGCAATTCAACGATGCTGGTGTGTGTGTTTCGTAAAATGTATTAGAAGACTAAAGCTAAACCCCACAACAGATTGAAATACAAGTATAGTGAAAGAAAAAAACAAAGGAGTTAAATGTAACGATTTAATTTTTACATGATATTTACTAGCAAGCTAAAAGTGAGAGTATATATATATATATACCGCATATATATATATAAACTATATATATAAATGTATGTCATGTCAAAAGTACACTACTATAAATGTAACTAGCTATATGTATACACATATATGAATATGTATGCCTATATACCGTTATGTGTAATAATACATGTGTGTATTAAGCGTTATATACAATAGATACAATACAAACAAGAAAAGAGAACAGCCTAAGCCTAACATCATGTTAATTAGCAGCGCTCTCACTTATGTTAATTAACATTTTGTCGCTGCTGTTAGCGCTTCTGGGAGTGTTTTGGACCTTTTAAGAAATACAAAGAAACAAAAACCAATATTTTGCATACCGAATTTGAACAATTTTCATTTTTATTCGCACCTTTTTATTTATTTTTACGCTCTTTTTTAACTCTTTTTAATTACGAGCCTCCAACACACTTCCAAAGTCAGCAAAGCATACACAAATTAACACAAATTTTATTGTAAATTGTGTGAAGAATAGAAGAAACCAAATATGAAGAAAAAAAGTTTTCAAATTTTCCAATTAAACACTTAAATGCTTGCACTTTAAATGTAAATAGAAAATTAAAAAAAAATTAAAGTAACAAATTCGAAATTTCAACAAAATACTTGCAACAATATTTAATTTATTGCTTCCAAAACAAAATAAAAAAAATATGAATGAAAATCAAAGCTGTCATTGCAACAAAACAAAATGCAAATTTGCTTGCCACACACAAACACACACCTAATATATATATATATATATATATATATATATAAATATACATATATACAATTGTGAAGGAGTTGAATGAAAAACAAAAACAAAATAGAGCCTTCCGCTATATATATACATACATACATATGCCATAATAAATGCTCTGCTTCCTCTTGAAAACTGCTAAAAAATATATTTAAAAATAAAATAAAAATAAAAGCGAAAATAGTAAATTCAGGCGAATTCCAAAAATTTGTTTGCAGCAGTTGAAAATTCACAATTTACATTTATGCACATTTTTTGTCAACAATTTCAACTTAACGGTAAACTTTGCATTTTGCTTTTGAAACAACAATTTGTGAAATAGAATTTGATTTGATTTTTGCTAAATTCGATTCGTAGCTAGCGAATTTAACAACATTATTCGATTTTTCAAGTCTCCGCAACTAAAAAAGAAAAGTACGAAGAAAACGTTTATGTATAAAACAAAATACAAATACAAATACAATTTTGTGTTAATATATTATAATTAAAATATATATATTTAAAATTAAAACGTGGAAAGAGAAAATGCAATTAGTTGTTAGCTTAGCTCTTAGTTCATTCATGATGAGTGTGTAAAATTGCTTTAGTTATGTTTTTGATAATTTGTAAAAAGTGAAGATATATAAGCCAGGTAGCTCGAGAGCTAGTTTTTTAAATTGTATATGATAAATAAATAAAACACAAACAACAAATAGCTATGGTTGATTGTCAAGCTGGCCAAATATTGTTGGCATTATGGCCAAGAGCCGCCGCACTTTATTTCCCAATTAAAATCAGCAAAGATTAAATTTCCTCGCCTCGTTTCGATTTTCATTTTCTTATCAATGCACTTCATTTGATATTTCAATTACACACACTGATAAGCCCGCCAATAAATGCAGTCTAGAGTCCACAGATAAAGGCAGACTAGCCATATTTATATGGCCAGCAGTATTTGGCTAGCCCAACTGACAAAAATTTTGTGAACATTTTTGAGCTGATCTTAGGCTAAAAAAAATAAAAAAGGAAAATTAAAAAAAAATACATTAAATAAAAATATGTGAAAAACAATTACCCCAATAAAGTGAAAATTCAAGAAAAATAAAAAAACAATGGAGACTATATTTGTGCAGCTTCCCAGCTCTCACAGCGGATCGTGGACGAAGCGCAGAAAGGTGCCGCCCGCAGCTGTCAGCACGAAGGACTTCGCATCGAACCGCATCTCCGGCTGGGTTCGCGCACAGCGCTCCACGCGATAGTTCTTCAGTATGTAGAACAGACCCACCTGTCGGATGAATAAAACCAGGTGAGTTGAGGTGAATACCAAGAGAAGCTTAACTAAATTCCACCTTGATCTCCAGCAGGCCCAGCAGGGTGCCCAGACAGCCGCGCGGACCGGCGCCAAAGGGCAAGTACGTCATGATCTGATGCTGCGCGCGCTGCTCCGGCGCAAAGCGCTCCGGATCGAAAAGCAAAGGCTGCGGCCAGTACTGCAAAAGGGAAGGGGATTACCTACAGTTCAGCCCTGGCCCACCTGTTGCCCGCTCACCTGCTCGTCCCGCTGCAGTCCCAGCACAGAGATGTAGACGGGCGTGCCAGGCGGCAAGCGCAAGGCCTTGCCGCTGCTCCAGGCGGACAGCTCGTAGCCCGCCTTGGCATTGCAGCAGCGATCCAGGAAAGCCGTGGGCGGATACAGGCGCAACACCTCGTCCACCACCTGCCGCAAATAGGGCAAGCCGCTGAGCGTCTCGTAGGCCAAGTCGCGCGATTGATTGCCCAGCAGCGCAGCGGCCAGCTCCAGGCGGAGGCGCTGCTGTATGGCCGGCTGGCGGGCGAGCTCGTAGAGGGCGAAGGTGATGGTCGAGGAGGAGGTATCGAAGCCGGCGAGCAGCAGGAACGCCGCCTGAGCCACGAAGAAGTCGCGCCGATGGACGACGCTCGCCGGCGGCTGGGTGCGCTGCAGCTGCAGGAAGATGTCAACCAGATCGTGACGCTGCGCGCCGCTGGCCGCGCGCTGCTCCATCACCCAGCTCATGGACTTGCGCATGAAGCGCTCGTACTCCGCGGAGTAGAGGTGCGTGCGCATGGCGCGCGCGCAGCGCGGGAAGAAGAACATGGTGAAGAGATGCAGCAGGCGCTTCGGGCGCGGCTCGTTCACCTCGATGCACATGCGCCGGAACTCGGCGTCCGGCTGCTGCAGGCAGTTGGCCTCCAGGCCGAAGGCCAGCGAGGCGATGATGTCCGTGCTGAAGAGGGCGCTCAGCTGCTTGACCTCCAGCTCGAAGCTGGAGCCGGACGCCGCCAGCAGCTGCCTGGCCATGTGCTGCTCCAGCTGCTGGCCAATCTGCTGCAGCAGGCCGAACATGTGCCGCACCTTGCCGGCCGCAAAGAAGGGCGCGAAGATCTTGTGCGTCTCGCGCCACATCTCGTACTTGGAGAAAAACAGGTTCTGGGCGCCCATCGTGTCGCCAATGGCGTCGGTAGTCTCGAAGCGGCTCGAGAACTGGGCAAAGTCCTCGACCAGGATGCGCTTGATCAGCGCCGGCTCGCGCAGCAGCAGCGCATGATTGTGCAGCACATGGATGCCCACGTAGGCGTGGCCCTTGGACGCCCGGCACTCGTACAGCTCGCGGAACTGGTCGCCGAAGCAGCAGCGGCCGCGCAGCAGGCGCCACACGTTGCCCACGAAGGGCGTGGCGGGCGCTTGCGGTACGCCCAGGCGCTGCCAGTGACCGAAGTGCCAGCGCTGCCAGAGCCAGGCAAGTAGCAGCAGCAGCAGCAGCGTCAGCCCAAAGACGAACATCTCGCAACAGTCAAAAGTCAACTGAAACGGCAATTGTCTTATAAGCAATATAAATGCACTCGGAATGTAACTAGAGTGAGCGAGATAGAGAGCGATCTGTAGATAACAGTTTGCTCATTGTTCGATTTTGCAATGCTTCTCTCTGTCTCTCTGCCTTGTGCGCCTTTTACACATAAGCTCATACAGGCGACATAAGTGTCGTATTTAATTTGCATTAGTAAAGTAAAGAAAGTATAAATATTTTATATATATATTATTTATATATAAATGTATAATATAACTTTATTATATATATTTGATTATTATTTAATGTTTGTTAATCTAATGCTTAATTTCAATAATTCATCTCATAAATCAGTCGAATCAATTCAAATGTGACATTTTTGTCGGCTGTTCTCGGCACTGCTATGATTTGAGCAGCAGCAACAGTTATTCCACACTCTCGTCTTTAGCAACAAGAGAGAATAATATTTAAAATCCACAAAGAGGCGCAGAGAGTGAAGCGAGCTAACTGCACTTGAAAGTTGAGCTAAATGATATTGTGGATTCTACGCGGAGTGCTTTTTTAAAAGTGCGGCCTTCATTATGTGCTCTACCATTGCGTATAGTATTAGAAGAGAGGGAGGCGAAATGGAATGAAGGAGGAGAGATGTATGCCAGTTATTGCATTTGCTGTGTGCTCTGATGTATGTATGTGTAAGCGTGAGAATTATTTAAGTTGAGTGCCTTTAATTGTAATAATATTAGTGCGACTGCCGGCTTTGCATAGGCATTCCACACTCAGCTGCACTCAGTCGCTCGCGTAGCCTTACTGTGGTCGGTACGCATAATATATTAGCTGTGTGGACTTATATTAAAATTCTCATACAATTTAATCGAATTAAAAATAAAGTTTTTCGGCGAATTAAAATGCCGAAATTGTTATAAAATATTTATGAGACATTAAGCTCAATTAAAACTGAAAGTTCTTATTTCTAAATATTGTATATTTATCTTTGGCATAAAATGCTATTAATTAACATGTTCATAAGCTAAAAACCCACAAGCTGGCGCATAGAAATCATAAGACGCAGCTTGGAGTTTAATTAGGAGAAGTCGAGTGTCTTAGTGGAAGCCAAAGCTCGCTCGCATCACTTGAGTTGGACTACAGGTGCGCACACATACGAGAGCCGTGGGCATTTGGAGAGTGAGAGCACTTACACAATCCACAAGTGGGCGAACAGAAGGTAGAAGGCGTCGCTTGGATCGCAACTGAAAGGGCTGCTGAGCATCTCAGTGGAAGCCATTCTGAGTGATTTGCTATTGAGCTGAGAGGCTTCGTACATGCACGCACACAAGCACGTTTGTTCAACAGTGTGTGTGGGTCAGCTGAGGGCGCGCGCACACACATAATCCACAAATGAGCGAGCAGAAAGTATAATGGATTATAAGCGAGAGAGCTGCTCAGCGCTTGAGGAAGCTATTCTGAGTGCTGTCGAATGCATTGATGTGACTGCAGCATGAGAGTGCGGCTACTTATGTTAATTGATTGGCCGTTGGTCTGTCATGGTTATGTGACTAAACAGATCGTGTAATTATATTATATATTATTTTGTTCTTTATATTTGTACATACATTTATATCGCTATTAAATGTCACTTCTGGTGAATTCAATAAATCAAGTTCCATATAATTATGAAAATTTATGCTTTTTCTTTAATACGATCAATGCCTATAAATGCAATCGAATATTAATAATTCGATTATAACATAGACAAAAATAAAACTTTAAATCTTTGCAAAATTCATTTGGAAATGCCCCATTAACATATCTGCTATCTCTGCTAACAACAGCACTTCTGCATAGCCTGCAGCTTAACATGAGCGTATTTTAACAGCAGCTGAGCGGGCGAGTTAAAATCACTCAATTGAGAGGCGCTGTTAGATAACAGCGAACTTACGTTCCACTCTGTTAGTTAACAGAAGTCTGTTAGTTTACATTTTTTGCGCTGCTATCCACTTCTGTTCGCCTGGTGTTTTATTCAGATTTTCGGTCAAAATCGAGACCAAATCGGATTTGCCTGCGCCAGCGCAGGCCCCGTGAGGATAGGCAACGATTTTATTTGTGAATTGTGAATTAGTTTGGTTCTCTTAATATTCTAGATAATTATTGTTTATTTTTTTTAAGTAACCAAAATATATTTTTATAAATAAAAAATTTAAAAAGGAAGCATTTTTCAGTAATTTTTAATTAAATTGCCTGAAAATTTACCCATTAAAAATTGAAACAAAGGCAAATTATTTTATTTTTATATTGTTTTTAATGCTTGAACTATTTCTAAAAATAATAACAAATAAAATGAGAACATACAAAATTGTTTTTGTATACTTTATAAGATTTGAAAGAAAAGAATAGATAATAATCGTAATATCCGTTATATAATTGCTTCGAACTCCGTTGAAGGATAATTACTATTTATTTATTTTTTTTTAGGTAACTTAATTATATTGAATATTTTTAAATAAAATAAACAATTTTAAAACTGGTAATTTTTCAGTTATTATAAACTAAATTATCTGTTAATCGACCCATTAGAAAATTAAAACAAAAGCAAATTAATTTATTTTTACTTTTAGTTTATTTGTTTTTAATGCTTAAATGAGAATATACAACATGGTTTTTGTATACTTTATAAGTTTTCAAAGAAAAGAATATATAACAATCGTAATATCCGTAATATTGTTGCTCCGTTGAACGATAATGAGCTCAGGGATGAAGGATTGTTTTTATTGTGGTAGCAGATGGATCTATAAGCATTAGCCTTGCCAATTTGAACGTTGTTATAGCAATTACACTGAATCGATGGCAAACTGGAAAAGGAACGAAATAAAAGTTAGTTAAGAGATTAATAGAAGATTCTTCGGGTCTACTTACCAAGGGTTGCGTATCAAGAGCAATCAGCGCAGCCAAACTAGCATTGAGATTGCCAAAAAAGAGCGCAATTAAATAAACCAATATTTACATATGTATATATGTAGATGCTTACCTATATGTATGTGTAGGTATGTAAATGGCTGAAAAAGTGATGCGCTTCAACGCGATCACAGCGAAAGTTCGCCAACGACTGAATGTAGAAATGTGTGGATGGCCTGCGAAAGCCTAAGCGTACACTAATCAACTAAAATAATTCCCACGCTCACCAATACCAATACACAAGCAAAGCAATCACAGCAAATGGTAAGAAGCATACTGCGTTGCTCCTTCCTCACACGTTTTAGCAGTGGAAGCTCTTCCTCACGCTGTCTATCTCTCTGCAATCCACACATACCTCACTCTCGTTCCGTTAATGTGTGTGCAAGCACCGCTCAACTATTTATAAGGTGCACTCAGCTCAAATTGCGTCTTACGCTTTCTGCTCGCCCACTTGTGGATTCTATATGCGCTCGCTCTCTCCAATTCACTCCAGGCTGCAGTGAAGGCGCGTGTGTATGGCGAAGCCACGCAGTGCAACTAAGAAAATATCGCTCAGTCTCATGCTTCCCTACTAAGTCTTTCGTTGCTGTGGATTCTGCATGTGCTCTCGCTCATACGCCGCCACTCAAATTAACTTAGAGTAGAGCGCTCAGACTCAGCATAGCTTCCACGATATAGTTCCGCTCCTGTGGATTCTGTATGTGCTCTCACTCTCACTCTCGTATATATGTATATGTACTCATGTGAAGCCAGTCAGTAAAGTAATAGGAATGCGCTCAGCTTAGCTTCCACTAAGGCACTTCGCTTCTCATGACTGTGTATGAGCACGCAAAAAGAGTGTGAGTGAGAGTTCATTATTTGACAATTTGAACGTTGTTATAGCAATTACATTGAATCGATGGCAAACTGGAAAAGGAACGAAATAAAAGTTAGTTAAGAGATTAATAGAAGATTCTTGGGGTCTACTTACCAAGGGTTGCATATCTAGAACAATCCAAACTAGCAGGGATCATGCAAAAAAAAAAAACAACGCAATCAAATAAACCAATATTTACATCCATATGTATATATGTAAATGCGTACCTACATGTGTGTGTAGGTATGTAAATAGCTAAAAAAGTGATGCGCTTCAACGCGATCACAGCGAAAGTTCGCCAACGACTGAATGTAGAAATGTGTGGATGGCCTGCGAAAGCCTAAGCTTACACTAATACAACTAAAATAATTCCCACGCTCACCAACACCAATACCAATGCATACAAGCAAGGCAATCACAGCAAATGGTAAGAAGCATACTGCGTTGCTCCTTCCTCACACGTTTTTAGCAGTGGAAGCTCTTCCTCACGCTGTCTATCTCTCTCTGCAATCCACACATACCTCACTCTCGTTCCGTTAATGTGTGTGCAAGCACCGCTCAACTATTTATAAGGTGCTCTCAGCTCAAATTGCGTCTTACGCTTTCTGCTCGCCCACTTGTGGATTCTATATGCGCTCGCTCTCTCTAATACACTCTAGGCTGCAGTGAGAGCGTGTGTGTATGGCGAAGCCACGCAGTGCAACTAAGAAGATATCGCTCAGTCTCATGCTTCCCTACTAAGTCTTTCGTTGCTGTGGATTCTGCATGTGCTCTCGCTCATACGCCGCCACTCAAATTGACTTAGAATAGAGCGCTCAGACTCAGCATAGCTTCCACGAAATATTGCCGCTCCTGTGGATTCTGTATGTGCTCTCACTCTCACTCTCGTATACGTGTATATGTGCTCATGTGAAGCCAGTCAGTAAAGTAATATTAATGTGCTCAGCTTAGCTTTCACTAAGGCACTGCGCTCTTTATGACTGTGTGGTGTGAATGAGAGCGCAAACATGTAAAGCGCTCAGCTTGGCTTTCATTTGACTGATCTCTTTCTTAGTTTCTTTTGTGTCCACCTGTGGATTCAATCGTTTGCTTCTGTTATAATGAGTGTAATATTGCACACACCGCCATAAGATATACACATGTATGTGTGAGTGAGTTGAGAGAGCATTTTAACGAAAAGCTCAACTCATCAATGATATACTCACGATATTTTTGAAAAAATTGTAAAATCGTTTATTTTACACTTAAGTCATAGAATTGTAGGCACTACACGCTGCTGACTGCAGTCGCAGTCTGCTCATCGCTGTTGTGGCATCCGTTGCATGCACACACACACATACATATATAGATATATATTCTTTTTTTTATATGTATAACGAATCTGCCCCAGCACGAGGCAATTTGTACAATTGATAGCTGCTGACTGCGGAGCAGAGCGAACATTTTGCATTTTGCATTGACATCGGAGTTGTTGCGGCAATTGGCTTAAATTCATATCACGAGCAGCAACGACGGTTAGGAGCCATGCAGATTGGGATGCTGTCCGCTGCCGTTCTGCAGCGCCTTGGCCACCTCCTCCTGCAACGTGCTGGGCGGATCCGACACAATATCCGTGTGCATTGATAGGTACTTTAATTTGTTCGTCACGGCTGCAATGCGAAATGGGGGATGGATTAGCAATGAGGTCTCTTATCAAAGATGTATTTAGGCCTACTCACCGGGTCGCAGATCTATAAGCGAACAGTGCTGATCCACCCAGAGGAAGGCGGTGCGACGCAGCTCATCCAAACTGGCGCTGGAAACGGTCGAGGTATACGAGGCCAACAACGGTTCCAGAATGAGACCCAGCTGCGAGGGAAGAAAGAATTGAATGTTAATTTGAATGCTAAAATAAATATGCTAGTAGGTAAATATATACTTTATAGAGGTCCTAAAATTAAATACATATAGTATTTAATGTCTATACTTTCTATTTATCAAGGCAACTTTAAGAATTTCATATTATTTGGTTTATTCAAAAAGTTGCAGCAAAAGCTCTTGAAATATAACAAGTAGGAGTATTCTAGTCGAGACTGCTCGACTAAGAAATACCCTGAACTCTGCGAAGTGTTCATATTCTAAGCGTAATACGCTTATTTCGTGTATGAATGTATGTATATCCGAAGCTATATTCGGGCTACGCTTAAACAAGCAAAAAAACTCTAGTTAGGCGTGACCGACTAGGAGATACCCTGAGCCCCGTCGAATCTGTGTTTTTCATAGAATCTGGGGGAATTCGGGGCCGGTATCCAAAATGTAACAAAATTCAAAATTGCATAAAATACATATAAAGCTAAATATAAAATTTGGTGTCTCTAGTTTAAAAGATGGGTGAGATATAATTTTTTCGATTTGGTTTTTAATCGATAACAATTAATTGGGGATAGTTATCGATTATTTAAAACAAACTTGATCTGCGCGTGCTATACACGGACCTACATAAAAAATGTCAAGACTCTAGCTTTTATATGTTCGTAAAGCGACGCGTTCAAACATACGGACGGACGGACAGACGGACAGGGCCATATCAATTTCTCTTGTCGTCCTGATCAAGAATATATATACTGTATGGGGTCTGCCACGCCTCCTTCTGCCTGTTACATTCATCCAACAAAAACATTATACCCTGATTTCCCATTTTCAATGGGCTCAGGGCTATAAAAACAATTTTTACCAATAATGACAGACTCGATCAAGTCAGTCTCACTCAGCTCATCGTAATGGCCAAAAATATATATACTTTATGAGGTATGGCATGCCTCCTTCAGCCTCCAACATGGGCCTCAATTGTAGAATAATGAAACTACCGCACATCAGAAGATAATCTCTAGCCTTTACGGCATTCAAAATATTCTTTTAATCAGAAACTAACAGGCGGGATCTAGTTGGCATCTAATGCAAATAATAATTAATAAGATATACATAATATGGATATATTTTATAATATCTAATATATCTATCTACAAAGCTAACTCTAAAAACTCCCTTTATCTCTATCTTCTAGCTAAAAAACTCACTAGCTGATACTCGATTAATATTTATCTCTCACTACTTTTATGCCCAAAATTGTCTTTTAATACTTCTTCTATCCCCTCTGTCAACTTACAATCCAAAACTTCCAATCGTTCATCGTGTTGTAGCGCACATAGACCTCATACAGCTGACGCACATGCTCCGTGCCCTGCCGTGTCACAGGCGCCCCATTCGCCGGCAGCACCGAATGCAGATGCCTAAGATAAGAAGGGAATATTGGAATTAAGAGAGCCAACCAAGTGCCTTGAGACGACCTACATCAGGGAGTTGTTGAGTGCGTCGCGCTCCATGCGCAGCGCCTCGATCTTGTCCTTGAGCACGTTGCGCTCCTGCCGCAGCTGCTTGATGTGGTCGGCGCCCTTCTGCAGCATCGCCGCCTTGCTCAGCTTGGCGTTGGGGTTCTGCTGCAGCTGCGGGATGAGCGCGTGCAGCGTATCGAAGCCGTTCTTGATGTTGTAGCGACGCTTCTGCTCCGCATGGATGTGGCCGGCGCGGCGCTGCGTGTCGCGCGGCTGGTACTTCAGGCTGGTCGTCGGCGACAGCGGCGAGTCCTGCGAGTCGTGGAACGGCGAGTCCGGAGACAGGCTCAGCGTGCTGCCCTGCCCCCCAAAGCTCAGCATCTTTGCCATGGGCGGGCTGTGCAGCGCCAGCGCCGGCGCCGGCGCCGCTATCGACAGCGGCAGCGAGGCGGACTTCTTTGGTGAATGCTGTGGCGCTGGCACCGGCACGGCGAGCGGCGACGTCGCTGCATTGCTCACATACAGCGGTTGCTGCTGCTGCTGCTGCTGCTGGTTGTTGTTGCTGTTGCTGACTATGGCATTGGCGGAAGAATTTGACTGTTGCGCCTTGCTGGCCACGGCTGCCTGCAAGCGTGTATCTAAAGGGAGAGAGAAGTTAGCTTTAGTTGCCTTTCAAATGGAACACCACGCGACTCACTTGAGGTCAGCAGCTGGGCGAGCGTGCTGTTGAGCATGGGATCGCTGGTTGCCTGCTGCATCTGCTGTGTGATGAGCAGGTTGCTGCTGCTGCTGCTGTTGCTGCTGTTGCTGGCGTGTCCATTGTTGACCGGCGAGCCACCGCCGGCAGCCACCACCGTGTGCTGCTGATGCATCGAGTTGCTGCGCACGCGCGACTTGCCCTTCACATGATACTTGGGCATGGCGAACTGTTGCTGCTGCTGTTGCTGTTGTTGCTGCTGCTGTTGCTGCTGCTGCTGTTGCTCATGATGCATGAGCTTGGGCAGCGAAACATTTAGCGGCAGGCTGTTGGAGCGATGCATCTCCTTGGGCAAGATGGTGGCCTGGTTGGGCGTGGCCCAGGAGGCGACGCTGACAGCTGGCTGCAGCAGACAAGAAACAGTTTGTTGCTGCAGCATATGTTGCTGTTGCTGTTGCTGCTGTTGCTGCTGTGTATTTGGTGCCTGTTGCTGGCGTGTCAGCTGCATGATCTGTTGCGGACTCAGGCCCAGGCTCAAGGGCAGCGACTGCTGCATCTGCAATTGCTGCTGCTGTTGGTCCTGTTGCATGTAGCCTTGCTGCTGTGGTTGCTGCTGCTGCTGCTGCTGCTGCGACACGCGTGGCACGTTCAGAAACGTGCCCGTTGAAGCGGACTTCTTGAACTGCGGATACGGCTTGTAGCTGATGGAGTTGTAGGAGCTGTCGTTGAGCAAGGACATGACATCCGTTTGATGCGGCTCCACCTTGACGCTGAGCTGCTGTTGCGTGGGCAACTGTTGCTGTTGCTGCTGCTGCTGCTGTTGCTGATAGTTGTCTGCATAGGTACTTAAGAAACTCTGCGTGTTGTAAGCGCTTTGCTGCTGTTGCTGTGTGGGAAAGAGCAGGCGCGGCTGCTGCTGCTGCTGTTGTTGCTGCTGCTGCTGCTGCTGCTGCAACAGTTGCTGTTGCTGCTCCTGGGCTGTCTGAAAGGGCTGCAAGACAGCACCTCCACTCAAGTGTTGCTGCTGCTGCTGCTGCTGATTCTTCTGCTGCTCGGCCAGCATCTGCTGGTAGATGTTCGTCTGGTGCAGCGTCGGCTGCGCCTTGTCGTAGTTGTGCGGCTCGCGCCGTATGAGGCGCTGCGTGTTCTTGGCGATGCGTCCGTTGATGACGCTCTTGCTGGAGAAGCTGTCGTTGGGCGAGCAGCGATTGTTGCTATCACTGCCGCCCATGGCGCCAAAGTGCTTCGCCGACGCATGCAGACGCGTCGTCTGGCCGTCGTTCAGCAAATGTTGCTGCTGCTGCTGCTGCTGTTGCTGCTGCGCATCGACGACCGTTTGCTGTCGCGCCGTCACAAACTGTTGCTCGATGTCGCCGTACGGCATGCTGCCAATGGGCGTGTTCAGCTCCAGCATGTTGGCGTCCACCTGCGCATTGCCGCCCCCGTTGCCGGCCACCACCTCCATCATGTTGTCGCTGGTGTAGAGCGTGTGCGGCGCACCTACGATCGCCTGCAGGCAATAGTCGTCGTTCTTGAGCATCTCCGCATCGGTTCCCTCCTCGGGCACGGGCGGCAGACGTGAGCCGGTTGTGGTGAGCAAATCTAGAAGAACAAGACGCTTAATTTCTCTATAAATGTATATATAAATTTACCATATACCTGAGAAGGTAATGTCGATATCATCTAAATTCGGTTGCAACGGCCCCAGACTTGGCTGTATAAAATCCGCAATGCCTGCACCGCGTGCTGCAAGTCGCCAAAATATATAAATATTAATATTAATATTATATATAAATAAATATATTGCTATTGCTTACCAATCTCTCTGGAATCTGGAAAGGGAAATGGTCCATTTATTGCCGAGAACAAGGTATCCGTTGTCCAGTCGTCTGGCATTAAGTTTCTATCGTTCAGCGGAGACCATTCCAAAAAGTCCAATTCACTTTTCTGTCAAGAAAATAAATGAAGGCAATTGTTAGAAAGGAATTGGCAGAGTCTGTATAAGGTATATAATATGGAGATGTATTAAAAATATTTATTATAGATATATATAATATGGAAATATATTCAAAATATATAAATACGGATTAAAATATATAATTGAAAATATATATAAATATTTTTATAAACAATTAAAAAACTATATTTTTTTATTTTTATATCCTATTCTCCGACCTCGTCAGCCCCATCACTATTCAGAATTTTGATGCAGTCTGAATGTATTGCTTTAAAATAAGGAACGCTGATATATAACATTCCAAAATCAAATTCCTATTTGGACCTCCTCTCCCTGTAGTCGATTGCTGCACAAACCTTGTTAAACTAAGCAAACATATCGTGCCTTAATCACATCACACTTTCACTACTCGAAATATATTAGTTGTTCAACAGCTCACATACAGATTATATTTTGTTTTGTTTTCTTTAGAGGTGATCACACATTTTTAACAAAATGTTGCGAATGATTTCATCAATTTCGTATCAGACATTTTAATCTTCAAGGGGATTTTAATTTAACGAATTGAAATAGATTATAAATAATTATAAATTTGAAGTTCTTCACTATTATATACTATTATATATTAAAATATTATTATTATCTTATCGCAAGTATGCTTCCTGTTTATTGAACTTTTAGTAGTAATTATAGAATTGCAGCTTCAATTGATATTGTGTCAAAGTGATATTGTGCAAAAATGGTTGGAAAACTTAAAAACAGTATTTGTTTTATTATTATTGTGAATTTTTTTTATGAAATTAAAAAAATATTTAATTGTAACTATTTTTATGATTATATTTTATTTATGTTATATTTTCTATAATTTTTTTGGATATTTAAGTCATTGCACTCATAAAAAGCATTTATAATAAAAAATTGAACAATAATATTGTTGTAATTTAAAATCGAGAGGAAAATATTAAAAATGTTTTTAAGTTAAAAGATTAAACAGAAAATTGATCAAATAAAAATGCAAAACCAATTAAAATTGTTCAAAAATAATATAATTGATTGTTAATTTAATATTTGCTTTCAATAAAAAAAATTAGATAAAATTAATTTATTAATTAAACAAATTTGGTATCTGATAAGTAAATAAGAAAATAAAATGATTTTTGATTAATTCCTATGGGTATTTGAGGGTATTAGGAGACCATTTGCCATTTGGCTAAAAGCTGTAATTAAAAGCCAAAACTTAAATGATTAAACTCCTGCCATTAAGTTCCATTTAAATTCACATATAAATTAAAAATTTGAGTTTATTTAAGCGACTATTGTCTAGTAATTGCACTCAGTTAACAAAGTTTAGTTCGACGAGCGACGCGTGTGCTCAAAATTTAAGAGCTGAAAAATGCGTCTCTTGAAGTTCTTGCATTATCAGCGCTACTTGGGCTTGAGCAACCTGGACTATTGCAGGGTCTTACGGCGCTATATACTGAAGGCCAGCTGCATATCCTTTGTGCTGCATGTACTGGTGCAGGCCGTCCTGATCGCTTGCATCTTCGCCACGTTTATGCAGTGGTCGCTCAACTACCAGACGACCGACTCGAAGACGGGCGACAATTTCGATCACCTGGTCATCTTGGCTGCCTCCTTCACCCAGCTGCTGGCCAATGCCTGGATGCGTTTGCATCAACGCATGCAACTGCAGCTGCTCAACAGACTGGGCCGTGTGGCCAGCTCTCTGCGAGTCGTCAACTTGGAGAGGATACGCGCCCGTTGGCTCTACTATCTGTGGCTCATCATCTGCCTTTACTACGCCTTGGACATTGTTTTCTTTATAGTCTTCGATATGGACTTGAATCTGGATCATTTGATCTTTCTGCTCGGCTTCTATGTGCGCCTCGTCTGTGCCAACTTCATCATCATCTGCTACAGCTCGCTCGTGTATCTCGTGAAGCATCTGCTCCGTGCCCAGGCAGCCCACCTGCAGCGCCAGCTGCACAGCACGCGCATCTGCCTCAGGGGCATCGCCAACAATTTGGAGCTGAATGACGAGCTGCTGCGCCTGTGCCAGGAGGAGATAGTGAGTGTCTTCGGAGGCGCCCTAGTGCTGCCCTATCTATACGGCACGCTCGACGCCATAGAAGTTTGCTATTTGGCTTTGCCTATGGACGGCTTTTCCTACATGGAAATGCTACTGCTGCTCAGATGGATGATACCAATTGGCATATTCTTGAGCATGCCAATGATAATCAACGATTTGGCCGATGAGGTAAGATAAGACTGTTTACAATGTAAGCAACTAAATATTAATATGAATGAGAGTGACAGCAGAAAAGGCTTTGACTATTGACTATACATGACTAGAGAATACCCTGACTTGGAAAATTATGTAAGAAGTAGCCTAAGGCGGGGTATATATGGGTCAGGTAAGCTATATAAGTAGGAGAGCTTTGAGATTAAGTATAACTAATCCATATATATTCATTAAGAGACTTGGGGAATAGATAAATATGAACCTAAGGCTGGGTATATATGGGTCAGGCAAGCTATATAAGTAGAAGAGCTTTGGAATTAATTTTAATTTATTTATATCTCTCTTCATTAAGAGAAAAAAAATCATATATTATAAGAACTATTCTAGAATTATTATAAAAACTCTATTAAACAATTTTACCTTTAATATCATCAAGCCCAACGAAACTCTTTAGGCATTATTGTACTTGCTAAACACAAACTCTATTCAAATAGGCGCCCCAAGCACTTCAATTAAGCAGCAATTAAGTAGATATTTTAGCGATTTCATAATGTTTTCTGTCTAGACAAAGGACAATTCCCAAAACTCATTGAGAAATAACTTCCTCATTTAGTTGAACGCATGACGAGCTAACGCACTACACGCACAAGTTTCTCCCGATAAGCATGTCCGCGTTTAGGCAAAGTGGACAACTTTTTCCATTTGTGCATTATCAACGTTTCATGGGCCTCAGCGACATTGATTACTCCAGTGGCTTGGAGTCGTATGTGATCAATGGCAACTGGTGCTCCCGTGGCACTCAGCTGGTCATACAAATTGTGTTTGTTGCATGTTTTTACGGTTTGGTTTGTGGAAGATATGTGAACTTGCCTTCCGAGTCGGGCAACGACTTTCATCACATATATATATTCATGGCGCCGATCACCCAGATACTGGTTAGTGTTTGGCTACGCGTGACACAGGACTCGCAACTGCTGCTCCTCGAGAGGTTAACCGAATGGTCGAGGATTTTGCATGTCAAGACCTTGGAATTGACTCGTCCCAGATGGTTTTTCCGATTCTGGGTCTGCATTAGCCTACTCTACGCCTTCGACGTTGTCTTCGCGGGCTGCTATTTTAATGTCAATCACAGTTTCGGCTACTACCTCTCCATGTCGGGTTACCTCGTGCTCCTCGTGCGCACCAACTACATCATTGTCTGCTACACATCCCTGGTTTATCTGGTAATGATTCTGCTGCAGGAGCAGGCAAATCAGCTAAGCTCTATGCCCATTACTATGGAGAGGCTAGCTCAGTGTTTGCGCATTCACGATAAACTATTCCTGCTCTGTCATGAAGAGATTGTTCTAGTTTATGGCGGCGCTTTGGGATTGCTCTTTCTATACACTGTACTGGACGCCATATGCACATGCTATTTGGCCTCGTTGGAGGAACGATTTTCCTTTGTGGAAGTCCTCTTCGTGCTCTGCTGGATAGTGCCCATATTCATGTCTCTCATTATGCCTTTGACAATCAATAATCTGACCAAGCAGGTGAGTGCGTAGGGTAGAGTTTAAGTTACATTTTAGCTTTAACTTAGCTTGGAGTCGATCGGGATTCATGAAACTTTATCGTCGTACGTATTTATGCAACAGATAGAGAGATCTATCCCTTTGGGTCTTTAAGTTTATTTGTTTCTATTTTTCCTTCTTTTCATCTCTCTTTTTCTCTACCTATTTATTTCTTTTTCTCTCCATCTCTATCTATCTTTTCATCTCTCTTTTTCTGTATTTATTTATCCCTTTTTCTCTCCATCTCTATCTGAATTTATATCCTCTACCCTCTACCCCTATCCCCTCTCTCTCTCTCTCTTTAATATAACCATGTACTATCCCTTTCATAGTATAGCTCTCTTATTCCCTTTCTGCAATTTCTCGCCATTGCATACGTAATAGTTCTCAGCTTATCCTGCATTTTAATTAATTAAATTACCAATAGGTCTTACCTCCTACCGTGGGTCTATGTAACGAATTACATTCAGTTATCCAATCGCCTTCTAAGCAAACGCTAGTCTATCACCTTAAACAGAATGTCTGTCAAGCCAGAGCCGAGTAAGCTCTTGACTTTCATTCAGTATCAACGCTATTTGGGTCTAACCGACATTGATTACACTAACATCGACAATTGCTATGTGATCAATGGGAATTTGTGCTCCTTTGGCATGCAATTCCTGATGCTAACAATTCTAGTCGTCGCCACTTCTTGTTCTCTGGAGACAAAGTACCCTTTGTATATTGACATGCGATCGAGAGCTGGAAATGCCATCTATTATTCGGTCATGTTGGCTGCTCCCATCGTTCAGATATTCATACAAATCTGGCTGCGTTGTCAGCAGGATGCACAATGTGATCTGCTCGAGACGTTGAAGGACTTAGCAGGTCGGCTGAAGGTTAATACATTGGACTTATCCGTGCCACGTTGGCTACATCGTATCTGGATTGCCATTATCCTTTACTATATAGCCACTACAACAGTTTGGTCCCTTTCCATTTGCATCACAATTGGATATGTTGTCGCCCTTGTCGGGTTCCACATCCACATTATTCGCACCAACTACATCATCACTCTCTACACATCCCTGCTGTATGGAACGTTGGTTCTGTTGGAGGAGCAGGCGAAGCAATTGGAAATTATAGAGAGAGGAATTCTGATATCTGTGGAGCAATTGGCCCCCAATTTGTGCATTCACGAAGAGCTCCTCCTGCTGTGCCACGACCAAATGGTTCAAGTCTTTGGCGGTGCCTTCGTCTTCATCGCACTGTACTTTATACTAGATGCGACTTGTCTTTGCTATATGTCTGCATTGGAGGGCAGCTTTTCAGGATCGGAAATCCTTTTCATATTAAGCTGGTTTCTACCAATTAGCTTTTATATAACTCTGCCGCTGCTAATCAACAACCTGGCCACACAGGTGAGTTGAGCTGTTACATATAGCTACAAGATTTTTTTAATGTTTGGTATTGGAATTCTCAAATTTCATATACAAAATATATATAAACAAGTAAGAAAACTCTAGTCGGACGTGACCGACTAGGGAATACCCGGAGTCCGGTCGAATCTGTGTTTTTCATAGAATTTGGGGGAATTTGGGACCGGTATCCAAAATATAACAAAATTCAAAATACATAAAATACATATAAAGCTAAATATAAAATTTGGTGTCTCTAGCTTAAAGATGGGTGAGATATAATTTTTAACTGAATTTCGATTTTTGTTTTTAATCGATAACAATCAATTTGGGATAGTTATCGATTTTTTTAAATAAAACAAAAAAAATCAAGTCTAGCTATTATAGAAGCGGAAATCGGCGCGTTCAAACATACGGGCAGACGAACGGACGGACGGACAGGGCCAAATCAATTTCTCTTGTCGTCCTGATCAAGAATATATATACTTCTCAAATGTTAATCTATAGAACAGTATTAACAGTGCTTCAACTTTGTCTTCGATTTGCTATATAATGCCAACGTTAACGATTTTTAATTGGAGAAGTGCTTTTTATCTTACAATAGTTAATCTAAACAAGCAGCTGAGTCATTAGTTCGTCTTTTCCTTTCAATTTTTAATTAGCTCTAATTGAAATTAAAGAGGTTCCCAGATATATATGCGCATATACAATTCAGTAATTCGAACATCGTTTGCCAAAACGCAAGTGTCTTAAAAATGTTTCCCCAATCCAAATATCGTCAGCTTCTAAGTTTTATACACTATCAGCGCTATTTGGGACTGAATGACATCGACTACGCGAATGGTTATTCCGTCCAAGCCGATTGGACTTCGTATGCAGCTCTGTTTCTGCTACTGGCCATCGTCTGCTCCACTCTTTACGGAACTCTAACCGGCATCTGCGTCAACAATGAGGAGATGATTTCCAGTGCAGTTCAACTTTATTATTATTTATATGTCTTTACGGCGCCAATACTGCAAATTCTATTCACTATTTTGCTGCGCATTCGGGAGCCGAGTCAGCTGAGGCTGCTGCAGCGCATGTCTGGGTGCAGCCAGCGGCTGCTGTTGGACACGCAGCAGTTGTCACGCCCCCGCTGGCTGTTTCGCCTCTGGTTCGGCACCAGCTTCGTCTACTTCCTGCATATGAGTGTATTCACGGCGCTTTTTTGGCACTTGTGTCCCCAGATCCAGTTGATCATCTACAATCTCTGTTCCATGCTGGATCTCGTGCGCACTTTCTTCATCATCATCTGCTACACGTCCCTGACGAGTGTCATGTCAAGCCTGCTGCAAGCACAGGCTGAGCAATTGGTTCAAGATGAATCCCTGAATCTATCCCCTCAGCGATTGGCATACCATCTGAGCATGCATGACGAGCTCTTGCTGCTATGCCACGAAGAACTCGTCGAGGTCTTTGGCATCGTCATGCTGCTGAGTCTCCTACATCTCTGCCAGAATTGCGTCTATATCGGCTATATAGCTACGCTGGAGAGTCGCTTCTCGTAAGTGGAAGTTCTAGTCATACTCTACTGCATGGCCTTGAATATACTGTATATATACCTGCCGCTGACAACGAATCATGTGGCCCGTCAGGTGAGTATATATATAGGTTTTTCTATTTTAATTTAAAATGTAAATTACATTTTATTGGGAGCTATCGAAGCTTCTTGCGAGGTACAGGCGAAGCCAAGTCGAGCAGTACAGAATTCATATTATTTTTAACCACCGGGTATATTATAGTCGAATATAAATACAGAACAGCACCTGTGTAAATGACTTTGCTTTCACAATAAGTGAAATTTAGGAATCTATCTCTAGAATAGCATATTATACAAATTTGTAACTACCGGGTATATTTTAGTCAAGTATTGATATCTGTATACATATCTTAAAATTTGGTATAAGTATAAATTAAAAGATCTAAGCATAGAATACACCAAAGTTTCTTTGGAGTTACAGGAATATCATCAAGTAAATTAATGTTTTAAAGTCTCTTTTGAATAACAGGGTATATTTTAGTCGAATATTTTAAGCGACGCCTAAGTACATGACCCTAATTTTGTAACATCTAATAATATAGGATACCATTATATATCTCAACTAAACAACAATCTGATAACAAACTGTCGTTATAATAGATAAATTACCATTCCATTCAATTGTTAGTAATACAACTCGATTGTATTTCCATTAATTGGAATTAAAAGATCTAACTATGGATATAGGAATAATAACACTCAAATGACATCAATCCATATACAAAACTCAATTCATTCAGTTATCCTGCCTACGTTTAGTGCAACGCAAGTGTTTTTCAAGATGTTCCTCAAATTGAAGGCTCGAAAGCTTTTGAGTTTCCTGCACTATCAACGCTACTTGGGCCTGAATGATATAGATTACTCGAAGCAGCTACAGAGCTATATCGTTCAGTTCGACTGCTCTTCCGGCTTGAGTCAGCTGCTGTCACTGCTCATTGTGTGCGGCTCTTTGCACGGCACTCTGACGAGCCAATGTGTTTACAACCCGGAAATGATTTCCAAGCCCGTCAAGGCATTCTATCACCTGCACCTGCTGATGCCGCCGATTATACAGATATTGCTAAATGTATGCCTACGCTCGCGGCAGCAGCGACAACGTGTGCTGCTGCAGCGAATGTCTCGGCTGGCCCAGCGGCTGCTCGTGAACACCGAGGCGCTGCCTTGCCCCCGCTGGCTGTACCGCCTGTGCCTGGGCAGCTCCACTTTCTATATCCTGCATCTGACAACGTTTGCCGTCATATTTAACACCTATTGCCATCAGAACCAAATTTTCTTCTACTATATCTGCTTCTTCTTGCACATCATAAGAAAGAATTTCGTCATCACGTGCTACACGTCCCTGGTGAACGTTGCCTCGCATCTGCTGCAGGCCCAGGCCGCCCAGCTGAGCCGCGCATTGCCGGGCATTCATCAAGATAAATTGGCAAACTATCTGCAGATCCATGACGAAATACTGCTCCTCTGTCATCAGGAGCTCGTTGATGTCTTTGGCATCGCCTTGCTCGTCTGCCTCATATTTCTCTGTCAGAATTCCGTATTCGTGGCCTATCTGGCTACGCTGGAGAGTCGCTTCACCTACATAAATGCTCTCAACAATTTGGCATATGAGGTGAGTTTTTAAGAGAAATATTTGGGATTTACTTATATGGAATGTAAGGGTATTACTTAGTCTGTCATCTTTCTGTTTCTCTCGCTCTTTTTATACCCTGAGCCCATTGAAAATGGGAAATCAGGGTATAATTGTTTTGTTGGATGTATGTAACAGGCAGAAGGAGGCGTGGCAGACCTCATAAAGTATATATATATTCTTGATCAGGACGACAAGAGAAATACATTTGGCCCTGTCCGTTCGTCCGTATGTTTGAACGCGCCGATTTCAGCCCGTATAAGAGCTAGAGACTTGAATTTTTATTGTAGGTCCGTGCAGCACGCGCAGATGAGTTTATTTAATAAAAATCGATAGCTATCCCCAAAAACAAAATCGAAATTCAGTTTAAAAATTTTTATCTCGCCTATCTTTTAAGCTAGCTTTATATTTATTTTATGAAATTATGTTATATTTTGGATACCGGCTCCAAATTCTCCCAAATTCTATGAAAAGCACAGATTTGATGGGGCTCAGGGTATCCCCTAGTCGGTCACGCCCGACTAGAGTTTTCTCTCTGCACACATACAACTCTCAACTAGTTACAGCTTAGCAAGAGCTACAAGGCGAAGACAAAGCAACAGTTGATAGCCTAGTTTGCTGTTTATAGAACAGAATAGAATAGAAGAGGTCTTGAAATATCTATATAGACAATCTGCTAACATTTTGTGTGTTAAGTTAGTTCATTTTGTAGATAAGAAATGATCAACAGATACATGACCTACTAAAAGTACTATATTTATATAGATGAAGCTGCTTAAATATCAATTACTACATACATAAATATATATAGATGTATTATATATTGGGGTATAATTTTTATATATATTATTAGTATATTTTAAGAATTTATTATAGGCCTTTATATTCATATATGCAACAGAAATTGCCTCTCATCCACAAGTCGCCTGCATTAACATAATTAAATTGTTTTTACTTTTCTAATCTTATCATATATCAAATTTATCCATAAATCAATAATTCAAGTCAAAACTCCATACCACATTTAATAGATATATCAACAATGTATCGATCCCTTGTGTAAGCCTAGTTCTTGTTCAAACTCTATTCCCCATTCAGTATAAAAAAGCCATGCAATCCCGCGAGTTGTTCGCGTTTTTGCACTATCAGCGGTTTTTGGGCCTCAACGATATCGACTACTCGAGCCGCTTGCAGCGCTATGTGTTGCATGCCACATGCTGCTCACGCTTGGCCCAGTTGCTGGCTTTGTGCATCATAATTTGCGCATTGCTGGAAGGCTTGCTGGGCGCGTATGTGGACTACGTGAGCATGGAGTCGACCATGGGCAGGGCGATCTATCAAGTTCTAATTCTCTTGTCCCCTTTGACTGAGCTGCTGTTGCACCTGTGGCTGCGCAGCCAGCAGCACGTGCAACAGTCGCTGCTGAATCACCTCGCGGACTTAGCTCGTCGTTTGCAGGTGGACATCCAAGCACTAAGTTGGCCTCGCTGGCTCTATCGCCTCTGGCTTGGCATCAGTTTGCTCTATCTCTGCCACATTCTCCTCTTTACCATGGCCACCTGGGAGCGGAGCACGGAGCTGCAGCAACTCCTCGGTCTAATCTGCCTGTGCCTGCACTCCGTGCGCACCAAATACATCATCACGTGCTACTCGGCCCTGGTTTATTTACTAATGACCCTGCTGCAGGCACAGGCGCATCAATTGCCCTTGGATGATAATCGAATTGATCTCATTGAGTTGGCCACAAATTTGTGCACTCACGACGAGCTGCTCCTGCTCTGCCACGAGGAGATGTTGCACGTCTTTGGCGTGGCACTGATATTTCCCTTTCTGTACTTTGTGCTGGATGCCACCTGCATATGCTACATAGCCACCTTCGAGGATCGCTTCTCCTATGGCGAAGTGCTGGCGGTGCTCGCTTGGCTAGCGCCCATATTCTTCTACATGGCTTTGCCATTGATCGTTAACAATGTGGCCAACCAGGTGAGTTAAAAGACAAGAATTTGCAGTACTTTCAGGTTCAATTAGGGATATACATTTCAAAATTGAATTCAATTTGTAAATGTAAATATTTTGATTTAAGTAAATAAATATTTATTTGAATTTTTAGAGCAATTTGATGAGACAAATTTATTTGCATAAAGCATTTGAAACAAATTCCAATTAGGCAAATATAAAGAAATATTTCTTGAGAAATATTAATAAGAATCAATATTATTAGTACTATTTTTTTTTGTTAAATATCTTTAAAAAAATGCATAAATTCTTATCTACAAATTAAAGTTCATCAATTGTAAAGAATATGTTCTTGGTAAATTAAAAAAAAGAAAAATCTAATTTAAATTTTTTTTTATTTTTAATTCCTATTTAAAATTTTTACTTTTGTAATAATATAAAAAATGTAAAAAATAGTATTTTTACTTAATTGATTCACCAAAAACATTTAAAAAAATTTATTTGGTTAAAGTTTCAACACAAATTCAAGGCAAGACCAAAAATCAAACAAGTTTTGTTTACACTATAGAAATATTTGGAAATTGAATGAATGAAAAATGCGAGCCAATAATTTTAAGAAAATTTCTTATTTGAAAAACGTAAAGAAAATTCCTTGCCAAACATATTTTCAAATAATTTTATTTATTTAAATATAAATCAAAATTCGAATAAAAAGTTTGCAGAAGTCTTAACGAGTTGCATAAAATTAGATTGTTTATCAATTGCAGCTAAATTAATTTGATATGATGAAAGGTTTGCCAAGTTTTCAAGACTGCAATTGTACTTTATTTGATGGAAGAAATATCAACAAAATAATATTTATGCTATTCCGATCTGAACATTTGAAACAATGTGTGGAATACAAAACAGGATTTTCCTAGAAAATATTTGCTTTTGTTGAACTTTTTTTATGAATGAATTGATTCAATGAAATCTGTTTCAAATGTTTATAGCGAAATTTTGATGAAATATTAATGGTCAGACAGAAAATAAATTTTATTTTTGAAACAATGAATGAATTCAATGAAACAAACGAAAAATGCTTCCAACGACAGTTAAATATCAAGAGAGTCTGCAGTAAGCTTAAAATTGTTTGCAGATTTAGTTCTAAAAGTTTGATAAATATATTGTTTTTCGATTTGCCACGCGCCGAAGAGAGATAAATAGAAATACGTATAATATATATCGTTATAAAAAGTTTCAATAATAGAATACATAAAGTATCTTTTCAAAGTTTTAAGTACCTAGCTTCAATAGCAGCAAAGACAATGCACAAACCCAATAAGCTCTTCCCACTTTCTGAACGAGTATAAACATGTGTTTATACTTCTTATATACCAAATATTGAATCAAATTCCCATTGTTTCCCAACTATTTGTGGCACACAACTGAAGCGTAATAACTATAGGCAAACACACAAGGAAAAGCTAAACAAATCGCTGAGCAAACACAATCAGGAAATTGTTTGTCCACGAAAGTTATTCGATATAAATACTCCACAAACTGATTAAACTGAAATCAGTTTGTGTCGAGTGTTGAGTGAGCTGCTATCATCATCATAATCATGGCAAATCACGAGCAATTCGAGCTATATCCGTACTATTTCATCTGCCGCTATCTGGGCATCTTCTGCATCGACTATGATCCGCGGAAGGATCGCTTTCGACTGCGCCGCAGCATCGCTTGCTACGTTATGCACCTGGCAATGCAGCTGTACTTGATCTGCTGCATGGTGATCCTGGTGAGCTTTTGGACCTTCAAGTTCAACAGCGAAATGACCGCCACGGGCAACCACTACGAGCGCTTCGTGCTCTTCGCGGCCATGATCATACAGTTTGTGCAGAATGCCTGGATGCTGTTTCTGCAGCGGCTGCAGATCCACATTGTGCGCCAGGTGGAGCTCTATAAGCGAAGGCATCTGATGGGTCTGCGCCTGAAGCTGCCGCAGCGCCTGCTCCTCATTCTGATATTCTCCAATATCATCTACTTCAGCAACTTCCTCAATGCCTGCCTCAGCGACTGGCTCGCCAACATTTCAACTCTCTTCAAGATCAGCACACTCGGCTTTTTCCTGCGCGCTCTCACGAGCAGCTTCGTTCAGGGCACCTACGTCTGCCTCATCCACGTCATACGACACCTGCTGCGCAGCAATCAGGCCCAGCTGAGCGCCTTAGTTCGTCAGCTGCAGCAACCCAAGTGCAGCTGCGGCGACCTCTTGCGCCTGCGCGCCTGCCTCGACCTGCACGACCGTCTGCTCGTCCTCTGCACGGACGAGGTGAGCGTGGTCTACGGCTTCAGCATCTGGCTCTGCACGCTCTTCTCCTCATTGGACACGTCCAGCATATTATATATCACAATGGTCACAAACACGGGCTTGTCAGTGTGGGAGAATCTCTTTAAGTCTATCGTTTGGCTTTCGCCCACAATTATGACCTCGGCAACAGCTCTATTTAGCGACACGGTTCATGTGCAGGTAAATTTAATTAAATACTTTTGAGACTTTTTATGTGCCATCTATTACTATCTATAATTCTTTAGAAGTTTTTCTATTTGAAATATTATATGTTATACTAGAGATATTCAAACAAGTAAGAAACTAGTCGGGCGTGACCAACTAGAGGATACCCTAAGCCCCGTCGAATTTGGGGGAATTCGGAGCCGGTATCCAAAATATAACAAAATTCAAAATTGCATAAAATACATATAAAGCTAAATATAAAATTTGGCGTTTCTAGCTTAAAAGATGGGCGAGATATAATTTTTTAACTGAATTTCGATTTTGTTTTTAATCGATAACAATTAATTGGGGACAGATATCGATTTTTTAAAATAAACGGACAGACGGACAGGGCCAAATCGATTTCTCTTGTCGTCCTGATCAAGAATATATATACTTTATGGGGTCTGCCACGCTTCCTTCTGCCTGTTACATACATCCAACAAAAACATTATACCCTGATTTCCCATTTTCAATGGGCTCAGGGTATAAAAAAGACTCACAGGGTATTGTAATCATATCAATACAATTCTTTGGGTTATCTACTGTTAAGATATTTAGTTTTGGAATATTTTCTTTGGAATATATTTTTATATTTAATTTTATTTTATTTTTAGTTGATTTAAAGAAGGAATTTTAAAACAAATTTCTAGGAATTTTTTAAATATGTGAAACGGGAAGTTCATATGTTTGTAAAATTCTAAGAGACATATTTTGAAAGCTTAAAAAACACAAATATTCCCAAAATCAACTTCTATTATTCAACGTTTTAAAAACCGTTTCAAAATATTTTGTATAACACATAGAAAGGATTCGAGCATGTATTCAATTGATACCAAATCAATGTAAGTTTTACGCCTTCTTTTTTAAGGATTTTCTGCTATAAATAGCACGAAACTAATTTAGTTAATTGAGTCCCCACGTCGTCCACCAATCACCTGCCCTTGTTTATCTATTGGCCCCTTGGGTGCAGTCGGGTCAAACACTAAGCGCTAATGAAATGTAAACATCAATTGATTTGATTGTTAACTCGAATTTGCTAGTCACCCACTATCGATAGCAGCTGCGGCCCAACACATTGATTGATCTGGCGCTACGGGCAGTTAAACATCCTGTGCCAGTTGCACCTGTTCCGTCGTCATGTTTTCCGGTGACGAGCTGCGCGTCTATTTGATTAGCCTAAAGTGTATCGGGCTACTTTATGTGTCGCAAGATGTGCACCAGCCGTATCGGCTTTACGCCAGCGAATCGGATCATACCCTAACCGTGGTCGGCTTGACGGTGCTGCAGCTCTTCATTTGGTTCGCCTTCGCGCAGGTCGTGCTCATGCCGCAGAGCTTCATGTTGCCCCAGTACACGGCCGTGGGCAATACGTATTTCGTGCTGAATTTCGGTACCATTTGCATAGTTATATCGCTGCTCTACATCGGGTTCTTCGTGAAGCGGCAACGCCTCCTGGCGCTCTTCTCTCTCATTCTGTATCACAATCACAGGGATCTCAGGAATTGCTGTGCCAAGCGCTTCCTCCGATTCTACGCTATCTACGTCTGCCTCACGGTCATTTGTGCCTTCAACTATACTGGCGCCTACCGGTTCGCCAACTTACCCCTAGTGCCCTGCATTCTACTTAGTTTCATCTATACCTACAGCTTCATGCTGATAGGGCTTATCATAATTCTCTATGGCTGCCTCACACAAATCTTGGCTGCCCTTTTGCACCTTTACAATCGCCAATTGATGGCAGCAATAACAACAGGAGGAGCAACAACAACAACTATAATCAATCGTCTATATAAGCGTAATCAGATGCTCAACGTTTGCCACGAGCAGCTCAACTCGGTCTTTGGTCCATTCATAGCGCTCATTGCGGCTCTGTGTTTATTCTCGGCGCCAATTGCTCCATTTTTTATGATCACAATTGTCTTTAAGTTGGATGTCGAACAAATTGGTTTGCTCTACGTCTTGGAGGCGTTCTACACATGCATCATGTGGAACATACCCTGGACATGCGGCTTGATAATGGTCTTTCGACAAGACGCCGTTCGGCAAGAGGTGAGCGAAGCTAGGGCGGGAATTCCCTGAAGTGAATATTTTTAGAAGATTTATCAATAACTCAACAAATTGATTAGTTTAATCTGAAAAGTGACTTTCAGGTTGTTGTGATTTAGTCTAAAAATCAAACTTGATAAACCGAAACTTTGACGTCATCGAAACTAAATCTGAACTACTTTTTGTGTATTTATTGGGAAGGCATATGCAAGCCCAATTTTTGTAGAATTATTCTGAAAGTGAATTTAAGACTTATATTATATAAATATAATTTTTAAGACATTAATAAGACATATTTTATTCAGACCAATTCATTTGATATGAGACTTTGAACAACTTTTGCTGGTTGAAATCGATTCTTTTTAAGAAATTCATACCGAATCCAACTCAAATTTACACTTAAGTGTGCTTAAATGAGAGTTAAAATGGGGTCTTCAAAGAAACAAAAGGAAGTTTACAAATTGATTCCGTTTAAGAAATATGAAATCAAAATTCAATTCAAGTCTACGAATCAGATTTTACATGAAACCTTTAGGCAAGGCAACTTGAACTACTTTAAATTCCCAATTGAGTCCAATAAATTTGTACTAGAAACTTCAGCCGAACAACAGGATAAATTTAGCTTAAAATTAGTAAAAAGCTATTAAAAAAGTCTTAATTAATTAGCTACAAAAATACTTAAATTTTCTGTAAAAAATTCTTAAAATTCTTTACTTAACTCAAAATATGCCCTAGATAAAGGCAAAGCAAATCTGAAGACAATAATACGAATTGAACCATTATTAATTTGCTAGCTAAACAATATTTAATTTAAATTTAAAAAATTTGATTAATAATCACACAATATTTTCCCATATAATTCATACTATTCTCTTCTTCATTCAAAATGAAATTGAACCATTTAAAATTAGCTAATAATCAAGACTAAACTTCACCCCGAATATAGGTCAATTGGCAAACTCAAACTCCAGCTCCATCTATACCGAGCTACCCTAACAAGGGAAATTAAGGCAACTTGTTGACTTAGCTAATTAGGGGCCACAGCCTGATTAATCAATAGCTATCGAGTGTACAAATCAAATATTTCGTCCAGCCACTTAGTAAATTGTGTGGCCGACGGGTTAGTCCGCGCCAGCATGTCTGGCAGTCGCAACGTGCGCCTTTATCTGCGTGTCCTGTACAGGTTGGGCATGCTGTGTGCGCGGTTCGATGAGCGCGAATGTCTGCTGCAGTCGACGGCGAGCAGCGAGCGCTATGCGCTGCTCCACCTGCTGATCATACTGATCGTGGCATCAGCTAGCTTCGCCTATGTGCAACTGCGCCCCCAAGATCTCTATATGGGCGTGTACAACGACACGGGCAACTACTATGAGCTGATCAATGTACGCAGCTTCTGCATGGGTCTCTGCGTCCTCCACATCTGCCTCTACGTGCGACGCCAGCGTCACATGGAGCTGGTTCAGAAACTCCTGCGACTGCATCGTCTCTGCCCGGATGCAACTATGGAACGTCTCTTTCGACGCAACTTCAATATCTACGCGGCTCTGGGCGTGCTCTGCTTGGTGAACTACCTGAATGGCTATGCTCGGGCGGGCCTCTCCAAAATTCCCACTCTACTCTATATCTTCGTCTATTTGTATAGCTTCCTGGCCATGTGCCTGGTGCTAGTGTTCTTCGTCTGCCTGCAACACATTGTGGCAGCGGGCCTAGCTAAATTCAACAGCCAGATAATGCACCCGGATAACTCCGTGTCAAACTGCAAGCATTTGCTCTATAAAAGACATCTCCTATTGAACGTTCTTGCCGCGGAGCTAATTGCCTGTTTCGGACTCTTAATCCTGCCCATCGTCCCGCTCGTTCTGATTCTGGCCCCATCGGGTCCACTCTTCCTGATCAGCACCGTAATGGAGGGCAAGCTAGAGGGACCCTTTGAATACACCATTTTCTGCATAACGGCCTCGCTATGGAACGTGCCTTGGCTGGCTACGATTACGTTCATGTTGAGGTCGAATGAGATCACAGTGGAAGTGAGTGCAATTGAGCGATAGAAATATTTTAACCAAACTAATCTCAAGATGATCAAAAGGGAATCTGAGGTTAAATTTAACTTTCTTATATAACAAGAAATTACTTGAATTTATTGATTGAACCCATCAAAAGCGGAAATTCAGGAGAAAATGGTTGTTTGGTTGATATTTTTTAATTAATTATAAATATTAGTTAGAAATTTATAATTATTATTTAACAACTTAAAATGATCATTTATAAATCCTATAAATAATATTTATTTTTTTTTTATAAATTGTGTAAATAATATTTAAAATTCATTAAAATATATATCATATTTATATTTATTAATTATAAATATATTTTATCATTATAAATATTATATAATTTATAAATACTATTTATTTATTTTCAAACAAATATTTATAATTAATTTATAAATAATATTTTGAATTAAATAAAATATATAATATTTATATTCATTATTTATAAATAAATATATATATATTTCCCTTATATTCTTCACAAATTTTATGAAAAGGATAACTAATAACATTCGATATTTTAAATAAAATAATTTATCAGTTGTTATTCGTCTTCTTTCTAAGATTTTATATTTCATATTTTCACTTTTCTTTCAACGAACTCTCTAGTGCTTTAACTGTCTACCAAGTTCACTTTCTATCAATAGAACTTACTGTTTTAATAAAGAATCATATTTAGTCATCTACATTATATATTTATAGCGTAAAATATATTAAGCAAGAACAAAGTTGTAGTTCAGTTAGAAATACTCTATCATATTCTCTCCTCCTCTGAACTCTCTCATTCTCTTCTAGGCCAATAAAACAGCTAAAATACTTGCAAAAATACCTAGAACTGGTTCTGGACTAGACAAAATGGTAAGTCTATACATATATACCAATATAAAATATCAAATTATATCACCTTTTTAAATAGGTTGAAAAGTTTTTGCTCAAAAACCTGCGACAACAGCCTATACTCACAGCCTATGGATTTTTTGCACTCGATAAGAGCACACTCTTCAAGGTTGGCATGGCAACTAGATCAGCCATAATGGCATTTTATATATCTACTATATATTTTACAGCTCTTTACAGCCATATTTACGTATATGGTAATATTGGTGCAGTTCAAGGAGATGGAAAACTCAACCAAATCTTTGCAGAAAACTTAATTTCAAATATTTTATAGAACTCAACAAAAAATAGTTTAATGAAGTACTTAAAGGGTATTAAATTAATACCTTTAATAAATATTTAAGGGATAAATAATTTTTTTTTGGGACTCACCGAATCATAAGTCAAGCAGCCAGTTGCTTTTGATTTATAATTTTTGCGCCATTTTCTATATTCGGCTTTGATAACAGCTGCATGACGTTTCCAATATTTTCCCTCAAGCACAACGGTCTGCGGAAGAAAAGAAAGCAAATAAATATATAAAAAATATGTTTACCATAAATAAATAATACTCTATTTGGTGTTTACTTAAAGTAAACAGTGTTTCGACTTAACTTTACACATTTTCTCTGGACTCGAGAGCGGTTCGAATGGTTTGCCTAGCGTCGCGATCTTTGGCCAACTGATTCGAGTGGCCCCCAAACAATGCCAAAGTCAATAACTGTGCGAGTTGCGATAATTAAAATTTATGAATCGCCTTAGAATACACTAAATAAGTTCAGCTATACGAGCCCACTCTACTCTAACCGATTCAGTCAGCTCTGCCAAATGAACACAAATTCGGTGCAGCTCTCGCTCGATAAGATAAATCTCTTTCCGCTGCCGCCCAGACAAGATAACGAGGCGGCTTGTATAGCCATATACTACTACGAAATACAATCTAGATTTAGTATTTGACTGACGTGCTGTGCCAGACGCACTTGACTATAATATGGGTGTGGCAGACGAGTGGCGCTGCCTCCAGCAGGCCGCTTGTTGTCCCAAGCTAATTAGCAGATATTGTAAAAGGTGTGGTGGGCGTTCGCTTGTTTACAGTCTCTATCATGTTTCCTCTCCCCCCCCCCCCCCTTCTCCCCTTCTCACCCTTCGCATTTGGTGCAATATGTAAACAGTTTACGCTGAACAATGTTGTCCTAACTAAGCTGGAAACGTGCTAATCTGTGAAGAATCAAAGATAAAAGAGTCGTTTTAAAGTCAAGCAATGCCGTGCAGGAAGTGAAGATCCCAACAGGTTGCTATGAGAAAACGATATTTATATATACGATATATATATTATAGAGTATTTACGTCAATCTTGACTTTCTTCTCGCCTATATTTGGCTATAGCAACACTCATTTCTGACTTTAATAGGGTGTGAGGAATACTATGTTTTAGTAGTATCTAGTATTTAGTATCAAGTTTCTACATTCTCTATAAATAAATATATATATTCTATTTTCCCTACCATCTTCTCTACAGTACCTTATTTATAGAATACATTATCTAGTATAGTATTACTACCATATACTACATCTCTAGGAATCTATTTCTCTTAGATCATCATCTTCTGCTCATGAACAACTTTGTTTATGATACTATAATTATATTATCTGCATCCAGTATCGAGTTTCTAGTATCCAGTATCAAGTATTCAGTCTCTATTACCTAGTGTAGGTATTATCTAGATATTAGATACCTATCTAACGTTCAGTATATATTTTAAATATCTATTTTATTCTCTATTCTCTATTGTGATTTATTATTATCGTCTATCTTCTATATGATTTCTGTTATTTATTATCTATTATCCATTATCCATTATACATTGTCCATTATCCAATATCCATTATTCATTATTCATTATTCATTATCCATTATCCATTATTCATTATCTATCATCTATTATCTATAATCTTTCATATATCATCTATCATCTTTTATCTCTCATCTATTATATATAATCTATCATCAATTATCTAGTATCCAGCTTCAACATTCTCTATAAACTGAAAAAAATCTATTTTCGTTAGATGATCATCTCGTGCTCATAGGCAAATGCAATACCTAGGCTTACATTATCTGAGACGGCAATAAAAAGTTATCTTTCAACTATGTATATTGACAGTTCTGTTAGTAAACAGGTTCATATAAACACGTGTAAGTAGACCCGTTTTTAATTGGTGTCAATTAAAGGTATATCTTTATCGCGTGATTTCATCATTTACGTGAAGTTAAGTTAAATGTCGAACTTAAATATAGAATCTTATGCGAGGGCAGTTTAAAATTATGCAAGACTAAGAAATTTTGATTAATGAGCGTCTAAAATATATAGAGTATATTTAATGGAAAGTATAGAACAGATAACGAACCAATTTTTACTAGTTAATACCAATATACCAAATCATATTCCACAAGAAAAATCTCAAACTCATAAATATATATGCATAGCTAACTATTAGATCATTATATACCCTGTACTCTACTGATCCATATTTCTTATATAAAAACAAAGTTATATATTAATGAAAGCTTTACCTAATTACTGCGCTTTAATAATTAAAAGTTTTATAGATTCTGCTAAACATTGTACTTTACTATGTACATCGCATTGCGAATTCGTTTCGATTTCGTTTATAGATTTAATCGCGATTGCTATAAATAAACCGCGACAATAGGTGAACGTTACCCAAAAATATAAGCGCGCGCTCTTATCACGTGCTGCAAGTTGAAAGCAGAACAACGGGAAATCTTAATAAATTATGTATACATACAATACATACACTATATATATATGTATATCTGGGTGCTACTTGTATTATCTGGCGATGAGTTAACGACGCGCGACTTGTCGATCACGCGTACGGCAAATGATGTTGGGTCAATCGAACAATTATAATAATTTTTGTCGATGCTCCATGTGGGGGTTGTTTGAGTACATTGAGTCCATTGCGATAGCATTGGCTCAGGACAAATTTAGACTAGGTTAATATGTCAGCTGTTTGGTTCATGTGAGTAGCTATTAAATAATCGAACAGCTGATGGCGCGAAAGTGAAACAAGTATTTAGTGGGATGGAATTTTGATTGTAAAAATGAAAGTTATATTTGTTTTTATAAAAGTAGGTAGGGTTTTTAAATTGTTTTGGGAAGATTCGAAATCAGATTTAAAATGTTAAACCCAAAAAAAGGATTTTTACACTTATTGTTTCTTTTTATTTGAGCATTATAAAAAGTGACTACGTATTCATGCCAAATGGTAATGAATTTAACCTTATTTTCCTTTACAATCTTATCTATACGAAAGTTATTATACAACACTATTATACACATATTGTACAACACTTATTTTTTTATAGAATATATAATCTTACCGCACACATTTCAGCATTAAATATAAATCTATCACAAAATGTTTTATATAAAATGTTATTTATTAAAATAGAAATTTAGAAAAAGATCAAGGTTCATCTTCTCTATATAAGAATACTCTATAAATTTGAAAGCTCAACTGGAATGTAATACACTTTTCAATTCCTTTACTTCATTTTCCACAAATTCCATTTCAATTCCTTTTATTCTAATTGTTTATCACTGTAAAGTTCTAACTGATTTTAACGCACTCTTGAAACACAATTTTATATAGATAATAGCGCGTTTATAAATTTATATAGATAATGATAATAATATAGATCAAAGCGCGCACTTTTTGAGACTGTTAACTGGCGGGTGACACTCGTTAATATTATACTTACTTGAGGATTACTATGTATGTCAACGTCCAGCGGCGATGCGAATTGACACACCGGCGTTCTGCGCTTTTGTATAACTGCAAAAAAAAAAAGGAGGAAAATGTGAAAAAATAATATAAATACACGGAGGGTCGAGCCGCTGGCGACTGTGTAAAGAGAGCGCGTCAAACGTTCAGAGATAAGATTTAGCCCGGAGATTAGCGATACTTCAACAGATAGCTCCAGAGAGATGCCAAAAACTGCTTTTAGCTGACGTTTTGGCGAAATAGCAAATAAGAACGAATCTCAGACGTAGGAATCGCGACTGGATGACAATTCATTATGTTGTAAACTCACGATGATATCTGCTAAACATATATACTTTAGAGCACGATTGTGAAAGACAAGGTATATTGAAATCTATATACATTTCACAACCAAATTATTGTAGTTCGTATTATTTACTGATTTCTTGATAAGGTATATATAATATAATTTTTAATTAATAGGCAATACTATATAGTAAAAGGGCGCCTCTGTTTTCTAAGCAACTATCAAAGGGCCTTGGCTGAACTTTGACTCTTACAATTTATTTATTTTGCGAAATATGCATTATATGTTTTCTTATTCTATATATTCAACTAATGTAATTGTACTTTATAATATTTCAAGTATTTATAAATATGTTTACTATTTTATATTTATGTTTCTATTGAAATCAATTATCTCTAAGTAGAAATTCCAATTCAAATAAGCAAACAAATACAAATAATATTTATTGAATTTGGTTTTTTGTTTGTATATTTTTTTTAGAATTTAGTACATATAAAGAAAATTATATAGCAATATATCAATATAATCATTAAATATTATATTGTTATTATTATTTATTATTCTTTTATTAATATATTTCATTGTTTTTTTTTTTTTTTTTTAACTTTTATTACTCTACTATTTCCATGAAAAATGAATTGAAATATCTGAAAATAACGCCTGATCGAACATATCTATTACCAACTTCAGCTTGACAAATTAGCCCCAACATAGTGCCAGTTACTTCCTCAAAAGAAAACGATGCTGATAATCTTATTTGTTATTTTGGCAAATTTATCTGACCGATAATACCCTACAGCAAACTCATTGAGGCATTTTAAGCACTGCAGATTTTTAGTCTGAGGAATAAACATTTTATATAAGAAGAAGAAGAAGAAGAAGTAGTGTGTACGATGTGCATAAGTAGGTAGCCGGATTCGCAGCTCCGTACAACACACTTTATAAATAGACCTAAAATTTTCCATTTGCCTTTGTCGTCGTTGTCGTCACTTTCAAGAGATAACCGTACGTTGACGGGGTTTGTAATACACATCTATCTATCTATCTAGGCAACTGTCTTGCTGTATTCGCACTTGTGATGTAACCGAGTGCAAATGTGAAAGGCAAAACACTTGAAACAGGAAAAGCCCCAAAAATAAAAAAATAATAATAATTTAATAATAATTTTTGCTGATTTATGTTGGTAATTAAAACATAATAAATAAGAAATGAAAAACTAAACTATATTAAACGTTTTGCTACGTTTCAAAATAATATTTAAAAAAAATTTATTTTATTAAAAAAAATATATATATATTTTTTTAATTAGAAGCGTTGCCACATTTTCAATTATAGTCTGAGACACTTTTAATGGCTTGCTCATATAAGTTTTTTTTGTGGATTTTTGCTGGCATCAGATGTTTGAGTTGACACAGAAGGTAATTATTTAAAACCTATTTCACAAAGCAAGCCAGACAGACATCTCTGATAAGCGCCATCGGAAGCTGATAAGCAAAAGCGTAAGAGAAGCGCGACGCATCACCAGACAACGCTTGACAACGCCACCAAGTGTAGGGTACAACATGCGTCTGCTACGACTACAACGAAAACTTGCTCATAGCTGAGAATTCGAAACCAGTTGAAAAGCTAACAACAAATGCGACTCATCTCCTAATCACGAAAGCTTTTTAGATGTTAGCTTTTTTAGCTTTTTATTTTTTTGCTGTTGTCATTGCTTTTGGCTTGAAAATGTTTTTTTTTCTGTTGGTTTTGTATTTGCTATTGGCTCAGCACGTGTAGCATTTTGGCGCTCAAGGAAAAACTCATTAAATAATTTTATTTTCATTTCTTCCATGACTTGCAATTCGTTTTACATTTCTATAAACACCCCTGACACGTGCCGCGGGTGAAAAAAAATGCTATTTAAAATTTTTGTTCAGCTCTGTTTGGAAATGTAAATTATGTGCGCTCGCCCTATATTATGAGTGGCAAAAATATAATTAGAAAATATATTTTAGCTTTAATTTAGTTGTTTTTTTGTTGCTGTTTCCGCTCTTGAAATTGGCTAGCCTAGCAACTGTATCAGCAGAGTTATTAGTAGTTATCTTATCCGAATCAAAATCAATTTTTACAACAATTTTGTCGAACAAATTTTTAATGCCGTCATAAATTTGTGGCACCAAATTAACGTGTAAGCATTAAGTTTTTTATGCAGCTCAATTTTTCATGGATCTGTTTTAATAGATATGCTGGATGATATATTATACAAAGGGAGTTTTTTTTATTATTGAATTTTAGTAAAAGGTTAGAAAAATAACAATAAATCATTTAACACTGAAAGTAGCATCTGTATTTTCAGTTTTTAGTTCTCCAAGCTATATATGTAAATAAATTTTTAAAAATTTAATTTGTATAATAGAAAAATAATTTTTTGTTTCAATTTGTATTTTTTAATTGATTTATATTTTATTTGACATTTTTTTATTTTTTAATTATTTGTTTTATATTTTATTTGACATTTTTTTGATTTATATTATATTTTTTGTATTTTGTATCGTCTTTTTTTATTATTTCTTAATTTTATAAATATATAAATAATTTGTTTATTGCATTCTTTGATGATAAGTTAATGAAAATGACTTGCAGATTTTGTGAGCATATTTTAGCATGCCATATATAATATATTTATATAATTCAATAAAAAATTCACTCACATTGCATATGCCAACAACGCCAGATGACATTATTGAGTCGTATCTTATCCTTCCAGCGCAAACGAACGCCTTTAAAGTGATTCCATTTGGGAGATGTCAGTTTTTGGCTAAAAAAGAAAACAAAAATGCCAAGATATTTATATTAATATATATGGAATAAAAACAAGCCAAAAAGTATTATTATTATGTATAGTTTACAAAAAAAAACATGTACAATTTGTTTAAAAATAATAGAAGGCATAGAAATGGACAGATTGCGAGTGCTATAAATAGCTTGCCCCATAACCCGCCTGGGCGTTAATCTCAAAATAAAATCTGAGTAATTTTAGATGCTTACTATTCTATTTCTATTTCTTTTTTTTAGGGAAACTAGAGTGCCAGAGAAAAATAGTTGTTAATCAATATAAATATCCAGGTATTGACGGCGAGTTGGCATTTGTGACCGCGCTGATTAATCGACGCACGTCAATATCAATATCAATATCGATGCAGCTCGAACATAATAAACATTGTTTAACTAATCAATAAGCTGCCGATACACGATCTGATCGCTGTCGCTCTTATCGATGATTCACTGTAGCAAATAGTAAACAACTGTAATTTGCTGAGCAAAACCAAACTACATAATAACAAGTCAAGAGCGGGCGGCACTTGCATAAACTGTTCGTGGAACCACTCGAAATGCCAAGCACCACCAACCACAACTAAACGCACCGCCGCATTCCTAAATAAGTTAATAAAACGCTTTAGCTTCCTGTTAGAATTATTTCCAGAATATCTAAATATAATAATAAGAGTACTTTTTAGATTAAATTTATCTCTTTCTCAGCGATTATTTATAATAATTAATAAAGGCAAGACTTTTTCTTGTCAAACCAATTTTGTTACGAAAAATATTCCACTTGAGTTTTTTTTTTTATGCTCTTCTTAAAGGGGAACACCCGTAAGAAGAATTTTTGAATTAATAAATAAAAATGCTTTTGTGAATAAAAGCAAAAATATACAAAGCTCTTTAAGAAGAAAAAAAAAACAACCAAGTTTAAAACAAAATGCAAAATTAATTCCTGTTTGTTTTTAGTTTTCTTTTTAAATTGGGAATACCCTTATTAAATATAAAATAAAAAAAAATATATTAAATATAAATATAACGTTTTTTTAGCTCAAACAAAACGAGATGAATAATAAGCGTTTGAATTACAATGTTTATGTTTTTTTGGTATTTTAAAAAGGGAATGCCCCTAATCAAAAATTTATCAATGAATAAAAACGTTTGCCATAAAATGTATTTTCTAAACAAATTATTAAACGAAAATAAATAAAACAGATATATACAAGATTTATAAATATGAATTCCATATAAATATAAGTTCAAACAGACAGTAAAAATCTAAAAATAATAGAGCTACGTATAAGAAAATGAAAATGAAATGCGCTCAAAATAGAACGAAGAGATTGAGACTTTAGAATTGTTATTTATTTATATATATTTCATTAATAAAATAAAATATAAAATATTATTTTTTTTGCTTATACAGAAACTTAGCTTGATAAACAAAAGATTTTAAATATAGTCTGCATAAAACATTTAAATATTAGCGAATATATCTACATTTATCCCAGCCATAAATACTAGAAAAGCTGTAAATCCATGTTATATCACTACGTATATATATTTATTCTTATCTTAAATTCATTTCGTCACATATATTTATCGATTAATCGCAATGCTCGGTGCACACTTCCCCACATGCGGAAACTGTACATTTTTGTTGACCAACAACGTACTTGTATCCATTATCTTGGACAACCCCACATCGAGCTGGTGTGCAAAATACGCCCAGCACACAAAGCTGAATGGAGATTGTCCTTTGGCACAGTCCCCCCTATAGATAAGAGAGCGCAAACATAAATAAGGCCCGAAAGCCCATCTAGCTATCAAACTGATAAGCTCTGATCATAAAAGAAAACAAAAAACGAGTATGCTAAACCAGAAAAACTATATAATAAACGACCGACATGACGTTAAAAATAGATCGTCACAACAAAGCTAAAGGCAACAGCGAGCGAACAAACTACGCCACAAACGATCTTCGATGACTAAAAACTTGAATGAGCCCGCAACACTCTGAACTTTGGCACGAGGAAAGCGAGCCAGAGCCAGACCAGGCCAAACAGCAAAAGAAATATAAACTTGTGTACGTGCCCACGGCGAATTAGAGATGAGGCATAAAGTCCAATTAATATAGATGTGCACACACACATACAACATATTTAATTACCTATAAATATGTATATATTTATATGTATGTATGTCTAAAAACTGGGCATGGGCGATAAGTATGCACTAAACAAAACCTTTCAACATTTGTATCGTTCAGCATGATTTGTAGAAAAGATGAAAAATTTGCCTAATACAAAAAAGTTGGCTAAATATTTTTTATAAGACTTACATATTTTTTTCTATATAGCCAAATAAATCCTAAACTAGTTGGTGAATTATTGATATTGCCTTTGGTTTTTTTTTAAATGAATATTTTCATTAATTTTTATATATTTATATATTTAAATATTACATTTTTATTTATTTTCATGAATTTGTTAATATTTATATATTTAAATATTATATTTTTATTTACTTTAATTCGATAAATTTGATCAAAATTATTTATTTATATATATAGTATATATATTATTTTTGTTGATTTTTTTTTTTTTGGTCATTGGGATTTTTTAAGCAAGACTTCTTTTTAATATATTTTTATGTTTTTTTTTTTTTTAATTTTATTGTTTAGTTTATTTATTTTAATATCCAAATTTTGATTATTATTTATTATATTAATGTTGTTTCTTTAGCATTATTATTATTTTTTTTTTATTATTAATATTGGTATTTTTTTATTCATTTTATTTTTATTTATTTAATTTATTTACTTAAAAATCTGAAGCTTTTTCAGTATTATTAATCTTAATATATTTTTATTTGAAACTTATATATGCAATTTATTTTTTATAATTTTTTTAAAAATATTTTAAACGTTAATATTATTTTACATATTAATTTTTGATATATTTATTTTATTTTTAAGTCGTATATTTTTTCAATTATTTCCACCCATCAATTTGTAATAATACCTTAAATAAAACCCAACTCTGTCAACAATTTTACAATTCATCGTCCATTACAGACTAATCCCATCATCAAATACGATTTCTTTCAGCTGAAAACAGCCGTGCAATGCCGGATAACACTCTTCGTCCACCTGTCAAAAACTAAATGCGCCATTATAAACAAAGTAGCTGACTTTGTGAAAAGTTTGACAAAAGAAGAGAAGAGAAGAACTGATTATAAAACCAAAACAAAGCACAAATATCAGACTACGTGCTTTACAAGCAATTATATATGAGAATGTGAATATTTATACATATAAATTTCTTTATAAATGGGGGGCTATATGTGATCCAACTTTGTTGCATTGACTTTTTCATCAAATTCGATTATATTCGATAATCAAAAATGTGTAATAAATGTGTAAAATGAGTAAACATTTTGGATCAGGCATATACACAGAAATATATATATATATATATATATATATATAAACATATATTGATATATATTATATATTTTTTCCTCAATCTTGTTGAGTGCAACAGAAAGAAGATGAAATAAACAATAATATTCTTTAAATAGCGCACCTGGGTTATCTAAAATGGCAAACAAATTTTTATCTGGCCTTTTGTTGACATTGAATTCGTGTGGATCTAGGGTTATATACAAATGTATAAATACAGATATGAAGATAGACAAATTGAGCCTTTGCTTGGAAAAGATAACCTATATAAGTTGTTTAGTTAGATAGTTAGCCACAGTGTTCACTCGATAAATGGTATGCGAGGGTAAATATGGAATTCAACATATCCATAAACTCTAGAGTGCTCTTTCCATAAATGGAATATGTTCTATAGAGTAGAGTAGAGTAACGCAGAGATCTACAGTAGTTACGCGATAAGTGGAATACATGGAAGCGAACACATGCTCTTTAAGATATCTACAGCCAGTTCTATAAGGTTTATGATCTCTATGGTAGCTGAGGCTTACAGTAGTCACTCGATAAGTGGTATACAGGGATGATGTAAATACATAAATATACCCAAGCTCTAGTACAATTGCTGCCTACATGGACGTAGCTAAGGTCTACAGTAATCACTTGATAAGTAGAATACAACGAAGTGAAATTAATGGAATATAGAATTTATACAAATCTTGTAGATTTTATTATAAGATTAGAATTTTAATTGAATATGTTTATTTTAAGAGAGAACTTTAAAATCTTTTGTAATATCTCTTCTCATTTCATGTTATCAAATAGATTTGATTTAGTATTATTTATGTTAGTGTCCGAGGTATTTTGGGAGGGAGTGTTCGATTGGGTACTGTTCTTAGTCATATCTGGAGGGCTGTGGTGTATTATATAGTGCTATAGAATTGTTTTGTAAGATTAGAATTTTAATTAATTATGTTTATTTTAAGAGGGAACTGTTAGAGTTTTTCATAAATTTGCTCATCTCATGTTATAATATAGAAGTGCCTTAGTATTACTTATGCAAGTGTTCGAGATATTTTGGAAGGGAGTGTGCGATTGGGTAAGTGTTTTTTTTTTTAATCTATATCTGAAGGACTGTTCTATAAGATACCACCTCTACCTAATATGGTGAAGCGTCTACCAACGAACTATTATAATTTAAGCTTTAATTTAAGTTAATTTATTTGCCAATTATATTGACGTTTTATTTTCTTTAACTATTCTTATTCCTAGCTAACAAATTCATCAAAATATCTTCGCAAACCTTTTTCTAATAGAAATTTAACGAAAATTTGATTAAATAAAAAAAAAAAAATAATAATAATAAAAATTCTTTAGGTAATTAGCAATAAATTTCCAGTAATAGAACAGTTTTCGCACATTTTTTTGTTTGCCTTTAACGTTGATTAATCAGAATCCGGGTTGGAATATCTATCTATAGTATATGCCTATGAAGATGATTATTATATAATGTGGAATCTCAGTGATCATGTGTATGAGCAGATGTGATCTAAAATAGATGTGTTAGTGCTAGAGAGGTTTTACTGTATATTAATTAAAATGTGTTTATATTCCTTCAAGCGAGCTTTTACTGTATATGCATTATATATTTTAAGTTGTCAAGTCTTGAGTGGTCTTTGGACTTATTTAAGTCCACCTTTTTTTGTGTAGGGTATCTTCAAGTCGTTGACTTTTAGACGTCTCAGTTTACCTGCATTGATATTTCATATTTTACTGTATATGCATTATATATTTTATATATATTTTAGTTTGTCATGTCTTGAGTGGTCTTTGAACTTATTTAAGTCTCCCTTTTTTTGTGCAGGGTATCTTCAAGTCGTTGACTTTTAGATGTCTCAGTTTACCTGCATTGATATTTCATATTTGTTGATTGCTGATTTCATTTTAATAAATCTTTTTTTTATTTTTGGCTTTTTTGTGGCATTTGCAAAGGTTTGCAGAAATAGAAGACGCAGCACAAAAGGGAGACGGCGATTAAAGCTAAAGGTGTAACCCGAGCAGGTGACGCGTCGACGTCGCTGTCGACGTTGGCGTCGGCGCAACATGTGCTACAGAGCCGGAGCGAGTCTTTTCGGCCCAGTTTAATGGTTAACGAATTATGTTTGTTGGCTAACACGCGCTTGGCGCGTGGCTTACCTGTAGGCCAGATTCATGCACTTGAAGAGCTTCGTCAGCGACGTCTCGATCTCCAGGTGGGAGGTGATGCTCATGCCCATGCTGTTGTCGTCGCACTCGCGGTCGAGGTCCATGCGCGGAAAGTGCACCACGGTCTGGGGCACGTACAGCTGGACGTCGCGGCACGGATTGGTCGCAATGCCGGGCTTGTCGAGGCTGGGATCCTCCGGATCGAGCATCTTCACCTCGCCATCGTCCTCCAGGTCGTCCTGCGCCTCCTCGGCCTCAAAGTGCGAGACCATAAACTGACCCGAGTGGATGGACTCGCGCTCCGCCTTGCTGGCGGCCAACATGGCGGCCAGCTCTGCCGCAGTGCTGCCGGCGTCGCTGCTGCCAGCGGCGCTGTCGATGTAGGATATGGCGTGCGGGTGCGAGTGGGAGAGCTGCAGTGACGCCTGCTGCTGCTGTTGCTGTTGTTGTTGCTGTAACTGTTGCTGTTGTTGTTGTAATTGTTGTTGTTGCTGGAACATGTTGTGTGTGCGTTGATAGATTTCGTATTTGTTCAACATCATTTTCTTATCTTTTTTTTTTTTGGCTAATTGTTAGGTTTCTTTGTTGTATTTAAAAAAATATTTAACTTGTTTTTTTTTTTTGGTTTTTTGTAGTGTGACCAGGTGCAAATGGGTTGGAGCTGGAGCAGGATTTCTCTCAGCTCGTGTTTATGCTACGCATTATGCGCTTGCAATAAATTTCTTTGAGCTCTGCAATTAATTTGATTGGCACATTTAATTAATGATTATTAATAGTATTAATATTTTTTATTTTTTTTTTTCTAAATTTAAATTATATAAATTTAACAACAATTTAATTATTTCAGTTGGAGCAAAACAATTGGCACATTTAATTAATGATTATTAATATTTTATATATTCTTTTTTTTTTGCTAAATTTAAATTATATAAATTTATACTGCCAACTCTCTATCAAAGCATAACAATTTAATTATTTCAGCTGGAGCAAAACAATTGGCACATTTAATTAATGATTATTAATATTTTTTATTTATTTATTTATTTTTTTTTTTTTTGCTAAATTTAAATTATATAAATTTATACTGCCAACTCTCTATCAAAGCTTAACAAATTAATTATTTCAGCTGGAGCACAACAAAAACAAAAAACTCTAATTAACACTTTGGTTTATTTATGACAATTTTTGATTCGCTTTTGTCTTGTTGTTTCTTCAATTTGCACTTTTATTTATATATTTTTTTTTTGCATTTTCTACTATTTTGTTGATATTTATTAATTAACAAATTTTCTTAATTTCTGCCACATTTATTGCGTTTCGCTCAAATCTTTTCTTGTTGTTGTTGTTTATCGCCTTTGATGTTGTTGTTGTTGTTGTTGCTTGTTCGTTCGTTCTTTTTCCTCCTCCTCTTCCTCTTCTCTTTCTAATGGCAAACACGCCCCGCTTTTAGCGCGTCACAATTCACCAATACACAGATAGCTCACTCACACACACACACACGTACACGTACACGTACACGCACACATACAGCCACAGCCGCCTGCATTCGTAGAGAGCGCGCAACTATTTGGAAATATGCGACGTCAGTTAATTGGCTGATGATAATGAAAGAGCTTGTGTGACTTATTAGGCGACTTGAATTGCTCGCAGCTCGCGACGGCCGCTGTTGATGACTTTTCAATTTCAGAAACGGTACTGATCGCCCAAGAACCCGCAGCGCAAACCTGTGCGATTGCGTTTATTATTGCCCTGCACACACAATCAAAACATAAAACAGCTGACGCCAGCAGCTTGCGCTCTCGCTCTCGCCTGACTACGCTCTCAGCTACGTCTCTCTCCCTCACTCTCTCACTAGTTCTGGCAGTGGTGTATGCCTAGCTTTGGCTCTCTCTCTCTCTCTCGCTCACACACACAGGCACGTTCAAGCCTTATCAGCATAGGAATTTTCTGGCGCTAAATGTGAGTGGCTGAGCGTGTAAGAAGAAGACACAACATTCGGCTACGACGTTGGCGTAGGCAGCGACTGCACACACACACACTCACACCGATATACGTACGCTGTGCATAACAAAAACAATGGCCCCAGCGCCCCGTTCAACGTTACGGCCAATTGGCCACAACCAATAGGCGCATTTGTGGCGCTGTCTTCCATTTACGTCACAATTTGCCCCTTTTTCTCTCTCGACTGCGTGCACTTTTGACCTCTGCTTTTTACACAGTTATACAGTTATATACAGTTACATGGCACACACGCACACACTCACGAATTTTTAGGGGCGCGTCTGCGATTGCACAAGTGGCGATTGGCTGCGCACGGCGTGGCACGAGTTTAGCGCGCAAGCGTGCGTTTTCACGTAATATTTATTGAAATTTAAGCACTCATATTAATTAATTTGCCTTTGCGACTGCACAACATCGGAATTGACTAAAAAATCCCAAACTGCGTGAGCGTCAGATGTATGCCAGCAGTCAGACAAAAGCTGACAGTCACAATACTTAACGAAAGACATGTTAACAGCATGTTAGCTAACAGCAATGAAAATGAATATATTTTGAATTAGTTTGAATTCAATTTAAAAATAAATTATTTATTTTAAAAAATTGTTTGGCATTTTTTATGTCTTTTACTTAATTAATAAGGCATCTGTATTAATTTCTTAGTAATATTTTCTGCGAAACACAGATTCACTAGCAAATAGCTCAATAACATTCATCAAAAGCATTAATTCTGTAAAAATAAACATATTAATTCCCATTTGCTATTTATAAACGCAAAAAATATTCATTTGTAGCAATAATAAATGCATTTCATTCATTTTAATTTCGAAAAATTCCCGGAATCCCAGTTAGTTCACTGTTTGTTCAGATAAGCGAGCGAGTGAGTCACTGTTATTGATTAACATTGGTTCATTTGGAGCCGTTTGGCTGAATTGGTTCCGGAAAACTGTGCGGAACGCTCAGTATCGTTCCAAATGAAACGCAAAAAGGTCAAAATATTTTCTCTCGTGTCTTTTGCATTTATATGGACATAAAAATGGCTTTCTAGTTTGCGCGCAAACACAAAACACCAGCACGGACAGTGCCCAAAACACACAAAGATATGAAAATGTTAATAAACAACTTGTAAGTACCTAAACATTGAATCGAGTGTACAAAGGTGCAACAATTTCGCAATGTCGCACACATACAGACATACAGACATACGCCAACACACACGCGCGCGAACACAGGCACACAGAAGCTGACAGCCATGCACACATGCACAACAATTGCGGATTTGTTGTCTATAAACAGTTATGTGTGTCAGTGTGCGCGTGTGTGTATGGCTTTATTTGTCTGCTCGCGTTAACGTGGCAGAAATGTTTACAAACTGCTTGTGGCATGCAACACAGTGGCACATTCCCAGCAGCTGGAACTGCGAAACTGGCTGATGCAATCGGTTGCAAAATTGCGTAAATGCGGCATATGCTTCGGCTTCACCTTGCCACATGCTACAGCACGTGCAATGAACGGTGAATCATATTATTTACATACATGTGCTGAACTACTATCTCGCTTACGCACACATGCACATGCATGCTTCGCACTTGCTCTGGCTCGCGGCGTAAAATTAAGGAACATTGACGTAGATTGCGCCGCCGGTGGTCATAGCAAGCAGCTATTTGTTGCTAAGCTGTTTATTTTTTTCTTCGCATGGTAATGTGAATTGGAGTTGGGCGCGTGTCGTGCTTGTCAGCTTGTCACGAATCGGTAATTTCGTGAGAAATTCGATCAAAAATTAAATTTAATTAAATATATAAGAATTTGTAAGAAATTCGATCGAAAATAAATTTAATTAAATAAATTAATTATTTGTCAGCAAATATAATTTAAAGACAAACTAAATTTAGTTGTAATTAAAAAAGAGAAAAGGTTTAATTGAAATAAAATTAATGATAACGAAATAATTTAGCATTTGGCATGCGCTTGGGACTCGTCTCGAAAGGGCTTATCAGCTGCAGCTGACGTCGTCTGGGCATGCGATTTGATTTGTTTATGTCTGGCTGCAGTTTCGAGTGACTCTAACAATTCGTTTATCAATGTAAACAAGTCTTATGCACACTTCGGGTCAGCCAAATAGTGCCAATTAATTTATTTATATTAATCAAATTGTTTCTCTCTCTCTCTCTCGCTTGCAGTGCCACCATGGCGTCCTCACAGCAACAAAAACAACCGCAACAACAACCAGCGTTCATCACATTCATCGAACCGTCTTCAATATATTCAGCATATATCCCGTTAAGCTTTGATTCCGCTTTGATCACATCCAATGACCAGCAGCAGCAAAATACCATTGACAATGGAGAGCTTGGATTTGCCGCAGGAACTGTATTGGGATCCCAAGTCGGAGCCAGCCTCGCCGCCCTCGGCGGCGGGCGAGCTCTTTGCGCTTGACGATCCCACAGCCACCTTCCTCTATGACGATAACTTTGCAAATGGTCAGAGAATGATTTGCTATATATATCTTCATACTAAATACATTATATTCTAGGCATTACGCTTCTGAGCGTGGAGGAGGCGGACTCCTTGGAGAGGTCTGCCTGCATAGGGCTGCTCAACGATGAGGATTTCGTTGTGGAGTTCATGGATATGAAGGATGAAGGCAAGTTAATTAAAGCTTAAGCAGTTTAACTGAGATAAGGAATTAGCTGTAGCTGAAATATTTTATATTATAGAAGCAAATTTGTATAGTCGGCAACAGAGACTAAGTCTGAGGGTTGATCCAAAGATATAATTATAGGAATAAGTATACTATCAAGTGTAATTATTATATACCCTATATTTTGTAAAACTTGTGTAATAAGGGCGCTTATAAATAGGGTATAGAATTTCATGTTAATTAATTTTTTAGTCTGGTTAAAGAAACTTTTAATAATTTATGATTAGAAAAACTGAGAATATTGACTGTTAAAGAGCTCTAAGAAATTTTTAAAAAATGTTCTATCTACAAATTGTTATATATTATATTTAAAATACATGTCTTATCATTATAATATATATTATATTATTCTGATATACATTATATTATTGTAATATATATTATATTACTCTGATTACATTATATCATTAAAATATATATTATATTATTATGATATATATATTATTTTAATATACAATTAAATAATTATAATTTATATTATATTATTATAATAATATATAACAATTTCTACCTCATGTTGCTCTTATTATCAAAAGTTTCTTAGGTTACTTTTTGACTTGCACAATCAGTGGCAAATACCTTGATAGCTACGACAATTTAGACTCGATTAGAATTACAGCAAATGAAGACTAGATAAATTTAGAAATTATCAATATTTCAGATATGATTTATCAAGATGTTTACAAGCTTAACAAATAATAATTTAAAAGCAAGAATAATTAGTCAGATAAATAACAGAATTAGGCTTAGTTCCACATTTTTATAAGAAGTAATATATACCCATATGATTTATGGAGTTGCTGTTAGCAAAAATTTGTTGAGTTTTGAGTTTGGCATTATTAAACCAAATAAAAAATCGTATATATATATAACACTTATTGCTTTGATATAATATAATTGCGAGGCTTTAATTTAATTAAATTATAAGTATGCAAAAAAAAGAGAGAATGCTAATTTTGTGAAGGCACTTGACTTTCATTCAAAATCAAGAAAGACATGTTTCTTCATATTTTATGACAAAAATATTTGTTGGAAAATAAAAATACTTGAATTCTTCTTCTTGCTGACAATTTGCAAGCATTTCAAAAAACTGACATTTTTCGAGAATTGAAATGACAAAAAATTATTGAAAAGTGTAGGAGATGTGTTAACATTTTAGTATAGTTTTTTGAGAAATATATAAATAGAAAAACAGAAAAAGTTAGGAAATAATATATAAAAAAAATGTTCAAGTCAAACAAAAAAAATTTTTTTAATTATCCATATGAAATATTAGTTTTCTTTAATTAAACTCACCCCAAAGTAATAATTATTATATAAACATATCTGGTTTTATAAGATGCCTAAAGCCCTAAGCGTCTATTCAATATCTATGTCATGACATAATTATGTATATATATATATATTTGTGATCCACAAAACCCTAAAGACCCAAATGTTTACACTTTGAAGTCAACAATCGATATGTATATCAAGTCAGTTTGTATTTCTATATATAACATCTATGCATATTCGAAAAAAGTCAAAACAAACATTTTGAAACTCGCCTGAACTTTGAACGTCTGAAAAAACGTAGACAAATAAGACGTGTGCGCCGCCTGCTGAGCAGCTTTATTGTTATTGTTTCTTTGTTTTCTGTTTTATTTTGAATACGAATTGCCCATAAACGATTTTGAAAAGACAACAAACCGGTTGATTAGTCTTAAAGCTGAATGAAGTAGCTGCTGTTTGTCCTAGCCGTCATACGATATTTTGGAAAGTTTGAGGCAAAAAAAAGGAGCAGAGTTTTTTCAATATATAGAAAAAAGATAAGAATTAGGGGGTTTCCTGATAAAAGGTGTTAGGTATGGGTAGCTAATCGAAATATCTTATGGAATTTGTAGAGTAAATTTCATTCAAATTACTGAGATTTTTTTGATTTTAATATATATAATATGTGATTGAGTTGGATGTTAAATATTTAGATTAATTGATTTTTTAAAATTATAAATATCGATTTAGCCCCTGATGCTTGATGATATATTGAGAACTATATTTATATATATATATATATTTTTTTAAATATTTAAAATTTTATTTAAATACATTTTTTTTAATATTTCAAAATATATATATATATATATATATATATATATATATATATATATATATATATATATATATATATATATATATATATATATATATATATATATTTTTTTTTAAATATTTAAATTAATATTATATATATATTTTTTTAAATATTTAAATTAATATTATATATATATTTTTTTTAAATATTTAAAATTATATTGAAAACTATATTTATATATATATTTTTTTAATATTTAACATATTATTTAAATAATATTTTTTAAATATTTAAATTTATATTATATATTTTTTTTTTAAATATTTACAATCATATTTATATATTCATATACTTTTTAATATATAAATAGACTTTTAGCTCTAATTGGAACTCAAGGTTAAAAACAATTATTGAAGACATCTGAATGTCTAATATAATAATTTTGTTCCATCTTAAGTCGGACATATTTCATATATCTGCTTTCATCTCCCGCCACATTCCAATTGGACTTGCGTAAATACTCTTTCCCATTTGCATATCTAATCCAATTGGCATTTCATAAAATTTCCAATGTTTTGATCTTTTTCGTCTTTTTCGATTGTCTAACAATCTTATGCATAGTTACGAGTGGAAAAAAACGTGCCTTAGACAACACAATTCGATTTGTTTGTGTTTTCAAGCTCTCATTTGGCAAGTTTATTATTATTCACAACAAACGTGGCTAGCGCGGGGCCATAAAGGCCAAAAATGGTTTTCGTTGTTTGGCTTTTAGTTGAACGAGGCGTAAACATATGTTTGATCCAAATGCGAACTAGATGGAACTAGCTCGCTCTCTGTCAACTCTCGCTCTCTCGAAACACCTGAGGCGCGCTCATTACAAGTTTGTTAAGAACTCATTTCGAGTAAATTTAGTTGAAGGTCGTTAGAGCTAAACCAGATATTAAAATTTAAATATATAAATACATATTTTAAATAGAAATCGAAGGGGTTCAAGGACTTATCAGCCGGCAGATCATTGAACCAGTTCAGTTGACGTCGGTTCAGTTCATATTTTGTGCGTTAAGCAGGAAATTTGAAGTTTGTAATTTCTTTGTTTTAAATTTAAACTCTCTCAGTGGACGTGCCCCCCATATTGGTTCACCTGTCCACCGAGGTTTTTGGGGCGTGTTTCCTTGCAGTTGGTTAATGCAAGCCAAAGAGAAAGGGAAGAGAGAGAGAAACGGAGAGATAGCGCGCTCTTTATATAGGGCGCCTGTCATTGAACTCCCCAGCTGCAGTTTCTTCTGACGCCCTGACAGCGCTTATCGTGGGCGCAACTATATATAGTCTCCTCTTTATATAGCTAACAAATCCATTTGAATTATAGTTGACTATATAGATCTCTATTGCTTAGATGGATCCGAACACCTGCTGCATTCCCCATTCCGTTTATTGTCTTTCTGTGGAGTTCATTGAACGTAGGCTTTGTTATAGAAGTCTCCAGAAATGTCTGGCCGATAATGCATATATATAATCGGCGCATATACTGCATATATGCATTATATATACATTTTAAATTTGAGCTAATCTTTGCTTTTGGGGGGCCTTTTGCATGGGGGATTAACACTGGGATTTTTCTTGGAAATATATTTAAAATATATATAAAATATCAAGGCCGATTTCGAAAAAAACATTGGGTAAATTTGTGGAAATGGCAGAGAAACAGTTAATATTAAAAAAAAGAACTAGTTCATTTTAGATTTTAAAGTTACATGTTCTAGAAAGCGTTCTAGTTAAATTGAGCTTCTCAGTAAAGTGAACTAGCTCATTTGAAATTTAATAGTTGTATTTTTTAAGAAGAGAACTAGTTTATTTGATATTTAATAGCTACATGTTCAAGAAAGCGATCTAGTTCATTTGTGATTTAATAATTGTATTTTCTTAAACGTTAACCAGTTTATTTGATATTTAAGTTATGTTTTCTAAAAAGTGAACTAATTCAATTGAATAATTGAATTCTCAGAAAAGTGAACTAGCTCATTTGAAATTTAATATTTGTATTTTTTAAGAAAAGAACTAGTTCAAATATATCAAATGATATTTAATAGTTGTACTTTCTGAAATTACAACTAGTTAATTTGATATTTAATACTTGTGTTTTCTGAAAGGGGAACTAGTTGGGATTAAAGTCATACATTATACATACTTTTTCCTCCTAGCTCATATTTTCTTCAATTTGTATTGATTTTTTATATAATTGCACAAAAATAGCTAATTTCAATTTTCGCACAATGTCTTTGGCTCTTTGTGCCACTGTGCCAATTCTTTGTTTTGTGAGCTTCGGCTTTTTGCCGTTCGTTCGTTCGGCTCAGCTGTACGAGCGCCAGAGCAGCGCTTGGAATTGCTCTTATTACAGGGCTGTTGTGTACCACGCACGCACACACACATACACAGACACGCGCTGACATTCGCTACGCTCTCTCTGCCGCACTCTCGCTCTCTCTCCTCTCTCTGTGTACTTTTGCTGACTTGGCTAGAGCAAAAACCGAGCGCGCTCTGCGCACAAAGCTCAGTACAATTTGTTACTCTGACGCGTGCGTGCGCTCGGCTCGGCTCGGCTCGACTATAAACACGGCTTTTGGTTACAGTTACACCAACAACAACAACTGGAAACAAAGAAACTGCCTTCAAGCGAAAAAAAAGAGACAATAAAACGAAAACAACAACAACAAGCAAGACGCACGTCTTGGCGTTTTAAAAACGCGCAAATAAAAAAAAACAACAAAAACAAAAACAAATACAAATACAAGAAAAAGAACAGCGCGAAACGGAAAATAACGCAAAGCTCAATTGGAAGCGAATTGGAATCAAATTGGAATCGAATTTGATTTTTATATCATTCGAACGGCAATTGGCAGTCGAACAGTGCGACGACGGCGCCAAACAAAACGAAACGCGTGCGTTTGAGGTGTTTCGCCCAGAAGCCAACTATATGTAGCTGATTCGTGGGCCAACGGCATACCCCAACCAACCAGCAACATACCACATACCCGTCTCGCTCGCTCGCAGCTGTGGGCAGCCATCTCGCTCTCGCACGCGCCCGCTCCCCAGAAGCTGGGTCAAGATTCCGCCCGAGATTCGCTTGCGTGCGCTAAGGACTTTGTGAGCATGATACCACACTGTGGATACCGTTACATGTGGAACCGTGAAATTGTGATCAATTCGCAAAAGTTGGTGAAGCGACGTTAAAGAAAGCGGCCAGACAAAACAATATATATATATCCCAATATATATATATATATATATATCTTAAGATATATCAAATATCTCAAGAGGAAGCGAGAGAACAACCTGCGCACTGTGCAGCAGCTGCCACGCCCCTGAAGTATTTTCTGCGGCAGCAGTTGACCAGAAAAAAACAAAACAAAACTCCACACACACACATACAAATACCCTGTAATACGCCACGCCCCCTTCTTGTTATTAGCCCGGCTAAGCAGCCCTTGGCCCTTGTTGAAAATTCGCTGTGATTTTTTTTCTCACTTTCTGTTTGTAAAATTCTCGAATCTGTTGCAAATATATTTTATTATTATTCAGATATTTTATATATATACATATATATATATATATCTATATAGACGCGCATCTCGTTGATTTAGCAATTAGTTTAAACGTTTTTATTTAGTTTAGTCTTTGTTTTATTCGCAATTTTAAATATTTAGTTTTAGTCTTAGTTTTTGAATACTCCTTCCGTCTCTCTCTCTCTCTTTATATATCTCTCTCTCTCTGTCTCACACTTTGTAACTCGATCCCTTCCATATATAAATATTTCTGTTCGAATCTGAGTCGCTGCTGCCGCAACAATGAGCAGCTATATATTTATGCAACAAGCCTATGGTTAGTATATCCAATAACTATTTAAACCTAATTATTGTATATACGAAATATTACGATTACGCATATATAGATCTATTTATATCTCAAGCATTTATGTTCGCTGAGACCTTGAAAACTCGCCTGATCTATGAGAACTTCAATTGAAAGTCTCTGTGGGTTGGTCTAGAGCTCATTCTCAATATTATTTCCTATAATAATCTCAAATATATAAGAATTTACTTCTGGGTTTTACTATCTACGTTTTTCTACTGAGAAACTATTTTAATTTAGTCAACGGATTATGTTGGGCCTGCAATCATACTAAATAATATTTCCTATAATAATCGCAAATAGAGGAATTTACTTCTGGGTTTTACTATCTACGTTTTTCTGTCTTTGTACTGAAAAAAACTATTTTTATTTATTATTATTGCAATTTAGTTAAATAAATTTTAGGATTTTAATATATCTACTTAGAGATAGTTTTACACTCATGATATAATTTTTATTATTATGAATTGATTATACATTTTAATATATCTATATATAGATCCATTTCTAATTGTACTACAGAATTTTTGATTGAAGTTTAGATAAGAGTAAAACAATATTTAAATTGCAATCTAAATTGAGTCTAAGGCAATTTTCTAGCATGGCAAAATCAATATCTACTTCAATTCAAATAAATTTATATATAAGTCTAAAGAGTTGAATCTATTAGAAACCAGAGGAGTTTACTTTAATTAGTTTATGATAACTAAATGGGACTTGAATGCAGTTAAACAGATTTTTTGTAGACTTCTAAATGCAATAGAATATTTTAAATAATATTATAAATAAATGTATTAAATTTTAGATTAAAAATATGAAATGAGGGAAAAAACTACCACAAAAAAATTGGAAGTCAAATATATTTAGCCCGCAAAAAAAAAACAGACATCCTATATATATTGAGTACATACCTTTATAAACGGAAGGTTCACATATTTCAGCTCGATGATGTACAAATATGCATAATATAGGAAGCACATCTGAAAGTATATATAAAAGAAAGATAATACTATTATAGATAGATGTAATAGTAGAAATATAGGTATATAGGCATTAATTATATAATATTAATTATAGTAATATTTATTATAGTACTATTATAGACAAACTACTATTACTATCTACTTATACTGTCTACTATTGTAGATATATAGGTATAATTATATAATGAAATTAATCATAATATTTTATTTATAATTTCGTAGCCTTTTTCTATGACAATTTTAGTTACAAAGGTTGAAAAGAAAAATCGTAAATATAAAATTAAATAATTCTTCTCTGTTTTCATGAGACAGGAAAAGTTAGGCAACATTTTTTTTTTTTTTTTTGAAAAGACTTTTGAAATCCTCTTCTTCTAGATTCCATAAATGTTTTTCACTAAAGATCAATATACATTTTTCTAGAATATTTCCAATTGAAGAAACAAATACGTGATTTCCCTAAAATTCCAAAGCGTTTTCAATTCAAGATCAATATAAATAGTTACATTTAATAGGCTATAGATCTATTAAATATATATTATGAAAGTTCATTATAGATATCTAACTAACCACTCTTGATTTCCCCTATATCACAGGTATCTATAGATAAGATCATATTTCACATGTTCAAATATCTCCATTGAAAGATCATGAATACACACGCTTCTCTCTCCACTAGTAACTCCCACAAAAGATCAAAGCAGTGGCACATGCCTAATTGAACTCAGCTCTCTAAAGCATCTCTAATTGAAGATCAATGTAGTTGCCCATATTTACAGTTAATTAACGCAAAGACCCGCCATGAGAGATCGTCTACTTATATACGCATCTTTCTTTCACTCAACTGTGTTTGTTCAGTTGTTTTGCTTGGCGCTGTGCAAAGTCTGCTCAAAGATGTCTTTCCGGTCAAGCGGGTTTATCATATAGGTATATATATATACATATATGAGTGACTATATAAATACTGGTACTTCTCTTTTATGATTGCTTATTGTTTTCCATTTGCAGCATTTTTTCTCCGGATTTCAGTTGAGCTTATAAGTTTATAAAATTCATTTGCATTTTATGTTTTCGGCACGGACGTGCCCTTTCCAAAATATTTTAAGAGTATATATATAGGTTGTATATATAGGTTATATATATATTTATATATATCTATAGCTTGTGGCTGACTTTAGATAAGAGCTCTGCCCAGTTATCTGTGACCTTGACCTTTTGACCTAGTTCTTGGGCAAACACAAGAAATTAAATTGATAAAAAAATATATATAAATTTCTTAAATATATTTCCTGGCGTAAAACCCATCTATATATACTATAGTATATATAATATATTAAATATTTTTGGAGTATATTTTTATATGGGAAATTTCAGGCCTTTTTTCTCAGCTTTAAGCTAAGCTCGCTGTTTGAGCTTTCTCTAGCGCTAATGCTCGCCAAGGTTGCTTTTAATCGTGTCCTCATTTAAAATTAATTTATTACAATTATATATACATATATAATATATATATATGTGTGTGATCAGTGATAGTGCGAGTTGTTGGCATTGCTATATGTTTTTTTTTTTGCAGCTGCTGCTGCTGCCCGTTCTATTTGCCAGTTTTTTTTTATTAATCTCTGACTTGTCTAACGTCTGAGGCGCGCTCTCATTGCAACTGAAAATTGCGTAGTTTGCAGACGAAATGTAGGACACGATTTCATAAATAATATATAATTTATAAAATATATATTGTATATATTATATACCTATCGAGTCGTTATATTTCATTTGCCAAATCATGCGTAGCACATTCATTTCCTACATTTCATTTTGATTATAGTTCATGTGACATAGTTAGGCTTTATCAGTGATGATCTGTTCTTTAAGGAAGGCAGGGAATCGTAGCTGTATAGAACGAGAATCAAGAAGTGCTTGAAGTACTTTAGTATAGACTCTTCAATCTCTTAACTAATCTAACTTCAAGTCAACGAGCCAATGACAAGGCAAATGCTTAAAAAGAATAGATTTTGTATATATTTTACTATATAGTATAGTTTAGGCTCTATCTCCCATGGGGGTCTTAGTCACTTTGGGTCTTTTAGTTAAAGCTGCTCAGCAACTGTAAGGCAAGGCCAACATATGAGTAGCTGATGGAAATTTTGCTGATGTTAGAAGCGCATGGTGCTCGTAATAGCTGAAGGCATTTTCTGGCTGTTTATACCTTGCCATTGTTGATAAGAAATAATCAACAAATACGTGAACTCAAGCAAGCTAAATTGGGAAAACAAAATAATAAATTTAAATATAATAAGCTAATTAAATACCTCGTGAATAATAAATAATATAAAATATATACAAAAAATATATATATAATATATAAAAAATATATGTAAAATGTAAAAAATATATATAAAATATAAAGAAATATATAAAATATAAAAAAAAATATATACAATGTATAAAAATATATATGCAATGTTTAAATTAATATATACAATATATAAAAAAATATATAAAATATATAACAAAATATATACAATATATAAAAAAATATATATACAATATATAAAAAATATCTAATAAAAAAAGATAAAATTAAAAAATTCTAGTAGTAAATAAAAAGAAAAAAAAATGAAAGTAAGGAAGCAAATGCCTAATTCATAAATATTGGCTTATTAATAAATTAATCTAAACTGATAAAAGTATAATACAATCGTTTATAAAATATATATAATAAAAATATTTAATATAAAATATATATAGTAAAAAATATATTTATATATAATTATATAATAAATATAAATATATAAAATATATATAAATATATATATATATATTTTTTATAAATATATTTTTTACTATATATAATTTATATTAAATATCTTATTATATATATTTTATATTAAATTTATTATTTTATACGGAATAAATAAAAATATATATACTATATATGATATACTTTATTCATTCATTAATTTGCTTGTTATATTTAAATTTAAAATGTAATATATTTACATCAAAAGACATATATATCTATTTTTTTCTGATATAAATTTATTACATTTTATAGTACTTTTATAATCTTATGTATAATTGTGCTCTTATCTGCATGAAAATTTGAATTTGAAACAAAAAAACATATAAAATAATATATAAATTCAATGTCTGGATGCAAGTTTTTGAAATTCACATAGGAATAGAACTCCAATGTTTTCAGTTCATATTTTAATTTGCAAAAAAATGTATATAATTTTTTTTTAGTAATATAATGTTTCCATTTATGTAATATAGAAACATGAAATTTTAGTTTTACAAAGCTTTCAAGTAAGTTCTTTGCAAATTTTCCTTAAAATAACTATTATAAATCTAAGGCATTTAAAAATTTGAGTATTTATTGTTCAGTTCATTTACTGGAATCTAAAAACTTTTTAACTTTTAGTACAGTCCTATCCTAGGCCCTAGTTGTCTCGCTTTTAACAAGCTTGACCTTGAACTGAATGTTGATTTGAGATATACGTGGAAGGGGTCATCAAACCCCCCCAGAGCTTGGCAACTGTATAGAAATCTACGCCAATTGCTCAGCTTATTGACTAACAAATTTGTACAGATAGAACAGAGGCATATATATGATATATATATACATATCACTCAGGTGTTTCAGACATTGATTTAATTTATATAACTAATTGCTTTTCACTTTGCAACAAAGTAAGACGATGAAAATTTCCACATACCCAACTGAGATTCGATTTTCGATTTGAGAATAGATTTTTACATTAATCTAATATAGATTTATATATATAATATATATGGGCACACCCTATATATGGAGTAGGCGTAAACTAGATTCGTATGTAAATCTCTGGCTCTGGGGCGAGTTATGTGTGGAACGGGTTATGTTAATTGTCCAGTCGAGTGTCGAGCCGAGAATGCGACCCAGCCCAAGGTGGGAGTGCAGGGTGCTCACACAGGTGTGCAGGCGAAGGTCGATTCCAGAGCAATATATGTATATATAGAGTCTATAGAATATATAAGTGCAGTTGGCAACTGCTTGGGCTGGAGGCGGGGAGGGGGGAGGCGTGGCAATGCTGCTGCGCTGATAACCTCTGCTGCGGCTGCGACTGCTGCTGCTGCTCAATTGAAATGAAACTCAGCGACAAGACAAATAATCAAATCGTTTCGTTGCCAGCGAACTAATTTCAATATTTGTCGTCTCTCTTCAAGTGAGAATCAATAAAAGAATTCGAAAAACAACAACAACGACAACAATAGCAGCTGCAACGACAAGAGCAATAAATAGCTCAAAATATGCCACAATCAATATGCAAATATTTACGCAACGCTGCTCCAAATGGTCCAGCTAGAGCGTCCTTCACATCTTAATGGAAATGTATTTGAATCGAGCGCAGCTAGCTGATGATGTTAAAGAGGCAGCAGCAGCAGCAGATAGATAACAAGAATTCTGATATTACGACGCAGTTCTGCCGGAGACACAGGCCAGCCAGCCAGCTAGATAACTGTAATCAAAGCTAGACAGGAAATTGATTTTGTCTCTAAATTATTTATAACTAAACAAACGAATTTTAAATAAAGTTTAGCTAGGCGTATATGTTGCTATATGTATTGTAATAATTTACATTTTATGTAAAGGCATTCAGGAAATTGATTTGATTTCAATATGAATTGAGAAATCTATTGAAAATGTGTAAATAAAATATATAAATATATATAATATAAATATAAATATAAATATAAATATAAATATAAATATAAATATAAATATAAATATAAATATAAATATAAATATAAATATAAATATAAATATAAATATAAATATAAATATAAATATAAATATAAATATAAATATAAATATATATTATTACAATTTGCTTGGAAATATATTCATATAAAATAATATATTAAAAAGTAATCAATAAAAAATAATTATGATTTCATAATAAATTATTTGAATATATATTATTAATATTTACATTTTATTTTAGTCATTATAACCTCTTTTTTTTACAAAATATATATCTTATAGTAAATTGTTAAATTTTATATTATAAATATTTATATTTTATTTGAATTATTATAATATCAATATGAAAAATGAATTTAAAAATAAATATAAATATATATAAAAAATATTTATATTAAGTCTAAAACTTTCAATTTTTTTTAAGCTTTAAACTTTCGACAGAATATTTTGCGCTTTGCAGCTGCATAGAATTAAAATTTTAAAAAATTTGGCATACAAATTTCGAGAAAGTTTAGTCCTTGAAATTTATATCAATAAAAAAAAATATAAAATTAATAATTAATTAATAATAAATAGTTTTTAATATATAATAGTAATATAAATAATATAATAAATAAATATAATATAATAAATAAATATAATATAATAAATAATAATAATAATAATATAATAAAAATATATATAATAAAAATATATATAATAAAATAAGTTCAAGTTTTTATTTACATAACACAATTGTTTGATATATTTTTATATGATATAAAATTTTAAAATTTTGAAATGAAAAAAAAAACCTAATATAATACAATTAAATAAATTTATTTTTTAAATAAAATAAAATAATTTGCATACATAAATATATTATTGAAATTGTTGCATTCAATAATTAATAAATAGAGTCTATCGCAAATAATGATATTTCAATAATAATAAATAATTATAGATTAATAATAAAATAATGCGGCAAGAGATATTTTCTTATAATATTTATATAATATTATTTATAATAATATTATTTTTATAGTATATATATATACGTGATATTATGATTAAATTCAAATTTTAATTACCCAAATCACTTTAAAATATCTAATTTTCTTTTTCCCCTTTTATACATTCCCTTTGCAGAGTGCCTCCTAGACCAAAAGGCGCCGCACTACATCGACTATGAAACAACGAGCTTCCCCCAGCAGCTCGATGTGGTGCAGCAGGACATGCTGGCCCTGACCAAAGGGCAGGTGGCAAGTCCGGCTGGCGACTTCCAACACGGCGACTCGTCGATAATACTACAGCAATTGACGCCGCCGCAGTCGCCGCCCCAATTCGAGACACACCAGCAGCAGCAACAGCAGCAGCTGCAGCAGGAGGCGCTGATTAAGCACGAGCCGAAGCAGGTGAGTCAATGGAAGTTCCCAGATTCAGCAGAGACTACAACAGAGATTCCCATTTACTCTTGCAGCTGCAATATGCCACCGAAGCTACCGCAACAACAACAGCAACAACAACATCAACAGCAGCAGCAGCGGCTGGCGCAGCTGCCTATGGCTTCAACAACTGGCTGCCCGTTAATGAGATCATGCGCGAGACGCAGCTGGTGGACGACATTGTCAACATGCGCGCCCAGGAGCTGCAGCTGCCCATCGACTGGCAGCAGTTCAACGATGACTGCGAATCGCAGGCATCCTCCACACTGGGCAGCAGCAGCAGCAGCAGCAGTGGCAGTAGCAGCAGCAGTCCCAGTCCGGGCAGCAGCATTGCTGATGCGGACGAGGATTGGCTGCCGGGCGGCGGCGGCAGCAGCAGCAGCAGCGGCGGCTCACCCGCGCACACCAGCGGCGAGGAGCAGCTGCCGACGGCGAGCCGCGGCTCCGGCAGGAAGCGCGCGCGCACCTACGGGCGCGACGTCGAGGATCGCAAGATACGCAAGAAGGAGCAGAACAAGAACGCCGCCACGCGCTACCGCCAGAAGAAGAAGCAGGAGATGGAGCATGTGCTCGGCGAGGAGCAGCAGCTGATGCAGGCCAACGAGGCGCTGCGGCGCCAGCTGGCCGACCGCTGCAACGAGTACCGCTATCTGCGCCAGCTCATACGCGAGTTCTACAAGGATCGCAAGCAATAGAAGCAAATCGAGTTCAACACACAAACTTATCCTTCAGCCTAGTTTACCTATGCAAAGTTATCGTTATCGTTATTGTCACGTTGCCCCCCACAACCCTCCCACCCCCCCACACACACACACACACACACATGAAACAAATGCAATTTTATTTGCAACAAACTTTAGCCGCCCGTCCCGCTCGGCATTTCCCCCCTGTTGGCACCTATGACAAGTCGCCTCGCCGCGTCTTCGACTCGCTTTTTGCCAGTGCCGAATTGTGGACAACAACAACACCTTTAAAGGCCGCACAGGCCACAGTGCCACACCCACCTGTGGCACTAAAGTTGACAAACAAAATGTATATGAAAACCTTTTTATGCTCTTAACTTTTATTATATTATCGTAAAACCCTGTGCGGCGGCGGCTAAAAGTTATTTTAAATTAAATATTCTTTTGTTTTTGACTTTATAACATTTAACTTTAAACAGTTGATTTTATTGTGAATGAATAATAAATGAAAAAGGGTTTTCAAGAAAAAAGCAAAAATAACCGATGTTTTATATATGCTGAATTAAACCGAAGTGGATTGCTATATATAAACTAAAATAAAAGAAATTTGTCTAAGGTATTGGAGTTGAGGATTTTATATTTCTTTTTCTTTGAGTTGAAGTAAAATGTAATTAGGAAATATATCAGATAGATAGCTGTTTAGGATTGGGACTCTTAAATATGTTACATTTTATAATATATATTTTGAAACATTTAATATTACAGTATACCAGATATAAATATAATAATGTACAGAATAAGTTGTTAAAGCTTTATAATACACTATAATTGTTGAAAATAATTTTTAATATTTTTAAATAATTCTTGAATAGTATAGACACGATGGAAAACTATTGATAAAGCCAAGCAAAGACTAAGGAATCTTAAAACTGAGAAACAAACAGAAATGTCAAAAGCAAAGCTAAACATGAGCTAGAATCGTATCATTTAATAGATATATATTGGGATTAGATATTATATATATACTATGTAGATATATACATAGCTGTTAAATGTGAATAGAATGATTTTATTAACACAGAGCTTAGAAAGCTAATTTCTCTAATAGATTCATAGATTTATCAACTCTTAGTAGTGACTTCAATTCCCTTTAGATGCAGTAAAATTATTTTTCAAATAATATTTTTAATTTTATGAAGAAGTCAGGGAATACTGAAAAACAATTACAAACTAGTTGTGCATGGGGTATATAGGAATATAGGTTTATAGGAATAAGACTAGGCATATAGGAATATATATAGGAACTTGTTTAACTAAAGCCTTTGGCTAAGACAATGATTGCATACAGTATGTCTGGGGATTCATGCCACAATACTCGTTGATAATTTGTTTAAAAACTACTCGTTAATCATTTGATCTATTAAGACAACTAATCTACAGATAATTTATATAGGATTGTTTAGGTAAATTTGTGTAACAGCTGAAAGGAAGCAGCTCAACTTAGTTAAAATATATAAACTCAAGAGTTGAGCTGCTTCCCTTAGCCCAAATTCCCTTATTTTGAGTATATTGGCAATCACATTAAACTTAAAGAATAATAAAAAATCAATTTCCGCTGCATCAGAACATCATATAACACGTACTTTAAAGGGCGCCTAATGAGTTACCTACTGCAAGCAGTGCATATAATAATTAGTATACCCTGTAATGTAATAGGACTCAAGTGCGCGGAGGTATTTTGATTGTTACTAAATAATTTAAAGACTTTTATAATAGTTTTTTATTGAAGAATAAATGCAAATGATATTCTTCTAGTATTATGATAAGCAATTGGTTTGATAGCGCGGGAGTCGTGGTCAAGCGAACCCAACCTGGCATCAGCAGAGAGGCGCAGCGAGAGCCAAGAAGTTCACTCGGCATATGGCAAGAGAAGAGACGACACCAAAGTGGCGACTCGCTGTGCTCAGAGCGTAATCAAATAAATGAAATTAAAATGGAATAAAATGCTGGAAATGCAGCAACACCATTAGCGACCTATATTAAATTAATATTAAGTCTGTTTTAATTTAAAGTAGATTTTAAGCGGGATTCAAAAGAGATTTGATATTTTAATGTCCTTTATATAAATAATATACAATAGCTACTCACTCAGCATTTTGGTAAATAACATTTTTGGCCTTTAGAGTTTAATCTGAAATGAGATTATGTTTACATCATATTAGGTTTTTATAATATTTCAAAGTGTAATATAAAAACATTTATTTTTATACATATGACTTGGTTTAGTATCATTTCAAGGATTTTAGACTTATGATATCTGACTGTAGTAAGACAACATGAATTACTTCTAGTTCGGATTGGAGTCTGTCTCACTCTCTCTCTATTGCAATGTATTCTATCGATCAGACAGGTTTTTAATTTTTAATTGTAATAGAAGCTTACGTTTCATAAACTATTTTAAATATAAAAGATTCTATTGTCAGTCTCATTGAGCTGTAAAATATTTCATAATTTTTTAATTCTTTTAAAGAGCAAACATAATAAAGAATTAGCATTTGGAAATATTTATATAAATATTTAGCATTTAAAAATATTTTTTTCAGCATTAAGAATTATTTATAGTTTTTACTCAGGATTTAGAATTAATAATAGTTTTTTTTTATTTTTTTATTAATGTATAGAAAAGTTGCCTAACTACAAATATATTAAATAATTTTATTTATTTATTTTTTTTTTTTTCAATTCATAAATGACTTTGTTCAAGCTAGAACTTGAATCGACAAGACTTGATCTCATTGCACTGAATAATTTCTTTAATTACCCTAAAGGATATGCCCGCTGTCGACTAATCTCAGACCGAGCTCACCTCTTTCGCTTGGTAGGTAAAAAATGAAAAGCTAAAACTTAATCAATCGACAGTCAACAAGATTTGCCGACGTGGGCACACGTGACTAAGGACTAAGGGGAATCTGTGAGGCATAATCGGATTATGATTATGTCGATGCGGAAGCTATTAGCGCCAAGTGCGGCACAGACAATGGACACGCTCGAAGCCCTGAGCAGTCAATTAATTGAAAATGGCAGGAGATGGAGCTAGAGAGGGAGAGGGAGCTGGAGAGGAAGCGGGAGCTGGAGATTCGTGTAGATGGAGATTGATGCAGCGAGTGCCAAAAGTGAATTCCAAATACAAATTATATGCACCAGGCCAAATAAGCAAACGATTTCTCAACTCTGGGAGTGTGTTGGTGTTGCTGCTGGGATTTGCGAGCTGTGGCATTTGACGGATGAGCTGGCGACGTGAGAGAGCGAGCGAGCGACTGAGTTTTCCTTGCCATTTTCACTACTAAACTAAATTTTCCACATCGTTAATTTATATTAATATGATTTCTGTGTCAACGGTCGGCGGTGTCTGAGCCAACGTACTCGTCACCCGTCGCGTATATAGAGTATATATATATATATAGAGTAGATATATGTGTGTGCGTGCTGGAGCGACACCCATGGAGGTCGCCGCGACGCCGTCGCAATGTTTATCTAAATTGTTATTTTTCACACTCACGCAGTTCAATGAATTTGTGAAAATTACGTTTGGGACTTTGTGTTTGCTCATCGACGACGACGACGACGACGACGACGTCGCTGGTCGCTTCCTGCGGCCCCTGGGCGAGGATCCTGGGGCGGACGGCGGGCCAGACTTTGGCTTTAAGCGTCTATTGCCAAACGAAATTCAATTTGCCTCCATTGTGTTAATCCTGTTATTAGCACACACACATACACACACACACACACACACACACACACACACACACCGCACACACACGCACACACACATGGACACACGCGAATCCTTTAACCGTTAAACAGCCCAGCCACAAATTTGCTCTTCAAGTGCTGTCAATAAAAATGTCGCTAAAGCCGAGTTTTTCTTTGGCTACTTGAAGTGTGCCTCAAAGTGATTTATAGAGTAACGTAAAGTCGTTATATTGCAGCAAATTTTAGGCTTGTGCGCGTTTTTATGTGAACGAGCCGTAAAGGCTTAAAGCGCAGTTGCTTAACCATGTGACAGGCTCGATGAAAAATGTGTTTAAATCTATATTGTCTCGGGGCCAAGGCCTTAGTCGCTTATGTTTTAAGTATATCCGTATTTGCTATTAAATAAATAAGTTAAATATGTGAAGATCTAGGTAGAGCGCTTGAAGGACTGTGAGGATTTTTATATTATTTTAAAATATCCGCAAAATATTTGTTACATATTATTTAAATTGAAATAAAGATAATTTTTTCCTCATCTAAATATTTTTAAGTCTATTAAAAAAAAACACATAAATGAATTATTGCATAATTAAATTGTAAATAGAACGATTCTCATAATTTTAAAGTGCCCTTCACTATTTTCTAGTCAATTTTATATTACTGAATGTTCTACTTAGTGAGAAATACCTTATAATACATCAATACAAATCGTATTAATTTTTAAGCAAAAAACTACTATTAATATTATATATAATATAATTGGTTTCTTGCAATATTTTTATGATAAATTAGAGTTTTTAATGTAAAAAATATTTTAGATAATAGAAATATTTAAACATAGGTTTAAATATTTTTATAATTTGAATTTATATTTTAAATTGTAAAAAAAAATATAAAAATATCGTTTCTAAAAATATCAAATATTTTTAAAAATAGTAGTAAAATATGAATTTACAGAAAAACAACTATTATTTTATAGCAATACTTTTAATAATAATAACAGAAAAATTGTATAAAACTAAATATACTGATAAAAAAAGATAATTTTTTTTAATATACAGATATTATATTAATTTCTTCTTCTAAATATTATGTTATACGAGTGTTTACATATTGTAGATAATTTTTTAAATTTACCTATTTAAATGAGAAAAAATATAGATATTATATATTTCATTTATTTGACTTTTTTTTTTTTTTTGCTCTTTGTCTTAATCTAAACAATAAGTAAATTAACAAATTTTAAATAGCAATGCATAAAAAGCAAAGCAACAACTGAAAAGTAAATAATAAATTCAATAATTTCTCAATGAAGTATTGGTAAATAAATAAAATATGATTGTACATTAATTATTATTTGTGTTAAAGTGCACAATTTGTAAATTTTAAATAAATTTAAATAATTAACATAAATAAAATATAATATTTAAATTTATTGTATATTTTTTATAAATATTTATATTATTTATTATTATAAATTATATAATTATATTTTATATTATTTATTTAAATTTATTTATATATTTTATATATACATTTTGTATTTATAGTTTTATTTATTATATTTTACTCAATTTTTGTAATTTTTAAAGTATGCTAAATTTTAATTTAACCTTTGCTTAACTAAAAATACAATTTTTGCTTTAGTTAATATAAGGCGCAATGCCTGCTGCGTTTAGCTATCTATATGCTATAAATAGAACCCGAAATGGATGTTTGCAATCCAACTAGACCCGCCCCGCCAATCCAATCAGCATTTTCGACTACTCACAATTTAGCCCTTATGTGGATATAGAGAAGAAGAAGAAGAAGAAGCAGAAAAAGAAGTAGAAAAGTAATTGAAAATTGGCCCGCATTGGGCCAAAAGCTGCGCGACTCTGTAACCCGTTTATTCACGTTGTTTACATATTATTTAAGTTTATTTTTATGGAACAGCCACAAAAGGTGCAAATGAAAATGTGTGGAAAGTGAGTGTGCGAGTGTGTGAGTGTGTGTGTGTGAGTGTGTGTGTGTGCGGGTTGAGATAAGCTATTGAACGTGTTGTGCTGCTTGCGATTAGATAAGCGAAAAATCAAACAGTTGGCTTTTATTTCCGATGGGGGAGGGTCGGGTCAGAGGGGGTTGCCTTGTTTCCAGGCGCATAAAAATCGTGTGTAATGGAAATTAGTTTTTGTGCAATTTTTTCTCGCAAATAAATTGAATTCACTAAAAGCTAGAAGCTTCCACACTCTCCTCTCTACTCCAATGTCTATCTGTCTCTCTCCTCCCCCATCTCTCCATCTCTCTCTAATTAGAACGTCTCTTCGCACTGTTGCCTCATGTGGCGCTAAACCAATTTGCACTGCGTAATTATATCTCTAAGTTCGTTTTGTATCTTTGAGATACATTTCTTTGCACTTCCGTCATATTCCGCTTCACATTCCGCTCTGCCTCCCACTTCTCTCTCTCTCTGTTTATACCCTGAGCCCATTGAAAATGGGAAATCAGGGTATAATGTTTTTGTTGGATGTATGTAACAGGCAGAAGGAGGCGTGGCAGACCCCATAAAGTATATATATTCTTGATCAGGACAACAAGAGAAATCGATTTGGCCCTGTCCGTCTGTCCGTCGGTCTGTCCGTCTGTTTGAACGCGCCGATTTCAGCCCGTATAAGAGCTAGAGACTTGCAATTTTTTTTGTAGGTCCGTGCAAAGCACGCGTAGATCGAGTTTATTTAAAAAAACCGATAACTACGCCCAAATAATTGTTATCGATTGAAAACAAAATCGAAAAAATTATATCTGGCCCATCTTTTAAGCTAGAGACACCTAATTTTATATTTAGGGTTATATATATTTTATACAATTTTGAATTTTGTTATATTTTGGATACCGGTCCCAAATTCTATGAAAAACGCAGATTCGACGAGGCTCAGGGTATCCCCTAGTCGGTCACGCCCGACTAGAGTTTTCTTACTTGTTTTTTTTTGCGGTAATAAAATTTACACTAATGCACACATAATAATACATTTAGCCACGCACCGCCACGCCCCGCCCCCGCACACTGACTCATAGTTAACGTGGGCAAAAAGCCGCACAGTGGCTCGCGCCAGTCTGCGCACCGCCCGAAAAATGCAAATCGCCGACTTTTCGTTGTCTCATTAACATGGCCAAGGGTTAAGCTGATGTCCCCATTCAGATTATGATGACATTGTTAAATGTTATGAAAAAGCATCTCATATTATAAACACCCCTAACACACACACACCCTCTCACACACACACGCACTCCGACTCCTTGGCGTCGACTTGCAAATGAAGTCCGTCGAGGTTTGCCCAGTGGCATCCGCTTACCATTCATGCGCCTGACGCTTTGACTTTTAATTGTGTTTTAAAGTGTTCCACCAGGGGCGTGGCAGAAGGGGGTGGGGGAGGCGGGGGAGCCTGGGCAGTGGATTATACGCTCACAGGCCATTTGGCTGTTGATTTAGCTCCAGCTCTCTGGTCATTTGATGCCTAATTAAATTTAACGATGACGTTGATTCAACCCCCTCCAACCCCTCCAGCCCCCTCTAACCCCCTTGAGGGTGCCCTCTCAGCTCTCAGGCTAAGGTTTTATTTTACATTCCAGCGCAATCGAATGGGTTCCCAATGGGCCCACAGCTAAATGCGCTTACAGTAGTTCGATTGAATAAGTTTTTTTTCTATACATTAATATGAGTGTGGGGGAGGGGGAGGGGAGGGGTCGGGGCGTGTGTGGCCTAATGACGATTTTTTATTGCATTTGAAATGGGAGCTGAGCGGTCAATATATATAAATTGGAATGATTGTAAGGAAGCTATATCGGATGACACATTACGCAAGGGGCATGCATGGAATATGGGCAGATTCTAAGCATATTTTGTATTATTATTGTTATAATTATTAATAAAATATATAATATATCAATATTAATAATATTGTAAGACATGCATTAGCAGGCTAACGAGATCAAGACACACTCTGGAAGATGTATCCAAGAATGTGAAAGGAAATTGCTAAGCAAAGAACACAAATGGAAAATTATTTGTATAGGATATAAGGATATATAGGATATAAGGATATCCTATACAAATCATTTTCCATTTCTGTTCTTTGCTTAGCAATTTCCTTTCACATTCAGCAAGGGCAGAAATCCTTGTATAGACTGAGACTGAGGAGCAGCACCAAAATTAGAGTCTCCATTACATCCTTCAATTACAGAGTGGAGATTACGTCCTCGTAAGGAGCATACTTTTTCGTACATCCATGAAACGAAGGAACGCATACCTGCAGAGGTTCATAGTTGAGCGATATTCAACGAGGAAGTTGGGTCCACAATATTTAGGAGCATCCACTGAAAGAGACTTACTGCTCAGCCCCAAACCAAAAACCAAAAAAGAGCTTAAGATCATAACTATTTTTCTTTAGAATAAAAGGAGTCAGGGATAATATAGCAGAGAAGATACTGAAGTTGTCTTCTTCAAATATAGAAAGCATGTCCAAGAGGAACGTTAAGTCCGGAAGCGAATGCGGAGGCAACACAAACACCACAACAACATAATATTAAATACGCTTGGTAGAAGAGATTATCAAACATAGACTGAGCAGCATGAAATCCATATATAATAATTTGTAAGCACTGTAGAATCATAATTGTAAATATTTAAAATATTTTTATATATTATATACCATTTTCAATATTATTTTTATTTTATTGTTATATTTTCATATTATTATATATTATATTTATTGGATTTCTTATTTTATTTTATTTATATTTATAGTTATTGTTATGCTTAAAACTAAATTAAGTTTTGCTCAATGGCACTACTATTTTTATGAACACAGCTTTCGTGCTTATTATACCCTGAGCCCATTGAAAATGCGAAATCAGGGTATAATGTTCTTGTTGGATGTATGTAACAGGCAGAAGGAAGCGTGGCAGACCCCATAAAGTATATATATTCTTGATCAGGATGACAAGAGAAATTGTTTAAGTCTGTCCGTCTGTCTGTCCGTATGTTTGAACGCGCCGTTTACAGCCCGTATAAGAGCTAGAGACTTGAATTTTTTTTTGTAGGTCCGTGTATAGCACGCGCAGATCGAGTTTATTTTCCAAAATCAATAACTATCCCCAATTAATTGTTATCGATTGAAAACAAAATCGAAATTCAGTTAAAAAATTATATCTCGCCCATCTTAAGCAAGAGACACCAAATTTCGAATTTCGAATTTTGTTATATTTTGGATACCGGCCCCAAATTCCCCCAAATTCTATGAAAAACACAGATTTGACGGGGATCAGGGTATCCCCTAGTCGGTCACGCCCGACTAGAGTTTTCTTACTTGTTTTCTATTTTCTATTGAACGAATGTGTCCTTTATTATTATAAGGTGACTAAGTTTTAAGTATTTCATTGCCCGACTAGTGAAAATCCTGTGAAAAGCGAAAGCTAACCTCTGTAAATACTAGAAAACTGTATCAAAGGCTTTAAATGTTTAAGGGAAATAAATCACAATAAATAAATATTTAAAATGCACTTTGTTATTCAACTAAAGCCCCATTAAACAGCTGCCACAATAGTCAAACACTTTCCTTAGCTATCCCTCCTGCTCCACCACCTCCCCAACCCCCCTTTTCGCATTTGCACATTTGCAATGAGACTTTGTCAGACAAATCGAATGCAATTTCACGGCTATTTGAATGGGCAGGCAAAAACAAAAAAAAAAAAAGAGAAAAAAAAGGAAAATGCCAACAACAACTACCGCTTGGCGCATAATGCAATAAATGAGCGCAATTTTCAATTTGCCAAACAGATGAGCCACAAAATGAAAAGCGAGCAAAATGTGATTTGCGGAGACCGAGGCGAGCGAGCGAGCGATGCTTTAATGTGAGTCGCTGCTGCAGGCGGCGAGTGCTTTTAAGCCGAGTGCATACAGCGCTGCAGCATGCAGCATGCAACATGTAGCATGCCCCATACCCCCACACTCCCCCCACTCCTTTGCCAACTGTGCAACAATTAGCAAACGCAGCTCTAACCCTTTCGTTGGCCTTTACACGGGCGTACGTGACATTTGGGCAATTGGGCCAGCCAATTGTTTTCAAGTGGCTTTCCAGCAGGCAGGGGGGTGTGGCAATGCCCCCACCCACTCGGGCGAAGCTTGACAAATGTGCATTTAATTAGCCCAGAGCCAGAGCTCAGGCAGTGCGCGCGCGGTTTCAATTTCCCTTTGCGCCGAGTTGATTTGTTGTCGTCGTCCGACAACGAGATTCAAAGGCTTCGAGCAAGACACATGTCCTTCATATACATGCATATATATACATCATTATCATGATGATGCGCTGGCATCCGCAACGAGCAGCGAGCGTCACTTGAATCCTTACAAAAATCAAAAACAATTAAAGTTTGCTCAAGAAAAACAAAATGCAAAGAGAGAGAGAGAGAGAGGTATAGGAAGAGAGAGAGAGGAATACACACTCTCTCTCCCTCTCTCTCACACACACCTACCCAAAGCCGACATTCCAACATGTGTGTAAACATATGCCCGCCCACCCCTTCTGCCTGCCACCGCCCCCAGCCCTGGCACGCCCCCATCTACCGCATGCAAAGATAACGTTGCCTACTTTTGTGCGCTCGCCAACGCAAACAACTTTTGCGTGACGTCTGACGTCCCACCAACCTACAACCACCCCCAGCCCCCTCACCCTCCCCTCCACCCAGCTCACTCACTCATCCACCCACTCGCCAGTCGTCACCCAGCTAACGATAACTAAATTTGTACATTTGGTGTAAATGTAAATAGATTGTTGCCTGGATTTGTGTGTGCGGGCGTGTGTGTGTGCGAGTGTGTGTGCGAGTGTGTGTGTGTGTGTGTGTGTTCATGTGCTGGGTGATTAACGGGTGGCTCGTGGCCCTAGGTCTGCGCCAGCTTCTTCTGTATTCTAGCTGCGGCGTCGGTTTTGCGGGCTGGTCAAAGCGGCGCCATTCAGCCGCCAGGCAAACCCAAGCTCACGCCGAACCACGCCTCCCCAACGCCAGCGTGGCTCATCTATAAAGCTAAAATTCAAATGTGCAATGGTAGGATGATGTGTGTGTGTGTGTGAGTGTGTGTACGTGTGTGATATACCCTGTGCATGTAAAAGAGCTTGAGAGGATGGTAAAACAAAACTTTTTTGTCATTCTGTTAGCCTGATTAAAATAAATTCTTCTAATTAAAAACTTTAAAATTAATCTAGTTAAGCTTACTTACATTAATTAGTCAGGTTACAATTTTAATTTAATTTAATTAGGTTAATTTAATCTAAATAAAACTAATTTATTATTAATGTAAATCATTAAATTTATTTATCAAGCTGAATTTAATTAAATTAATTAATTCATAATTCATAATAAAAAATAATTGTAATAATAGCTCGAATGAAAATAAACGTAATCACTTAAACTTTAATAAATTTATTTATCAAGCCGAATTAAGTCTATTAATTTATTTTCAAGAATATAAATAAGTCTATTAGATTATTTTAAATAATTAGTTTTAATTTTTTTCAAAGCTTACAAGTATATATAACATAAAGAAATACATGTTTACAGCGTTGAAGAATATCTAATAATTATTTTTAATTTAATTATATATATTCTAATGTCAAGGAATCTGACAACTCTGAATTTTTTTTAACTTTTATCGCATTTCGATTTAAATATCAAATTAGATCACTCTAAAATAAAATTAAATATAAAAAAAATAAAAATTATGGTTTTACAGTGCTTACAAATTGTTTACTATACCTATACACTCTCAAATGGTAAATAATTTCCTTAAAATCAATTCCACTTAATTCTTTTATCCCTTCTAAAAATCCTAAGCAGTCTTGGTAAATATTTCGAATTCAGTTAAAGATATCTTGTTTATACAATATTTGCCATTTAAAATACATCATTTCCAACCTATATTACCCTCGCCTTATCAATTACAGGGTATGCCACTATCTATGCTAGCCAAACTCATTGGCTTCCCATGTTCAAGTGTGAGTCGCAGCTGATGTGAGTTGGCCTTGAAGTTGAGCAACAAACATCATGGAAAATACAATAGATTAGCTAACAGAGCTGTTGATTGAGAAATCGTAAAAATTCCCATTGATCTCTGGCACAAATACCTTAAATAGACCAAACGCAACTGAACTCGCTGTGGCGTAATAAATTTGTGGAAATATTAATGAGTCAGATGTGTGAGAAAAAGATATATGTTCATAATCGTGTCAAATTTATTAATATATATTATGATGAACAGTTAAGGAATTCGATGTACTTTCTAGTTTTCTAGTGGTATAATTGTAGAAGATACAGAAGATTTTTATTTGTTTGTCGAAAATATTTGTAAAAAAAAAGATTTAAGAATTAAATATATATCTTGAAATGGGAGCGAGATATCAATTTAAAATAAGCGAGTCCGCTTACCTAAAATTGGGTTGAGAGCGAAAAGATCGATGTCAAGATAAGGAAAGTTCTCCCGGATGTGACTGATATTGAAAACCTATGGGTTGAGAGCTGTGGGGACTGCAGAGCCATTTACTGTGGCAATTAGTTCTGTGTGCTTGGTCCCAAATTCCGCTGAAACGGTATCATATACTCATCGATTTTAAGTATTAGACAAAAGATATGTGTAAAACGTAATAAATAATGTTAGACCTCTATAAAATTTTTTTTTTTTTTTAACCCATACTATATTTGTGATGTTTAATTTTTCAAGCGATTAAATTTACATGTACAAAAAAAACATCTAAATTAATAATAATATATGGTATACCTAAATGTTCGTTTGTTTTAAATTGTCTGCATTTTGTTATAATATTTAGAGCTCAATGTCACTATTATTTTTATGAGGAGATTAAGCACCACGGCGCTAAGATACGCCAACCCTCGAAGAAGAGTCAGAAGAAGACTCAAGCGACACCACCCTCAAGACCTACCCAACCGGGTCTTGACATAAAAACAAATCATTTATCACCTTACACATCTCTCTTTTACACTGTAAATATCTTGTTCCAATAACACACTACTACAAATAATACTCAATTCTGATTAGGTTAAGTTGCCTAAATGGTAACAGCACACTAACCATTGTAAATAAAGAACATACATTTCAATAAAAAAAAAAAAAATTATTTTTTTGAACAATCACACTACTATTTTTATGAACAGTCGCACTACTATTTTTATGAACACAGTTGCATCATATAAAATTCGTTCTGATCTCGAGTTTTAGATACTACAGCAAGTTATGCAAGAAGACGAGCTGATTAGGACATTTAATAAGCACATCTATAGCTCTGCTTGACATGAAATAAAATAAGTTTTAATCAGGCTATTTGCTGCGTGCGACCGTCAGCAGGCGCAGATTTCATAAACAGACGCTGTGCCTGGCCGGAACAGCGCCCAGGCCTGATTAACATAACACCTGCAATCAGAGGCAGTTGGAGGTGGGTGGGGGAAGGGGCGTGGCATAAAAAGTTGACTTTGTTTTTGCGTGGCATTGGATAATGCGCCATCAATAACAATTATAGGCGAGCCATCAAAGCCAGCCACTGGACGTCAGAGTGTCCAGGGCAGGATATTCCAATTAATGTTGCTTCATTGAACGCGAAAACTAAACTTGGATTACGCTGGTGGGGCGGGGGCGGCGCGGTTGTCGCGTAATTTAAATGCTAATTTTCTGAGCACCTTTTCAAGGTGCGCCGCAATGAATTTTTACTCGAACATTTTCATAAACACAAATCAAGCGGAAGGTGTTAAGGAAAAACAAAAACAACAAGAAAAAAATGTGGAAACTTTGATTACATTTACATTGTAAAGCAGCAGTAGCGGGAGCATCTGCTTGGATCCATGCCCAGCCCGGATGCGCATATGAAATTCTCCTACGCACAACGTGACGTATACGCAATATTTGCTTGTGGCACATATTTTTCAGTTAAAGGACTCGCCTCAACTTTTTAATGACACCAATTAGCAAGTGTTTCGCCAGCCAGCCAAAGGACGAAGAGTTCTCCATAAGCCGCTGCGGCCTTTCCAGCTTCCCTTTCACTCCGCCCCCTCCCCCACCCCTTCCACTCCTTCCCACTCAAATGTGGACTATGAAATTCAGTCGTCAGCCACTGTGTAAATAATAATTATTTCTCTGCGCTTTTCAGCTCAGTTGTTGGCACAGGCATCAAGTATTTGAGTAAATAACTGAAGCATATATTTATATATATATTATATAGAGAGAGAGAGCGCATTTCTTTAAAGTGGCTGTAAATATGTTAAGTTAAAGTTGGGGGAGCACAGATTTAAGCCACTGTGAAAGTGATTCTAGTGCATCGAATTTCGAATTTGTTTAAAAGAAAATGTTTTCTTTTATATATGTTATGGAACTGCTGAAAAGGGTTTAGACAAACCTCATATATCAAAAAAAAAAATGTATATAAAAATTAGTTAAATATAAAATATATTTATATTACATTTTTAATACTATTTAGAAACAGCTATAGAACTTTGTAATGTAAAAAGAAATTTGTCTTGAGAAGTAAGAATCTTAGACTCTATATATTATACTGTTCCATATAAAAGTTTTTATATATTTCGTTGTGCTTAGTCCGCTTTAGCTTTACGTAAACACAGAGTTCCTGCTCAGAATCCCACTACTATTATTGTGAACACATCTGTATATAAAACCAGTTTTTACATATAACGATATCAACAAGTTATTCAAATAGGCCACTAAGGCGACTAAAACGCTTGGGATTTGCCAAAAAATATTAGATAACTAGATAAACTACTGATATTTTGAATATTTGTATGTTCTCCTGTGTATATCAGAAGGTTTGGCGCTTTATTTTAGTCTCTAAATGTGTTGTTAAGCTACTACATTTGCATTGTAAGGATTCAATGCTTAAAATAAATAAAATTAAATTAATTAAAGACGCGCTGATTAATACTATAAGCTCAAGAGGAGAAAAATATTTCTAAAAAAATTTTCTACATATATTTGCTTATATGAAAAAATAAGGGTAAATGTTAATTATTGAAAAAAAAAAATAATAATAATATAAATAAATAATATAAAATACATTTAATTCCGATATTAAAATAGAACAGTAAACAAATTGCCTAAGCTGCTTTTTAACAATGTTTTCTACGATTGCGATAAATAGATCAGTCATTCGATCTAAGGATATGCATAAGAAACTTTAGCCTAATCAATGGACAACTAGAAAATACCCTACACTGCTAAGTTTGCCCTGCGACTCTCCTTTTGTTCCCAATAATGGAAATTAAAAGAGAAGCTACATGAGAGAAATACTTTTCAATTAGCTAAATGAAGGTCTCAACAATTAGGAGGTTCGCACAACAAATTATGCATGAGTTCCATGTTGGCTTGTAGAGCATAGAAAATATAATACAAGTCTTTCGACAACGTTGCGTTAGATACATTAATATATTATAAAAATAATATATTCTCAGCAATAAATTATAAATAAAAATCATGTCTCTCAAATACATTTAAAATTTATAATTAAAACAATACAGAATTACAATTTTTATGATAGAATTTTTGTTAGAATATCTGGTTATCTGTTAAAAAAAAGTAGTTAAATAGAAATACTTTCTTATACATTACAAATTTGAGGTTTGCTCGCTTATGGTTGATGTTCATATAGCGCTTAAAACTCGACTGCACAACTTTATGCCCTGTATGAACTCATCGATAGGCCGCAGGAAGTCGAGGAGTTTTAAAAACAAATTAAATGTTTTTTCTCTTGTTCTTTTTTGCTTTTTGTTTGTTTTTTGGGACCATTTATCGCTTGAACAAGTTGCAGCTCTGCTTGTTGTGGCGCCCCCTGAAGATTTCGTCAATGTTGATGCCCAGATTCATATAGGACTGGTACTCGATGGGCCTGATTGGCGGAAGCTTCTTGGGCACCCAAATCAGCGGCTGCCTCAGCTGCTCCACGCTCGTGTCCAGCTTGACGCCACACTTGCCCTGATGGAATATGAACTTGATTGGCTTGTGGAGCATGTCGTACGGATCGCGATAGTAGTCGCGATAATCCTGACAGTCCAAATAGAACGAATCGATTCTATCCACATCCGCATAGTCCACAATGGGCAGACCAATCGGCGGTATGAAGCCCAACACGACGCGACGATGCTTGCGCGCGCTCTTCGACACGGTCCACATGTCCACCTCGGGTATCTTCTCCTGATTCATGTTTCAGCTATCGACAATACTGTGCTAAATTCGAATTAGAAGTCTACAAAAAGTGGCAAATGCAATATTAACTATTATTTAAAGGTAGGTTGATTTCGTTCTGAGCTCTATGTGAAGTCGGAGACTTCGAAGAAAACTATTATTGACAGCAAAATCGAAGGCTGTTACGTTTTAAATATCTTGAGTCCATATAGTTTATCGATAAGTGCGTAGCTCGTAGTGGAGACTATTAATTATCGATTATTGATTACTATTAATAATTTTATAGATAATGAACAATGTGGATTTATAATAAAAAATGCAGCTGAAATATGTACATTAGTGCAATCGCAATCGTTATCGATATACAATTAATCGATTTATAAGCAACTTATTGTACTAGGACTTAACATTTTGTTATCGATCACTTAATTAATATATTTCAATGCAATATCGGAGGTATTAAAATTTTTTGTTAATTCTAAATAATATATAATTTATTATATATATTATAATTAATCGATCCCTAAGCACAATCTGTCCTTTTTTAGGTTTATCTATCAAAGAGCAGGAATTCCTATAACTTAAAATTATATCACATTTTATTGTTGTCAATATGTTTATAAAGTATTATTATTATAGATAAATTCACCGATTCAAGCCTAGAAGCTTGTTCTACTCGTAGCTATTGTATTATTATATATGACTCACTTATATATAATATTTATATATTATAAATTCGACTTACCATTACCAACATCGGTCAAACATATAATTTGGTGGATTGCTAAAAAGATAATGTTATCGATAATTAATAAAGGAAATATACAATTATGATATATAATTTTATGAAAAATATATTTATGGTTATTGTTATCGTTATTGATGTATCAGAAAAATGTCATAAGCTAAGTTAGATCGATTCTTTATGATCCAAAAAGGAAATACTTTCAGTCAAAGTTTATAATATTTAAGATTTGTGCATTCGAGCTTTCCTTAGCTATATCAGTAAATCATAATATTGCTTTAAGAGATATTTAATCGATAGGAACTGAGTTGATCGATAGCTGTTAACATTTTGAGTGCGAAAAAGTGCTTCATTACTTATTTTAACTTTGAAATAAAGAAGTCCATGGAGTAATAGTAATAATAAATAATATTTAATAACAGATATAATAGCTAATAATAATAAATAATATTTAATAATAGATCTAATAGCATACATTCCCGCTCTATTCTTAATCGCTTAATCTCGCTTAATCATATCTTTCCCATATCCAAAAACCATGGATTTCACTCGCTCAAGTAAGAAACTAATTTATTTATAAGAAAATTGAAAATCCTACAAAAAAGTGACCAAATATAATTGACCCCAATTCGTTCAGCTACAGATTCCCACACAGTTTGCCCACGCTTGCAGCCTTCGATGATGTTGGAGCAATAGGAATAACTTCAGGGTCGATGGGCATACAAAATGTAAATATGCCGTTAGACTGACCCCAAAAGGCAGTGTAGGACAAGGATATAGCAGGGGCTGCCGCTGATCGAAAAGGCTGAGCGGGCTTCAGAGTCCTGCAGGATGTCGAGCAGCTGTTGACGACACTGCGAAAAGTCGTCGCTTTTGCTATTGACATTTGACAGGGGCGCGTGGGCTGGCCCCTGGGCGTTAGCATTGGTCTGGCTGTAAGGCTGTAAGTCGAGCGTCGCTTTTATTATTTTATTTAATTTTTCCTCTTATTTTCGCTCCTCTATTATTGCCTTATAATATTTTGCCTTGTTTTTAGCATTTGAAATAACCGCGGGTGTGATTTTTACCCAGCTAAACGCCGCTCAATTCCCCTCGGGCTGGGGGTCGGGCTCCTGTAGCTCCTGTCTCATGATTAAATTTGTGTGCGTTAAACGCTTTTAAGCTGCCTGCTTAAATATGCTGCTCGGGTAGAGAGCCGAGCAGCTTCTTGATTGCATTAAAGCCGGAGCAACTGGCCCCACCTCCCCTCCCCCGTCCTCTTGGCCCCATTTGTTCGCTGTGATTGACACGCTCTTGCGGTTACCAGGATGCGGTTACCAACGCCCCGGTCACTGAAGTCGCATTAGCAGCCTCTAGATCTGTTCTTGAAAGACAACCAATGAGTAATGCCAAGCTATTTGGAATTGACGAGATTATCCATATATAGGAACAAGTATTTGGTAATTTTTTTTTTTTTTTTTTTGTATTAGACTTTGGTAAAGTATTTTCTGGAGGGATCTTATTTTCTGTTTCTATAAAGCAAAGCTACTTAATGCTGAGTTATCCTTTTGCTTGGAATTCTAATAAAATATGCCTTTTACTTTAGGTAGAGCTGCTTGAAAGATCCATTTATCAACTTGATTTGAATCAACCTATTTATAATCTGTGCACAAGGATCTTTATTAAAGTATTTTAGAAGCATTTATTGAAATCTTGGCTCTAATATGAAAGATAGAGAGAGAGAGAGAGAGAGAGAGAGAGAGAGAGAGAGAGAGGGAGAGAGAGAGAGATAGAGAGAGAGAGAGAGAGAAAGAGATATATAAAGTGCGAGTTAGATAGATAAAAGTAATGAGAGAAATAGGATGAGATAAATAGAGTCGTAGAAAAGAGAGAGAGAGAAAGAACGATCAATAGAAAGAGACAAATAGAGCAATTGACATATGAAGAGCGACAAAGATGGAAATAATGAGAGAGATAGAGAAAAAAAGAAGATGAAGAGACTTTCACATGATTCAGGGTATCTTTTAGTCGAGCCGTCTCGACTATGTTGTAATTTTCTTTATATTTATGAGATAAATAGAAAGAGAGAGTCGTAGAAAAGAGACAGAGAGAGAAAGTGAAGGAGAAAAAAAAGATAGGGAGAAAAGAAGAAGAGGACAAATCAATAGAAAGAGACAAATTGACATATGAAGAGCGACAAAGATGAAAATAGTGAGAGAGATAGAGAAAAGAGGAAGATCTAGAGAATTTCGCAGGGTTCAGGGTATCTCTTAGTCGAGCCGTCTCGACTATATTGTAATTTTAATATTTATATATTAAATATAATAATATTTCTATATAAATTATAATATTTATTTCGAAACTGCAGCTTTTTTTTATTGATTTTCGTTCTCTAGATTCCGCCTAGTTTTTGTGCCCTCCATCATTATGTAACTCACATAACCGCACACAGACTTTACAATCAATTGGCTTTGGCTGGAAACCAGGACAAGCCAGGCAAACAAGCGTCTAGCCTTCGAAAATGGGCAAAGCCCAAAAGGCACTTCATATACTGCGCGCTATTATTGTATTTGTTTGCTTAACTTTCTGTTTGAGATGTCGAGTACAATGATCGGTTTAATATGTTAAGGGCTGGACTCGGTTGATGCAACCACAACAAGTGGAGAGCTGCCTCTGCTGGCTGGGCATAATCAAATGGCAAACCGGATGAAAAGCAACGCCCACGCCAAAAGTGTCTGAATATCTGAGCGACTGCAGCTGCTTGGCCTTCGTTTGCTCTGCGTCTTTTTCCTGTTTATTATTTCCACATCGCAGCTGCAGAAGAGCCGGAGTGAAGGTTGGCGCGGGAGGGAGGTGGACTAGTCAACGCCAACGCGTTTTTGCCGTTGTGTGATTTACATAATGTCCTTGTCGACATCGGCAGCAGGCAGCAGGCAGCAGGCAGCTGCACCCCTCGACAGCTCGCACAGCCACCGCACAGCACCCCAAGCCCTCTACTCTGACTAGTTTAAAAATATTAACTGTCAATTTGTATTTGGCAACACTTGGCTGAAGAGGCATTTGCCGAGCAGCCACGACCCCAATCCCCCCACACACAGTCCTGTCGAGTTGAGCCGAAGCCGATGCTGAAGCCGAAACCAAAGCCGAAGCGAGACCAGAAAGTGCACTTGAAGCTAGTGAAGTTCATTTGCTTGATAAAGTCCTATACTTAGCGCTAGCTTAATAAGTGGGCAGAAATATGCGTGGGTCGTTGTGAGAGGGGGTGGGTTTCGGGTTGATAGATGATAGATATAAAATTTAGCTCTATAGCTGTTGCTGTTGAGTGTGAGTGGGCGAGCCTGAGAGGTCAACAAAACTTATTTTTAAGCCAATCGAAAGCGCGGAAAATACATTTTATTCTATTATTGCTGCCCAAAATAAAATGAAGATGTAAACACATATTGAAGGTAAATTTTGAGGTATATTAGATTTAGATATATTATAAATAAAATCATTTTTATTTTATATTAAATTTAAATAAAATAAAAATGAATTTATTTTTATTTAATATTAAATCTAGATAAAATAAAAATGATTGTACTCTTCTGTTATATAATAAATTATTTTGGTAAACCAAATCAAAAATGATTTTTCTATTAAATTTAATTAAATATTTTAATAAAAACTAAAAACCAAAACCAACTAATACACATGATTTTAGTATAAATAATTTTGTTGCTAAATATAAAATGTTTGTTGTATTATAATTATGTATTATAAATATATATGTATTATAATTAGAGTGTTAAAATGAATTATGGAAAAAAATATATAAAAATGTTCTACAAATACTATCGACAGATCTTTTTAAAGGAAAAATAGCTCGGATTACTCTAGAGTAGTAGTATACAACACAGCTCAGCTTAAGACATATTTCTACAGAATTATAGACTTTACTAAGTTGATAGATGTATATGTATATATATAGGTATACTTGAGGTCTTATATAAACGACTGAAGTCTCAAATAAATTCTGAAAGGATTGATGTAAAATAAACAACTCAGATTTACAAGGCAGAAGGAAACTTTGCTTCTATTTCAATTCGCTTTATAAATGAAAATAGTAAAAACAAAACCGCAATACATAAGTTTTAAATATATAAGAAAGCATATATAATATTTACTTTATATATATTACTCTGTGATCATAAAGAAAACTCTACAAAAGTATAAACATATTTTTAAATTTATCTAACAGACAATAAAAGGTTCAACCCAAGGGTTTTTTAGTCGGAAATTAAGTTTCTCCTGCTAAAAATATTTAATTTAATATTTAAAAATATTTATTTAATGAATTTAATTAAACCCCGATTAGTTTTATTTTTATTAAATTTTTTACAATTATTTTTATCAGCCAGACATCGTTTAGATCCAAGCTTTTCAAAGATATTCAAGGCTCAAGCATCGAAAAAATTTCATAATATTTACTAAGTATTTTCAAATAAAATCGCACGTTTTTATGGATGAAAAGTAAATTAAACCAGAATTTCATCTACTTCTGTTCTATAATTTTAAGTTAAGTTTAGATTTGAGTTCAGATTCAAAATCACTTTAATATGATTCCATACAAAATACATGTCATGTACAAAATGCTACAAGCCCAATAAAAGAACTTTATTACTGCACACACACACACACAAAGGCACGCCTTAAAAGTCCTTCGACAAATGCATAAAAGAAAAAATATAAATAAAAAAAAAAATGATACACATGTATAAAGTGAAGCGAAATAAATGCCAACTTTCAACTAACCGAAACTCTTTGGCAACATTTTATTATTATCTCGACAATAGTTTATCAGCGATAAAACCCTTTCGATAAGGACATAAGCACAGTGATAAGCAGCAGCAACAACAGCAACAACAACAACAAGAGCGTAGACAAACAGACGATAATAATACGTAATAACAGTGTAGACTCTGGCCACAGTCACTCAGTCAGCACATGGAGTCGGTCCAGGGAGCGACTGAGTGGGAGTGAGAGAGGAAGAAAAAGAAAGAAGGAGAGAGAGAGAGAGAGAGAGCGAGCGAGCGAGCGAGTACCGTACGTCAATGATGCTAATCAGAACGTCAATGGCCCACTTCGAGCGACCCCCGCCCCGCCCCGCTGGAGTTGGGGGTCGCAGCACGTGGTGTACATGACTCCAACTCCGCAAAAGAAACAGCAACAACATGAGCCACCCCCCGGTGTGTGTGTGCATGTGTGTGATGCGTATGAGTAACGTGATAAGGGAAAACGTTGCAGTAACAAGAACAACAACACGAACAACAGGGGGCGAGACTCACTCCAACCCCCGCAAATGCACTCAATGCCATTTCACTCGAGGCCTCCTGCATGCCAGCAGCACCAGCACTCGGCTTACCATCACTCGAAAAGTCACTCAACATTTCACTCAAAACTTTTGTTGAGCGAAATGAAAAGGTCTCGCGATTCGCCAGCCGTCGTGCATCGTATGGGTGTCTCCCTTGGCCGCACGCACACACACACAGACACACACGAGCTGTCGCCGCAACAAGTTCGCCTCGACCTCGTGCCGGGCAGGCTCGCGATTCGCCTTCTGGCTTTGGCCTGCGCTCGGCTCGGCTCGGCTCGTCGCTGCCATTCCACAAGTGGCAGTCGACGTCAACGCGTTTCCGGTGCTCAGTTTATCAACTGATTCACACGCACTTTGGTCGTCGCGAGTGACTTTCTTTCGAAAATCCCTTCAAAACATACAAGTTTCAATATATAGATAGATATATACAAAAATCATAAATAATTTGCAGGCAAGCAAAATTTGCGAAATATTCATATAAAATGCCAAATTGCTCAGTGAAATTTGCTCGTGAATATGGCAAAGTTGATTGTGAAAATGTTTGATACGCATATTTCCTAAAGTTGATGGAAAATTGTGAATGCCCGACACAGTTGTGCACGATTTGTATATAATTCTCGATCTATATAATCTATACCAAAATTGAGATTCTATTGAATGTAAGTAGAATGAAAAAAAAAATTAAGTCTAAATAATAATGTGATAAATATTGATATGAATACGTTTGTGACTTTAATTAATTTAAAAATGTAGAATATTAGTAGAAATTGTGAATTCTTTGTTTGTAAATAAAAACAAACAACAAAAACAACAATTTTAGGGCTAAATATATTTTGTTTAATTAAAAAAAATAAAAGTTAAACCTAATATAGAACGAGAAAAGTCTTATGCTCCTTTTTTTCTGTCTATATTAAATTTGTCTTTTATTTAGACTTGTTTAATTCGTGGTAATTTTTTATAGAACCTTTTTAAAGGATTTTGTGTTCAAATTATTTATCATATTAAATAAGTCCCAAACAAGAATTGTTATTTTAGACATTCAATAAAGTCATATTTTTCAACTTATTTTTAAAGATTTTAAAATTTGTATTATAAAGGACAAATTCAAATATCTAAACAGATATACCTAGACTTCCGTTTCTGTCAGAAAACAACTGAAATAATTTAAAACTGTATTCATTTAAAGAACATTTAAAATAAGTAAAATAAAGTTTTATTGCTTAGATATTTTGATTATAGAGATTTTTTACAGACGTTGAGAGAAATACGTAGCAAGAACCTTTTTGCCTTCGGCTTAATAATAAAATTTTATTTTTAGGGACAAAAACAAATGGAAAAGTAAATTTTATGTAAACAAATAAAACTGTGTTGTAAAGAAAATCTATAAATTTAGTCAAAATAACAGAAGAAATTTCTAGCTGAAAAACATCATTTGCTGGCTAATAAATATTATTTAATAATATTAATAATTTAAATATATATTTATGTAATTATTATCAAATTATATAATAGTCAGACGAATATATATAAATATTATTTAATAATATTATTAAAATAAATATATGCATATTCATCTAATTATTATCACATTTCATTATAATATAATTTATATACTGATTACAATATATATTTTATGTGAAGTTACTTATTGTTTTATTATAACATTAACTTATAAGTTCATTCAAACTATATCGTATAATAAATAGCTTTTCCAGATTAGTCAAAAAGAAATAATTTAAAAATATTTAGTTCTTTTTAATGACAAGCAAGAAATTATTGAATTTATTTCATTTTATATTGCTTCAAAAAAATTTAAAAAAAAAATTAATATTATTATATTAAAGTGCATAAGTTAAATAGTTATCCAATAGCCAAAGTAACAACTATTTAAATTTAATTAAATTCGTATGGGAACAAACACAGTTTGACCTACTCTTTGGCAAATGCGTAAGAGGAAAAGTTTCAGTTTCAGTTTTTTTCCTGAGCTTGTCAAATGCAGTTCTGTATTGTTTTATAAAGCTAGCAACGACCTTTTATACCTCAGCGACAACAGCAAGAATATTGTCGCAGAAATGTATGCTTCACTTATTTAATAGAGAGCATAATAAATATTACACAAGCGCAGGTGCTGGCTGGCTGCTTCTTAAGGACGTTTGTCAGACAAAGCCGCATAAAATCTGCCGCAGTTTCAGTGTCAACAGCAGCAGCAACTGGCAACTGGTAGCTGCAACATGTTGCATGGCGCCAGCAAATCGGCTACTCATTGTCGAATAATGCAGCAAACTGCGCACAAGTTTGGATAAACCCCAGAAGCAGAAGTTCATGTAAAATGAATTCGTGCTAATGGTATTAGACTGCTTTTTTTTAATACTCTGGAAGGGTGTTGTGAAATTGATGAGGGAAAATGTAACAAGTTGGTGAGATATATAAAAACCAGGGGAGATTCTTAAGATTTCCAGATAAGTTTTTATAGGTGAAAGTTTAATTTAGATAAAGTGTTTAATTTTTTAAGGATTTTTTGTTAAAAATCTGCTATAAACTTAATTTTTAGATATCTATAGACACATCAAGTTCATTTAAAATAGTCTTAAAGAAATTTCACTCTTATAACTTCATTATCTCAAAAGCTCCGTCAAAAGGTATTAACGTTTGTTCTTGGAGTTGGTACAGTCTCCATGGACTGAGCTCATAAGCAAAGATGATTTTATTAACATGGTTAATACAATAGATAATCTAAATGCCTTTAGAGGAACCTTTGATTACGTTAGCAGGATTGAGCTAATTTCTTATCAATTATATTTATTATTTTTTGTAGATTAAATAAATATATTTCTAATCAATATATAAATAATATTTGATATTATTGTATTTTATAATATATTGAGGTAATTTTTATCAATTATATTCATTATTATTTTTATATTAAATACATTTATTTCTAATCAATATAAATTATTTTTTATTATTTCTAATCAATATTAATTATTTCTATTCAATAATATGTATTAAATTTATATTTTATAATATATATATTTTCCCCAATCACCAATAAAAATATATAAACACGAAAAATTAGCGACTTGTTAAGTAAGTCTAGCAATATATAAATCAGATTTGGCTATGGACTGTTGTGCGTGGAGAAAAGACCTAACTAGAAATGCCAATATTATTTACTTAAATAAATTGAATTTATTTCTCATAGGAAGAACATTTTTATGCATATATAAATGCCTTTTTGATTTTAAAATATATTTTTGTAATATTTTAACTAATTTTTATATTCATATTATATTTTTTAAAAATACCTATATAAAAATTGTATACAAATAAGTTTGTGTTGTAGAGAAAATATAAAAACAAAATAAAGGAAGAAATTTCTAGCTAAAAAAATTATTTAATAATATTATATTAGAGTTAACTTCAATTAACTTATACAGTTCACGAACTTAGCTATGACTCTAAAATCAGGGCGATTTATTTTTACTTTATAAGAAAGGAACCCCAAAGGGTTTTCAAATATATGACCAATATATCCCATAAAAAACACTTTATATTGATAGAGTTTTATATGAATGAAAACTCGAAAATGTAGGAAAAAGGAACTTTTTCATTTTGATAAAGCTCTAGCAATAAAATATACTATTTGTGTGATATATTATTCAAATATTGAAATTAAGTCTTATAATTTTGGAACACTTTAAATCGTACTAATATATTAAATTATAATAATCATAGTACAAACTTTAAAGCCTTCAAAATACTCCAACTTAAAGGACACCTTAAAGGATATATCGTATTCGGCTAGTCGGCAGTGGTTCGCCTTGTTCTCAGCTCTTTTTTTTTATAACTAAAAGCCATTATGTAACATCAACGCACAATCGCTGGGAATGTAATTCTATAACCTTATACCCATTACAGACGCTGCGAGCAGCTCGTTGCTGCTGCTGCTGCTGCTGTTGCTGCTGTGTTTGATGTTGCTGTTGTGTTTTAATTTCTTGTAGCATTTCTATTAAAGAGTCCAAAGGCCCAAGGAGCTTGCCACAACATGCAGTTCAATAATAGCGACACAGTCGCAGCTGCCAGTCGGTCAGGCGACAAAAGAAACGCGCCGCAAAGTGCGCGTTTTCTGTTACGTCCCGCCCGACCAGCGACCCTTGCCCTTTTTGCCGCGCCCCCTTCCCCCTTCCATCCCCCTTATTCCCCATATCCATATCCATGACCATGTCGTTGTCCGTTGTTCAACAAGTCAACGCTTTAAATGCTGCACGCTGTTCCGGTCAAATGCTTCAATGCCAAGGGGCATAACCATAACAACGCCGCCAACATTCAGCGGCCCGACCCCCCCTCCCCCGGTTCCATTAAAAAAAGAGCAAAGCATTTGCTCTCGCCGTATTTAGAAATAAACTACAATGCATTGCATTCTGTGTCCTGGTCGCGGCACTTGACGCATTATTAATTCAGCAAAATAGTCGTAAATAGAACGCGACGTCTACTTATTTGGGAATTTAAAAGGATTTCAATAACTATCGATTATATTTATTGATAATCGATTTAGAGAAAAATATTCATATATTTTTATGAATTTGTTTTTTGAATGAAATTTGCTTTTGCACATGAAAATTACGTTGAAGATTCATAAGTACAGAAAAATAGAGAAAAATGTAATTTAAATAATAAGTTTATCGATAACTATATTTTGTAGAATGTAGCATAAAATTTAATCGATTTATCAAAAATTTGGGTTTTATCAATAATTATAAAATAAATATAATAAATTGATACCATATTAGATATTTAAAGATATCGGTTAATAGAATGTGTCAGTCGTAGAATAAAATAAGTTACAAATAAAAGGCAATTAATTAAAATACTATAATATTAAAGCTCTAATATAATTCATAATCTATATGAAATATTTACATTTAATCATATAAATTATATTAAACTATTAATCCCATTTATATATCGAATAAAACGATATCATTGAAGACGAAGTAAGTCGATTAGTGGAAAGAAGTCCATAACAGATCACATTTAAATATGTATCGATAAATATATCTTAAACAAATCGATGCAAAAATCAAATACGAATACGAAATCGATTAGACGTTAACAACTACAGAATTTTATATTTACCATAGCCACATGATAAACGTTGATAATGTCACGTGCATCAGCAACTGATATCGATTTTAGATAAGCAAAATTGTGAATATGACGCAAAGTCTATTAATACGATTAAGAGGAAATGAATTCTAATAAGTTGAGATTGAACAGATAAAGCTGACAGACATTAACAACATTAAGCATAAATACTACGTGATGTCAAACCAGTTAACCAATTACTGTCAGACCAATAGTAAATCAGAAAAATAAAAAAAAAATAATACCAGTCTATATGAATGTAACGCATTGGAAATCGATAAATTGCGAATATGTAATGTAATATGTAATATGTAATATTTAATATGTAATATAAGAAATTGAGAATTGTCGAACGAAACTATTCCGGAGTTCTTGAAAGATAATTTTGATATATATATATAACCTTATGATAAGAACAATTGAGAGAATTTATGTTAGTTTCTATGTTTGGTATTAGGAAAATAAGTTCAAATTCAGCTAATAAAGAATGTCTAAAAACATTTTTATACTCTGAACCCATTGAAAATGAGATATCAGGGTATCATGGTTTAAATATAAATTTAATATGTTTTTAAGAAAATATCTGCTATTTATATTGATATATTTACTATATAATTTATGAGATTTGTTCAACTAGGCGTTCCATAATTTTTTTTTTTAAATTCAATACACTCTCAGAAAAAACTTTCTGGGAATTTTCATCAGATTTTTTTGATGACTTGAAAACCTTGATTTATGAACAACATATGCATGTTGATGAAAGCAAACTAAGCTGATTTAAATTATATTATACTATATATGATGGGCATAGAATTCAAGCTAATTAAAGACTCATATATCTGAAAAATTGTTCATATAAAAATAAATTCTTATTTTTATACCCTGAGTCCATTGAAAATGGGAAATCAGGAAATCAGCTTTATATGCATTTTATGCAATTTTGAATTTTGTTACATTTTGGATACCGGCCCCAAATTCTATGAAAAGCACAGATTCGACGGGGCTCAGGGTATCTCCTAGTCGGTCACGCCCGACTAGAGTTTTCTTACTTGTTATATTTATTAAAATATTTCTAATAATTTTCTTTCCATTTCCAGTACTCCATTGACACCATGGATGCCACGCAGCTGACCGAGCTGATGGGCAGTCACGACTTCATGCAGTTGCAGCAGCAGCTGCAGCACAACAACAACAACTACAACACCGATGGCCACAACGGCCTCTCGCCGGAATCTGTGGAGCGCAGCTCCAGACCCGTACGACGCGCCACGCGACGCACCTCACAGGTAAGTCACGAAAGAGAGAGAGACAAAGTCAGAGGGCTAAATGTTGCTGTTGCAACTCAATTGCTCCACAGCTAAGCAATAACACCTACGACCTGGAGATGACCGACTCCAGTTCGCAGAGCGACGACACGAGCGGCGGCGGCGGCAGCAGCAACGGCGGCGGCAGCAGCACCAACAACAACAGCAGCAATCAGCTGGGCCCGGCGATGGGCGGGCAGCGTCCCTCGAGTCGCGGACGCCAGCAGAATGGCGCCAATCTCACGGCCAACGGCAACGGCAATGGCAGCAGCAACAACAACAACAACAGCAGCAACAACAGCGGCAGCAACGCCAATGCGAATCGTCGCCGCAAAGGCGCTCTGAACGCCAAGGAGCGGAATCTGCGGCGCCTGGAGTCGAACGAGCGGGAACGCATGCGCATGCACAGCCTGAACGATGCGTTCCAGTCGCTGCGCGAGGTCATTCCGCACGTGGAGATGGAGCGTCGCCTGTCCAAGATCGAGACCCTGACGCTGGCCAAGAACTACATCATCAATCTGACCCACATCATACTCTCCAAGCGCAACGAGGAGGCCGCCGCCATGGAGCTCAACGCCGGCGCCGTTGGCGGCGTCCTGCTCACCAATCTGACGGCCGACAGCAATGTGGTTGCTGCTGCCACCGGCGCCAGCAATGGATTGTGCTTCGACGACGCTTTGGCCAGTGGAGGAGGAGGCGGTGGTGGTGGCGTCGCCGGCGGCGCCTACGACTGCGCCCTGCTCGCTGCCAGCGATGGCAGCTTGTTGAGCGCGGCAACGAGCGCCAATGCGATGCAGCCGCTGCCCATGCACATGCACGCCGAGCAGCAACAGCAACAGCAAACGCAGCAGCAACAGCAACAGCAGCAGCAGCAACACTTGCCACATCATCATCATGCTCAGCAGCCGCAGTTGTTGCATGCACACGCGCAACATCTGGGCAACAACATGTTGCTGCCACAACAGCAACAACAACAACAGCAACAGCAACAGCAGCAACAACAACAACAACAGCAGCAACAACAGCAACAGCAGCAACAGCCACCGCAGCAACCAACGCTCATACTCAATGGTGGCACCACCTTGAATGTCGGTGGCGTCGCTGTCGCCGTTGCCGTCGGTGGTGCCGGCAATGTGGGCGTGTCGGGGGGCGTTTTTCCCGATGTCAATGATAATTTCGATGAGCCCTTTCGGGAGTTTCTCTAAAGAGGCGCGCGCGAGCTCGGGGTTAATTCTGTAGGTCTGTGGTAAAATGGATATAAGTACACAAAATAGAATTTATAGCATAAAAAAAAAGAAAAAAAAATACAAAATATCCAAAAACTAAGTAAATAATTATTTAAAAATATAAAAAAAAATACATAATTATCTAGACATAAATCTAAGCAAAAACAAAGAGTAAATTGTATACCAAAATAGCTTAGCTTCGAGCGGGGCAATAGCTTAAAGTCAAAACTCTCGACGAAGAGCGAGTTATCGTATCTTAACTAGAGGTCAAAAGTTAGCAGTCACTTAAGAATTAACTGAATTTTTTTTTAATATCTGACGCCGAAGCTGCTCAAAGTACAGGTTTTTCATTTTGAAAGTATAAATAAATAAAATTGACAAAATGTCAAAGCTTCTGTCAAATTTGACAACCACTTTCAAAATGAAAAACTTGTTTTTTGAGCAGCCATAATTTGACAGAAGCTTTGACATGTTGTCAATTTTATTTATTTATTTTTTTTTTATTTCTTATTACAACTCATTTAAGATGAACTAGATTTTCTTTTGTCCGCTACTGTCAAATTTGACAGTCGCTTTGACAAGAAGTTTGAGAAAATAATTTATTTATTTAAAGTAAAATGTAATTTAATTTTTAGCTTTATATTTAAAGCAGCGATTAATTAGATTCAGCAAAGTTTCAGTTTTTATCCAGTTAAAGTAAGCAGGCACTTTGACAAGAAGTTAATTATTTTTTTAATAACAGTTAAAAAGTATGTTATGTTTCTTATTTAAAGCAACAGATTTAAAAAGATCAGCAAAATTCGTGTTTTTTTCTAGCTATAGTTGAAGTTAGCAGGCACTTTTACAAGAAGTTACCGTGTTTTTTTAAACAAACACACGAAACTAATAGCCAGCTATAGTCAAAGTTAGCAGGCACTTTGGCAAGAAGTAAAAGCTAATTATTTATTTTTAATAATATTTAAAAAGTTAACCCTCTTTATTTTATGTTTCTTATTTAAAGCAACAGCTTCAAAAAGATTAGCAAAATTCGAGCTTTTTTTCCAGCTTTAGTTAAAGTTTAGCAGGCACTTTTACAAGAAGTTACCGTGTTTTTTTTTTAACAAACAAACAAAACTAATAGCCAGCTATAGTCAAAGTTAGCAGGCACTTTGACAAGAAGTAAAAGCTAATTATTTATTTTTAATAATATTTAAAAAGTTAACCCTCTTTATTTTATGTTTCTTATTTAAAGCAACAGCTTCAAAAAGATCAGCAAAATTCGAGTTTTTTTCCAGTTATAGTTTAAGTTAGCAGGCACTTTTACAAGAAGTTACCGTAATTTTTTTAATACTAGTTACAAAGTGAAAGTTGTTTATTTTATGTTTATTATTTCAAATAACAGACTTAAAATTATTAGAAAACTAATAGCCAGCTATGGTCATAGTTAGCAGGCACATTGACAAGAAGTTAAAGCTTAAAATTAGCGATATTTATTTTGTCTAAAGCAACAGATTCAAAATGATTAGAGAACATCTACTTTTTTCCAGCTATAGTCAAAGTTAGCAAGCATCGTGACAAGAAGCTTACGCACTTATTTTGTTTTCTATATTTTGAATATGTCTATATTTTTTTAAAAACAAAATTTAACATGTATTTAAATATTTAGTTAATTGTTTTTATTTTTTAATTTTATTTTTATATCTATAACAGCAAGCATTAACTCTCAATAAATTGAATTGTTTTTTCTTATAAGTGGCTCATAAAGTTAGGATGGACTTTAACATGCAATTATATATTATAGATTTGATTTTTCTACTTTATTTGCAACGCATCAATCAAATTTAGAGTCTATAATTTCTAAATATCTGACAAATCCCTCACTGAAAGGCTTTTTAACAAAATTATTTTTATATGACTCAAATTTATTTTTCTTTTAGATTCATTTTTACAAATCTATGTATTGTATTTGACTTCTAACATGAAGTTATCTGACAAAGTTAGTCTTTAACAGTATGTTAACTGACAATGTTGACAAGCTCTTTAACATGATGTTAACTTGATTATTTAATAAAGATTCTTAGAGCAGCTTGAGTAGTAAAAACTAAACATATAAATTTTGCTTTAAAAAATTGAAAATGATTTTAAAGTTTCATAAAAAAACGCTCAATTTTTTTTATTTATTTATATCAATAAAAATATATTGTAAATTATTAAAAAATAATAATAATAATACTAACAAAGCCGACCGTTGTGGTGCAAATTTCAAATACATACGCAATTATTCAAAGTTGTTAATATATACATATAATAATATATAATATGCATATATCTATACCCATTATATATATGTAATACTAATTATAGGTAATATTATATATATTATAGAAATGTAGTTCAGCTTAGGAACGCAGCAGAAACGGACGAATGCAACACGAGAAAATATGAAAAAAAAAATTGTTTAGCTTAGTAAAAAAACGGAAACGAGTGAATGAAACAGTGCAAGGAAATATGTAGCTCATATATATATATATATAAATATAAAACTCTCTCTCTGTTTGAGTTGATATAATTAAGTACACATTAACAATTGGCAGCAATAGCAGCAGCAACAGAGACGCAGCATCAATTAACGTTAAATAACTGTGTGTGTGTGTGTGTGTGGGTGTGTTGGGGGAGGTTAAGTAGATGCCGCGTGTGACGCCAGGAATGGAACAGCGTCGCGTCGCCTCGCGTCGCCTTAGTTAATTTACCACCCATGATCTTTTTAATGCACTTGAAATTTAGTGTTGTTGTAATGGCTAACACACTGGCCGGGGGTTGGTAGGGGGCGGGGCAGGGGCGGCAATTAACACACATAAACCGTTGGCAGCGGACCCATTGAAATTGGCACACTTCCGTTAGTGTTGGAGCGAGACGGCACAAGGATGACGTGCGTACGGTAAACACTAATAAAAGTAACGGTGCCCGATGGGTGGCGTGTGTGTGGGACTTAGCAATAATTAAGTGAAAAATAGTAGTTAGGGTGGGACGTCAACTTAAGCTTGTTGATTATGTTTGATTAGTCAAGATTTAGTCGAGTTAAATGGGAGTGGGAGTGGGAGCGGGAGAGCTGCGCAAATGCTCAACTCTTCGATATCGAATTCTTTGTAGCTTTAAGGCCAATACGAAAAATGTTATCGATATTTATGTGTAGAGAAAAACGGTCAAACAGGGTTGCATGCGCAAACTGAACGAAACCCAGTGAACGAGTTCATCTAGTCAGAGTCGGAATCAGTAAAGAGCGAAACCTTTAAGAATTGCAATATAGGCGAGTAGTTTAGTTGTGTAGTGAATTATTAAGCTATGTCTATTATGAAAACGACGCAAAATATTGTAAAAGAATACTTCAAATACTTGCATTAGTCTCAATGTATATAGTGTTAAGGATCTGGTCTAAACGAGCATTTGGTGTGTACAAGAAGAAAATTTATGTACATATGCCTATGTCTATATACATATACACATATGTACAATTCTATATAGTAAATCTGTAATTGGTATATGCATATATATTCCATAAATTTATGTATCAACATTGTATAGAGCATTAAAGATATCTAACTGCGCCTAACAAACTAACGTTTATTTAATAAAGTCATGAAATACAAAATAATGAAATTTATGAAATTTTTTATTTTTTTACATTCCCCTTATTCATTAATGAAATTTTTGAATTTTTTACATTTTTTGTAAGGTGTGTTTCATGAGTTAAAAAGCTGACAAACCTTTGGATGACTCAAAAAGCGATCTGGTTCGATTCTGCTTCTTCTCCTCTTTGCTTTCGTTTTTGTTTTTGCTTTGATCTTTCCATTGCAGCCAACGAATTGCATCATTTTTAACACAGCAACTAAACTTTCAATAACAAATGCAACTTTCCGTATAATCTGCGCGCGAGTAGCTGCATATAACACACTTTTAATTAAACACAATAAAATAAATTTACTTATAAACTCTAAGAAACTTTAATTTAACAGCAAATTTTAGCGCGTGTTCTTAAGCGCGAGCACAACTAAACTATCGTCACATTTGAAAATATCGTGAGCAGCAGCGTTGCCACATAGCTAAAAGAAGTACGCCAGTGGCCAGATAAAAGCTGTTAGCTGCAGCTTATCGACAGCCGCCACATTTTGAATTTCACAATAACCGAATTAAATATGTAATTTAAATGTGTTAAATCACATATTTCGTAATTATATTATATTTAAATAAAAAACTGATTTAATTGCACAGCCAGCCTTTAGCAGCAATTTTGCTTAGCCTATCGAGTGTATGCTAACACGCACCCGCTCTCTCTCTCTCTCTCTCTCTCTCTGGCCTTATTGCTCTCTGTGATTTGCTCTTTGCAGCTGACACGCAAGCCGAGTAACGGACCTGCGCAATGCGCTCCACAACAATAACCAAAACAAGATTTTGTGTTTGCCTTTGCATTATGTTTTTGCGCCTTGCGACTAAAACAACGCGAGCCAAGCCGTCGGCAAAAGAAAAAATTTAAAAAAAAAAAAGAAGTATAATACAAGCGTTTTTTCAAAAGTAGACAAACTACAAAATTGTGATTAGTTAATTGCAAAGCCTAAGTGAGTATACAAATTTAAAAGTAATTTCTGTTAAGAACAGTAGGGTGTGTGTGTGTGTGTCTCAGTGAATGTGCGTGTGTGTTGGAATTAGGTAAAGCGTCAGAGGTTGTGTTGGTAGAGTGCAGTTATTTCTATTTTTCAGGTTCACTGCCTGCTTCCGTTCTACTTAGCTGCTCTTTTGTTTGCTGCTCTTCTTTTATGCTTCTTCTCAAGACGCTGCCAGATTCAGTTGAGTCTGTACACAGATGCACACACACACACACATACATACATGTGTATACATGCATTTATGTATGTTCCTGTGGGAAACTAGTTATATTGAGAGGAACACTGGGACGCAGCATAATAAAAACAAAAACAAAAACAAGAGCTGATCCAAAATTCCTGCACACGCATACCGATGTCTGCATTTCAAGGTGTATATCTATGTGTGTGTGTGTGTTTGTGTGTGTATGTATGCGTTTGCATTTGCCGCTTGAGTTCGTTACAGTTTGTTAACCTCTGTCGGCTGCGCCGTTGCAATTGGCATTTGGTCACACTGTGCGCCAATTCAGCTATTGCTGCCATTTTACAGTTGTTAACACTTTCCTCTATTACGTTTTAATTTTTTCAAATCTAATCAAAAGCTCCCACGCACACACGCACACACACACACGCAATGGTCAGCTCGTCTGCTCCTGTTTAATACCCGTTAGCCATGTCTATAGGTAAATTTCCGGAATTAGCCGATGGCACGCAACACACTTGTGTATTGTTGTTGTTGTTGTTGTTGCTGTTGTTGACATGCACACACATACACGTGCATACACATGTATGCACGTATGTATAGACAATTCTTTTTTTTTTTTTGTATAGCTGCTTCAACATCGCAGCCCACTGACCCCAACAAAGTCGCCCATTTGATTATAAACGCGACAACAACAAATGTTGTACAGTGTGTCAAGACCTTATTAAATTCTATTGATGAAATTTATATATACTTAGGGTTTTCAAGGAATATATAAAAATTAATAAAAAAAAAAAAATATTTATATATTTAAGATATATATGTCAAAAAAAAACATAATAAAATATATATATTTTTGATAGATATTATATATTGGAATTGCGATTGTCTCAGCAGGTGTTAGGTTAAGTCTGAGATATACAGTGGCTCACAACTTATTTCAGCCACCACCTAAAAAAACGTTTGTTAGTCCATAAAATCTAAGCTATTGGGGATATCCACAAAATTTAAACGCAGGTTGTTAGTTTAATGTTTAAACTAATACAAAATGAAATCATTTATTTTTTAAATATTTTTAAAATATTTAATAATGCTTAAAAACTAAAAAATGAGATCATGTATATGTATATATTGGAATTTTTTAACTAAATATATATTAAAGCATTAAAAAATATATATACTTTTTTATTTTATTTATTTTTTATTATTTTTATATATATTATTTTAAAAAAATACATTTTTTTGTTATTTTATTTAATTTAATTATATAATAATATATACTTTTTTATTTTAATAATTTTTTTATCTTTTATTTATATATATTATTATATAAAAATAAATTTTTTATTTATCATTTTATTAAATTTAATTTATTATTTATATAAATTTAATACATATACATATGTATATGCCAAGTATTATATCATTTTACGTTAGCTTCGAATTCAATATATGAATGATAAGGGCCTTATCGCATTTTGTTTTAAATTTTCTAGATAAAGTAGAATGTGCCTAGCCCAGATACTTGTTTTCTCGTATAATCAATCTACTACATTTCATTTTAAATAAAATTGACGTTGTTCATGAAAAAAATTAAGAACTAAATAAACTGATTAAAGTTTAGACACTTCAATTAACTTATTCGCAAGTGCCTATCAGAGGGAATACTAGAATACTTTACGGATTGATTAAAAATTATTAAGGGTATGCCTTCAATTTAGAAAAAAAACTATTAATATTTGAGGCAAATATATTCTGTAGAAAAAATGTCAATGATTTCAGAAATATTTGTTAGATATCGAAGACTCGAAAGTTGTCTAAATCTATTTTTCTTCTAGTACAGTCTCATTTCAAGTAGAGCTCAGAGGGCTTACACCCAAAATAAAAAAACCTGTAATTAATAAATATTTTCTTTACACGCTAAATTCATTTGAAATTCAAGCCACATATCAATGACATCATCCCGAATCCCGAAATCGAAAACATAATTATATTATATAATAATTATATAGCAGATGTTTGCCACACTCAAACCACTGTGCAGCGCCTGCACGTCCACAATTTATTGACGAGGTGTTTTTTCTTCTCCTCCATACTACGCCTTCTATTGTCCTGTTTACCTGCGTCAGTAGCTGCGGCAGGTAGCCCGCTGAACAGCTGAACCTTTTCACTGCGTCGGTCTCTGTCTCTCTCTCTCTCTCTCTCCCTCTCTCTCTCTCTCTCTTTTATTTCGAAACTAATTCAATCAATCCACCCAAATGTCCAGCGTTATTAACCACTTCGCCACCCGCCGCTGACACAATTTCAGGGCGATCGATTCTTAGACGACTTTCGCTACGATATGTATATATATACACATATATGCGGCTCGTCTATATATTTGGTTTATTCATGCTTCGCAGTGGGAAATTATGCCTATTGCGTTGCCCAACTAATTGGTATTGCGACCTATTCTAATTGAAGAGTTCAAATGGACGGACGGACGGACGGATTGCTTAGACATAATTTACTAGAAATAAAATGTTTTTATGCATTCGATGAGCGTAGCTTTTTTAACTATCATGGAAAGGTTAGAGGTCAGCGGTGAACATTGCGACATTAAGTTTGGGTTGGAATGGAGAGGTGTGTGTGTATATAGAAAGAGATTGAAATGAATATGATATGATAATGATAATAAAAATAAAAGTAATATATAATATAGTCTAAATAAATTTTTTAGGATAGGTAGAAAAAATAGCCATACAAAATTTCTTCTAAAAATCGTAAAAAAAACGTTGCAGTTCGAAAATAATTTAAAACTCAATTTCTAATAATATTATGTTCATATATAATATATATAATTGGAAAAGAAATATAATATTATTATATTAAAGCTTAAATATTTGAAACCGTAATTGTTAGAGAGATTTTGCTTATATATTTTTGATCAAATAAATAATATGTTTAAATACTGTAGAATAATGTTACTGTATAATTTATTTAAATTTTATATACAAATATATAAATAATAATAAAATAATATGAAATATAGTAAAAAAAATTGCAGAATAGATATACTTAATATGCATACAAAATTTCTTTAGGATTGCATAAAAATCAGAAAAAAAAAAATTGTTTTAATTCGAAAGTAATATTATTAATACTCAGTTTCTAATAATATACAGTACATTTTTTATAGTGTTATATTCAAATAATTAAAACATATAAATATACTATAAAATAAAATTAACAGAATAGGTATACATAATAGGCATAACATTTTTCTTTTGGCTTGCATAAAAATCATAAAAAACACTCGTTTTAATTCGAAAATAATTTAAAACTCAATTTATAATTTAAAAAAAAAGCTATTTTAAAGCTTGAATGCTTTAAAATATAATTTAAAAAAATATTTCTCTTAAATATTTATAATTAAATACATAATATATATCTTTAAATGCTGTAGAAGCATAGTTACTCTGAAATTAATTACGACTTTTAGCAGATTTATTTAAACATGTATTTTAAATTGCAAAATTAACTTTTATTATAAATTTTTTTTATTATTAATATTTCTTCTTTCCATTCTTTTTATTTAAAATATAAATATAGTTTTGTTCGAAAAGTTCAAGACTTTTTTTTTTTAAATTAATAAAGTTCCAAACTTAATTTTTTTTGTAAATTTTGAATTGAATTTTGTTGTACAATTTTTTAAGTCTGTAATTTAAAATACATTTTTATTTATATTAAGGGATTTGATCTACTTGTTTTGCAATATTCTCAATTTCGCATCATAAAGACGTATGAGAATAGAGCAAACGACTCAATGGAAAATGAATATTTGATGAGCTTGTCCACGCCTTCTCCTTCTGGTTACCCACACAGATGTGATTAACCCATTTAAAATAGATTAAAAATAATTTGCTTGGAAATTACTTTCACGACGTTCCATATTCCCCAATGATGGCACGCAGCTGCATGGATCTCCACGCATTTTGCATTGATTTTTATGCAAGCTGCACTCGACTCGAAATGGTGGCAAGAGCCCACCACGTCCTTGCCACCAAAAAGAATGCACTCGGCGGGGCACAACAAGCATTCGATGTTATAATGCGGCAAGAACTAGGCCAGCCAAAGTGAAAAAGTGGCTAAATGCAGGCGAGCTCATTTCTATGCGGACTTGGCCACATTCGTTGGGGGTTGATGTGCCGGGCTAATCCGCAGCCAGACGACGCTGGGCACAGGTGTGGCAGGTGGCAAATAGAGACACTCGGACATCGTTATGGCTGGTCATGGGGGGGTTAGGCGCTTTGCGTGTCTGTCACTGATTTGGGGGTTGGCTCCAATAACTTTCCCCTTCGCTTAGTGCGGTTGACCATACACATATTGATTTTTATTCCACTTTGGCTTTGATTAATATTTCGCCCACATCCTTGCAGTATCTAGACGGCATCCGGTGAAAAAGGTTTTGCAAAATGGCATCCGGCGGCTTGACATGTGTCAAATATATAACTTTCTTCTGCAATCTGCTGTTTGCGGTAAGTGGACAAAGGATAAAGAGAATATAAATCCTTGCTAATCCTCTCATCTCATCTCATCTCTGTAGCTCACGGGTCTGCTGATCCTGATGGTGGGCGCAATGGTGCAGCTGAACTATGCGCATTACTCGAACTTTGTCAGTGACCACATTTGGACAGCGCCCATCATACTCATGGTCGTGGGCGCCGCTGTGGCTTTTATCTGTTTCCTGGGCTGCTGTGGCGCTTTGAAGGAGAACAGCTGCATGATCCTGAGCTTCGCCATACTGGCCGTGATTATATTCCTGCTGGAAATTGGCCTGGGCATTGCGGGCTACATCAAGCACTCGGGCCTGCCGCAGCTCATGGAGACCCAGTTCAATACGACCATGAAGCACTACAAGGAGCGTGACGACTATCGCGACGCCTGGACCCTGCTGCAGACCGAGCTGGATTGCTGCGGCACAACGGGCCCCAACGACTGGGACGCCATCTTCCCCAACAAGACCCTGCCGCCGGCCTGCTGCAAGGTGATCAATCTGAGCGAGGCCAAGGAGTGCACCACCCTGCACGCCGTGCAGCAGGGCTGTCTGCAGAAGCTCCTGCAAATACTCGACTCAAAGACTTTGATACTGGCCGGCGTGGTGCTCGCTGTCGCAGGCATACAGGTGAGTGAACTTTATATATATATTACTATAAATCAAATATATAATCCAATTTCCCATCTTCTATTCAGCTGCTCACCATACTCTTCGCCTGCTGCCTGTATCGTTCGTTTCGCCGCAGCTACGATCACGTTTAGGCTGCGCAGCGCGGATCCCATCTATCGATTTTAGAAGCAGAAAGAAAGACAACCCCTTAACGTAGTCTGTAGTTCGTCACATGCATGCGATATAACTCGTTGCCGTCTCTCAAAGGAATATATATTATAATAATTATAATACACACAATCACAACACATTCCCAACTCACGAATTCATTCGTTTTTAGTTTTTTACTATGCATACAACATCTATATATCATATATATCTGAGAACTTGTTAATGTTATTCCCAGCTCAGTTGCGCTGAGCTCTATATCAGTAAGCTATACCCACTTGTATATCTCAATGTTTAATGTCGATTTCCGCACTCTCCTTAATTTTGGTAAATATTATTATTTTGTTGTATTGTCTGAGAACGTGAAACTGTTTATATTTAGTTCTTTTCGACTCCATTCCCATTTACATGTACGCCACACCTCCACATGCCCATTATGCATCACATAAAACTGTATCATCTCTATATACACAATATCTGTCGACTGTTTCGAAATTGATTTTACAAAGTGTCCTTGAAACGAGAATTTTATATGTAATGTACATTTGAATGCATTTTCAACTTTTTTGCAATGTATATGCGTGTGTCTGTGTGTGCATGGGCGTGGCCCCTACCCCCATCCTAATGAAAAACCCACCATTTGCTAATTGTTTTTTATATATACCCCTATATATACCCAATGCAATTTATTATATGCGTATGAACACTGCAGTTTACACACACACACACATACGGCAATCTTTTAGCAACCCTATATACATATAAATATATATATTTATTTATATATACAATGAATATCTATGTGACTGTATTTGTATCTGTATTTGTATTGTAAAGTAAAAGACATTTGGGAGAATTTTACATATCTTGGCAACTCCTGGAAACAAAAAAAACATAAGTAAAGTAAAGAAAACTGTCTGAAAGCGAATTTACTACAGTTTGAAATCGAACTAATTTTAAATTAAATTAAAAATTAATAAAGCAGCGTGCTTATCAAACGCAACTCTCAAAAGAAAGAAACACAAATAATGCATATTATAATTCAATGTTAGATTATCTGAAATGCAAAAGCAAAACAAAAAAAAATTATCTCAGCAATTGTCTAAATCAGCACGATTTTTGAATTCTCTATATGCATTTCGAATATGTATTTTAAATATGATCTGAGTTAAACATAATTGTGCAGCACTGAACAACTTAAGAATCAATAAACGATGAAATTAAAAATAATAAAACTAATGTGTAAATTAATATGAATTGAAAAAGGGGTCTACGACTTTTGCAACTTCATCTATCGACTATAGCGAACTGCTAACATAAAACAGCTCAAGCCAGATGATGATGGATAGCATTTCCAGGTTTTTTGTGAATGTACAGTAGATAGTATATATGGTATATATATATAATACATGTAGACTATTATATAAATAGACTAGTATATATAGACTCTAGCATATCTAGACTCTCGAATATATATAGACTATATGATTAGTTGATTGATATAGTAGATAAAGTTATATATATATATATATATATAGACTAACATAGTTGACGTTGATTGCTATTCGCTATGACTTTTATAAATATAACATTAATTGTGTATTGCCCCAATGTCTATCCTTGTCATTGTCCGATAGGTTCTTAAATATTCCACTAACCATATATAAATACATTGGTCTGATATAACTTGCAATTAGTGTATGAATAGGATAAAATCTAATTTTAGCCATGGGTTGAATAGACTAGAAATTGTTTTTCAGTTGGTATTTTATGACTCCATTAATTAAATATATTATCTACAATATTAATTAACTAATTTATATTAAAAACTTGCTAAATGTACAACATATAATATATATATATATATATATATATATATATAATTCATTAGAACTTTGTATAAAAGTCCTTTGAGTCCTTTAATATTTTTTTTGGGAAAAATCCTACTGCGAAAAAAGCTCATTACGTATATATTATTCAACTCTTATTTATACTAACTAAAAAAAAAAAAAACTGATTTTATATGATCTTTAGTCTCAATATTAATCCAAGCATTTTCAGACCTTTCTCACGGCTTGACAAATGTCTTAGATTTTGGCTGCCCTATAAACTTTGTTTTTTCTTTTATATATTTAATTTTTTTTAATATTTGATTATAAATATTTATTATATATTTTTTAAAATTTTTTTTTTAGTTTTTTTTTAATTGTTGATTATAAATATTTATAATATATTTTTTAAAATATTTTTTATACGTCTTTTTTTTAAGTTTTTAATATTTGATTATGAATATTTATACATATTTTAAAATTAATATTTTATTATTATACTTTTTTTTTCATTTTGTAATGTTTGATTATGCATATTTATTATATATTTTTTTTTATTTTATAAATATTTTATTTGCATTTTATTTTACAACAAAATAATAGAGTTTTGGCCAACTAAATTTTTTATTTATTTTTTTTATTTTAAACATTTTTGGCAAGCTTTAAAGAAATATTTTAAGATTATTAAGGTATTATTTAATTCGAAATATAGCAATTGAAGTAAATAAATAATAATATATATAAAAATAAATATATATAAATATAAATATACTTTATTTTATTGAATTTTTTATTTATAATAGTAAAAATTCCTATATGCTCTATATTGCTTTATTATTTTTTCAGTTTTAGAGCTATCTCACTGCCTGAGATAAATATATTATATAATAATTCTTTGCATAAAATATTGTATTATATTTGATTAAAGTAACCTCGTTCAAAGCATATCTCTAAATAGCTAAAGCCTAGGCCAACTCTAAAGAGCAGCATTAATATGCAGGAGTGCCACTAATGCTTCAAAATTCACACTCTACAAGGCGTGCATCATAGCAATCCGTTTCCAATCAACTTCTTGTCACATAGACATATACATATACATACGTTTCTATATATGGTTGTCCCTAACGACATCAGTTTGTTGTTTGTTCAATAGTATTAAACAAACCCAACAAGCGCCGTCAACTACGCCAACAAATTCGCTCGACACATTTGGAAACGCGTTGCATTTTTAGATATATCAGTAAATAACAATATATACATAAAAAAATTATATATATATCATAAATAATAATGTCGCAAGCCGTTGCCGCAGCGGCACCCCGCAAGGAGGTAACCGGGCTGCATCGCATGACCCAGCAGGGACTACGAGATCTGTGCAAGAAGGACAAGCTCTATCAGACGCCGCGCCTCAACGATGTCCTCTATCTTCACTATCAGGGTAAGTAGGACTATATATATTCCTATTTCCTATTTCTCTTAAATTTCGTCCCTTTTGCAGGCTATCAGTACATTGAGTGCCTGGATGAGTATACGGAGCTCAAGTGTCTGTGGCTCGAGTGCAATGCCATCTCGGAGATCGAGGGCCTGGAGAAGCAGAGCAAGCTGCGCTGTCTCTTCTTGCAGAACAATCTGATCAGGCGCATCGACAACCTGGGCTCGTGCCCAGAGCTGGACACGCTCAACCTCAGCTCGAATCACATACGCTTGATTGAGAACATCGGCACTGATATATTGCCCGTCCTGAATACCCTTAACATATCGTCCAACTATCTGAAGGACAGCGAGAGTCTCGCTCGCCTCGTGGACTGCAAGACCTTGGCTGTGCTCGACCTCTCCAACAATCGCATCGACGACATTTTGGTAGTCAAGATCTTTGAGAAGATGCCCTGCCTGAAGGTGCTGGTCCTACAAGGCAATCCCGTCGTCTCACGCTTGCCCCAATATCGCAAGACTCTGATTCTAGCCTGTGTGAGTATCAAAAGTGGGTGGGACGAAGTTATAGAAATGTATGGGGCACATAGACATAGTTATATACCTCCTTACTAAGGGAGTATGAAGTTTTGCATATGCGGGAAGTATTTGTTTGATATAAATTTTTAGGGGAAAAATTGTATACTTCTTTAAGGAGTAAACATTTGGGAAAAGTTAAGTTACTTATTATAATAAGTAAATATTCTATCTAAATTAATTATTTGTGCATATAAAGAAAAAGAAACAAAGTGGGCGGAAGATGTCTTTATTTAATATTAGGAATAATATATATTATTTTAGTAATTAAAGGAAAGAAAAGAAACAAGTAAGAGTGCTCTAGTCTAGAGACGGCTCGACTGAGAGATACCCGGAACCCTGCGGGAGCTGATTTCATTCGCTGATCCATTTTCAATGGGTTCAGGGTAAATGAAAATATGAATTCTGAATTCAAAAAAGCAATATTGTAATATACGAAGCCATTCTAAATTTATATAGATAAAAATGGACCAAGCTTCAGTAACAAGACTTTAAAAGACTTTAACAACAATTGCACAGCTTTCACATATAATAATCCTTTTAATCTTATACATATCTACCTCCTCTTATAAATATCTGACTATAAAATTAAGCTAAACAAAATCCGCTTAGCGTTTTAATAAGTCTTACATGATTTGTATTTTCTCAATCGTAGAAAGAGCTGACCTACTTAGACAGTCGTCCTGTCTTTCCGCGCGATCGTGCCTGTGCTGAAGCCTGGTAATGCAAAAATATAACTATATACTTCTGTAATGCATATATTGACTCAGAAATAATTCTACATTTCTATAACTTAGGAAACGTGAAGGCTACGAAGGCGAACGCAAGGAAAATATGCGCTGGAATCGAGCGGATCGTAAGAAAATGCGTGATAGCGTCAACTGTAAGCACTTGAGATATCTTTAAAGTCTATTTAAGTGCTATAAGTTTCTCTCCCTCTCTCTTAGATACCATTAGGCTACGCAATAGTCATCGTCCGCCGGATCAGCACGACGCATTGATTAGCTCAACCGATTCGGAGGCGGAAGGCGACGCCGACAAAGGTGCCGAGAAGACGCGTGTCAAAGCTGCGCTGGAATACGGCTGTGTGGATGATATATGGAGTGAAGTATCGGGCGATAATAAGGAGGAGAACGAGAGCACGGACAGTTCAGGCGCAGCCGATGAGGCCGCTGACAACGGCTCGCAGGACGATGAACTAGCCGAGAAGTTGAGCAATCGTCGAGCGAGGCCTTTGGACGGACGTCCGAAGGTGCTCTATGAAACACAATTTCCTGATTATATCAATGAGGAGGACAAACAAAAGGAGAAAGTGCGTGCTGATGAGGAGGTTACTCAAAAGGGAGTCATTGAGATGGACGTGAAATCCGACGAAACGCGAGGTGTAAAGCGTCTGCTTATAGAGGAAGTCAAGCTCGAGCCACTCGAGGTGAAGTGTAAGAAAGCCGCAGATGAAGAGGAGAAAGTAGAGACTGAGAAGCTGGCAGAGACTAAGCCGGAAGAATCTGCAGAGGAAAAGAAGGTAGAGTCAGAGGAAGTGCAGGATAAGGAAGAGCTGAAGCAACCACCAGATCTTCTAGCTGCAGCAGAAAGCGGCTCGGAGCAGGACGATCAAGAGGCCAGAGCAGATCTAGATAAATCATGCCAGAAACTAAAAGATATAGCTTTGAATGAGAGTAAAGAGCCGACGCCCGAGCAGATCAAACAGGAGGCCGTGGACAAAATGTATGAAAGCTATGCTGATGAAATATTTGCAGAGCAACCCGAGTTCAACGTGGCAATGCTAGAGCCGGAAATATTACATACCCAACAGGAGTCTAAGGCAAAGGAAGAACCAATTTCAAAGATGACATCAATTAGTCTAGTCCAAACCAAGAAACTCTTGGAATATGAAGAGGAATCTGTGGAGGCAAATGAGATTGTGGAATATAACATGCAAGAGCTGAGCAGTCAGATGGATGAGGACTTGAAGGAGTTGAGTCTGCCGTTGGAGGAAATACGTGCCACGCCTGAAGAATCAAAGCAAGGCGGCAACAACAGCTCTGACGAGGAGAAGGAGGCGGATAGAAAGAAATGCATCGAGCTGACAACTGTGACCCGCTCGCTGCGCATCATCGAGGAGTTCAGTGTGCGACGAGAGCGCATTTGCGAGGACGTCGAGAAGAAGAAGGCCAGTGAGGAGCAGCAGAAGAAGGTGCTGATTGAGGAGATAGAAGCGGACAAGGACAAAGAAAAGGAGGACGAAGTGGATGCGGCATTTGCCAAGGCTCTGGACGCCTGCACAGACGATGTGCCCATGCGTGTCTTTGGCGCTGGCTGCGATCAGCCCAGCTACGAGTGGCACCACGAAGAGTGTTTGCGTCAACTGACCATCAAAGAGTCTCGCACAGTGGACAATGGCGACGACGATGCTGATGACGACCTCTACAAACCATTGAATGAAAAAACCTGCGCGGAGCAAGCGGAATTGATTTGCGAGGAAATGAGTCGAAAACTGGAGGCTGACGAGGACTCGCTGCGTGAGCTGCTGCAGCAGCTGGAGGATGAGACCGAGGTGCTCTACGACATCACGAACGTCGACGAAGAGGTACTCGATAAGGTGCCAGAGCCGCCGCTTGATGAGGTCTGCGCCTCGCTCATCCACGAGCTAATCGACGAGCTGCAGTATCAGGAAATCATCAATGGACAGAATATCAAGTGCTTCGATTTCGGAATCATCGAATCGGACGAGGAATATAGCTACTCAGCAGATCCCAAGACGAAGTCGATAGTGCCGGCAGAGCTGGAGGATCCGGCCGGTGGTAAATCGTTGCGCGAGTGTCTCGATGCCTTCGGCAGTTTCCTTACCTCAGTCACCGACCGCAAACAGGAGAGAAAGTTGGATAGAAAGGCCTCGACCAGCTCGGAGAAGGTGAGTGCCGCCAAGACGCTGCTGAAGTCGAAGATGCTGAACGCCTACATGGGCGAGGGTCCGGGCGAGGTGGAGGCACAGCTGGCCAAGCAGGAGGAGAAGCGAAAACGTCGCGTTGCGGCCATGGCGACGCGTTGCTTCTCCAATCGCGAAAACTACGAGGATTCGCTCGAAGTCGTGGACAACAAGCTGATGATCGTAAAGAAGGACACGGGCGAGATAATGGATCTGCCGCCGCCGCCAGCTCTGATCAGCGACAGCGAGTCTGAGTCGGAGAATAACACATCGGATGGCAACGATGCCTACGACACAGCCGAGGAGCAGGGCGAGGTAAATCGAGATGCACGCGAAATGTGGCCCAAAGCCGATCCGGCTGAGCTGGAACCCTTGAGCCTGAAGGAGGTCACTGATGGGGAGAGCGTGGCGGATCAGTCAGTCGATAGATTCTACTCCCTGGAAGCTCGAACTGCCTTCAACTCGCTCGACTCCGAGTTCATGGACAAACTGGATCTGCAGAAGGTGATCGGCATCGATGGCGAAATAACTGTGGAGGGCATGCGCAGCTACGACGAGCTGACAGCCGACGATGGTGCACCGAAGACAGAGAATCCTCTCGCACTGGTGAAGCAAGACGACATGCTGAAGGACCTCATCGAACGGCAGCAACAGCAGGAGGAACGCGAACGCCAGATGGAGGAGTTGTCCAAGGACCTAAGCGCACATAAACTAAAATGTAAAGCGATAAGAGATCAGCTTGAGAACGAGCTTGAGGAGGCGAAGGCTACGACAAATTTGCTCAAGTTGCTAAACAGTCTGGAGGGTCCCAAGGAAGAGGAGCGGAAGGAGGCAATCACTGAGGTGCAGCAGGTGGAAGCAAAGGAATCGGACAATATCCAGGAGTATCCCACCATACAGCTCACTCTGGGCGGTTGCAAAATATGCGAAATAAAGAGTCAAATTTCGAATGAGGAGGCACAGGAAACGGATAAAGCTGAAGGAGGATCAACAGAGGGTGGTGAAAGTAAGGTGGAGGATATAACCTCGAACAGCGAGCATATAGATGAAACCGCTGAAGAAAAGCCTGACAGGCCCACGCCCAACGTCAACGCCCAACGCATAGATGACGACATTGTATCGGATACATCGACTGAATATGAATCAGGCGAGGATATTCCCGTCGTGGAGCCGCCGCGATTGCCCGAGGGTGCGCTCAACGAACTGTTCAGCAATCAGTTCGACGAGGACGGCCTCAAGCTGGAGCGTGAGAACGAAGACGCTTTGCGCAAACAACTGTTCAGCTTGCCCCTGAGGGCTTGGGCCAGTCAAAATTCCATAGATAGAGTAGAAAATGTGGCTGGAGGAGGAGGGGGTGATATGCGAGATTCGGAATCGGCGCAGACAACAGATGTGGAAGACGAAAGCTCCGAGGTGGAAGCGAACAAGGAACTAAAGAAATACGAAGACGACGATGAATTGGAGTCAGGTGGAGCCATAGGCGAGCTGGCACGCAATGCCAAGCGCCAATGGGCAAAGATATCGGAGAAGTTGAGCGAGTTCATCGAGGCAGATGAGCTCAAAATGCTGGACAAGAGTCAATTCAACGAGGAGGAAAGCGATGGCGACGTCGAGGAAGACGAACTGGAGGCAAGTCTCAGGAAATTGAATATCATCTACGAAGAGTGCGAAACACAAATTAAAAGCACAAGACCCGAAAATTTACGAGCTATGAAGGAGGCTGAAGAAGCTGGAGAGCAGGTAGGTGAAGAAAAAGAAGAGACCTTAGATCCTACCGAAATAGAAGAGGGAGGTAGAAATCCTTATCTGGCGACTGAAGACATGGAGGAAGACGTAGAGAGTGTTGATCCTCAAGAGGGAGGCGAAGACAGAGTTGATCTTACTAAGCCAGAAGCAGACAATGAGAACCCATATCTGCAGTCTGAAGATATGGAAGGAGACAAAGAGAGTGCTGATCCTACCCAAGAGGCCGACGAACCAGAAGCAGACAATGAGAACCCACAGCTGGAGCCAGGAGACTCGAAGAAAGACGACGAGGCAATCGATCCTACCAAACCAGAAGAACAGAATGAAGACCCTAATCTAAAACCTGAAGCAGCTGGCGATGCCCAGCAGCAGTTGTCCGAGGGTCCATCGAAACCAGCCATAATTCTTGATTACTTTGAAGATAATACAGATGGCGACAGTTTCCATACCATACCCGAACTGAAGACCGAAGAAATTGAATGCAATCTGGAAATACTTAACGATGACGGCGATGCCATAGTCAAGGAGGTTAGCGTCAGCGCCCAAGTCACCTACGAGTTGAAAAAGTAATTGAAATTTGAGTTTATTTTTACCAATAAATTGCTAAATTTGTATTATACAATTCGTGTGTTCTGCGGGTTTACCTAGCCACGTGTTGGCGTCGCTTTGACCCCCTTGATAACATTTGGAAACCAAAAACCACTCTGAACCGGATCAACGGTCGAATGGAATGGAAAGTGCTAACCACGTAGATGATTTATAAATATATATTAAGTGCGAAAGATTAGCGAAAGATTTCATTTTTTTTATTTTGTTTTGTTACTTTTTACTGCTCGATCGATTAATTATCAAAATTGGCACATCCTGAGCCACTTGAAACCGGTTTGGGGTCTGTGGGCAAACCGGTTTTCTTGCTTTGTTTAGATGACTTTGCCGAGGGCACTCGATCAGGTTATCGCCGCCGCGCTTATCAATCGGAAAATAATATATAAGAATGTTGCACTATTCCCATAGACGTCCAAACATCAGCGACGAACAGCTGGAGAGTGCGTGCACAGTTGATTGTACCCAGCTCGATGTCATTGCATAATACGATTCGAAAATAATTTGCATAGCCTAGCATAAGCATAAGCTCGAATTCAGTCAGTCGACTGGCAACAGCTATCAGCCAAGAACTCTAGCTGGGGGGTCATATATATATATATAGAGAGAGAGAGAGTGATGAATTTCGCTTTTTTGAAAAAATATTTCATGTATTTTAAGAACTTCTACGTGACGATTAGACTATCGAAACAAATACCTTGAATCTGGTTTCAACCAGTTCTATTTCCCGAATTTTATAATCATTTTATTTTGGACATTTTACAATCTTATCTATATCACGTTCGGCAAGCGGTTTGCGGCGGAACAGCCGAATGACTGAAGGTGAGGGGGGCCAAAGTAGGTCAGTGGTGAACGCTGAACGACGTTCAATGTACAATTTTATCGGTCAAGCAAAAACTTTTCCCCTACTTAGTTTAGACCAAAATTCCATATGATTCAAATTCATTGAGAAATCGTTGTGGCTTAGGTATGATGTCGATTGGACGTTGGGGAAGTCGTCTAGAAAATGTAGTAGCTGTAAGAGTACTCGAGTTGCGAGTGGTTGAAGAGATCGTTTAGAGGAAGAGCTACTTGAGGCTAAGCTACTTGAGGTTGTTCATCTTTGGACTTCCAGTAGCAATTCTTGTGGCTAGTTATTCAAGTAGAACCTTCAAGTAAAGCCCCTGGGAACCCCTATTCTGAATTGATTGTGCCTGTGCTGACAGATATCGCATTCTAGGACGACTTATATCGTCTATAAAGGGCTGTTAAAGCAAGGATATAACTGCTCCCATTCGCCTGATTCCCTACCAGGTCTCCAAACCCTTTCGAAGCTCTTTTCCATTTATATTTTGTTTACTGCATGCTAAAATTAAAAATAAGTTATTCATCTGTCTAAGATCCTGACTTTGAATATTTGCTCTGCATAGATAACCATGAGGATACCTTCAATTGACTCTTCTTCCTGCTGGATTCAAGAAGAAGAGTCAATTGAAGGTATCCTCCATTCATTTACTGCGAAATTGCAAAGGACATCGCAGACAATTTTATTTCTCTAAGCAATTTTTTTTGTATCCAAGATGAATGCAAGATTTCTTAGATGAACTCATAGATTTTGCATACTCTTTTAAAAATAATTTAAATATGAAGACGAAGACGGCAACCAAGCATAGCTTTATAATTAACAGAATGTACACTGAAGATAAAGATGGATATGAACAAGAAATGAAAAAAAATACGAATCAAATTGAAATAAAGTTGAAAGAACCTGAAGTAATATCAGGTTGTAATCGAAGGGTAGAATGTGGGGTATATACAAGTCTATCAGTAAAATGGCATGCCTAACGAGTCAAAAGCTCATCAAATATTTATCTATATTTTACCAAGATTAAGATACATAAATTCGACAACATAGAGATTCATAATATGTGCACAATTTCAAGAGAAAAATGTCTAGTCAGACCCATGTCTAGGCATACAGCGAGCCAAATTGCATGAGCACTATCAGATAGGTGACCATGGCCGTAAAGATCTGAGAAAAAAGTGGATTGAGTTGAATGTTAGCAGCTGCAAGTCAACCCCTAAACCCACCGACATTAGCAGATTATAGTCAATGTTCATGAAGCCCTCGGCGCTGATGGCCAGAGCATCCTGCTCCACCTGCATGGCGAACTCGGCCAGCACCGCATTGTAGGCCAAGGGAGGCGGCACCGACTGGCACTGGGCGGCGCAGGCCAGGCCCCTCACATGGCTGCCGATGAGCATGTGCTATAATGTAGATCAGAGAAAGATATAGAGAGAGTGATATAGATGGACTCCGACCCAAACTGAGATCACCTGTCGCTTGCAGTACTCGCCGCAGTGGCAGAAAGTGAAGAGGAGCATGAGCAGCGGCACAAAGGTAGCGCAGGTCATGAAGATGAAGCCGAACTTATAGATCTTGACCAGCACCAGGAGCGACCAATAGATGTTGACGATGCTGTCGAGGAACATGACCACGAAGATGCAGACAATCGACCAGCCGAACAAACTGTTGTAGAGCTCGAAGAGGCGGTAGAGCTCCATGTAGGCGCGCTTCAGACTCAGCAGATAGTCGAGGGAGCACATCTGCTCGAACTTCAGATCCAATATCGTCTGGGTGCCCAGCTGGCGATAGCTGTGCAGCGCCTGCAGGCGCTGATCCAGGCGCTCCGCGTGGTAGCCCAACAGATCCACGTAGAGCAGCAGCAGCAGGCACTGATACCGATTGATGATGACGGCGGCGAGCGAGTACCAAAAGTAGCCGATGTAGTCCTGGCTCAGTACAACATAGATCGAGGGAATGAAGACGACTATATTGATAACGCCCAGGGCATAAAACTTGATGTATCTGATCCAGGGCAGATTCCGGATTGGCTGCTGCAGCTCGCACTGGAAGTGCAGGCGCAGGCACTTTAGCTGCAGGCAGAACTCGTGGTAGCCGTCGTACTGGCACATCACTTGCAGCTCGATAACTAAGGGAAATAAATCCTATATATATTATATATATATAGAGAGAGAGAGAGTCTGGAGCCACCTGTCATGGTAACAATCTGAGAGACAAACACGATGCAGCTGACGAGAAGGGAGACCAGCAAGTCGCCCTCGGGCGGTCGAAAGATAATTTTGTAGAGGGCCACGCCGATATTTGAGAGTATTATCAATAGGGTATACAACTTTTGGTACTGCTGTCGGGGCGACTTCTCGGTCACCCAAGGCACCAGGCCCAAGACAGCAAAATATTTGATGTAGCGCTGCAGAGCGAATAACATGTTTCGCTGAGAAAGTGTCAATGGAAACTGAGTAATAACCAAAGAGAGAGAGGGAGAGAAAGAGATAGAGCTTGGCTATATATGTATATATATAGTTTCAGTTAACTTTTGTACATCAGTCTCATTTGATATGCCCGCTAATTAAATGCAAAATAATTAGCTAAAATGGAAAAAGCGTTGCGCGCGAACAAAACAAATCAATTAACAAAGATAGTGTGTGGTAGATTCTTAAGCTCTAAATTAAAGTATTGAGTATGTATAAATATATACTAGATGTATATGAATACATATTATATATACACACTTTCCTTGTAAACAAACATTTTGTAAGAATATACAGAAAATTCCTAACTAATAAAATTTGTAAGTATCTCAATTGAAAAGCGATAGCTAACGTCTGTAAATATGAGAAAATTCTTTCGAAAACTTTAAGTGATTGAAAAAATGTTTAGGGGAAATAAAGCACAACAAATAAATAAATAAAATATAATATCTATATTATATTAATTATGGTATTGTAGAAAAATATATTTTGTGCACTCACCAGCAATAAATGAAAAAGTTGAGCACTTAAGCTTTGGACTTTAATAGTCTATAAAGAGAAATAAAATTGGTATAAAAAACATTACTAATATCAATAATAATGAGCATGATACTAATATTATATTCAGAAAGCTATTGTATATAACAATCAGAGCAATAATAATGGAAAAGTTATTAAGATATAAAATGCTAATAAATGATTATGCTAATGGCAATGATAGCCAAATAGATAAAGGAAATGATAGCACTGCTGAATAGCTTAACTGTAAGCACAGAATAATTATTATAAATCATGTTCAGATATATTATAAAGAGGATTTTTATAAAAAAAAAATTAATGACCTGAAGTTTGCTTATATTTTTACGAAATTAATAATATAATAAATAAAATAGGAAAAGAATTACTTTTATTATTTTTTTAAGAAAATGAATGACTTAAAGTTTACTTAGATTATTAAAAATTTAATACAATAAAAGAAATACTTTTATTTACCTTAAAATAATAAATATTGAAAGAAATAATTAATAAACTAAATAATGTATATATTTAAAATATATAAAAAAAATAAAAGTATTTTATTTATTTAATTTTTATAAGAAAAAAAGCATTTTAGTTAAATTGTTTGTATAGTAATACAAAATAATAAGTAAAACAAATAATAAATAGTAAAAACGTCAATAAAATAATAGTAATTGAATACTAGGAAAAATATACTATATATTTTAAAGTTTTATGATAATATTAAATTTATTTTTATATATACTTTTAAAAATATATATACTAACAATTTTTTAAATTAAATCCAAATGTACTCATTATTATTGCCAAGCGCAGCTGTTGCAGAAAGTATGCTGATGTGTGCGTCTGTATTTAAATATTATATATATTTAAATATAATAATTATAACTAAATTTCTCAATTATTGACAGTCAATTCCTGACTTCTTCAAGTGGACTGTGTGTTACAGAATCAATGCATTTGGGACCATCCCAGCTTAAGACATCGCTGCGTTCATAGAGAGTGATAGATAAATATTTATAAAGATGAATACAGACTAAGCTTATATTTCTGATAAAGATGGAGACAGCTATGCCTTCAACTGCTTCTGTTTCATATATGTTCACAAAATAATTATATCCTAAATTATATATTCAATGAGTTGCGCACTTTTATATACCATAATATAAAATAATTTAAAATAATTTGCTAATGAATTAACAAGTCTTATTGAATATAGATTAAGTTACGCATCAAATACGAAATGTATGTCAAATAATTAGCAATTATTTCCGACTGTCAAAGCCCGAGCTATATATTATTTTCATACTCGAGCTGGAAGCTTTTTGAAAGTCTAGAGCAAATCTTCCTATTAACGCCAATTAGAGACGTTGTCTGATTATGTGCTGTGCCCCCTTTACAAATACATCATTTCACACTAATCGATTGCCCACTTGCCCCACTAACCAGTTCGAACCAGACATTATTGACAGAATCTGATATTTTTTGTCAATCTCAGTTGATTGCTCGAAAGTTCACACTAAAACTAAAAATTTAATGTAATTCTAGACGAAACACATGCCATGGCGAAATGAAATGTGTTTTGAGGTGTTTGTTACCAAACTTTCCACTTCCACATCTGATTTGGGCCTTATCTGCTCGCTTGTCCAAAATTACGTTCCGAAGCTTTAGCTAGCTGATAAGCGAATTTGTCCAATGAAACGTTTTTTTTTTTGTTTATTCAAATATTGAAAGAAAAAAAAAGAAAAAGTAAAAGTGTGTGAGTGCGAGTGCATGCCTATGCTGAAACATATATATATAATTATTGTTTTTGCTTTTATTGCTAGAAACAGCTGATAATATTGCGCCCCGGCTCTAGGTATAAATACGGGCAACACGCTCGATGCGATTCAGTTAAGAGAAGTTGTTCAAGCGCTTTGCAGCCCGCTTCTTATTATTATTAATAATAATAAATACAAAAGCTAAAACTAAATAGATTAACAAGTGAATCTGAAGTGGAAAAAGTAGTTGCCAAGTGATAAGCAAATATAAAGAAATTATTAACAAGTTCAGCTGTTTTGAGAGAGAGAGTATTTTAAAGTGCACAATAATGAGTGTTAGTATACAAATTTTAATACACTAAATTACAAATAAATTATATTTAAAATTTCTTAAATTTTGCAGTTCTTAAAAATTCAATTTTTTGGTAGTTCTTTTCGTTTAGTTGAAGCAAGAAATATCACTAGATTCTTATTTAAATATTCAAGGTTTTTTTGTCAACTGAAATTTGATTGCAGAAAGTGAATTATTTTAACAATAATAATAAATTAAATATTTTTAAAAATATATGGCATCAAAAGATGTTTATAATTTTTTGGGTTTGCTTTAAAATGTTTAAAATTTTTGCTAAGATAAATTATTCTACAAACAAAAATTTTAAACAAAAACTTGAAGTAAATTTAATGAATAAAAATAAAACAATTAAAAAAAAAATAAAATAAAATAAATAAAATATAATAATAATAGCAATAAAAATAAATTGAAAAAAAAAATCAATAAAAAAATTGTCAAATAATTATATTTTAAAGTTGAATAATAACTGAAATAAATTTATTCAGTCGAATAAAATAGGAAAATTTAAATTAAATAAGTAAAAAGTTCAAAAAAAATAAATAAATTTTAATAAAATAAATAAATTAAATAAAACTAATTGACTTTAATAAATAACAGAAAAAAATGAATACTTACAAATAAATTATCAAAGCAAAAGCATAAGAAATCTGAATTAAATTTTAAAAAATTTCTGATATATATCTATAGATATAAATAAAATCTAGATATTTATATATAAATAATTAAACGCATATAAAGTACTTGTATATATATACTTGCATATATTTATATGTAAATAATAATATGTATATATACGTACTTGTATAGATATGCCTGTATAAATAATGTATATGTATATATGTATTATATATGTATAACGCACTTGCCATCTATATTCTGTATATACAATTGCTCAATCTAAACAATGTGAATGATAGTTTAAACAATATTTTTTTCGCCTTCTCTTCAAGACATAATTTTAATTTAAAAAAAGTTTCAACTGCTGACTCTTATTCTATTTCTCTCTTGACTTTTTTCGCTCCTCTTTCCATATGAATTCATAGCAGCTGATATTTCATATATAATATTATTTGGGTTTACAAGTATAAGTTCTGGACGAACTATTTACAATTCAGCTTTGTTGCTATACAAAGGTATTTCCAGCTGTTGTCTACTTTTACTTTTACAAGTAATTCGATTTGTATATAAATATAAATATTTATAAATAATATAAAATTTAATATATTCTATATAAATAGTATATATAGTATATACTATAGTATATACTATTTAATTTATATGTATATGTGAGCATATAAACATTTTGATTATATTTTGTAAACTAATCTCTTGACCTTCTTCAACGTAGACAATCAGTTTTTCTAGACAATATTTGAGGGTTCTACAAAATGATTCACTATCTGGAAATTCGTATTCAATCTTCCCTTTTTTAGTTCTCAATGAATTTCACCTTGATTTTACTTTCATTCGAGGAACAAATTAAATTAAAAGTGGACCAAAAATTTATGCGTTTCTTAGGCATTTTCGTAGCTAGTTAAATTTTAAAATTTTTAGGTTTTTTTTTAAATTAATATAATATTTATATATTAATACTCACCCGACTTTGCTTCGCTTTATAATGCGTATTCCGTTCCGGTATCATTACTTTTTGCAGTCGAATCTGCGCATTGCGATCATCGGCCAGAGCAACTTTGCCGCCGACGTGCTGGAGCTGATCCTGGAGCGCTCGGCGTTCCAGGTGGTGGGCGTGTTCACCATACCGGACAAGGGCAGTCGCGAGGATGTGCTGGCCACGACGGCGGCCAGCCACAATATACCCGTCTTCAAGTTCGCCAGCTGGCGGCGCAAGGGCGTCGCCCTGCCCGAGGTCCTGGAGCAGTACAGATCCGTGAAGGCGCAGCTGAACGTGCTGCCCTACTGCTCCCAGTTCATACCGATGGAGGTGATCGATGGCGCGTGCCTGGGCAGCATCTGCTACCATCCGTCCATATTGCCGCGCCATCGTGGCGCCAGCGCCATCTCCTGGACGCTCATCGAGGGCGACGAGGTCGCCGGCTTCAGCATCTTCTGGGCCGACGATGGCCTGGACACTGGCCCCGTGCTGCTGCAGCGCCAAACGAATCTCGAGCCCACGGACACCCTGGACACCATCTACAAGCGATTCCTCTACCCTGAGGGCGTCAAGGCCATGGGCCTGGCCGTCGACATGGTCGCCCAGGGCACGGCGCCCAAGATCACCCAGACGGAGGTGGGCGCCACCTATGACCCGGCCATGTTCAAGCCGGAGAACCAGCAGCTGTGCCTCGCCCAGCCGGCCGAGCGCATCTGGAACTTTGTGCGCGGCCTGGACTCGGTGCCGGGCGCCCTAGCCACCGTGGTGCTCGACGACGGCACAGAGGAGCAGGTGCGCTTCTTTGGCGCACATCTGTACTCCGCCGGCCCCGTCAAGGATGCCAAGCCCCTCAAGCTGAAGGGTCTGGCCAAGCCCGCTTGGGTTCATGAAGGCGGCCTCCTCATCGAGGGCACCGACGGCGCCTTCGTCAACGTGCGGCGGATCAAGCGCGGCACCAAAATGATCAACGCCAGCGACTGGTTCAAGCAGGCGGCGCACCAGCCCATCACGGACTTCACAGAGGACGAGCTGGCCAAGAAGACGCAGCTCTCGACCATCTGGCAGGCCATCCTGAAGGCGCCCGTCGAGGGCGCCACCGACTTCTTTGCCGCCGGCGCCGGGTCCATGGACGTGGTGCGCCTGGTCGAGGAGGTCAAGGATGCCTTCGATGTGCCGCTCGAGAACGAGCATGTGTTCATGGCGCCCGTCTTCGACGAGTTCTTCGACCTGCTCGTGCGCAGCCTGCGCCAGGGCAGCGGCGGCGCCGCCGGCCAGCAGCTGGACTACAAGGGCTTCCAGCTGAAGGCGAACAAGCGCGACATACGCGTGCCCACGCAGCTCTTCATCAACGGCGAGTTCGTGGACGCCGAGCAGAGCCGCGTCCTGGACATTGTCAATCCCACCGACGAGCAGGTGCTCTGCCAGGTGGCCTGCGCCAGCGTCAACGACGTGGACAAGGCGGTGCAGGCCGCCCACAAGGCCTTCTTCGGCGCCTGGAAGCAGGTGTCGGCGCGGCAGCGCGGCCAGCTCATGCTCAAGCTGGCGGACCTGATGGAGCAGCACAAGGAGGATCTGGCCACCATCGAGTCCGTCGACTCCGGCGCCGTCTACACCCTGGCGCTCAAGACCCACATCGGCATGTCCATCGACGCCTGGCGCTACTTTGCCGGCTGGTGCGACAAGATCCAGGGCAACACGATTCCCGTCAATCCCGCCCGACCCAACAACGTCCTGACCTTTACGCGCAAGGAGCCCATCGGCGTCTGCGGCCTGGTCACCCCTTGGAACTATCCCCTGATGATGCTCTCCTGGAAGATGGCCGCCTGCATTGCGGCCGGCAACACCTGCCTCATCAAGCCCGCCCAGACGTGTCCCCTGACGGCGCTCAAGTTCGCCGAGCTCTCGGTCCTGGCGGGCTTCCCACCCGGTGTGATTAATGTCCTGCCCGGCAAGGGCTCCGACGCGGGCCAGGCCGTGGCCGACCATCACCTGGTGCGCAAGCTGGGCTTCACGGGCTCCACGCCCATCGGCAAACACATTATGAAATCCTGCGCAGACTCCAATCTGAAGAAGTGCTCGCTGGAGCTGGGCGGCAAGAGTCCTCTGGTCATATTCGCCGACTGCGATCTGGACAAGGCCGTGAAGCATGTAAGTAGAGACTCCAACTGCACCTTTTCCTTTTGCTTTCCTTCCTTCCTTTCTTTTTCCTTCCCTTTCTTTTCCTTTCCATCCTTTTCCTTTCCTTCCTTTTATTTCCTTCCTTTTCTTTTCCTTCCTTTTCCGTTCCATCCTTTTCTTTTCCTTCCTTTTCTTTTAATTTCCATCCTTTTCCTCTTCTTCCTTTCCCTTTCCTTCCTTTTCCGTTCCTTCCTTTTCTTTTCCTTCTTTTTCGTTTCCTTTCCATCCTTTTCCTTTCCTTCCTTTTATTTCCTTCCTTTTCCGTTCCTTCCTTTTATTTCCTTCCTTTTCCGTTCCTTTTATTTCCTTCCTTTCCTTTCCCTTGCTTTTCCTTTCCTTTTCTCTTCCTTCCTTCCTTTTTTCCTTCCTTTTTCACTTACTAATGTCCGTCCTTGCATTTCCCTCCGACAGGGCATGTCCTCGGTCTTCTTCAACAAAGGCGAGAACTGCATCGCGGCTGGGCGTCTCTTCGTGGAGGATCGCATCCATGATGAGTTCGTGCGTCGTGTGCTCAAGGACCTGCGCTCCATGACCATTGGCGATCCGCTGAATCGCTCTACGGCGCACGGACCCCAGAACCACAAGGCTCACATGGATAAGCTGGTGGAGTACTGCGAGCGGGGCGTGGCCGAGGGCGCGAAGCTCGTCTATGGCGGCAAGCGAGTGGCCAATATGAAGGGCTATTTCTTTACGCCCACCGTCTTCACGGACGTCCAGGACGATATGTACATAGCGCAGGAGGAGTCCTTCGGTCCCATCATGATCATCTCCAAGTTCAATGGCAGCGACGTCGACTCGGTCATGGCGCGCGCCAATCGCTCGGAGTACGGCCTGGCCAGCGGCGTCTTCACCAAGGACATCAGCAAAGCCCTCAGCTTCGCGGATCGCATCGAGGCCGGCACCGTCTTTGTCAATGTCTACAACAAAACAGATGTGGCTGCCCCCTTCGGCGGCTTTAAGCAGAGCGGCTTCGGCAAGGATCTCGGCCAGGAGGCGCTCAACGAGTATCTGAAGACCAAGTGTGTCACCATCGAGTACTGAGCAAGAGTGAAAATTTCAACAAAATTACAAAAATTCCATTAATAGAGCGCAAAAGACTTAATCCAGTTCACAGTTTAGTGTAGATATCAGATTAGTATTAAGCATAGTTATATCATGTGTATATATAAATATTAGAAATCAATAAATATATATTATTCTATAAATTATATATTTTTTCATGATTATTTTTATTTATTTTTAGTATATTATATTAAATATTTTTTTATTTTTTCAGTATTTTTAATAGGTTTATGAAGGATAAAATATTGTAGTTAAAAATAATTGGAAATTTGTATGAAACAGTTCTTAAATTTGAATGAAAATTTAAATTTCTATAGAATAATAGCGCAGTACGTAAATTGAAAAGAAAAATATATACCCAACTGAAGTTAATACTTAATTATATATAATTAAAAATAAATAAAAAATAGACCTAAAATTTAACTAAAATTTCCTTCACAAATCATATTGAAACTAATTAAGCACAAATTTAAATTTTTACTACACAAACTTCTTGAGTTTTCCCATGAAAATGAATACGATTTACATTCTGTAAATTATACCAATTTTTTTTATAAATACATCAAGTTTGGAAACAAAAAAGTTATGCTTTAAGACAATTTATAGCACATTCACGCGGATTCGTTGAAAGTCTCGAGTTTTGATGAACTTTTTATTGTTATTCTTTTTATATTTATGTGTCGAAGTACACACAGTAAAATTTAGAGATAAAGTCGCATAATATTCAAGAAACATTGGCAACTTTACACTGACTTCGTTTACAATTAGTTGACTGAGTGTCTTCACTAGTTAGAAAATTTCTAATCCGAAAACTGGAAGAATATATAAAAAATTTTACAATATTTATTTTATATTTTTAAAGAGATCACAGAACTTTAATCAGACAGTTATATATAGAGAACATTCCCTCAGTTCAATAATATCGTACTATGATAATATTTAAAATACGTAACAAGTACATAATACGCAAAACAACAGTCCGTAATACGTAATATATTATACGTAATATCTGATACGTAACACGGAATACCTCTTATATTATTCGTTATAAGCAATACCTACCTAAAAAGAAACTACGTAAAAAGAAACTACGTAATTCGATGTTACGCATGACGATAATACGTAATACAATAATAGGTAAACCAATATTAGGTAATCCGATGATATGTAACTTGAAAACACTTAATGAGATAATACGTCATACGCCACAGGTACGATAACGTAGTATGTAGTACGTAATAGGTAAATAAGTAATACGTAATAAGAAAAGTAATCCGAAAATATGTAAGAAGACATTATGTCATACGCTATAAGTACGATACCGTAGTATATAATACGTAATTGGTAAATAAGTAATACGTAATCAGAAAATATGCAGTAATACGTAATATAATAATAATTAAAACGTGAATATTATACGTAATCTGAAAATACGTAATACGAAAATACGTCATACGATAATAAGTAATACGATGATAAGTACAATAATTCGTTAGACGTAGTAGATAGTACGTACTATGTAAATACGTAATACGTAATAAGATAATACGGAGTAATACTAAAATTTAATAATACGTAATTTCATAAATCAACTAACTCGTCATTATAACTCCACCCATATCCATCTACATACAGACAATAGTCAATAACGTAAGCCATATTCCACTCCATAAGTCAATGGATATACGCTATGACCTCCTTGCTTGATTCGCTATCAAAACACAAATTTGCATCGTGCCTCGATAGACGTTGCAATCATTGAAGTCTAAACAATATTTCCATAGAATTTCCATTTGTCAAGAACAAAGGCAAAGGCATAAAGCTCCACTAGAACTTTTGACTCAGCCCCCCCCATCGCTCACACCCCACGACTTTTGCATTCGCAATTGGCGCTCGCCTAAAAATATGCAACGATTCCCTCGAGCGATTGCAGCGATTCGCGCTCTTGTTCTGCCTTTTGTCAACATTTCAAGCGCAAACTTTCAACAGCAAATGTGGGGCAAAAAAAAAGGAGAAATGACTGAAAGTTTGATTATGGTTTTATGGGCCACTACATTTATATATTTTTTATTTATTTAGATTGTGTTTTTTGTTTTTTTTTTTTTGCGAAATTTAGATAGTTGCATGCATGCAATTCGCATTAGCTGAACATGCGGCGTATGCGTAATAAATCTGGTTGTGCTGAGCGACATTTTGCAACATTTTGTGTGACTTCCTCTTACTCTTCTCCCTCTCTCTCTCTCTCTTTCTCTCTCTCTATCACTCTCCCTTTCTCACACCTCCTCTGTCCCATTCTCCGCATTTCCTGCTTGCAATGTAACAGCATGTAATTGCATTAGCCGTTGGAGCTTGTACCTTGTTCTATTATCGTGTGTGTGTGTGAGGGCGTGTGTGTGTGTGTGTGTGTGGGGGTGTGTGTGGGGGTGTGTGTGTGTGGGCGTGTGTGTGTGGGTGTGTGTGGGGGTGTGTGTGTGTGGGCGTGTGTGTGTGGGTGTGTGTGAGGGGGTGTGTGTGAGGGGGTGTGTGTGAGGGGGTGTGTCTGTGTATATCCTGTTGTCTGCTGCAGCCTAATTTATGCAGCAGCTATAATGGGAATTCGCGAAGATGCTTGCAATATTTATTAGACAAGTAAAAGTCTGGGCTAAACAGGAAACTTTTGGGGATTTCGGGGAAAAACTATTCGAATTTCTAATTAAAAACTTTTAAGATGTGTAAAATACTATTCTGTTATATGTAGAATAGGTTTGTATCTCTATATGAATTTCAATTTGAATCTGATTTTGAATCTTAATCTCAATCTGAATCTTTCTTCGCATCTGTATCTGTATCTGTATCTGTATCTGTATCTGTATCTGTATCTGTATCTGTATCTGTATCTGTATCTGTATCTGTATCTGTATCTGTATCTGTATCTGTATCTGTATCTGTATCTGTATCTGTATCTGTATCTGTATCTGTATCTGTATCTGTATCTGTATCTGTATCTGTATCTGTATCTGTATCTGTATCTGTATCTGTATCTGTATCTGTATCTGTATCTGTATCTGTAGATGTAGATGTAGATGTATCTGTATCTGTAGCTGTATCTTAGTTTCTACCTCTAAATGTCTAATTTTTATAATCTATCCTATATCCTTTATTCTTTATCCTCTATCTTCTATCCTTTATTCTTTATCCTTTATTCTTTATCCTCTATCCTCTATCTTCTATTTTCTATTTTCTATTTTCAATTTTCAATTTTCTATCTTCTATCTTCTATCTTCTATCTTCTATCGTCTATCTTCTATCTTCTATCTTCTATCTTCTATCTTCTATCTTCTATCTTCTATCTTCTATCTTCTATCTTCTATCTTCTATCTTCTATCTTCTATCTTCTATCTTCTATCTTCTATCTTCTATCTTCTATCTTCTATCTTCTATCTCTATCTCTATCTCTATCTTTATCTCTTCCTCTATCTTTATATCTAGCTCTATCTTTATCTCTATCGCTATCCCTTCGGGCAAACAGAAGCTCTGCTATAACCGTTATTCTCAAGCTCCTAACAAAATGGACACTCAAATAGTTATATGCGAATGCTGTGTATATAAATAAAAGCCAAGTAATAACGTCAGTGCGTGTGTGTGTGTGTGCGTGTATCTGTGTGTGTGTCACTGTTATAGGGTACTGCAAGAAGGAAATTAACCGCAATAAACAGAAAACTAACAGTTACCAAGAGCTTAAGCAAGAGCTAAATAAACCGCAACACACACACTCACACACACACACACACACACACACAGAAGAAAAAACTAACAGTAAGCAAGAGCTTAAGTAAATGTCAGCCATATAAACAGGTAAGCATTAAAAACCGAAATAACCCGAAAGGAGGAGAGAGAGAGGGAGGGAGCTTTGGGGGCGGATGTGGCAGAGAGCTGGCAGCGTCGTCGTCGATTGTATAACAAGCGTCGCGTATTCAGAACAGCTGAGATATGACGTAATTGCCTGTGGGCCATATAATATGCGAATAATCAAAAGACCAAAAGCATCCCCCAGTGCAGCCCCCCTAATTTTAGACAACGTCGCGGATGTGAGTGGGGCATTAATTTTGTGCATGTTTTTTTTTTTGTATTTTTTTTTTTTTTTTGGTTTATGTAATTTGCAAATAGTCCGGCTTCTGCTTTGGCTAGTTGGGAGTAGAACTCTTTGGTGGAAAACTTTGGCAGCAGAAGTAATCAATAAATATTATATTACTAAATTTTACTGGAATCCTCCATTTGCCAGCTCGCTCGCGCCTTCTTTCTCACCCTCTCTTTCTCTCCCTCTCTTTTGGCTGCGCTTTTACTGCGCAAGCTTGCGACGAATTGACTGGAAATAGCTGCGGCTCAATTCGCCGTGGAATTCTGGCAGCATTTTACCCCAGCTTGTGGCTGCTCGCATTTCGCGGCGAATTCGAAACTATGCTAAGTTAACTGTAAGCGAGAGCAGCTAGCGAAATGTAGGTCTAGAAAAAGCATGCGGCTTTACTTTTTTTTTTTTTGTCATTTCGTTAAAGCTTTTGCATGAGCTTAACAAGTAAATTAAAAATGTGGAATACTTGGAGGAGAATGTTTTAATACGAGGGCAGCTTGTGATGTTGCTGAAAAATATTTAAAATATAAGAGAGATATATATAAATTAATTTCATAAATTAACTAAACTGCCCTCGTTTGGCTATTTATATATATATATATTTTATTTTTATTTATTTATTTTTTTTTTATATATATATATTTTATTTGCAATCTGTCTTTATATATTTGATTAATATATATTAGTTTATATTTAATTATTGCCTAATCTCTATTTTTCACTCATTCTGATAAGAGCGCTTGACTCTGAAGCGAATCTACAGTTTGAAAGTCACACAGCGCGCTAGCTACTCTATTGGCATGCAGCTCACGCGCTTAGTTTGAGCAGCACTGAGCGCAATTGCAAATCCTAGCAGCAGTCGCAGCCGCAGTCGCCGCCGCAGCAGCAGCAGCAGCAACGCCTGAAACCTTGAAAGCTTGCAGCCCAACTGTTTGTTGCTCTCCAGCGCTCACCACCGGCACTCAGAGCCGACCGCAATGGCGCCACCCACAAGCCAAGAGTCCAGCTAGCAAGCGGCGAGTCTGCCGTTCCAGTCGACAGCGACGGCACCCAGCTGAGCAAAAAAGAAAAAAGAAAAAACAACAACAACAAAAGCTGCAAGGCGGCAAAAAAAAAAGCGTATAGAAATAAGCTCTGATTGTGTATTTCCATGCGCAATTGTTTGCCCACCGCCCCTGCCCAGTGTATGTGTGCGTGTGACAGAGATTCGCCTGAGACGAGCACGAGCGAAGACGAACCCGAAGCCGAAGCGCAGCCGAACGAAAGCTCGGCTGCGTCGCTCACAGCTGCAGCAGTCGCAACGCGCGACTGGCACTATCATTGGCGTTTTAACTGTGGACGGTTGCTACTCGCACTCGCTGGCGGATTAACGGCACATAGATATATATGTATATATATATTTAAAACAATATATATATGTATGCACACATATATATAAAGAGAGTTATGTGCATGTCTGCGTAGAGAAGAAGAAGAAGAAGAAGAAGAAGCAGAGGAGGCTGAAAACCATCTGTATGTGTGTTGTTGTTGGTGCGCCGCTGCGGAAAATACAACAAATTTTCATGTATTTGCACAAAACGTTGGTTACATAAAAAAGCAAAAAAAAAAGAGATAAAAAAAAGAAGAATTTAATTCTCGAGGTGATGAAGCAAAAGTGCCTAAATTTCCCAAAATATAAAAGAAATTAAATGAAAGATTATGCAAAACACCAAAAAAAAAAGGACAATTTTGCGAGTGATTATATGAACAGCGTCGGCAAAGGCAAACGCGTCGAGGACACTGTGACAGCAGCAGCAAAAAAAAAAAAAAAAACTCATATCCTTGTAGAACTTATATACATACCGAAAGTCGATTTTTTTCTTGCTGCTGTTGACTAAAAACTATTAAAAAAAATCATTAAAAATAGTTCAAATAATTCCAAAAAAATATATAAATAATAAATGAATTATAAAATAAATATATAATTTATAAATTAATTAAAAAATTATTTAATCAAGCAATTTCCAAGGCAAAAAAAAATCTAAGACACAAAAAAAAATATATAATTTACAAATTAATTATAAAATCCTTTAATCAAGCAATTTCCAAGGCAAAAAGCAGGCTAAGAAGATAGCTAGAAAATAACGCTAAAAGATCTTCATAGTAAACTCGCTAGTTTTTAGCTCGTTTCGGCTAGTGAAAATGCAGCTTGTGTAATCAATATGCTTATATAAACTTTGCAATTCACACACGCCTCGGCTCACATAATCCAGCACAAAAGAAAACTTCAGAATTGCATTAAATACTCATTAAATAGCAGGAGGAAAAGAAAGGAAAGGAGAGAAAAAAATTGCCTACATTTGGGCGCCTGCTGCCCCACAGAGCCAGAAGACTCGCCCAGCTACAGACATAGCCACAGGCATTTATAGCTATATAGCTATAGCTATATAGCTAGAGCCGAGGCCGTTTCTTTTTCGCCTTCGCCACGGACGCGCGTTGCGCAATGTGGCAGCGACGTCGCCGGCGGCAGCGTTGTTCAGAAAGTAAGTCAAGCTACGCGTATGCGTGAGAGAGCACAGCGCGTCAGTGTGTGTCCGTGTGTGTGTGTGTCTGTGTGTTAGTGAAGCATTATTTTTAGCTGCAGCAACAACAAAGGCGAAGGGAGCGCAGCGCATATCATATTGCAGAATTAACATACAATTTACATAACTTTGTCAGTGCTTGTGTCTGTGTCTGTGTGTGTGTGTGTGTGTGCTGCTGCAGCAGCTCTAAGCCGCTTAGCATGGTCATTCCCGCATAACTGTAACGGGCTGCTTGAGCATTCCCTGATTGTCATTAAGCTGGCGCCCAGCTGTCAACTTTTATGGCATGCCCAAAATCTGTTTTACTGCAAAAAAAAAAAGAATAAGAAAGAGAAAAGGAAAAGGAAAAACTTCCAACGCTAGTTCCAGGCTCACTCTTTGCTCTCTCCCTCTCCTTCTCTCTCTTTTTGCAGCTCACGTTCGCTTGCACTCAGCGGGTGCGCTGCTCTCCGTCGTCGTCTCGAATTCGCTCTGCATTTCGCTTTCGCCTGTGCTTTGCTCTCTCGCCGTGCGCACACGCCGATTGGCTTGGGCCGAGCTTTGGATGCTTTTTTCCAACGCTCGCTCCTCGCTCGAGATTACATAACAGTTGGCAGAGTGTGTGGCTAAAATCGGCAGGCGACTGCAATTTGTTTTCACGTAAATGGCAAAGAGTTGCTCGAATTACCAACAATTAATTCAACTAAATTTATGCTAAATTCACCTAAATTCAGAGCGAGTGCAAAAAACTATCCAAGAGCCGCCCAGCTCGACGGCAAAGTGTACTTTCGAGCAGTTTTCAAAGCGTGTCCTTGTGACACACACACACGCACACACACACAAGAAAAAAAAACTGTCAAGGCGGACAAAGACTGATTCGTTTCTTTTTGGCTCAGTTTCTGACAAAAGCCAAATGAGTTCTTAATATTTATATAAGCAGTTGATAATGAGCGAAATGTGCACAGTTTTCACTTAAAAATTAAATTTTAAATTAATTAAAATTAAATTATAATTTTAATACATTTTTAGACACAGTATATATATTAGAGATTCCAGATACTAGCCCAAGGAAATTGCTTGAAATTAAGACAAGCTAAAAAAAAATATATATATCTAAATATATATATTACTTAATTAAAAAAAAAGAGTCCTACCTAGCCCAACAGGTGGCCAAAAAAATTAAAAAAAAATTGTTCACATTTACTCACAAATTTATTTCTAATTTCAGTAACCAAATAAATTTAGCGCAAATCTTAACACAATACTGCTACGAACATTCAGAAAAAACCCCCATTTAAAAATGTTGTACCAACGCAGTTGATTAAGACAAATATACCAAAAAAAACCAAAAAACAAAAACCAAATATAACATAAATAATTAATATCTAAATAATATTCATAACATTAAGAACAACAAAACCAAAAATAAAACAAATAGTTTAAAGCTAGCCTAATACAAACAGACAGACACCCTCCTCAGACCTGGTGCAAACGTATCGCAAACCGTACTTAAAGCCAATAACAAGCTAAACCGAAAACCAAACCAAACCAACCTAAAAAAAAAAACATCAACAATGGCCGACAAGAAGATTGGTGAATACTATGCGCCACCGCCAAAGATGGGCAAATGGGAGGGTTTCAAAAAATTCATATGGAACAGTGAAACTAGCCAATGCCTCGGACGCACCGGTTCCAGTTGGGGTAAGTTGCAAACAAATAATAATAAAATAATTATATATAAAATAGTAAAATATTAAAGAAAATACTTTTTAAGGGAGTATTAAACTGTTAAAAAATACATGTCATGCGAATTTCTTATAAAATATAAATGAAAACATTTCCTATTAAAATTTATATATTAATTTAATATCGAGAAATAGTTTATATAATTTTAATAAATTAAATAATTTAATATTTATTTATTTTATTTTTATTATATTATTTATAAATTAAATAATACTAATACAAATTTATTATAATTTGTTAAGCTGACTATAGTTTGGTTTTTTCTTTTCTTTCTTAAAAACTATAAAAAAATATTTGTTCTATAAATTTTAAAATAAATTTAGGCTCGAGAAATTATTTATATAATTTTAATAAACTAAATAATTTATATACAAATTTATTATACATTTTTAAGCTGACTAGTTTTGTTTTTATTTCGTTCTTAAATACTATAAATAAAAAAATGTCTTCTAAAAATTTGAATATTAGTTTACGGTTGAGAAATAATTTATATAATTAAATAAAATAATTAATAATTAATAAATTAAATTTTATTTCTTAAAGAATTAAGAAACTTATATATTTATTTATTATTTATTATATATTTTTTATATTTATTTTATTTATATATAATTTTATTAAAAAAAACGTTATAAGAAAATTTAATCTATCTTACGTCAAATAACTACGAGAATATTATATATAAAATAGTAAATAAATAAACCAGAAACATATATATAAAATAATAATATAATATATATATTCATATACATAGATATATGGATTTTTTTTAATGACATCCACAGCCTTGCTTTCGCTTTCGTGCTCCAGTTAATTGCTAATTAAAGCGCTCAGCAAATCAATCAAATTTCACGCATTGCGCATACGCCGCGTGTCTCAGCCTTGTGTATGAAGTGAAAAATAATTGTGCCCCTATGTTTTATAATAACATGCTATTTGAGGGGCATTCAAGGACATGACGAACATTGAATATAACTCTAGTATATAGTACAAAATGCAGTTGATATATATTCGTTAGATACTTGTTTATGATTAAAATTAATATATATATTAAAATATTTAAATTTCTATTTAAATATTTCTTAGATCACAAGTGCAAATAACTACGATAATATTATATATATTATTCATATTAAATAGTTTCAAAATAATATTTATCCCAAATCCAATTGATAATCCTCTTCATAACCGTGCCATCAATTTTCTAGTTTTAGTTGCGCTCATAGTTTCAAATTTCGACCTGAAACAATGCGTCGTATCGATCGATTGGACTCATTCTCTAAATGCCGTGCACAGTAAAAAGTCACGTACCTGATGGGCAGGTAGATGGCCAAGTAAATTGAGCACCCCACCGGTCCTAAATATAGAATCAAATATTATGGCTAGGCTGGAGCACATGCTAGCCGAGCAGTCAACTAGTCAGGTTTTCGGACTGCTCATAGAGTTGATTTACTTTTTGATAGACATTGCATAACAATTATACGCGCGTGGACGAACCCTAGAGGCTCCCTTGGGCTCAAGTAGTAGACAAATATGACTAATCATTTGATATCGTGTGTAAACGCCATAAAAGACAATGTGAATGCAAAATTGTCATAAATATTTTATGGCTCAAGCCAAAGACAATGGACAAAGGAAAAAAAATATATATAAAACTAAATAAACAAACCCGGGCAGCAATTTATGAAGTATTTAATTTTCAGGCCTTAGATAAGTTTATTTTAAATATTATAAAAGCATTTACCAACTAGATAAAGCAAATTATTAGATAATATCGCTGCACTAACTGATTTTGGTTGCCTGACAAGTTTCGTAGGTCAGTGCAAGAGCTCTTTTCACGCCATTGTCCACATATATTTATGAACTTTTAAAAATAGTGCTAAAAATCGATAAGCGGCAAACTGAAGTACAGTAGAGTGTGACTGCAATCGCCCTATATAGATATATATGTATGTATATATATTTATATGTGGATTTTCGCACATTTAGCTCACATTACATTATTTATTAAAAATAATACCCAATAATTAAATTAGTTTTCTTTCACGAAAGATAATAATTCAATATTTAAATATCGATATTTATCGATTTTTATATTATTATGTTTTCATTTACCTATTTCTTAGCAAACAAAAATTAATTCAACATTTAAAAGTCGATATTTAACGAAATTTGTAATTTATCTACAGAAAGCCTTGTAAATTTACTTGAGTCTCTTAGCTAAATATTAAATTTAGTTCAATATTTAAATATCTATATTGATCTATATTTATAGGTATATAAATCAAGAATTCTCTTATAAACTTGTATCTACACAGAAAAGACTGAAAAACAGTTTTAGCTCTCAGTAAATTAAAAATATCTCTTAGTAATGCCAAAAAAATTATTATAATCGATCTTTATTGATTTTAAAAGAAATTAGTTATAATCATCCAACGTTTTTATTTAAATTCAGTTAAAATGAATCTCATAAACCTGTTCTGCATCTGAAGCTCTAGAAACGAATCAATTTTCTATTATTAACTTCTCAATCTCAGCCAAACACGTTCAACTGCCATAACAAATACTACTTGATACACTGAGATTTACGATAATGCTCAAGGGCTTTCTCCCTCAACTATTTATACCATACGTGCTATTTGTCTATTTATTGATATGGGATTACGCTCCTCTATTGCGCACCCCCCCCTCTCATTTGCGTCCCCTCGCTAGCTGTCGCACAGCTGAAGGCACGTGCCGTCCTTTTCCTCTTTTATTTTTAGCAATTTCTCAGGACTTAGTAATTTTTAATGGAGTTCAATTTGCGATGCTGTCGCAGCGCTTGACACTATTGCAACATTGATGTGTGCGCTCGAATGACAGGCAAGACTGAAAAGGTCAGTGGTAAGAGTGGAGGGGAATATTTAAAAATATCTGTATGCCAAGCAAAGGATAAGCAATTCTCAATGAGTTTTATTTTTGGCAAGAACTTTTTAATTATTCATGAAGAAGAAGATGAAGCAAATGACAATGACAAAATTCCTGACAGATTTGTTATAGAAATATATATTTACATATATATGATAGGATGGATGATAAGGGATAGAAAATAGATGATATATCATGATGATGGTAGTTGATAGATGAATGATAATTTATGTTAAAGGATAGATGATATATGATGGATTATATTTGATATATGATAGATTAAAAATGATATATGGATATATGAATTATGATAGATGATAGATGATATATGATATAGGATAGATCATATCCTATGATAGTTTATCGTCCTCATAATTGATTGATGATAAATGTTAGATGATATATGACGATAGAGATATATGATATAGAATAGATAATAGATGATAGCTGATAAATGAAGAAAGACAAACGACAGATGATAAATGAAGAAAGACACTTAATAGATGATATGATATATGAGTTAGTATATATTTAACACGCAAATGCCCTGCCCAATCCAAAGTTCTATTCACTTTCTAGTCTGTGCACTAAGCCTCTATCATTTGTCAGCGATACGTAGCCCATTTTACCTTCGGCTCGAGTTCTTTTCGCACAATTGCCTATAACCCAGTTAAGTGCCAAGTGGTTGATGAAAAACCTGCACTATCATGCACTGAAATTGACTCGACTAAAAATCAATTCTAACCTCATTCCCTGAGAACATTGTACAACACTGGCTGGCTGGCTGACAGGCAACAAAAAACGACGACAAGTGCCGCCCCGGGCTAAGCTGCCAACCAAAATGTGGGCGTTGGCGGCAAACAATTCAACATGGCTGCAAAACAGACAATTTTCTTGCTGCTGCCGCTGCTGTTGCTGCTGCTGTTGCATGATTGCTTTGTCTGTAACCTACTTAGTTGCAAGTTGTGTTGCTTCTTCAGTTAAACACTTAACACGCCTCCAGTGCGAAGTCTTTTCAGCGTTACTCAGCCAGCAAGTAACAAGAAAAAGGGGGCACGAGCTGAAGGCAGATTGAAAGGGAGCTCACTTTAATATATATATATATATAATATATATACATCTGTATATGTTTATGTAAATATACAGTTCTATATAACTCTGTTCAGGCTCCGCATATATTTACTGGTCTTTATGCAAATATTTTTGAGCAATGCTTGCATAATATGTAAAATATAATATATATTAGAATATAAAATTAATAACATATATAATAATGTATAAATAAATATAAAATAAAATAAAATAATATAATATAAAATAATAATATAATATATTTAAATATATCATATATAATATACATTTAAAATTCATTCAAATATTCTTACAAAAAGGTGTAAAAAACATTTATGAGCAGAGTTATGACCCGCATTCTATACACAATTTTTTGTATAAAAAATAACATTTAAAATATAATAAAAATATAAAAATAAAATTAAAATAATATGATTGTTATTGAGTTTATATGCTGTGAGAGTGAGAGCATGGTAAAGGTAGAATAACAATTTAGAAAAATAAAATAAAGCAGATATATATGTCTAAATTATGTAATTTTTAAAGGGAATTTTATATTATGAGTTTAATTTATTTAAATTAAACTTGAACCTCCTTGGTGATATAGGGATTTTTGGTTTCTTAGCTGCATTTCGTCCTTTCAAAATAAAATCCCTAAGAAAGCTAACTGAAGGGCTATACTCATAAAAGTGACCATAAAAAAGGAACAATTCCAAATAGTTGTCCAACAATTATAAGAGGTTAGAGCTGTAAATCAACGTTTACGTTATCTACCCGACCATTGCCATTATATCAATATCCCTTTGCTATGAAAGGCTGATCTTATTGGCACGTTTTAATTTATTTAAGCTCAGCATGATATGAACCTTCGGATAAGTATACTCAGAGTCAGCCGTAATTCGATTAAAAATGCAGAATATTATTATTATGAGAAGTATTCAACTATGAAAGTATTTCAGATACTATGATAACAAATATCAAGCCGAGAATCGCAAAATAGAAAGCATATTTCATACAACCCATAGCGCTCATGCCGAACTCTCTCTTGCTTCAATTTCAAGCAATCTCCCATTCGTACTACACCTTATCTAGTCTACAAAATTGCAGCTGCTATAAAGAATCGCCCTAACAGCTGATACTACTATGCTATGCTCTAAAACATCTTCATCTCCCCCGTCTTATAGAAATCATAGCCAATCAATTGCTTCACTGCAAATCAATTAAAAAAAAAAAAGAAAGAATGAAAAAAAAAAAACGCCAATCATTTCGATCAATGGACTCAAATTGAGACGTTTTGCAGGCACATGAGAGATGGATGTTTGTGAAAAAGTATCTCGGGGCTTTGCAATTTACAGCGACCCATCAAATTGAGCGCTGCGCTAAATAGTATGCCAACTTCTGCGATTGCAACGCATTGACCTCGAATGGGCTGCAAATCTGTTAAGTGCTTTGCACTGACTGGCAAAAAAAAAGAGAAAAAATAATCAACAACAAAAGCGAAAAACAATTATCCAATCGACACGGCAATTAGCGTACGGTTCACGATTGCTCTCGATTGCTGTGATTGCATAAGTGCATTATAGAGATAGAGAGAGAGAAAGAGAGAGAGAGTGAGTGAGAGCTGAGAGATCTCTTTATAATGAGATATTCATAAACTTTAAGGGTATCTGGAAAAGTTTTTCGAGCAATAAAAGTTTTTAAATTGAAAAACTTTCGATGCGCTTAATTGGAAAACAATTAAGAAATGCCTGAGGAATAGCAAGTGTATAAAGTAGAGTACAAGAGAGTTGTAGGCGAGTAAATTCTCTGTAAATAAATTTAAATACATATTTAATAATTTATATGAAGATTTTTATATATATAATATTTCACATATCTGAATCGAATTAAAAATATGTTATATATTTTTATTAAATAACTACATTTGTTTTCAGCAAGAAAATATTTTAAAAATATGTCAACTCATTTGAATCTAGGTTATTATATTTTTATAAAATTATATTGGTTTTCAATAAGCAAATATTTTTTAAGTATTTCAATATATCCAAATCTAGGTCATCTATATTTTTATATAATTTTATGCTCAATATTTTTATTTTTTATACAATTCTATTTCCACAATATTCTCATCTTTACAAATCAAAGTAATTTGCATAGCTCCGTCGCTCATGGCCACAATTTCCAATAAACAAAATATGCAAATGCAAATCCCTTGCGTCACCCATAGACTAGCCTATTCATAAATCTTATTTGTCTGCCCAGAGTTGGGAGAAATGCAAATAATTAAAGGGCTGAACAGCACGGGAAATTGCAAAACACGTAACACATAATTAAAATCAAAAGTTCTGGTAGACCTCATAAATCAAGGCAGCGCCGCTTATTATGTATTCAAAGCAGCAGCTGTTGAGATTATTAATTAGACTTTGTTATGCAGATAATTTAAAGTGATTTGAAGGATTTTTTACTTGTAAACATGTTTGAAATTTATAGGATACATATTTATTTTAATTACACTTTATTATTTAAACTAAAAAATTGTTCTTAAGTTTTTAATTGCAGTAATATTTAAGTATCTAAAATATTTTTTAAAAATCCAATAAAATTTAATTGGAATTTGTAAAAATATTTAGGTATCCAAAAATATTTAAATAAAATTCCAATAAAATTTATATGAAATTGCAAAAATATTTTGGTATCTAAAAATATTTAAAATATTTCAATAAACTTCAAAGAAAATTAATTATTTTGATACAAATTTGAGTATAAATATTTTTATATATATATTTTTTTAAATTTTTTTGCTCTTTTTTTTATATTATAATTATTATATAATAATATTATATTATTATATAATAATTATATATATATTTTTTTTAATCTAATAAGTACTTTCAAACATTTTTGCAAATTAAATAAAATTCATTAAATTACTTTCAAAGCTAAAAGGTATTTAAAAATGATTATTCTTCTGCCTATTTCATGGCGTGCTTAAATTTATGTGCGGTTTGTGTGTATGTATCTCTGTCATTCTTGCTCTCCCTGCCTCTGCCTCTCCCTCTTCCTCTCTCTCTATCTCTCTATATCTTCATCTCTGTCTCTCTCTATCTATCTGTATGTACGCGATGTGCTGCATGGCCTGGGGGCTGGTTGCGAATCCTGATGTTGACAGCTGTATTTTCTGCTCCATTTTGCTGTCCAATATTTTTTCTTTCTATACCAGCTGCTGCTATATAAATGTTTGTGTGTGTGTGCATATATTTTTCTTATTTTTCTGCAACTGTCAAAATTAACAGAGCAAATGGGCTACAAACCGCACCAATGGCTGCAAGGTAAAATTGTAGCTGAAATTACAAAAGAGGAAGAAGTGGACGCAATTCATTTTGCGAGTGCCGCTGTGTGTGTGTGCGTGTGTGTGTGTGTGTATACAGCTTGCAGCTGTAGCACACATGCAGACAACGCACTCACACCAACACGCATATTCACACACACATACAGCTACAATTGCATATACCAGCTCAGTTTGTAACATTATTGCGGCAGCTGTGCAAATGGCAAAGTTCAGCCGGGAGACCTACAAAAGCAAGACAGAGCTAGAAATGAAAAGACAGAGACAGAAAGAGCGCAGGCGAGAGAGAGAGAGTGAGAGCTGCAGAGAGAGCGAGCGAACGAACAGTCAGAGAGTGCGCGCACAATGCTGCGTATACTTAATGCCAGGTGCTCAACGGCAGCATGAACACACGCACACACACACGCATACACACACACACACACACACAAGCCCACAGGTAATGAGTGAAAGATTTTCGCGTAAATCAATCGGATTGTGAAGGCAGAGGCCCACATAACCAAGCCACAAATATATAAAAAGAGAAATCAAAAGTTGAAACGCCGCTTGGCAACAGCAGAAATAGAAAAGTAAATGTCAAATGCGGCTTTTTATCTAATTTTTCTGAAAATTAAAACCCAAATTAAAAGCTAATGCTATATATAATTTGTCTAGATATTAAATATAATCAGATATATATTCTAAGCAAAAGCTGAGCTCGAAGCAATTATTAATTTAAATAAAAAAAAATTAAAATAATAAAATATATAATGTATGATATTAAAAAAAAAAAAAAAATTATAAGTTTTAATTATAACAAAATTAAATTCCAATTTAAAATTTAAATTGTACACATTTAATATAGTTAAAATATATATTAAAATATATTTTATATAACACAATTTCTTACAGAAAAAAATAATTAAATAAAAATAATAATATTAAATAAAAAAAATAATAATAGAACATTTTTAACTAACTAAAAATAATCAACTAATAATTATATACATATTTTTATCATTTTTTCACCCTAGGGAAATTCAAAATATTCAGATTTATTACTTTTAAAAATAAATAATTTAATATAAGTTTTAAATTTAAATATTTTAGTCTTCATTTTACGAATAAGTAAATTAATATTCATTTTTTAAAGTATTATAATTAATTTCTATTAAAGCTCTAAACTCTAAATAGTCTCAATTAGAATCCTTGAATCTATAAAAGTCCTTCAAAATATCTTTCGAGAATTTCTAGTCTACTTTTAACAAGCTTAAATAAATTAATTCTTAATTGTGTATTTTATTTGTTATATATATTGATTGCAATCAATATAAAGTAGTAAACTTTATAGTTCCCCCACTTAAAATTTCATCTCAGCATTCAATTAGTAGTAAAATTTATGTGGATATGCAAATTTCATATCCTTATCGAATGCACTTAACATTTAGAGCGAATCAGCGAATTTGCCTTGCTAAGCAAATAAAACAGCTGTTACCCCCGCCCCCGCCCCCCTCTTACTAAAAGCAAACCAATCGAAAATTGGGCTCCAGCCATACCCCCCCCCTGCTCAGCTGAGCCACAAAACTGCTTGAGCTTCAAAGGCCCCACCTAGCGCAGCAGGAAAAGCCATTGCGACCACAGAAAGCAGAGCAAACAGCTCGTTAAGTGCAGAAATACACACACACACAGAAGCATATACACACACACACACACACACACACACTGTCACACCCATTGGCATAACAATAAGAAAATTCAGCTTGAAAAAAAAAAGCACAGCCAACTGCAAAAGGAGGCGCCCTGCAGGCGAACCCTTGAAGTTAGCTCGAGTGTTGCCATGCAAACGTATATCTTTTTTTTTTCTCTTTTCCTTTTCTATTATTATTTAACTGCCTACGTAACGTAAGCAAATTACGTAAGGCGTTGCACAAATGCTTAACGCATTTGCAAACTCAATTGAGTTGAATGAAAAGGGGGAAAAGATAATTAAAAATGCAATGAATTAACTAGAAAAATTATAGAATAAAAATTAATTGGGTTATAGAGACTATATATTATATATATATGGCATATCTTATATGACATTTAAAATATAAATACCTTAAAAAAAACAAAGACTTAAGACTAGAAACCTTTTAAGGCTGTAGATAATGGCTTTATGCTCATACATATATGCATGTATGTATGTCTATATATGTGCACATATCTATATATTTCCATATATGTTTGTATTTGGCCCTGAGAATTCGTTAGAGTGCGGGCGCATTGGCAATAGCTAGTCGGCCAGCAGCAACTGTGACAGCGCATGCGTTCTTATTTTTCCATTTTCTTTCTTTTTTTTAGTTTTTTTCTTTTTTTTTTTGTATTGACTATACTTTTGCCAATTAATTGACCGTGAGCAGCATTCTGTTGTTACAAGTATATGTCAATAGCTCTTGACCATAAGCACGCCACTTGACATATTTTAAGCACTATTATCTATAATCGAATGCATTTTACATGAATGATTAGTCGAGTTTGTCAATCAAGTATTGTCATTATAATTTGTTAATTTATTTGAATGTCGACAACACTTAACTGTTGAATTACTGATTTACTATGCAATATTTTGGCACACATTTTAGATGATTTGGTTAGCCTCTACGTTGTTCACTTTTCTAACTATATGTTAGAAAAGAACATCAAATTTTTGCTTAAAATTTGAGAAAGTTGAGAAGCAGAAGGTTTTCTTATAAAGTTTATGCATATATCTTATAAACTTAATCGATAATCATTCGATTAAAGATTCAGGAGAGAAATCTAAGTCTAAATTTGAATTAATGCCAAAAATCTTTTCGAACTAATATTTTTTTATTTAATTTTATAAAGTTTTTAAGTTAAAGATTCATTGAAGTTGCTGCTTAAAGACTTTGGTAATTCCTTAACAAATTTTCTATTTAATTTTTATTATACTTATATAAAATTCTCAATGTCAGATATTCATTAGAATAGTAGCTAGAGCTTAAAACATTTCTAAGCTTGAATTAAAACTACAAATCTGAATTTAAAAAAATTATTCTTGGATAATTTTTGTATATATAAAAACCTAATTCAAATTTGCAACTCAAAGAAATTCATTTAAAATTTTTAATTCAATTAAATTTTTTATTTAATTTATATTAAATTTATATAAAGATCTCAAGTCAGAAATTCATTAGAATAAGCTTGAATAAATACTACAAATGTGAATTTTCAAGAATTTTTTTTTAGGATTATTTCTTTATATATCAAAAACCTAATTGCAATTCAAAGAAATACACAAATTTATATAAAAATGTTTTGCAATTCAGCCGAGCTCAAATTCTCACTAATCTCTAAGCACACACCCCCTCCTAGTCTCCACTCAGCTCCATCTACTAAAATTCCACCCTTTACTTCACTCGATTCTCATTAAGCTACTTAAAAATGTATTTAGTCCGACGACCTTTCCCATTCATTCATTAATTTATTACTATTTCTCTTGCAATTTCCTTTTTGCAAAATTCCCACGGTACACACACACATCGAGAGAATTCTCCAAGTTGCCGGGCAACATGATTAATGACTTTTCTAAATTGCTTCGTAATGCCAAATGCCAATTCCAGCATATTTAGCACTGCATCAATTTGCTGCTGTGTCACATGGCGTATGCGTAATGCTAGCCAAGCTTAACTATCAAATTTATAATTAAAGCGCTTGCAATAAAACCCCAAAGAACTAAAAATAAAATAAAAAGGAAGAGGAAGAGAGAGAGTGAGAGTGCTAAAGCCTGGCGACCTTTTAATCACACTTAATTAGAAAACAGAAATGTCAAAATGACAAACTAGTCAAAAGCTGAGCTAGGGCACAGGAGAGAGGATATTTGCCAAGCACACACACACACACACTCACACCCACACCCATAGACACTCTATACACACACACCCTCAAACTTTGGCCTTAGTTTCACGTGCAGCTGGAGCCAAGAAAATGTCAAAAGTCGTGCATTGTGTAATCGTAGAGCTCTGGAGTAGTTACACAAGTGTGAAACTGGGGGAATCTGGGTGGGCTGAGCGCTGTGGCAGTCATCCAACTGTCGTAGCTACTAGCCTATACTGCCCTTCATGCCACACCCCCATTCATGCCCCACATTGTCAATTAGCCAAGAAGTATGGCAAACTGTGCAAATTCTTGGCGCAGTTAACGTCTTACTCAGCCATTTGAAGGTTTTTAGCACTGTTACAGTGGTCGCTCGCTAATTGGCGACCCAAGGGAATTGAACTTACTTAAAAATATGTTTTAGAGCTAAAAAGCTTTTTTCAAGATCTTCAATTTAAATTATAATATAATAATTAGAAAATATAATATAATATATATTTTTAATATATATAAAAAAATTTTGTTTTAAAAACTATTTTTTCATAAAGTATATTAGATATATATTTTTTAAGATAGAACAAAATATTCATATTTATTAATTTAAATGTTCGTTATTATTAAAAATTATTTTTTCCGAAACGTATTTTATTTTAGAAATCATATTAGTATTTTTTAAAGAAACTCTTCCTAATAAATATTTTTATTTTTTTATTTTTAATTTAATTTTTTATTTTTTAATTTATAATATTAGATTTATTATTATATTTTTATAATATATCATATTTTTTTTACACTTAAAATAAATTTATTAGTTTACGGTATCAACAATTAGAAACGTTTTAAAAGAGAATTAAAACATATAAAAAATTTAAATATATGCTAAATATATGATTATATATATATATATATGCTAAAATATATGATTATATATACTCCTTACAAAATATATTAAAATTTTAAAAGAAGAAAAAATTAACATGTATAAAAGAAACCGCAAAAGAAAAAAAACCTGAAATTCGCTTATCATACATTATATAACTTAACTATATAATGGCTTCTGCAAGGTTACAAGAGCGACATACATATGAGAAATACGATTCCATTGGGACTAATTCACACTGATTAGAGACCAATAAGGAAAAAAAAAACGAAAAAGATAAACGAAAAACAAATATAAAAATTCATTAGAACGGCGAAACAACTTAGCATGAAAAATTTCCATTAGGCCATGAATGTAATGGCATTCGGAAATGTTTTTCTTTTATGAATATATCACCCACACATACACACACACCCACACTCTGGCAGGGCCATTAAAATGCCTTTTGAATTGGGGCGTGGCAGGCACAATAAAAGCGCCTAAAAGCCACAAAAACAAAAATTGTTGTCTAGAACGAAGGCAAAACTAATGTTCCATCATCGTTGCGCAAACATAAAACCAAATGTGATTACTTTATGACGCGCAGCTGAAGAACATATTGTATAATTCATTTAATCATCTATATAAGAAAGCTCCTATTTGAATTCCATATTAAAGAAAGGTTTTTCTCTTCTCTTCCATTGCAGCAAAAATTTTACTTTTCTATATTATATTCTACGCGGCGTTAACCGGATTCTTTGCTGCCATATTTGCGGTGTTCTATCAAACATTGGAGGCAGATAAGCCCAAATGGATGCTTGACAATGGATTGATTGGATCGAATCCAGGTAAGGTTAAGAGCAACCATGATTCAGAAATAACTAAGATTTTACATAAATATATTTTCCTAAGAATTTAATAAATGAAAATTAAATAACAATCTTTTTATTTTACATTTAAAATGAATATATTATTAGGATTGTTACCTTTAAAAACTTTAACTTATTATTCTCATATATTATAATAAAAATTTGTATACATTAAAGGAATTTAGATTTTTTTTTACCATTTTATACTTGATTTGGAATTAAAGAAAACATATTTTTAAGAGGAAAAAATAATAAGAAAATGATGTATATAAAAAATATATAAATTAATTACGGACATTTTTAAACCCATATTCATGATTATTAGTAGAAAAATGCCAAATAAAAAATTAAGTAAAAAATTTATAGTAATGGTGATTTTTTAAAAAATGTGAAAATCAAATTTAGTCAATAATAAAGTTCTTCGCAGACTTACATTTTGTTGTCCAACACTATTATTAGCCATCACACAGCATATTTTACAACACTATGTTTCTTATTTTGCCTTCAGGTCTTGGCTTCCGACCAATGCCCCCAGAGGCGAATGTTGAGAGCACTTTAGTTTGGTACGAATCATCGAAGAAAGACAATTATATGTATTGGGTTGAGGAAACTGAGCGATTTCTGAGATGTAAGTAAAGTTTAATAATTAATGATGATTAATTAAATAATAAAATGATTTATTTTTATTAATTTTATGAATTAAAACTACATCTAAAAATTTTTTTTTCTAAAAATGACTTTTAAATTCAAAAATTTCTAAATAAAATTAAAATGTTGGTTTTTTTTAAGATAATTTGAGTTTATAATTTTTGTTTTATAGAAATCGAAATTTTGGTATAATTATTAATATATATTTTATATAGTCGTCAAGTTTTAAAATGTTTTTAATATATATTTTTGTTTACGAAACGTTTGTTTTTTGTGACTAAAACAAATAATCAAGATCACAGTGAGTGTAATGAATGTGTTTGCTTAACTAGAGTATTGCTAAATAAAGCTAATTAAACGAAGGCTTTGAGTGTATTGGAGATGATATCTGCTTTCGGAATATATATTACAAATATGTTCAATCTGTTTGTGTGCAGCTTATGACGATTTACCCAAGAAGAATCAAGTGAACTGCTCGTTCGAGCACCCGCCACCAGAGGGCAAAGTCTGCGGCGTTGAAGTTTCTAGTTTTGCGCCCTGCACCGTTGATAATAACTTTGGTTATCACCTGGCCAGGCCCTGCATATTCCTCAAGTTGAATAAGGTAAATGGAAAATAAAGCTATTAAAATATACCTATAATTTAAATGCATGCCTATTTAGATTTACAACTGGGAGCCACAAATTTACGACTTGGCAAATTTGCCCAAAGACATGCCTGAAGGCTTGAAGCACCACATCAAGGAGAAGCAGAGCTTGCGACCAAATGAGGTAAATTTGATATGGAAACTGTGAATTTGAGCTCATATATAATTATTATGATCTCGCTTTATAGACTGCCGTTGTTTGGGTATCGTGCGAGGGCGAGAATCCAGCTGATGTTGAAAACATTAAGTCACGCGATTACTATCCTCGCATGGGTTTCCCCTCATTCTATTTCCCATTCAAAAATATCGAGGGCTATATACCGCCAATTGTTGCTGTTCAGTTTACCGTTGAAAGTAAGTATATATATATATGAAATATGATTAATTGAATAGAAACAAGATTGGAAAGATGTAGATATAGTTAGAAGAGCTGAAGGCATAGGCTTAACAAGAGAGAAGACATAGATGATAGAGATAAGGATATTTTCATGAAGACAAAGGAATATTTTTGGTTCTATATATTTTATAAAGCTTATATAGTACAGTAAACACTCGTGACTCACAAATTCTTTTTTAAAACTCCTCAAAAAAATTGTAATAAAATTTGCTAACTATTTAAAATTATTATTAAATTATTTTAAAATCGAAATTCTAGTCAAAAATTAACCAGAAAATAAATTGTAAAATAAATATAAAATATACAATCTATAAAATTTATGACTTTTATGCTCTTAATAATACTTAAGGCAGTCAAACAATGGATAAAGCAGTTTACAAATTGTTCTCAAGCTCATATGAGTTTGCCCTAGCTTCTGCCCAACTTCTCCCACTTTTCTCCAACCCAATTGCTCGCCCTAAAACAAAAGAAAAAGAAATGAAAGTGGGGAATAACAAAAGAAAATCTTCTAGAAACCCAATTTCACGGCACAATAAACTGTAATAATTCCTTAGTTTGACAGAGGGGGGAGTTCCAGTTCGGTGTGTGCGTATATAAGAGGATTAGGCAAATCCTTTATGCTTGTTAAGCCACATACATTACACGCTACCATTGCTATGACAGTTAACTAAGGGCCATTAGCTCGCTTCGCCAAGCACACTAACCGGACAAAGATAATTGAAGATTGAAGTAACAAAGCGTCACAAAAGTAGGCTACGAAATGCAATAAGAATGGGCATAAGACTTGATAAGAAATTAGTCTTAAGTTGATAGAGTTTGACCTGAAAGGGAAACTAGAGATATAATTGAGCTAGTTTTTTATGGGGGCATATACAATTTATAGAAAGAATTAGAATTATATTTAATTTATCTTGGGCGGAAAAAAGTGATTTGACATAAGCATAGGGATATGATATGAAATAAAAAAAATTGACAGAAAAATAAAGAAAAAGTTTCTTTATATAAGTTTGCATTGCGGCAAATTATTTTATATATTTTATTATTATACTTTGGATTTTTTTTATCTATTAAAAATAATTGGAAGAACATAATTGGAAGAACATAACAGCCTAATATTTTTTCTGATCGATAAAAATGATTGTGAATTGAATGTTAGAAGAAGATATAGTTTTTTATTAATGGTTTTAGTCCAATTTAAATTTAAGTTAATTTAATACGATATAATTATGACTCTACCAGCTTAGATGCTAGTTGACTTTATATGATATATAGCTAAACAGATATTAAAAATAAAATTGGAAGCGATTGATTCGACACTTAGGAAGCTTTCAAAAAACAATTGAAATAAATAGCATTTCAAGAAAATAAAAAATGTTGTTGGTATAGAAATGCTCTACAATCTTCAAACCTTCAATAATAAGTTAGGCTTTCTTCTTCCTCTACAACATCTATCGATTTACTCCCTGAATAAATTCTAACACACAAAATTCTTACACTATCTATACTCTTTTTCTCTCTCCCTCTCTCCAGCCGGCGTCTTGATCAACATTGAGTGCAAAGCCTGGGCTCGCAACATCAAACATGATCGCTCGGATAGGAGAGGATCCGTCCACTTTGAGTTAATGGTCGACTAAGAGAAGCGCCAGGGAGCACAGCATCATCAGTGAATGAGCGCAAAGCAGCTAAACGAGAAGCAGAGCAAACAAGAGAGAGCGAAGCAGTGGAGAATGTTGAAATGAGAAAGGAGAGTGCGAATTAGGCATACAAAAAAAAGAAGAAAATAATAAAAAAAAATGAAGAATAAGATGAAAAGTTAAGCAAAGTCACAATAAATAAAAAAGTGACAAACACACACACACACACACAAAAGAAAATGTAGCAGCAAGCAGAAAAAAAAAAAAACAAAAAAAAGCTAAATAATAATGCAAAATAAATACAGCAACAACCAAAGAAAAACTAAAAACAAAGAGAGCTACAAATAAAAGTAAAAGCAAAACCTTGCGCTAAAGAAAAAACTACCCAACGCTAAGCCCCACACAACAAATATACACACACACCCACACCCAAACACACACACACAAACTTAATTGGTTAGGAAATTTTATTTAGTTAACAATTTAGGCAAAAAGTAAAAATAAAATAAAAATAAATAGCAAATGGTTACAAATTGGCAAGCCACATAATTTAGCGCAAATATGATATTATAAAATAACTGAAAATGAAATGAAAAAAATTGTTGTTAACAAATTAAATTCGACTTTGTTTTTTCGGTGTAATTAAAGATATAAACGACAAACAGCGCAGCGAACAAAAATATAAAAACAAATGACAAATGCAGCAACTGTTCTTAACTCAATGAGAAATGTGTTAAAAAAAAAAGAAAACAAAATAAAATATATAAAAGCAAAAAAACAAAACAAAAACATTATTTATATTTATAATATTTAAATAAATACTTATATATATATACACATATATATATATGAAATAAAAACAAAGTGAACAATTGGAAAGCATATATAAACACATATGTATACATACATACATGAACCTAAGCCCCCCCCCCCCCCACTCTCCCACTGCAGAAATAAAATAGAAAATTATTTAATTTGTTGTTTAAATTTGTCATAAATTTAAACACTCCGCATTAATCCATGAAACAAAGCAAAGCATAAAAAAAAAAAACAAATGTTTAACTACAAATTTCTAAAGAAATACAAAAAAAAAAAAGAAAAAACAAAACAAAATAAATGTAGATTTTAAAATACAAAATGGAATAGAAAGCAAAAGCAAAGCAAAAGAAGGTTAGATACAAATAAAACAAAAAAAGCATAGAAATGCAGGAAAAGAAAAACCGCAAACACATTTAAAATTAATACTCTTCACTTATTATGAAAAACCCAAAAGAAAGAAAAAAAAAACTAAACAAAGATCATTAATGTGAAAATTGCATGAGAATAAAAAAAAAAATACAAAAAAATACCAAAAAAAATATATAAAAATTGAGGCAAAAAAAAAACAACAGATAAAATATAGCTGAACGTAAAGTACAGAGTAACTGGTTACAATAACAAAAACAAAAGGAGTATATGAAATTAAATTAAAAAACCAAAATATATTATGTATACAATGAATTCCCCGAAAATGAGAAAAATTAATAAAGATCAAATAAAAACGAACTTAATTTAACAATAAATAAAAACAAAACAGAAAAACAACCAACCCACAAACCGTTTCGATATATCACAAAAAAAAACCAATTCTCATCTACAGCAGCAGCAGCTACAACTCCAGCGAAGGGCGTCGCGGGGGCGACGAAGCGAAAGCAACCCCAAAACATGCTGCGTCTACTTTTGGTATATACCACACACAAAATACCAGAAAATTTGATTTTCACTTATTTTTCTTTCACAATTTTTTAGAGACAACTTCATAAATAGGCCTCAACTAGCTTAACAATTTTCTCGCTCTCTTGAGACCTTTGCCCAAGCCCACAAGAAAAACAAAGAAAAAACTAAAACAAAACATATAAAACTATAAAAAATCGAATGGAAAACAAAAAAATTAAATATAAAAGCTAAACCTCTTAAATGGCATACCAAGCTTTATAACTAATCCCCCTTTTACCATCCACTTAACTAGTGCTAGTCTAAAATGTAAGAAGCAGCTGGAAAAAAAAACAGAAAAATAAATAAAATAAAAAAAATATATAAAACAAATTATGAACATGAAATGTTATACAGTTTTTGCTACAGATGCAGCAGAATCGCTAAATAATAGTTTAATGGAAAAATGTTATACTTAAATATATATACATATATTATAAATATATATTATTAACAACTAATTACTTTTATTAAATGAATTTAACAAAACTAACGCAAAAAGGTATTAAAAAAATTTAAATCAGTTTAGGATTTTTTTCTGTTTGCCAAACAAAGTTTTTAAAATTTTTCTAAATTTAAAAAAATTGATCAATTTATTAAACAATTCTTTCTTATTCCTGGCAAAACATTAACAAATTTCAGTTCGAAAAAATGGTTAGCAACAATAATTTTGTTAAGTAAATAAAATTCAACTAATTGTTTACCAAATAGTTTTCTAACAAACAATTTTCTAGTGCATGTTTTCTTATAAATTAAACAAATGCAGAAAAGAAAAACAAACAAACAAAAAATTATTAGAAAAAAAGTATAAAAACAACTAAAGCAATTAGTTAAGTAGTGAAATGAAATGCTGCAAAAATAAAATAAATAAAAATTAAAAAAAAAAACACGAGTTGTGAGATTCACTCAATATATATTTTTTATTTACGTTCTCTTTCTCGCCTGCAGCTGTCTAAAATAAATCCAAATCCCACAGGCTTTTTTCAAAATTATTTTCGAATTAATACGCACAAAATTTAAATTAAAAAAAAACTATTTTTCTTGACTTGAAAATAATTTTTGACCTGGGCAAAATGTGTTCCCAAAACCGCCGATAAATATTAGTAGTTTATTAGGGTAACAAAAACGCTATTAAAATTTTTTAAATAATATAAAAGAGTATTAATAATATATGAAATATATATATACACTTATATGTATGTATGTAAATGCATATTTTATAAAACTGCCAAGAAAATGTTGACCCTTTAGCGCGTGTAATTCAAATTTTCAACTTAATTCTTAAACAAAAAAAATAATTGGTCAAATCTTTTAGTTTTAATTTACTAAAATATAAATTGTGTTTCATTTGGGCACACGATAAAACGAAATTTGGCTTGCGGATCCAAAGATTGGACACATTTTGCACTAATTAGCATGCGGCATACACACTATAACACACACTCGATAAATATGTATATATATATGTATATATGTATATATATATATATAAACTGCCATTTTGTACACCAAGTGTATTAAAAGAAAAATATTTAACAACAAAACTCTTTTGTGTGTGAACAACAACAACAATTTACGTAATGAACACAAAACAAATGCAAAACATTTTTTTCAATTCTTTCAATAAAATAAAGAAACTCAAACTAATATTTCAAAACATTTTTAAAATATTTCCAAGCTTTAAGAACTAGCTAAATTATTTTTTAAAATATTATTTATTTCAAACTTTAAGAACTTTATAAAAGGAATTTGAATCAATTTTATTAATATAAATATATATTTTAGCATTTTTTAAACTATTTTAAATTTATTTTAAATTATTTTCAATTACTTTAAAAATTTTATAAATTTATTTGAAAATATTTTCAATTTATTTAACATTTGTTTCAAATTTAAAAAATTTTTGGAAAATGTTTTAAATATTTTAAAAGCTGTCTAAAATTGTTCAAATATTTTGTAAAATTATTGAAATTAGTTTTCAAAAAACTATAATTTTTTCTAGTTTTCAAAAAATTTAATAAAAAAAAGCAATTTTAAAAATTAAAGTACAAAATCTAAAAAAAAATTCAAATGTAAAATACAAATATTGTTATTGCAAAAAATTGTTTGAGAGTTTTAAAATATGATACATTTTTCAAACCTTTCGCAGTCTATAAGCCGCTGCTGCTTTGAAAGCTCAACTTCTATATATAATGAATATAATAATAAATATAAAATATTATATATAATAATATTACAAAATCAACGAATTGTTTAGCTAACAAATGTGGCAGTTGTTTATTTAAAAAAAAAAATAAAACTGTTTAGCAACTTTAAAGCATTTTAAAAATGTTGAAATTAAAGCCTATTGCATAAATATTTATGTTATGTTAAAACACTGCCACGCCCACAAGTTCTAAAAACAAATATATATACATACATGTATATACATATATATATATTATTCGATCTATTTCAGCGTAAAGTGTGCTATTCTTTTGGATCACAATTTGTCCGAGAACACAATCTCTCACAACAAGTGCAAAAAAAAAAAAAATCCGCGGCGCATAATAGAAAAAATGTTTTAGAAAAAATAAAAATAAATATAATAGCTTGAAGAAAATAATTGATTTATATATAATTTGCGAGCCCATTTGGTTAAAGCAAAATAGAAGAAGAAATTGATTATTTAAAATTATGATTATAATAGAATTAAGCGATGTAACATTACGGCAAAAATATGTTATATAAATGGTAAAAAAAATATATATAAAAAACATAAAAAAAACAGCATGTAAACTATATTTAAGTGCGATAACAACAACTTTTTCATTTACAATAAACCAATTAAAAAATGCAAATAAATTTTTGGTTGCAAATATTTTCAAAAATTACATTTTAATTAAACAAAATATTTAAAAAAAGAAAACACGAAACAATAAACAAACAAAAATTCACAATTATTTCAAGTGTAACAAAAAGTAAAACCTAACAGAATTGCTTTAATTTAGAATTAAAAGTGGAAGAAAAAAAAAGAAAACAAAAAAATATATAGATAAAAACCTTCATAAAAAAAGAAATCATGGTAAAATTAATATATATATAAAAATATATATATATTTGTGTGTAACAAAATGAATGAAAAAAACAAATACTGCTTTTGTATTGTTTAAGTTTAACTATAAATCAATGACAAAGTTTAAATATTAAATGGAAAACAAAAAAGAAAGAAAATGGAGACAACAACATAAGATGTAATATTAAACAAAAATTAACTTACAACAAGAAAAGTAACTGAACATCAACAACAACAAAAAGAAAAACATTAAAAAAAAAAAAAAAACAAAAAGAAAAACAAGAAGAACAACAGCAACAGAAAGCTTCATAAACATGTACGAGTAACAAAAAAAATGAGAAACTGTTTGAAAAATTTTACTGAATTCAATAAAAATATTATGTTGATATGGAATTAAGTAATTCCAAATAAACAAAAAAAAATTGGGTGCGTTATCAATTTGATTTTTGAATTTCTGGTATGCTCTCAAGACTGATAATTGCTGAAAGAGCGAGCTGGGCAAAGAGAAAGATGGCGAGAGGGGAAGAGAGCAACTGAACAGAAGATATTCACTGCAAACGTTGCCACCCGAAGAGCGAAGGAGAGAAAAGGCAAGCAAAGCTAAAGAGCGATACATATGTATATACATAGATACATATGTATATACATATATGTAAATGCAAACAAGAACTCGTATGCAAATAACTGTTATTGCATAAAGAGGAGCACGAATGACAAAAGCTTACGAACCCAGCTAAACTTGCTATGCTGCTCAACAGCACTGAAAAGGGCATGCATATTTGGACGAAAGTGATGCCGCATACACGAAGACTTTATTAGCAATAGCTCTACTTATTGTTGTTTTGCCTTACCGTAACTAAAATGCAAATAGCCGATTGTCTAGCAAAAAAATCATCAATTTTTTAAGTTTTACTGGGTTACTCGTTCTCTTATACATGTTGCAGCACATGTTGCTAGAGTCAAATGTTGCTACAATTGTATAGCAGCATGCCGATATATCGATATATTTGTAGTGTCCAAATTCAAATTTAACCACATCATTATTATATTAATATATATTTATATTATTATATTAATATATAATTTGTGAAAAATAATTTTATTTAAGCATTTGTCCACTTGTAAGTTTATTTTTTCACAATTTGAGCTGCTCCACACTAATCGCATAGAACTATTTTCAAGCATGTCGACCGACCGCCACAATTTACCGACAAGCAGTGCAACAAGCGCGCGCCTCACATGCCTACATGTTAAACACAACATTTATGTTGTTCAACCTATTGCCCTCAGCAAAATAAAAGATTCTTTGGTACAATTATTACTTACATCTAATTTTGCCGCCTTTAGATGGCATTAATTATTCACTAAACCGTTTTTAACCGAGAATCAACACTGACGCAGCGGATTATTCGCGTGAACTAAAACCAGTTCATTACTGGTGGTCATACGTTCCGAAATCGAACTAAGGAATCACTACTTATTATCGATACAACTGGTTCAATGAGCAGGAAAGAACTAGAACTAAAATAATTGAGACCGCGTCACTTTTTAGTCTTTAAAATTACTTAAAAAAAAACGTTGATCGCATATAAATAAATCTATAGAAGTGAAAAATAAAAAACGCTGCCAACCAACAAGCGAACAATAGTTACATGCGTGTGCAAGCATAGACAAGTGGAGCAGATTGAATGTAAAGAGGATCGCTTGCAGAAAAGGACGCCGACGCCAAAAACGATCTGAACGCCGCATTCCAGCAGCCCTTCCACATTTCCGCAAATTCCAGCAGAGATCACAAAGATGAGCAAAGACATTTACTACTCGGACAAATACTACGATGAGAAGTTCGAGTACAGGTGAGTGGCCAAACAAATTTGCAACTGTAAATGCATATAATATCTACTCACACACGCACACACACACACACACACACGCAGACATGTGGTCTTGCCGAAAGATCTTGTGAAGCTGGTGCCCAAGACGCATTTGATGACGGAGACCGAGTGGAGATCGATTGGAGTGCAGCAGTCGCGCGGCTGGATACATTATATGATACACAAGCCGGAGCCGCATATTCTGCTATTTCGGCGACCCAAGACGGAGGAGTAAACCCGTGCAAAGGCACCTTGCACACACACACACACACACACACATTCGCATGCATACAATACATTTAATACATACACACGTACATACATAAGCATAAATGGAAGCGTTCCAGCTGACGCGACTGCGCAGCTGCAGCTGCGACTGCGAAAAAGGTGGTAGCTGCGCAACTGTTGCGGCGACTGCGCTGGCGGCAACAACAACAACAAGAGAACCCACACACACACATACACACACACTCGTACATTTCGCATTCCTTTACAATATTCATGCACTCACACACACACGCACCGCGTTAATCCTTACAAGTATTCGAGATGCCCTCTGCATCTATCTCTTTTACTTAGTGTTGCCATATTTCGTTTTTATACCTATTTATATAGAGAGAGAGTTTGCCATATTTTTGTTTATTAAAATTTATATTCCGAGTTTTTCCCTATTCCCCCTGCTTATTAGCCATAGCACAGTGGGCCTTTTTATTGTAAAATGCTAACATCACGCGCAAAAAAAAAGAGAAAAGAAAAATGAAAAGCGTTATAAAAATTGCCATTTTCATTTAAGATTAAAGAAAATATGATTTGTGATCTTGAAAATTTTTTTAACAGTACATATAATACGTTTAAACATATAATATAAAGTTATAAATAAAAAAAGGAAAATAAAAAAAAAAAAATACATAAATATATTTGTAGAAAACTTTTGGCGTTGATTGCTTGAAGTTTTTCAAATACATTCAATTTACATATTACCGTGTTTATCAATTGTGAGTGCGACAATTTAATGTATTAGTGCATAAGATTAAAGGAAATAGCATGGAGAAGGAGAAATTGTGGAGGACATGGAAAGAGGACTTCGTATCAACTCTTCGCTGCGCCAGCTGCTTGGGTAAGCGTGAAGTCCTCAAAATATTATTGCGTATATATATCAGTTGATTCTCTGTAACAATGATGCTAAATATATGTATATGTTTTACATATTTCAAATCATTCTGTGTTTATACTAATCTAGTAATATGCATATATCGAATGGTTTTTAGATATATATGAATCTATTTATAATTTTTCCTGCATAAATTTTATATATGTATAATATATATGAATTTTATTTAAGGCCTGAACTCATGTATTTGATGTCGTTCATTATTTTAATTATTATTATTATTATTTAAAGTATAACAAATGAACATGTTTAGCGAACCCAAAAAGTGGGTAGGCTATTCGTATAGCTATTTGTAGAACTTTACAGCTCTATCCTGACCAGCCTTCTTTAGCGACTATATAGTTCGCCTTATTATACTTGCCAAGCGGCATACTAAATCTGTTACCTAAAGCCTCAAAACTTACAAAATCTAAATATATTTATATATTGAAATAATATATATTGATAATATTTTATATAAAAACTAAGAAGATTTATAAAATAATTATACTGAGTTATTGGGTTATAAAATAATTATAATTATAATATATTGTATAAAATCATATGAGACAACTGAAATTTATTATATGTATAGATTTTAAAGGCAGCCTAACACTATAAGTCTATCAAGTAATCAAGGCTTAGGTTTTGCCTCGATTTAGACTTAGTTTTATTACCAGCATATATTTGTATGCTAAAAATACTATTAAGAGCATCTGTTACGGTAAGTATTACCTATAAACCCAGCTATTTAAGCAAGCTATGTATTTTATGCCTTCCTTAAATATCATTCGTAAAAAATTCTATACCTTTTGTCTTAATCTAAGAATAAGCAAATTAACTAATACTATATATTATAACTATAATATATATAATAAAATATATATATAATACAATAAAGTATTATAACCATAATTTATATAATATAATATATATTATATGATAAAATATAATATATTTATAATAAAAATATATATAATAAAAATGATAAGCGCATGGTTTGAGCTCCAGTGAACTCAACCCATATATAATTTCCAATATATGATAATATATCACTTAAATAGAGGATCATAGCAACTCAACTTTCTTGACTTCTTTAAATTTACTATATTTTTAAACTATGTATCTTCATATCTATATATTTATATTGATACATGGTTTAAATATATAGTTAATTTACAAGATTTCAGTTTAGGATTATCATTTATAATCCTTGCTGTATTTATTTTGTTGAAAAAATGTCTTTTGTAAGACTAATGGACTTAAGCTCACATTTGTTTATAACACGAATTTGGTAAACATTTTTCCAACATTATATATATTGTTCATTTCATCATTTCATAGTAATACTTTAAAATATAAATTTATATAGCTACATGGTTTTAATATATAGTTAACTTGTAAAAGCTTGTATTCAAAACAAGTTAAGTTAGGGACGAATAATTTTTTTAAAAGAAGCGTATACAAAGAGGGGTTTATCTTTGAAGCGTAAACTTGTTTTTAATACTCTATTAAAATGTCAAAAGCATATACATTCCTACGTCAGTAGTTATTAATACTAAAGGTTTATACGCTTTCTTTTTAGCTTCCTTTAAATAAATCACAATCTGAGCTTAAACATGTGAGATTATAAAATATTAAAAGTAAATAACTTAAGACTTCGTCTTCAACTAGACTAAAATTTTTTAATTACCTAAACTGAAGATTACTTGAATTACTTAAATCTATATTTCATACCGTCTAAGAATGCTGTTGCATATTTAACTCCTCTATAAATAGAGGCAAGAAAAATATATAGTTTAAATTTCCTTTTTTTAAATTAAATCCATAGTGAATGAAAGTTATATAGTTGATAGCAAAATTCATACAGTTATTTTACTAGATATATATAAAAAAAAGAAATATATATATATATAAATTTGTATACACACATATATATTTTAAGCTTGTATAGCTGTATATGGCATATGCGTATATACATATATATATGTTATAGGGTATAAAGTGCTGTTTTCCACTTTCAAAAATGAAGATCGACAGTTCCGGTAGCCGTGCTTTGGCACGTTTTTTTGCGCCCATACTCGTGCCCAAGCTATGTGAGAAAGAGCTCGCCAGCCCAGCCACCAATAGATCCACATACATATATATGTATATATGTATTTGTATAGGCAAGGGTAGCTGCATAGATGGTTATGGAATTCACCTCGCCGAAGGGAAGGGAAGGGATAACGACGAAACGCTGTCATTTGCTTCTGCTGCTGGGCCCTCGCACTTATACGTAGTTATAAAATAGCGACAAAAACCCCAATACGTTTATTTGTTATATTATATTCTTTTTTTTGTTATACATATATATTTTATATATATATGTATTCCCACCAGCGTGGCTTTTGGTGTCGCCAACGGACAGCAGAACTAGCCCCCAAGGCAAATCGAATTGAAACAGATCAAAGGCAGCTATGGCAATGCAACACGCTGATTTTTATTACTATTTATTGTGCGACGGCAAGAGGGAAGCCGGAAATCCCTAATTACAATATATATATACTAAATATATATATATATATATATATATATATATATATATATATATATATATATATATATATATATATATATATACACTATATATATCATATACTTGAAAGTTACTTACTTTGAAAGTGAGTAAATTGGGAGATTTGCATAAGTGGAAAATGAAGTATATTCGCTTAGTTCGTTTTGTCGTTCTTTCGTCTGTCCGGTTTAATACTGTTGAAATGGCATCCATGCTCATAGATACCCTTACTTTATTAAGTGCTAAGATTTCTTTACCTTCAACGAAAAAAATTCCCTCCGCTTCATAAATTTCTTTGTCATATAATCATAATAATCAGCCAGATACCCTAAAAATTACTGAATCAAAAAGTATAGATAGATTTTCATATGAACGAATAAAGAAGAAAAGAAAGAAAATATAGCTTTCCTAGTTTGAAAAGGCGAAACAAGTTTATATTTCACAGTTTAAGTGGTCTTCAAGATCTTGTCTGCAAAATCATTGGTGATTCCTTCTTTACATGGTCCTTTAAAAATTATGTGTTCTTTGAGCACAGACTAATTAGACCTAGACTATTATTATATATTTTTATTATTCATAAATTCTTAAAAAAATGGGATGTTACGATATGGAAAATAAATATATTATATATATTTATGAATTCAATATTTTTTAATGAGAATTTAAAAATTTGAACAAAAATAATATAAATGAAATTAATTTAATTTAAAAAATCTATGAAAAATTTCGGAATTTGAACAAAAATAATATAAATGAAATTAATTTAATTTAAAAAATCTATGAAATATTTCGGAATTTGAACAAAAATAATATAAATGAAAAAATATATATTTTTTCATTCTTTTTATATATTTAATATTTACTTATTCATAATTCAATATTATTATTATATATTGATCATATTTGCGTATAAATATCTAAATTATAAATATCAAAAAGATTTTTCAAATTGAGTAAGAATTTTTTTATATATATATAACAGTACTTATTTTTTCTTAGCTTAACACCTGTATATATATTTATATTCACACTTCAACCATTTAAATGCATATAAAAGATACATTTTTGTATAGCTCTTTTAAAACATCAAAAAAGGTTCTATTATCTTTCATACGACCTTTGTTAAATATGATTGCTTAAAAGTTTGAAGGGTATATCTGTTTTAATTAATTGCAATATAAACTCATCATTAAATGAATATATTATTATTAAATTTTCAATTAATTTATTTTAATTTTAAGACTCTCCTAAAACTTATTAAAATAGTCTAAGGACAAGAAGCTATCAAATTCCAACTGCTTTGAAGATGAAATAGAATTTTTTCTGATTTTTCAAGCAATTTTTCTAATTTTTCAAAGAGCATTGTGCAGTCGAGCATATCGAGTTCTGACTAGTTTAAAGCAGAGTCTAAAATGTGCTATACTATACTTGCAAAAATAAGCCCCAAATAGTTTAGGCAATGCTTTAGTAACCGATTTTTCAATAGCTCTCTTAACACTTACAACTTCTTAATATAGAATAGCCATGAAAAGTTTTTGCGATTAACTTGTTTAAGTTCTTAGCAAGTTTAAGGCAATAGATGACGCCTTGTTTGGTCTATGGCTCAGCTTTTCACTGTAGACAATAGCCGCTTGATCAGCGCGCAACTTGGCACAATGCGACAGCTAATGAGGAGAGGAAGGAGGTGCGCAAGGAAGTGGAGGCGTTAAATGCCGACACTGAACTACTGCGAACGACAGGTGCGAGGAATTTATCTCTCTCTCCCTAGATATATATATATATATATATATATGTATATATATATTAATTGTTGATAATGAATTCCCTTTCAAATTGGCCCAAAAGAAAGCGAAACTAAGCAGCGCGTCGCCCCGCACAGAACAAGTCAGCTAATTAAGCGATGCTGTGCGGGCAGCGACGTCGACAGCGACGCCGGCAGCGGCAACGCGTCGTATGAGTTACGTGCGCGCTGCTTGCAATTGCAATTGATAAGCAGCGCAGCGACGCCGACGGCGACGCCAGCGAGCGAGCGCATTTTTTGATGAATGAAAATAATCCAACACTCACACACACACACACACGCACACACACTCGCAGCGCTGCTGACGCTGGCAGCGCAGTTGCGCATAAATTTGCGCGCTCGTTGGCTACGTTTCGTATTTGATTTTGATGTAGTTTTTAGTACTATTTTATAATCAGGCTCGCCCAGTTGAGTCGTGTCTCTTGCTTCTCCGCCAGACAGTCAGAGTCAGTGAGCATCCATGAGTGGACCCCAACTCATCTGTGATCTGTGATCTGCGCATGAGTCTCTGTGTTCAGTCGTGCCAACGTCGCGTGCTCGACACCAGCAATACTTAAAGCGCGTTCTTCATATATATATAATATATACCCTATATACATATATATATGAATTGATATATCTCGTGTGCTCACAATCAACCGATAAAAAAGGCTTAAAATTTATGCAGATTTCATGCATATTTCACTCTGGCTGCAGTATAATTCCATGCACTAATTTGTAAGTGTAATAAAATAAAAAATAAATACAAAAAAAAACGAGAAAAAACTATAAACATTTTCTTAGTTGAAATGTTATAAAAAATTTACAATAATTTGCAAATTAATGTGGCGATGTGCATTGTGTGGGCTGAACAATATTTAACAACAGCATTTTTTACGATCTATTTCATTGATTTATGTTTTTTTGTTTTCATTCATAAACTTTTAAGCTGCTTTATTTGTTTAATGATTTTATTTTGTTTCTGGGTAAGTTTGTTTCATTGAAAACTTGAGTCTTATGAGGATTTGGTATTTATGTGTAACTAAAGGATATCCTTGAGGCTTTATGTATTTTTACACAAAAATTGGATATGTAATCTAAAGAAAATTTCTAAAATATAAAAAAAAAAAAAACATTGAATAATAATAAAAAAATGGATAAAAAATAATAATATAATTTTACAATATTTAAACTAATAATTTAATCTAAAAAATATAAAAAACCAAAAATTTTTTTTTTGTTAAAATCTAAGTATTTTCAAAATTTAAAAAAAATTCTATCAATCATTAATAAAAATGTTGTATTAAAATGTTCTATGAATTATATTACATGCATTTAAATATTTATTTATTTATAAATATATTTTAATGCGTAAATTTATGTCTTATTTTAATAAAAATCCCAGATGGATTTAAATGTAAAATTTTTTTCTGCACTAAAAGCATTTCAACTTGATTTTTATGCAAATATTTTCAAATATAAAAATTTGAAAAAATGTTATACGATTTTCAGAATATAATGAGAATTAAAAAAAAAATACTATTTCTAATGTAAATACATATTTTAATAATATAATAAATAAATTGACTAAAAATAATACAAAAAAAATATAAATAAATAATAAATATAATAAAGCTAAACAAATATTCAATGCATAAATAAAAAATATATATAATGTAGCAAAAAAATTAAAGAAAGAAATAAAGTAAAATATTGATATTGAAATAATTCTAATATTCTCGTTGTAAAAAATATCAAATTTATTATTTCTTCAGAAAAGATGCCCTGAGCATTATTTGCTTACCAGAATTTTTAGCTTTTTTCTCTTATACATTTTTGTTTTACTGATAAAAGATGCTACCATATCTCTACCATATCAATTGGTCTTAAAAAAAATGTATATAAATGTATAAGATAAAGAAATATTTCGAAAAATATGACATATACATGGCAATTATTTTATACTAATGATTAATAATTGTTCATATTTCTATCATATTTGTTGTGCTTTTTTGTAATATTTAATATACAAAACAGTTCTAGGAACTATAAACTACACGCTTCTTCATGATTTTGCCCCATCAACAATTGCAGTTCAATTAATACACCATATATATTATATAGTATGTCAATCAATTAAAGCTAGGAAAATATGCAGTTGATATTTTGCATACTGCTTGAACTGTGACCCGTGTGTTCCATAGTCCAGCGCATCTATTAATTTGTTAATGCATCGATTTTCGCTTACTGAATTAAGAGAGAGAGAGAGAGAGATTACTGCAGCTGATAAGCGTTCGCAGCAGCGCTGGGCAGCAGGAGGGGCCAAGGCCCATTTACCCCCCGTTCGCTGCTGAGGGTAGGTCGCACACTTCAACTTGTATCTACCATGAAAACTTTGTTTTTGTTTGTTTTTATTTGATTTTCGCGATTTTCTCTTTTTGCTTCGCTTTTTGTCTTGACTTTATCTTATTTTATTCCGTTTTCCTTTGTTTTGTTTTGCTCGTATTTTTAGCTTGTTTCTACTATTTTCGATACAAATTTCATTTGTCATGTTTATAAATAGTCGCCTTGCCCGTGCGCCGAGCACATCATGTAAATTACAGAAATGAGTACTTTCCTACTTTACTGAGTAATTTTATTAGTATTTTCACGTACTTTTACGTTAATTATCTGAGAATGTGAGCGCTCAAGAAATAATATATTTGGTTTACCAGATTTTGATTATTTACATACACGTATTTATTATAAGCTGAAAGAGATAATATAAATTTTATTTGCTTTAAACATTTAAAAAAAATCGTATATATATTTTTTTAAATTTAAAAATAATTAAATGAATATTTTAATCTTTTACAATTTCGTTATAAATTTATTTTTTATGTATTATTATTAAATATCTATTTGTTAAAAAAAAAAATTTAAAACATTTTTGGCTAACTTGATTCATTGAAATATATTCCAAAAATAATAAAATAAAATATATAAATTAATTTTGGATTTTTTTTGATAATGCAAGGAAAAATATTTTTTAATTATTTTGATAACACCCAAAAACAAATTCCAGAATATGATTTTTCTATAATTAATGCATTAATTTAACTTGCTAGGTAATCATTTGGATAGTTATTATTGTTATACGTTTTGCTGGGTATTTTCTAGTCGAACACACTGATAATTATGATTTTGATTTGTTTATCATAATTTGTCTTAAGCAAGCAAGCAAAACTAATTTCATGCTAATGCTCTGATGTTATTTAATAATATTCTAGCATATGCACACATAACTTAATTGACCCCTCAATATATCAACTTAGTTTGTTATTTTGATTAAATATATATACAATATATAATCTGTATGTCTTCGGCCAACGAGTGATACATTCTTCGTCACATCTGTTTCTTTCTTCTTTCATATTTGCAATCAGCTTTTCCATAGTTACAATATTGAAACGAAACAGAAATTTCGCAGTGTCTTGAGCTTGCATATATTTGGATATTATATCTATGCATTGAAAGAAATTTGTATTTATAAGAAATTTGTATTTCATGTGCCAACAATTACTTATAGAAACGAACTGCAAGATTTTATACCACATCTAAAAATAATATGTAATAACAAAAACATCCATATTTTTGTGGTCAATTCAATTCTTTGTTTGACTGAAATGAAAGAAAAGTCAAAGAATAAAGAAATATTGACAAGAAAATGAGGAAGAAAGTTTTTATAAGTTGAAGATGAGCAAAAGAAATATCAGTATAAAGATTATTTATATACGATCATGAATGACTGAAGAGAGTTTTAATTCCGTTTCTTTAATCCAAAGTCAAGTTAAAGAAATATCATTTTAAAGACAATTTTCATAAGAAAAAGAAATATCAGCTTAAACAGTTTTTTAATTCTTGAAAATGCATTTCCCTAAAATCAAGTTTATAAGATAAAAGTAAGCTAAGTTGATATATTTATTTATATATATATATATTTATATTTATATATTATAGACATTTAGAGACAGGTTTCATAAGCTTAAAATTATTAAAATTTTATTTCCTCAATCCAAATGATTTACAGTATTTGTAGCACATATAAAACCTCTATTTACATATGCTAAAAAGTAGCTTAGCTTAGAAAAGGTTAAATAGGTGTGTAGTATCGCATATCTGCTAGACAATGTTAATTAAATTGCGAAACACGATTTTATGTAACTTTTTTTTGTTTTTGCTTTTTTTATATTTTTTTAAAAATGTTGTTTGAAAAGCTTTTGAATTTGATATAGGAATACTTTGTTGGGACTCACAGCACTGCTCGAGCTGCAAATAATTCATTGTCAATGCTCCGGGTAAACAAATTGATTTGCATTGCAACAACAACAGCAACAAGTGTAATGCTAATAGGAACATGTAGGCGGATCAGTCTCATTTGTTTTCTTAATGAAATGAATGCAATGCATTTCAAATGCCGTCACATACTAGAAATACACGCTTGACCCTTTCAGAGTCAACTAAATGATGTCATTTATTATAATTATTTTTTTTTTTGCATTATAATTAAAGTTTTTTAATCAACAAAATGATTGTTGACTGAGTTTAGAAAGTTGATTGTTATTATTATTATTGAAAAATGTAAATTGTGATTGAGAAAAGTTGATTTGGTATAGGTTTTATATGCACTTTATTTACTACAAAATGTTCTACATAATCCCAACTCAAATGTTTTTTTTAGTAAAAATTGTTAAATGATTTTTAAAAACAAAGTTGTTTCGAATCTTTGATGTTTAATAATATTATTTCAAAAATTTGTCAATATTCCAAATAAGAAATTCTCCAAATGATATACAAGAAATATTTGAAATTTTCATATGACAAATATATATATAATACATCTAATAACTTTCCTTCATTCTTCGCTGTTATATCAGCTTTAAAATTTGTACTACATAAACGAACAGAAGCAGCCGTCATAGTTTACAATCCTTAAACAAATAAAACCTATATGACTTTCCAAACTTCTTCAAACATTGAACTATGCCAATGATTTTTATCTGAAATATAATTCAATAATTTGGATCTTTTCCAACTCAAACATTATGAAAGCTTTTATATAAGAAATATAGGAAATTATTTACAACACAATTTTGGCTTATATCTTATTGATCAGTTCTATATAAGGCATATTTTAACATAGTCATAGTCTATAGTCTTTATACAAGCAAAACCCATATGACTATCTGAGCCTACTCAGACATGCAAATATGACAATTTCCGATTCGAAACATTTACATGGACATTTTCGATATTGAAACCTTTCCTATGTATAAAAAGTATTTAAAAGATATATATTATATCATTTACATATTAAGCCCATTTACATAACTAATATATCAACATTCTTTCAACATAACTCAGCTGTAACGAATATAACCTTAAAATCTATTATATTTCCCTTAGTTTCCCGTTCAATTGACATTTCTATGTTATTGAGAGTAATCAAATTTCTTTCCGTTTGTTAAATGTCCAACAATTTTTTTATTGTGCCAACAAATGGCGCAAGTGCGAAAAGTATTTTTCTTGATTAATGCATTTTGGAATGCATTTGTGTAGATCTACATATCGGGTCTGCCGGTTCAATTAACAGCCCTCTCAACAACAACAACAATTTGGATCAGTTTTCGCACTGTCGGCACATGATCATCCCTATCAGTTGGCATTGATCCCCGTCGAGCTGGACGTTATTCATTGCTTTTCATTAGGTGTCCGCTTATGTAAATTTATTTGTTTCGACACGCGTTTCTCAATTACCCTCGAGTGCATCAGTCAGCAGAGATCTACTAATTGAGCCTCATTCACAGCTAGCAGCTAGCACACTTTCTGAGAAGATAGCGCTAACAATGGGTGTTAAATCATAATTGGTGTTAAATAGTGAATGCTCACAATGTTTTAACTAGCAGATAAATAAGAAAATATATTTGCAATCCACAAATCAATTTGTTAAATATATGAGCTAAAAGGCTTTCAAGTGCGTTGTAAGTTTATCAGCAACTTTATCACCTGGATAACTAGATGGTTAATGTATAATTACTTGATAAGGTTAGCATATTTCATTTCTTATGGTTAAACATTTTTAAGTAATTTTACCATGGACTTTACCAGGTGGTAAACTTTTTACTAGTTACAATTAACAATTGTTTTCTTATGGCTAGAAAGTATCAAATAATTTTACCATGGACTTTACCAGGTGGTAAACTATATACTCTTTACAATTTACTATTGCTAATGAATATGCGCTCATATTTAAATTTTATAATGGCTGTTATTAGAGTTTTTATGTGCATTGTAAATTTACCATCTACTTTACCATGTGGAAATTTAGTTGGTAAATATATTACAGTAAACATCAAACTATATGAAGATTGAATAAGAAAGTTTCCAAGTTAAAAGTTCATTGTAAATTTACCACCTTGTACTACTTAGGTATAATACCCTTAAAGTAATTACAACTCGACTAATGCCTATATTAGCGTATAACATTTTACATAAAATCTAATGGAATAATATTTTATAATATATTCAATATACTTGATTTCATTTACAGCACTACCCTTTGACAAGTTAATTAAGTTTGGCTTAGCTGATTCAACGGAAACGCACAACTGGTAACGTGTCGCGCCCGTGTGTACGGGCCTAGGGTAATATTCTCACACACACACATAAACACACACACACACAGAGTCACAATGACGCGACCCAAGCAGGATGCAAACAAATTTAAAAGCTTCATGCAGGAGAATGTGCTCACAATGGCCACCGTAATCGGTGTCTTTGTGGGCGGTCTCATTGGATTCATAATCAAGAACAGCACCGGCGAGTGGACAAAGCGTGAGATTATGTATATATCATTTCCGGGCGAAATCTTTTTGCGGTAAGTCGACGCAGCGACGCGACCTAGTCAAATATTGATTGAAACTGAGCTCTCAATTTAACATTTCAGCATGCTGAAATGTCTCATCGTGCCGTTGCTGGTGTCCTCCATCACGAGTGCCATCGGTGGCTTGGATCTGAGCATGTCCAGCAAAATAGCGACGAGGTGAGCGAAGCCAAGAGATTATTCTACATAAATTGATATGCACTTGTACTTTCTTGCAGAGCCATTACGTATTACTTTGTCACCACAATATCGGCTGTCATATTGGGCATATGCCTGGTCACAACCATACGACCCGGCCAGGGCGCCAAAATTGTGGAGACCCGCACGGAGACAATTGACAAAGCATCCAAGGTTCTGACGCCGGATACCTTAATGGATTTAGTGAGGTAGGTCTTATGAGAGATATTGATTTGTTTATATATATTTAATTTAATTTAATTTTTAGAAATATGTTTACGGATAACATCATACAATCAACAATGTTTCAGGTAAGTTTATTTAGATTTTAATATATAAATATAAATGGAAAAAATATAATTTTTTTTATTATTATTATTTAAATATTAATTTTTAGTTTTAATAAAAAAATTATAACGTTTACATAAAAAAAAAAATAATTAATATATTTTTAAGATGAGTTAATGTTTTTAAATAATTTTATAAAATATAATACAACTAAATTAAATTAATTTTATAAAATATAATACAACTAAATTAAATTAAAAATACAAATTTTTAGAAGTATTTAATTTGAAATATAAATTAATTATAATATTATTTAAATTACAAATATATACATTTTTAAAAATATTTAATTTCAAATATAAATATTTACATTAAAAATATAAATAGAAATGACTCTTTTAAAATATAAGCAATTAAATTTATACATTTTTATAGAAAAAAATTCAAAATATAATTTTTTTTAAAAAATTAAACAATAAGTATACATTTTTAAAAATATTTATTTTTAAATAGAATTAAACGAAAAAAATATAATGCATATATATAATATAATGAGTATAAATAAATTAAATTATAAATATAATAAAACTAAAAACATATTTTTTATAATAATAAATATAATAAATATAGATAATTATAGAATATATTTATAGAGTCTATATATATTTTATATATTATATACAAGAGATATGCCTGTCACACCTAGACTTACAAATACTCTAAGTCATATCAGAGTTTTTCATTTCTGACATATGAATGAAGACCAGCTGCAGCTCTTTCATATCTTCCAAAAGAAACCCTCACTATCTGCAAATAACTCTCAGCAGAAATTAAAATCTCTTCGCACCCAGAGGAAAGTTTCGCTCTTTTATCTAAAGCGCCAGCTGCGCACGTCTATAAAGATGCGATTATCAATGCTTTTTTCTGCAGACTTCAACTGACTTATTATCAGACACGAATTTCAATCTGTGGCGCGCAGGTATTTAGTTCTTTGGCTCGATTTATGAAGCAGAGCACACTCATACGACTCATTTGCTCAATTCTTGATTGCAACAGCGTCAATTATTCAATTGTGCTCTTCTGTGTTGTTTACATAATTTGATTAAAGCATAGCGCGGCACATAATCAAAACTGACATGATAGGCTACTCCAAAGCAAAGTTCTTTCCGTTTCAATTGAAATTGAAAATGATATGAAGGGGGAGCTCACGAGCACACATGCTAATACATTCACATATGCCACAGATGTGCGTATGTGTGCACACACATCTAATTTACGTACACGTTGAATTTTCAATTATCACCACAGACAAAGCTGGAATTACGATATGAGCATACATATATATATATATATATACTATATACTATATATATATACATAAGCGCGAATTGAATCAAAGTTCAACTCGGCTGTCTGCGCTCGAGTATAAATATCTCAATAGGTAACAATAAAATGCTATTAGATTATTGTCGCTTTCAGTTTTGTTCTGTAATACGTTCACCCTACTTTGCTAAATCTGCATATGAAAGCACAAAAGATGTAAAGCCTATAAGATCTATTGCAAAAGAGTTCTTTGTGTGCGAAGTGTGTCAATGAGAAGCAAAAAAACGGAAGACTGCATAATACCCGCTCACAGTTCCTATACAGTTAAATTTATGTAAAGAGCAATAATTTCGGGTATGCCTTGCCCTGGAGCATATAAAGTACATATGTAGGTATATGTAGATCTATCTGTGTACAAGGTCATTAGTGACTGATTTGAAATCTAGAATTGAGAAAGATGTGTGTATCTCAATTAGACACTGTTTTAGTTGACATGGGCATATCGTTTTTAATCAGTATAGATATACTACTAGTCTACTAGTCAGTCAGACGTCGACAGTTAATCGATACTAATAATTTTCCAATTTTTGTACAAATATTTTTATTGCGATTTTTTTTTATTTTTTGCATATATATGAAGATCTATTATGTTTATAGATATTTATACAAAGCAATAAAAAATATTATAAAATAATTATATATCAATTTATTTTTGTAAAAGTCTATAAAATATATCTATTTATACATGTATAATTATATATATTTGTATGATATATTATTTTACACTTATATATATAAATAGATGATTTACATTTATATATATTTTTTTAAACCTTATTTATATTCATATATACATCCTGATGATTATTTAAACCTTTTTTGTTTATAAATTTTTTTTTAAATATTTTTTATACTACAATATTTATATTTTATATATATTTATATTTCTAGTTTTTTTTTTTAATTTTTATATTTTTTATATTATACATTATTATTGCATTTATTTATAATTTTTTTTATTGAAAAAAGTATATTTAAGTACATTTTTTTTATTATTAATAATGTTTTATATATTCTAATTAATATTTACAAATTGTTTAGATATTAATTTTTGTACAATATATTAAATTGGGGTTAGGAAAAAACAAATATACAATGCAATAGAAGATACTAAGGGAAAAAGAATATAATTTACCCAGTAAACACAATAAATAAAGGAAAACGATTAAAACGATTAAAAATATTACAGAAAATAATAAATATATAATTTAAGTTTATATTCATATTGTATTCTTTTAAAATTATTAATTTTTAATACAAATAAAATATATTTAGTACAATAAATAAATATTTACGTATAATATACCTTCTCTTACAGCATCGTACGGAGATATTTGAGAATACCAGCATTTCGCCAGCTCGTAAGTCAACTCAGTCATGCAGCTAAACCACACGAAATTTATAATTATGTAAAACTCTTGCAGAGCCCATGGAGAACTGGGAATTCAAGTCGGCGCAGCGCGAGGGCTCCAACGTGTTGGGTCTGGTCATGTTCAGCGTCATACTGGGCACAACCATCGGTCGCATGCGTGAGAAGGGCCAACTGCTGCAGGACTTCTTTACGACGCTCAGTGAGGCGATGATGACAATAACGTCGTGGGTCATATGGTAAGTGGGAATAATAATGATAATTAAATATGGGCAAGAGTCTAATGGAATGGCAATATTTCCTTTTGTAGGATATCTCCTTTGGGCGTGGCCTTCTTGATAGCAGCCAAGATCATTGAGATGGAGTCCATAGCGGCGACAATACAATCTTTGGGCTGGTATTTTATAACCGTTATGATCGGACTCTTTTTGCACGGCTTTGGTAAGCGAATGCCATTGCCCACACTTGAGTTGATTAATGATCCTTTGATGTGTAATCCTTTTTAGGCACCATTGCGGTCATCTTCTTTTTGGGCACGCGTCGCATGCCGTATCGCTTCATAGCCAAACTGAGTCAGGTTCTGGCCACGGCCTTTGGCACCGGCTCCAGCTCGGCCACCATGCCGTTGACCATCAAGTGCTTGGACAACATGGGCATCGATCCGCGCGTGACGCGCTTCGTCATACCCGTGGGCGCCACGATCAACATGGATGGAACTGCCTTGTACGAGGCTGTGGCGGCTCTCTTCATTGCCCAATATCGTGAGATGAGCTATTCGTTCGGCACGATCGTCGCTGTTAGTATAACTGCGACGGCTGCCTCGATCGGTGCGGCGGGCATACCACAGGCGGGCCTCGTTACAATGGTCATGGTGCTGGACACGGTGGGCCTGGAGCCCAAGGACGTCTCCCTGATCATCGCCGTCGACTGGCTACTGTACGTAGAGGACGTCGCATGCTGAGATTATATTTATTTCAATTTTATTCTTGCAGAGATCGCTTCCGCACCACCATCAACGTCATGTGCGATGCTCTGGGCACTATTTTGGTTAATCATTTGTCCAAGAACGATTTGGCAAGCGTTGATCGGGTGAGTAGACAATAGATATAAATATATATAAATTATATATATATATATATATAATTTGTAACTGATAAATACATACACGTATGTATAGCTGAACGCTGAGCCCCATGAGCTCCTCGAGCTGGGCACCAGTGGCCACGAGATGAAAGAATGAAGGCAGTCTATGCTTGGCGCCTACAATCGCAAACGATGAGTGCTTGAGGACGAGCAGCGGGACGATGACGACAGCGACTCCGATCAAGATGGTAATGGTCATACCATCCGCACACGTTATCGCCAGCTAGCCTCAGCATTTGGTTTGCGGCTGAAAGCGGCCAAGACGCAAATTTTGGAACAGTTGTAAATGCTGTCACAAGACATCAACGAATTTATTTTGCAACGATTGTCGATCGAAGGATCAACAACAAACAAGAAACAAGAAACAAAAGAAAACAATTTGAAACGTATTAACTAGCCTACATCATGATGTAAATAATTATGAATATAATTAAATTGAATTGAGTTCAAATTTAAATTACATTTTCATACTTAGCATATATATAAATATATATATATTTAATATGAAGTAAACTTGTTATGCAATTAATTCATAATTATAAAATAATTCAATTTCAAGCCCTTTGCCGTAGATTGTTTATGCCAAAAAAAAAGAAAAAGATTTTGAAAAGTAAAGTAAAGATTTGAAAAGTAAAGTTGAGATTTGTGTTTAGAAATTTAAGCAAATAATTAAAAAAAAAAAAACAAAAAAAGACATAAATATATATATAAAAAAATAAAATTAGTTTTGCTCAAATTTTGATTACAGTAATGGAAAAAATCACAGATAAATTCAATGCCGTTTAAAGTTCTTGTTCGAAGTTGAGCTTTGTAAATACTTAATAGCTTAAGTATAATTAAAAAACCAAAAGAAATTAATGAATAAAACCAAAAAATATTACAAAATATGAACAAACTTTCAAGCGACGCATATTTAATGACAATAATTAATTATGATTAAATGTCAGCAACATTTAAAAAAGAAACAGAAAAAATGACAGTAAAATAAAAAATGAAAAGTAATATTATTTATTACAATGCATATTTATTAAAAGCTAAGTGAACACTTTCAATTTATTAGACAAAAAGTATTGACAATTAATTGACATAATACTAATATTAATATTAACGATAATACTAATTACTATGTATGCATTACATATGCCATTTGTAGTCTTGTGTAGCCTAAATGTTTACAAAAATAAAATTTTCGAATCTGTACATGTACTTATATAAAATGGATAAATGAACCTTAACAACAATTCAATATCCACGATTAGATGTGCAGACGATATGTTATAGTTATATTTATATATATACATATTAATCATATTGCAGTTTAATATCCATGAAGTGCGATGAGGAATTGGTGTATTACCAGAGTTTAAGTAATTGAGCCTGACAACTGAACAAATTTGGTAAGTTTAAGTATTAATTCATTTCATAAATATATAACATTCTTATAATTATATACAAAGTAGTTTGTACATTAAAATATTAATATTTAATATATTTTTATACTATTATTAAAATAATTCAATTCAATTTCTTATAAATTTTATTAATTCATATGCATATTCATATCTTTTTTATATTTATTTTTATATTACATTGGAATGAGTTCAGGGTATTAAAATTGTCTTTAAAATAAAATTTTATATAGATATAATTTTATTTTAAAGACAATTTTAATACCCTGAACTCATTCCAACTTTGATGACCTATTATTGATAAGAATCTATAGTTTTAAGGGCATCTTGAATACCATAAAATGTGAAGAGCTAGAGACTTGAATATGGATAGTATATACATTTTTTTCCTTTATTCTTTTTTTCTCTAATTTTTTATTAAAAAAAAATTATATTAATAAATAAATGAACAGTATAAATATATAAAAATATAAAATATGATTAAAACATAAATAAAAATAAATATTAAAAATAAATATTTTATTCTTTTATTTATATTTAATATTTTTTTATTTATGTTTTAATAATATAATATAATTAAAATAAATAAATAATAGAAAAAGTCATAGTCATTTAAGAGTTTTTTTAATATTTATTTTCTGTTGCATTTTTTTTTTATTTTTTTTTTATTGTTATTTTAAAAGACTCGTTTACTTTAAAAGACTTTTCAGTTGAAGGTATTTGATTTCCGATTCATTAGTACATTGATTCGGAGAGTTTGCATATGTCCAGTGCTATCCATAAAGAGGAGAATTCTAAGTTCAGTTACGTTCTGGCTATTCTTCTGCAGCTATTTTCTCCTCCTCTTGCTTTTTTAGGCATCCTTTTCCTTGTATGAGTCCTCATAGCCGCGCAAACGAAGCTGATTGCTATCGTTGAAGCCATATGGCGGCCCTATAAATGGTGATCCCGCGCAGTTCGGACAACTTAGGTAAATGGTGGCACGCGCAACAGGGCGATGCACCCTGTATAGGCAGAGGAGCTTGTGCGCCACGAACAGGATGGGGAAGAAGAGCAGGCCGCACATCAGTAGGCCCAGCCAATAGCCGTTCTGCGAGCGAATAAAATCGTATGAAGAGTTAGTTTTCGATTGAGGTGGAGAAGCACTTACAATGGGATCGGCCAGATTGCGACAGAGATTGCGGGCGGTGCGCTTGTACATGCGGGTCAGCGGGCGACAGCGGCCAATCCTAACATTGCATTCGTCGACGACGTAGTCCACGTAATTGTTGAAGGCATCGTCTAGATACTCAAGGAATTCTTTTCTTAATGCATTGACGAATGCAGTGCCGCGATGGTGAAGGAACTGCTCGGCTCTTAATGTGGCTTCCACTAGGGGTAGAAATGTGTTATTGAAGTCTTTGTCGTTCCTCGTTATCAGTTTGTCAATTTCGTTCGTATCGTCCAGAAGGCTGTCGATCAAATCATCGATTGGCTTTTGCAGTGCGTCGATATGGTAGATGTCTTTGGTTATGCGGCACATATTGTTGGAGGTCAAATTTATTCTAAACTGATAGGCTAAGGGCTGATTGAAATCCTTTATAAAGTTGTTCTTGGCTGTTTGTAAACTCAACCAAGTTAGTGGCAGATTAACCATTGCTAATTTGTGGCACAATTGGTCTCGGATCAATCGGCCTTGATAGTCTGATAGATTCACATCGGGAATTTTACTGAGCTCAGCATATTGCTCAGGTGTTAGAATTACAATTTGAGATAGGTCGCCCGTAAATTCTTCAATATGACTTGTTTCGTTCTTCGACTTCTCGTTCAATAAAATATTTACATCAAATATATCCGACTCGCGCAGCATTTGAAAAATGTCATCACCTTGGTGGCATACCCTATCATTGCTCTCAAATATTTGGTCCTCATCAGGGTTGAATATTTTAAATCTCTCCTCATCTGTTCGGGCTACGCACAGAGCGTGGTACATAATCAAGCCCATTATCGAGTAGAACAAAGAGAGCAGCAGAACAAGGGACAGAATCAACAATATGAGGGCGATGGTACTGAAAACGGAATGGAGATAGAGAATAGATGAAAGAGGATAGAGAGATAGAGAGATAGAGGATAGAGGATAGAGGATAGAGCATAGAGGATAGATGATAGAGGATAGTGGATAGAGGATAGAGGATAGAGGATAGAGGATAGAGGATAGAGGATAGAGGATAGACGATAGAGGATAGTGGATAGAGGATAGAGGATAGAGGATAGAGGATAGAGGCTAGAGGCTAGAGGATAGAGGATAGCGGATAGAGGCTAGAGGATAGATGATAGATGATAGATGATAGATGATAGATGATAGATGATAGATGATAGACGATAGAGGATAGAGGATAGAGGATAGATGACAGAGGATAGAGAGATAGAGAGATGGAGGATAGAGGATAGAGGATAGAGGATAGAGGATAGAGGATAGAGGATAGATGACAGAGGATAGAGAGATGGAGGATAGAGGATAGAGGATAGAGGATAGAGGATAGAGGATAGAGGATAGAGGATATTGGATAGAGGATAGAGGATAGAGGATAGATGATAGATGATAGATGATAGATGATAGATGATAGATGATAGATGATAGATGATAGATGATAGATGATAGATGATAGATGATAGATGATAGATGATAGATGATAGATGATAGATGATAGATGATAGATGATAGATGATAGATGATAGATGATAGATGATAGATGATAGATGATAGATGATAGATGATAGATGATAGATGATAGATGATAGATGATAGATGATAGATGATAGACGATAGAGGATAGAGGATAAAGGATAGAGGATAGAGGATAAGGGTAAAGATAAGAGGAGTGAAAGAGAAGAATATAATATATATAGATAAACGGATAGAGATATAGAGGTAGGTTAATTCATTATTTGCTACTCACATCAACATGAGCGTTGCTCCCGTATTGTGTTTACGCACACAGCATCCAAAGATAAGCGCAAAAATCAATATAAGCGTTATCTATTTATTTCATTTAGTTGGACATTAGGACAAATTTATATCTTATAAACATATATTTATTAGAAACTAAAATAATAATAATAAAAAAAATATAATAACTTTAAATTTGGAAACAAGATATCTATGGTCGGCAGTGCTCGACTAGGAAATACCCTGAACCCTTTCTAAATATAATACACCTAAGCTAATGCATATTAAGACGTCAGATTTTGTTGAAATGGATAATTAAATGAGCTGAATTTTATATATATTATCTATATTTGGAATGAAAGCGGGAAAGAGGAATTTTTAACCTTAACAAAAAATGCTATTTTTCAAAAGGTTCAGGGCTCGTTTCTCTTATAATACATCTACAATATTGATATTGTGCCTTACCGCTAGTATCGATAGGGAAACGGCGATGCTAATTGATTTGCGATCACTGCCATAGCTCCTTTCGAGAGTGTGAAAAGTCTTTGCCATACGTGTCTGTTGGCTATAAATGTCGCTCATTACCGAAGTGATCAACGCCTTCAAGTCATCGCTGTGTTTCCTGTTTAGTTTACTCAATTGCGCCAGCCTGAGAGTTAATGCTGGGAGCTGGTTACGCAAGCTCTCCCTAATCATTGTGCCCACTTGCTCATAGTTTTTCAAACCGCGCCTTGGTAAAACGACCGCATTAGATCGTATGATCTCGTCTATGCCAACTATGAACTTGTTTATGTTGGGCAGCTATAATGATTTTTGCAAATAATACATAATTGAATTGCCATAGCTACTTCCATCCGAACATACCAAATCCAGATGCAGACAGACTGAGGTATCCCACTTCAAAACATCAAAGTCTCTCAGCAGGTCGTTGCACTGCTTATAGTCACACCAGACCGTTAGCAAATAGGACAGTTTACGTTTCGCGAAGCGCAGACCTAAAATGAAAAAGATAAATAAAAAATATATAAATATATATATATATATAAATTAAAAATATATTGCTTGATACCATCTCTGTATTGGGCCATATAAAATTCTAATTTTTTTCTATTTTTATCCACGCGCTTCATTAGGGTTTTCGCTTTCGGCATAGCCATCAGTATTTGCTCTATCTCGGCTAGGGCATTGAGGCCCGTAGCATCGCTTAGATCCGAAAGTATATGATCGCTGACTTCTGTGATGGAATAGATACAACTATAAAGTGTGAGCAATAGAGGATTAACTTGTGCATACCATTTAGCTGAGCATTTATATGTGTTTCCAACTCCTCATAATTGTTCACAAAAACGTGATAAATGTGATGCGAAGTCTCCCTGACAAAGGTGCAAATATCTTGTCGATTCCGCTGTATATTATCCAGACTTTGGCGAATGCCTTTACTAATCAGCTTATCATTTATCATGACAATGAGTAGGCCAAATCTAGAAGTTGCCCCTACGTAATAAATTCCAAAGTTTTGAGGCCAAACAACTTACAACAATCCCAGGATAAGAAATAAGAGCACAACGCTCCAACAGCGACGCATGCGGCCATCGTCATATTTGGTACATTCCACGCACACCCTGGGGCAACGGAAACAGCAAAAACAAAAATAGGCGACCCTGTAGAAGGTGTATAGTTAGATTGAGTATCCTTTATAAGTTTATCTCTATATGAAGAAGAAAGTTTAAATATTATAGTTATCTATGATATGTCATATATACTATCTAGAACACAGGCAAATACTCTTGACAAAAATAAAATAAAAATAAAATAAAAATAAATTTTAAATATAAATTAATTTGTATACTCTGTGGGCATATGAGGCTAGTGGCATTTGGACATGCTTTAAAAATATCATTTGTGTGATAAAAAAATATCAAAATTAATATATTAATATTTTTTACTAAGATTAAATAATAAATAATTTAAAAAATATAAATAAATATTCTATCTCAAAAACTTTAGACTATATAGCGCCGAATTAGTTTGTAAGCAGGAACTTACCCCAGAAACGGTAGGATAATTATGAGAAACAGCATGATGATTACCCAGGCGAGCAGAAACTTGTTTTTGCTAAGCAGAGTTGACCAAGAGTTCTCCTCGGACTTGGGGCCCCAGGCCAGCGCATTCGTGCCATTAACTGTCGTTATATAGTCTAGAGCGAAAGGATGGATCGAATGACTATTGGTGGATATCCTGGGGTAACCCACCTTTGGGCAAAGTTGACAAGGCGCCAAATAACGTGTGTGTAAATGCATGAATCGGTTGCATGCCCAAGTTATTGTATTGCGATTCTGCATTATATCGAGCATTCGGAATGTATGGGGTGAACTCGACATATGAGAAATGTGGCTGTCCGAGGTGCTCATGCAACGTACCGAAGCTTTCATCGCCCACATTCCACATATCAGCGGACACTAACGAGGCGTCGATCATGACAATGATTATGATTAGCCGAGGTATATATATAGTCAGCTGATTCCATCGACCCATTCTCCTGACTTTCGGATAGTTAATTTTGGCATCCTTCATGGCTGAACGCATTCAATTTCTAGGCAACTCCAAGCTGTAACTGGCTGATTGCAACACCTGTGCTCGCACTCACCTGAGCGGAAAGAGTTCATTGAATTTTCTAAATGATTTCAGATACGGTTCAGTGCTTCAACCAGAACACTCAGCTCTACTGCAAACTCATCATCAAAATCAAAGGGCTGCGAATCAAGAAACTCTGAAATGCATTGGTAAAACCTTAAAAGTCTCGTGTGTTAAATAAAATGAAAGTCTTGTGTGTTCAACAACAAAAGCTGATTGAGCATTATTGACCTAACAGTTAAGTCAAAAACAGTGTTGTTAACAATACCAAAAATGGCTGGAAAAGTGCGAAAGAAAGAAATGTGAAAGTGCAAAAGCTGAAATGCAATCAACAACGAAAAACATCGAGGGGGTTCCAAGTGGTGTGGACACCTACGATGTAAAAATACTCGAATTTTAGGGATATCCAGCCAAAATATAGGCCAACTACTACCTACAGTCTGAACAGCTGCCACTGGATGACTGTGATGCACAGCTGATAGCCGGATAAGAGTATATTGGTCTGTGTGTAATATCCGTCTTGTCTGTCTTCCATTTATTCGTCCGTTCATCCGTTCGTCCGTAACAAAAACCATAGTATTTAAGCTGCTAGAGACTTGAAATTTGCTATAAATTTTTTATAGACAATTGGTATAAAAATAAATAAATATTTAATACATATATAATTATTAAATATATTTATATTATATATAAAATTCAATTATATATATTATCTATAGTATATACAAATTATTTATATTATGACAAATCATAAAAGCTGAATCTTTCAAAGAACTTAAAATCTTAAATGTATGATAATTGAGCTATCTACTTCATTGATTTCCTGGAAATCATTTTACTAAGCTTTTAGGGGCATGACAAATTGAAAATAATCTTCAATATATCTTTCTTTGGTGTGGAAGACATAGATTATTTTTAATTTACTTTAGACTACCACTTAAGATAGGGCAAATAAATATATCTATACCATTTCTTGAAAAACGCATGAAGAGTTTCTGAGTTTAAATCTTCAAATTAAATAACTTAGATCGGCTGTTCCACATAAAGACTTATAAATTTATTGAACCAACATTTGAGTTTTGTCAAATGCGTAAAATTGAATTTTAAAAGACATTTAAAAGCAGATGCGCCTGGAGCAGGTATTCTGCAGTCAGTCATTCCCGACTGCAAGATTCTTACTTATTCACACAAGTCTAAATGGTCTCTCTTCCGACCCGCCTATGTCAAACGACAAGCTAAGCAATGTGAGTCAATGCTGTCAAGCTTTGGGAAATAAATCTTGAGCCTATGTCAAAAATAAATAAAAATTGACCAAAAAAATACCAAAAAAAAAAAAACTCGAGTATTGACGGCATCGAACAGAACGAAATTCACAGTAAAATCACGGACAGGACACGTAACACCAATCGAAGCTAGAGCAGTGTAGAAAAGTAGAGATATTTCGGATTGCCGGGAAACTCTGTCGAGGCCAGTCAATCTACAGGAGAAGGAGCTAGCACCATGCCATCCACCATGGACCATGTGCAGCAGCTGACCAGCAGCCAGCTGGACGTGCTGTGCCACAACTACAATATCGGCGGACAGCAGCCGCTGAGTCGACGCGACCAGGAGCGGCGACTGCACGTGGCCATCGTCGCGGATCGCGCCAAGTGGATGGCGCGTCAGCTGCTGTACAACTTCAATGATTTCCAGGATGCGTACTTTGCCCATAGCTGGTCGAACGACGACCGGCTGCGCGACATCTACAATGGGATGCTGTTCGCAGAGTGTCGGGCGATGCGGCACAGTGGAGGCGATGAGCTGACGGACGAGCAGCTTGAGCACGAGCTGGCGGAGCACGAGACCGAGACCGAGGAGGAGCTGCCGGAGAGCGAGGACCAAACGGCAGATGAAGGCGAGGAAGACGAACGGCACCGGCTGCAGTACCAGGAGATCGAGCGTAGACGCCCCCCGACGCTCACTAGACCCCCCAACCCGGTGCAGCAGCAGCGGCAGGAGCGGCACCCAGTGCCGTTGGAGAGCAAGCCGCCGGCGCCTGTCCAATACAACTATCCGCCGCAAGTGCCGAGATATTTCCAGGCACCCTTCCAGCAGCAGATATACCAGCAGCCGCTGAAGCGGTTGCTGCCCGAGCAGCGCGTCTCGGAGCTCAAGTTGGCCCAGAAGCCGAGTGCCTCCTCGTCGAGTGCCAAGTATTATTCCAACTCGAGCTCCAGCCAGGTGACGGCCACGGAGTATATGACGCTCAGCAGCAGCAGCACGACGAGCACACCCAAACGCAGCAAGCCGTACACGGAGCCGGAGGCACAGCAGGAGCAGCCACAGCATCAATTGCAGAACGCGGAACGCTTCATCAAGGGCAGGCGGCCCAAGATGAGCTCGTGCGCCGATTTCGAGCCGGAGGCGGATGGCTTGTCGGAGCGGGAGTTGTGCACGGTGAACTACCTGAACAACGACCAGATGGAGGTCCTGAACAGCGGACGACGCGACAACGATAGCTACCGTTTGGAGGAGCTCCTGGCGCGCAGCCACAGGCTGAAGGCTGCTGACGCGGTCCACGCCGGCGACAGGCGACACTCGGTCGGCCATTCCTTACGCCGGCGACGTCCTCGCTTCTGGCGCTTCATAATGGCCACGCTGACCAACAGTGCCCGCCGCATCGCTTCCCACAAGCTGCAATACACCGCGATCTGCTGCGGCGTCCTCGTCGTCGGCTTTGTCGGCATGAAACTAGTGAAATAAAATCCAATTTGGATGCGATTCAATTAGCTCCACAAAAAAAAAAAAAAAAAAGAAGAAGAAAAGTTCTCCATTATTTTCCAGTTTGTTTATAGTTAGGGTATAAGAATATATTCGGTATGGATAGCTTTCAATAGGCTGCAGCTTTGTAGATCTTTTATCCTGAGACAACCACCCTTAGTTTCCATTAAATGTCCTTGAAAAATACATAGCTAATAGTGGGCGTAACTCCATCTAACATCAAATTCAATGGATATTTATAGGCTTATTTCATATTCGTTCCATGACTAACGCCTTTTCGTATGAACTATAATTAGCATAAAAATATTTCAAGTCGAAGACAACCGACTATAGGTATAATATTATATAATGTATATTATATATATACATATATAATATATACAATATAATATAACATAAATATTAATATGGAGTGCTCAATTAGTGTTCTATTATATATATTATTTATACACCTCATATTTTATAAATGAATGATTGAGTCGGGAGTCTTCGACTAAAAGATACCCGTACCCAATTACCTAACTAAAATATCTTGGAGTGCATTGTTCCATATTTAGGTAACATCTGCAAACGTTTCTTTTTATTATACCCTGAGATCATTGAAAATGGGAAATCAGGGTATAGAAACTTGAACATTTTTTTGTAGGTCCGTGTATAGCACGCGCAGATCGAGTTTATTTTGAAAAATCGATAACTATCCCCAATTAATTGTTATCGATTAAAAACAAAAAAATCTTTTAAGCCAGAGACACCAAATTTTATATTTAGCTTTATATGTATTTTATGCAATTTTGAATTTTGTTATATTTTGGATACTGGCCCCGAATTCCCCCAAATTCTATAAAATACACAGATTCGACGGGGCTCAGGGTATTTCCTAGTCGGTCACGCCCGACTAGAGTTTTCTTACTTGTTTTTTACTTTCTTATAAAGGTCTGTCTTTAAAGCTATATAAATTTGAGTTAGAAAGACTGCTATGCCACACAGCGCATTTAACAGCTGATAGTAACGTTTTGTTGAGTGTAGCTCAATTAAATAAAAGAAAGTGAAATAGAGACTGAAAAATCAGGATCATTCCCCTTCTTCCACGTCAGTTTCCATTTCACATTCAGCGAGTTGTGTTTCCTCTCTTCATATGCCGATTTTCGCCATTTTGTTATTCTCTTCTCGTCTCCTCTTTTCATATACTCTCTGAGCCTCGTATCTCTCGCAACGCCTCTCTGGTAGTGCCCTTCACAGAGACCATTAAGCCACACTAGGTTGAAGCGACTCTCTGGCTGTTAAGCTTCGCGTCTTGTACGAATTTTACAGCCCTAGAAGACTGCCTACCATATGCAGGCTGCCTTGGGCTAGTGCTTTTGCACCTCCACTTTATTTCATGCTTCTTTCATTACGTAATGTTAAGCAGTTCTTTAAACTAATGTTAACTAACATTTAATGTAAATCAAAGAAGTATGAGCACCTTTAGCCTTTAATCCATTTATGCTATTTATATATCTACATAAATTTTACCTAAAGCTAATATTCTTATATCCCATTCACATAAAACTAATTTAACTAAGTTAGAAATGAATTTTTCAAATTAAATTCGCAAGGTTTGTTAGATGTTTTGAATGTCATTTGAGTTGCTTGCGCTGGCATCACTCATACGCCACGTGCTCGCAGCGCCGCTTGTCACTTTCAAGTCTAACACGGAAATGAAACTTTAATTATATTTATGGTAAACGTCAGCAGCAGCAGCAGATGGCAGACGCTGCTTGAGGTCTTTCACTCCATCCCTCTCTCTCCCCCCGTCTCCCTCTCTCTATCGCTGCAATCTTATGAGCGCACTTAAAATGGAATTGCATAAAAATGAGCCATTGCAGCTGCATTCCACTCCTGGATCCACCCTGCTGGCTGGGCTGGCTCCAAAATTTAATGACTTTTGGCAATTTCCCCTGAGCTGAACCTCGGTTACTCGATTACGCTTAGCTAAAAGCTGGCGTCGACTCATCCCCGTCGACTTCCGCTCGAGGCTACGGCAGCTCTCGAGATATTTTCACATATATTTTTCAATGCCTTCTTAAAGTCTGCTAATGCCAAATAATGTTTTTCTTTAACTTGCATAAAACGGTTTTTTATTTTCCCAAGCAGAGTTATTTGTTTTAGCCCGAGTTTCGCTCAATTTGAATTGATTGCATTGTATCTGCTGAAGTATCGAAGGCAATTGGCACAGCCCTGCCGCCGGGCTGTAAATAAAACTTTGGCTATAAAAAGGGAGTTATAAAATCGTCAGCTTAATTGGCAAAGTCCCAATGCCTGAAAAACCCTTCCTAAACACAGGCAGGCAAAGCGGCACAACAAACAGAGGGCTGCCAAATGTGCGGTCAGCTGGCAGTGATTTAACCAGAAAGATACCCTATGAAAAAGTAAAAAAAAAGAAAAAAAAACTTTCTTAAAAAAAAATTTAATAATATTAATATTTTTTTAATTTTATAATTTAATTTTATTATTTTATTTATTTATTTATTTATTTATTATTATTATTTATAATATTAATAAATATATTTTTTATATTTTATAATTTAATTTACTCTTTTATTTATTTTTAAACCACAAATGAAAATGTAAGAAAAATTTGTTATTTATCAAAAAGAAATATATATTTAATATTAGAAAATATAAATGAAGATTTTTATTTATTATATTTTTATTATTTATTTATTAAACTAATGAAAATGTTAGAACAATTTTTTTATTAGTTTCTTAAATGAATTTTCAATTTTTTTTTAATTTTTTTTAATTTAATTAATGAAGGAAATATATATATATTTTTTTATTTCATTTTTGCCAATTGAAAAGGTTGGGGAAATTCTATATATTTTTTTTTTAGTGTTTTATAGTTTAGCAAATAAAATTAAAAATAATATTTATTTATTAACTTAATATAGAATGTAAGAATAAATATATATAATATAAATTAAAAATAATAATACATTATAAATTAATCTTAAAATTAGGTTTGATGCTGAGCTTTAGTAAATAATAGAAATTTTTTTTCAAATAGCTTGGGAAATAAAAAAGTGTTTAAAGTGTTATGTCTTAATATAAGCCCATTATGCCTTTTCACTTGAATCTCCTGCCTACATAAATCTGCAGGGTATGAAAATGGCATTTTAATTTTCGAATGAGCCCATTAAATGGCTAAGGCATTGCAGCCCGAAGGGCCCCCGCACTTATTTTGCCATAAATTCGGCGGCTTTCTTATTTCGTAATTGGAGCTCATAGATTGGAGCAAGTTTTGTGGTCAAATTTAATTTCATTTATCGTCATTGAATTCCAAATTTTTCTTGAGATTTCTTCTTCTTTTTTTTTAGTTTCCTGCTGTCCAAGTGATTGTTACAAATGTTTTGCCAGTGGAAAATGTATTTGGCTAATGTGAGTCTGACTCTTGGCTTAAATCGCTGTCGTCTCTCAACGCCGTCTAATGGCTCGACTTGTTTTGGCATTGCCTTTATGGTTCGTTGGCGTTCGTCCGTAACGCTGATTGCCGTTTAGGATACTTTGAAGTTTTCATTCTCTCTTTCTGTTTTGGCAAGTGCCAGAGAGCATATTAGTTACGGATGCTCGAATTGAGAATTATTTATGACTGGAATAAGCAATTCGGTCTTCCTTTTATTTATATTTAATTTCCCTTTTATCATCCATTACTTCAAGCAATGTCTAGACTGCAGATGGATTTGTCTGGCGGCAGTAGCATACTAATGGATTTTCGGGATTTTTTCTTTTGGCCAGCTCGTTTGACCGAATCGATCAAGCTAGCAGCAAAATAATAAAACGCCCGAACAACGCCCCGTATGCGTAATATTAATCATTTGACTCTTATGAGTTTATTTGCGTCATTCATAATAAACATGGTTTAACCTCTTTTTCTATTTACTGTTCATACTCGTTCATGGAGTGAAAAGGGTATATTGGCTTTGTTTAATGGTCTTTTTCGTCAACAGTGTGTCTGTTTGCCTGTTTATCCCTGCGTCTGCTGTTTGTCTATCTGTCTGTTATTCTATCTGTCCGTCAGTTCGTCAGTCTACCCATCCGTCCGTTCGTTCATTCGTCTGTCCAACTTTCTATTCGTCCATCCATTGATCCCTCCGTTCGTCCATCCATCTGATCGTCGCTCCTTCCGTTCATCCATCCGTCTGATCGTTCCTCCCTCCATCCGTCTATGGATTCTTCTGTCTGCCTTTTTCTCTGTCCATCCGTCTATCCATTCGTCTTTCCATTTTCCGTCCTTCTGTCATTCCTTCGTTTGTCCGTCTCTCCAACCGTCTATCTGTCCATCCGTTGATGCCTCCGTTCATCCATCCGTCTGATCGTCGCTCCCTCCGTTCATCCATCCGTCTATCGATCCTTCTGTCTGCCCTTCTCTCCGTCCATCCGTCTATCCAATCGGCTGTCCATTTTCCGTTCTTCTGTCATTTCTTCTGTCCATCCGTCCTTCATTCCGTACTACTGTCCGTCTATTAGTACGTTTGTCCGTTGGTTCGTCTTCCATCCGTCGATCCGTCCGCCTGTCGGTCCGTACGTCCGTTCGTCCGTCCAATGTTAGAGACTTGAAATTTGGAAAAGTCTTCTTATTATAAATAGAGATTTTTCCTGTGATATCCGTTAGTCAAATGATATCAAAATCAAATCGAATGTGAAATCGGAAAATACTTTAATTAATATAGACGGAATATTATAACTTAGTCTGCTAGAGACTTGAAATATTTCATATATACTTGTGTATAGAAATACGAGACAAAAATGATATAAAGGACATCTACGCAAATTAGGGGTGAGGCAAATGGGGTAAAACTAGGGATTAAATGGGAACAGTTGTATAGAAGCTCAACATTTAATGACTAAATTATTTTAGCCCATAATTGTTGACTAACCAATAAATAAATAAAATAAACCTACCAAAGTCTAAAGGTTCCAGCTCCAAAATTTAACAGTTAACTTCAGGCAGACTCAACCTAGCTCTTACCAAAATTGATTCAACTCTTTTTTTCAACCCGAATGGGCATTAAGCAGTCTCTATTGCCCGACTGCAAAGTACGTGCTTGTTTTTCTCATGCTCGCCGACAAACAGAGGGAAACTCAATACTGATTGATTAGATTTCACATGGAGCCCGTCTGGTCAATCCCTTTAGTGGCCCGCCCCACAGCTCGCCAGCGAAACTATAAAGCTGTGGACTGTGGACTGTGGACTACTCCCACGACGCTGGTCACATAAGCAAATTGAATAGTAAACAAGACGAAAGCTAATGAATTAGTGTCCTCAGCTGCTGGATAAAGCTTTGCACTCGCTGTGAGAATCAAGTATCTGTTCCCTAGAACTCAGTTCCAGTAGTCGACACACAAATTCCTAGTCAGCTCGTATAAAAAAAATATATATATCTATAGATTGTTTATTTTTTGAAATGCCTAAAGCAAATTATATATTGTTTTTAGCCATTGGCTTTTTAATGAACGTGAGTTCCAGTCCTAGTCATCCGAAACTTTCATAGTTTTTCTATTACTTCTAGATTAGTTACTGTATATGGACCACGTAGAAGCTGTTCCGCTGCCGAGGCTTGGAAAGGACGAAAGCTTATCCCCACTGGAAGGCCTTCCGAAAGCTGCAATTGCTCCAAATCAAAGCTTACTTCCAGTGGAAGGCATGGAAATGGCGATGAGTTCCAGCAATTACAGCTTACTTCCAATGGAAAGTGGAAAGCGAATGGAAAATGAGAGCAATCATCACTTGTTATCATCGGAGGGCGTAACAATTGATAATGAAACCTTTTTAATTAAAGACTCGCCTCCAACCGACGGCATGCAAATAGCAAAGTCTTACAAATATGAGAGGATTCTTCCACTGGAAGGCAGCGAACAGGTGGACAATGCAAATGGTCGGGAAATACTATCAATGGAAGGCGCAACAAATGCTGACGAGGCTGATCAAATTGAGAGTTTACCTCCGATCGAGGACATGGAAATAGCCGAGTCTTACAAAAACGAACGATTATTCCCAAAGAAACATAAAAAAATAATCAAAATTCTTAAAAATCATAAAAAACAGGAAAATCATGAAAAGCGAACTAAGTCAACGGATGGAATAGATATCAATTCTCTCACAATATCTCAGCCGACTGGCGAGGATCCGAGAGTTTCTGGACCAACAATCAAATATTTGAGTAAACTTCCCTATTTTAACCCACCTGGGGCTATGCACAATAAGTTCCTGGAAATTTTGGCCCGGAGCAATGAGATTACTTTAGCGCCGTCTAATGATCATGAAGCGGTGACCAAGGCACAGCTATTGGTACAGAAGCATGCGCCGATGATCTATTATCCAGGGTAATTATTTCAGATCACTTATGCATATAGAATATATAGAATATCTGATAAAATACTCTCAATATGTGAGAGATAAATGCGACCAGACTGCATAAATATATATATGTGTATATGTATATATACATATAGGCATATGTAGGTGTATATGTATGTATGTATATGTATGTATTATGTAGGTGTATTGTGTGGACTGCAGCAGTGTTAAGAAAGCTGACAACGCACGCACACACCTATTTATTTTCATTCTCTGAGCGCAACTGTTGAGCACTTACACATACAAGCAATAGGTTCCACATATTGGATCGAAAGTCAATCAAGCGCTTTCCTAATTATATACATACATTTACTGCAGCAGTGTTAAGAAGACTGAGCAGGCACACACACACTAATGCATTTCCATACTCGAAGTAAAGCAAAGGGGGTTTTCTTTCCTCTGAGCGTAAATGTCAACTGAGTAATGTAAATAGGTTCCACACATAGGAGCGAAATAGAATCGAGCAGGCACACACACCTATTCATTTTCATTCTCTGAGCGTGGATGTTGAGCACCTAAACATACACGTGGTTGAAGCGTAAATGTGGACTGCAGCAGCGTAAAGTAAGCTGAGCACGCACACATACATGTGCATATAATTACTCGGAGAACACACATGTGCAATAGCGCTGAGTGTAGATGAGTACGTGAGCATGTCTTTGCTCTGAGCACAAATGTTGATTGAGTAGTTTTACATAAGTTCCACAGTTTGGATCGCAACGGAGTGCAGCTGAGCGCTATTGTGGTTGCTAAATTGAGCGCATTTTATCAGTAGAACTGAGAAGCTAGGCGCATGCATAAACACACACACACACGCAATTTCTGTTACTCATTTGCTGCAACGGTTTAATCGCGTGATATTTGTGGGCTGCTTTCAGCTTGGGAGAGCCGTAGATAATGGGAACGAGAGAGTGGACTCTCAAGCTGTTATTGCATTAGTGCGAGCCGTCAGCTTGACTGCGACAGTTTGCTCGGGCAGCTGTAAAGCCGAATATTAATATATTAATTTTTTTCTTTTTCTTTTCCTTGTTGTTTTTAGTAAAAAATTGGATTCTGTGTGTATTGGTAAATCGACAATTTATAACAAGCCAATTGTAAAAGATTGGCTTAAATCAATAGTGTATAAACGCTGCTCGTCTAATGGCAACGCGGGAAAAGTAGAGAATTATCGCATGTGGTTTGATCTTAGATTTCAGCTGTTCACGCACGGCAGATCCGAGGAGTGCCACCAGCCGGCGCTCAACACCTGGAGATCCTACCTGGAGTGCGCACTGCTGCGCCATCAGCGCATGGAATTCCTAGTGCCAAAATATCCCCTTCATCAAGTTGGATACGTCTATAGGTTTGCCACCAGCCTGGCACCCTTGGATGAGAAGCAGTATAATATATACTCGTCATATGAGCCAAGATCCTAGGTGCCCTAAGCTAATGCGATCGAGTATAGCACCAATATCCTCAAATATATCGATAAATCAATGGAAACATTTGTCTTTGCTGAATCTATTTGTATACCCATTGAACCCATTGAGTATGCCCATTTGGGGCATAATTGTTGGACAAAGGACATAGATATATGCATATATGATATATGTATATATTCTCCTGAATTATCGATAATAATCGATAGTTTCACAAGGTATTATATCCTTATTCCTTATATCTATAACTCTATATATATCTGTGTTAGCCTATATATCTATCTATATATCTATAAATCTATTTATCTATATATCTATAAATCTATAAATCTATTTATCTATATATCTATATATCTATATATCTATAAATCTATAAATCTATTTATCTATATATCTATAAATCTATAAGTCTATAAATCTATAAATCTATAAATCTATTTATCTATATATCTATATATCTATATATTTATATATCTATATATCTATATATCTATATATCTATATATCTATATATCTATATATCTATATATCTATATATCTATATATCTATATATCTATATATCTATATATCTATATATCTATATATCTATATATCTATATATCTATATATCTATAAATCTATAAATCTATTTATCTATATATCTATAAATCTATAAGTCTATAAAACTATAAATCTATTTATCTATATATCTATATATCTATATATCCCTCTATCTCTCCATCCATCCATCCATCTATCTATATATCCATATATGTCTATAAATATCTTTGCTCATCCACCCATTCGATTTAAGACCCCATTAGCTCATTTGATTTAAGGCAAATATACTAATATTTGGCCTGATTCGCCCCCAATCATCTGTGCCCCTCCCCATCCACCAGCCATTCGAAATATTTGCTGAAATATTATGGTTTCTGGTTTCGCTGCAAACAATGTGCTCGTCTTTGTACCTGTCGCCTGGCAAATAACGCCCACATCTCTGTTTACTCAGGCATCGAGTGGCATCGACACTTTGACATCGAACCCATTAATTACATTGTCAATAGATAGAAATTGCCATGGCAATGCAATTTATGAGCCCAACTCCACTGCGAATTGCCAGAGTATAATTAATGACACTTTAACATTGACTCAATTGATTTTGGACAAATGACAAAACATTGATTGGATTGCTAAACATTTAGCAACTTGTGTGGACGGATTAAAAAAATGGAGCTGCTAATTATGGTAAGTGAAAATATGAATCTTTGACTTTAAAAACTCTTTTTTTTTGGCAAAGGATAGGTAAAGTTGGAGCGAGAGGCGAAATATAGGAGATAAGAGGTATCTCTTTTATAAAAGAAAGATTAAAATAACGTCATTGCTAAGCATTCCGAGTATTGACAGGTCGGATACTACCGACTAGAGCACTCTTAAGCAGTATTTTGAAAAAAGTGAATAAGTATTTTTTTCAGAAAGTTTAGCTGTAAGTATGATTATAGTCTAGATTATAGTCACATAAGGAAAAAATATTTATTTTATTACTATTATTATCAAACAAAAGAAGAAGATATAGATAAAATAATAAAATGTGTTTGAAAATTAGATATAAAAATGTTCTTATATAAAATGTGAAAATATTTATTATATTAATTAATAATAGTTGATTTAATAAAATAAATATTTTCACAATAATTGTTTTTTAGTATTTACTAAAAATATTATTATAACTTAATTAATTTAAAAAAAATAATATCTTAAATATATTATATTAGATAATATATTTATAATAATTAAAATTTCATATAAAATATAAAAAAAGTTTTTATTAGACTTTAAAATAATAATTAAATACCAAAATAAAGAAGAAAGCGGAAAAAGAATTAAATATGAAATCAATAAAAATGTACTATCATATGAGGGCGTAACAGCAAAAGACATAGTGATATTTTTATATCATATATATATTTAAATATTATATTATATATTTAAATATATCTATACATATCTGCTCATATTTACTCATATTTTGAGGGCCATCAAAAAGCCAAAAGCCCCAGCCGCAATGGATGGCTCGAGGGCCGCTCAGACGCGTGCACAAAATCCAGCCGAGAGCTGATATAAACCGTTATCCTCTGGTGCATACATTAAAGTATCAATGGCTTACAGGAACATGAACACACATACACATACCAAACACATACACCAATACACACATACATACATAGCTTACTTATTTGAGCCGGGGACACATGTTCAAATTGAAAACCAATGCGCGCCGCGTATTTACGAGCTTAGCAAGTGAAGCCGTCAGAAACGCATGTTTCAGCCACAATTTAAAAGTCGCTGTCAAACTGTATGCGCGGCGCTGCCAAAGTCGTTTGTAAATATTTGAGCAACATAAATGGATAACTTTTGCATAAATAATGAGCGCACACGAGTGCACGAGTGGCCTGCACTAGCTAGAGATTTCATTTCATCTGAGATATGGAAATATATGACCAAATTTATATAGATTTATATTTATATATATATCACTTTATAAATAAACGTGTACGAAAATATATATAATATACAATTAGAGTTAGCTTAAGGAAACAAATGCATTGGACCTTGCGATTATTGGTTCAGTCAAGAGCCAGAGGGATCTTCAATCTTTGATTTTTCCTCAAAAAATTAAGCAACATTTATTCCCAAAGTAATTTTTTTCTTAAAGTAGATCAATTTTGTGGTCTACAAAAAAAAAATTGGTAAAATTTGGTAGCTCTAGTGACGATATATTCACAATTTAATTTGAGCTCTCTATCCCAAGGACCAACTTTTAGCACCCATTTTTGTAGGTGTTTTTTCCAAAATATTTGAAAAATATTTTCGAAAATTTAACAGACTCCAATATTATTTTACTATAAAAAAATAAAGCAGAGTCCAATAGAAAAAAATTAGGACTGTATATCGAATGATATAGCAAAACGTGCAACATTAAAAGAGAACGTGAAGGGTGCCTAAAGATATACAATTGTACATGTGTGAATATGGAGGTATGTTTTGTAATATATGAGTGCTTGATTTATTTATTTGAGCTTAAATTGCAGTGAAATGTGAGCTCAATAAGTCTTATTATATTATATATACTTAAGCTGTGTTGACTTTCGACCTCAGCACGAAATTTACACTGTATATGCAAACAACAAATAGGTTGAGAGTTTATTACATTTTGTAAAAATTATTTGTCTTTGCTAAAGAGCCTTAAGATAATTTACAAATAAATTAATAAATCATATAGAGTATTTTAAGAGGCGTTAGTTCTGGATAGCTTTAGCAGTTGCTTATAGAAAGTTATCGGCTGGATCAACTTTTGTCGGGTTGAAACCACTTTTTAATATATCTATATCATTATTTTTTTATATATATTTTATATTAATATATTATACTGCAGCCATTATGAATATTGATTTTTTTCACCAAATTTCCTTAGAATATTCAAAATAAAATTGTTCTAATTTTCTTAAATTTCTAAAATTAATTAAGCTATATTTTACAGCTGTGTGAGAATTTATAAGGAAATGGTATGCTCTATTTAATATTCAATATTTAATATTTGCATATTATAGATAGCTTTAACTTTTTTATTACTACTTCCAATAACTCTTGCTTGGTCAGGTCTTGTTTTATATGTATTTATATTTTATACATATATACATAAATTTATGTATATGTATTTCACATTTTGCCACATTAGTCAAGTTCCCAAATAGCTTTTGCCGGCATTAGAAAGAATCAATTATTGTTTCGAGCAGCTTAAGCAATGAAATGCCATTAAATTGCGTATACGCAGCGTGCGTCGCATTATTGCCAGCAAATGGATTTCGGGCATTAAAAAGATGTTTTTTTTTTGCAGCCAAGGCAGAGGCACGAATTGATAAATATCATAGAGATGGGAGCGAGAGAGAGGGCGATACTTAGAGAAAGTAAACATAAGAGAAAGGGAGAGGGAGGTAGAGAGAGGGAGAGACATATGTGGCGTGTGGCTTTTGTGGTGCTGCGCCGAGTGTTTGCGGTTTAATTTCTGGGGATTTGAGCTAATGCTGTAAGTAGCACAGCGAAATCATAGGCATATGTGTGAGAGAGAGACAGAGAGAGAGAGAGAGAGAGAGAGAGAGAGAGTGTGTATTATCTAACAATTGATATAATTTACGATTGCAATTGAATTGAATAGCAAAGGCGCTGCTATCGGAAATCTAGCATTCAGCACTCAGGAGATATTTGGAGATTTTCAATAAGTTTTGTAGAAATTACTTGGAAAGGCGAATAAAGTGAAAATCTGAAAGGAAGTCTATAGAAAGCAGTATAAACAGTGCCGAAATATTCAATACATATCTCTTCAACGAAAACTCCAATTTAATTGAATTGAAAGAAAAATTCAAATTTTGCTTTAAAAAGAAATTTATTTAAGTTTAATATTTTTAGCTTTTTTTTTTTCTTAAAAGTTATATTGTATTAAACATATTGATTTTATATGATTTTTATTCATTTTTTTTCCATTAACCTCTTCTTTTACAGACATACTTGACTGATTTGCGATGCACTTGCTGATCATAGAGAAATATGGAGATCTCATTTATAGCCCTTAGAATTTCGGTAGCTGACAGGATTTCCAGGAATCCATCTAAAACTTTAATTCATTTTAGACCAGCTGTAAAACAAATCAAAATAAATATCCATAAATAAATATAACAATAGTTTGTAATTTAATAAAGTTCAATTAATTAAAATAATGTATATAGCAAAAGCAATTAATAACATAATAAAATAAAATAAATATAATAAAAAAATATAAAAAAAAAAATTAAACGTTCTTTTTTACAATTGAATTCTCTATTTTACAGAGAAATAAGATCCTGAGATCGTGCAATAAAAGATACTTGATCTATGCTCCTGAACATATATAATACTTAAAAAAAAAACAACGAAATTGCTCGAAATCATGCTTCGCATTGCTCCAAAAGGATTTATTTGCTTTTTTAATTCATCTGATTTTTATTCTTCAGCCGCAGAGTCTTGAAATTTCGATAATATTCAACGGCAAACAAAGATACAAAATTCGTTGCATACCCAAAAGGGCAGTTGCTCTACCGATGGCCTCAACTTCTGGCCGAAAATCTGTCAAAATTACCAGGCCAACAGAAATAATTAGTAGGGTGCAAAATGTTAAATAACAGTTCGATAACATGGTGGAACTTAAGTTCACTGTTAAATAACAGTGTCTCTTCATTGAGTGATGTTAATTGGACTACTCAAGAGCGCAGTTAGATAAATAGAGAGCGTCATGAGAGCGACTCAAGAGTATAATAAGGAAAGAGAAATAAAGAGTCTTAACAGTGGCTCAAGAGCAACAACAGCTGTTAAGTCTGCTAACTCAGCCGATGTTAAATGGCAGATCTGCAGCTGTTAAATCTGTTGTTCATGTAAAAGGGGCAGCTGTAAGAAAAAGCAATCATGTTTCGGGAGTATTTATATGGATTTGGGCATATATGTAGGTTCACCAGGACTATATCAGTGGCATGATATAACCAAGGATATAGCGGTCAACTAGGAACCATTGAAGGGACGAGCCGATCTCAGGCAGGCAGGCGAATGAAGGGGCATAAAAAAGGGCATACATTTTTGAAGCATTTTCTTGCGTATTTTGGTGCAGGACTCTCTCTGCCACAAGGACATGTGGGTCAACTGCGTATTATACATTTGACAATAAATAATACTATGACAAGTAATATTAAATCTTAAAATATAGGCGTTATAAATTGGCAATGACATTTTAGCCTGAAATCATTTTGAAGTCATTCGATTTCGTCTAATGTAATTTAAGGTGCTTTCGTCTTGCATTACCTGAAAGTATTGACAATATTAGATATATGAATATATGAATTTAATACAATTTACATATTGATGTCTTCTGATTGCCAGCTAATTAATATGCTCCCTTAAGGCTGCTTCAGCAGAAGCTGCAGCTGCTGCTGCTACTGCATCTGTCGTTGGCTGTTATTAAATATATTGCAAATGTTTGTCTAATGAATCCGCCAGCGCCTGGGGCAACTTGTAAAATTTGCAGCTGTGGCAGGGCAGCAGCAGTAGCAGCAGCAGTAGCAGCAGCAGCAGCATCAGCAGCAGCATCATCAGCGAGCTCTATGCATTGAGACTCGATTTGTTGTGGCATTAGGTTTAATTCATGGAGTCGGGAGGAGAATTTAAAGCGCGTTTCAGACAGCTTTATGTGGATTAGCAGGCAATCTAAAGGCCATATTCCCATAGGTCAATGAGTAAATGTGTCTAAAAAAGAAAGATGAGTTAATTGAGGTTTGGTGGGTAAGATTTAGATATACTCATCGCTAGGAGAATCTCAAATGCACTTGGAATTAGCTGGGAAAGATGATGAAACTCCACTAAAAAAAAGATAAAAAAATGTATAAAATATTAAAAGTTTTTTAAAAAATTTCAATTAGAATCTCAGATGAAGCTTGGAATCAGCTGGGAAGGGTGATGAAACTCCACTAAAAAGAAGATAAAAAAAGAAATAAAATATTAAAAGTTGTTAAAAAAAATTGCAAATAAAATATGAATATATAAAAATGAATCTGAAAAGATTCTTAAAATAACGAAAATAAAAAATAAATGATAAGTTTAATTTTCAATTTCTTCTTATTTATTGAGCTCAAGGAACGCTTTCATTGAGTGTGTCGCTGGAAATCCCTGAAGCAAATCATGTCAATTAATATCAAATATGTCACTTCAATTTGCGCTGCCCCAAAAGGGGGGCCAAATGTTTTGACAGGCTGACCAGAGTTTGGCCACAACGACAACTAGCGCCATTTAATGCCTTTTTTATGAGCCCAGGCGGCGTATACGTAATCAGTGAGGCAACGCACACACACACAGAAAGAGAGAGTGAGAGAGAACGACAAGTTCAAGTTTGGCAAAACTCGACTCAGTTTAGGACGCGATACACATAAACCACAAATAGCATCCACCTCACGTGCCGCCCCATCGATTCAATCAGACATCGCGTCCAGTGGGGCGCTCAGTGTGCGTGGGAGCTCGTCTTCGATTGGGGCGCTGATGTGTCTATTTAATATGCAGTGCCAAACACAAATTAAAACTCGGCTTCACACAAACACAGACAGACAGACACACACGCACACACAGACACTCGCTCACGCATACTAACACGTAATAACAACGTGACAACAACTAACTGTTATTGTGTTTGTGTTTTCTCTTATTAGATTTCCCCTTCCTGACTAACTTCACTTGACGCCAGTGACAGAAGCTCAAACTGTGCATGAATGTGACTCAGCGTGTGTGTGTGTGTGTGTCTGAGTATGTGTGTGTGTCTTCTTCCCTCTACATCTGCCATTGGATAGAAATGTGTGGAATATTAAAACCTCAACGAATTGGCAACGCTTGAAGCCAAAAGCTTTATCGAAGTCGAACAAGCTAGATTACTAGCTTTTAATATAGCTGCATTTGCATATGTATACACATACATACAAACATACATACATACATGAAAAGTAATCTCTATGCATGTAAATACACATGCATTTAAACATACATACATATTTATATGTATTTAATACCAGCTTATAAACTTTTCTATCCGAGAAACAAACATTTCATATTTTCCAAATGGAAGTTGATTAACTTTTAATGCAGAGTCTAATAATCCTAACGTAATATTTTATTTGTACGTATTTACTGCGATCACAACGAAAGTTCGCGAACAACTGAGCAGAGTAGCAAAAAAAAAACGTTTGCAGAAAGAACGAAAATAGACACTCAACTAAAATACAGTCCACGCTCTCATTATCTACATTACTCACACTCTCCATACTCCATTGATCCGTTAGCCGTCACCGAAATGAGTGGCGTGAATGCCTCTGTATATGTGTGTGTGTGTTAGTGCATAGCCCAAATATTGCGTTTGCAGAAAGAACGAAAATAGCCACTCAACTAAAATACAGTCCACGCTCTCATTATCTACATTACTCACACTCTCCATACTGCATTGATCCGTTAACCGTCGCCGAAATGAGTGGCGTGATGCCTCTGTATGTGTGTGTGTTAGTGCATAACCCAAATATTGCGAAAGCACTGAAATCAGATTCCGCTAAACCGCTTCGCTCATCTTTCGTGATCTCAGCTACGGCCTGTGTTGTCTGCGCGCCAACTTGTGGACTCTGTGTTATACTCAGGTAATGTACTTGTGTGCGAGTGGCTTTATCCCTTATACTCAAACCATCGAACACACACACACACACATGTGTACGTATGCAGCTTACAGACTTACTCTTCAATTGTGCTCATACACATATGTTTGGACATACATACATAAAAACTTTTCAAGCCAAAATTACGAAATTTTAATGCAGCTGCATTGGCATGTAAATAATACCTTAATAACTACACCTGCTTATAAACTTTTTCTTGGCAAAAAAAAAAACATATTGTATTTTCAAAACTGAAGTAAATTAACTTTTAGTGCAACTAAGCTCGTGCACTTATTACCAAAAATTAATAAAAATTATAAAAATCACCGACTTCATTAGCTGCGATTAAATCGAAAGTTCGCGAACAACTGAGTGCAGCAGCCAAAGCATAATACGAAAAAGAGCTTAATAAGCACTCAACTATCAGAATTCCCTCACTCTCATTATCTGCATTATTCACACTCTGCACTCTACGCTCCACACGCCATTGATCCGTTAACCGTCGCCGAAATGAGTGGCGTGTATGTGTGTGTGTTAGAGCGTAGCCCAAATATTGCGAAAGCACTCAAATCAGATTCCACCGCTTCGCTCATCTTTCGTGATCTCAGCTACGGCCTGTGTATTCTGTGCGCCAACTTGTGGACTCTGTGTAATACTCAAGAGTCAGAAAATGTACTTGTGTGCGAGTGGCTTTATCCCATATACTCAGACCATCGAACACACACACATGTGTACGTATGCAGCTTATAGATTTACTCTGCAACTGCTTCACTTACATATGCTTAGACATGCATACATACATACAAACTTTTCAAACCAAAATTACGAAATTTTAATGCAGCTGCATTGGCATGTAAATAATCCCTTAATAACTACACCTGCATATATATACAAGCTTATAAACTTTTTCTTAGTGAAAAAAAAAAACAATGTATTTTCAAAACTGAAGTAAATTAACTTTTAGTGCAACTAAGCTCGCGCACTTATAACCAAAAATTAATACAAATTATAAAAAGCACAAACTCTTATTAGTTGCGATTAAAGCGAAAGTTCGCGAGCAACTGAGTGCAGCAGCCAAAGCATAATACGAAAAAGAGCTTAATAAGCACTCAACTAACAGAATTCCTTCACTCTCATTCTGCATTACTCACACGCTGCACGACACACTCCACACGCCATTGATCCGTTAACCGTCGCTGAAATGAGTGCGCGTGTGTGTATTAGTGTGTAGCCCAAATATTGAGAGAGAGCACTGAAATTAGATTCCACTAAGACACTCAGCTCATCTTTCTTGATCTCAGCTACGCCTTGCAAATTATGGGCGCCCATCTGTGGGCTCTAATCTCAGAGTGTGGGTGTGTCTCTCTGCTGCAGCACTCATACATATGTACATACACATATCCATATGTATATTTGTATGTCATTGCTTCACTCGTATTTCGGCATGTTATATGTGTATGTATATACATCAATTATTTATAAATATTCCATGACAACATACATACAATTTAATTAGCCAAATGCACATTACATATGCATTTCAATAGGATTTATACAAATATATTCATGTTTAGACAATTGAAAAATAATTAACATATATTTTTATATGTCTAATAATACCACATTATGTAGGTATGTATATTTATATGTAATATGACACACAAAAAAAGTAATGCGCTCCGCCCGCAATCAAAGCGAAAGTTCGCGAGCGACTGAATTGTCTACGCAAGGCCAGACCAGTTCCACCAACACAATTACAACTTAGAGAATTCCAAAGCTTTAACGCACACTCAACTAAACTAGCATAAACGCACAAAGCGAACGAGCAGCATTACCCCTCCAACAGACATAATTAACTGTAAATGCTCTCCCACAATAAGTGCGAGCTGCAGTGCACACATTCACACACGCCATTGATCTGTTATGGTATGTTTGTTTGTTCTTGTATGTCTTTGCTCTCAATTGAGAATCGCTCAGCTTAGCTTCCACCATGTCACTCAGTTGCGATCCAACCAGCGCGTTTCAGCTTCTGTGCGCTCAATTGAGGATTGTAATTTTGAGTGTTTTGCGCTGAAAGCAGATTTCTTGCCAATTATCTAGCCGTACCAAGTGTTGCATAAAGTTATTTAATTAGGCAAACAAGAGCGCATTCCCCTACCCTAATTTATCTATTTTCAATAGGCTCTGATTTCGAAAACAATAATTTAATCAAACGCTATTCAGGGATCAATTGGCTTGTGAAAAAATGTAAATAAGACCCGTTCGCTTAGAGCTTTCAATATGCCTGCGAAGCCATGCGAAAAGGGTATAAGCACATAGATAACCGTCAATTAGAGCGAGGCAGAGAGAGATGAGCAAACCCAATCAGCTCGAGTGAAATCATTTTCAATTTCGTTTATGAAATGTATAAGAAAAGGAAAAGGAAAATAATTCCTTCAATTGATTTTCATATTTTTTCATTCATTTCATTTCAGCTTCATTGTTTTTGTTTTTGTTGTTGTTGCCTGCCACTTGGGCCGACTTTCAATTTGAAACATGAAACACCACATCAAATTGCGATCCAGGGACTAAAGCTGCCAAAGCCACTCGTAGGTGTGCGACTGTGAGTGTGTGTGTGTGTGTGGCCTGTTTATTGTAAATTGGCCACTCGAAATAGTTGCGCCTATGCCTTGTTATACTCACACACGCACACGTACACACATAACGGCTGTTATTTATAGGCGCTGGGCGTGGCTGGCCTATCATCTAATAGCCAGGGAATGTGTGCATGTGTGTGTGTGCGTGTGGCTTGGCTCTGCTGCTGAAGGCTTTCGCCAACTTTTCGACTCGCATCAAAATCGACAACTAACATTTCTGGGCTCAGCAACAGCCTTTGCTTCTCTTAACACAAATTCAAAGAGAAAGAAGAAGAGGGAAAAAAATGAGCGGCATGGTAATAATGTCGTTGTGTGTGTGTCAGCGTTTGTGTGTATTTGTGTGTGCTGCTGCTGCTGCTGACACCTGACAGCTTTGTTTAGCTCACGCACTTTCTTTGTGCCCTGAATTTGAAATTAGCCTCGCACGCCCCATTTTTGAGCGGGCGCAGGGCAAATCTTTTAAGTCCCCTCCGATCGCTAAACTTTTATTTATTTATTTTTGTTTCGTCCCAATGGTTTTAAATATGCCTGCCTAATAAACTCAATAAAATATTTCATTATGCTTTTTGCCTGAATATAAAAATAAATGCGAAAAAATGCGAATTTATTGATGCCTTCCTTCAGGCACCAACTCGTAAGCTAAATAAAGCAAAAAGCTTTACACACTCACGCATACACACACAAACACACGCACACACACTCGCGCAGACACACCTGTTAAACATAATTTTTTCTGCTATTTGTGTTTGTGTTTGTAGGCGCTGCGCACTTCAACTCGCTGTCCAATTGAGTTTGCTTTTTCTTTAAGGTGCTCTCCTATACCCTTACTAAGGATATGACGAATCGTTGGCAAGAAATGTGATTTGATATAAATATAATTTTTATTTAGATTTTATATTTATCTATGCTTATTTATATATTTATTTCTTGTTATTAAACTCTTGAAACTATTTATGTATGCATATATAGAAATATATTTATTTTTATTAAATTATTTAAACATAATCAAAATATTTATAACAAGCTAAACCACTTTTTAGAATTTTGTTACAATAAACATAAATAAATCAGAAATTGTATAAAATTAGGTTATTTAAAGCTAAAAGAAATGGCAATATATAAAAAAAAATTAATAAAAATATAATAAATAAAAAAAATAATAATAAATATACTTTAATATCCACTAAATTAGTAAAAATTAATAATACTTTATATACCAATTAAATCAACACATTTGAAACCAAATAGTATATATATAATATTTTAAGTAATTACAAAACAATGTATAATATAACCTTAATCAATGTAAAATTTTGATATATATTTATAAATGTATTTAATTTTAAATTTATATATGTTTTACCTACTTATTTTGAAATTTATTTATTTTTTAATTTATTTATTATATATTTATTCATACGTTCCTTAACTTTAAAGAAACTTTTATAATACATTTATTCATTGAAAGTAAAATTATGCAGCATAATAATAATAATAATTTGACGTTGTTTTTTGTAATTATTTTTTTATATTAGTATATATATTATTATTTATGTAACCCTAAACATATGTATACTTAGCTCCTTCACAGCTCGCTATCTTAGTAAATTACATAATAGTGACATCATAAATAAGTTATATGTGAATTAAAATAACAAATATATTTATATTTTATATATTAATTTTATATTATATTTTATATATTAGCAAATTTATTTATATTTTATTAAATTTTATATAATACATAAAAACCAAATATAATTTATTTAAACCAAATGAATATACGTTCGGGAATATATTATTGTGTTAATAATTTTCTATATATATTTTAATTAATATATATGTGCATTATTATATTTATTTACAAAAAAATGTAGATTTTTTTTAAATAAAATCATTATTTTATTAATAAATATCCTAGCTTTTCTGTTCTCTTACTCAACTCTGCAAGTGCATTGCAAATCCGACTTTGCTCAGCCGTCACTTTATGCTCCCTTTTGTTAATTAAATTTTTTATTTCATTAACAGTTGCTGTTGCCTTTTGACTTGTGCCTTGTCTGCCGACTGCTTTACATTTATTAATCATAAGGCGAGTCTTGTTGCTGGTTGTACACCAGGTATACAGGGTATGCCGAGAGGTATTCGCTGGAAGATGAACTTTTTTTAGCTGGCAGTAGCTCGACAGCCTTTGGGCGCTTTTAATTTAATTAGCTGACTAATTTGAATTGTTGTGTCAGGTGAAAAGTTTTGCATTAGCATATAGCAATAATTCATTATCAATAATTAATTGGGCTGCAGGCGTAAGTGGAATTGTGTAGAACTTAGTCAAATTACATTAGCTACATAATTTAAACTTCTTTAATGAATTCTTAAAATATTCCTTGGAATTCTTTACATCTTAGACATATATTCGTATAACTGTCAAATTAGGATATTTTTTAACGCCCTTTTGCACTGGAGGACTCCAAATTAAATGGAACCATTAAATGAAATGAAATTCTTGGCACTCATTTCAGTTTATAATTTAATGCCAGCTATTAATTTCAGTGAAATATTCATTTTTTATTTCTCTGCATTTTTTTTTGCATTTTCTCTTTGCTCCTTGGAGTAGGCGAACAGGAAATAAATTTTCTAATTGCTCACCAAGGAATAAGTGCGGCCGCTTCTAGGAATTATTCTGAAATTGGCCGAGAAATGATTTGCAACAAGCGAAAGGCAACTCGAGCGCAACGGCATAATCGACCGGGGAACAAAGTGCTCAACAAATCGCTGAGTTGAAACAAATCTCGATACAATTTAATGAGTCCGTTCTGAATAGGCCTTGCCAATGCCACGAATATGAATTGAATTAGACCCGCCAATAGGCGAAGAAACTACCCAATCGACATTTGCTTGGGCAAGTGCTGAGTGCGTGATAGAAAGATGAGAAAACACGAAATGATATTGAGAGGGCCTAATGACTAATGACTAATGAGTAATGACTAATAACTTATGACTAATGACTCATGAGTGGTATCTAATGTTTAATACCTAATGCCTAATGTGTAATGCCTAATGTATAATAGCTGATTACTGTTACCTAATGACTGATGACTATTATCTAACGATTAATGACTAATGACTAATATCTAATGAGGGACTAATGTCTAATGTATAATGCCTAATAACTGATGGCTGATGACTAATGTCTAATGTGTAAAGCCTAATGACAGATGACTAATGACTAATACCCAATCATTGATGACTAATCTCTGATGAATAATTGTCTAATATCTAATGGCAATGACTGATAACTAATAGCTGATGACTAATATCCGGTCACTGATGACAAATACCCAGTCACTGATGACTAATGTGTAATAAGTAATGGCTAATAACTGATGACTAAGTGTATTACTAAGTGTAAAGCCTAATGACTGATGACTAATGACTTATACCCAATCACTGATGACTAATCTCTGATGAATATTTGTCTAATACGTAATGGCGAATTGCTAATGACTAATGACTAATAACTGATGACTAACATCCAGTCACTAATGACTAATTTGTAATAAGTAATGGCTAATAATTGCTGACTAATGTCTAATACCTAATGACTGATGACTAATATCTATTAAGACATTAAGTGCCAGCATTTGCGCCCTTTCAATCATCGTATCATGTTGCACAAGCCCGACACGAGTTCAACTCTGATTGGATGTTTCTAATTGGTCCTGCGGGCAGCTGAGCCACTTGACAGTTTGCGTTCCAGTAGCTCCGCACGCTGCTGCTGCTGCGCCGCTGTTGTTTTTGCTGTTTTTGTTATTAATTTGCTTTTGGAAGTTTTCGTTCTCGTTTTCGTTTGCGTTTTCGTATACGTGCACACGCCGTCCTTGAGCTGAGCTGTAACGAGGCAACTGGGGTGTGGGCGGGGCGGGCGCGTCTTAGTTGAAACGTAGTTGCTAAGCGTATCTAATGTCCGCCCACAAACGAATTTCGTGTTCAGTTCAGGTTCCGGTTCGGGCCAAGCAGAAGCTACAGCTCCGACCATCTCGTTGGGTTATTTGTTGGCTTTAGAGGTTTGTCCCATTGACTTTGTATGTTCCGGGGCTCTGGCTTCCGTTGCGTGGCGCAAACAATTTATTTATGAGCACGAAAGATGCTGATTTCATATAAATTCATAGACGCAGCTTACACATTGATCCAGATAAGTATTGTGATACATTCAGTGTGCATTTGCTAGCTCAACGGGCAAAAAATGTATGTATATATATAAGAGACGAAAGACTGTTGCTTCCAGAGATGTGAAAGTAATTTCCGCAACAAAGTTATATATAAACATGCACACATATATATACGTATATATATATATTTGTTGGTATTAAGTACGTTTACTATCTTTAAGTATTAAAACATATTCATGCATTATTTATTTATATGTTTTTTTTTAATATCGTATAGCTGAAGTCTAGCAAAAACACAATAGCTCTTTAATTACGGCTCAAATTAACATATTAATTACAATTTCATGAATCATAAATATTCATTTTCGTATAATGATACATAGCACATTCTCCAGCGTTAAATCAATAGCAATTTGACAGCAAATGAAAAAAAAGTGAATACAAGCAAGTAGGGAAGATATGCGAAATGACGACAAAAATTAAAGTAATTAAATAAAATAAATAAGTAAATAATAAAAAAAATATAATAAAAAATTATTGAAGTATAATTATATTTGATAAAATAAATAAGTAAATAATAAAAAAAATATATAATAAAAAATTATTGAAGTATAATTATATTTGATTGCTGTAATGAATTTTAAAATTAAAATATATTTAATTTTATTTATTGAAAACTTTAATCTTAAAGTCTATAATTTCTTCTTTTTTTTGTATTTTATTTTAATGGGGTTTTTATATCATTTTTTTATTTATTTTAAATATATACTTTATTTATTATATTTTTTTTATAAAATGATATACATATTTAAATGAATATATATTTAATTTATTTTAATAAACTTTAATCTTCAGAGTTGATCTTAAACTGTTAAAGAATTTCAGAAGAATAATTTTCACTTTGCTGGCTTTTTCCTTAATTTAAGAACTCCGTCTAGAAATAGCCGAGTATTCAAAATTGTATTAGCAATTCCATATTCAGTCTGAAGTCCCACAGCTAAACGTGATATTTATTGAAAAACTTTGTGAAAGTCAAGGAAGTGAAATGCAAAGCCCCAACAATTCGCATTTGATATTCATAAATTCATAAATTCATATTAAATTTGTGAGTTATGCAAATTAGCTGACAATTGTTGCTGCCAGAAGAAAGCGAACAACAAATAGCATTAAGAAATCAGTTGATGGAATGAAATGGTACAATTTATGGTCTATGTGGGCGAGTGTGGGTGGGTGTGAGTGTGGGTATATTGCTGTGTGTGTGTGTGTGTGTAAATCTTTACACACATGCGCGCAAATTGCCACACATAATTATGTAAACGAGTTTTGCCTGTGCCAACTGCCAGTGGGCGGGGCAAGTAGGCGCTGGAGTAGCGAATGGGCGAGCACATTTTAATTACCAGCAAAATGTAAATTAACCGAGCCACCTAAGACAACAGAACAGTCGAGCACCAACTGGGAAAACGCACAGCAGCGCCACAGCCAGCAAAACAAAGTCATGAAGCCAGCACTGAATGGGCCTCTGTATGTGTGTGTGAGAGAGAGAGTGTGAGTAGCACAGCTAAAAAGTATGCTACAATAAAGTTTGGCTGCGACTCTGTGATAAGTTTTCCAGTTGCCAGTTGGCGCAAAATGACACAAACGCCAAATGATAACAAATATGAATATGCCAATGCCACTAGGGTAAATGAGAAGCGAGAATACCCTAACCCTTACCTAATGGCAAATGCCAGTGCAGAGTAACAAAGAAGAAGCTGACGAGCTGAGGTCATCACTCAATGGCCTGAGAAATTTACGGCGCTAGACAAATGAGTTGTCTCAGTGGACAGCGCAAGATATTTTCGAAAACTTAATTAAATGTTATTTCTTAGACTTGACTTGTGAATTCAAGAATTGCTAAAGAAATGGTGGAAATAATTATAAGTGGAGATGCTGAAGTGACTTGTAGTTGACTGGCATTGCAACAGTTCAAGTTAATAGGAAAAATTTAATTTAATTTTTAAATATGATTAATTATTAAACTACAAATTTATCTGTAAAATGTTGTACTTATTTATGGAAATATTACTATTACTACTTTTTAAGAACTACTTTACTATTACTATTACTATTTTTTAAGAACTACTTTACTATAATTTTTATTAAAAATATAACTATTCTTATTATATTTCTTCACATTCTAATTTTACTTATTATTCCAATATTTTTCTCATTGCAAATTGTTTAAGCAGCTTTAAAGTTTTTATCCTAAGAGACTAAGCACGAGAATTTAAGCCAACTGCAATAATATTTATAATTATATTGTATATATGTATTTATAATAAATTTATTATATTATATAAATTATTAAATTTACTAATCTGCCTTGCCTTCAGCGCACTTATCCAATTGGTTTATGATCAAAATTTATGGTCAGACTCAGTATATATCAATATTATCATACATAAACTTTGCTAGTTGAGTATATTCAAATATAAATTCAAAATTTATAGTAAATTTCTCTATAAAATCTAATTTGCCACTTGAATGAAAACAAATATATATTTAAAATCTATGACAAGTCAAAGCCTGCAAAGCCTCTGCCACTTCAGAATATACTCATTTATTATACACTCTCCATTTACAGTGAGTCTCCCTACATAGCCTAGTTGAGTGTATGCAAATATATATTTAAAATTTATAGTTTCTCTATATTAACAAATATTTATTAAAAATTTATAGCAATTTTCTCAACCTGAATAAATTTATACAAATATATATTTACAATTTATAGTAAGTGCCTCAACATAATCTAACGCCTTGGTCACCTGAGGGTATACACATATCTCATATACTCCAAATGTATGCTTAGTCTCTCTCTATATCATCTATAGACCTTGCCAGTTGAGTGTGTGCAAATATATATTTAAAATTTATAGTAAGTCTTTGCGTTGCAGGCGCAATCACTTGACAGTTTGGAGTGGAGCAGCCAGTGCACAGAATAAAATATTTCTCATACACACTCTTATGCTCCGTATACCCACCAATTTACTGGGGATGGCAATGCAGGGCATCATAATTTTGTGGAATTTAATGCAGCAGGCTTAAGGTGAGATTGCCCAAAAATATTTAGTATATAAATATGCTTGATCAGGACGACAAAATGAATCGACTTGGAGCTGTCTGAGTGGATGTAATTTTTAGGAAGAGGCATGTTTAGTTGTAAGAAGAATATTGGATAAGAATTTTAGTGGATAACAATATTAAGTGAAAGGCAAACATTTATTATTAAATTATTATTAAATAACTGAGTATTATATTGTTATTATTTATTTATTTATTGTTACCAAGAATTAATTCCAAATAACAATTTCTTTAAGCCAGAGCGACAAAGGGCTTCAGGCATATTATATTGTATATTTATATATTTTTATATATTTTTTTTATATTTATATTGTATATGTGAATGAAAAAACTTATGCGGAGCTCAGTTTAGCTTCAGCATAAATTCTTGTTCTACTATTCTATTCTATTCACATATAAAAATACAGTTAGTTAGCTAAATTTATTAATTTTACTACTATTTAATATATAAATTGAATATGAATATATAAAAATATATGGAAGTTGTCTCATGATATACCCAAAATTTAAAAAAAAAATATTTAATCTCTCTCTCTCTCTCAAACCATATTTGTTAGTCGCACACTCTCAACATTCAGCATTCTGACTTATTTAAAAATACCACAAATAACACACACACATATATATATATATGTATGAAAATGCAGCCTGAATATGTATGCATCAGCTTTCACGCAGTAGAGTCAATATAACATTTAAAGTCTATTAAGCGATGGATAGGCACGACGCCGCCGCTGTTGCCTCTGTAGCTAAGCAGCTTTAAAGCGCCGCCTGTTGGCGACTGTGATAATTACGACGCACACACACGCGCGCACATCACTGCCTGACAATGACAGTTGACGACACCCACACCCACACCCACACCCATACACACACTCGCACAGTTGTGTGCTCCGACAAAGTCGGGTCAATCGAGATTGTGCGGCTGTTTCGCTTTTTACGGCTCATTTGAATCTTTTTTTTTCGTCGCCGCTTTCAATGCCTGACACTTTCCGCTTGTTGATTAATTTTAATTGTTTGGCATTCAATTAAATTGCGCAAAAACAAAGATTATCGCCACACACCAACTAATTACAAAGCCCAAAAAAAATAAAGTAAAGTAAAATAAAATAAAATAAAATAACGTTAGCTAAACAAGTCACAAAAAACCATTTGGCTGCGCACGTTAAATCCGTTTGCCGTTTCACTCCTCACACATTGGCGCTGGATTAAGCGCTACACTGTGAAAAAAGAGAGAGCAAGAAGCGGCAACTACTGAATAATTGAATTCAATTAAAAGTCAGTGGCAATAAACAAGCCGGAAGGCGCTAGTCCTGGCGCTGCTCGACTGTCGAGATACCTGCGCGATGGAGACTCTAATGGAGCTTTGTTGAATTGGTAGCTATCTCTGTTTGGCCATTAAAGTGAGGTGTATATGAATATAGTAGAACTCTGGGAATTAGGTTTTTTATTGCATTTCATCTTCTATATACTTTTTGTGACTTAATTTGTAGAATGTTGGATAGAGAATTCTCGAGCATATTTTTCTTTTTCTCTTCAGTTTGTGAAATATGAAATATTATTTACGATGAAATTGTTAATAATAAAACTGTAATACTATTTAATGCCCTCCTAAATCTTGTCTTATATTCAATGTAAAAATTTTCATACAAAATAATAGAAAATGATACTTTTTTTATATACTAGAAGTTGATTTTTTAGAGCAGCGCAAGTTTGAATCATAAAAATGCGGAGAGAACAATTTATAATACTAGTAAAACGGACTTTTGTTTGTTGATAAATGATTTTGGAATACCAATTTTATCACACATTAAAGTCATGACAGGCTTTAAAGCACACCTAACTGCAATTTTTTGTGGATATAAAGGTGTTTCGACAAAAGCATATGGATTATCCTCGCATCAAATGCAACAATTTTGCTAATTCATTTATCCATATATCCTAAAATAGTTTTATATACAGCATAAAATGGACAATAAATTGAGAACTATTATTTTTTACAAATTTCAAACATTTGCAAGCGTGTATCTAAGTCTAAGTAAGTCTATCCTAATTAAATGTCAAGCGAAACTTACCAAAAAGCAATTATCAGTTAATGAATGGGTTATTAAATAAAGAAGTAATGCCAAATCAAAGCTGGGAAACCTAAAAAAAAAATATTTGAAAAAAAAACATTATTTCTCATACATATAGATTGTCATAAATGACTATTAGGGATACAAATTCATCTATAAATATAAATATACTTTTAATCTATATAAATTTAATTTATATAAATATAAATATAAATTTTATATATTTTCCTATCCTTCCATTTCACAGACTGATGAGAATTTAAGTCTTAGTATGCTTAATCTCAATTTTATATTTGGTATTTTTCCTATTTCATAAATTACAATTCATAGATAGCAGCACAGTTAAAGCACCTACAATATATATCAATTAATTTTTTCAAAATCCCAACATTCCTCGCTCTCAAATCAAAGCACGCTGCAACGTCCCATTGCAATTGCCATTTTAGGGTATTTGAAAAAGAAAGACAATTAAGGAATCGGAGAAGCATTTATGCAATTAAATAATTAAAATGTTAACGATTTAATGGCTTTGGCAATTGGTTACTAGAAGCCACAGCAGCAGCAACTGCAGTAGCAGCAGCTGGGCAACAAAAGGAGCGAGAAATAGTTCACCTCTTTAGCTGGGTGCAAACTGCTAAAATATGCTAAATACTCGAAGAGCAGGAGTAAAGTGCAATACACTCGAGCGACAGTGCTTGCTGGCAAACAAAGAGCTCGTTATGTTGCAATTAAGTGAAACGGAGAGAGGGAGAGAGGCAGAGAGAAAGAGAGAGAGGAAGAGATTGACGAAAGTGCGGGCATCTCAAATAAACGAATTTAACTCAAATTAGCAGCAAAATGGAACTAAAAAAAAGGAAAACAAGTTAAATCAATAGAAGTTTTTTTTATAGACAATTGGACGCAGAGGAATGCGATATCAAAACCCAAATTATAAAGTTGGCCGAGAAAAAGTAGCTGAGGATGGGCTGAATGGCCAACACTTTGTCTAATGTCACAAGCCCCAAATTGGTTGGCACTCAGCGGCAGCTGCACGAACATCCTGTGCATCCTGTGTGGATGCTAAACAACATAACAATAACCATTCTCGTCTGACAGTCCCTGCTGTTCTAGCACTTTAACCCATACGAACCTACGCATTTACAATTCCCAAAAAGGGGGAAGAGAGTGGAGAGTGAGCGAGAATGGGTGAGAGTGGCTGGGCGTGGGTGAGTGTATTTGATGCCATTGCTGGCTATCTAAAATTTGTTCAACTGTCAACTTTGCGTTAGAAAAGAATTTAGGGTGAACTTGCTTATTTATATATGAATGTATATACATATATATATAAAGTATATGTATAATATAAAGTCGAGCTTTTAGCACTGGAGATGACATAAGATACCATCATTTTAGCTCAGGCGGCGTGAGTGCATTTCCAGCATTGCATGACCACTTCCTTGATTTTTGTTTTTTTTTTTTTGATATTATAGTAAAATAGATTAAAAATAAATAATTTTTTTAAAATTAATATTATAATAATAATTTTTAAAAATTAAATATAATACAACTTTATAGCTTAAAAGTCATAAATATTCGATAAATATTAAGTATAAAAATATTGAGAAATAAATAAATATAAATAAATCTATGAATAAATTTATAGAAATAAATAAAAAAAAACAGACATTTTTGCTTGATAAATAAAAAATAAAAAAAATAATTGAGCACAATAAGAAATCTCTGTATATTTTATATTAAAAAAAATGTATATGTTTTTAATATTTATCATAAATAATAATAAATAAATGTTACTAATTATTATTAAAAGATAATCGTTTTTTTTTTTAGTTTTAAATTATAAAATCAATTTGAAAATATCTTAATAATAATAAAATAAAAATCAGAATGTAATAATCATATAAAATATATGATATTTATGAATACATTTGGGGAAAAAAATGTTTATGTAATTAGCAGAGATATGAAAATTAAAAATTTAAATAATTTTATGGTTTATATATTAGTAAAAAGTATTAAATATTTATCCAGCTTATCATGAAGAAATTATAGCTTAAAGTTACTAAAATAAATTTTATTATAAAATCTATTGGAATTTATATTCTTAATTAAAAAATTAGATATATACTCGAGCAATTTCAATCCATAATTTCTAGGGTATCTATTAGTCTTGCTACTCACTACGCTTCGCTTTTCTTATTACCACGTATCCAGGCAATACGCAGGCATAAAAATCAATAGATAACAGGTGGCACAGGAGTCACAGGAAGTCTCTGCCTCTTGGCGCTGAAATCGTCAACGGCAAAAGGCAGCAGCAACAACAACAACAACAACAGCAGCAGCAGCAAAAAGCAGAAACAAAAGCAACAAAAAGCAACAACGGCAGCAACATCGAAATATAAAATTGTTATAAAAACAACATAAAAATATTCAATTTTTTTGCATTTTATATACACATACACACACATTTGTACACATATATATGCACATATAAATATATGTGCATGTATATGGGGCGTGGCCTGTGTGTTGACATTAAGTAAAAAGCGCCATTAGCTATAAAAATACTTAATATGGAAATATGCGCAGAGCTTTAGGGTATTTACGTAAGCGCAAGAAAGACTGAGCAAAAAACAACTAAAGAAAAACTGTCGCAGAAGTTGGCCGCATTTCCTGCCAGCTGGGTCCGTGTGGGTCCGTGGTAAGTGAGAGGTGGGCCAGTAAACTGTTAACTGTTCATACATTTGCACCTGCCAGCAACGGCCACGCGCATACACATGGCGTATACGCAATTTTCGGGGCGTATGCGTAATATTTTGAAGAATTTTCCAACATCCACTCTAGCTGACAACGCAGATAGTGATGTTTACCTTATATTATGACATAAAACAAAATTAAATTGCTTGTCATATTAATAATAAAGTTTTTTCTTTAATATACGCGGCGTATACGTAATATTTGGGTGTTGTGGGGGGCGTAGGCGTACAAATTTTGGAATTGTTTAGTTTTTTCCTAGTAAGAGGTGAAGTTTACTTTGCAATTTGGTATAAAATTAAATGAAATTACTTGGAAGAGGATAACTTACTTCCAAATTTTAAGAATCTTAGAACCACCTACTTATACAAAATTCAGAATATCTTAGGAATATTCTAAAAATATGCTCTACTAGAATTTGTAATTTATTTAGATAGAAGATAGACTAGATTATTTGCTTGAATATCTAAAAGTTTCTTGTAATATGATTTAGATGGTTCTTCCTGAATATACATGACGTATACGTAATATCTAAAGACTTTTATATGATTTAGTTCTATATTAGTTTAGCCTTAGACAAAATCTGAGCTTCACGAAATTTGATTTAATTATTTGAAGCAAATTTTAAAGCATTTTTAGAATGGTGCAATGAATACATTCCTAAATATTTGTGACGTAAGCTCAATTATTGACATATAAATATAGAAGAATCTTAAATTTGTTTTAAATTATTATTGCAAAAATTTAAATAATGCCTTTAAGAGTTCCAGAACTTTCTAAAAAGCTACAGAAACACTTTGATAAAATATTTAAATGTAAAAAAGTAAATAAAAACTTACCAAACAGAAAAAGTAAAGAAAAGGGGTTCTGCTGTGGCCAAATCTCGCCTGGAGCCCGTCAGATTAATGAGCTAGAAAACTTGTCAATTTGCCTTTGTTGTTCAGTTTGCTTAGCAGTCAGCCAGACATTTCTTTGTCTTTGAGTCGAATCGCTAACTCTACGGAGATTAGCTGCATTTGTGCTTTACGTCACGGACAATTACTTGGGCGTCAAGGGGGATTATCAGTAGAATTCGAGTGGGGGCACTCTATACATATATACATAGACATATCTACATAAATGCATGGCTGAAAGAAATGGCAGAAAACTAATTTAAATATTAAATAAGTGTATTTATGCAAATGCCCCGCCTGATGCTCGTAGCATACGAAATTGCTCAATTGCCGTCAATTGCGCACATTTAGCGCCAGGCCTGCAGTCAACTAGGAGGAGAAGTGGGGCGGGGGCGTGGAGGCGTAACTTTAAAGTGGGCTCTGCCTATGGCGCATCTATTTGGCGCGACTCCCCAATGACAACAAGCAGCGCCACAATCGCAGTTCCAATTAAACTTTTCGCGTTTGCTTTTTAATAAGTTGGAATGGTTTAAGGCCCGCCAAATTGAATTCCAAGCGCTTCGCTGTTGATGTAGGTTCCAACTCGGATGCTGCCTTAGATGTTGCGCCCGGCCCGGCACTATGAATTCTATGGCCAGTGCGGAGCTTTCAACGAATTGAAATTCATTTCGACTGCGGACTTGCCACTCTCCCGGCGCTCTGTGGTGAGAGTGCGCAGAATGGTCCAGAGCATCTTGGCGTGTGAGCGCGTAAAGCTACACTGCGAGCAAAACATGTGCTGTTCTGTTGAAGGAAAATAAATAGAAGGAGATTTTTGATATTTTTTTGTGATTTACGAGTAGGGTATAAAAATTGAGATATTTACTCATGGAACTTCTTAAGAAAAAAATATATATATGTATATGATATATAATATGGATTAATATGGATTAATTATGGAATATTTAATAATGGAGATTAAAATTAAAAATATAATATAATATGGATTACGTTTAAAAATTCTACATAAGAACATATGAACTATTTAAAATGTAAATAAATCAATTTAAAAAGAAATAAAATGGCAAAAACAATATAGGATTTAAATTTCATAAATATACAACTAATTTAAGTTGGACTTTAAAATAAAATATCTAAATAGAAAATATTAAGCAAAAAGTATTTATATAAGCTAATACTTAGTTTAATCAAACAAAATAATTTAAATTTTATTTTGAAATGTATAGATTTATATTTAAGTTTGTTTCAAATTTTTGAAGTATTTATTTAAGATATATATATTTATTTTGAAATTATTATTATTCATTTTAATAATTTAACATAAATATTAGTATTTACGTCACTATTTTGTCTTTCTTTGAAGAGTCCAAATAGTTAAAGTAAAATAAAACGAGCTCTCTATATGACAAATGAGTATATAAAATACATAAATTAAATATATAAACTAACAAAATAATACGTTGCTTAAGCAATATAATTATAATTTAATTTTTTTTTTATATCATTTTTATTTTTAATTGTTTTTTATATTTATATTTTTAGCATATTTATTCTTCAAGTTTAACTAATTGCTCTTTTTTTTTTTAAATATATAATTTTATTTATATCAATCTCAAATACACTGCGCGTCATCAGGATAGCGCACCCTTCATTTTCTTCGTCAATGCTAAATATTTTCTATATCGTTCGAGATATCGTTCTAATTTTTTTTCCTATTGGACTCTGTTTTATTTACTTTTAAGTGAAAAAAATTGAGCTCTGAAAAATTCTTGGAAATATTTTTAAAAATTCTTTGAAAAAAAGCTTACAAAAAACGGTTGCTAAAAGTTGTTCATCAGGATAGCGCATTTAAATTCAATTGTTGATATCTCGCTCAATTTGGCAACTAGAGTTACCAAATTTTTTTTGTAGGTCATAAATATGATCTTTGTTAAGAAAAAGTTTAGTTTATGAACAAATATACTTTAGTTTTTTAAGGAAAAATCAAATATTGAAGCTTTCTTTGATTCTCGACTATAAAGACATAAATCGCTGGACCCAATGTATTTTATGACTTAAACTAACTCTAATTTTATAGTTTATTGATTTTCAAAGGCTTACACATTTATTCACAACCATTCCCAAACGTTCTGGTGGATATTTAAGCCTGGAGAGTAATGTCTCTTCCCACAGACTTCCACGTTTTGATTGCAAATAAAGGATTTCGAAGACCAGCCAGTGTCAATTTAGATAGTATCATGCGGACATATCAATAACAAGTTTTAAAAGTACTTTTAAAAGTAATGAAAAGTAGTTTTCAAAAGCCTTTTGTAATTAACTGCATTCAAACAAAAATTCAAAAACTGCACTTAATAGGTGCTATATTTATATAAAATTCACCACCCCAACCCCACCACAAACCCGGCTATTCAGAATATCTAAATCATGATCCTCCTAACGTAGATCAGGAAAAAAATAGTAATACCCATCGGGTCCTCCTAAATTAGAATTATTGCCATCTGAAAAGACAACACAGAGCTACGGAGAAAACAACTTCAAGTGTGTTGGAGCAAATTAAAGCGAATTTCTTTTGGAACACTATAAAGTGGTTGTTAATATTTTCTTTTTAGTTAGTGAAGATCTAAAGCATTATAAATAAATCTTTAAATCATTAAGAAACTCGCAATAACACCAGTTTTTCCCTGGATATGCGAAGTCAGGTTGGGCGAGTTAAATACTTTTCCCAGTATAAATCGCCTATCTGCTCTACCTATTGCTGCCAATGTATTTTTTTCAACAGAATTCGTAATTTCCAAGAAAATATAGAATAGTTTCACCATGTCTGTTGGTTTATATAATGATTTTTGGCCAAAAGAGTGGAGAATCAAAGTATGTTTCAATCTTTGATTTTTCCTTAAAAAACTAAAGTATATTTGTTCATAAAGTAAATTTGTTCTTAACAAAGATCATATTTATGACCTACAAAAAAAATTTGGTAACTCTAGTTGCCAAATTGAGCGAGATACCAACAATTGAATTTAAATGCGCTATCCTGATGAACAACTTTTAGCAACCGTTTTTTGTAAGCTTTTTTTCAAAGAATTTTTAAAAATATTTCCAAGAATTTTTCAGAGCTCAATTTTTTTCACTTAAAAGTAAATAAAACAGAGTCCAATAGGAAAAAAAATTAGAACGATATCTCGAACGATATAGAAAATATTTAGCATTAACGAAGAAAATGAAGGGTGCGCTATCCTGATGACGCGCAGTGTATGTTCTTTTTGCCAAATAATAAAAATTATAGTAGAATATGCATCACATCTCTCTCACAACTGAGATAACTAATTAGTCGCAAATAAACGAAATTAAGTTTCATTATTGGACAACAAATATTGAAAATGTGATATACCAAATGTGCAATCAACAGTTCACATGCAAAATTAAATGTCCGTATTAGTGATTTGAACCTAATCAAGTTAGATCAACAGTTGAACTCTAATTTCGCATATGAATGGCAATTGAGTGTGCTGCAGGCGAAAATGAAGGAGCAACGGCAGCGTTCAGTCCATAATGCCACTCGCCTGAATGGAGATCCGGCAATTACTTAACTAATCAAAACTAAACACATTTAGCTCTGGCACAAACGAAGCAGTAATTGCCATCAGTTGCCACAGTGGATGGCCACAGCATCAGGACAGTGGCTGGAGCATGCAGCATGCAGGACATGCAGAGACCGTGCCGAGGACATGCACGAAAACCCCATCATAATGAGAGCAAACAAAATTCAAAGCTGACCATTGCTCAAAGAGCGGACGCAGCTGGAGTCGGACTCTACGACAGAGTCCCAACAAATAATCAAGTGACTGCCGTGTTGCAAGTGGCCAAAGTGTTGCGTAGTCGACCCCATAGTCGGGCGACTTTAGTGCAACTTATAAAACCATTAAAAATGACAGAAATTGCATTAGGACCAACAGTTTAGAGCGCACGTGTGTAGTTGTGACCAAGCATCCTTTGCTCACACACACACACACACACGGAGAGAGAGACTCTGGCTAGGCACCTGGCCGAGTGCCACACATGTCTTCCATATACATATACCGATGTATTTGTGTCTGTGCGTAAATGTAACACGATGCGCCTTGTTATCCAAGGCATTAAACTGTTTGAGCACCCCCACAGTCACACACCCGTGCACACGCCACAAAGGAGAATGGCCTGCAGCCATGAGTCAGCCCATTCAGTTGATAACAATGAGCCAAACGTCAACAGGACTCGGGTACTTAAGGCACCACGCCCATTTGGCTGCCGTCGAAAGGTAAGTAACTAAGCCAAGATGTTAGGCTTAATATTTTATAGTCAATTAGTTGTGCCTAAAAATTCATAAACTCAACTCAAATTGCAGCCAATTAAAATAAATTAAAAATGTATTAAAATATCTTAAATTCATATCAAATATCCTTTGCCATATAATTGTGTCTTTAAATAAATTAAAAGCTATTAGAATGGATGGAAATTTATTGATTATTAAGATCAAGACTATGCAAATAATATTTATATAAATATATATAAAATTTAAATTTATAAAATAATTTTTAAAAATTATTTAAAAATAGAATTTATAATTTATATTTGTGAATTTTTAATTTATGTAAATATTGGTCTAAAATTCTAGAAAAATTCAACACAAAATATTTATTACAAATTAAACAATAAATTTGTAATATATTTTTCGATTATAAAATATTTTTTACTTACTTTTTTTTGCACCTCAAATTAAATACTCTCAAAGTTTAGATATTAAATATATATATATATGTATATATATATATATATTTATTTGTTACACTATCAAAAATTAAAAAAAAAAAGTATATCCTTTTCATTATAAAGCAATCCTATATAAAGTAATCTTCATACACCCCTATTACATTTTCTAATTTAATATATTTAATTTATATATTTCATTGTTACAATATCAAAAACCCAAAAAAATATATATCATTTTCATTATAAGCAATCCGCATACACCCCTATTACATTTTCTAGGAACAGCGTATAAAAACGCAAATAAATTTATTATCAAAGTTAATAAACTGTTCTACAAAATATGAACTGGAGCGGTTAACTGCTGTGAAATACTTTTGATACATCATTTAAATAGCTGCAGATGGCAACTCAGCTTGGCTACAGCACACTCGCACATTAACTTCAAAGTGCTTGATTTTTTGGCTACCGAGAACTCAAGCTGAAACGTTTGACACGACGAAGGTGTGTGCCGAACAGTTGAAATTTGTTGAAGCATGAAACATTTTATTACCCCTATAAATCTGATTTATGTGGCCAAGAAAAATAAGGAACAGAAACAGAAATAAACAATAAAGGAGATTTTTATGTAGTGCAACGTTAAGATATCCTGGAATTTTATTTATTTTTAGTGAAAGTATAAAGCAGATTATAACTTATATATATATTTTTTAATTTAATATAATAATTTAATATTTTATATATAATATATGCATAATATATAATTTAATATAATTATTTAATATTTAATAAACCAGCTTATAGATAATCTTTGCTTACTATAATAAATCTTACTATATAAATCTTCATCGAAGTTTCAGCGCATATTTAAAAAGAAATTCCTGCTATATAATTATATATCGAATCTGAGTTCTTCCTGGCTGCTGAGTGGCACAATGACTTAGTTTGTGGTTTGATTAGCAAAAATCAAACCGAAAAATTCGATTTAACCTAATCGAATTCGTGGGACCGTGGGACATAATTTAATTCAAGCAGCTAGACACTTTTATCAATATGTCGCCTCTCTCAAGCACAGAGGCACAGGAATAACAAGAACAACAACTACAACAACAGTAAGGGCAAACGACAGCAAAAGCGAAAGCAATGCTAAATTGAAAGGTAAATGTGAAAATCGTGTTTTAAATGTTTTGGATGTCAGGCGCAGCCAACCCTGGAACAAAAAACAATCCGAAGCCAGAAGCCTGAAAGCTGAAGGCTGCAGGCAATGCTCTCCAAAGGGGGGTGGGGCGTCAACGGGCAGGGGGGCGGGGCGGACGTCGGACGGCGGCTTGCCGTGGCATTAAGAGCAACTGGCAACTGGCTGGCACTTTGGCATTTATCAAGTCTATGCAGCTGACAACTATTAAAATTTTGTTAGACCAGCTAATTGAAATATTTGCGCCGTTCAACGTGGCGAATGCGCAATCTGCAAATGTCACGGCTGCCAAAAGACCAAAGCGAAAGGCCGCAGCGAGTGTAACTGAGAGTTCGAGACTTTTTGGATACATGTGTGCATATCTCATTAGCTATATTTTGTAGCTGTAGTTTGAATGCCATGTTGAAGCGAACAATAACTACGATAAATAGGATTTTATGAATATTAAAAAAGGTTCACCGAATTTAATTCTTTTTTATGTAATTTAATTTATACACATAAATATAGATGTTTTTGAAAATTATAAAATACATTTGAAGAAATATGTATATTCTTGTATTTTTTTTTAATTTTTGGAAATTTTGGTATGCTTAAAGACGTTAAAAATAACTATAAGTTGTATATATAAAATAAATATATATTTTTCTTTTTTTTTAAATTATGTCAACATATTTTTTGTAACAAAATTTCTTGAATAGGAATTTCAAATAAATTGTGTTCTAAAATGAGGCATATTTAAAAAAAAATGTATACAAATTCATAATTACATATTTAAATTTGGGTTTTAAATCAAATTAAATATATTAAAATATTTTTTGTAAAATATATATAAAAGATGTAGTAATAATAAATATGAAGATAATATACCAAAAGTTGTAAATAAATATTGAAAAAATATGGCTTTAAAAAATATATGATAGAATAGAAAAATACAACTGTAATTATTTAAGAAATATATTATAATTTGAGTTTAAAAATAAAAAATTATTAAAATATTCAAATATTATTAATATTTCAATATGTATTAGTTGAACTCAACAACTGTTTTCATAAACAAAAAAAAAACTATAATATTTGTATTTAAAATGTATTCTTCATATAATTATTACTTTTTCTTTAAATATGAATCATTTGGCTAAATTGACCTTTAAATAAAAAAATGCACTAAAAAAGCAGAAAAATAATGTATTTCGTCTAATTTGTTCGTTCAATTTAGCATACCTTTCTAATGGCCAATATAATGTATATTAATGGTCAATAATAATAATAATCTATTTATATTTCTCTATTTTTATTAAAGGAACTTTTAATTGAAAGCATTAAGCATTAAGCACCAGACATTAGTCAAGCACATTCTAGTTAATCTGTTAAGCAAACATCATCTTAATATGCCTCTAATGGCTCTTAAGATCTTTTCTCTATATACATATTGCTGCTGTGAGGCAATGTTTGAGGCGGTCGCAAGTGTTGCACAAATTTGCTGCTCATGAGTGTGGAAATGTGTTTAAATGCAAATTCTCGCCCGCGACCCTAAACCGAAACCCGCAAGCAAGAGGAGGAACAACAACAACGGTAACAGCGAGAGCAAGAGCAAGAGCAACAACAGCGAGAGCATCGGCATCAGCAGTTCTCGAGTACCCCTACATATTGCGGTACTGCACTTGCCTATAAATTATGCATAGGTCTGGGGACTCGGACCTGGACCTGGGTATCATCATCGGCATCGTCATCATTGTTCGGCTTGTGGCTGACCGTCGCTCTTTATCTTTGTTTGGGTAACAAAGAGAGACACAGAAAGAGGGGGCGGACAGGGGGCAGGGGGGGGGCTAGCTGGCAGCAGGTGGCACTGGAATGCTTTGTTGATGTTGGCGCTGCTGGCGAAGTGTTTGTTATTGTTTTCCTAATAGCTGAAAGCGTTGACTTTTGTTTATGTAGAGGGGCTCGCCATTATAATATGTACCGCACACCCGCACACAGAGGACCAAAACCGAGATGCCAACTGCAACTACGGATGCGCCAGATGCCACAACTTGCATTTGCATGTCAAACAAGCATGACAAGGCTTTGAGCCGACCAAGGTAGACCCACTAAAGAGCAAAATTTCAGGCGTATACGAAATATTCTAAGGTTTTTTTTTTTTACTTATTACAAATTTGTTTTAAAATTTTGAAATATTTATTAAAGTATTTTTAAGTTATTTAAAACCTTGCTTTCATGCTGCATTAAAAGGTATTTGGATTTAACCATAGCTATGCAACTCTCTAAATGCAGCAGCGGCATCAAACGATTTCTTATTCAAATTTATGTTAATAGAACCGTCATGGAGCCCGCCGTACCGCCGCCGTACTGTGCAACGGGCTCGACGGCCAAAATGTATGCAACGACAGCTGCCGTACGACAATTAGCGTGATTTTTAGCAGGCACAGAGAACATGAAGGAGATCAAAAAAGGGATAGAAGTCGAAGATGAAATACCCTACCATATAGAGAAAGCAAGAAAATGGAAGGAAAACTTTTACTCGATGACAATCTGCATGTGTCCGATGTGAGTGTAGCTAACGAAACCTCGGCGAGCAAGTCAACGTCAGCGCCAGTTGGTTCACAATTTGTATGCGCTGCACAAAAAATGCACCAATTGAATTTGTCTCGAGATGCGGCACAAGTCGCAGCCAAAGGGGCGAAGTGCTGGAGAGCAGAAATGCAACCGGAACTGTTCGGGGCTGGGGCATTTTGACAAGTCCCGATAGCAGCTCAGCAGATCACGTAGCATGCGAATGAGGCCACATCATGTGCAGCATGCACTGGATGACACCCAACATTGTTGTTACCCAATCCCAGATATATATCAGTCAACCTGTCTCGAGTCCGACTCTGAGTTTGACTCCGACTAGAATGCCACACGTGTCGGGTGCGAGTTGGGTGGCTAAAAAGTTTTCATGGCCAAAGTTTTATGCGCACGATTTGACAAGTCAAGACAAGCTTGTCTTTCTACCTCTCGTTCTGCCCCTATCTCTGTGCATATATATGCTATACACCCTGTACTTGAGACAGGTAACATGACAGGGTGTTTGACTGTCTCATACTCATATAGAATGTGAATATGTTTTACTGGTAAAATAGTTATAGGTACTTGATTGAATTTGTTTGAAAATATAGATATAAAATCTATAAAAACACTTTCATCTATAAAATCTTTGAGTCTAGCAATTTCTTACAATTAATATGAACCTGGTTTTTGATTCGATTTTCAGTCAGATAATCTCTTGTATATATATATACAATAAGAAGCAATTTAAATAATCTTTTATAGAATTTACTATAACTTTATTGTTGAGTACATTTTGAGTACATTTAGAGTCTTACAATCCTAACCACATTACTCCAATAAGAAGCAATGCCTGTTAAAAAATGCAGGGTATCTTTAAGCCAGGCAACTTTTAAATAAGCGCTATTGAGGATACTTTTTGTCTCCCAAGCCAAGTTAAAAATCTTTATGTCTTGACTATCTTTGCAGGTTACTAAAGTCAAGTAGAGGCTCTATATAATTACAGGGTATTTTAAAGTCTGGCAACGTCAGCTGTTGCATTCTGGCATGATTTTGCAGATGTTGCGTGCGGTTACAAAATCGCGACAAAACCGGAAGTTAAACGACGCCCTATATGGAAGTGCATGTGCGTATGCCTGTGTGTGTGTGAGAGTGAGTGTGAGAGTGTGTGGCTCTGTGTGTGTGTGAGTGTGTGGCTGTCGTCTGTATGTGTGTGAGTAATGGAATGCCGAGCTCGCAACTCTGTGCAGTCTGTGTGTTCCCATTGAGTGTAATGAGTGTGAAAAGTTCATTAAAATTGCACGTGCGAAATTACATGAATATATACAGATACATACATACACATATACATATTTAAAAACACACACACACATAGCTCTGTACAAGCAATTTTAAGTGCATGACTTGTCCGTTACAGTCCCGATTAAAACTCTTTTATTCCACTTCTCTTTTTTTTTGTATTTGTATTTGTATTTGTGTGTAGTCTTTGTATACCGTTAATGGCTGACAGCGTCATTAGTCATTATTTTGCCATTAGCTTATGCATTATGCATTATCAAATTGCTTTCAGCTTTACGCGGCGTGTGGAGAGTATTAAGCATGGAAGAGGAGAATTTAATAAGCTGCTTAACTGCAAGTATTTAGATATGAAAATTAGGATTAAGTGGCTATAAGACTGCAAATATTGTGCATTTATTGTAATTGAACGGAAGTAATGATACTTATAATTAAATTGAATTAAATTAAGCGGAATAAGCACAACTAAAATTAGAATTATAATTAGCCATTATGTGGGAGCATTGATGAAGTTGCTTAATTTAGTGACTTGAGAGTTAGAAGATGAGCACGTGGATAACTCTACTCAAGGAAAGGCAAATCAGATGGAAGAGCAACTATGCAAGAAGGGATAGGTCTAACATACAGTAGGGAATATAATAAGTTTCGTTGTCGTTTTTTGACCATTAAGAGAATATTTAGTCATGAATATGTGAGTTTGAGTCTTAAGCTTCAATTTACAATGCAAATGTTCAGTTGGCATTTTTAAAAAATTTAAATACTTTCTAGGATATGAACACATAAACGCAGGAATTCATTCTAAATTTTAAGTCTTTAAATTTCATAGCGATAAAATGCTTTGAATGTGTATGGACAAACTGACTATTCTATTATATATATTATTATAAACGCATAATTCAAATGGCAGCCTTATCTCTGCTCAATGCCTTCATGGAAAGTTTCAATTTTGAATAACTCAACTTTAATCCGATGCTATTCCGGCAATAACAGTTCGAATGCTGGCCTCGAGCACTTCGAAAGTGCTCCGAGCGTGTTTTGGGGCCTAAACTAAGGATTTAACGTTGCCAAAGAGATATTAATTGTGCAGTGAGCAGTCGATGAGATTACGAGATAACTAAATTGCTAAACATCTCATAAGGACCAGAGCTAATAGCTCTTATCATTTCATTAGATGAGACAATACTATAGTACATAAGGTAGTATAATGTGAACATTAGAAAAATAAGATATGCGATTTTGTAGGATTTGTTAAGATTATACATTTGAGCAACTTTTACTTCTTTTAAATAATATTTTACACAGCTATATAATACAATTTTTACCGCTGTCTATTTCAACAAAACCAATATACCCTCTTCTCCACTAAACTCCTCGAAAACTAGAACATCGCGAGCAATATCATCAACAATTCATTGTGAAAACGCTGCACATTTTGACGCCAACATTTTCCATTTTCCATAATTTATTTCCCTTTCGATTGTATATAGAGCATATAGCTAGATATTTGTTATTTATGTCGATGGCAGTGCTGCTGGCAGATTTTGATTGATTTTTCTAAGCGACTGATTTCAATTACAGACAAAGCCGAACACAGCTAGCCCAGCACGCGCATACCTATAGATCTATTTAGATATATATTTTTCTTCAACTGTAGCAATTATGGTAATAAATACGTTAACATCCTCAGTTAAATGTCCCGTTGTGCTGCACGTCGCACTCGCAATGACAAAAAGTCACGCGGTGTTGGCTTATCGCATCCCGACTCGATTCCCACGCTCTACCCGTCGATTGCCCTGGTCATCAGCCTGAGCAAAACTTGTTGCGCCCCCCAAATCAACTGGGGATTTTCGGTTCACTGGACAAAATGCCAATAAAAATGTGAGAAACTCGAAAAAAAGAAGAAGAAAAACGAATAAAAAAGAAGAAGACGAAGGAGGAGGAGATAGGTGACATCTACTAAACTGTCATTGACACTTACAAATTGAATTCTCATTGGCGTCAGGCAGTGGGGGGGCTGGGGCTCCGTCTCTCCCACAATTATCACAGCTGACAGTGATAATGTGAGCGGCATTCTAAAGGGGGATCTTTGATAAATAATGCGGCATGTAAATAACAACAATTCAATTTTTAAATAGACAGCCAGCCTAGGCAGGAGCTGGGCCCGGACCCGAATGTCAAGCGGCGACAACAATGAACCCTATTCAAATGCCACTTACACAATCTATAAAGGTGTCTGTGTGTGTGGGTGGTTGGGTGTGTAATTGGGAGTGTGAACTCGGAGCCGTAGACCTATTAGCTGTCAGTTAGCCAAGCCTTAAATTGAAGCTAACAATTTGAGTCAGGTAACAAGATAGCAGATAACATGGCCAGAACATTGTCGGCGTCTCGTAATTGGCTTGGCTCTTGGATCCAATTGATTAATAGCGGTTAATGTTATGTTAATTTGCTGGCACTTTGCGCTTGCAGCTAGACATTGAGTCCATGAATAGAGATATGGAGATAAAGGACATCAGCAGAGCCTGAGATACATATTTAGAGATAGATATGGATACAGATACAGATACAGATACAGATACAGATACAGATACAGATACAGATACAGATACAGATACAGATACAGATACAGATACAGATACAGATACAGATACAGATACAGATACAGATACAGATACAGATACAGATACAGATACAGATACAGATACAGATACAGATACAGATACAGATACAGATACAGATACAGATACAGATACAGATACAGATACAGATACAGATACAGATACAGATACAGATACACATACAGATACAGATACAGATACAGATACAGATACAGATACAGATACAGATACAGATACAGATACAGATACAGATACAGATACAGATACAGATACAGATACAGATACAGATACAGATACAGATACAGATACAGATACAGATACAGATACAGATACAGATACAGATACAGATACAGATACAGATACAGATACAGATACAGATACAGATACAGATACAGATACAGATACAGATACAGATACAGATACAGATACAGATACAGATACAGATACAGATACAGATACAGATACAGATACAGATACAGATACAGATACAGATACAGATACAGATACAGATACAGATACAGATACAGATACAGATACAGATATCGATACAGATACAGATACAGATACAGATACAGATACACATACAGATACACATACAGATACAGATACAGATACAGATACAGATACAGATACAGATACAGATACAGATACAGATACAGATACAGATACAGATACAGATACAGATACAGATACAGATACAGATACAGATACAGATACAGATACAGATACAGATACAGATACAGATACAGATACAGATACAGATACAGATACAGATACAGATACAGATACAGATACAGATACAGATACAGATACAGATACAGATACAGATACAGATACAGATACAGATACAGATACAGATACAGATACAGATACAGATACAGATACAGATACAGATACAGATACAGATACAGATACAGATACAGATACAGATACAGATACAGATACAGATACAGATACAGATACAGATACAGATACAGATACAGATACAGATACACAGATACAGACTGCGGCTGGGACAGATTGATATTGTGTTTCAGATTTTTAGTACACTTACTTCTCCGAAGTAGGGCGTTTCCAGTTATCCAACAATATTTTAATGTAATCCAAATTTATTTAAAATCTGTTTTGCTGTCCTTCAAATGTCAATGTTAAATTCCTAAAAAAAAAAAATAAATAAAAAGGATTAAATAATAAATAAAAGAATACTAAACTAAGGCTATCAATAGACCTAAGCATAAGTCAAAGAAAGTTCCCAAATTTTCATTCTTATAGAGTATATAGAACTATATTTTGTGTAACAAGTAACAACGATATTAAATGGAGGCGCTGTCCGTCTCCATTGTGGGGCTGCTGCAGCTGCTGGGCTACTCGTACTTTGTGACACAGCCGAAGGATCAGTGCTCGCCCGCCCCAACGCTGGGCAGCTGGATCTTTCTGGTGGCCACACTGTGCTTTCTGTGGGACCTGGGGGTCTATCCGTGTCGCTTCATGCACATGGCCTGGCACTGGCAGCTGATGGTCGAGATTGTGGCTGGCCTGTTTCTGGCCGAGATTGCGATGCTGCTCATTTGGTGCGGCCTCGAAGGACTCATCTATTGGCTGACGCAGCAATTGCTGCACGTCCTGCGGCTGGACGACTGCCTGCACGGACTGCTCGGATACTATCTGCATGGGCTAACCACCGTGGCCGTAAGTGGAGCATTTGTCTGGTTTATAATCAGGGCCTCCGATATACCCTTCTATCTGGACTGCTCCATGGGCAATATGCGACGCAACGGGAAGCAAGTGATTCGCATCCTGGGCTGCATTGGCCGCATGAACAGCAGCGAGAGAGCACGCATCCTGGGAGCCTGCAGGCGGACTATGTTCTCGAAATATGGTAAAACCGTGGAAGAAGGAGATGACGTAGAGGACGAGCTAACAGATGCGAATGAAAGTGAGAGAGAGGCTGTGGGTGGGGAGGGAGATGGGGAGGCGACTGAAGATGATGATGAAGATGAAGATGATGATGACCTTGCGGATAGAGACGATGATTCCGATTCCGATTCCGATTGAGAGTAAACACTGAACGTGGCTGACTGCGTGTCCAGTCCACCGAACAAATCATGTCCTCGCATTGCCTCGTCCTCGTTGCGTTGCGTCTATCTGGAATTTATATTGCGATTGCTGCATATCTCGACACGATTTCTGTGCCGCACGCAACGGAAATTTACTTTTCTCCATTTGCGGGCGGGACCGCCCACCAAGTTTTCTTCTTTTTTTTTCGGCCATCTGTAACAATAAATTTTGTTGCACGAACGGACAGAGACGACGGCAAAATAAAGAGAATTTGCGTTTGCTGACTGTGAAGTTCTTGGGCTTTTGTCTGCCTGTCATAGAACCTAAATAGCTGCCTTCGACTTCAACTGTTGAATGAGGACTCAGGCCCAGAAGTGAGCTAATCACTGGGCTATTTAACTGTTGAATGCTATTCCATTTATAGAGAGGGTGTACATTAATAAGACAGAAGGATATATAGTGTCCTAGCTGGGGCGAGTTGGTGATTTGGTGGTCTAATTGATAGTGGGTATTGTTGACTGAGAGTTACTATGGAGGTGTGGTCGATTATATGATTTGGATCGATAGGGCTGCTAATTGATAAATATACATTGGAATCGCTATGGACAACAGTACAATATAGTATATAAATAGTAAAATATGATAGCAAACCCACTATCGATAAGAGTCCATTGTCTACTCCTTATCGATTAGGGGATATAGGGATTCGACAGATCTCTACATCGATATAAGTACCGTATTTTTATACCCTGAGCCCATTGAAAATGGGAAATCAGGGTATAATGGTTTTGTTGGATGTATGTAACAGGCAGAAGGAGGCGTGGCAGACCCCATAAAGTATATATATTCTTGATCAGGACGACAAGAGAAATTGATTTGGCCCTGTCCGTCTGTCTGTCCGTCCGTCTGTCCGTCCGTCCGTCTGTCCGTCCGTCCGTCTGTCCGTCTGTCCGTCCGTCCGTCTGTCCGTATGTTTGAACGCGCCGATTTCAGCCCGTATACGAGCTAGAGACTTGAAATTTTTTTTGTAGGTCCGTGTATAGCACGCGCAGATCGAGTTCGTTTTAAAAAATCGAGAACTATCCCCAATTAATTGTTATCAATTAAAAACAAATTCGAAATTCAGCTAAAAAATTATATCTCGCCCATCTTTTAAGCTAGAGACACCAAATTTTGTATTTAGCTTTATATATATTTTAGCAATTTCGAATTTTGTTATTTTTTGGATACCGGCCCCAATTTCCCCCAAATTCTATGAAAACACAGACGCGACGGGGCGCAGGGTATCCCCTAGTCGGTCACGCCCGACTAGAGTTTTCTTACTTGTTATATTATGTTATGTGCTATATTGTCATTGCCTACTACTGTTGCAATAGCATTGCAGAGAAACTGACAGCTTATCCTAGAAAGTTTGCGCTTAAGTTCGTTTCATTTTCACTGCGAGAGAGACAACTTTAGCTGTTCCTGAACATAGATTCCTGATTATTCTGAGTGAAAGCGAGAAGACTACTTTTATCCTTGGCAAAGCGGTCGCTATGATTTCGACAAACGAAAAATTTCGATTAGAAACGGAGAAATAAGTCGGACAGAGGCAGCCTGAACAAGGCACTTGGTCTGCATCTGCAACTGCATCTGCATCTGCCTCTGTATCTGTGCTCCTGCCATTCATACTGCTATCCAAAGCAGGATCCCTTTGACAGAAACATCATGAATCAGCAACTAGAAGCCACAAGGCAAACTTCATTACAAGAAAATTGTTGTGTCTAGTTTTAGTTTGTTCAGAAGAATGAGGATTCGCACAGTCGAAGAGAAAACGTCTTATTAACTTGGTGACATTGCACAAGTAAAGACAATACATGTTCAGCTATATTTCTATCTATCTATATTCTATATATATTCAGTATATTTAAAATATATACAAACGACACATAGATAAATGGTTCGTTAACAAATGCACCAAAGAGCTAAAAAATGTAGTCAACAAAAAATTTAAGAAATGTTTATGCACTATAGATAGACAATTTTCTGTTTATAAATTAGATATGATGTGAGGTGTAAGGTGCGTTAGCTACCCTTGTCCCACCTAATTGTAAAAATAGTATTAGCCTAAGGCGTTAGCACATTCAAGCCATTTACTACTTGGCTGGAGCGATGCAGTGCTGCAGATTATGCACGTACTTTTATAACTGACTGTAATTAGGGCATTATCGATTAGGCCATGTATAATATTAGAAAGCCGTTCCCAAGATATGGGAAATTCAAAAGTTTTCAGCAATAGCAGTATGTAGTATGCTCAAGTGGTTGCAGTTATCTGTAGCATTAGAGCACGTCTTAACTAATAGTGCTCTACTTCAAGTCATGACAAAATTTAAAATAAATCTATAAATTTTATAATAATAGAGATATTTCTAGAATATTAAACTGTGATGAGGTAGCTTTAACGTCAATGAATTTCATAATGAAAGAGCTTAAATTACCAGCGGAAATTGTAATGATAATCTTATCATATGATATATAATATAATGGAGCATAGTATCTAAACTGATTGTACCCGAATTATATCGTATAATTTCTCTTCCTTGTTTGCAGTTGCTTCACATTCCTTTTCATCTTTCCTCCACTAGGTTTTTTGAAAAATTTCCTTTTCCTAAATCAAATTTTTGTAGGCATTTTGCCTGCTCGAATCCGTGTTCCTCAGAGATAATAATTTAGTTGGACAGACTGTCTGTCATGACGTTTGCCCACAGTTTGGCAACTGCAGCCGGCGTTGTTTTTATTGCTCTTGTGGTTCTTTTGCCACTGTAACTTTCAATCATCGTCAATCATCGTTAGATGGGCAAAACAGCCACAAAAGGAAAAAAAAAAACGAAAACAATCGCAAAACACGAATAAACAAAACAAAAAAAGAAGAGAATCATTCACAGATTGTATTGCATTTCTAAGCAGGCCAGGGACACAAACAGGTCACAGCTGCTAACTTTGATTACTCGACTGGCAACAGGAGAAAAAAATACATTTGATTGGCTTAGCCAGGGGAGCTGACGCAGAAATGGATGATTGTATAAGGATTTATTAAGTCGAATATAATATAACAAATATGTGTTATAATACATATATGTATATGCAGAGCATTGTTATGCACACCTATTATTGATACGACGCACATTGGGGCAAAAATAAAAATTTTAATGGCAACAATTGGCCAGATTCTGACTTTGTCAGAGTTTCAAAAGACAGAAGAGGTAAAAATTCGTTCATAGAAATAAAAAAAAAATTATATAAAATTCTATAGAATTTATTTAACATTTTCATAAAAAAAAAAAATCATTTTTATATTAATTTTTATTTATTTATTTAAAAGTATTATTTTATTTGTTGGATTTAAAATTAATAAATTCTATAGAATTTTATATATACATATTTTTTATTTTTTTTCCTAATTTAAAAATTGTATTTTCCTTTTTATGATTTTTTCCTTTTCTTTAATAAAATATATATTTTTATTTATAACTAAAAATTATTTATATTTACTTTTAAGCCCATATTATGTGCCCAAAATCAAATGTTGAAACCATATTTGGCAGAAAATTATGGATGGCCTTGAGAACGTAGTACACTGTATTTAGATATATTTTCATTTAATATTTAATTTAATTTAATTTTGCAATCTATAATATTTTCAGCGAAAAAAGTGCAAATGCTCCACTGTGCGACGTAACTTAGCAAACGCTTGTGATTGGCATTCAGACACCTTGCTGAGAAAAAAAATTGCTGTAGACAGAAAGACCTGTTCCCAAATAACAGAAGACCCTTTGGTGACATTTTAAATTGTAAAGAAAGCCTTAAAAAAAGATTTTTGAATTGCAATTTTTCTTCGTTTTCTTTTAGATTTTGTCTAGCCAAAGCTCATTTGTTCGCAGAATTTCTACTTATTCTCGTACATACACTGCGCGTCATCAGGATAGCGCACCCTTCATTTTCTTCGTTAATGCTAAATATTTTCTATATCGTTCGAGATATCGTTCTAATTTTTTTTTCCTATTGGACTCTGTTTTATTTACTTTTAAGTGGAAAAAATTGAGCTCTGAAAAATTCTTGGAAATATTTTTAAAAATTCTTTGAAAAAAAGCTTACAAAAAACGGTTGCTAAAAGTTGTTCATCAGGATAGCGCATTTAAATTCAATTGTTGATATCTCGCTCAATTTGGCAACTAGAGTTACCAAATTTTTTTTGTAGGTCATAAATATGATCTTTGTTAAGAAAAAGTTTAGTTTATGAACAAATATACTTTAGTTTTTAAAGGAAAAATCAAATATTGAAGCTTTCTTTGATTCTCGACTATAAAGACATAAATCGCTGGACCCAATGTATTTTATGACTTAAACTAACTCTAACTTTATAGTTTATTGATTTTCAAAGGCTTACACATTTATTCACAACCATTCCCAAACGTTCTGGTGGATATTTAAGCCTGGAGAGTAATGTCTCTTCCCACAGACTTCCACGTTTTGATTGCAAATAAAGGATTTCGAAGACCAACCAGTGTCAATTTAGATAGTATCATGCGGACATATCAATAACAAGTTTTAAAAGTACTTTTAAAAGTAATGAAAAGTAGTTTTCAAAAGCCTTTTGTAATTAACTGCATTCAAACAAAAATTCAAAAACTGCACTTAATAGGTGCTATATTTACATAAAATTCACCACCCCAACCCCACCACAAACCCGGCTATTCAGAATATCTAAATCATGATCCTCCTAACGTAGATCAGGAAAAAAATAGTAATACCCATCGGGTCCTCCTAAATTAGAATTATTGCCATCTGAAAAGACAACACAGAGCTACGGAGAAAACAACTTCAAGTGTGTTGGAGCAAATTAAAGCGAATTTCTTTTGGAACACTATAAAGTGGTTGTTAATATTTTTTTTTTAGCTAGTGAAGATCTAGAGCATTATAAATAAATCTTTAAATCATTAAGAAACTCGCAATAACACCAGTTTTTCCCTGGATATGCGAAGTCAGGTTGGGCGAGCTAAATACTTTTCCCAGTATAAATCGCCTATCTGCTCTACCTATTGCTGCCAATGTATTTTTTTCAACAGAATTCGTAATTTCCAAGAAAATATAGAATAGTTTCACCATGTCTGTTGGTTTATATACTGATTTTTGGCCAAAAGAGTGGAGAATCAAAGTATGTTTCAATCTTTGATTTTTCCTTAAAAAACTAAAGTATATTTCTTCATAAAGTAAATTTTTTCTTAACAAAGATCATATTTATGACCTACAAAAAAAATTTGGTAACTCTAGTTGCCAAATTGAGCGAGATATCAACAATTGAATTTAAATGCGCTATCCTGATGAACAACTTTTAGCAACCGTTTTTTGTAAGCTTTTTTTCAAAGAATTTTTAAAAATATTTCCAAGAATTTTTCAGAGCTCAATTTTTTCCACTTAAAAGTAAATAAAACAGAGTCCAATAGGAAAAAAAAATTAGAACGATATCTCGAACGATATAGAAAATATTTAGCATTAACGAAGAAAATGAAGGGTGCGCTATCCTGATGACGCGCAGTGTATATCTATATGTAGTGAGCCTGTGAGGTAGGTTAGAGATATTTTGGTAAACATATGCGAATGGGGCTCAAAGTGAATTATGCCATATAATTTGTCGGCAGGCAGGTGCTGCTCATTAATCTTGTGCTTGCTTTAGAGCCGCCTCTCTCGGCGCTTCTCATCCCTCGCTTAGTTTAGCACACTCTGGGGGCACACACACACACACACAAACACACGCACGCGCCGAGGCACTCGCTTATGCACAAGCATTTTACGTAGATAAGCTTCTCACTTTTCGCTTCAGCTTGTTTTTTCTTCTCCCACCTGCCTGGCGGTTTTATGCCTAATGGATTTGCGCTTTGATGTGCAAACGGTTTAGACCGTATTACGTCTACGTGTGAGTGGGTGTGCGTGTGAGTGTGTGTGTGTGGGACTGAGTGACGTTGCGTTTGTGTGCGTGTGTATTTAAGTGTCGACATTAGAGACCATCACTTGCAGTCCTTAGTCCTATTTTCTCTCTAGTCATCTCTCTCTCTCTCTCGCACTCAATTCTAGCGGCGCCCATAAATTTGTTTCGGAATGGCCATATGAGGGCTATGTGGCCATAATTTTAAGCCTCAGCTGATACGTTGTTAATAGCCAAATGGTGGCTGCTGCGTTTGCTTTTAAAATTAACAAGAAATGGGGGCTATAGATATACATATATGCAAAATACAAGATACCCTTTGAATACATATATTAAACGGTTGATTTGGCTTCTATTTCGCATGCTGAGCTTTGAGCTTGAAATTGAAATCTAACTTCAAAAGAAATTCTTAGAAAAATGCTTAAGCCTGAATGCGGCTATTACAAAATTTGTTTTTTTTTATTACATTTTTGTTTGTATTAAAAACAAAATTTAAATGAAATTCTATGCTCAAAATTCCAGATCGTAGATGATACTATATATCCACTTTGTAAAACCGTTAGCCTTTCAGATATTAGACAATAAAATGTATATATATGTATAAAACTATATCAGTAACTTTATCACTAAACTTATCCTTATCATTATCATGAACTTTAAGATTAGGTGTAATTTAAATTTATTCTGAAAAGTAATACTTACCATTTAGCTTAATTAGCGTAATAATAGGCTTAGCATTGTGTTTACTATGAGCTATACCATAACGTTTTATATTCGTTTTACAGTTAACTTTACCATTACCATTAGATACACCATAACCTCATTAATCTTACCTTTAGCATGCAATTTAACATTGACTTTACCTTTAACCTTACCAATGAGCGTACCATGAACTTTACAATTAACATTTATGTTCACCACAAAATTTAATATTAACATCACCATCAACTTTACCATTGGCCATTGATTTTACCACGAACTATACTTGCTAGATATATTTAATACATTAGACTTAGCTTCACCTTTTCTTATAAAGTTCATTGTAAGTTTAAAATTAATATTTACAATGAACTTTACAGCCATTACCATTTACCAATAACTTTGCCACAAACCGAAAACAACATCTTAAGAGCTTGTCATCACTTATATCAATTATACCTTCACCTTTACCTATTCAAATCATCTGAACTTTTGCTTCATCTCTCGCATTCAGCCAATCAAACCTATACGAAGATCTATCTAAAAGGCAAACACATTGTGTAAGGGCATTGAATAGTTGTTGCTTTTGCATTCACCTTTGTGTGCTGTAAAAAAGAAAAAACATGTATGGAATTACTTTATTCCCTCGCAAAAAATTACCATATGTATGGCTCTACGTGTTGTTGCTGTTTTTTTTTTTTTTCTGGGTAGACCGTTGATGAAAATTCGTTGTCATCCTTGACTTTGTATGTATATTCAAAGAAATTGTATTTTTTATTTTTAAAATTGGAAATTTTTTGCTGTCGTACATACACCACAAATTTGTTTGGTTTTGTTTTTGTTTTTCTTGTATTTTGTTTAAATGTAAATTGTGTTACTGTTAACATTTAAAAATTTGCTCAAATTGTTGGGCTCTTTTGTAAACAATTTATATATATATAGTTGTATATATATATATGTATGATGTATTCGTATTTTATTACAATTTGTTATTTGGCATTTTGTGTTATGGAAATACAGCTTCCTCTTATCCTTGTGCAATCAATTAATGCAAATTGTTGTGTTTAAATAGTCGATTTTTTAGATATTTTACAAACAGTTTTTAATTCAAATTTAGTTAATTATTCACCTGGAAAGGGCAGGTGACATTTTTTTCTTTTAAATATTTGTAATTATAGAAATTGTTGAACTGTATTTCCGCTGGCCATAAAACGCATAGTTTGCCCTTGTTTTTCTTCTTTTTTTTTAGATTTAATCAAATTAAATTTTTGCTATGCAATAACGTAATTAATTTCTGTTTAGATTTTCTTTTATCATAAGTTTAATTACAATGTACATTAACAAAATTTAATGAAATCTGCTTTATATATATATATGTTTTTTTATTTCATTTCTCTAATATGAACTTTGGGTTGAATTGTTTAAGTTTCCTTAAATTAGCAAATAGTTTTGGGTTATATAGAACAAACTATCACTGTGGCTTTTGAGAAGGCGTGAAACAATATAGTGAAACATCAGTATAAACTATTTAGACCACTCGTTAATTAATAAAAACAATTAACATTACTCATATTATAATATGATTTTTTATGCATTTCTTAAAATGGATTTCATTGAATTTTGTAGTAGGTAAGAATTAAAATGTACTTTCTTTACTTTAAACGAGTTGCTTGCGCCTTTCTAATCATTTATTTACTTAGCTACTTACTATATTTCCTATGATGCATCATTTGAATTCAGTTTACATTTATCTAGAATTTCCTCTTCACTATTCGCTATTTCTAGTTTTATTTTTGTTTTTGTTTTCTTAGGTGTTTCATTTTCTCTCCAATATAAATGTGTCGTTTTATTTTCAATTTCACATCAAAAAACTATAAGTATTGGACCAAAAATTACGTTTGAACCTCAGATAAGTTTTAATGGACATGCGCTATATAAGTTCTGTTCTGTTCTGTTCTGCTCTTGTCTTGATACCTTTGCCCTAAAAACTAAAAGAATATTTACAAAAACTTTTCTTTTCTTTTTCTTTCGACACTTTCGATTTTACATTTAGATAAACCACATAAATTGAGTTAAATGTTAAATGGTCAAAAACTGTTGACCAAAGATATATGTTTTCTTTTTTATATATATATAATATATACATCTATATGTTTGTATAGGATCTGCAGCCATGGCGTTGTCTGTGCAAAAGCAAAGAAATGCGAATAAGAAGTCGAGTGAAATTAAGTTTGGCGCCATCATACTTTTAGCCATGGTCGCCATTGTGTCGACATTATTGTTTATACCCTGTAAAGACTTGTGGTAGTCAAGGAGAGTATGTTAGAGATATGGCTTGCATATCTCTAATGAAAATTGGGTAATGAAGGCAAAATTTATAATCAGAATGACAATGACAATGACAATGACAATGACAATGACAATGACAATGACAATGACAATGACAATGACAATGACAATGACAATGACAATGACAATGACAATGACAATGACAATGACAATGACAATGACAATGACAATGACAATGACAATGACAATGACAATGACAATGACAATGACAATGACAATGACAATGACAATGACAATGACAATGACAATGACAATGACAATGACAATGACAATGACAATGACAATGACAATGACAATGACAATGACAATGACAATGACAATGACAATGACAATGACAATGACAATGACAATGACAATGACAATGACAATGACAATGACAATGACAATGACAATGACAATGACAATGACAATGACAATGACAATGACAATGACAATGACAATGACAATGACAATGACAATGACAATGACAATGACAATGACAATGACAATGACAATGACAATGACAATGACAATGACAATGACAATGACAATGACAATGACAATGACAATGACAATGACAATGACAATGACAATGACAATGACAATGACAATGACAATGACAATGACAATGACAATGACAATGACAATGACAATGACAATGACAATGACAATGACAATGACAATGACAATGACAATGACAATGACAATGACAATGACAATGACAATGACAATGACAATGACAATGACAATAACAATGACAATGACAATGACAATGACAATGACAATGACAATGACAATGACAATGACAATGACAATGACAATGACAATGACAATGACAATGACAATGACAATGACAATGACAATGACAATGACAATGACAATGACAATGACAATGACAATGACAATGACAATGACAATGACAATGACAATGACAATGACAATGTTAATGAAAACAAATTTACTTATTGATAATGAGAATGAAATGATAATGAAAACCATTATTACTCTGATTATGAATATGCTTATGATTAAGTTATAAAAGTAATAATAAATATATTTATGTAAATATAGAAATAATAATTAAATTAATAGAAATAAATAGATAACTTAATAATTAAATTTTGTTGATTACGATTTAAATTAAAATTTCTTAAATAAAACGTATTGAATATTGTTCTTCTACATATCAGTAATACATCCCTATATATAATATATCCGCAGCAGCAGATTCCCACTATATATTCCCTATAGCCTACCCGCTTCGAGGATATCATCAAATTAAGCATTCTTTTCTAGTGCAATCTTAGCTACTATTACTTCTTGGTTCATTGAAATTCTCAGACAAACATTCCGTTTGACACTTTTTGTTTGAACTTCACAGACGGAGAGCAGGATAAGGAATTGAAATAGATGAAGCTCAGTCGGGTGTTAAAATTTATAGTTGCATGTTTACGGTCAGCCAAGATTTATATAATAAACACCTTGGCGTGTCAGACACAGACAGCGACTCGCTGGAGAGCAACTTAAGCAATAGAGCGGAAGCCGAACAGCAATAACAACTCACACTGCTTGACCCATACAATTCTCCGCTGATTTCCCCCCCAGAGCCACCCCTCCCCCTATTCGACATGTAAGTGGACACGTTTATATGGATGATATGTTTGCCTTTGTGCACTGTCTGGCTCTGTGTTTGTCTTGGCATGAAAATAGCCAGTCGGGTCCAGTTCTGGCCCCCCTAGTGCCGGATGCAGGGATACATATATCTCTGTCAATGACAGTTGTCAACATGACAGTTATAGGGACAACACGAATGTAACGGAAGCTCGCCTCCATGCTCGCCGAGACATGCTTAGCTCTGGAACACGTCTGGGGCGTGTCTCAAGAAAAACTTTGATTTACAACAAAGTGATGTCGGGCAGCAAGAAGCATTTGTCATTGAGAATACTCTGCGCATTGCTGGCAAGAAATATGGTTGATTATTAAAATTGAACAGCAGAAGTTCTCGGAATTTCAGATATCATTTCTAAGAAACTTGAAAAGATTGAAGTGCAGCTATCAAGTTGAAATGTTTGGGAATAATATAATAAAATGGAATATCTCAAATGCTTTTGCTTGAGGTAGAGGGTAACCAAATAAGAGGAATAGGACAAGAAATTGCCAGAGACAAGAAAGGATTTTGAATATAAGATAGTAGGTGGGTTTATCTTGAAGCTATAGTCGTGGCATTTCGTGTGATGTAGTACATTATTTGAATGATGACAATGGGTCTGCTGCTAGGGCTTTACGCTCAAGGCCATAACATGTGCATGATTGAGCTCCACTATTTGTTAATTTTCTTCACTATTTCATTATATTCAGGATTAAATGGGAAATTGCATTAAATACTTTAACAGCTTAATGTTATCGATAAATTATATAGCTGCTGAGTTATAGTTATCGACAATAGACTTCTTGACTGGTCACAAAATCCTTTCAAACTGAAATGAATTTCCAAATATTTTTAAACTGAATCAGCAAATAAAATAATTTAAAAAAAAGTATAATAAATTTGTAGTAAAAGATATAATAAATACGTGTAATAAAAACTATAATAAATATTTCATAAGAAATATAATAATATTGAATAGATTCTGGATTAAATATTTAATGACAACTCAATTAGATTTTTATAAAAAAAAATAAAAAAAATATTTAATAAAAAGCATACTAAATATTTAATAAAAAACTATATAATAAATATTTAATAAAAACTAGAATAAATATTTAATAAAAACTGAAATAAATATTTAAAAAAAATTAAAAAAAAATTGTATTAAAACATATAACATATTATAAATATTTCATAAAAATATATAATAAATATTATATAAAATACATGATAAAAAAATATGATAAATATTTAAAAAAAATTAAATACAAAATAAATAAAAACATAATAAATACTTCATGAAAATTATAATAAATATTTTATAAAAAACTTAAAAAATGTTAAACAAAAAATATTTTATAAAAATATATATTTAATAAAAAATATATATTCAACAATGAAAATATTTAAATAATAGAATGCCAAAGTTATTCAGTTATTCTTCCGTCACCGTCTTCATTTTACAGGGTATAACCTAATGACATGGCTTACACGGTTTGCTGTCAAGCAGCGGCGTGCGCGTGGCCAACTCGGATACAAAACATATATATGTACATACCCACTAGCATGGAAACTCCCACTTGATGGCCGCTAATCAATGCTTGGGGCCGACGTAGATGCCGCCCGAGCTGTCGCCGCTCTCCTCGGCGGTGGCGCTCTCCTCCTCCGGCTCGACGCGCCGATTGCCGCAGGAGCCGCCGTTATTGTTGCTGGTCTCGTACGTATCGCTGTCATCCACCAGGCAGCACTCGGCGCAGTCGTCCGTGGACGAGTTGATCTCGTCGCTCAGATCGTCCAGCAGCGTCACCTTGGGCGCCATGCCCTGCACCTGCACCTGCACCTGCTCGTCGCCTGCACACGTGGCGGCCGCAGCGCCGGCCACAGAGATTTTGATATTGCAGTTGTTCGAGGTGGACGAGGACTCCAGGTGCTGATAGTGCTGCGGCACGGGCTGCTGCAGCGGCGCATGCGTGTGCATGTGTGCGGCCCGATAGCTGAGGTTCGGTGTGCGCTGACCCATGCTGGCCATGCCCGGCGGCATTTGGGTGTGCGTCATGCTGATGGTGGGCGGCACACTCAGTGCCGCGCCCACCTTGGGGCTGTGGCCGTGGCCGCCGTACAGCTGCTGCGTGTCAGAGGCCAAATTGTGGGCGGTCAGCTGCAGCGGATGCTGATCCTTGCGCTCTGAAACAGAGGGAGAGTGGAGGGGGACGACTGTCAGCGACGGAAGCGAAAGCGGAAGCGGAGGCGGAAGCGCATGTCAGCGCATTGTGCTATCAGCCGGGCGCATTGTGTGCCCGCTTTATGCCAATATTGAACCGAAACTGTTATCAGCGCAAACTTTTTGCACACACAATGCTGCAGCTGCCACACGCAGCAAACAATGGCAGTCATGGCGTGGCATGGCAAGGTCAACAATTATCTAGTCTAATGATCGACTCACCCAGTGGCGCGGCGGGCTTCGGCTGCAGCGGCAGCATGAAGTCGTGTCCCGTGGTCGCCGCCCTCGGCTGCAGGCTCTGCACGGCGGGCACGCTTAGGTAGTCCGCTGCAATGCGAAAAGCAGTCAAATTATTCTTAACGTACTCCAGCTCAAGCAATGTTAACTAAAACTTCAACCAACCAAAAAAATAAAAAAGAAATCAAATACGAATAAACCAAAGAAATTGCAAACAATCAGAAATCCTTCGTGGCCATGCGAAAACTTTAAAAAGGCACGCAGGAAATTTACCAACTTTTTTCCCTGCTCCTTTTCTTGTAAAATATTTGGACAAAAGTTTCAACAAAAAAAAAAAGTTTTTTTTTTGTCAAGAAATCTGAAAAGTTATAAAATCAAATTTTTGTATACATAAAAAATAAAGTTGAAGCAAGTGAAAATGTGCTTATTTTGTGGTGATAAGTGCGCAGTGCTCAAATGCTTACTTAAGTCATTTTTCGTTAAAAAAAATATATAGATATATTAATACATACATATAATATATATAATAATATAATACATATAATACAATTGAATATATCTAAAAAGATTTCTTGCAATTCAATAAATATTTAATAAATAAACGAGTCAAATAGAAACTTATTTTTACGTAAGGAATTTTAAATAAAAATTATGCATTCACATTTTATTTAGTATATATAAAAATATATATTTAATTTAAGCATGCAAGAGATTAATATTATGATATATATTATATTACATCACATTTGTTAGATATTCTAGACTACAACTACTACAGAAATCCAGAATTTTTAGCTACATTTCAGACGATGAGACGAGACCACCATAAACATATTTTTCAAAAATCCATCTACGATATCAAAAAGTACAAATCCTCATATGCAAATCTCAGCTTAAATTTAAAGTATATTTTTGATAACACAATTATCCTAAGACAGCCTACATTTCCTGCCACCGCTGTCTCACTCGCTCTCTCTCTCGCTCTATCTTTAGGCAACTTTTAAATTAGTGCTTGAATCTTACTAGTAATTCTTATTTGATTTAATTTACATTTTTGTAGTATAATATTTAAAAATATTAAATTAAATAATATTGTTATATTATATATTAAATTATAATTTTAAAATATATTATTAATATTAAAAGATGTTCTTTAATTTTTGATTTTGTTATTAATTTTATTGCATACTTATTTTCATGTATTTAATTCGCATTTGGATGAGAAATGTTACACAAAATTATTTGGCTTCGAGTTGTTTAATTTATTCAAGAAAAGATTTTACTCGAGCTATTATAGACGCTTATTTTTTGAGGACTTATTTATTTTTTATTTTTTTGTATTATTTATACACTTCATTTTTTATTTTGTGTATTTATTAAATATTTTATTTAATTAATTATTTTATTTATTTATTAAATATTTTATTTATTTATATATTAATTTTGTTATTTATTATTCATTTGCATTTATTTTTTATTTATATTTAGATAAATTAAATACAATTATTTAAAAAAAATTATTTATGTACAACAAAATATATTTTTTAATAATACTTTTTCATTTTTTTTTGTGTATTGTGAAATCTAAAAAAAAAAAAGCGAAATTTGTACGCATACAAAATTTTACTAAATATTATTATTAAATGTATTCTATTTTTAAATTACTCTTCATTTATATTATTTTAAAATACTTTTCTCACTCATTCAACCAGATTTGTATATATATTTTCGCTTAGCCTGTTTTATTTCCTGCTTTCGCCATAGCATTTAAATACGTGCCCATTATATATCCCATTACCGGCAAATTTTCTTTTCAATTTTGCGCAGTTTTCCCATTTTCCGACGCCGGCTCTCAGCGGCTTTTCGCTAGCCATTAAAAATGCAAACGCTGGAAAACACGCGCTCAGCTCGCCCGGCGCGCGAAGTGTGTGAAAATATTTTTACTTCTGCATTTCTATCTAGTGGAGGGTGAAGGCAACAATTTGAAGAAGTTAAAAGAAATGCTATCAATTAGCCGACTACTTAATATACTATAAAAATTATGAAATGAATTTACTAGAGTTTTCATAATGAAAATGCAGATATAAGACGACTTCACTTGGCATATTACATGGCTTGATAGCAGGACTATATCCTCGGTTAGGGCATACAAATTAATTTTCACAGCAGCTGCACGGGCAACACGCACCAAATGGAGCCGCCGCCGCCGACACGCCCAGCAGATGGGCGTCAAAATAAATAGGGGCATGAAATGCAGGCACTCACCGCCCTCCCCCCCACTTGCCACACTCGCCGCAGCGTCACTCTGCCCCGAGGTGCTTTTAATGTTGGCTGACGCAATTGCATTTAATATTTCAGGCCTGCGCACCACTGTGCGCACCACTGTGCACATAAATTGCTGCAACGTCCAACCGTTTTAATGACCACTAGAAGCCAGCCCAGTGCGAAGCCGCGCCACACACTTTCACGCCCACCAACTATGCCTGCTAATGATTTACTTGCTATTTTTATGCTCTTTGTAGCGTGTAGCTGGGGTCAGAGTCGGAGTCTGGCCGGGTCACCTAGCTGTGCTTGGCGGAGGCTGGGGGCTGGGGCAAATCTTGTGCCAAATACTTTTGACTGCAACACGTACTACGACATTTTCCGGTCCAAAGAGAAATCCAATTTTTCACAGCATTCGCAACACGACTTAACACTTGCCCAGGAAGTGCGCCAAGAGCCAAGAGCAAAGGAAGTGGGCGGGGCTTCTGACTTTGAAGTTGTGCAAATATTATAATTAAATAACCGTTAGGATTTAGCTGAAAATTCCAATCGATTTTTAGCGAAAACTTTATAAATTGTTTAGAGAAATATATAGTAGAATAGGTGTACTATATATGTATATAAAAATATATAATATATATTTAAGAATATAACATAAATCGCAGTGATTTCCATAGGTAGCTCAATCTGCAAATTCCTTGTAAAATTCTATAAAAAATATATTAGTTCCGTCCTAGAAAAACACAAAAATTGAACCAGATTAAGATCTGACTGAAAATTCTCTCTCGATTATCGAATATAATCGATATATGGAAAAAAAAATAAAATATAGGAATATATACTTGAAGTTCGACTTCTTGACTTATGTCATTCAAGTTGACTCTGATATTTCGACAGCAAATGGGCTAGTTTCTTATCCGGATCTAGAATACCTAAACGAACTTTACGTAATTGAGCATGCAACCAAATACAATTTCAATGGCTTCACTCACATAATAAATATATTAATCATAGTAAAAATAAATATAAAAAAAAAAAATGAAAATATTACTAACAGTGAGAACAAGTAAAAATAATATAGTCGAGCGCCTCGGACTGTATAATACTCCTTGTCGACCCAAAAAGAGTTTAAGCGTTTGCTAAGTCTCAAAAGAAATATTCCTATAACTAAATTGTCAAATTTTTGAGCACGAACTGCAAAACTTAGCAAAAATTTAAGAGCTTAAGAACTTTTCAAAGTACTCACAGGATTAAAAAAAAAAAAAACATATTGAACCCTCGCATGGCTCGGATATTCTTTGTCAGATCTTAGCCTCAACTATATTATTTGACCCGTAATGCTAGCTCTCGAAATGTAAAAGCTTCATTCGAAAAATGTTGTCTTATAATATTGCATCAACACTTAAACCATAATTTTCGATTGTAGACAATAGTTTTTCCTCTTTGGCCCTAACCTTTAGAAGGCGTTATATATGTGATATATGATTTTAGAATTTTTTCTCGCCCTCAGATGTGAACAAATGCTCTAGGGTCAATGTCTTTAGGAAGTGGACAGTAATATAAATTAGGGGGAAAACTGTGTAAAATACTGCTTATTTTAGAATTGTCCCTAATAATGAGCAATATTTATATATAAAGAAAAAATTCTAATAATAAACAAATTAATTCTTACAAAAATAATTCAAGTCTACAAATTTTTATCAGTTTCTGCTTTTTAAAAAAACGCTTTGGTTGTCTGCTAATAAATTTAATTTCCATTAAAATTAAAATAAAATGCTTTCAAATAAATCTCAGGAATGATAATATGTCAAAATATGGATGGGTATTATTATTCAACAGTCATCTTCAGCCATATTTTGAGTTATTATTATTATTATTCTTCAAATATATAAAATTAGATCCAATTTTTTCATTTTACTGGACTGATCAGCATTAGAACTGATTTCAGAGGGTATCGAAACCCTTGACTAATCCAAAACATTTCAGGATAAATGCCATTTAAATTGCTAAAAATAAAAAATAAATGAAAAATAAAATGTTATAAATTAAATATTAATAAATAAAGTGAAAATTTGAGTACCAGTAGGTGCACGCTTTGTGCCACCAGCCACTATAGATATTGGCGCAACTCCGGGAGATTCTGTCGTTATCTCTGTCGTAGGTCGAAAACTTCATGCCCTTGTTGTAATTCAAGGCATCATCGATATTTCCAGAGAACGTGCCCAACTCTCTGAGGGCATAGCCCTCGCCCTCGCCGCCCACAACAAAATTATCGTATTCGGCATAGAATGTCCAATTCTGTGTATCGGTGAGTTTAATCATTAGCTTGTGCCTGTGGCGCATTGTCAGCTGGTGCAACGTCTGGAGCCCCATGAAGAATTCCCCATTCAAGTCGCCAAAGCCCTCTTTGTAGTCCGTCCAGCTGCGATTGAAGTTGACGCTGCCATCGAAATGCCGCTGTACGATCATATAGGGCTCATTGCTCAAGTGGGTGCAGGCCACCAGGTTGGGCTCCATGTCGCCCACCCTTATCACTTGCTTGTTCTCCGCGATGCCCACATGAGTCGTGCAGTGGCTGGGCAAATATCTCAGGTGCTGCTCGCACTGAGTCAGGCCAAGTGTTTGTGCTATGAGCCTTTGCTCCTGCTCCTTGACGAGGCGCTGCAATTCGCCTGTGGCTTCTGCCTCTGCCTTGCAGTCCGCCATTTCATGGCCCCATTCGGTAGTCTCGCCTTCCTCCTGACAGCTTAGCAGATCATTTAGCTCATTGTCCAGCTCCACTAATTGCTTCACTCTCCTCTCCATATCTCGCTCGGAAGCGTCGATCGCTTTTAGTAACTGATCAGTATCCATTTGTATGCCATTATTATTCTCACTCTCCACAGTTGGATCAACGCAAATCGCCAAATTTAGGATAAATGGCAGCATTATAATCAGCTTTATATAAGCGAACATTGGGCGAACCGTCTCGATCGAAGCACTCAACAAACTGAAGGCAAAAATCTAAAAAAAATGACTAAAGCTCGCTGCTTATAATGTATATAGAATTTGCTGATAACAATATAAATTGTTGTGTATTTTATATATATCATTTTATATATTTTTGTATTTATATAAATATTATATTTTTATATTTATATATATATTTTTATATTTATATATATTTTTTATATTTATATATATTTTTTAACTGTATTTATATATATCAGCAACTTAAGCTTATACGAAATTTGGTTAGTTTAAAAAACAATAAGTATATTTGATATTTTATGATCGTTTTCGTATCGATTGCTTGAAGCGATTGATGATATATTATTGTCAAATTTAATACTATATATATATCGATATATAGTATTACATTTGTTAAGAATATGTATATATCGATATATAGTATTAAATTTGCCAATAATATATCAGCAATCGCTTCAAGCTATCGATAATCGACAGTTATTCGCATTTACATAATCAATCAATAATAATCTATATATATATATATATATAAGACTTTGTCTTTGCCTAGCTAAAATATATAATTACGACTTGATAACTTAAGTTAATTTTTTTTTATTAATCGATAAATATCAAATATATAATAATCAATTTCGTGAGTAGAGCTTGTCTATATTAGATATATTTTAATATTATTTTGGTATATATTTTTATGTTATAATTTATATTATTTTATATTATATATTTTAAAGGAGTATTTTTATTTTACATTATATATAATTTATATTATTTTACATGATATTTAATATTATATATTTTATAAGAGTTTTTTTTTTACATTATATATAATTTATATTATTTTATATTATATATTAGATAAGACTATTTTTATTTTACATTATATATAATTTATATTATTTTGCATTATATTTTTTACTATATATTTTATAAGAGTATTTATTTATTTATTATTATTATGACTATTTATTTATTTATTTATTTATTTATTGATCTTCAGTAAATTAACATATATCGATTTATTGAAGAAGAGTGTCGATTGTTGATAATCATAGAAAAACATAATTTAGGCAATGTTATGCTTATGTTTATATAAAGAATGTTAAATATTCTTCAATATAAAAATGTTCCACAATAATTGGTACGCTCTATTTGGTATCCCCGTTCTTAAACTTCTAACCTAAAGATTTGGGGATTTTTTATCAAATATTTATAAGCCTATACATATATGGACAGTATAAAAAATAATCCATATATTTCAAAATATAAGTACATATATATAAAAGTATATAAAGAAAAAAAAAATTATAGATATAATATATATAATATATAATATTATATAATATTGGACATTATATGTCTGTTGTTTATGCTCTCCACATACATATCTATTTGAATATTTCATAAAAATTCTTGCATTACGATAAGAAGTTTCTAAGAAATTTGTTTGCACATTGCTCATATGCTCCACAATTTCTTGAGAAGCGATAAGAACTGACCGTCTTTGACCTTCAAGTTGAAGCAGTGCCCAAGTATAGCAAAAAGTTGATGCTACAAATAGTATTTCGCCGCTAGACAGTTCATTCATAATTTGATTAGCCCCCCAGTAAAAAATTGGGGGAAAGGAGCAGCAGGGGGATGCAGGGGTATGTTGTTTTCTTTTTTCGCCCTTCGGGCCGCTCGTCAAGTTAATCAGAGACAGCGTGAAATGGCTGGAAGGTCCAGCCTCCAGCTAGGGGGAGCTAGAGAAGTTTCGGAAAGCACTTTGCGCTTGACTTGCGCTGCAGTCCTTAAGTCCCTTAATTAAAATGCACATCGAGCGAAGCTTAAATTTTTGGACACGTTTTTACATTGGATGGACGTGGAAATTTGTGCTGCTCCCTTTATTATTTTTTCTCCTTTTTTCTCGATTTTTTAAATTTTTTTTTGCAGTTTTTGGGCAAATTTTCCACAGCTTTACCGAACGAAGCAAATGGAAAAAGTTTTTCAATTTGTTTGACGGTAAATGAACTTTTCTATGCTGCCAAGCCTTTGGCCCCAGTGTGTGTGTGTGACAGAGTGTGCGTGTGTGTGTGTGTAAAGACGAAACTGGGCATTTGAAATATGGCATAAAAGAGGCATTCGGCTATCATAATAAAATTGTAATTAAAATTAAATATAAAATTGGGTAAACGGGCGCTCTCAAAGGGAACGAAAAAGTTTTGCGCTTACTTTTATTGACTCCGAATGCTCGAGTGACAAAATTATAGCACTCAAATTTATAGCATGCGATAAATTTTAACAAGCTTCCCCCACACCCCACCCGGCTAATTGTGAGAGAGAGCGAGTGAGAGAGAGCGTGAGACAGGGCACCATAAAAGTTTCTACCAAGCCATTAAAAAGAAATTTCGTCGTGTCTTTGCAAAAACACAAAAGGAAAACGTACAAAAAAAGTAACTGATAAAACATTTCAATCCCGTTGCAAGCATGCAGGCCTCTGCTCTAGGTGCGAGTGGGACACAACGAGTGGAGTGTGTGCGTGTGTGTGTAAAGAAGGAGAGTTGAAAGCAAAGACGTGGTGGGAGGAGACAAGACAACACTTACAACTGATGTACGAGGGGCCGGCAGCGGCGGCGGCAGCGGCAGCAGCCGCAACCGTAGCAGCAGCAGCAGAGGCAGCGGCCGACAGCGGCAGCGACGTCGACAGAGTCGTTGTTATTGTTGTTGCTGTTGCGTTTGCTGGTGTCGTCAGCGTCATCGTCGTCGTCGGCGTCAGCGTCGTCTGTGGACAGTGGCCGTGACTCGCAGCCTGGCCGTGACTGTGGGCGTGGGCGTGGCAGTTGGCCGCGCAGGTCGCTGGCGGCGCCCTGTGCAGATGCAGGCCAATGACATTCACGCCGTTCACATTGCCTAACATTGCCGCGCACACATACATGAGCATGAGCAAGCAAGCACACACACACACACAGTTACAATTACGAGTTACAGTTTTACAATTTTACGAGTTACATTTACAATTACAGTTAAAGTTACGAGTTGCAGTTACATGACAGCACGCAAACACACGCACGAATATATGTGTATGCATGTAATGAAGGAGGGGGGGAGGGGGAAGCCAGCAAACAAACAAACGAATACACGGAAAACAACATCGAAAAGATTGCGAGAATATGCAAAATATTCAATATAGCGCATTAACACACTCACACACACAAATCAAAAAGCACACGCACACTGCTGAGATGTGATTGAGTTGATGTGTGTGTGTGTGTGCTGGAGTGTGTTAGCTTATTGTATTTTGTGTACGTGTTTTGACTGGAAAATGGTTATTAAAAAACAATATTTACGCTTAGCAAATAATAAAATAATCAAAATGTTTCTTTTTGTTTAATTCAAAAGCAAATTAAAGGAAAATAAAAAATATTTTATTTAAAATAATTATAAATTAAAAATAAATGAAATTCATATAAATATATAACAATTTAAATCTAGAATAAAATCGCTTTAATTTGGATGTTTTTGAAGAAACTTTAATACATATAATTTATAAAAATTAAACTTTTAAAAATATAACTAACTTTTTTAAATATAATATAATATAATAAGATATGTTTTTGAAGAAACTTTAATACATATAATTTATAAAAATTAAACTTTTAAAAATATAAGAACATAAGTAAAAAAATATATATTAAATAAAAATAATCAAAACAACGACAAAAATAGTTCAAATTAAGTAAAAAAATCTTAAATATATATAAAATATAAATATAAAAAATAATAAGAATACATATTCTTATTAAAAAATATATAAATTTAATAAGTAAAAAATTACACAATAGAATAGATGAAAATCATTAAATAATATCTAAATTACTTTAAATAAATATAAAAAAAAAAAAACAAAATATATTTTCTTAAACTACAAAATAGAATTAAAATATTAAAAGTCATAAAAAAGTTATTAAATAGCATTTATTTCTATATTTCTTTTAATAACTAAAATAAATATAGAAATAAAAGCAAATTTAGGTTTAAGAAAGATATTAAATTTTATTTAAAATATTTAAATAATTACTTAATAAGTTTTTATAGAAATTCAGCTACATTTTGATTTTTGCGAGACAAATTAAATAAACAACTTAAAAGAACTAACTAAGATATGTTAAAAATAAAAATTAAAAATTTTATATATATAAATTCTATATATTATAAAAATACCAAATTAACTTTTTTCAACTTCATATTATTAATATAAAATAATACTTTAGACTATTCCAATTTATGTAATAAAATAATAATAATTCTAGACAATAAAAGCGAAAAGAGCGACTAAAATGCGAATATGGCGCATGGAAAACTCAGCTCGGATGAGAAATGCCTCTGACTCAACTTTAATGGGAGTCTGGCTGGAGGCCAGCAAAGCACTCAGGATTAATAACTGCCGAGCTAAGCCACATACGCAGCTGCGCTTGACTAATAGTTCGGGGCATCGTTTGCATAGTCTGGGCCGCAAAAGACGCCCCTGGGAGGGGCCCCCCCAAGTGGGGCTGCACCGAGCCACTCTGAAGGGTGTATAAATAATAAAAAAAAATAATTAAACAATAAATTGAATGAAATTTGTTGCGGTCGCTAGAGAATGAGAGAGCTCAGATGGCTGGCTGGCTGGCATGTGTGTGAGTATGTATGTATGTGTGTGTGTGTTTGTATCTATGTGAGCATATTAAGTTGAGCCTGTTCTGTTGTCTGCTTGTGTTTTGCTTGTAGCGAATTGTTGCCCTGTTGCCTATTTGGCTATGCACACGAACGAAAAAGCACAAATGCAACACAACAACAACAACGAAAGGGAAAAAGAAGAGGAAGAAGAAAAACAGCAACAAATTATAAACAACTTTTAAGCAGCAGCAACAACTACAGCACAGCTGGGCACAGTGAATGGATTACACAGTCGCGAGAGAAAGAGACAGACAGAGAGAGTGGGAGAGCGAGAGAGATATAAAGGGAACTCACCAATTTTGGCGCTGCCGAATGCATCCTTAAACATGGGCGTGGGCGTCTGCAGCGCTGTATGCGCGCCCACCACGCCCCCCACCGTCGGCGTCGTCTGCTTGATGGCATTGGTGCGGCCGCGATGCGGCGCCGGCGGCTCGCGTTTGCGACGCGGCTGCTCCACCGGCAGCACACGGCGACGTTTCTTGGGCAGCTTCGAGCGGGCCTATTAACGGGATTAAGCCTTATTATCTTCCATTTACCCACACCCCCACCCCCACCCCCATCGCCACTCACCTGCGTGTGCGAGTAGAACATGGAGAAGTTGCTAACGATAACAGGTACGGGTAGTGCTATGGTCAACACGCCGGCCAGGGCGCACAGAGCGCCGACGAACATGCCCGGATAGGTCTTGGGCGCCACGTCGCCATAGCCCACTGTGGTCATCGTGACGATGGCCCACCATAAGCCCAGTGGTATGCTCTTGAATTGATTATCTGGATTGTCCTGCAAGCAGAGATATTTTAATGAAAATAAAAATAAATTGGTGCAAGATGAGTATGAAAGTTAAAATACCCTAGAATAAATAATAATATAAATTAATATATATTATTATAATTGTTTAAAATTTTATTATAAATTTTGTTCATGAATGAGCAAACAATTTTTATTTTAAGTGGATCCTTGGATATATTTTTATAGATTTATTTTTCATATGATATGTTAATGTTATATAAACATTTTAATCTATGTTAAAAACTCTGTTAAAGTACTCTATTGATTGCTTGCTTTTTTCTATAGTATTTCAAGTCAATCCACATCATTGAAGAAGAAGAAAAAAGAGTTAAAATTGAAGAAAGACTTGCAATTGAAGTATTGAGCTTAAAAAAGCCGGACTCTAAGCTTATTAAATATTTTGTATTATTATTTTTTTTTATTTTATTTTTTTAGGTATTTCCTGTACGATAATCTATCACAAATGGCTCGTGTACTATTATTGTTTTTATTGTCTGTTAACTATTCTGTTAACTTTCTGTTAACTTTCATCGAATGACATAACTCTCATTTGACTATGTTCATAAATTTTGTTTTATGCTTCTTTTCTGCAGGGTAGCTTTAGACAACATAAACAAGCCAGCAATCAAAAACCAATCAATTCTCGTTTGCAATATGGCAAATAGACTAGAAAAGCTTTTAAAAGAATTTTGTTTTATACATTTTAGGTGTTACTGTTAGCTTAACTCAACGTTAATACCAATGTAAGTGCTGTTGTCTATGAGAAGATTTATGTAAAGCTCTGTTGATAAGCTGTACTGCTTGTTTTTACTATAGAGTAATCTAAAACTTCAAAAATATGAGATCAGAAAGATAGTAAAATTCCATCCAAAAGTGGAAAATACGCAATAATATAAATATTATATAATATATAGGTTTATTGTATTCTAGGCTATTCATTTTGATCATTTGATTTAATTTGATTTATCATTTATTCAATTAATTTATTTATTCACAAATACTGTTTTGCCATTTAAGGGCTAAAATGTTATTGATATGTTAACCTGGCTGCTGCTTGCCCCTTCCTATGTTATGAACTCTGTTAAAAAGAAAGCCCACCTGTTAAAGAACTCTTTTTGGTTTCAAAGCTTTGCTATTATATTTCAATGATTATGAATGTCATTCCCATCCCTTCCATGTTATGCACACTGTTAACTCAGCTCTGTTAAAAAAAACTATATTTCTATTTACATATTTTCTAGTTTGTTTTAACAGTCAATCTCTCATTAAATAATCAAGTTTTAGAGTATTTTCTAGAGTATTTCCATAGTCACCCTACCACTCTATCTGCTTCACAATCTAGGGACCGAGCAACAGCAAAGCACATGTTCAAACATAATTGCGTAGTATACATTTGGGAGGCATTGTAAAGCAACAATAGAACTCAACAAAGGAAAAATCATTGAGCTAACTGAACAATGAGATAAATGCAATGTATATTTTTTATATTAAAAATAAATGCATAAAGGAAAAAGCTTAAAAAAGAAATATGTTAAAAATAAATATACAAATTGATGTTATAAATCAACCACTGAGCCGGAAGTTGGGTAAATTTTTAAAATTATTGGCAAACGTTTGCCAGATGTATGAATATACATAATAAAATGGCAAGTCATATAAAATTTTTCAGTAACTCCATATAGTAGCTGCTAAAATAGACTTACCCCTATTTATCTATAGCTAATTTACTCCCAACTCACCTGCAATTTTTCGGCATAGTAGGCGAGGCTGGCGAAGAAGACGATGCCCAGCACGAGGAAGAAGACGAGCAGCGTCAGTTCCTTGGCCGAGGCCTTGAACGTGTGTATCAGGATGCGCAGTCCGGGCGAGTGGCGTGTCAGCTTGAAGAGACGCATGATGCGCACTATGGAGAAGGCCTCCAACAGGCCCGTATATTCGCCCATGCGCTGCATGACATCCGTATAGAAGCTGAGCGTGGCCGTAAAATCAATTATGTTCACCGGAGACTTGATGAACTGCCACAGATTGGGCGAGACCTAAAGAAAATGTTAAGGGAAAGATAACTTATATAATATAAATATAAATTAAATATACTCACAATCAGCCGGATGACCACCTCGATGAAGAACCACACGTTGCACACGAGCTCGACGTAGAAGAACGCCTTGTGCGGCTGCCCGTAGGTCTCGATCCAGCCGTGCTGTCGCCGTCCATTGTGGCCGAGGAGCTTCTGCTCGAGAAACTCGTTGAAGCTGTTCGTAGCGTTGACATCCCGTTTCAGACGCTGGCGCCCCTTCATGCTGGCTATGGGCGTGGCTTGGGCGGCACTCAGATTGCCGCTGCTGTAGCTCGTGTAGTTCGTGACACGAAACGTGGGACCGATGCTGCCGCTAGGTGGCGTTATGCTATGCTGATGATATTGATGCTGCTGCTGCTGCTGCTGCTGATGCAGCTGCGACTGTTGCTGAGGTATGGGCGACGCGAGCGGATCGTGGCCAGCGGAGCCGCTGTAGCTGGTGGGCAGGTCCACGCGAAAACCGGGATGGGTCTTCAGGCAGAATGATATCACAGAAACAAATATAAAGAATACCGACATGCCAGCAACAAACTGAAATCGAAATTCGAATTATATAAAAGTAAAAAATAAATAAAAAAAATATATATATATAAATATTATATATTATTATACATTATTATATATTTTTATATATTTTTTATATGTTATTAGATTTTATTATATATATTTATATTTTATTAGATTTTATTATATATTTTTTTATATTTTATTAGATTTTTTATATTTTATTAGATTTTATTATATATTTTTTATATTTTATTAGATTTTTATATTTATTATATTTTATTAGATTTTTTATATTTTATCATATATTATATATTATCATATGTATTATTATTATATTTACCTTAGCGCCCGTTGAGCTAGAGGGCTCATCGAACATGGCCCAGATCTTGGGCTTCAGACGTTGCCAACAGTTAAGCTCGCCGTTGCTTAAAGCCTCCTCGAAGCCAAATAGACGCGCTATTTGCTCCTCCGTGGGTTTCTCATTTTCAATATCTAGTTTATCTAATATAGCTAAGGTGTTCTGCAATTACATCGAAAATTGATAATCTCATCGAATTCTCTGATTTAGACTGAGCCACTCACTTGCGTATCGCGATGTATGCTATAAGTCGACCAGCAGCATGGCTCCACCTGATTCGAATCGAGTCCCCAGAACTCTAGCTCCTCCTCGAACAGCGGACCACACACATCTGTGGGATAATGCAGTTTACCAGTTCTGAAATTAATTTTAGAAATTAGTTATAGAAAATATGTATGAAAATCTATGATTAGAAAAAATTTTTTTTCATAATATCATATATATATAAAATGCATAAATAAATATTCAATGAGTAATTATTTATTATTTTTCTCGAAATTGTTTAGTAATTATTATTTTTTAAAAATAAATAAATTTATACATTTATTAAATAAATAAATTATTTATTTCTTTTTTAGAAATTGTTTAGTAATTATTCTTTCTAAAAAAAGCCTTATATTTATGCTTTTGAAAAATAAATGATATAAATAACATATTTTATATAATCTAAATATAGAAATATAATGTATAATAAATATATATAAAGGTACTCCTTAATATTATTTTAAAAATAATTGCTTCCTTCTTTATTATAAAAATACCTATACTATATAATAATTACTATATTTCTAATAAAAATATTTATATTTTTTTTAAATATTGATTTACGTATGCATTGTTGAATATTGAAAGATTTATTATAAATGTAAGTAGCTATTTATAATATTTATAATAGTTAATATTAATATTCTTAATTCTCAGAACTATTTAAATATTTACCACCCACCAAAAAGAAGAAGAAGAGGAGAATCGCTACACTGCACGACGTATCAGCAAGAGCTGAGGGAGACGACTAAAGAGGCGCTGCAGCAGACTCGCCTTTATATAGGCAGCGAGACTCGCACTCAACTCTACTATTGAGCTCAGCTCTTGAGACTTGTGTTAGTTTTCACACTTGATAATTAAAAGACAAATAAGTGAGCTTACTGCTATTGCAATGGTCAGAGTTAAAAAACAAAAAAAATTATAATAAATACATAAGATTTATAATTATATAACGGAATACTATATTTTAATAATAATAAAATTACAATGATAATAAATAAGTCATTTAAATTCAAAGATCTCTCTAAAAATATATATTTCTTTCATTTAACAAAAAGTTTAAATAAAAGAGAAGAAAGTCTTGTAAGAGTCCTCTAGTCGAGAGTGCCAGACTTAGATATATCCTGGCCTCTATGCAAACCTGTCATTTCATTCATTCTGCGCTGCTTTTATAGCAAGCATTCATAGCAAACAATACATACACAAACGAACAAGTCGCTCTGATGAAGAGTATATTCACTTTATAGGGTCTGCCACGACTTACGCTGCCTCTTATATACATTTTCTTAAAATCATTATAACTTGAGCCCATTGGAAATAGGAATACAGATTTTTTATATTTAAAAAATAAATCAAAAATAATAATAAACAATTTAAGAAAATTAAACACAAATTAGATCAAATATAAGAGCATAATAATTTGCTAGCAAAATCTATTTATGCACTTCAACAGCCAAAGGAAACTAGGGACAAAGTCCTTCGGCGTGTAAAGAGATATTCAGCTGGCAATTGGCAATGGCATAAAGCATGCATATGCATATCGGGCCGTATTCATTGCCAAGATACGCCTCGCCCACGCCAGCACCTGCGACCATTGTTTTATTATGACCTGTGCAGGTGCAAAAAGAACGGAGAGAACAAAAAAGGATGAGCAAAAAGGATGAAATGCGGCTTGTTTTTCATGTGGTGCAAATTGCTGCAAATGGCTGCACGTGCGTGAGGACAGGCCTGGGGTTTTGGGGCTTTTTTTTTCGGCCAAGCACCAAGGACACGGGCCTGTCCGCAGCAACTGGCCAAGTTGTAATACCATATCAGCTACTGGACAGCCGTTGTCTCTTTGTGGAAGGGCCGAGTGCGGTGACGGCGGCGACGGCAGCTATGCGAAATAAAAGTAATCGCATCTCTTGACTGGCCTCCATACATACGTATATATTTCTCTTTTATATATATATGTTTTTTCGTCTTTCTCTCCTTTTTTTTAGGGCTGTCCTGGCTGATGGCCATATGCGGCATATGCATCCTGGCCGGTTCCTTTTTGTGCATATTTTATGCAACTTTTCTTTGGCAGCAGCTTTTGTTGCGCTGCCCAAATCATTTCGTGCCCCGAATGCTGAATGCCCCAACAACAGCAAATGAAAACCCATAAAATGGAGCTTTGCGAACGAAAGAAGAGGAAAAACCACACAAAATTAAGCTAAAACCCGAGCCATGAGCCCAAAAACGAATGCTCAAGGCCATTATGAATGCGGCTGGACATGTGAATTGCGGCTTTTATTATGCGCGATGCGCGGCATCCCACTGTCACACCCACCCCACATATACAGCTAGCCAGTGTAAGCCTGGCCTGGCCTAGCCCAGTGCCACCCACCGGCATCGCAATCCATTTGATCTGTCCAACTGCAGTGCACCTTTTCCTCTTTTTAATTAAATTGATAGCGCAATTAAGAAGGAATTTCAATAGCCTTCGAAAGGTATTCATACTCAGGAATTATTTATATCAGAGAATATAGAATTGGGAATTGTGTGATAGCAAATATAGAAATAACATCAAAATATGAATAGTAAAGTGTAAAAAGTAACTACTTTAAAGTTTAGTTTGAGTCAAATTTGTTCATACGAAAAATATTTTGAGAATCGAAGAGAAATAAAACTACAATAATCTCGCAACTTACATATTTTATGATTGAGTTGCCTTAAAAAAAAATACAATATATATATGATGAATTTTGTTATAAATATAATATAACATATATATTTCAAAGCAAAAAACGAAAAACTGTGAAACTTTAAAGAAACTAGTATGAGAATCGCAAAGAGAGGCGATAAAGAATTTCTCTAATAAAATACTGTCTTCAGAATGCCTAACCCCACATAATTAGCTTACTTTAAGCTCAATAGATAATAAAAGGAAATTGTTAATCAAGCAGAGCGAAAGAATCTTTTAAGCAGTTTGTTCAGCTTGAGCTAAAAATGTGAACTGAATTTTTCTATTCGTATTGATATACGCCATACAAAAGAAAACTTTTTGAAAATCAGCTTATGGAGCTTATATAATATATATGAATCAGTTCCATTTAAAAAAATGTATGTTCAATCATAAACACTTGACAAAAGTAATAATAACATGACATATGATAGCCTACGAGCTATGCCAAAACAATAGCTTTAAGTAAATAAACTGAGCCTTGAAATGTCCAACAGAGAAATAGATAAGAATATGTGTGTATGCATTTACAGCTTTAAGAATCTCATGTTATGTATATGAGATTACTCAAGTAAATAAAATATATGTAGAGGTATTTTCACAAATTTCACCTTAAGTTCTCATGAAAATTGCATAAAAAGCCGATAAGAAAATATTGGACAATGAAATAACAATAAAGCTTCTTTTGTTCAATCATAATATATTATTAAAAAACATGAAAATTACAATAAAATTTCATAGTAAAATGAATATATTATCTAAGCATAAGAATAACATAGAAAGCGGTCAAAGGCTCTGTTAATGTCTTTGAAAAGTGTATAAAGCTTATTATATATCATTTGTTATTTTAATTATTTCGAAATATTTCTTCTACTTGTTCTGTTTTTATACTTTTAAAGGCAATGATTTAAAAATGAAAATCCAATAGAAAGACACTATGTAGACCCACATAAGCAACCTCTAAAATTCTTTAAAATTTTGTTTAGGCTCAAAAAAAAATTAATTTTTGTTTTTTCTTTCTCTCATGCAACAAAAGTAAAAAAAAAAACTATCAAACAACATACACTTTTATTATTATTGATAAATGAAAACCTCAAAAATTTGACCCGGGGTGTGAAATACAAAATAAATTGGATTTCCCATTGGATTCAATTCAAAGCGAAAATAAAACTGACTTTCACAATGACTATGAGTTTGACTATGAATTGATATATTCATATAGCAATCGCACACCCGTTGCCAATATATATATAGTCATATTCAACATTCATATCTAATCACAATTCTGTTGTTGTGTCCAAGCCCGATTTTTGTGTCATAAATATGAAATTCTTGTGGAAGCAAGCAAAAATACGCAAATTGCTTTAGAAAATGCAAAATGCTTCAGGCATCTACATAATTCGATTGTGCAACTGCTGTGCAGTGAATAGATATATATATATATATATTGTATATATATGTATTTTATATAAATATATATATAAGCGTGGGGTAGCTTGTTTATATTTTTACAAAGCTTTGTCGTTGCTTGCTTTGATATCCCTTTACCCATTGCCAGTTAATTGAGTTGGAAAAACTGTTTGCCATCGGCAGTAGCTATAAGAGGGGTCCATTAATCAATAGTGCAGCCAACCCTTAGTATATGATGCATGTGTGTAACAACTGCATTGCTTAACTTGTGTTTATTGAGAGTTAGTCCTCTAATAAAAGTCTAGACTTTTTCAAAGATTTTAATGAGGAACTGCATTCAAATTTGAAATGCTAAGAACACCTACAAATTGAATTCCGTAAGAAAAGAATCTGTATTAAGATAAATAATATCTGAAAATGAAAGATCTAGCATTAGCTAGATATTTTTCTTTTAAAGCTGATATTTTTATATGATATATATTGTTTAATACGAAATTCGCATAAAAAGACAGTATTATTTGCCATTACAAATATTATTAGAATTATACAATCAAATCTTTATCATGATTACGTTATGCTCTACCATGCCGAAACATTTTTTTTTTTGGCTTGACTAACAATTCTGTTTTTTTGATTTTATGTTCCTTAAAACACATTGAAAGTCCTAATTCGAGATCTGAAGTCATAATTCGAGATTTTCTAAGGACTCTGAACATCATAAAGACAAAAGCTAACATTAAATGGGATTTTTCATGATCTCCATGTTTCAGATTTGAGCCGTCAGAGAAACTCGAATTAAAAAGTCAAAACAAACTTGTTTATATTATAGATATGATTTCCTGCAACACGATCACAAATATTTGTTTTCCATTTCTGCTCATTAACTCAAGAATAAATAAAGAATTTATTAATCAATTTTATATACTGAAACTTAGTAGTTTCAGTTCTTTTCACGTAAAACTTTGTCTTAATATTACAAGATTTTAAATGTACCTAAACTATGTCTCCTATTTCACATTCCAGCTAAATAAATCTCGAAAACTTTAGCATATTCTGATTTCTATTCTGATTTTCGCTAGTCAAACTTTGCGTAAACTATTATTCTTCACACAATTACGGAATCCTGTTGGCCCGTGTAAATGCGTCCAAGTTGCTGTCAACAAGTTTTGAATGGCGTAGAAAAGGGGAAAAAATCGTGTCATTAATCTTGCAGTAACTTAAGTTATCGAAGAGGGAAGACCTCGCCCCCACCCACTACTAGCTCACAATTTATCTTAGCCAACTAATGAGCGCTGGGCTTTTGTAGCCAAGGCGCAGTCGAAAATTTTGATAAACTTTGCAGCCAAAAAAGTTGAGATTTATGACTGCTTGTATTTAGCTTGAGGTGCATAATTAAAATATAAGCTTACTCCTCGCTCCTCCCGCTCTATTTTTATTTTGCTCGCTTTCAAGTCAAGCCAAGTCAAGTCAAGGTAATGCGCTGGAGTCGCCAAAGATTAATTACCCTGGTGAATATACTAATTAAATTGCTCCCAGAGCAGCCATAGCGATGGAGATGTCATCATCTGTTCTTCAACAAAGTTGCTAAGCTCGGCACAACTTTGACGCGCTTCTATGTTAAAAGTTAAAAAGGTTTTCGTGTAATTCATGTGATAATGACTGTGACTAAATATGTTGTGAGTGCGACCAAAGGGTGGGAGGCTTGAGAGCATCAAATAGCTTTTATGTTATTTATTATCAAATTATTTATTTATTTATATATTTATTTATATTAATTTTTTATGTATTTATATTTATTTAAAAGGGGGAGGCTTGAGAGCATCAAATAGCTTTTTTTATATATTTATTTTATTTCTTTTTATATTATTTTTCTTTATATAATTATTTATTTGTTTTTATTTTCTTTACCTATTTATATTTATTATATTAATTTTTTTTGTACAGCAAAAATATTTAAGGTAAAATTAATGAGCTAAATTGCTTAAAAATTAAAATAAAATTGCTTCTGAGCATAGTTATAGCAAACAAATACGATTTTTGAATATGGCATTAAGGATTAATATGTGAGAATTTTACAAGACTCTTTTTCTAACTTTTTGCCGAATGGTAAATGATTCAAGCTTGATTTAAAATTTAAAAAAATTTTTAATATAACTATTATAGATTAAAAATAAATTGCCTTCAATACTTAAAAAAAATAATTACAGATATGAATACTCTAATGAGAGTATGCCTGACTAGGAAATACCTTAAACTATTTTCAATCTAATTTAAGAATTAAAACTGAGCTGGGGCTGGGTTAAGAGAACTGCAACTCAACAGCAGTCAGCGCTTCAGCGCGTAAGTTCTTCGCCTAGCAGGGTGACAACAAGTAAGAGCTGTCTATATCGTAAAGAGATTTCGGACCCGTTTGTTCCATTTTGCTCTCCACCCTTAACATGCCGATTTGGTTCCCACATCACAGCGGCTCGATCATGCTAAACAGGCGCTCGTAGTTTGAGCATGAATAGAGAGAGGCAAATTATCGCTTTATGCAGATGCTCATGCGCTGTCCGCTCTGCGAGCTAACTGACTGAGATAACTGAGAAGGCAAATGGCATCGAAGAAGAAGCAGAACAAGATCACGGAAAGTATAACAAATTAAAATACCCTATATTAAAATACCGTATATACAAATTTTCAAGTCTTATAAGGCTTTAGCTTAAGGCTTAGCCTTTAAGTGAAGATCATATCATGTTTCTTCGGTAAATCTACATCTAAATTACTTTAGAGATTACGATTTATATTTATTGTGTTCATTCTAAGAAATAACTTTAAGCCCTTTTATGATAACTAGTACATTTGAAATACTGTTAGTGTGTTGCATCTATAATAGAATCTATATATATATATGAGATACACAGATATTTTTTAATAATATTATTTTCATCAAATAATATTTCTATAAATAATATAGTTATTTACATAGAATAATTTCTATAAATAGTTAGTTATAATTCTATTTATCTATATTTCTTATTTATTCTTCTTATATAATTTAGATACATAAAGACATCCATTAGCATATACCTTAGAGTTTCTTTCAAATCAAAAATACTACATAATTTATCTCAAATATTATTATTGTCATTCAGCTCACCTGTAGTAATTGAGTATTTGTGTGAAGACACCCGGATGGCGATCGAAGAAGTATTCGTTGAGCACCGGATCGTAGTTGGCCAGGGCTTCGGTCAGACGCGAGAGGCGCGTTGCAGGTATTTTCTTGAGCGTCGCCTTATAGGTTTCATATCTGCAATGGAGGAGCAAAGTGAGCCAATAAATTCAACTGGATTTGCATACAAATTAACTGCAGCACGCACATGCCCCAAATATAACTTTACAAATTACCAATGCCATAACTCTATCTTCCCCTCCCTCTCCCTCTCCCTCTTTATCGCTGTGTTTTCGTGCAGTCTTGACCCTTTCGCATTGGCCATTAAATCAAGCCACAAAAAAATTCTACGTAACACAATTCGCTACGCTCGGAATCTCACTACCAAAAAGTGAGTGATAAAAAATCCACAGCAGGGGACTCCATCTACGACTCCGACTCCGACTCGGACTTGGATGCGGAAGCGCAAGGACAAGGCCAAGTGTAAGTAAATCCAGCCATAAGCCATTTGCATACATTTCGACTTTTGTGCTGACCTTTTTCCTGCTCTTTGGGCCATCATAGATGGCCCTTTCTTTTTATATATATAATACATAGAATCGCGCAGTTCCCACGCATTAACCCTTTGGGTTAGCTCTGCTCTTTACGTTGCTTTTTCCCTCAAAACGATGATTTTGCATTAATGTTTTCATGTTAAGTAAAGGCGAGTTGCGCATTGGCCTTGTATTAAGAGTAGATTTTATGTATTGCGAAATGAGCATATATTATAGAAATTCGTAATTTATTGAGCGACAAATTAAATTTGTAATATTTAAAAATCTGTATTTAACATCTAAAATTTGTATGAACAATTTTTATAATATTAAGAACAATTGCATATATTTTATATGATATATGAAGTATTAATATAAATTTTATGATATTTAAAATATTTAATGCTTTTATGATTACAATATTAAACTTTTTGTTAAGGCGAAATTTTTTAAATTCGTCAATAAATTATTTTATATAATTATAAAATTGTACCTTCTTTCTATAAAATAAAAAATTTTAAAAATTGATTAGTATATTAAAGTTAAATTTTCATTAACATAAATATATTGTACAATAATAATATAAGGTTAATTCTTACACAAAATAAATATTAACAATAATATATTAAATACATAAATAAGCAAAATAAAGTGATTAAAATGATATTTTACAAATGAAGTAATTAAAATAATATTTATCAATTTTTGTATATTTAATTTAGTTTTTCCAAGTATTTATTTGCTTAAAATGAAGAATGATCAATGGTTTTTTAATAAATTGTATTACATTATATTTTTTTTTAGCAATATAAATATTTTTTTTAAATATTCAAATGATTCTTTAGCATTTAAATTTGTTTTTTTTTTTTAAATAAAATATAAATTAAATTTTATGTTCTAAAATTCTTACAAATTGGTCATTATTAGTCAAAATTTAATAAATCTTTTAAAAAATATTTACTTATAAAAACTTAAAAAAATATATTTTTTATATACAATATATTTTTTTAAAGTTTTTCAATGGCTTTCCCCTGTAAGCCGCATGTTGTCACACCCTTTACAAATAAATCTGATTTAAAGCCTCTTCAAAGCCTTTAAAGGCTTCAGTACAACTTCCACACACTTCAGTGCCCCACACACACACACACACGTGTATGTCTCCACATATTTATTCTTTAATCTGTCGATAAAGCTCCACCTGTGCTAACCAAAGCCACATTGTTGCTCAGACGAATTGAATTTCCGACTTTCGCAAGCTATAATTAAATTCAATTAACTTAATTTCCAGCAATTTATTTTAAATTTCATTTCGCATTTATAACACGAGCTACAGAGCTTGTCCCCCCGCCCCCCATCCCCAGGCATCTGCGTTGACATCCTGCATTTCGGGCGAGCAATTCAGATGCGTTTCGTGCTTTATTGTCAAATTGTTTGTATGGGATAAATTAAATATTTCATGCGACTGTTAAGAGCAGCCGGCAACAACAACAGCAGCAGCAACAACAACAACAACAACTGTGAAAATGGCAATAAGCAGCCCCAACAAATGGCAGCCGACGCACAGCAATTGCCATTAACATTTATTAAGGCCCTTTGATTATGGTAATTGACCCTGGCAGCAACGGGCGGCCATCGATAGGTGGACAGGGTGTCAAGCCAAACAACACACAAAAACTTTCTCGCATTCATTCATTTAGCCAGTGAATTAGTTTTTCTGATTGGAATTGGAGCGACGCGGCGTATGCGTGATAAATGCTTTATAATTAAAGCAATGCGAAAATATTTTAGCAAGCCGAACATTATATGCCCTAATAAAAATATGAATTCTAAAAAAAAATATTATTTATTTATATTATTATTTTTATTTCAATCACTTCCTCTTCAAATTAATGATTGACACACAATTCGCATTCAATAATTCTCTTAAACGCGCGCATTCAATGTAATTTATTCCCTTTCATTTATTTTATTTTATTTTGCCCTACTCAACTGTAAGGAACTCGGTTCCCCCTCTTAAGAGAAGCAACCACTACATCTGTCTCGCTCACACTGCCATTGCCAGCACTGACAGCACACTCACCCTCTTTCCAAAGTACTTACAGTTTGCAAACAGCTTTATTATCCCAGTTGACAAATTATTTGAAAGCTTTATTGTTGTTGTCAGTCTTGAAGAGCAAGCAATTCAATGGCATGCATGTACGTAGATAAACACATACACGCGCACATAGTTATCATGACGATTTAATTTGCTTGAATTCTCTTTGGGTAAGAGTACATTGCTGATCAGCAGCTGTTTGCATGACTGCTCTTATACGCTCTCACAAGTGTGCGTTGATTTGATAAGCTGAAGAGCGTGCTCGTGTATGTGTGTGTGTGTGTGTGTGAGTGAGCGACAGCAAACCGTCTCTTAGAACGCACAGCGTAGCTTTCACGTCGAGTCTCGCAGCAACAGTTGCTCAGTCGCTAGTTGACTGCTGCCCAACTAGCACGCGTTCTTGCCGTTAGATTTGTGCCTGAATTTCTTCTAATTTTTTTCATATATTAAATTAATTAAAAATATAATATAAACAAAATGTTGCGTATTTTGAGGGCTAGTGGATTGCTGCGTGCGGAATGCAAAAATATCGCTGCTGCCGCTGCCTACTCGGCCATGCCGCAGCCACAAACGACTCCAGATGTGCTCTACACAGGCGTAAGTAGACTCTATATATAAATATGTATATGTATGTGTGTATATAGGGCACGCCTTATCAAGATAGCAAGATAATGTGTAAGTGAATACATACATACATACATACATATGTATGCGATGCGAAACCTGATTATTCTCCAAGTAAAACTGCAAGTTAATTTCGTCGTCTCTTCTGCTTGACCTTGACAAAGCGCAGCTGCTCTTCCGCATTTACCGCTACTTCGCATAGTACAAACAAAATCTGTGCATGGCAAAGAGGCAAAAAATTTGCGAACGCACTCTTTAAACATATTCTATAATGAATGCAAATTCGAGGCTTACATGCAGAAAACAGCCGTTCGAATGTCGCATTAGATAAACATTTGCTTGTGTGCGAGTGTGTGTGAGCATAGGAAAAAAACAGACAAGAAATGCGAAACATACGTATGAATGTATGTACATGCAAACCGGCGAATAGACGCACGCAAAGAAAAGCAAAACAAAAAAAATACATATATATGTATCGTGCTATTTGCAGCCGGCTGATATTTTTGTTGCTCTTGCCGTCGCTCTCGTTATATCATAGGCGCCGCACCTCTCTTTTACAGTTGATATTGACAGAGCCGCGCCTTTTCTCTTTTATTCAATTTCGTTGCGCTCCCATCGAACGTTAAGCGCGTTATAGAATTCTATGTGGCGTTTTAAGCTGCTGCCGTTGTCTCTCTGTGTGTGTGTGTGTATTGACATTTTAATTAAAAGAGCGAATCTATGTTGTGCATATTTGCAAAGAGAAAACTATGACCTTCGAATAGTACATACATACATAATATAGTAGGCATTTTTATTGTAGGACTTCTGTTCAACATTAATTAACTTCTGTCAATATGTTGTTGTTTTTTTGCGTGCATATAAAAAGCTACTGATAAGAGTCGCTTAATATGTGTAGTGCGATTAAATATTTTACCTGGCAATTGAATCTGTTCTAAATGCTGAGCGATTGATGTTATCGCTAAATTAACACATATGCAAAAAAGTATATTAAAATGTCATAAAAAAAAGTAGAAAATGATTATATTAAAAATATCATAAAGTGATGAAATTAAATATATTAAAAATAGCATGAGGAAAAGAAAAGAAATATATTTCATTAAGAGATATTTATTTATACTTATTTTTATGACATTTGTAATATATTTTTATTCTTCTTTTTATGATACATATTTGTAATGATTTTAATTACAAATTAAAAAAACAATATAATAAAAAAAAATAAAAATATATTAAAAAAATGTCACAAAAATAAACATATAAAAATAAATTAAATATATTAAAGATATCATTAAACGAAGAGAATAAATGTATTAAAAAATATAAAATACAACTTGAATGTACATAAGCAAAAAATTTAAAAAAAAAATGTATATAATTTAAAAACTATAAGCAAAATGATAAATATTTATATATAAATATAATTTTAACAATTATAAATAAGAAAATCATAAAAAGAAGAAAAAAAAATATTTAAAATGTCATTAAAAAAGAATATAAATATATTACAAATATCATAAAGTAAAATGTTAGCGTGAAAAAAAATATATAAAAAATTATATATCAATTTAAAAAATTATATATGAATTTAAAATTGTATGCATAAATTATGTATATATATATAGATACAAATTTAAATAATTATAGAAAATGATTTATACATGATTTATATACGGACGAATAGATCTAAAATATTTATATTTTTTTTTTAAATATTTTAAACATATTTATTATTTTTTTAAAAACATTTCCTTTATCTATTGCCTATTTGCTGTTTCAGAAATTCACTAAGCCACCCTCGCATATGCATATATCTATATAATATACATATACATACAAATATGTATTCTAAGCTCCTTTATTCGAACTACATCCAAAAAATTGTCGTACAAACAGCCCTCTGTCCTCTCTCTCTCTCTCACATTTAGATAAACCTTTATCTACATACCCTTAATGGCATTACTATTTTTAGCTACTTCCAATATTTTCGGGCATGCCGCGCTAACTGGCTTATCGGGGCGTCTGCCTAGTCATCCGCCGTACACGTGTTGCTTTAGCATTTTTGTGCGGCGGAAAGTTTTTTCGATATTTCACAATTTTACCTCGTCACGGTGAGATTGATTATAAACAACTTGGAAAGCTCGAGAGACATGCAAATATGTTTACATAGTCATATTCAAATACATATATAAATATACATATAAATATATATGTGTATAAATTTCGTCTCTCTGCCTAGCTGTCTAAACAGCGAAGTTTTAGTCGTCGTCGACTAATTAGATAACAACTCGATTACACCGGAACAGCTAATTAATCTTATTGATTAACTTTGTGCAGGCAATAATAGAGAAGCTTAAGTCAAATTACTTATCAATTTGTGTGGACAATGGGACTAAGTATATCAATCACAAAGTGTAAACAAATTGGAGGTGAATTAGGAACTATGAGATGCACTATAAAGAGAATTAAGTGTGGGGATTAGGGATTATTTGTTGGGATTACGTGAGTGAACTTAATAGTTCCTTTGTGTAAGTGGATATATATATAGAGAGACTAGTTCAATTGGTTCAGCATTTCATGAATAAAGCAAATTCTATAGTCATATATAAATACTAATGCTTAGCAGATGATTAACTCAATAGCATCTGAATAGAACAGCTGACTAGTTCAATGGAACTTATAGTTCATGAAAAAAAAAAACTTATACTGACTAAAAGTTCTAATAATTTTCTAAAAAGAACTTATAGTGGCTCAGCAGTTCATGAACGATGCATACTCAGTAGTCAGATGATAGAAGCTCTATAGATATGATACCTAACAAGCTGACTAGTTCAATTAAACTATTCAAAAGAACATATAAATCTATTAGTTTAGCAGTTCATGAATAAGGCAAATTCTATAGATAGCTATGAATACTTATGCTTTATAGTTATCATCTCTAAAAACCTGACTAGTTCAATATACCTTCAGTTCATAAATAGCTAAATAGTTCAAAAGAACTTAAAGTTCATAATCAGTTGAATAACACCAGAAAGCGTGTTCTTAATAGCTCTTTATCGATATCTTACTTGAACTGCTATAATTTGACTAGTTCAATAGAACGTATAGTTGAAAAACAGCTGAATAGTTCCAAAGAACTTGTTTATGAGTAGCTGAAATCGCTCTATTGACTTTCTAATAATTTATTAAACAAAGCAAATCAATAATAAATATCAGAATACCTTTGCTTAGTTCCTTGTGGAATCGTTCTTGATCGAATGAACCAATATGGTTCACTGATCGTTGAGTGACATTACTTGTTCCAATGAACTTGTTCGGTGTAAATTGAAACATTTAAGAACATTTTGCTAATTAATGCTTAGACTACGCTCTCAACCTTCGGCTGGTTCATTGCCGATCTCTAAGACTTCTGAATGTATTTCTATTATTTATTTTTTTTTACTTATTATTAAATATTTATTATATATTTTTTATTATTTAATATTTATTATTTATTATTTTTATTTATCATTTATTATTTATTAGTTATTATTTATTATTTATTATGTATTATTATTTATTATATATTTTATTATTATTTAATATTTATTATTTTTATTTATTATTTATTATTATTTATTTATTATTTATAATTTATTATTTATTATTATAATTTCCAATAATTCTCTATCTCTAACACCATCACCTCCTCCATTGCAGCTCTTCATCAACAACGAGTGGCACAAGAGCAAGTCGGGCAAGACCTTCACCACTATTAACCCAACCACCGAGCAGGTCATTGCCGAGATTCAAGGCGGCGGCAAGGAGGATGTGGACATAGCCGTCAAGGCAGCGCGCCAAGCATTCAAGTAAGCCAAAGACAACTCAACTATATTTATCAACTAATCCTAACTCCCTTTCAATTTCATAGATTGGGCTCACCCTGGCGTCGCATGGATGCTTCGGATCGTGGCCGCCTGCTCTATCGTCTGGCCGATCTCATGGAACGCGATCAAGTCTATCTGGCCGTAAGTTGCGCCTGTTTCCATGCCAAACTCTCCTGCTAATCATTTCCTCTTCCCTTTCCATCTAGAGCTTGGAAACCCTGGACAATGGCAAGCCCTACAGCATGTCCTACAACGTGGACTTGCCCATTGCCATCAAGAATCTGCGCTACTTTGCCGGCTGGGCTGACAAGAATCACGGCAAGACCATTCCCATGGACGGCGACTTCTTTACCTACACACGCCACGAGCCCGTGGGCGTTTGTGGCCAGATTATACCCTGGAATTTCCCGATTTTGATGATGGCCTGGAAGCTGGGACCTGCCCTGGCCACCGGCAACACCATCATCCTGAAGCCCGCCGAGCAGACGAGTCTCACGGCCCTCTACATTGCCCAGCTGATCAAGGAGGCGGGCTTCCCCGAGGGCGTGGTCAATGTGGTGCCCGGCTTCGGTGAGGCTGGCGCCGCCTTGGCCAACCACAGCGATGTGGATAAGGTCGCCTTCACGGGCTCCACCGATGTGGGCAAGCTGATCCAGCTGGCGTCGGGCAACACGAATTTGAAGCGCGTCACCCTGGAGCTGGGCGGCAAGTCGCCCAACATCATTCTGTCCGACTCGGACTTGGACTATGCCGTGGAGACGGCGCACTTCGGACTCTTCTTCAACATGGGCCAGTGCTGCTGCGCCGGCTCGCGCACCTTCGTCGAGGACAAGATCTACGATGAGTTCGTGGAGCGCAGCGCAGAGCGCGCCAAGAAGCGCACCATCGGCAATCCCTTCGATCTGAGCACCGAGCAGGGACCGCAGGTCAACCAGGAGCAAATGGAGAAGATCCTGGGCCTCATCCAGACGGGCAAGCAGCAGGGCGCCAAGCTGGTCGCCGGCGGCAACCGGCCCGAAGGTCTGCCCGGCTACTTCGTGCAGCCGACGGTCTTTGCCGACGTCCAGGACAACATGACCATTGCGCGCGAGGAGATCTTCGGCCCCGTGCAGCAGCTCATACGCTTCAAGCAGCTCGACGAGGTGATCGAGCGGGCCAACAACTCGGACTACGGCCTGGCTGCCGCCGTCTTCACCAAGGATCTGGACAAGGCCAACTACATTGTCGGCGGCCTGCGCGCCGGCACCGTCTGGGTGAACACCTACAATGCCCTCGCCGCCCAGGCGCCCTTCGGCGGCTACAAGATGTCCGGCCACGGCCGCGAGAACGGCGAATATGCCCTCTCCAACTACACGGAGGTCAAGAGCGTCATTGTCAAGGTGCCCCAGAAGAACTCCTAAGCCACCCAAACATCGAATGTGAACCCCAATTTGAAAATTGTCAAATTGGAAATGGATTTTCTAACCTAGGATTACGCGCACTTCAACTCGTCAATGGCATTGCTGTGTATTTTCCACTTGATCTAATTTTAGTGAACCAAAAAACATGTATGAATATATGAAATACATTTGAAATTATTTTTCAAAAATATAATTTTTGTGTGCTTTTGCTTTAGATAGAACTAAAAAATATTTTGAAATATATTTGAAATTATTTTTTAAAAATATAATTACTGTTTGCTTTTGTTTTAGATAGAGTTAGAAAAGATGATGATATATATTTGAAATTATTTTCTAAAAATATAATTTCCGTTTGCTTTTGCTTGAGATAGGAAATTAGAGAAAATTGAATTTATTTTGATTTAATTGTTGAAAGTTTTTGCAGGAATGTAATTAGATTTTCAGAGATAATAATTATATAATATAAATAATTTTTTTTATATTTATATTATTTTAGCACAGCTTGTTTAGATCTTATATTTGAGAAGCCAAAGAGCGAAATGTTGTCTGTCGTTCTATGCAATTCTCAGAAGTATAAAAAACGTATATACACTCTTGACGTCTTGAGTGATACACTGCGCGTCATCAGGATACCGCGCCCTTCACGTTCTCCGTTAATGTTAAATAATTTTTATATCATTCGAACTATCATCCTAATATTTTTTTCCTATCGAGCTCTGTTTATTCCTTTTAAAATAAAAGAAAATTAAGCTTTTGAAAATTTGAGGAAATATTTTTTAAAATTCTATATTTTATATTTAATTTAACATTAAAGGAGAAAATGATGGGTGAGCTATATTTGAGCTGGAAAATATCACTTAAGACTCTGCTCTCCTCCTTAAATTGAAAATACACCAAGAATCTATAGTAAATATACCCCATAGTTGACAAAATGAGAAAAAGAGAGAGCATATGAGATACATTAAACCAAAAAGAAAATGAGATAAGTCTCAATTCAAGCTTGAAATAGAAGTCTTATAATACAAGCCTGTCGCAATAGCATTTCTTAAGCTTTGAAAACGATTTATAAAACCCTAAATACCCATCTAGCAGCCCTGCTCTTCATACAGGGTAGCAAGGGCTTACACGTCGTATATTTATTGTAATTTTCTGTATGTGAGCTGCTTTGTTTAGTCGTTTTAGCCGCAGTGCAGCCAAACAGCAGCAAGAGCAGAGGGAAGAGGAAGTGCAGTAGCAGAGGTAGTCGGAGCTGAGGTAGGAGCAGTCATGGCAGGGGCACGGGCAGTAGGACGAGCAGCCTTTCATCCCATGCCATGCTCCAAAGTTGTTGCATTTATATTGGACAGCAGCTGAGCGTGTCAAGTGTTTTGCGGTCACTGCAAAGTTGCAGCTTATTTTATTTGCCTCGTTCTAGTTGTTGTCGTTGAAATTGAATCAAAGCATTTGTTAGCAATTTATTTGGAAATTTGTCTTTTGCCCTTTTATATAAACACATATATATATAAATATATTTCTATATATAGCAACATCAGTAAATTGCATTTGGCTCTGGCCTGGACAACAATTTATTCGCCATGGCAAAGTGCTTTTCGAGTCATTTGATTTATTTACAAGAGATAAGTTGCAGGTGCTTCCAAAGTTGACTGAATTTTAAGTGACTTTTTCTTTGAAATATTATGTAAAAGTAAAATGTAATAATTGAAAAACCAGAGAGGGAGAGTGAGAGAGAGAGAGAGGGAGTGATGGAGCGAGAGCTGCAAATAGAGATTTACTCAAGCTTTGCCTTGATTGTTTACTGCTGTTGTTCGTTCTTTAAGCTGCACAAACATAAATAAGGTTTAACAAACACAAATACCCCTTGCATACAACAAAGGAGCAAATAGAAATAAAATTGAGTCTATTTATTAGCTCAGACATATACGACATTCAATGCAAGGGGTAAGTGAGATTGCCTATGAACGTGGTTTATAAATGTAGAAACAAAAATTAATTTAACATATATATTTTATTTGTTTATATTTTATATATTTTTTTCTATTTTATAAATATTTTTGGTTCTTTTTTTTTTAATTTGAAAAAAAAACTTTATTCTTTATATATATATATTTTTTTTATTTAGATAAAATATATTTCCAACGCTTTTATTTATATTAAAAATAGTATATATTTTTTTACTTTTATTTAGAATTTAAAAAATGAATAAAATCGGAAAATATGTATTTTTTCTGCTTAAAAAATATATATATTTTTTATTTTTTATTTAGAAAAAATATTATTAAAAATATATATATATATTTTTATTTAGAAAAAATATTGTTAAAAATATATATATATTTTTTATTTGGAAAAAATATTGTTAAAAATATATATTTTTTTCCAATGTAGAAAAACAAAATATTCTTAGACCTTTAATTAAATTAAGCACAAGAAAAATAATGTTATAAAAAAATTGTTTTAAATTTGTTCAATTAATTTTAAAATTGAATATATTTTGTCAACTCAAATTTTCAGTTTATATCAACTCCCTGCAGGGTATCTGCCAGTCAAGTGTGACCCTTTTTTTTTTTTTTTTTTGCAAATTTTCTTTCCACTTCGGCAGTTTTTACGCCATTTGCACACTGGCAACCCTTAATACCCTGCCAATGCAAACTGCAATATATATATATATATATTTTCAATAATCAAACACCCCAAAAAAAAGCGACTCCAACTGCTGTCTGGGCACACATGTCGTATACGAAATTATTTTCATTGCAGTCGCTTTTTCCAAATTGATTTTCACAATGCCAATTTCATGCATATTCAAATATGAAACACTCCGACAAATACCTCCTACACAATGCGAACGAGAAACTGTAAATGATTCCAAATGCCGGGCAATGTAGGGCGTTTGTGGGCGTGGCGAAAAAGGCAGTGGAGGCTCGGAGGAGCTGCCAAAAGCGCAGCCGTGCGCAATGAGCCGAATGCACAGGTACGACAGAGCGTTACGAATGCCCCATGCCCAGCCAAAAAAAATGAGAAGAAAAAGAAGCAAAACAAGAAGAAGAAGAAGCAGACTCCGAAGCACGAAACATAATTGAAAATCATTTTTCCCCATGAAAAAAAAAAAACAACGCTTAATGCACACTAAATGTGTCAAATCCGTTGGCAAGGACGAAGTGGAAAAAAAGACGACATCTGTGATTAAGTGCCTGACTAAAAGATACCCCAACTTTTGAGTGTGTATGAAAAAATTAATGCACTTCGCGCTGAAAGACTTAGATAATTGATGACTTTGTTTATGGCATTTACAATTGATAGATTAAATTCGATATTTTGTATTAAACATGTAATTCATATTTAATAATGATTTTTTAGGGGTTACGCCTTTTAAATGGAGCAAAGAAATCATGAAAAGTACTTGAGCTAAAAATTAATAAATAATATAAAAAAAAAACAGAAGACAAAAATGAATCTATATTTCATTAATGTTATTTATATATAGAAAGAAAAATATGAAAACTTATTTATATATTTTAAATTTCTATGTATCTTTAATAAAGAAAAAATATAACAATTTATTTATATATTTAAAATATTATTTTTTCCCAAAAAAAAATTCTAAAATAATAAAAAATATGTTTATGGTAATATTAATATCTGATTCAGCCACACTACTATTTTTTTGAACAGAGCTGAATAATTTATATTTAGTATATAAAAAATTAAATCAATAAAATTAAATTAGGATGTTAGCATTAAAGCATAAGGAATATATTGAATATTCAAATTAACCACAATAGATTTATTTATATATTTTATAACATTTATTATATTAGATTACCTATTTATTTTTAATCGAATAGAAAACTAAACACATATTGGCAATATAATCAACCCCTATTTTATTTATTATTATATATTATTTAACCATTTATTGGCTAGTTAAATGTTATTAATGCCCTACTTATATACCCTTTTGGGCTTAAGCCGCCAGCAAGTCAGCATAATTTCCATGGCTAAAGCCGATTGGGTGCTCCACTATTTCAGTTCTGCTGGCCACAAACTTAGACCGACTACATTTAGGGCCAATTACAATTATGATGCCTATGGACCGCAACTATATTTTAGCATTTGGCACTTCATTAAAAGGCCAGCGGAACGCGGCGTGGCGCGACTGGGCGACAAGGGCAGCCAAAGGACGGGGCGAAAAAAACGCCAAGTTGGCCAATTTGCCGGCACATTTTTTCCCTGCTTCTCCGGTTTTGTTGGCTTTTGGACTGACATTGAGTGCGGCAGCAATTCGACTTTATCGCATTGTATACACTCGATTACATTGTTATGGCTTTGCCAAAAGGTCTAAATGAGCCAATGGCGAGCACCTAACATAGATGCGCCGTTCCGGCAACAAAAAAGCGAATATATAGAGTCTTAGCTCCTCGCTGCCATCAACTGCCACCACCTGCCTAACCAAAGCCAAAAAAAACTAAAGTAAATTGGTAATGCTGCAAGGCGGGTGTAATGGACGGCATAATACTCTACTCGTTAGTACATTAGGCAACTATTTTTTGGCTTTTAGAAGTTTAAAAGTTTGAAAAGAATTTAAAGAATTTTTTTTCTTTATTTTAAGCCTTGATATTTTATATAAAAATTTTTAATATAAATTTATTAATTTTTGTATAGAAAAATATTAAACCCAGCAAATTTTGTCAGGTATTTTTAAAGATATATTTCTAAGTTTAAGCAGAATTTTTCATATTTATTTTTATATATTTTTAAATTTAAATAAAATTAATTTATACATTTATAAAAATATTTTTATTTTATTTGTATAATAATTTTATACAAATTTATACAGAGCTTGCATCTTCTTCATGTAAGCTCAAAAAAATATTCAAAAAAGTTTACAAAGTAAAAAATATTATGGCCTAAAAAATATATCTACCTTTATAAAATATCTAACAATCAACAAATGCTTAGCCCTCTACTAAAACCAATATACTCTATTTTCCCTTAACGAACAAACCATGAAATAGAAGTAAAAAAAATAAATAGGGGCCAAATTCCCTGACTTTGATCATTAGCCATCAAATAGCAAAGGGACGCGCTGCGCTGTGCTGTGCTGCAGATAAAGGAGAATGCAAACACAAAGAGCACGGAGCGATAGCGGAGTGGAAGAGCTAGTCTTAACAAAGGCTTAGACAGCCCAGCAGGAAATGCCACCCACGGGGATTAGCTGTGTAAGTAAGGCAGATCAAGACATTTGCGCCATCATCCACGACTCTGACATCTTAAGGCGCATCAACATTTTCTTTTTAATGCCTTTACCTTCACCTTTCTCTACAATATACATATTAACGTTATTTATTTGAATATATATCTTCTTTTTTTAATGAAATATAAATGTAAAATATATTATGAGTAGTTATTGCATGGCTTAAAATATTTCGTTTGATTATGAGAATATATATTCCTATAAAAAATATTGTAAATATTGCCTTGCTTTTGTTCTGCTGCCATTTTGAATGGAATAGCAAATCCCATCGTCTTAACACTTCATTCGGCTTTGCTAGCAATGTTTGAAGCGTCAGCTACGATTTTTGCTGCTTTTTTCGGCAATTTGTGTCGAATATCTCTCCTCGAGCTATGCCAAAACTTACGTTCGTGTTAGCGTAATCTAAGGAATTGACTTTGTGCCAGAGAAAATAATCGAGAAGTTTGAAATTGATGAAAATTCGTCGTGAGCTGCCCAAAGCCAAAATTCTCCTGCACAGCAAGTTTTCTACCTGCATCGCTGGCATACCTCTGCATCTGAGCCAAAATGTCAGTAAAATAGTTTGAAATTATTTTTACACTTTCGGCTTAAGAATTAAAAGACAAAATTTATTGCATGCCATATGTAACGGAGATTTATTGAAATATTCATAGTTTTTATAAAAAAATGTTTAAAAAAATAGTAAAATTTTCAATTATTACAGAAATGAAAAGTTGCTTCTGAACTTTAAGCTTAAACAGAAATCAAATTTATTTTTAAATTTCTGTAGTAATTCTAAATTGAAAAGAAACTTTTTATTTCTGTAATAAGTGAAAATTGAACCATTTTTATTTTGAATATTTTAATATTCATGTTTTAAATCTTTTTCTTACATTTTTTCATCTTTTAAATATTTATCATATTAAAAAAAATAATATTTTTTAAAAAATATTATAATAAAATATATAAAAATATTATTAAAAAAAAATAATTTCAATAAAATTAATCTTTATATAATTAGTAAATTAGGCGCATTTTGCAAAAATTCAAAAATAATTGCTTATAATTCCAACATATCCTATTAAATTTCGAATATTTTTTTAATCTATTTATTGTCTAAATAACATGCACGATAAAAAAAATAATATTAAATTATACCATAAATTAAAGATTATTCAAAATTTAATTTTTTGTCAACTGAAATGAAATTTATGTGAAATTTATTATAATTTATTTGTTGTTTGGGCTTTGGCGTGTTTTGGTTGACCTAAAAATGCGCACAAAAATGTGGTTCAAGTGCGCATTAGTGGGCATTTTTAACGCAAACGCACACACATATATATATTTACAAAATAAGTGCATCGCACTTAACCCACTATATTTCAAGTGCCTATCAATGCGACTGAGCCAGCTGCGTGTCAGTGTTGGGCGTTCAATACTCTCCTGCACTTCCAAGCCACAGCCGCGAGTGCCACTCGGCTCTAACCACAGCTAAATAGTTTACAGCTAATGCGCAATTCTCTAACCTCATTTTGATCGATGAAATCGAATATTTACGTGATGCATGGCGCATAAATTTGGCATTGAATCGCGTGTAATCACCAGAAACGTCAATATTTAGGTAGAACAAAAACATATATTTATTATCTTATGTGTGCAGCGCTCTGATGAGATATTACACTACAAATAATGCTAAATTATGCAAGCATTATTTATATTTTTAGAGACTTCTAAACTAAAACTACTAATTCTTATTATGTGGAAATAAAAAAATTATTTATCTTTTTAACTACATTTGTCATATATAATATATAATTATACATTTAGTTTATATTCATATAAAATTAAAAAAAATGGTAATGTGTTCTTCATATACATTTTTCTTAGTTTCAGTAAATTTCTTAAAAAAGTATGTCTCATAATTTCGCACAGTAGGATGTCATGTCAAACACTTTTTGAAATTTTTGTGACTCGCATATCAATGTCAATTTTAACATTATCGATTTATGCTAAAAATTCTCATGAGAATGCACTCGAATTTTTTGTTAGCACAAGAAAAACGACTACTTAATACTCTAGACGTTTAAAAATGATGAGACGAATGAGAGAACAAATATATTATGAAGATTATAAAATATTATAAATTATGAAACTTATTGAAATATAATAATATTTAAGTAAAACATTATAAATTATGAACATTATATAAAATATAATAATATAAGCAAAAGACAAAAAATATAAAAATATGAAAATAAATTGAATAAAAAAAGAAAATAGGTAAAAGACAAAAAAAAAATTAAATTAAATTGAATAAAAAATTTATATTGTATCTAATTTTTTGTATCAATTTTTTAAAGCTTGAAAAATGTTTTTTTTTTTAATATAACTAATTTCAATAAACATTTCTACTTATACAATATATATAAAAAAAAAACATTTCATATTTTAAATATATTTTTTATATTAAATTAAATATTAGTTTGAAGAATATACTTATAAAAAATAATAAGAATTTAATATAATATGAAAACTTAAATTATATAGCAAAGAGAGAATATTTTTTTGTATATATTAAGCTATAAATTCAAAATCGATATACTCCTTCCGCCGCTTCATTGCAGGGTATACAAATGTGACACAGCCATGTGGCACTAAGTAAGTGCTAGCGCGAAGCTGATGAATTCTGATGCCGTTGGGAAATGCTAGCGTAAAATGCAGCGATGCAGTCTTTGGGTATTTTTTTTTTTTCATTTTTGCAAACACCCGCACTTCGTTGTCGGGGTTGTCGGTGTTGTTGTTGTTGTTGTTGTAGTTTTTGCAGGCTTTGGAGATGTTTACACATGTCGCAAATGCACGCGCCATTTGACGGATGCGGAAATGTGAACAAAGCGAAAGTGAAGGACGCATTGGCATAGAGTGTGGATGCGTGCCACAGCAGATATAAAATGCTATGACAGTGCTGTGTGGGGGCGGCAATCGCTGGGGGCATTGCTGCAGGGCCGACAGGCTAGACGGCCAGCCCTGATGCTGTTGGGCTCTTGGCTCTTGGCTATTAACTGTAGCAAATATTTGCATAGGCAGCCGCGCAGCACCAGACACAGGCAAACAGCAAACAGCAAACAACACAAAAGCAAACACAAGACAAACAAATGCGGCTGCATGCTGCAGCGGCAGCAACAGCAGCAGCACCATCAGCACCACCCAACGTGCAACGTGCAACAACAGAAACAAAAGCAGCAACAGCAGCCACATGACTCTATATGAGAAGCACTCAAGGCACACGTAGTATTAACCATCTTTTTGAATTCAGACACTTAGCCATATGAACAAGAGAGCGAAAGAGCGTTGAAATTAGCAGAGTATGTCACAATGATATGCCCTATAATTAAGCAGGTGAGCCTAGCATAAAGGCAATAATAAATTTCTTAAATCATAGAACTTAATTATATTGAAATTTCCTTTAGTTTGAGTGTTTAGTCTTCAAATTTGTATAATACATTAATTCTAACTGATATTTTTTAGAATTTATTTCGTATGCTGAGCATTTTAGAGCTCAAATATAAATTAAATTATCATATATAAAATAGCAAAATTAAATAATTTTTAAATAAAATTGATTTTTTAATATTTTTTAATTTTTAAAGTTTTTTTTTTTTAATTTTCATAAAAATGTACTATATTTAATTTTTTTTAAATACTGTGTCTTTAATTGATGTTTAAAAAAATAATAATAATAAATTAATAATTTGTACAATTCTCTAAGTAAGCTTTAATAAAAATTTGTAAAATTTGATTATTTTCCAATTCAATTTATATAATAAAAAATAGTTCTAATTAAATAATAAATTCCAATTCATATTATTATAACTTCAAAGTCACTTCCAACATATTCAAATTCCTTTTTAAATACCCCTTTCTATATATTTTTTCTACCACAAATATATTTTTTTTATACATTCATGCCACCCCATTTTATCCTCGATGCATACAGGGTATACAAAAAATACACAACGTTGTACACAGGCTGCCAACAGGTAATAAACTTGACTGCACAACGAATGAAATATGATGATGGGTTCTAGTCTTGTATGGCAGCTGTTCCTTTTCTCTTCACATACTTATTTTTCCTCTTTTCCTTCTTTTTAATTTAGCTATTCTCTTTGATTTTTATATACAAAAAAAAAAAACACAAGCGCTCAATATGCTCGCACGTATACGTTATGAGAATACTCAAAGCTTTTTAGATAAGTACTGGAAGTATATTATTAATTTTTAACTAGAGTGCAGAGAAAGCCAATTTTGTTACTTTCGGTGAGTTGTACTAAGATGTGACTGATCTTGGTATTCTACTTTATAATTGTATTTAAATGAACAATAATATTTTTAAGTTCTCAAGTGAATACTGTATTTTACACTAAAGAGCAGAGCCTTTCTCGTTTGAAAAATAAATACAAATAATAACATGAGTAAAAAAATTAATAACATTTACAAAAAATGTTTTTTTCTTTTTCAATAAATATTTTTAAAAAATGTACAATACAATATAAAATATACAATCAAAAATTTAAAATGAATATAAGATTAAGTAAAGAAACAAATTAAATTCATAAAATAGGTTTGTAAAAATAAAAAAATTAAAATAAAATTTAAAACTTATTGTTGGTATTTTATATTTATTTCCTATTGGGTTTTTAATGCATTCGAGTCTAAAATTATGCATCAAAAGTAAAAATTAAAATAAAAAGTATAATTTATCATTATATAAAATTTATAAATATTTTTCCAAAACTCTTTTAATATATTTGTATATAATTATACGTATAAATATACACAAAATTTATAATTTCTATAGTTGAGCAGAATTTCTGCCAGTAAATATACATTTTCTCAAAGCTAAATAAATTTTGTTTTGTGCAACATTCTTTACTTATTCTCATTATTTAGTTAACCCCTTTTAACAACTCAATGCTTGAACCTTACACCTTATGTACATTAAGATAAAATCACATTACTGAAAATATATATATATAATCAGTGCTCGACAATTACGGCTGTCGTCGTATAGCACGTAAGCTTTATGTTACAGTTGTTAGCCAAGGTGCGATTTCCCACACAAAAACCCCATTGAAATGCATAAGAACATACACACGCACAGGTGTGTACGCATAAGGGAGGCTTCCCATGCCGCATGCGGCAACCCTTTTTAATTAACTGCGCAAAGGGCGAAAAAGAAATCATCAAATATAACAACAAACGGGCCAAAAAGTACATTTTATAAGCCATTTTATTTGGCTGTTGGCATGGTTAAAAAGTCGCCCCCCACGCCCCAAGCCCCAGAAGATGCTGTACAAAATTTCTTCGGGGATTTTTCTCTCTTTCTTTTTTTTTGGTTGTATATATGTATTATATTTTTTTTGTTTTGCTTTGCTTTACAAATTGTATTTCAACGGTTTTGCGCTTCATTAAAATTGCTGTTAAAATAACACACGCACCACGAACACCGAAAGGGGGTCGGCCTGATGGCATATGGCATTGAGGCAGGACTTGGGGAATGTTGCTGTTGCTGTTCTACTCTACTCGTGGCACAAGGACGCTGGAGACATGGAGACATGTGAGTGCGCCAGCTGACAGGGCTTACAACATGATTTTGTGGCTGTGTATCCTTTGTTATTTGCCTTTGTGCGTGCAACAGCAACGAAAATAAATAAAAGGAAACAACAACAACAACAACAACACAAAATGGAAACATGGCCAACAAAACAGCCACGCCCGCTAGCAATCTAAAAAAAGGGAGAAAAAAACATTACCAACAATACGCCTGTTAACCCAAAGTATTGTATAACGGAAGCTGTCGCACGTACATATGTGTGCACATACACATACATATTTATATAAATACATAGGGTTTTTTTAAGCCTGTTTCAAAAGCAAAAAAAAATGTATGCAACAATTTCAGACTTTTTTGGTTTATTTTTAAATCTAAAAAATACGTACATGTGCTTTAATTCTTTACGTTCTAGGCCTTTCTCATGTTGCAAAAAAAAAACGTTGGGTAAATTTATGAAATTATATATTATATGAAATTATGATTAAGAGAAATGCCTGAATTGAAATTACAAAGATTATAAAATATTGAAGAGTTTCTATAACAAAGCAATACAACACACTTAACATATATAATAAATTAGGATAAATTGTCATTTAACTCAAAGTATTTTTGAATTTTATTTTCCATATTATTGTATAATTGTATAAAAAAATATTAAATAATTTAAGTGACTAATTTAGTACTTTTTATAGATACATATACTCAAAAAGCTGGCTGCTTAAATAAATATTAATTAATATATAATTTATTTCTTTATAAATTAATGATTTTATTATTTATAATTTAATATAATATAAATATATAGATACATCAATTTATTGCATTTATAATATATAAATAATTTATAATTTAATATAATATTAATAACTTAATATAATATAAATATATAAATAAATTAATTTATTGCATTTATAATATATAAATAAAAATTTTAATATTTAACTTATAATTTTTGATTTATTAGTTTTTGTTCTAATTCATGTATATTTTATTAATATAAATTAAAGAATTTTTCATATTTTATATTAAATATTTTTTTTCTTTTAATTAAAGATCTTTTTTATCAAATCTAATATATGCAAATATAAAATCCTTTATTTTATTTGCAAATGGAATATACATTTTAGGAAAATCCCACAAAATGTTAGCTAAGTCGCAAAAAAATGTCAACTGAAAATTCGCAGAGCTTAAGTTTGGCTTAAACCAAAAGATATTAAAGGACTTTATTTGCTGTGAAACCCTTTTTCACTCTCATTTGCTGGCACACTTGTTTTATTTTTTTCAATTTCCACCACAAATATTTTATCATAGACCCCAAAAACTCATCTGTGTATAGTCGCCGCAGGACTTTTGGCATTTAAGGAACCTCTGATAGACTGACAACAGGCCGGAAAATACGCAACGGAAATTCGAAAGGAAAGTGTATTAAATAACAAGAAGTTAATGAAGCGTAGAGCCTAACACATTGACAGCAGCAACGCAGGAGGAATGCGGCGGCAGGGATGGGGTCGAGTGGCCCAATGTAAACTGTTGGAAAGCTAAAAAGGAAACCACAATAAAGCAAAGCCAGGGGAGAGTATAAAAAACAATTCAAGCAGCAGCCAAGTTATTTATTACTCATATTCGCGCCTACACTTTGCTTTTGTTTCAATCCCATATACCCTGTAACTGAGGTGATGAGCAGGTAAGACTTATTTGATCAACTTCTATCTTTTTTTCTGTTATTTAAATATTTTACATGCAATTAAATTTAAATATTGTATTTTTTAAATGTTTTTGGAAGACCAAAAACTATTTTTTATTGAGGTTATAAATATAATTTTTCATTATATATTTAAAAATCTTGTATAATACAATTTTAAACCTATTCAATTAAATTAATTTTTTTTCGAAAACTAATTTTTTTAAATAATTTATTTTAATATTTTTTTTATTTACTTAATATTTTTTTAAGTATTTATAATATTTTTAAAATTAATTAAGGCATTTAAAATATTTTTTTTAGTATTTTAATAATTTTTTTAAATGTTTGAAAATTAATAAATATATATAATATAATTTTTATATATTTATATTAAATTTAGTTACGTTAATCCACAATTTAAATTCTCTTAAGCACTTTAAGAATTTTTTCTTTAACAAATTGAATATTCATTAAATACTTCACCCGCAAAAATAGATGGCTAATTGAATATAGGGTATTCTGCAAGTTTGTCAGCCTGCAACCTAGTAGTCTTAGCTCCTTTCTATTGTTACAGTTTTGTAGAGCGAAATGCGCAGCTGTTGTTTTTAAATTGTGCCCCTTGTTGCTTGCGGTTTTGTCAGCTCGTTGTGACTGTTCCTATTACCGACTGCTCCTGTAACGTGCCGCCTCCTAATATAGAACCTCTTTGTTGTTGCAATGGCTGGTTGTTGGTTTTTGGCCATTGTCTTTGGAGCCATTGTTTCTGACACTTGGCTCTAAGCGACTGCTTCACCGCTTAAAATGACACGAATTTTCTCTGTATTCTTCTTACTCGATTTTTTTTTGGCTTTTGTCGGTGCAGCGGTTTTTACCACAAGATCCTCGTCAGCAGTTTTTCTCGCCGTTTTGTTAGACGGACAAAGTTCGTAGTGGGGTGAGTGGAGTATAGTAATTGAGTTTGTTGATTTAACGAAATATAATATTAAATGATATTCTTTGAAAAAATATTTTAATTAAGAAATTAAAACAGTTGCAATATTTTTTTTAATATTGAATTTTTTACTCCGATTTTATTTAATTAAAACAGTTTTTTTTATTTATTTTTTGAGTTGCAATATTTTAATGAAATCATATAAATATGACAAATAAATATTAATATTATAATATAATATAAAATTTATAAAAATAAAAATTTAAATAAAAAATAAATATAAAACCAATTTATAATTCTAAAATTAAATTAACTAATTTAAGATGCTATAAAGTTTCTAAAAACTCAACCTAAAATGTATAAATAATCACCCAAAACAGTAAATAAATAACCGGAAGCAACATGCCTTCAATATGCCAAGTAATTTAACTTCAAACGAACAACAAATTGAAATTACAAAACAATATTTATAGCTCAAATTAAAACAATATGGATTAAAATTGAACTCAATCAATAACAAATGCAATGTAAGCACAAAATGTGCGGCACAAAAAATATTTCAAGATATATTTATGGTGAACTATGAAATTTCATATGAAATATGAAAACCAATTACGTTTCCATTGATTGCAAAATAAAACGAAATAAAATTAAAGTCGGAGCAAGCACCACAACAAGAAGAAGAACAATTTAAAATATGCAAATGAATTTGCTGCAGGAGCGAAGAAAAAAGTGAATTTAATTGCAAAACTAGGCTTAAAATTGAATTTGAATTGAATTCGGACGGAGAGTCAACAGCTAGAAGCGGCTAAAACCCCACGCACAAACATCGCTAGATATATGTATATATATATATAAATTTATATATATGTATTGAGCTTTAGACAAGCGCCTGTGGTCGCCCACTTTGTGCTGGTCGTGAATGCTCCCTCTTTTATTTATTGACTGTTAAACTTTTCATTAGCCATTTCGTTTAATTCGCACACAATATCAAAGATTCAAAGGCAAAGCCAGGCACGAGGCGGAGGCAGCGCAGTTCCTAGAAAACCAAAGGCCAAGAGAAACCAAAAGGAAAAGCAACAACAACAACAACAAATGGCAACGGCGACAACAAATGGCAGAGCACAAGCAACAACAGCAACAACAACAGCAACTAACGGCACTAAGTATAATGTATTTGTGTTGAAAGCAACCACAGCAGAAACTTTATTGCCTGCATGTGTGTGCGTGTGTGTGTGTGTGTGTCTGCTGTATCACAGATACAATCAGAGCGCAATTGTCTGCGTTGATGAGCGAAGCAATGGTGCGCCCATCATGTATGATGCCATTTCAACCTTCCACCACCATCACCACCACCACCTCTGCCACTCCCACTCCCTCGCCCACTCCTGTGCACGCCCACAACGCAACCGCCCATTGACTGTGCGCTTTTTTTTACGACAAAGAGAGCATCACGTAATCACAATGATAAGAATCACGCATCCCAACACAGAGACTTACTGACAGCCACATTCCGAATGACAAAAACCAGAATTATTTTTGTTTTACAACAAAAAAAAAAGACGTCTCTCTCTGGGCAAAAGAAGGAAAAGAATTATTTTCGTATAATGATTAAGTGAAAGTTTGCCGGCAAGCCACAAAAATACAAAATGAAAATAAAAATAAAAAGGGATGATTAAATACGCTTTCACTGCCCATAGCTAAGCGATTAAGTGCTCTGAACTGAAACAAGGTCCATGACAGCTTGGCAAATGATTATAATGAAGCTGTGAATACAGATAAAAATGAGAGGAAATAGATATAGATATAAAAGAAATAAATACAATAAATGAAAGAGTTTAAGTAAAGCAGAGCTGGGTGTTGAAATAAAACAAATTCAATTATATATTTTAATTCTTATTCAGCTAAACCAAAAAAAATTAAAAAATTGATTAATAAAAATGTGGATAAATTAATTTGATTTCAATATATTTTTAAAATATTATAATCATATTTTTGTGGTGCAAATTTTAATCATTTTATATGTAAGTCGAGCTCTCTTAATATTCTGACTAATGTGTAACTAATTTTTCATGAGAGCTCATTTGGCAATGTTTTTGGTTAAAAAATATTTTATATTAAAAGGAGTTTTAGTATATATATATTTTTTTTTATTTTTAACATTCTTTTTTATGGAACTAATATTTTGTTCTAATTTTTTATTTACATACAAATGTTTAGCATTTATTTTATTGAATTACTTTTTTTTCGAATATTCAACATTTTATATATAATATATTTTTTCAGAGGTATTAAATTTTTTTTTATATATATTTATACCCTGAAATATTCTTAGAATATTTTTGAATTAATTTGTTGTAGTATATATTGTAAGTAATTTTTTTAGCCGTTTTGATTTTTTTTTTTTTTGGTAATTTATTATTTCATTTTATTTTATGTTTGTGATTTATTTATTTAACATTCTTTATATATATATTTACTTATTTGGTTAATTTTTTGTTTACGTATTTTTTATTTATATTATATATTATTTTATTTTTGTGATTTATTTATTTAACATTATTTATATAAATTTTTTTACTTATTTGGTTAATTTTTGGCTTAAGTATCTTTCATTTATATTATATTTTATCTTAATATATCTTCTATAATTTGTACATTATTTCCTGTTTTTGATTTATAGTCTTTCATTAAAAAAAAAATAATTTGTGTTATATATTGATTTTAAATTTGTTCTATTTATTATATTTTTAGTTAACACCACCAAACCGCTTGATGTTGCCTATCTGGGGACTTCCAATTGCAAACGTTGTCCCTGGCAATGCTAGATAACACACAGAAAGTCCCCATAATTGGCCCACTTGGACAGCGATAGGGCAACCCATTTCATTGTCAACTAAAGTGTGCAGAAGGATAGTAAGTAGAACGCTATACAATGATAACTTCGACCGACCATGGCCAACAACATTTAAAGTTGTAGTTAAACAACTTTTTTTTATTGCATTAATATTTTAAACTATTTTTATTTTAGTAAGGCATTTTGAAAAAATATTTTTAAATATATTCAAGTTTGATTTAGTTTATAAATTATATAAGAAGGAAGCAAAGTTGACGAAACTAAAATAAAACACTTCACGTCTGCAGAAAGCAGTTCAGCTTCCTAATTTAAAATGAAAAGGCTATCAAAATACTCTTTTTGCTAGCGCATGATGAACTACACACACACACACATACACTCACACACATCACAGTCACATAAGCTGTGACTGCCCTTGCGTTTCGGTTAAAGCGAAAACTTTTATTCAATGTGAAACTTTAACAAAATAGCAAACAATATTTAGCGAAAAATATACGCACAAAAGAACTAGCTCGGCCATGTAACTGAACTGAGTGTGTGTGTGTGTGCGTGTGTGTGTGTTTATGTTTGTGCTAAAAACATCTGCGATGTGACAGCATGATGCCATGCAGCTGAGGCAAAAGAGTCGGGCAGCAGCTCTGACCCGCATAAGTATGCTACAAAAAGCATGCGGCTCACCTCCCACCCTCATGTCACGGTGTAACAGCCAGAAGTCCCAGACACGTATACACACACACTTACACTCACACACACACACATATATACACTTACACAAATAGATTCTCTCCCTGTGCAGTCGCAAAGTTGTGCACAATGCTTGAACAAACATTCGAGTAGTGTGACATATACATATTGCAGCACTTACCCCCTCTACTCACGTATAGAGTACTTAGTACTTCCCAGCGTGTGCTCCACTTGGGCCGGAAAAAAGAAACGCAACGTGAAGCGATTTTCATGTGTAAATCAATATTGCAATAAAAACGAAACTATACATACATATGGAAGCTGAGTTGAGTTGAGACATTTTGATAGTAAGCCTAAGCCAAGGCACAGCTCGAGTAGACTTCAGGCTCGTGCTCGTGCAAAACTTTAGAAGATAAAATTTTATGTTCTGTTTGCTTTTGTCGGAAACTGAGTATATCGTTTATCTTACTCCAGCTGCGCGAACATATATGTATATATATATATATATATATATATATATATATATATTTTTTTTTTAAATTTCATTTTCAGCTCGGAATTTCAATTTAGTTCACTTTTCAGAATGTGAATATGTTTTGAATAATTTCACTAATTTAAAAATATTTCTAACATATTTAAAATAGTTAATACACCCTGATACCATGTTTTATAAATTGATTTGTTAGAAATAAATATATGCAAAGCATAATATATAATAAAAAAAAAATTAAATAAATAAATATGCATATAAAAATCACAAGAGTAAAAATGTTGTCAAAAGAAAAAAATATTTTTGACATTTTTTTCTTTTTCTCGAAAAAAATGTTTAAAATATATATATATACATCAAAAATGCATTTCACTACTTTTATATATTTGATTTTTTCTTTAATTTTAAAATATATTAAAGGCACTATTTATTATCTATTTCTTAAATAGATTTTTTAGAAATATGTAAATTTTTTATTTGCTAATAACGCATTTGATATTTGAAAGTTCAGCCACAGTCGTAATGTATTATAGTTGTTTCGCTTTTAAATATATTTCTACTCCAATAAATTCTACAATCCAATTTACATATTGTAGTTGATTTTTTTCTACGATCTGTGGTTTGCTATTTTTACGAGTGAATTAAAAAAAATATATATAAATACGCAAAATCAATGTAGTTAATTTTATACTGCGGTTGGCCAAAAAAAAGTGACATGTATATTGGTGGCAATAAAAATTAATACGCTTTACGTAACCGCGAAAAATATCACAAAAATTGTGCAGCTTTTAAATGCAGCCACCCCCAAAGCCTCAAACTCTTTTCGGGCTGTACTAATATAGTATATTGACAAATTATATATAAATTATATAATTTTGACATGGAGGAGAGAATTGATATCAAGCGAAAGTAGACAATTTTTGCTAATATTTGGAAGTTCAGAATAAAAAAGAAGAATAAGAATAGGAATACAAAATATAGATTTAAAAATTGTTTTCGATATTGTGGACTAATTGAAACATATTTCAAATATTCTTTAAATATATGGATATATCATTAATAATATTATTATTTTATTATTATTATATAGATAATTCACTCACCTAATGCCGCCCACATTTAGTATAATCCGATTTTCGCCATCCATGTTGCATGCAACAGTTGTGGTAACAGCAGCCGCATGCCCAAAACTATTAACACTTGGCCAAACACTATTTGAGGAGTTTAATCCCTTAATAATTTAACACTCACACGCACATAGAACACATAAACACATTGTTGAATTAATGTTAATTTGTTATATAAGTATATTTTATTTCTATTACTTCTATATATATTTTTTTGTCGTATTATTTAATTCAAAGACACTAGCACAAACGCGAAATGCTTTTTAATTAGAGTTAAGTCCCCAAAGCCCGCCGGCTGCAGCTGCTGCACGTCCTTTTCGTTTGCTTTGCATATCCTTTGACTGCAAAAAGAGGGAATAAATGTGAAATGCTGCATTAGTTGGGGCGTTTCTCTCTTCTTCTTTTTTTTTCCATTTTTGTTAAGTAATGCGCAAACCCAAATTGGGTTTTAGCCTAGAGTGATGTTATGTGAGTGTGTGTGCTTAGAGATATGAGTGCAATGCATAAAATATGTGGGTCAAGAGCTCTTACTATACCCTCGCAATGGACATTATCATTTATGTGCTTAAATTGCTAAGCGTAGCGTAAAATTTTGCTCCATCAACGAAACCTCAGGTGCTACAGGCTCGCATTTCAAACAGAACTAAATTTGTTTGAAGTTCATTTGGGCTTCAGCAAATATAGCAAATTAAATTTTCTATAACAAACTAAACTAATTGGATAATCAAAAAATAAACTTTTCATTGTGTGGGAATTTTTGAAGGTAAAGCTTTAATAGTATAGAAGAATGTATAAATATTATAAAATGTATAAATATTATGGAATGTATAAAAATTACTTAAAAATATTATGAAAAAATACTAGAAAAATATTCTTGGAGTAATAAAATAAATATTTTATTTATTTATATATTTATTAAAAATAAAATAAAAATGATATAAGTATTTCTAATGAATAGTAAAACAAATAAAATATATTATAAATATATATATTAAGTTTTAATTGCTTTATTATTTAATATACAATGTATACAAAAAATACTAAAATACATGTATAAAATAAATATTTTATTTTTTTATATATTTATTAAAAATATAAAAAAAAAGATAAGTATTTCTAATAAATAGTAAAAAAATTTAATTGCTTTATTATTTAATGTACAATGTATAAAATAAATAAATACTAAAATACTAAAAAATACTAAAATACATGTATAAAATAAATATTTTATTTATTTATATATTTATTATAAATAAAAATAAAATGATATAATAAAATGTATTATAAATATATATATATATTAAATATTAATTGCTTTATTATTTAATATACAGCATAATCTTTCGATTGCATAACCCAACCTAAAGCAATTCATATTTATATTCGATTTGCAAAATTCAATCCACGCAGAGGTCTATCAAGGTCTTGGGGTGCCGCAGCCTTGGCACCAACTGTCGAGCAGAGTGCGCGATGTCATAGATTCAATAAACGGCAAAGTAAAGTCACATAAACGGCTTCGGCTTCGACATTCCATTAATTTAATATATACAAGAGGGTATTGTCAGTATCAAATGCCAAATAATGTGGGAGACACCGCAGATATGTAAATATGACAGCTGCTTCGACAGCCACGTCCCATGTTCTTTGGCCCGAATTTAAAAGAAATTCCTCAGTCAGCCCACATTAAACATGGGCGAATGTCTATTTTGCGAGCTGGAATGTTGGCCCGATGTGGGGCGAGGCGGGGTGCCGAAAACTTTTGTTGTCTTAGATTGTGCTGATTGATAGTCAGGGAAACATGAGCAAAAGTTGTGGTACAAACAAATGGCAGCCACCCATAGATGCGAAGCTGACAAATGGCTCTTTGAAAGACAAAAAGAAAAATGCTTTTCACTTTCTATTGTCAAAGTTTTAGATTTTCGCGTAATTTGAAATAATAAATAGTTGCGAAAGAAATAATTTATGTCCTTTGATTGTGATGCGCAAATATATTCAAATTTATCTCGCAGAGTTTTGTATTCCATTCGCAGTAGGAGACGAGGATTAGTCATATTTCAAGTGTTATGCAAATTGTACTTGGGCTCGTACTTGTGTAGAGTAATATGATTTACGAGGCAGCTTGTTATTGAGGGAAATCGTGTAGAGTGATGGAATGGGGAAAATTAATTGAAGCGAATGAATAGGAAAGATAAAGTAGAGTCAGGGCGATAGATTAAAGTAACGATTGAAGAAGGGAAAAGAGATGTGGTTGGAGAAATAGCTATGGAGAGGGAAAGAGAGAGAGGGAGAGTGAGAAAGAGAGAGAGAGAGAGAGTGAGAAAGAGAGAGAGAGAGTGAGAAAGAGAGAGAGAGAGTGAGAAAGAGAGAGAGAGAGAGAGTGATAAAGAGAGAGATAGAGTGAGAAAGAGAGAGTGAGAGAGTGATAAAGAGAGAGTGAGAAAGAGAGAGAGAGTGATAAAGAGAGAGAGAGAGAGAGAGTGAGAAAGAGAGAAAGAGCTACACCTAAGTGAGAGATAGATAGAGCCAGAGAAGAAAGAGAGAGAAGAAGAATGGAATGGAATGAAATATAAAAGCGAGAGAGAAGTTGAAAATGAAGGAGGGAGAGAGATGAGAGAAGACAGAGAAACATAGAGAGATAGAGAAATATAGAAATATATTGATATATAGATAAAGGAGAAGCGAGAGATAGAAAATTATAATAGAGAGAGATAGAAGAAACAAAGGCAATACGAGAATATCAGACATAAAGATAGCACAATAAAAGAAGAGACAGAGAAAGAGATAAAGATAGAGATAGAGAGAAAAAAATAAAAAGACAGAGAAGTATAGAAAATAAAAGAGTAGAAGACAGAGTAATATTAAATCAGGACAGAAAAGTATTAGAGCGAGGAACAGAGAGAAAACATTGAAGTAGACAGAGTAAGGTGAGACAAATGAGATAATAAATAGAAAACTAAGCAGATTGATATAAAACACCGAATCAACCTAGAGAAACAGTTGCTGAAGAGAGAGAAAAGCCGAAGAGAGCTTTCCCGAGCGACTGCAATTCCTGCCTAAAGTAGATAAATTGCAGCTTCCATGCTTCTCTTCTGCTAGATGACAATAAAATTGCCTAAGCACGAGGTCAATCTAGATGAAAATTTTAAAACCAAGAGAATTAATTTCAAAGAAATTGCTGAAGTAAAAAGAAATATAAAAGAAACGACAAGAAAAATGCCTCTTTGGGGGTAAAAAGCTTTCAACAGAGGCGCAGAGACACGCACATATATATGTGTGTGTAATCAGGAGGGTATATATCACGTCGTTGAGGCATTTTTATGGCCAACAGTCGAATGGGCATCGCTGCCACTTGCAGCGCATTTAACGATGAACATTTTTTGTTGCTTTTACTCCTCGTTTTTTTTTTTTTTGGATTTTGTGTCAACCACTTTGCTTGGTATGCAAATTTTTTACTTGGCCGCACTTGTGCACATTCCGGTAATAACATTCCAGCCAAGTTGGCCAACTCGCCGGCCATGTGCTCGATGTCAAAATAACAAAATGCTGGTTAAGTGCGCTGCACAGAGGACAACGTCTGGGGGAAGTCTGGGAAGTCTGGGCGATGGTTAATCAACTAGCAAGGACCAAAGCACTCAGCGGCCCCATATATATATATCTGACTAGTCAGACTATCTGAATATGTAAACGAGTGGCGGAACGAGTACAAGTAATCGAATCCAAGCAGCAGCTGGACTTGGAGCTGGCAACGTTTCAAGTGCGTCATCAATCTCTGCTGCGTACGAAATTTTCATTCATTGACTTGAGCGGCGTCGGGGCGTTGGAGCCTCAACAGACAGACGGATGGGGATGGATTGGCGAGCAGAGAGAAAGGGCGAGCGAGGGAACTGTGCTCGAGTGCTGAGTGCTTTCTATTGGCGCTTTGTCTTAGCCGCATTGTGCGCCGCCTGTCGCTGGCACTTTTGGCCTCAACATTCAGTCAATCAACAGCTCGTTGAGGCTTTCATGGATTGCCACTTCAAGGACTGAATAATTTTCGCTCGAGCATCCATTTAATACCAATCGTGTTCACATGTGATCCTTCTGAACAACCAGGAACGTGATATTCAAATCAAAAGCGAATCTCAAGAGTACTCAGAGAAAAGAATTGAAAATGCTACAGTGGGCTGAATTTAGCACAGAATGTATTTATAAACTCAAATATATTATTATATAAATATAATATTATATAAAAGCTTAAAACAATTTTGGATTGTGCTTGCATTTCTAGCTTTCCTAATATGTGAGAAATTAGGGACCATCGAAATGGCCTTTATGATCTTGATTCATGGTACATTTACCTAATATATATTTCAACTGCATTGGTAAGAAAATAGTTGAAAAAAAGCTTTCTAGCTTATAATCAAAAATGAATCGATTTTTATCGATTTTATCGGATTGAAAGCATAAATTTCTAAGAGATTACCAAACAAAACTTTTACTCTTCATCAATTACCGATATGGATATCAATAAAAATCATGAATTATTTTCTTCTCCCAAATTTAGAGAGCTTTACGAGATTGACTGCCGATAACAATAAAATTAATATTTATGACTATCGATAATTATCGATTTTATGACTAAATGAGTTATAAACTATATTTTTAAAGCTATTATAGATATTTTTCAAAATAAATTCTCTAAATTCTTAAACTGTCTATCAATATATGTCTACTTCTAAATACTCATAATTCTTTTATTATAATCGACAAATTCTGTTTTTCATTTTCCATTTTCCTACTACAAAAACGAAAATATAAAGCTCATATATAGTTGCTTTAAAACTTTTATTTAACTAGAGGCTATCTAAATCAACTAAATTGCTGCTGCTGACGGTAAATAAGTAACTGAGAACTGTTTGACTAACTATCTATTCTATATACACACATATATATATATATCTTAATATTCATATTGTATTCTTGCCTTCTGGCAGCAAATCAGAGAAGAACAAAAAAAGAATATTTGGCAAAGCAATGCAGCTTACGCCAGATGCCTGGCTAAAAGTTTGGCATTACGCAAAAACTAAAAAACATCGTACAACAAGTTAAACAAGAAACAAAAAGAAACAACAAACATCAGAAAACACAAACGAAACAAAATAATGGGAAATGCGGAAAAGTGGAAAGCGGAAAGAGCAAAGTGGAAAGTGGAAAGTGCACTGCCAGCTGATCAGACTCAACAGACATAAATATACAAGTTTGCATCTCGCATTGTTTGGCTACCAAATTACAGCCAAAATCAATGGCAAGCTCTTGTTGTTGTTGCTCTTGTTGTTTGTCAGTTAGTCGCAACTGCAGAACAAGGTCAAAACGCCATTGGCCGCACCAGAGAGATGGCTATAAAGGAAAATAAGTTTATCAGTCGATAGCAAAAAAAAAAAAAAAAGAAAAGATTTTCTAGCAACTGCAATCAACTCATTTTGTCAGCGCTCCAGGCGAAAATCAAATTAGCAAACTTGTGTAAGCCGAAGACATTATGATTATTCGTTTTGAAAGCATTTTAAGAAGTGATTTCAATTAATTGAGCTTTTTAATTGACAAAGTCTAATTTAATTGACCACTTTTGTCAAAACTAAATTGATTTTTCTCTTAGCTCAAACTTATTTAACTTTGTTAGAGCTAAATGTATTTTCGTGTTGAACAACATTTACTTAATTGAATGATGGATTCCTCTAATTTGGCTGTCAGAATAAAAGTAGGAATATATATGATTTTGTGAGAAATTTATTATTAAATTAATTCTTGATGTCTTACTTCAGAAAAGCTTAGCTGAGTTAAAGCAAAACCCGATTTTCCATTTTAATACAGCCTGGCCTATAGATAGATTATGCAACTAAATTGAATTCCTTTCAAAGTAATATATAGAAATTGTGAAATATAATTATATAGTGTATATACATATGTATTAATATATACTACATCTATTTTCAATAAACTTTATATACTCTCGAGCATAATAATATTTTCATAAAAATGGTTTGCAGGCAACTTTCATCAAGCTTATTTATATAAATACTTGCAAAACTTGGCTAAAAAAGATGACAACAATAAGCTCTGACAAAAGCGGCGCACAACAAACTTTTTCACTGCCCTCGAATCTCAAGAGGAAAAACATTTTAGCCATGATAATGGCAGGAAATCCATAATTCATTTCTCCGTCCTCCCCTTTTAAAAAAAAGCAGCAGCATCAGACTCGAAAAGATACTGCGCTAGTCCATCACTGTGTGGCACTGTGCCGGCTACTAAGCAAATGCCACGCCTGAGCAAAGGAATCAAAAAATCTAATTACGAATACAATGCAAAGCAAGACAGCTCAGCTGCTCGACTGACAAATACCCTTGAATAAACTGGAGAGAAAGCCGAAGTATAAGTATAAGTATAAGTTGAATTCCATTTATGAGCATGTTTTAATCACGCCCTAAGGAAACTAATATACCCCAACTTTTCTGCATATTTTCAATAAAGAAAAGAAGGAGAAGAAAAAAGTATCCAATGCCCTGAGAAATCATTGGACGTTGCCAAAATGTGATTATGTATATAGGTATTTATAAGTATTGTATTATGGAGGTTATTTTTCTTTCGTCTTTCTTCTTCTTTCCTTTGATTACTACTTGGCAGATGTTGCAACTTTATGGCTGGGCGTGTCCCTCTGCTGTGGGCATAAAATTAGCAGCATCAGAAATCGAATTCTGTTTTATGCGATTTATTAGGGAATTGTAATGCACTAGGCAAAGCATTCGCATAAATATGTCTGAAATATATGAATAATAGCTAATAAACTGATGAATTATGTTTTTGTGTAGCATACATAATAGAGCTTGAATATATTCACAATTTGATTGAAGAACATATTAATACCATAAATCTTGTGTGTGATATGTAATTCACTTGGTTAATTAATGTGACTAATTTTGGGGAAATAAATAAAGAATATTATTTATGATTTTATTGCTAATAATATATAAGCAATTTTTATGCTGCTTAGGTAAATGTTTTATAAGATTATATAAATCTCAATATACCAGATTTCACATATTAGTTTAACAAATCTATATAAATAATTATATCAATACCATTTTATAAATATTTTTAATTTTAATATTTTATTTTCTATTTTGTATTTTAAATTATGAAATGTTATAGAAAGCCATGAACATTTTTTTTTTAAATTACGTTTTAGCCTTACATACTTATAAACTACAATAAAAGTCAGGTAGAAGTGCCCGGGAGTGCCCGACTAGCAAATACCCTGAACCCTCCCAAACCTTCTATTCCCATCATACTACGCTTCCTTTAGATATACGGCAAGTAACACATATACACACGCACACATAAGCACGCGCTCTCTGCTTATAGTGCAGCTCACGCAACGACTAGGCTTGGCCTGCATTTCGACCTAACCATTGGAATTGAATTATTGAATAACTTTTCATCTAGACAGACTTTCTTAGTCAATATTACAGAGTGTAATGGTGCCATCAAATATGTGTGTGCTGACCACGAAGTGACTGATATTTGAAATTAGTTTCTTTCAACTGAGGAGTTAGGGTAAGGGCAATAAATTTGAGAACGTATTCAAATTAAACTTAAAAATTTAAACAAACAATTTAGTTGTTAAGAGTGAACACGTGAATTATGTGTAATAATCGTGTGAAAAATACACATTTATATGCTACATGCTACATGTCTGACAACCAACTAAGGAATTGAATGAATACAAAAAGATATATGAATGTGGAAAAGCACTTTTGAATTTTAGATCTGATATTAGGGACCATCTTGCGGATTGATGAATTGTCTTTTGCACGTTTCACGGGTTTAAAATCTCTATCATTGGATAGATAAGGGGCGATCTATAATACAAACAGCTCGAATTAGAAACCGAGTTATCCATTCTGGACCATACTCACGTTATACCTCTCAGCGTTCAGTAAATCAGCTTCTGTCGCCATGACTTCCAGTAAATAAGAGCGCAGATTACGTGACGCCATATTATAGTCGGAATTATAAATAAAAAAAATTAAATTATATATCGTATGGGGTGTACGAATGTTCAAATGATACTAAACAAAGCATGTGTCATAATTTAAGGGGACAGCACACGAATTTGACTTAGCTAGCGTTGAGCGTTATATCAGAAATTGAGATTGAATGACGCCTTTATCATATAGACAACTGAGTGTTAACTAAGTGTTAACTCTTCTTTTACATTTTATACTCACTACAACTACTTTCATTTTTATGGTTTATGTAACTTTACTTTGCCTTTTTATACCCTGATCCATAGCAACATGGTAAGCAGTTAAAATGCCAAGAGCTCTAAAAAGAAACGCTTTTATAAACTAGTTAAGCCTAATGTAGTTGGCGTGTCACTTATATTATCCACTATAAAATGTACATGAAAATTATGTAAACAGAACAACAGCAACAACAACAGCTGGATGAAGAACAAACAATATATTAGAAAATTGACGTTCAGCCCGAATGCTTCATCAGGTAAACATTTGGCCACGCCACGCCTCCCAGCCTCCCCGAACTGAGCAAACATTTTGCGGCCGGGAAGGTGGTTTTCGAACTAACGTAAAACCTGCCCATGAAATGTTTGTGTGGTTTTGCTAACTTAAAAGCAAATATATTTGCTTTTAATTAAAATGCCCTGCGAGCTACACTAAACGGCGTCGCCCAACTTCCCACATGACATCAGCTTCCAACTGGAACTGCAACTGCAACAGCGACTGCAAATACGCAAACATTTCGATTGCCAGATAGTTTCCGATACGCACCTGGCGGGCCTCTGTGGCTGTTTGTCTCTGCCATATTGATGCAATAAACATAAATATTCAATTAGTCGCAAATTGTGTGCAACTGAAGGACGGCCGGAAGATGGAAAAGTTATTCTCGCATGTGATATGCGATAAGGTATTCAGAGACATATATGAAAAGAGTTTGCAAAGATATATTGAAAATTGGTTTTCTGTTAAAGGTCTTTAGACAAATATATATTTCTTTTTTGTATCATAAAACTTTGATAGTTCTAATGTCGAGTTTATACAGATGAAAGACAAGTGGAATACTCTACGGTAATTAAAATGGTGAAATCAATTAAAAATGGTTTCACTCGAAATGGAAATTTAGAATTATTTATTTATTTCAAGGCGTATACTTGATATTAATAAGTGGGAAAGAGGACATACGACAAATTAAATAATGACTGCTATAGTGTTATTTATTAAAGGTCCTTTAGTATGTTTAAGTTATTCAAATTTAGTTTCACTATATATTTTCATATTTTTTTTTTTTAAATTAGTTTAAATAGTCGAATTTAGTTTCACTATATATTTTTATAATTTTTATATATTTTTTAAAATTAGTTTAAATAGTCGATGCTATTCAGATGAGCCAATAAAATTTTAAAATTTCATTATTTTGACGTGTTCTTGAAATAATTAGTAAAAAATATATATAAAATGAAAGAGCACTACTAGAAACTTTTTTATGATTACTTATTTATTTTCCTTTTATAAAACAAAATTTTATATAAAATAAAATTTATTTCACTCAAATCGCAGTTCGCGTTGAAGAAATGTAGGTTGTCAAAGCTTTACCAAAAGTCAAACCCTTTCTAGCGTACAGTTGAGCTGCTTTGCATGCCAGAGATTTATTTGATGAACTTAAATGTCATTTGACGAACTATTAAGTATCATAATGTAATGAAAGAAGAATGAACTAAGCCAAAGGTTCAAAAGAACCAATCAAAGACAATAGCATATGATAATTTTCTACTGTTGTGAAATGAGTGAGGTTTGAGACAGCGAGAGAGCCGCTTCGAACGAGTGTTGCGCACATCTTGTTGGATCGAACCTGAGCAAATAGTAAAGAGCAGAAAGGCGATGCGAGAGACAAGAGTTTAGTCTTCATAAGAAAATATATGCAACAACATAAAAGTACGACAAAGACAAAGGTTAATATATAAGAGTTATAAATAAAAGGCGTAGCTCTTCAAGAAGAAAATCAGTTCAGCTTAGATCGCAGCAGCTCACTCATCTGAGTGTAGCATAGATCGCTGTAGCACAAACATCTTCCTCGAGCCGCTCTGAGTGTCTCCAAACAATGATAGGATAATAAGAGCAATACGATAATATAGCAATAAGACGCTATAGCTTATTCGTCGCAACTTTTTATTGTATGGCACACAGTTGAGTGCAGCTTAGATTGCTGTTCTCATTCGGAGAAAAAGCTCAAGGGCCAATGCTAAATTTGATTAACCATGTGTAGCTTGTAAATAATATATTTAAATATATGTAAATATTAATAAATATTAAATATATACTTATATATAAAATACATAAAAAATCTACAGTTCATGCTCTCTTATTTGAACATAAAATTTAATCAAGTTCCTAAAAAATCAACCTAGTTCAATTCAAATTTTTTTAAAAATATTCAAGGCTTACAGACATTTTTTATGACTATAAAAATCCTCAATATTTTATAAGAAATTGTCAATAAATTTATATGTATGCAAGAAATCTGGTTCTATTCGAACATATATCAAACTGCATATGAACAACAGATTTATGGATAGTTGAGAGCTGAGCAAAAGTAGAAAGCGCGCAAGTAAAAATAAATCCCCACTTGCCATATATTATGCAGATATATATATGCATGTATGTCTATAAATATATATATGTATATGTGTCTCCACTATTATATGTCATAAGTGCTTGTCGGCTATGCTTTGGCTGTGGGAAATGAAAAGAAAATAGTTTCTTAGACTGGCTGGTCCGGCAATGCCAAAAAGCAAATACCTACACTCACTTTATGCCCCCTAAGCCAACCCATATAGTTCAAATAAGTTTTTCTCTTCACTTTTTTTTGCTCATGACAAATGCTGAGAAAAATTTTCCACTTTGGGTAAGGCGGAGCAGAGGCGGGTGGGGCAAGCGAGGGGGGTTTGTCGTGGCAGTGAGTAAAGCAATTTCTGATTTATGTTGCATTTGAAGGAGAACTAGCTGAATAAGTTATATAAGTAGTTGTATGTATGTTAAGTATATGCATGCGTGTGCGTGTGTGTGTGTATGTATGTAAATATGTATGTCTATAGCTGTTAAATGTGCTCTCTTGGCCCGCCCACGCACAGCCCAAGCGATTTTACAGCTGTAAAATATGAAAATGATAGATAACTGTAGATATATAAGCACATATATATATCTGTGTATGAAGCAACCACATAACTGTCACTGAATGGATAGCAAAATGTCAGTTTGATATTGGTTTAAGCGGTCCATCATGCTGACAGCTTTGGCCACAAATAAAATGAAAAAATGCTTAGAATTGCTTTGGCAGCATTCGAAATATAGACAAATGTTCGATTAATAGCTATCAATCGATGTGCTGATAAATAATATTCACAAAAAAAATTCAAATTTCAATTGCTTGTCTTTCGCCTGCTATCGAGTTCTTATGAAATTCGAGTTCCTCATTTCAGATAAGTTACACCTCATTTTGGTTAAAAATATCTTCACCTGAGCGAAGTTAATTTGGTCGCCCGCAGCAGACTTTATCAATGCGTTAATATCACGTCATCAAGGTAATTATCGAGCAACATCGACGAAACAATCAATCACAATATAAACACAATTACACCGGGAAAAAAAGTTGAGAGTGTGTAGATATGATGGGCATATAGATACCTTGGGTTTGTATGATTTATTACAATTTTTTATTCATTTTGTAGTTGAATAAAAATTAAATTTATTATTTTAAAGGTTCACAGAATACACAAGTCAATAGTCAAAAATAGATTAAAATTTCATCTGAAATGAAACTATAAAAAATAAAATATTCGTTCTGAAAAAAGAGTTTACTAAGTCTGATATTATTAAACTACAAATAAAATTATAAAAGAATTCGAAATTGATTTCTGGTGATTCTTATACTCTGCTTTCATTAAAAATGTATGCTCAAGGCATATTATTTTTGCTAAAATAAATATAAGCGGCAGTAGGAAATGTGATTGATTAAGAGCTGAGTTTGCCAAATTCACACAAATTCAACCTTCACCTGTTCTGCTAAAATTGAATATTTTCTAAATCATTCTTTATTCCACAATTTTTTTTGTACTCTTTTTATTCTTCTTACAATAACAGAAAGTTGACCTCCGTAAAATTTCATAAAATGCTTTTAAAAAACTTTTGTAAAGAAGCTTTCCAAAAAGGGTCTGCAGCATGACATGCTCAAATTCAATTGTGAATAGATCGCAGGGTTTGCCAACCCCTAGTTACGAAATTCATTGAGTAGCCCACAAAATAGGGGTTCTTTAAGTAATAAGTTACTTTTGGAATCACAGCACATCAGTGCAGTTTCGTCTTTAGAAAAAAAAAGGAAAAATCAATGACTGAAGATTGGTTAAAGGCGCGATTATCTGAGCAAAAAATGGCATATAGACAGACATAGGAACACTTTCATCATGCGTTTGTATACTTTTTTAAACGTGTTATTGGATTGTAAAAATTATAAAAACTAACGTATTATTCACTTTACACACATCTAGGTTTTACCTTATAGCTATCAACTTCTTTCTCTATGATCTAGCTTCGTCTAGATATAATGTCTTCTGCTAAATATTTATTTTTATTTCTTTCTTTATCTATTTAAAAGTCTCTATGCAAATAGTATAAAATAAATTAATTTTTTAATAAAAAATGTATTTAAGCAAAACAGATCCAACATTTTGGCTAAATAAATACTCATTATTTCCTTAATTATTTCCTTTCCTATTAAATTGAAGTACTCGAGCTTTTGGTTCTCAGTTATATATTTCCTAAGAAAGTGCAGCAGAGACAACTCGTTGCAAATAAATAACTTGAATAGCAACTTTTAGTATGTTGAAAAAATATTAAAATTTAATAATAAATATCTCTATTAAAAAATCTATTTAAATCATTAAATAATTTATTAAAAAAAGTTCTATGTTTAAGTTGTTAAATAAATATTAATTTGAATATTGTTAAATATTAAATAAAAATTGTTAGACATTAAATATTAAAAATATTAAGTAAAAAATATTTAAAAACTTTTTTTTTCAATATAACACCTTAATAATTAAAAATAATAAATAATATAAATAGATAATACAAATAAATAATATAGAATTTAATAATAATTTTTTCTACTGAAATATTTAAAGATAAAATTGTAATAGATTCCATAAACTACTTTCAAACAATCATCTAAATTTATCTGACAACTCTTGGCATATCAAAAAAGTATTCCCACTCTGACTATATTTCATTATAATTATCATTATCAGAATTGCTCGCTGCACATAGCGAAATAACTGATTGACAATACTTTCGCCGAAAATAAACAAAATGAAGGGGTATAAATAGCTGTAATCAAGGGCCGCCCATATGGAGAGCATATCAATTGATGGCCGTGGGCCATGTGGGACGCTGACGTCAATTGGGGCGCTGCACGGGCTGCAGGCGCAGGGTGCAGCTTGTTTAATTAAATTTGCAAAGTATTTTTCCTGCAGTTAATTCTGTCAACAGCAATGCAGCCGAGGCAGGACGACGCGAAGATGGGGCAGAGCTTGAGGCGGCTCTATGGCTGCGCCTGGGCATGAGACAGAGGCAGAGTCTGACGAGCGATGGGGTTGTGAGGGAGTATGAGGCAGCGCGAGGCAAGCTGAGCATAAGTTGCAGCAGCGACAAGTCAGGACGTGGCCATCAGCGCAGTTTCCGCACGCTTGGTGCCAGGTACTTTGTGTGCCGCGGGCGCCGGAAAGTAGGCTACACGGGAGTCAGTAGGTCACACAGCAGCAGCAGTAGCACCAGCAGTACCAGCAGCAGTAGTAAATGCTGTCAATGGCTACATGCCCGGCAGGTGGCTCCAGGTAGCTGCAGTCCCGCACTCGCGCATCCGCATCCGCAGCGCTCGCTACACCCACGAGAATGCGAGTTCTCTAGTCAAGCCTGTTGCCCCAGGCATTCGTTATATTCCCCATCTTCTTGTTGTTATTTTTGAAATCCTTGAGTTTTTCTTGGAATTTTCATAATTTGGCTGGCTAAAGGTAAAGCCTGATTTCTTTTAAGCTAACATATTAAAAAAAAATATTTTTATATTAACAAAAATTTTGCTTCATCTTTGAGCTGAAAGTTTTGCAACAAAACTTTTTTTTAGACAACTTTATTAATTATAATTAATTTGTAGGGCTTCGTTTGTGCGTTGGCAGTTGAAAGGATGCCTGAGTATATTTTTCGAAATTTTTATTAAAAAAAGAGAAAAAGTTTTCCAACTGATTGACGGCGAATCTAATGGAAATTTACAGAGCTTATTTGCTCGTTGGTTTAAACTCAAACAATCCATCGTAATCTATTCAATGACATTTTGAGTTAACTAAAGTGAGGTCAGGTTAAGTTAAAGTGAGGTCAGCTTAGGCTAAACTGAGGTTAGCTCAAGTTAAAGTTGGGCAGGGGTAAAAGTTGAGTTAAGGTTAGGCAAGGGTAGGATACAATTTGATAAGGATTGGCATGTGAGTAAACTTTCAATAAATACAAGTTCTATGTGAGCCAAAGTTGGGTACAGTTTATTAAAAATGATTTACCAAAAGTAAATAGGTGGGAGATTGGATAAAAGTTAGGCAAACAAGGGAAAGTAATGTGAGTTTAGGCATAATTAAGACCGGTTTGTTTGCCTAGGGGAAGATTCTTAAAATTTGATAAAAACTGGGATAGGAATATGTACAAACTTTAAGCTACAGAGAGTTAAAACATTTTTTTAATGGAGAAATATGTAAAATTGGCTAAAAACTTTGTGTGGTTATAATGAAGTCAGGGGAAGGAAGAGCTTGGGCCAAGTATTAATAATCTCATACCATTGCAAAAGGAAATTCAGAGTATACTATAAACTCTTGTGGAAGAGTATGACCATGTCCGTCTATTTTTCTCTAAAGCCGTACCATAAATATTTAAAAAAAAGGTTCAGGTATCTCCTAGTCGCTCATTCCCGATTGCAGCACTCTTAGTTGGTAGACACTAAGTGAAGCAAGCACATACACACTCCCTATCAAACTTCATCGACCGCAGTTGTCAGAGTTTGGTTTTATATGAATTGAGAGTTAATTTGCATATTCAGAGAATTTATAGGTTTAAAAGTTCCGCGTGGCTAGACAAAGTTTTATGGTACCAAGTAAGCTGACTTAAAGAGACTTCGCAAGCAAGAGCATTTGTCAAAACTAATAAGTAAGAGTGCTCGAGTCGAGAGTGCTTGACTAGAAGATACCCTGAAAGCTTACTTGTGGGAAATGAGGAGAACTTATGGGTGAATATATAAAACTGTATGTTCGATAAGTTCATAATAATTATGTAATATTTAAAAAAAATTATTATTAGTAATTATTAAATAATTATGGAAGGTTAGGTTGGGTCAGGAGCAGGTTAACAGAAACAGCCTAAAGCTGACATTGAAATGAATTGTGCAAGGCGTCAGTTGGATGAGTTTAAGTCAACGTTTTAAGAATCCAAGCAGCCTAAGTAATTGAGCAACTACAAAGATGTTAAGGAAGATTTTATAAAACGAAGACCTGCAGCTATTTCCCACGCTTTCCCAACCTCAATTACCCCAGAGAAATCTTTAATTGTGGTATTAAAATCCACTCAATCCCATTAAAAATCCACTATTTATGATAGTCGTAACTCACAATCCATTTGAATACCATATTAAAATTAAAGGATTATCCTTCAGCCGGCAGCACGTCTCGCCATCTGCCTCAGAAGGTCTGTGGCCCCACGGCGCCAGGCATTAGCGATTGCCATTCCATATGCCGCGAGTGTCAGCTGCATTTGCTTTATTAAAATTGTCGGGCAAATGATGTGTGCAACGATGTGATTATAGTTCAACGTTTGCTGACAGCGCAGTAGTTCTTTCAGCTCTTCTATGCGAAATTATCAGATAAAATATTCATATTGCGCATACGCCTCGTTGCACCAAAGAGACGACCGACGCACGCAACTTTGATTACCGATTCCAGCGAATTCTTAACCATGCGCTCCGCTCTATTATAAATTTCCTTTCCTCTTCTCCTCTTTCTTTCTTCTCTCCTTTTTTATGAAATTACACGCCACAACGAGCTGGGCAAATTACAGACACACCGAGTTCAACTGGCAGCCCATTAGAGACATCTAGCCCAATCCACATGCATATGGAGCTGGGGCTGGGGCTTCTGGCGGGTCGTAAACCTCAGGACGTGCACAATTGTAGTTTATGCTTTAATTCCTGTTGGCCAACAGTGGCGCCGCAGTTAACTGTTGGCCGTTGGCTCTTGGCTCTGTTTTATGGGCGGGCCAGAGAGTACACACACACACACACTCACGCACATTGTGGCCTTAATTGCATTGCTCGTTTCAATCAGAGACACTCAATATGACAGCAAAAGTGCAGCATTTGCTGCGTCTGGGGCGTTTAACATATTTCTTCAGCTCCTTCGGCTCCCACGGATGCACGCTCGTAACTCAATTACTGCATAACGGATTTCGGCCAGAGCAAAGGCCAACAAAACAAACCAAAAATTCAAGAATGGATGAACAAAAAAAAAAAATAAAAAGAAGCTCAGCCTTCAGATCGCGCACGCGTCAAGCATAAAAGAAACTTTTTTTTTTTTTTTGATAAATGCATAAGGCAATCTCGTCGCCTCTCACTGCCTTTCATGTCGAGTGTCCTCTGCAGTTGGCACTCTTGACTACGTTGTGTTTATGTGTCTCTCAGTGGCGCGCATAAAAAGCCAACAAAAGTTGACAACGCCAAAAACTTTTGCTGTCCCACAGGGTTAGGCCCGAACGAATGCCTAGGCAACTCCCCGGCCAATCTATGCTGCCATAAATTAAACCTTTCTTTTTTTATTGTTGCTCTCGCTACACACGAAATATATATAAACGCATTAAAAACAAACTAACAACTTTTCGCTTCCTTCCTTACTTCTCTCTCCTTTTTTTTGTTATTTGTGATCAAACGGCAAACTAATAAAAAACATTTGGCAAACAATAAAATCCGTAGTAAAAATACGGTTTTCCGACTTTAAATAACTTTGTCAACACAACTTAAATATAGATTGAAAAAAAAGAACAAAGTTAAAGTTAAAAGCATAGAATATATTATGTGAAGTGTGTCAAAAGAAGTTTCAGGCAACAGCTGAATCGGGGACAACATTCTAGAGACATTTAAAAATAATTCAAATTATATACGAAAAAAAGAAAAGAAAAAACCTATAAAAACATATTAAAATCAAATTATTAAAAAAAAAAAAAATATATATAAATATCAAAGAATAATGTATATAAATATATATTAAATATAAAAATTGAATTTAGCTTAATATAAAATTTACTCACTTAATATAATTATTTTTTTATTATATTGAAAAAAAAATGTTCTTATCTATAAATATAAAGTATTTTCACATATATTTTTTACATTATATATAGTAATATTATAATTATATTATAGTAAAATAATAATAAATAGTAACTTTATTTGAAATTTAAACGTAGATAACTAATTTTTCTATTGTATATATTTTTTTCTCAATAAACATTTATTGGCTAAGCAAAACGTATATTAAATGTGATTTATTTGTTTCTTATATTTTGCTTATCTCAAAATATAAACCACATTTCATAGTAAAAATGTCTTTAATACTAAAAACATTTGCTTTTAAAGTATCTGCTTATTGCTATTTACCGAATAATATCCTTAAATCAATACATTTTATTTCTGCATGGAATCAAAATATACTTCTTAATGAATTATGTTTAAGTTCTTGCCCAATCTGAAATCAACATAGCCCCAAACCTTTAGGTTTTCAATATCTTCTCAGCGAAATTTAAAAAAAAAATGTTTATGGTAAATTTGAGGCTCTGTTGAGTCAAGAATATATTTTGTATCACTAAACTATTCTTGTCTTACAATCTGTCTCTTCCTCCCCTCCCTCTACTATTTTTTTTTCTGTATCTTGCACTCCCTCTCTGCGCCTTTCTCTTTCTCTATCTCTCTTTATCTTTCTCGCTGTCTGTCAGTTGTTTCTATCTTCCGACAAGTTTTTGTTTAAAAGAATTTTTTGTGACAACTTTAAATGGGCTATGTAGTATTTTCATAATCATAGTCTTTGAAATAGATTTCTTTTATTTCTTCAGTCGAAAAACTTTTTTTTTCAATTTTGGTCTGGATTATATGGATGCTATTGTCATACTTTCGTATGTGTGTGAGTGTGCCTGAAAGAAACCTTTTACAAATTATCATCTGATTAGGCGCTCATAAATTTACACTTTGATATCTTTCAAAATTTATTTTTCTATCATATGATATAAGGTTAGACTAATGGATTAAATATGAAAATCTGCAAGGCTGACAGCTAAAAAGAGAATTTACATTCCCTTTGAGTGTTAGACTAAACGTTTTATCTCTTAATATTTTTCTGATTTTGTTAAAGATTATTAAACAAATTCATTAATCATATGATTTATATAGAAAATTTATTAATCTTCTGTATATATTAAATAAAAGTCTTTTTGTCTATAAAACTTTATATTTTGATAAGTTAATAATTTATAGAAATCCCAGTTGAACAATTTTTATTTAACTTAAGTTAATTTCCCTCGTTATTAAGCCTCCCTTTCTTGTAAGATTTTCCTAAGAGAATAGTTAGCATTTCTTTGTTCATAATTTATGTTCGTGAATGATAAAGATAACTTGGTCTCCACTGGCAGCCCCCCAAGACAAAGGAGCCCCCCCCCCCCCCCACAAATAGTTAAATCATTAATATCCTAAAAAGCCATTCCAAGCCATATGTTATCTTTGTCGGAACCAATTCAAAGTAACATTTTCTTGAGTCCGGTTATAAAGGGCATCGGAAGCCCCATATAAATTGACGCTGACATAGGGGAGGACTAGATACCGTTGAGCTGGTTTATTTTATAGCTCCCTAGGCGGAGCAGACACACACACACACACACACACACACAGACGCTCAACAAAAACAAAAGAACACACAGTTAGCCACATTAAAGTTTGGCCGAAACAAAACACAAACAACAACAAGCCACAAAATGAAGTTACAAAAGTTTTGGCTAGCAGAAAGATAGATAGAGCTGTGTTACCTCGTCCCGGATGCTTTAATCCTTTAAGCAAAGTTTCGCTTGCGTGAAGCACTTGTAAGTATTTCGTAAATAATATGTTGCTCACACTTTAACACTCACTCACACTCACTCGCACTCACACTCACACTCACTCGCACTCACACTCACACTAGACTCGACTCGACTCTACTCGACTCGACTGTCGTCCAGTTGTCCAAGCCACTTTGGCACCTGAACGTATTTCGCGCACAACACGGCCACGGGCGGAGCCACATTCGCTGGCTTATTAACACTCTTCTAGGCAATTGGCCACCGTGAGCAGAACCCTCAAGTGGCGCGTTGTTCCTGCCGCACGCACGTCTTGACACGAACTGAACGCAGCCTGCCAAAAGGACATGCCACCATCAACAATTATTGCTGCTGGCGCTGGCTCTGTCGCTGTCGTTGGCTCTGTCGCCGTCGCTGGCTCCGTCGTCGCATTACTCCAGCCGAATAACGGGATGCTGCAACTTCACGTTGCTCACAAACGGAGAGCAAAAGAGAGCGAACGAAAGTGAGCGCGAGAGTGAAAGCGGCAGAGCGAAAGCTTTCAGCATCTGTGTGCGTGCATCTATGGTGAATAGCGTTTGACTCTACACTGAGCATTATTAAGTATAGGTTTTAAATAAGATAAAATAACGATATATATAATAAAAAAATTTAAATTATATTAAAATACAGAAGAAAATTAGATTAATAATAAAATTTAATATAATGTGAATTTTAATTAAAATTTTGATAGTTTTTAATTTAAATAATAAAATTTAATATAATGTGAATTTTAATTATAATTTGGATAGTTTTTATTAAAATTCACATTATATTATTAATCTCTTAATAAATACTAAAAAATGAATCAATTTTATATAATAAAATAAAAAGAATACAGAAACAATCAACAAATTTTAAAAGGCCAACATATGTAAGAAAAATAATTTTAAAAAAGTTGAAAAGCAATAAATAACCTCTGAATATAATTAATTTGTATCAAAAGTTTTATATGATTGTACAAATGCTTAAGGGATATAAAACACAATAAATAAAAAAGAAAATAAATAAATATAAAATTTAATAATAATAATTAAAATATAGCAATTAAGGGTGGAAAAAGGAATATAAAAATTAAACTAAAATTTATTTAAAAAGTATATATCGTTTTTTTCTCAATTTGAGAAAACAATAGAAGCATTCAGAAATATTTCACAGCAATATTGAACAGTATTGATGCCATATTGATAGAAATGTAGTGAAATATCTTGTGAAAATTCTAGTGAAAATTCTTATTGCTACATTACTAAAAATATTTTCGCATTAATGTAAAGTAGAACTTAAGTAGACTTAAAAGGAAAAACTTAAAAAATATATATGTTTATATATAGGTTATAATATGTTTATATACATAATATATAATATATTAGTACTATTACAAACAATTTAATTTAGAGTAAACTACCTATAAAATAATACCTATAATAATAATACCTATATAATAATACCTATAATAAAATATAAAAAAATTAAATAGCCTCAAAAATGTTAAAGATCGACAGCAAAAATAAAAAATTTAGTATCCATCCTATAAAAAAATAATTTGGCAGCACAAAAAATGTATGAAGACATGTTAAATACTAAATGTAAAAGCCAGCTTCAATTCATTATTATTACTATTAATATATTTGAAGCAAAATTAAGTCTCAAATATAAAAACTCGTTCTGAATGCTGCTTTAGCATACCAAATTTAAATAAAAATTTTGAAACACTCCCAATAATATAATATATATAAACACACTAATAATAATCTACTTTTTAAATCTTTTTTTCTCATCAGTAGAAGCAAATGACCTGAATAAAATGTCAATGAAATACAATTATTTGCTCAAAAAATTGCGAAAATTGCATTACTCAGACACAATTCGAGCAAATGAAAGATAATTATAAAAGTCATCATCATCTGATGATGACTGCGAATGAATCAGTGTTGAAAAACATGAGCAAATATGTAAAGAAGAAGAAGTAGGAAATGACAAGCAGGAACACTTTACATAGAGCTGTAAAGGTAAAAGCAATCAGAAAAGAACAGCACATACGAGTCTGGTTTTATAAGCAATGCGACAAGTTTTAATAAATGCGAACAGACGGAGCAGACACGCGATTGCAATCAAATATGTTGGCTCGGAAGTTGGTTGCGTCGCGTCGGCGTCGCTTCACAAGATGTTTAACATAGTGCCAATCAGAATAGATAAACAGAGCTCTGTTAAGCGCTAACAGTGCGCGCTGGCCAACAAGTGCATGTAATTAAGGCAAGCGACCGACCGACCGGTTGGAACGTAACAGATCCGACGCTCACGACACGAGCGCTCTCTCGGCACGACGGCGATCGTCGTGCGTCGTAACTTGAACTGTTATCAGTAGCAGCAGCAGTAGCAGAAGCGACAGCGACGCCAACGTCGACGGCGACGGCAACTGAGAGTGCGAGCGTTATAATAAAAAAAGGCTAAAAGTAAATTTTAGTTTTAGCGCGTTTTGGAATCTTCAAAAACGCCTTTGTTGCATTCAAATTGAGTTAGTTGCGATTTTAACGGCGACTCGCGCGCATACAAAGCGGTTCGGCGGTGAAGTTCAAGTGATACGCCGCACACTCGGCTCGGCTCCTTGCTAGTGCTTGTCCAACTGTAACCCACTGCAGAACAAGATCTAATCTAAAGCGATTAAGGCCGTTACGAAATAGTTTCATTTTTCATAATTATTACCGTTATTTACGACGCGATAAGTAAAACTTGTATAATTCCCACCTATATGACGTCTGCCCATATTTTATCTGTGAACTGTAAATATCTGTGGATTCGCTCGAGAGAACCAACAGGTAAGCAGTTTTAGCCCAGTTTTTTTTTTTATATATATAATAACTCAAATATGACTAAAAATTTTGGTGTGATATTTCCCGAAAATATTTAGTCATGCGTCTCAATTGCATGTGTTTTTCCCTCTCTCTCTCTCTCTGCTTGTCTGTTCATTTTTTTTTTATTATCTTATTGTCATAATAATAATAAAAAATTACCTGATTATCAAGTAACAAAAAAAAAGTAATAAAAAAATAGCTGGAGTGGTGTATAAAAAAAATACAAAAAAAAACACAAATCATTTCATCATTTTTCAAGATTTTTAGAATATACTGAAAATATATTTGAATTCAAATTTTTATAGTTCTCGTGATATATGCAAAGCTCAAAGATCGAACACGATCAGCAACAACAAGAAACAGGTATCAAAAATATTATTTAGCTGCCTGCAGCGCGGCACGTCGTAACTTGTCTCACTTACTTACTTTGCTGGCCTTCGGCACAATGGTCAGCGGTTCGAAATATTATTTATATTTTTTTCTTGTTTTGTTTTGATCTTGAATTTTGGTCGACCAGCCGCAAGAGTCTTAAGCGCTAGTCCTACTCTAGAGTTGTAACGTTGGTTGGTTGGTGTAACCGGATTTGTGGAACGGTTATTCCCCCCCACACACACACACACACACAGCGTGAACCAATTGAACTAGCTCTAGCAATGCGGATTTTCCAAGAATAATATATAGAACAGTCGAGGGAAACTCAACTAGGGGATTAATAAGCATACCCTGTCATATGTGTTTGAGTTTTTTTATATACAAATGTGCATCGAGAAGTTTCCACAATGTAAAACAAAGTGAAGCTATAAATGAAATGAAAAATTTAATAGTCTATATGATACCCTGTAATAAATGTGAAAGCTACCTTTATGCTTATTAATGAGAGGCTTTGCTTAAGAAAGTTTTACGAAAATATTTTACCAAAATTTTAAATGCTATTATAACAGGTATGCTAGACTTGCTACTACCCTGCTTGAGCCTGATATATAAATATTGAATGTGCATATTAATTGAAAAGTTTCATAAATAAGAAAAAAATTAAATTTCTTATATATATTGTTATATTTATAAATAGAAGTTTGCTAAACTAAATGTAAGATATTTAAAAAAAATATTTTAAAAATATATATAAATATTAATTAGAGTGTTTGCTCATAAAAGACTTTCCATATTTCGGAAAAATGTTCGTGTACAAATTATTTAAGATAATTTCAATATATTAGACTAGCTAATACCCTATTTTTTAATATATTTATAAATAAATATTTAGGAAAGACCAGCTAAAGGGTTTTTATAAATGTATATACTATATAAACAAATTATATAAGTAAATTTAAAATTATAGACTAGCTAATACCCTATTTTTTAATATATTTATAAATAAATATTTAGGAAATACCAGCTACTATATAAACAAATTAAATAAGTAAATTTAAAATTATAGACTAGCTAATACCATGCATTTCAACTAAAGCTTTATATATATCCAAATTAATTAAAAATATTTATAGCCAAGTTTCTAAGATATTTAAAAATCCTCAACTTTTAAATATATGTCATATAATTCATACTAGAGACAAACTGATACCCTGCATTTCACTTTCACTTAGACTTTAGATACATAAATTCTAATAAATAGGCATATTTATAGCTAGCTTTCAAAAATAAGCTTTAGAGAATGTAACAAAAACACATGCTAGTCTAGCTTATTTAAAATTCTACTTGACTAAATTATGCCCTGCATAAAATTAGAAATCTTGATATACAAAAAAAAATATATATATATATATTAGAACTGATATTAAGTAGCAACTGCAACAAATTGCAATTAACTTGAGCTTCCATATCTCAATTCCAACGCAAAGTAAATCGTATTCCCTTTTAAGTTCGCTGACAGATAATATGCATTTAAATACTGCTGGCGACGTCTCTTGCTTATCTCCAAATAATTAATATGCAAGTCGCTGAGAGAGTTTCTTAACAGATAGAATGCGTAAGCTTCCATGGGACTTTCCCATTGGCCGAGCCGGACCCAGAGGCCAACTCCTAAAAATAGCCAACTTTACATGCATCTAAACACACACACACACACACACACACACACACACAGAGTTATATATATATTTATATCGCATTGTTAAGCAGCTTAAAATCTTCCACTCTTCGAGCTTTTATTTCTCAACAAGAAATGCGGCCAAAAGTGACGTCTCTGAATAATTGAAATGCCAACTTGTACAAGTTAACGAGGCAAAAAATAGATAAAGAGCAAAAATAAATAAAAAATACGTCAATAAATAAAATAAAAATACGTCAAAAGTAAAACTGCAATCCAATCGCAGGCACAATAAAAAATATACATATATATATAAGATCTATACGAAATTGTGATAAATGCGAAGCCAAAAGATGCTGACAAATTGTGTTATGCAAGTTGGTTCGATCATAAATCGTCTACCGGGAAGTGAGGTAGCTAAATTGAAATTAGCATAAACTTTTGTCATTCGAGCGGACAAAGAAAATAAAACAAGTAGAAATTCGTTGGCCATTTTCAATGCAGCGTCGGCTAAAGACCGGGTCAAAACAATTTGGTCAACTCTTTGACTTTTTTTTTAATAATATTTGATTTGAATGCCTCTCAATTGTCGAAGTTTATGTTATATACAAATATTTTAGCCAAATCCAATCTTTGATCTGCTTAAACTTTTGCCTAACTTTGGCTGCACATGAAGTTTGAACCTTGAGAAATTGTTTTGAGCTGTTCGATGCGAGGAATTTGTTCAAGCGGCACTCAAAGCTAAGTCATGCAGCAGAAGAGAGCTTATATGTTAGTTAGTTATTTCAAAATTTGCCAGAGCAGTTGAAGAGCTGAAGAGGCGTGGCACTTTAATATCAAGTTATATATCTAATTTATCTAGTTTTGCATGGCAAAATAGTATTCCATAGTCTACCAATCACAGCTGCTACTTTTAGTCATTATATTTTCTAAAAAAAACGTTAAATATAAATTTGATTATATATATTTTTTGAAGACATTAATGAGTTGTTACGTGGAGCTATAAATTATATTTTCAACAAGCATTTACTTAGCAAAACAAATAATTTATGTCCATATTTTGGTTTTTTAAGTGCAGAATATGACAAACAAATGTTTTTGCAAAATTTTTAAGAAACTTACTAAAGCAGCAGTAGGAAGAGTTGAAAGGGGAAAAGTCTGCTAATGTAAATAAATATAGTATGGAGGAGGTCTATTTATATATTTTATATATATATATATATATATATATATATATATATAATATATATTATCTATATATTTATATATTTTATCTACTTTATCTACTTTATTATTTAATTCATTTATTAATTTAAATAATTTAATTTCTTTATTTTATTCATGTTCTTTATTTTATTTATTATATTTAAAAACCCTATCCAAAATTCGAAATACTTGAAACCCAAAAAAGTAGAAATGTATAAGAATTCATATAATATTTCAGTACTTTATACACAACTTCAGACTTAGGCATTGGGCATAGAGTAGGAACAGAAGTATGAGCTGCGGTGGGAACACTTTTCTGACGTAGATCACAAACTGAATTGAGAGAGAATTATAAGCTATGAACAGAAAAGTTATTAGAAATGAAGTGGGAACAGTTTTTAAAGAGTAGATCACACACTATATTGAGAGAGAAAATGATATTACAATTTCAAGGCATAAGAGATATTGGCGTCGCTTGATAATATGTTTAAAATAACATATCATATCGAATTAATTTTGATAAATATATTATTAAATCTTCTGAAAAGCTCTATATATTTGGATTCAGTTATATATTACAATATTAGTTATATAGTAGCCATATATCTGTACTCAAGAGCTCAATTTCCAACTGGCACAGAATTCTTTCAATCGCTCTGGTAAGCCCACAAATATTTGTACACATAATTATCTCGGCAATGAACGCATTCCCAACCGCAGGTGAGTTATTTTTTCCCCCATTTCAACCTGCGGCTGCGTCATTTCGTATTAATTAAAAGGGAATTTTCACATGTGCGGTCAAGCGAGACATCAGTCAAATAGTTAATATAGCTCAATCAATTCTTATGTGATTTCCAAAATGTAATTCAGCACACGCGCATGGGCAGGTGTGAATCACAGGTAATACCCCCACTGAATATTCATTTTATTTTTAGCTTGGACTTTTTCCATTTTAATTTTGTCTAATTTTAACTCGGGATTGAGAACTCGCACATGAACGTGACTTTTGAGGTACATTTTTCATTGATTTATACAAAATGTTAATTAAATTGATTAACTGTCACTTCAATTAACAATTGAAAGTGCTTAATTATGCGTTTAGTCATGCCTGAAAGGAGAAAAAATCACTGAGATGAACAAAGATAAACGGTTGAGAGAGAAATGCAGATGAAATACAGACACTTTAAATACCCTGTAGTAATATAAAAAATAAAATATAAAATATAAAATATAAATTATTAACTATAAAATAAAAAATATAAAATATAACATATAAAATAAAATATATAAAAATTATTTTAAAAAAAATATAATACATAAGATATGAAATATAAAACATACAAAATAGGATATAAAATAGAAAATATATGATATAACATTACAGAGTATCTATCCACCGATCACCCCCTTAGCCACTTGTGTTCTGTTTGAATAGCAAATGAATGTTCAACATTTTGATGACTCTTTCAACACTTCAAGCCTCGTTTCACTGTTCTAGTTCCGGGTACACAGTGAAGACAACAAATCGTATACTTAATTTATTACTCGATGTCGTTAAGGGCAGCAAGTAATACTTTGCCAGCAGTTGAATCTGGTTTAATAAAGCCCACCTGTGCCAATATGTGAAAGGTTTAATGCCAAAACCGACAATTGCACGGTTCAATTGATATTTAATGACCATTAATTAGCATTTATTATTTTTAATAATCCAGACAGTCAGTCATCCAGAACTGGACACATATTTATAAGGCCAAAGAAAAAACGTATCAAATAAAATATCTAAAAATAATTTAATGTTAGTCAATTCTATTTACAACAAATTTGCATCATAATTCAAAGCATTAATTAACAAAATAAATTATTTGTACATGCTAATTAATACTGTCTGAATGTGAAAAAAAGTTGAACTAGAACTAAACAAAATTTGCATTTAGGAAAAAATATTTGTAGAATTATGTAAATAAATTAATTATTTTTACATGTTATTTTATATTCTCTGAATTGGAAAAAAAGTTGAGCTAGAACTAAATCAAATTTGCATCTAGAAAATAATATAGAATTATGTTAATATGTAAATTGAATAAATTTGCTATAAAAAATTTTTTTGTTATGCTGAAAAATATTTAATCTTTGAACTGATTCAAAAATAAAGCAGGTCAGAATGTTGCAGTAGATTCTGACTGTCTAATACTCTTTCAGGATGTTGCTATTGATCCTACTGAAAAGCTAAGTTGAGTCTTTCAGCATAGTTCTTGGCAGCTCTACATTTTTTTGTACTTGACTAATTTTTTATAATTTTTTAGATTTATTCATGAGACGAACTTTTAATCTATTTGTGATATACGACTCGAATATTTGTGTTTGGTTTTTTATATCCCCTTATGCTAATGCCCATGTCCACCCAACACTCTCACTTACACTTCCCTTGACCAAACGCTAAATCAATTTCTTTCCAAGCGAAATATTTCGGGTGCGAGTCTTATAAAATTTGACGGGAATGTTCATAAATACGTTAAGTGTGCTCCCTGTTCGGGCCCAAATGAAGTGCCACTTAATTGCTAATTAACGGAAGTGCGTTAGCAGTGCAGACAGCGGCCCAGACTCGGCTTGGGGCATTAATCCGTAAGCAGCTTTAAGCCCAGACTAAACTATGTGCCACGGTGGGCCCCAAAAGGCCAGCAAAAAAAAAAAAATTGCTTATCCAATTTTTATGTTTACTTGCTGTTCAACGTCTCCTCTGCCTTTTCGCTCTTCTTCTTCTTCTTTATTGCTCTTGTTGTTGTCTGTTTTCCTTTTCATAATTTATGCGCAGTTTTCTTGATATGCTTTGTGTGCTTCCAGCTGGAGCTGTAGCAGGAGCTGGAGCTTCATCTAGTGGGCACCACCAGTTGCCATTTGCAGCTCCATCTTTGGCCTTATAGACCTACGTGACTGTTGCGATTCGTCTGTGTATGTGTGTGTGTGTGTGTGTTTTGAAGAACAGAGTGCTAATTAATTAAATTTGTACGTGCACTGCGTGTGGGCCAACTTGGCTTGCTGACCAAATGCTGTTAGAGCCTACAATTGCCTAGCATCTAGCCAAGCTGGACCAACAGGGCGCACACATACACACACCCACACACACACACACCCACACACCCATACACCCATACATATATTCGCATTAACTGCCAACCGTAAATCATACTTAAATAAAAATACAATCTATGTCTGTTCCGTTGTGGCAAAAGGCGCACAGACCCAACTCAGTCAATATTAAATATTTGATCAAATGTCTTTAATCTGGGTAAACAAAAAATGCGTTGAAGGCCGAAGATTTGGGCGAAAATTCACATACGTGAAAAATATTTGATAATAATTTTTGTGGTATTATCATAAGAGCCAAGTGTGATGAGACCTTGATGCTCAAATACCCTAGACACCTATAAATATAAACTATAAATAGCCTGACTAATTATTAAAGCAAACGGGGATTTATTTATAAATATTTTACTTTCATTTCTTCTTTGCTAAAACTTAAAAAATAAACTGGGAAATAAATATAAACATAAAATATAATTTGAATTAAAAAAAAATAATAATAATAATAATTCTATAATAATAAAAATAATAATTCTATATGTGTAATATTTTTAAAATATTAAATATTAAACAAATATATATATTTTTCCTCCTTTTATAATTAAACTTAAAAAATAAGCTGGGAAATAAATTTAAAAATAAATAAAATTGAATTTGTGAAATATTTCTAAAATATTTAATATTAAAAAACATATATTTTTTTTCTTTTTAAATACTTTTGAACCTAATTTTTTATTATTATTATTACTATTATATTTTAAATTTAAGTCAAAAAATGTTTTTTTTTTTTCTAAATAAATTTATCTTTTACTTATATTTTTAATATGAAATTAGTTTACAGTTAAAACAAATTTTTGTAATTATATATATTCTTTTAAATATTTTTATATTATTATAAATAATATTTGTAATTATATATATTTTTAAAAATATTTTGTAGTTATATTTAATATGAAAAAAATATTTGTAAGCTATGTGTTTTATAAAAAAATATTTTTTTATCATGTATATCATGATATAATATGAATGCTTGTCTCTCATTATTTTGTTTATATTTTTATATAATTATCTTTTACAATAAAAAAATATTCAATCTACTAGAAACTAAAAACAAAGTAATGTTTTAACTTAAAGAAATTTTCTACAAATTTTAACATAAAATGAACTTCAACACTATTAATAGAATTTCATATATTAACTAATATTATTATTATTAAGAAAAAATTCCAATTACTAGACCAAGGTTGCTTTTTAACATTTCCTGGATATAATTATTAAAGCACATAATTATCACATTATGTAATTTATCGACTATAACTATGCTTATATTTATCAATACTTATTTACTATTTTTTCTCTGATTTGCAGCAAATTGAATTTGAAAGAATAACAACAGCAAAAAGTCCAACCAAAGCCACAATTTCCGCAATATTTTTAAAGTACACAATAAACAACGGCGCCAGCACACCAAAAAATCATAAACAAAAACAAGAGCAACAACCGCGAGCGAAATAAACGTACATCATAATTATGACAAAATGAGCGCAACAACAACAGCAACAGCGTGCAGAGAAAATAAGTGTATGAAGAGCTATTACAGTCACAGCAACAAAATGCGTACTAACAGAGGCCATTCATTAACAGTCCAACTGCTGTTAGCTTGCGGACTGCTGCTATTGGCATGCTGCTCGGCTGAAGCGGCCAGCGACTTGAAAACTGTTAAAGACACTGCTGGTAAGTAAACTTTGGGATAATGTTAAAGCTGTTATGCTGTTAAAGAGATGTGCAGCTGGCTATAAATAGATGTAAGTGTGAGTGAGAAGCAATAGCAATTGCTGGAGTTGTTGCTGTTATTTAGCAGCTTTCTGCGCTGCTCTTGTGCTGTTAAGCTTAACTTTTAACAGTGGCTTTAGAACTGTAGGGTGCCGAGCAGAGTAGAATTCAAGGTTTATTTAAATACTAATATATTTTATTATTTCATTTAACTTTCTGACTTATAAAAAAGAAAAATAAAAAGTTTTTAATAAATAAAAAAATTAGTCAATGATGAGAATTATAAAAAACTGCGTTTACTATCAGTCCAACCAAAACTTTCAATGCAAGAAACAGCAACAGTTGAATTGAAATTTAAATTTAACAGTCTGTTAACTCTGCTGCTCATGAGAGTGGCTTACAAACTGTATGCAGAGCTCTTAGCTGTTAGCTCTGCAACCTTTTGCTGTTAATATTGTACAATTGGAATTTTAACAGTTTTTTGCAAACTGTGTAGGTACTTGAGCTAAGACCACTGTAATCTATTGCTGTTAATGCAATTGGAATATTAACATGGGCTTGCAGAGAGTATAGGAAACCAAGCTGTTAAATCTAAAACTTGTTGCTGTTAATGCAGTATGGAAAGCAGAGCTGTTGACAGGTTTTGAATTACCTCTTCAACTGTTAAAGTAGCAACAGTTGAGTTGGAACTGTTACTTAACAGCGCAACGTGTCTGTTGGTCTACCGAGAGCTGTTAATACAAGTCAAGTGTTAACAGTTCCTCACAAACTGTATAAGAATCAGAGCAATTAGTTCTATTGTTGCCCCTACAATAAAGTTGCTTGCTTAAGAAGAAGCATCAGCTCAGCTAGTTGTCGATAGACATGTTTAATTAGCATCCCAATTATATGGCAAACAAACATATACAATTCGCTCGTCATGTGAAAATAGCCACAAATAATTAACAGTTTTGAGCTATTGCTGCTGCTGCTGCTGCTGACCTTGGCCAATATTGATGGGACTTAGCATAAATGTAAATGGCAAACAATGCAAAATAATGTCTAACAAGCAGCGTGTCGAGGCGGCGGATGGGCCATGCAAATTTGCGTAAGTATTATACACACGAAGTGCTAAAGCTCATCATAATAATGGCCATAACGAGCCAATGAATGTGTTAACATGGCCAGTCAATAAAATACGGACAGCCGACAGAATAAGTGCGGTAATATTCGCATTTATGTTAATGCCTATAAATGTTTTGTATGCGTTGTCGCAGTTAATTCGTATGGCAAACATCGGCCCATATTGTTGCTTCAAGAGAAACTCGAAGAAATTGAGTTCAATTAGCCGGGCTGAAAGGGTTTTCTGACTCGCCGGCCGAATTCTAATTTGCACAAAATAATGATTAAAAGTCAACAAATTTAATTTAAAAACAATATAAATTAAAGAAAAATATTTGCAATGCTAACGAGCAGATACCCCGCATTTTTTGTGAGAAAATCATGTTGAATAATCATAGAACTTATAAAATCTATTAAAAAATAATATAAAATAATTAATTTTTTATAAATTTTAGAAATATTTGGGATGTTAACAGCGGATATTTATTTATGAGAAAATAATTTTTATTATTAAAAAAAATGTATAAAATGTATTACACAATATTATAAATAGAATTTCAAAAAATTAAAAAAAAAACAAATTTTTATAAAATTAAATTAAATGACTAAATATTAAATTAAAATTTTTAGAAATTAACCATCCATTATATATATTAAAATTTATTATATATCTATCTTATTTATTATATATTATATAAATGTGTAAGTAAAAATTTATAAACATAAACTTTAATCAAAAAAAAAACAGATGTATTTCAAAATAATTTTAAAATATTTTGTGTTAACAGAAACTGACTAAAAGATACTCTGAATTTTTATTTAAAAAAAGTTAAATAATAAAAAAAATAATATTAAAATAAATATATAAAATAAAAAATTTTTTCGCACTTTTAATTAAAGCGAACTATTAAATACTCTATTATTTCTAATGCAATAAAAAAATTTACATATTTTAAAATAATTTATATCTTTTGCTCCAAACTTTAAAGCCTCTGCACTTGAAAAACTGAGAAATAAGTCTAAACATAATTTACTTGTTCATAAAAATATTAGAGTCTGCAAAAAAAAATGTATTTGACCTTATATATTATATGCATATATAGCTGATATATATAGTGATACCCAACTGATAGAAGGTGATAGAAGAAATTCCACAAATACCATAAATTCCAGCCCACCCAAATAATCAATTCAATAAATTTGATTGCATATAGAGCAAAGTAAAACAACTAATTGAATTTGATGCCATCATAAAAATTCGACTTGAAAAACCAGAGGGTTTAGTCTGTATATTTCATGTGATTCGCCTCACTTGTCTAATCAATAATACGTACTTCTGTGCGTACGCTTAAGCCCATAAAAATCGACACAATGCCAAAACATTCTAGCAAACTGTTTCGCTTTACAATGCCTCCAAATCATGTTCAAGTTAAAGAGGATTTGGTCTATCAAGTACGTGCTTATCAAATTGTGAATTATTAAATCCTGATATCGTACGCATGAGTGTGTGTGTGTGTGTGCACCGCCATAAACTTAACGATGCTTTAATGTATAAATATCTTTATAGCGTCGCAGGTTGCGAAATTGATTTTCCAATTAACAGATTACCTTCGAGAAGAGCACAACGTATACGACTGCCGAATGCTCTCTATCTCTATATAAGTTGAATATTCATTCATTGCGGAGCATGCCAAGGTCCAAATAGCTGTTTGCGCTACGCTTAGTAATTGTTAATTGTCTTTATTTGCTTAAATAAAGTCGGTTTTTATGGCTTGGCTTTTATTGGCCCAGCTGCGGCTTCTTTGTGTAAGTCGAGCGACAAAAACTGCTTCCCCACCAGACACAAAACTAACAAATGCGAAAAAGCGAATTTACATATTACAGTTGGAAAATTTCTTTCATATTGACCAAGTTATAATAATTGCATATACCCTATATTTAATGGAAAATGTATCGAGGGAGCTATAGAAATTGAGAATAAAATGTAGTTTAAAAATTAGTTTAAATATTTTAAAAATCGAAGTTTATCTAGTATTTTTTTTATCAAGGGAGCTATAAAAATTGAGAATAAAATTTAATTTAACAATTTTTTAAAATATTTTAAAAATTAAAATTTATATACTACATTTTTTACCGATTAGCTATTAAGTTCATTCTATCAATCTTAAATTCAATAATATATTGAACAAAAGTTTACCTATTTTCAAAAATTCTTAAAATTAAAGATTGATTTTTCCTAACTTTTTAAAATATTTAAAAATACTTTTAGTTTAATTTAACAAATTTTAAACTAAAAAAACAACTAATTCTCGAATTGCTTTAATTAATGTGTTAATAGCTATATAATAATTTTTATCGTTCACTGTTAAATACCTAATTATTTAAAAAAAATTAAAATCAAAAAACAAATATTTTATCTGTAATTTGTTTCTCTTTTTTTAATTTATATATCTTACTACAGGGTATTTTTCAAATTAAAAAAATCTAATACGTATTATTCGCATTACAGTTAAGCCAATTACAGCGGCAAATTACGCTTCGGTTCAAAAACCTCAGCTAATAATAATTCGCATTAAGTAATATGTAATAAAATACGTACATGGTCAATTATTTTTAAATACACATACATATATAATATTACATATGTATATATTAATATATATATATACAAATATGAGTTACAAACAAAAAATTTATGCGCGTGATTCGAACAGCAAAAAGTGGCGCAAACAACACAAAACGTTTTTACTTTTGTTTACCTTTTTTTTGCGTTAGTTTTTTTATATATTTTTGTGTGTTTCTCTGTATACTCAGTTTTATCAAACACTTATTATCGCACGACAATCAAATAAACAATTCATGGACAACACGTGCACAGACAGTTATGCATGCGGACAGACAAAAGCTGAATGCTATGAAACGAGTGTGAAGCTGGCTGCGACTCAAGTTATTTAAATAACAAGGAAAGAGAAGAGAATTCTTTTCTATTTAAATTATAGAAATTCGAGAAATATTAGGAAAAAAGATGTAGATCCTAAAAATATTGTTATTCATAAAGAAATATATTTTCCTACCCAAATAAAATATATAGAATATTAAAATACTTATTAAACGTGTTTTAAGGGTAACAGAATATAGTAACTAAATACTAGATAATTTTTTTTTTAAGTTTTAAAAGCGTCAAAACTAAGTTTAAAAAAATATTTTAAATTAATATTAAATAAAAAATATTAAGATAGAATCACAAAATTTGGGGTAAAACACAAAATATTTAAATCTATATAGAAGAGAAGTAGATCTTTCAGACATCACATTCGATTTTTTAAATCATAAATATTGCTAATATATTATAATCAAATTAAGTCCTTTAAGTCCACAAAATCTGTCAAATTTAACTTGAAAACCTCTATTCTGCCTTTAAACTCGCATCTAACACATTAATCCACTCTTTATATATTTTGCTTCATTAGGGTCTATTGTTTACATTTTGCTTTATAATTTTTTTCATTTATACCCAGTTTAATTTTATTTTATTAATATGCTCTACCTTCCTGTAGCTAGCACCTACTGCGAGTACAAGGAGCACAATGTAACCCATCAGAAGGAGCAAGGTGCCGTCTGGTTTGATACACAAAACAATTGCCTCGTTTACTCGTGCGCCGCAGGTGTTGGCGCTGAGCCCCAGGCACACATCGTCGTCACTCAAATTGATTGTAATGAGTTTTACTGTGATGTGGTTAGTATTTAATTATATCTTTTTTTAATGTGTTTCAAAAATGCTAATTTTAAATGAATATGGGAAGTTAATAAGCGAAATGTGTTTGGAATTTGGGCAGAGAAAACAAAGGTAGAGGAAACAAGAGTAAAATAGAGAAAACTAATTTTCTGCAGTAAATATTTCTGAATATTAAATAAGTGAGCGATTGTTAAATGTATATAGTAAATATCTTTTGAGGCTATTTAAATTGTTTTAAATTTAAGAATATTATATTATATTATATTATATTATATATATTTAAATAGTAGTCTATATTACTATTTAAATTTTATAGATCTTCAAGAGCATTTTTAACAAAAATATTAAAAAACAGTGTATCTGTAGATGGTATTTATATAGCGAATAAAAAAATATATATTATATTTTTAGGGCTTGAAAAATGAATTTTGGTAATAAATAATATGCATAATATAAGAAATTAGCATATAAAATATAAATATATTTTATAGAACTTCGAATATGATATAAAAATATTCTCTAAAAATCTTTAATATAATATATAAAATAATATAATATAATTTATAATATATCTTATATATATCAAATAAATCTTCCACCAAAATCTCAGCCAAATATATCTATAAAATAAGAAATTGGCATATAAAATACATATATATTTTATATAAATCTAAAATATAATATAATATAATTAATTATAATATATTTATTATTTAATATAATCTAATTTATAGTATATCTTGTTCTAATAACAAAATTATCTACCACCTAAATCTCAATCAAATATATATATAAAATAAAAAATCCAAATTCCAATACACCATATTCAAAGATATCAAATATATCTTCAATCTATAATTGCTAGACTATCCAACTTCTATTTCTATTTCCGCAGGGCACTGAGCTGCGTAAGACTGAGAGCAGCTGCTGTGGCGAGTGCGTGCGCACGCACTGCCAGCACAATAATACCCTGTACGCGGTGGGCGAGTCGTGGCATAACGATGCCGACTGCACGCTGCTCGAGTGCAGTCGCCGGGAGAATGGCGAGATAGCCATCGATAGCTATAGGCGCAGCTGTGCCCCCATCGATGCCAGCTGCCCGCCCGAGCGCATCTATAGGAACAGCTGTTGCTTTGTCTGCCGCCCGTTGGCGACGGCGCGCGTCGAGCAACTGGACGAGCAGGATGTGGAGGCGACGCAAGATATCTGGACAGCCGAGTGGTATCGCCAGCATCCCTGCGTGCGCGACTGCCAGACGGGGGCGGCGCCCATGACGTGCCACTACACGTTCGTGGTCGAGTGGTATCAGACCTTCTCGAAGGCCTGCTTCGACTGCCCCCTCAACCTGACCGACTGCTCGCGGCCGCACTGCATCATGGGCGACGGACTGCAGCGCAGCATCACCGTGGTCAATCGCATGATGCCCGGCCCCGCGATCGAGGTGTGCGAGGGCGATCAGATCGTCGTCGACGTCAAGAACAATCTGCTCGGCGAGAGCACCACGATCCACTGGCACGGCCTGCACCAGAAACAGACGCCCTACATGGACGGCGTGCCGCACATCACCCAGTGCCCCATTTCACCCCACGCCACCTTCCGCTACAGCTTCCCGGCGGACAACGCCGGCACCCACTTCTGGCACTCGCACACGGGCATGCAGCGCGGCGACGGCGTCTTCGGGCCGCTCATCATACGCCGGCCCAAGCACGCCGAGCCGCACGGCGGCCTCTACGACTTCGATCTCAGCGAGCACGTGCTGGTCGTGCAGGACTGGATACACGAGCCGGGCGCCAGCATCTTTGCCTACCACCATCACTCCCGCGGCGACAACAAGCCGCACAATATACTCATCAATGGGCGTGGCAGATACTACAATCGCATCTGGGCGGAAATGAAGCAGCGGGAGCAGCGCATGGCCGCCGAGACGGCACCAACGGAGGCACCAGCGGTGGGGGCGGGAGGTGGAGACGGTGCTACAAATAGAGCTACAGCTACAGCTTCACTTAGAGCTGCAGCTGTAGCTTCTACCTCAGCTACCTCTTCTACTACAGCCTCATCTAATCTAAAGTCCGATCAAACAGACAATAATGAAGAGAGGATATCAAGGAAGGATAATGAGAAACCAGGTAAGTCTAGCTAAGGGTAGATTCCTGTGCCTATTTCAGTCAATTCATCTGTCAGTCCGTCAGTTCATCTGACTTCCTGTCCGTCGGTATGAGCGCAGTGATCTAGTAAACCAGAAATGCTAAGAAAATTCAATATGAATATTCGCATCTACCATTCTATATATTTTTTCGATACCTTATCGCATAGCTTGAATACGGTAAAAAGTAGATGACTTCGGACTTAATGTTAAGGATTTCTAAAAAGAATATAAATAGTTTCTATATTTTTTAATTCTCTATACCTCAGGGTATCTCATAGTCGAGCACTCTTACTTGCTATTTACGCATTTTATATACTTAATCTTAAAGAAATACTATTATATAAATAATAATACAACAAGTAAGAAAACTCTAGTCTGTCGTGACCGACTAGGGGATACACTGAGCCCCGTCGAATCTGTTTTTTTCACAGAATTTGGAAGAATCCAGGGCCGGAATCCAAAATATAACCAAATTCAAAATTGCATAAAATACATACAAAGCTAAATATAAAATTTGGTGTCTCTAGCTTACAAGATGGGCAAGATATAATTTGTTCGATTTCGTTTTTAATCGATAACAATTAATTGGGGATAATTATGGATTTTTTAAAATAAAATCGATCTGCGCGTGCTATACAGGGACCTACTAAAAAATTTTCAAGTCTCTAGCTCTTATACGGGCTGAAATCGGCGCGTTCAAGCATACGGACAGATGGACGGACGGACAGACGGACGGACGGACAGACAGACAGGGCCAAATTGATTTCTCTTGTTGTCCTGATCAAGAATAAATATACTTTATGGGGTCTGCCACGCCTCCTTCTGCCTGTTACATACATTCAACAAAAACATTATACCCTGATTTCCCATTTTCAATGGGCTCAGGGTATATAAATACTTTTCTCTTTAATCATAAATATTGAATCATGTCTCTCCGTTAGTAGAACAGTCCTTCCTACAGAGACTAGCAAAGAATTGACCCCTAATTTCTATCAATAATCTAATCTCCTTTCCCTTTCTCTTCCCTCTCTCCTCACCCCACTCAGCAACTGCAACCACAACTGCAGCCCCAACGCCCCCAAATCTCATCCAACTGCTCTCCAACGAGGCGTTGCAGTTGCAGCGCAACGGCAACGAGTCGCTGACTCCACATTCGCGTCAGCGTCGCGGCAATGTGCAGGAGATCCCGCTGGAGCAGATACCCATCCAGGTGTATCACGTGAAGCGGGGCTTTCGCTATCGCTTCCGCATCGTGAACGCCGAGTACCTGAACTGCCCGATCGTGGTGTCCGTGGACAACCACCTGCTGACGGCCATCAACTCGGATGGCTACGACATCGAGGCCATGGAGGTGGGCTCCATTGTGACCTACTCGGGCGAGCGCTTCGACTTCGTGCTGAATGCCAACCAGGCGGTGAACAACTACTGGCTGCGCCTCAAGGGCCTGATGGACTGCAGCGAGCGATTCACGTCCGCCTTCCAGGTGGCCATCCTGCGGTATGAGGGCGCGCCCGAGGCGGAGCCCAGCGCCGAGCTGGGCTACAACCACAACGCAACGGGCATCGAGCTGAACGTGATGAATCGCGGGCCGGGCTATGCGGACACCAAGACGGTGGCCGAGATGCGGGCGTTGCCCATCTACGACAAGGTCTCGGGCATCGACGACGACACGCTGAAGCCGGAGGCGGACTACAAGTTCTTTGTCTACTACGACTTCTATCGCAAGGACAATCCGGAGTTCCACAACGGCGCCTACTACGGCATGGACGCGAATGTGACCCGGGAGAATATGCTGTATACGCCGCAGCTGAATCACATCTCGCTAAAGTTCCCCTCGGTAGCGCTGCTGCCGCAACGCCATCAGGTGAGCGATCAGCTCTTCTGCAACGAGACGACGCTCGCCCAGCAGGGCATCGACTGTCGGGAGCAGTTCTGCAAGTGCCACCACGTGCTACAGGTGCCGCTGAATGCCGTCGTCGAGCTGATCATCGTCGACGAAGGCTTCACCTTCTACGCCAACCATCCGTTCCATCTGCACGGCAATGCGTTTCGCGTCATCGGCCTGGAGCGTCTGGGCGAGAATGTGACCATCGAAATGGTGGGTGAAGACAGTTCCAAATCATCATCAGGTCTTACTCAATTCCCAATCTCCTTGCAGATCAAGCAACTGGATCAGTTCAAGCTGCTCAAGCGCAACCTGGTCAATCCGCCGGTCAAGGACACCGTCACCGTGCCCGACGGCGGCTACACGATCATACGCTTCGAGGCCTACAATCCCGGCTACTGGCTCTTCCACTGTCACATCGAGTTCCATGCCGAGATCGGCATGGCGCTGGTCCTCAAGGTGGGCGACGACGACAAGATGGTGCCGGTGCCTCACAGCTTTCCCACCTGCGGCGACTACATGCCCGATGGCCGTGAGGAAACGTCCTCCACCGTCGACTCAACCGATCCGACCCGAGTTCCGCCCACAAAGGACCTCTCGGCCAGGCACTTGGCCACGTGCCTGCCCCTAATCGCCCTCATTCTACACCGACTCTAGCTGAGCCGCTTCATAAACCCAATGCTATCATGACACTGGTTCTATTTCAAGTCACTTTAAAGGTCAATTGTCTGTCAAATTTAACACTCACTTTGACAAGACAAATTCTCTTTAACATTCACTATATCACTATATCTCTTTAACATTCACTGTCAGAATTTCAAAAGATTTTCTTATAATTCATAGGCTTTTCTTAGCTTAAACTTAAATTTATATATCTAATAATTCCTAAATAATATATATAGTATTTTTCAATCTATATACCTTCTATAGTCTTCGAGTATTTTCCCAGCCAGTATTCAGCTAACTAGTGAACTACTCAACTCAAAACGAAATCTTGATTTTATGTGACTCCAACATTTTGAACCTAGTTTCATTTTAACATCAACATCTGTGATTGTCTACAACATTTCATTAGCTCTTAAGCATAAACAGGAAAATGTTCAGCATTTTGTAAATAAATTATTAAAAATTATTTAAATTAATTGAGAAATGGTTTTTCTTTGCATTTCAATGAAAAAAAGTTCTCTAAGAGACTAAATAATAAAAAAAAATCGTATAAAGAGAGAGAATAAAGGAAAACAATACAAATAGACTTAAAGTTTACTTTGAATAAATCTTTTATAAATAAATTTTAGTCATAAAAAAGAAAAAGATGAGAGAGGACAAGGATAGATGCCCTAAAATATATATTTTTTTTACCTTTGCCTATCAAAATATCTATTTGCCTAACTAAGCTGCATTATGACGTATATTATCTGGGAGCTCAGATGATAATACTTTTGCGAAGCAAGATGTAGCAGAAAGAGCCATGGCTCATATCAAAGTATATAATTTATAATATATGAATTATAAATAATAAATTAATTAAACAACTAAGTGTATATAAGTGAGCAGAATAATGATCTGCCTATTAGTCTGTCTTTTTGACTAGACTGTTTGAATGCATTATAATTTTATACCCTGCAGCCATTGTAAATTTAAACAGAGGGTATAATATTTTTGTGCCTGAATACTTAAAGTACAAATATTCTTGCGCAGAATAGCAGAACTGCTGGGTCTATTCAACTCTACTCTTGCGTCTATACATCTGCCTGCCTTCATATGTTATTTGATCTAGATATTAGAACATATAAGAGCTGAAGACTTTTGGTTCTGTCTGCCTACTATATTCTAGGTCTTGAAACATATAAAAGCTCTTGGTCATTTATGGTAACTTCTGCAGTGACTGCATTTTTAAAGAGCATTTTAAAGAGCCCCAAGGCTTAAGTTTTTTCTCTTTCCTACTCTCAACTGAAGCACTTTTTGATGGTTCAATAAATTCGGTATGCCTAAAGCGCCTAACCTAAAGAAGAATAATTTATCATTTATATTCTAAAAAATCTTTATCCTTTATCTACTGAAAACTGAATTATATATAATGATTATTTATCAGAAAATGATTTATATATCGGATTCTTAAAGTATATTAATATGATAAAAAAATATAAATCTAAAATCAAAAATAAAAATGTATGTTTTTTTATATACAAAAAATGTATATAATAAAAAATGTTTATATATAAATTAATCTATAATAAAAATATATATATATCTATAATGTATAAAAAAGCCATTATACCCTGATTTCCCATTTTTAATGGGCTCAGGGTATAAAATATTATATGCATATATGATATATTAATTAATATTATATTCTCATATTCTCAATGATGCAAACTGTGTTTACATTGCATAATCCCATAAAATGGTTAGAAAATAATGAGTTCTTCAATTTCTAAGCTGCGCAAAAGCCCAATAAATCCGAAACCTCTTCTGGACTTTGATAAGGAATTAGCAACAGGAAAAAGTCAACAAACCCTGCCAGCTCTTATCGGGGCTGTAGTCGAAAAGCAAACATCTGGACGCAAGACCCATGCAGCTGACCCCCGACCCCTGGATGCCCCATGCAGTATTAAATGAGAGATATAGCTGGCTATATAAGACGTCGTCCGATCGGCTGGGTGCATAGCAAGCAGACGAGATGTACGACTGGACGGGCAAGAATGTGGTCTACGCCGGTGGCTTCAAGGGCATCGGATTCCAGCTGCTGCACCAGCTGATGCAGCGCCAGAAGCTCAAGATGCTCGGCATAATGCACCGCATGGAGAATGTGGAGATGATGAAGAAGCTGCAGGCGGAAAACAGCAGCGTTAAGGTCGTCTTCGTGCAGGTGAATCTGATGGAGAAGTCGTCCATAGAGCAGGCGATGACGAACATGGGACAGATGATGGGCAGCATCGATGTGCTGCTCAACTGCGAGGATGTGCTGCTCGACAAGGATGTGGAGACGACCATTGGCGTCAATTTGGTAAGGGAAGGGAGAGAGATTTAACTAACTCAGACTAATTCCAACTGCCTCTGTAGATGGGCATGATTCACATGACCATGAAGGCCATGACGTACATGGACAAGACGCAGATGGGCAACGGTGGCATGGTGGTCAACATGTCCTCGGTCTATGGCCTGGAGCCGGCTCCGGCCTTTGCCGTCTATGCTGCGGCCAAACACGGCGTCATCGGCTTCACCCGCTCGATGGGCGACAAGCGCATCTACCAGAAGACGGGCGTCATGTTCATGGCCATGTGCCCCGGCCTGACCAGCACCGAGATGATGATGAACCTGCGCGACAACGTCACATGGACGCACGCCGAGTCCCTGGTCGAGGCCATCGAGAGTGCCAAGCACCAGACGCCCGAGCAGGCGGCCACCCAAATGATGAAGGCCATCGACACGATGAAAAACGGCAGCATGTGGATCGTCAGCATGGGCCAGCTGAAGGAGGTGACTCCACAAATCTATTGGCAAATGTGAAGTGAGGATTGAAGGCGAATAATAAAGACGAAGTGGCTTTTGGATTTCGAAATATCTTTGAAGGAGAATCGATGTGTGTCATTAGGGATTGTCTAAGTTATGATTGGTAGGGGGATTCAGGACATTGAGCTAGTTCAACTTGGAGTAAGTCAGATGAATTTCAATGGTAAACTTAAATATTTATGACAGCTAAGAATTTGTAGAAGACCAAGGCTAAATTGCAGCGCTTGAGTCAGAATCTAACATGGAATTGAGTGTGGCCTTGGCTCATCATATAGCTAAGGTGCCGACCAGGGATTTGTGGTTAACAACAGCATCTCAAAATGATTCACAATTTAATGAAACTCAACAAGGATTGGTATAAAGATTTCTCATTAACAATAGGTAACCATCCCATTGTCACATGGCTAAATAATGTTAAGAGCTATTCCAAGTTTTTAATTGGTTTTTTCTGTTACGAAAAACTCTTCAACCATATAATAACAATTTATCCGACTGTCAATTAAATCTATAAAATTTATATACCCTAATCCCATTGAAAATGGGAAATCAGGATAAAAGATTTTAAAGAAACTGTATGTAGCAGGCTTTGTCTCTTAAAGTCAAGGTTTAGGGTATATCCTAGTCGAGCATACCCGATTAGAGCTATCTTGTTCAACACCAAAATAATCCCTAAATATATTTTTACATTTTCTTAGAGCGGAGTTCATATGAAAAAAAAATAAATAAACCAAGACGAGTCATATATACAGACCCTAAGACAGACCACTGATTTTCGTAGTAGTATCCAAATATTACCATAAGCAAACTAGAACAAGTAAGAAAACTCTAGACGGGGGTGACCGACTAGGGGATACCCTGGGCCCCGTCGAATCTGTGTTTTTCATATAATTTGGGGGAATTCGGGGCCGGTATCCAAAATATAACAAAATTCAAAATTGCATAAAATATATATAAAGCTAAATACAAAATTTGGGCGAGATATAATTTTTTGACTGAATTTCGATTTTGTTTTTAATTGATAACAATTAATTGGGGATAGTTATCGATTTTTTAAAACAAACTCGATCTGCGCGTGCTATACACGGACCTACAAAAAAAATTCGAGTCACTAGCTCTTATACGGGCTGAAATCGGCGCGTTCAAACATACGGACGGACGGACAGACAGACGGACAGGGCCAAATCGATTTCTCTTGTCGTCCTGATCAAGAATATATATACTTTATGGGGTCTGCCACGCCTCCTTCTGCCTGTTACATACATCCAACAAAAACATTATACCCTGATTTCCCATTTTCAATGGGCTCAGGGTATAAAAAATTTTTCCGAGTGCCAATTGAATGTATAAAATTTATATACCCTAACCCCATTGAAAATCAGTATATAAGGCTTTAAAGAAAATTTGTGTAGCAGTCTTTGTCTCGTAAAATCAGGGTTTAGGGTATCTCCTAGTCGAGCACACCCGATTAGAGTTACCTTGTTCAACACCAAAATAATCCCTAAATATTTCTTTTCATTTTCTTAGAGCGGAGTTCACATGAAAAAAAAAATCAAGCCGAGTCACATATACAGACCCCAATACAGACCACAGACTCTCGAAGTAGTATCCAAATATTACCATAAGCAAACTAAAAAAATCCCAGAAAATAAAAACACGTGCCTAGACTTCAGCTACATCACCGTACCTTGACTTAATTGCTGAGATTGACGGATTTTGCACAAGTAGATTTGATAATATTCCATATGGAACTATATAATATAATGCTAATGAAGCATCAGAGATATGGATATTTCATTTCTATTCAATGATATCCAGGATATTTGGTAAATAATTAATACCATTTCGTCTACTAAATCAAATTTTCAAACGAATCATAAGATGTTCTCTAGTATTCCATATATAATCTAAGACAATCCACTCCTAAGTGTATACTATCTCTAAAAACACAAATCTATGAAAAGGTTAAGCTACTTTAAGTAGATACACAATCAAAACTTCATATCGTAAAGCCTTATATCACAGAAACAGATAAAACCCCACATCAAAGGAATATAAAATATATATAAAAACTCACATGATATTAAATTCTATAAAGCAGCAGCTGCAGCTGTAAAAGGGATTTAAAATAAAAGTTTTAAAATATTTAAAATATTTAAAATATATATATATGAATATATATTTATAAATGCTTGCAAAGCAATACTTACACATATATGGAATGTTGTGTATGTGTGTGTGTGGGGGTGTGTATGATGATCAAGATGATATATAGATGAATTATTATAATTAAGTGTACTTTGGTATTATAGTTCCCATATATATGTATCTGTTTATCACTAAGGCCCCAGCTGGTTTCACAATTTCGTCACTTGAAGTTTTTACAGCCAAAGTTGAGCTCATAAGTATATATAACTATATATATGTCATGCATTAGATGCGGGTCAAGTTACTCCATATATATACTAGCTACTATGTAGTACATATTGCTATTACGATAAGGCTAAGGCAGTTGAATTTGCCTCTAATTGCACATGTCTTGCTCCACCATTCGCCTGAGTTTCTGGTTGAACTCGCGCTCGGTGTAGCTGCGATTCTCTCGAAACAGTGAGTCTAGGAGCTGTGCCTGACAGCGTCCCACACTCATCACGGAGCGCCAATCGCTGGCGTATTTGGGCTGCTTCTTTCGCCCCAGCGGCGCATAGACCGGCGGCAGTGGGCAGCTGTAGTGCTGCGCATCAGCTGTCCGCGCTGCCGACGGATACGTGGCATGGCGGCACATGAGGCACTCGAATTTGTGGACCAGCGACGGCTCTTTTAGCCGATCACCACGGGTAACCTGATGGCGACGCGTCAGCAGGTTCTCCAAGAGCCTCGGGTTGCCAATGGGCTGGCGACGATTCAGCTTATGGCCCAGATACGAATTGTAAGCTGTGGCATTCCCTCCCAATTCGATCAAATAAGCAGCCAGCGAGGAGGCGTTGGCGAAGTCATCGACATAGATAGCCGAGTTTTTGTGCGGCTGCCAGTCCTACAATAGAGAGAGAGAGAGAGAGTATATATATATAAAGAGAAATTCGTGGAGCACTCCTCTCGACATACGCGTATGCTGGGTGAACCAAAGTAGATGGGTATGGCGCCCACCATGAGTGGACGCCAGAACTTTTCCGTAATATAATCCTCGCACACGCCGTTCTCAATGGAGATTATAAATTTGTAGCGCCCCAGAAACTCCAGCATGTCGTCCGAATACAGATTGTTCAGATAGTCACGTTGCAGACTGCGAGATAATGCATAGATATAATATATATTTAAATATATATAGAGTACGACTCACTTGTCGGGCAAGTCTTTATTGCGCAAGCAGCCGCCAAAGGAGTCCACCCGAATGTGCTTCATCAGCTCCTGCACGTAGTCCTCGCGCCCGGTCATCGTATTGCAATCGGTTTGCAGGAACACCACGGACTGACGCCCCTCATTGAACTGCACAAAGTATTTGTTCTTGTGGGAGCGATAGAAGTCCAGCATGCTCAGATCGCTGGCATACGGCAGGTATTGCGTGGTCAGCGGCAGATCGCTGTGCCGGCTGAACGTGGACGTGTAATTGAAGTGCTGCAGAAACTCGGTGTACGGCGCGAATGGCACGTTGCGGGGCGACTCCTCGTGCAGCAGGCCCCATATCTGGTACTCGTTGCGTGGCAGTGGAAAGTCAAAAGTATTCAAGTTGGAGCCATAGAAGAGCAGACCCTGCAGAGCAAATAAAATAAAATAAATAAGTAAGAAAGCTAAAGTTGGGCGTAACCGACTAGCAGATACCCTGAATCCTTTAAAAGTAATAAATAATGGTAATATTTGTTAGTTTGCTAAATATATAAACTCATTCAAATTTATGCTGTATTTGCAATTTTAACAAGTAAGAAAACTCAAGTCGGGCGTGACCGACTAGGGATACCCTGAGCCCCGTCGAATCCGAATTTGGGGCCGGTATCCAAAATATAACAAAATTCGAAATTGTATAAAATACATAAAAATCTAAATATAAAATTTCGTGTCTCTAGATTAAAAGATGGGCGAGATAAGAATTTTATAACTGAATTTCGATAATGTTTTTATTCGATAACAAAAAAACGAATACATTAATCGATTATCGGAAATAAACTTGATATGCGCGCTGTATATAGGGATCTACAAAAAAATTCCAAGTCTCTAGCTCTTATGAGAGCTGAAATTGACGCGCTCATACATACGGACATACGGACAGACGGACGGACAGACAGACGGACAGGGCCAAATCGATTTCTCTTGTCGTCCTGATCAAGAATATATATACTTTATGGGGTCTGCCACGCCTCCTCCTGCCTGTTACATACATCCAACAAAAACATTATACCCTGATTTCCCATATTCAATGGGCTCAGGGTATAAAAAATATGGTAATTTGGAGCCGGTATCCAAAATATAACAAAAATCAAAGTTGCATAAAGTATATATAAAGCTAAATGCAAAATTTGGTGACTCCAGCTCAAAGGAGGTGTGAAATATTAATAAATAACTGAATTTCGATTATGTTTTTAATCGATAACAACTAATTGGAGACAGTTATCGAATTTTTTAAACATACTTGATCTGCGCGCTGTATATAGGGATCTACAAAAAAAAATTTTAAGTCTCTAGCTCTTATAGAAGCTGAGATCGACGCGTTCAAGCAAACGGACGGACGGATAGACGGACGGTCAGTTCTAAATCGACTCAGCTCGTCTTGATCAAGAATATATATATATATTAGGGGGTCTGCCACGCCTGCTTCTGCCTGTTACATACATCCAACAAAAACATTATACTTTGATTTCCCATATTCAATGGACTCAGGGTATAAAAAATATGGTAATTTGGAGCCGGTATCCAAAATAGAACAAAAATCAAAATTGCATAAAATATAGATAAAGCTAAATACCAAATTTGGTGCCTCCAGCTCAAAGGAGGTGCAAAATATAATTAAATAACTGCTTTTCGATTATGTTTTTAATCGATAACAATTAATTGGAGACAGTGATCGATTATTTGAAACAAACTTGATCTGCGCGCTGTATTTAGGGATCTACAAAAAACATTTCAAGTCTCTAGCTCTTATGGGAGCTGAGATCAAAGCGTTCAAACAAACGGACGGATAGGCGGACAGGCAGTTCTAAATCGACTCAGCTCGTCTTGATCAAGAATATATATACTTTAGGGGGTCTGCCACGCCTACTTTTGCCTGCAATTCAAATATTTGTACTTTTTATCAGCATTAAGCCGGATGCCGGATGAGCTCCCCTCGCCCTCTCCATCTCACTCTCTCCCACTACGTCTCCCCCGCTTACTCTCGCTCGTTCCAGCAACTGGCGATTGTTCGTCACACGACACTTCACCCCGGCACAGTTGCGCATCTCATCGTACGACCAGGTCATATCCCTCGTCCACCAGATCAGGCAGGGCTCGCTCTTCAGCTCCTCCTCGCGGCCGCCCGTGAGCCAGTAGTAGATGAGCCCCACGCTGCACAGCCAGACGCAGCAGAGGAACAGCAGCAGCAGGCGTCTATTGCGCCCCAGTCGCATGGTCGCATTTATATATATATTGTATTATATATTAAATTATTTATATTTCATTTAATTCAGCTCGTTTGAAGAACGCGCGCGCGAAAAACTGCCGAAAATTTTGCTTCAACTTATTCTAACTGTTTCGTGCAGTGCTGCGAAACGTTGTAAAGCAGTGGCAGCACGCTACGATTTATTCCATGTGCACCTTTACACATTAAGCAGCGCTCACTAAACTTACATTAAATTCAGTTAAATATTTAATACTAAATAAACTGCTAAATATTATTTTATTTTACTTATTAAGCACTTTGTGCCATTGACACAGTCTGCCAGCTGTTCCGTGCAGTGCTGCAAAGCGAAGTTGGCTGTGTTGGCAGTCGAGCGATGGTCGTGGCACGTTACGACATGCTTGACATGCACACAGACAACCAAATCATTATCTACTTCACAAGCAGTTATTTAATTTAAATACATATATTAAATACCTCAACTGCATTTTAATTAATAAACTAATGCATGTATGACTTTATATTAAGGTAAATACTTTAATTTACTCCAAGTCGTCATGCAGCCTGTGCCATCATGCGCGCTCGAACGTGCACGGCCCTCAGCCGCAACTCGCACGCTGCCCAACACTGGATCACGTCATCATATTATTGTTTCATTCGACGATTTTTTTTTTTTAGCTAAACGAAATCAACAACAAAAATCTTGTAAAATTATTGCAAAAAGCCATACAGGTAGCAGCTTTGGACGAGCAGGTAATGGCACAGCGACAAAATGCAACGTAAGCAGCCAGCTGGCGGCAGCGAGCGACGAAAACAAATATTGACATAACACGTCAACGTTTGCGGCGAAATTTTTCGGCAATAAAAAACGGGGGAGAAAAAATAATAATAGAAAAAATACAACTACAAAAGCTGGCAGGAATAAGCATGTGTTATGGCCACAGCTCAGTACAACAATACAGCAGCAGCAACAACAGCAGCAGCGGCAACAACAACAAATTCGAATTTCCATTTGAATAATGCGAATGCGCCCAGCTGGCAGCGCTGCTACTACTGCACGCGCGAGCACTTCAAGAGCAGCGCAGAGTTTGTCAAGTGAGTGCGCCATCCCTCTCTCTCTCTCTCTCTCTTATGCTGATCCTGATCTCGCTCTCCCCCTCTCCCTCCCCCTCTCTCTTGCAGCCATTTACGCTCTCGCCATTGCACGCGCGAGGGCGGTTCGTTTGTCTGCCGCTACGGCTTCAATGGCGTCTGCGCCTCCCTGCCCCTAGATGGCGTCTCGGATCGCGACTATGACGCGCATGTGGCCAAATACCATGTGAATCAGCTGACGCGCGAGCTGCCGCCCGAGTGGGGCGTCTACTCGGCGGCACAGAATCTGCCGGCGGTGCTGAACGATCCGCAGCGCGGCAAGCAGAGCAATCTCTTCACCAAGAAGTGGGGCGAGCACTTTGTGGAGCGCGTCCAGATACCGGCCCATCCGCGCCTGCCCGACATCACGCACGCCGACTTTGCCGTCTACCTGGGCAGCATCGGCAAGCGCTATCGCTGGCACGAGCGGCGCCAGCAGCAGCAGCAGGAGCAGCCCCAGTCGACCGGGACGACGACGACGCCGGAGCACCTGGGCGCTGTGCCCGTGCCGGAGATTTTTCTAAAGTCCCAGCTGCAGCTGCATCATGCCGCCACCTTCGCCCAGGTCTTTCCCAACTACATGCAGAGCGACCCGGAGGCCGTCAGCGGCACCGTGGAGCGGCAGCAGCGCGGCCGGCAGCTGCAGGAGCAGCTCTCGCACTACCTGGACATCGTGGAGGTGCGCATCGCCCAGCAGGTGGCACAAAAGTCGGCGGCCTTCTTCCATGCGATGACGACACAGCACGCCATCCTCGCCGAGATGCAGCAGGCGGCGGAGCAAGTGCGTCAGCTGCGCTCGGCCCTGGCCCAGCTGCACGGCAGCGCCGTCACGGATAGCTTCCGGGTGATGCGGTATGCCCAGCGCCGGCAGCACTACCAGGTGACGCTGGACAAGCTGCGGCTCATGGCCACCGTGCACAAGACGCAGCCGATGCTGCAGCTGCTGCTGGGCACCCAGGACTATGTGGCCGCCCTGGATCTGATCAGCACCACGCAGGAGATCCTAGCCGCCGAGCTGCTCGGCGTGCACTGCTTCAAGCACCTGCCCATGCAGCTGGGCGAGATGGAGAAGCTCATCGACAAGATGCTCACCACGGAGTTCGAGCGCTACGCTGCCACCGACCTCAATCGCCCCCTCCTGCTCGCCGATCCGGAGTCGGATAGCGTCTGCGCCGAGGAGGACAAGCTGGTGGCCATCGTGATGGGTCTGCTGCGCAAGCAGAACTTTGGTTTCGTCCAGAGCTATCAGCAGGAGGCGATCGCCACCATCCGGGCGATCATCAAGCAGCTGCTCATCGAGCTGCTCGCCCGCTCCGACCACGAGCTGTGCCTGACCGGCGCCGGCGAGCAGTCGCTCGATCTCAGCCTCTCCGAATGGCTGGCCATGCTGCAGCGCGCCAGCCACGCCCTCGGCGCCGTCCTGGAGCGCATCAAGGCGGTGGTCAGCATCATGCAGCAGACGGCAGACGCCGCCGCCGGCGGCAGCGATCCCCGAGAGCACGAGCACGCCGTCAATCTCATCGACTCGGAGGCCTTCCTCAGCGCCGTGCACCACGAGCAGCTCAGCGGGCAGCTGCAGCAGCTGCTCCAGGCCGTCTGCCACTATTGCCACGAGCGCTGCGCCAACATCGTGGCGCCACAGAGCCTGGAGCGCTGCTCGGTGACGGAGGCGGAGCTGCTGCAGCTGTCGCTCGTGGTGCAGGAGTTCGGCGAGACGACGCTCGCGGTGTGCGGGGCGCCCAGTGTGCCGCTCCAGCTGGCGCTGAAGGTGCAGGCATCGCGCTATGCCCAACGCTTCCATGCGGAGCGCAAGCAGAAGCTGGCGCTGCTCCTGGACCAGGAGCGCTGGCGTCAGGTCGATATACCCCACGAGTTCCAGCGCATCGTGGAGCGCCTCACGGCGGGCGACTACTCCAAGCAGGCGCCGCTCGATGCCGCCCCAGCCCTCCAGCTGGGCGTGGTCGTGGGCAATCCCGTCCTGCTCGTCGACGGCAAGCAGCCCTTTGCGCTGGTGGGCGTGGCACTGCTGCTCATCCAGATGCTGTACGAGTACGGCGGCAGCGCCCAGCGCCTGCCGCTCCTCGCCGGCTACCACGCCCGCAACCTGGTCGACCTCCTGCGCTGCTTCAACTCGCGCAGCTGCCAGCTCATCATTGGAGCTGGAGCGATGCGCGTGGCCGGATTGAAGACGATTACGAGCACCAACCTGGCGCTGGTGTCGCGCGCCCTGCAGCTGGTGCTGCACCTGCTGCCGCGGCTGCGCGAGCACTTCGGGAGCGGCATGAGCGGCTACGAGGCGATCGAGCGGGATTACCAGGGTCACATCAAGGAGATCGAGCACAAGATCCATGGCATCGTCTCGGAGCGCATCGCGGCACAGCTGGAGGCGTGGGACGCCCGGCCGCCCATCCCATCGCAGACGTTTCGCCACATCTCGCGGCATCTGGTGAAGCTGCACGAGGCCATAGCGGGCGTGCTGCCGGAGGCGCAGATCCACGAGATCTACGGCGTGGTCCATCGCAACTTCAAGGACAAGCTGCGGGAGCAGCTGCTCAAGCTGAACGTCTACAACAATGGCGGGCCGCAGCACGGCGTCGTCACCTCCGAGCTGACCTTCTACATGGAGACGCTGCGCACGCTCAAGGCGCTGCCCCCCGGCCAGCTGGACGACGGCATCCTCGAGCACATCTGGCTGCACTGAGGAGCGACCACTCCACACTCCCGATCGATTGCCGCAGGATTTCCAAAATCCGTCTCGGCCCTTGTTTTCTATTTGTATAAGCATTTATATCTTTTTGTATATTCCTCCAGTATCCTTTTGCACTTTTTGTATATTGTCCAAGTCCCTAGGTTAAAGCGGAGTCCAGCATCCAGATCGTAATCCCTCTTAACTAATTGTTTAAGCGAAAAAGTTGTCCAAGATATGATTTTTCCGATCTAGGCGGAGTCCACTAAACTAAACTAAATACAAATGAATATATAATATATTATATAATACGGAAATTGATAATGTTTTAATTAATGCCAGAGTAGGTAGGGAAAATCGAAATAAAGGACGGATAGTTAAAGAATATATATATATGGATAAAACTATTATTATAAAACTTTTATTATTATATAGATTGATTGGGAAAGAGAAGGAACAATAAAAATTCTAAATTTGAGATTTAATTCGTATAAAAGAGGAGGAGGTCTTACATATAATATATATATATATGAACAAATATTTAAGGAATGTATATAGATGGATTAAACTATTATAGATTGATTGGGAAAGAGAAGGAAATTGTTATAGATTGGAAAAAAAAAATACTAAATTTGAGATTTAATTGGTATAAAGGAGGAGTTCTTATATATATAATATATATATATATGTATTTGTTGATCGTATAAATCCCATAGCAAATTCTAGTTGGCACTGGTATAGAGAGGAATTTCTTATGGTCATAAATATCTAGATTCTTAATTGTTATATGATTTAGAATTTAGATATAAATTGTTATATGATTTAGAATTTAGATAAATATGCCCAATTGCCCCATTCTAGTTGGATTTAGTTGAAACTTAGAATTCCTATGAGCGAGCAAATATATCTATATTCTAGATATATCAGATATATTCACTAAGATTTCAATTAAATAACAATTGAAGTTAGATTGAAATAAGATAAGGTCTATGGTTCTATAGAATTAATAATAATAATAATACAATTTAAAGGCATAATTCGAGCCTAAGAGAAACAATTAAAATTTAGTCAACAAAAAATCGTTAATATGGATATATATCTGATGGAGTTATGCCTTTATCTGATGACAACTAAAACAGACTAATTCAAGAGCTAACAAATACGTTTGGGTTCCATAAAGATTTCATTTTGGCATTTATATCTAATAGATATGGAGATGGAATTCAGATATATAGAAGACTTTTGTATATAAAGATGGATACCAGATATATAGATAGATACCAGATACATAGATTCATAATATATAAGCAGATAAATTATGCAGATAAATTATGTAGGCTAAACACATACAATCTGAATTGCAGAAACATTCTCAATATCCAGATCTATTCTGGCCATAGATAATAAACAGATACACGTTGGATATACAGATCGATACCAGAAGATATAGAGATACATCCTTTAAATACAGTTTCAAAATGAATATACAGTTACACTCCAGCTAAACAGATACATTCTGAATACATCTTAGATATCTAGAGAGCTAGCAAATATACAGATATATCCCAGACATACCAATAAATCATATACAGCTAAATGCTGGAAATACAGATGCATAATGAATATACAAATACATTTTGCCTACATAGATACATTCTGAATATACAGATACATTCTGGATACATTGTGAATATATAGATGCATATACAGAATATAGAGATACATTCTGGCGAAACAGATAGATATCAGACATACTGATGGATCATAGATATACATAGATATTAGTTTAAGTTGTACATATGCGTTCGTCATACAGATACATTCTGTATATATATAGATTCATTTGAGATAAACAGATCAATTCCAAGCTTACAGATATTTTCTATTGCAATTAAAAAATAGAATTATTGTAGTGGGAATTGATTTGATTTACGTGTACGAATGATATTATTATATATAAAAAATAATATAATTTATATAATAAGATATGTTTTATGAATACAGATATATCTGATATAAAAAAGGAAATGAAAGATCTATGTATCTAAAAAGATTGATTATTCAATTTAAAAGTAAATAGATATATCCGCAAGTGAAAGATCTATGTATCTAAGATTGATTATACAATTTTATATTATAATAGCACAAAGATCTATATATCTAAGAGAAGTTTCTAATTAAACGATATCTCGCTCAAACAATATCTTTGCAAACCTTCACAAGTCTTTATCTAATTATTATCTTATACCATAATTTGCAACACGCTCAAATACATTTTTAAAGAAATATATCTATTCGCTCTATCCAAACTTTTCTTATAGTAAATTCAACAAATATGAACTAAGCTTAACTAAAACTTTGTCGGCAATAAAATCCAACTTCTTCTTGGTAATGGAAACACAATATTTATACTCATTAAACACAAATATTAATTCTCATAAATAGAAAATGCCTTAACAAATGGTCGGCCTTACATAAAATACAAATATTTCCTACAGCAAACAATAATTTTTCTTTTTCGTTTACCTTAAATATATAAAATACGATTGAAACAAAACTTTTTCTAACTTAATTTTAAAATAGAATCTCAAAGCTCCCGCTCGAAGTCTGTGAAATATGAATTAGCTGGCAACGGAAGATCATTTAGAGGTTCTTCAATTTCATTCGATTTATAAGTGAAAGGCGGACAGGCTGCATCGTCATCATCCAGATCGGGATGACTAGGTGATTCTACCGGAATTTCCTCATCCATTTCCATTGTGTTGTTTAGCAATTTGGCTATAAGCTCCTCGTTGAGCAGGGGATCAAAGTTTCCATGTGTGATGGCTGGAAGAATGTATGAGAGACGAGAGATTAGAAGATGGAGGAGAAACGATGAGAAGATGGAGAAAAGAGATGAGAAGATGGAGAGAAGAGATGAGAAGGAATAACAGATAAATGAGAACATAGATAGATTGAGAAATTAGATAGATAAATGAGAAAATATAAAGTAGAGAGTGGAAAGGGAATAATAATAACAAAAAGGAGAAGAGAGTGTAAAGGGAATATAAAGAGAAGGAAATAAGAGAATTAAGGGAATGTAAATAAAACAAATTGAAAGTAAATTTAAAGGTAAAACGAAATGATTTTAAAGTAAGAAATAAAAAGGAAAAATTATAACAAATAAATAAAAATGATTAAATACATAATAATAAATAAATATTAAAAAAAAATTATAATAAATAAATAAAAAAGAATAAATAAATGAACAAAGAAACAAAATTAAAGCAAGAAATGCGAAAGAAAAAACTAATTTAAAGTAAGAAATAAAAAGGATGAATAATAAATAAAAAAATAATAAATTATTATAATAAATAAATAATAAATAAAATAAATAATAAATTTTTAAATAAATAAATAATACATTTTTAAATAAATAAATAATAAAGAAATAAAAAGGAATTAACTAAATAATAATAAATAAATAAATAAAATTAATAAATAAAAAATTTAGAAAGAAAAAATTAATGCAAAAAAATAAAATAAAATCAAGAATCGAGTAATGAAAGGCTACCATAAAAAAAACCTCTTCTATATTAATTCCCATATTAAATAAAAATTCCCTCCCCCATATTTAATTAAATAAGAAATTCCCTCCACTCACGTTTTTGGCAATTTTGCAAGCATTTCGCCGAGGGGAAATCCATAAAATCGAACAAGTCAAAGTCGTTGGCGGCGTCGGCGCTCCTGGCATAGAGATCGTTGGCTGCGTGCGCCGTCGTCGACTGCGGCGGCTCCAGCAGCTGCGCCGTCGCCGTCGAGCGCTGCGGCAGCTGGCGGTGCTGCTTTCGCAGCGTTTCCTTGCAGAGGGAAATTTTGGGCGCGCAGCTGGCGGGAAATTTGGCGTTGGCGCCTCGGAACGGCGTCATCTGGGGCTTGCCATAGAGCATATTGTCCAGTTTGCTGAGCACGCTCTTCTTGGCGCTCTGCTGCAGCGCAGCGTCACCCATTGCCTTACGGGCAGAGCGGGGCAGCACTGCAAGAAAAAAATTATTTAAAATTTTACATAGAAAAGGGGAAAAAATGCATGAGATTTTTCGCGGTTTTATTTCACGCTTCACTTACTGTGCGCACCCATATTTTCGTCGTCCATCCAGATTTGTGCCATTTTGTATACACTTTATTCTTTTTTTTATTGTTTTTTCTTATTTTTTATTATTAAATCTTATTATTTTAGGCAAAGTCAAGCTGCTCAAAAATTTTTCGTTTAATATGTAAACAGGGTTGTTCGACACTGAGTGCAGTGTGACTGCAGTTGGTTACATGGAAAATACCAACAGATGACATACAAAATGTGCCGCCAATTGACTTAAAATAGCTGCAAAATTCAATGAAATATCAGCTATTTGAAGTTATTTTAAAAATGCTGTATGAAATTAATGAAAAAAACAAAGCATACCATAAAAACAAACCACAATTATGCTTAGCATAACTAAATAATATATAAATAACCAACCGCAACAGCGTTAACATGAGAGCGCATCACACGCTATTATACTCAAAAAGGCCCATGTTCGTTAACATGGACGGAGGGTAAACTGTTTATGCTCTAGTCGCGCTCTTGAGTTCAAAAAAGACCATTGGACGGGTAGGTCGTGTGCGTCGGGTGCGTAGCAAAATCTCGTTGGTAATTCGTCGTTGCGTCGCGCGTGTTTGTGTGTGTTTGTGCGTGTTTTGGATTAACAAATTAATGCAAGATCTTAATATCCAATCTAATAACATGAATGTGCGGCGGCTATTGTAGCAACTTGCCACAAATAAATCACGGAATCGCAACAGCCGCTGTGTGCGTGCGTGTGTGTGTGTGCGAGTGAGTGCCAATTGCAAGACAAAATGGCTGCATTTCAACGCATTTAATGCGCGCACAAAAACAACAACAACACAAGAGAACAACATACACAAAGCATAAGCAAACATGTAAGTATGCAAGTGTGCGTGAGTGAGTGAGTGACTGACTGAGTGTTTGTGTGTGCGTGTGTGTACAAATATGACTGAGTGTTTGTGTGTGTGTGTGTAACGCCGCATAACAATATTTAATTAGCACCACAAAACTGTGAAAAGTAAATCTCTTTTTCGAATAATGCAAATATCGAAATCACACCAAATATGTAAAAATAAATAAATGTTTGTTTATAGCGGCTGCTGTTGTAGCAGGCGGCAACAAAATAAAAAAAGAATAACAAATCAGGAAAAATTAACATTAAATGTTATTAATTCTTCTTTTCTTCTTTTATTGGTTTCGTTGGTTCGCTATTTGTTTATGCCGCAGCAACAATAACAAAATAAACGCGCACAAGCAACAATAACATAAATATTCTATGCAATTGCAATGAGTGTGCGCTCTCTCTTGATTAACGGCACGCTCTTCCACTCACTCTCTCGCCTCTCTCAATTGTGCGCCTACTCAGTTGAGTGAGTTTTTTCTTGTGAGTGATTTATTTTCAAGTTTATGTGCTTAGTATTTTAGTCTAGAACAGGGACGGCGAGGGAGGTGTGTGTGTGATGCATTATTTTCGTGCTAGACAATAATTAAAAATATTTAACCAGATGCTATTAAATGTAAACATAAATACACACATATTTAACTATGTCCATGTGTGAGTGTGTGTGTGTGTGTCTGCACTCAATGCTTATGTTGTCCGTCTCCCTCACGCCAACGACTTGAGACCAAGCAGAACTCGAAAGACACTCACGCAAGCAACAGCTGCTGCATTCACATTGCTCTCCCCACTTACTTCTTGCTTATCTTCTTATTTTACAGCTCGACTACAATAACCGCAAAAACATCAAGAGCAACAGCAACAACAACCACAAGAGTGCTGGGAATCTAAACTGTAAATTTCGATTTGAACGCGTCGCGCGGTGCTTTTTCGTTTTCTTTTTGATTGATTTTTACGGGTAAAAATTAAAGCAGAATAAATAAATAAATAAATAATAATAAAAGCAGAAAAGTGAAAAGTGATGCATAAAAATCATAAATCATAAAATTTGCAGTGTACGTGACGCGCGTAGTAAGATCGCATTAAATAAAGAATCATAAAATCAAAATAGAAAGGAAAGCAAAGAAAAAATAAGAAAAATAACGTCGTGTGTGTGTGTGTGCAAAAAGTGTTGTAAAATTTTATGGTGCTCGTGTGTGTGTGCGTGTGCAAAAAAGTTAATCTTAAATGGAAATAAATTTGAAGTGGAAATTTGTTGCAGTTAGTTGAGATTCGATCAAAAACGCTCACAACAAAATCAAATTAAGCTACTGCCAATAAGAAATTAATTAAAAATAAAAATAAAATATAAAATAAATAGAAAACTTAAGGATTTCACAGCTTTCGACACGTTGGATACCATTTGCATATAATGTCATCAACATGTGGATTAAATATGGTTTTCATGTCGATCATTTTCATTATCATCGTAAATGGTAAGTGCGCCCTCTCGATGCTTTAATTAGTTATATGTCTAAATTTATTTGTATAACAATATGTATTTATTTAAAAAATATTAAATATACTATTTCATATAAAATACATAAAAAGATTAATATATTTAAAAAATGTACAACATATTTAAAAAAAATTAAATATATTTAAAAAATATTAAATATTTTTATGACATTTTTTAGAGATGAATAAGAATTTAGAGTATTTAAATTGATTTTCTCTGTGAATTCAATTATCATGTTTTTGAAGCTTTAAATCAAATTCTAACAAATATATTTCCTTAGGTATTCTAGTGGCAAAATTGTTAAAACTAAATAAATATATTCTTATTTGTTTTTCATTATTTTTTTTTTAATTCATGCCAATTTTGTATTAGTTTCTCATTGTTTTAAATTATAACTGAATCTAATGGAACAAAACCGATATATTGGTTTGGTATTAGTAATATTTTAAGACAACTAAAATATTTTAAAAATGTATTAAATGTATATAAATATATATAAAATATTATAATATTTGTATGACATTTTTATAAATATTTGTTTGAGGATTTTTGAAGATAAAGCATGAATTTCTAAAAAGAAATTCAATTATCATAAAATATTTATTTTATATGCCAATTAAACTGATTTTCTAGGGAATTCAACTGTCAAAATATATTTAAAATTTTTTTTTAAATATTTTAAAAAATGAGTATTTGCCTTGTATATTTATTTTAAATCTAACAAACTTTTTTTTAACTATGGAATTTACTTAGGGATTTTTTATTTGTTATATATATTATATTATAACATTTGCCCTTATATAAACTCGAATATTCTGATTTCCTTCTTTTTTTTAAATATATTTTCTCAAAGATTTCTTTGTAAACTCTCATATAAGTGTTATTTTTACCGCATCGTATTCCGCGTTATTTTGAGCTTTGATTTCAGTTGTCTTCCAAAGTGAGAGAAGAATTCATTATCCACATTTATATGTCCAGTAGCTCGCGAGATTTCCGTATGCGCATAACTTTGGTGTGACTCAACTCGAGCGTTATTTAACATCAAGCTTTGTTCGCAATTCAGTTTCACAGAGTCGAGTCGTTAATATGTATGGGAATGTATGGGTATGCATATGCATGTATCTGTATATAGGTATATGGGTAGCTAGTTGTATCTGCTTGAGTCGACGGGCTGCTATTGTGAAGACCTTGACACCTGCGGGCTGAGCAAAGCGTATCTATTGTTTCACCTGCTGCCAAGACGGCTGCTGTCATGGTAGTTGCCGCTGCTAAAACCTTGATTGTGAGGCACGTTTTGTAGAAGCTGTAAAATTTTGTAGCTGTAACAAAGTTCTATGGCCTTAAAAATAAAGTGTTTCGCTTTTATTTGGTTAAAGTTTACAAAGAAAATTGCTGAGAGCCCTGGAACATGACGCACAAAGGCATAGCAGAGAAATACTATTTTTTAGACATAAAATTAAAGTAAAAAAAATATGGAAAGGAATGTAGATGAAAGAATTAAGGCGAAAGAAAAATATAAAAAACATATAAAATTAAAATAAATAAAAAATAACATAAAAACTACAAAAAATTATAGAAATATTCATTATCAAAAAAAAAAAAAGATAATAAAATATTTAATAACATAATAATATATGACATAATATATTTAAAAAACATTTGCTTGACGTAATAATAAAATATAAAAATTAAAACAAAATTAGAATGTTATTAATATTTTAAAAAATATTTAAATATTTAATATTTATTTATATTTTCTATCTATAAAATAATACATGATGAATGCTTATAAAAAACTAATATTTTTGTAATTTTATAAAATAAAATAAATATATGAATAAAATACTCATATTTTGTCTATAATTTATAAATTTTTTAGTATGAAAAACATGAATAAAAAATAAAATAGATACACAATAATACTATAATATTAGTGTATAATATATTTATCAATAAGTATATTAATTAATAAAATTATTCATGTTTCTTTTAATTTTTAATTTATATTAAACATAAATTAATATCAAAAAGTTTATTTTTCGACTTATATATATATAAAAAATCAATTTTATTATTATTTTTTTTATTATTTTTATGTATAAACAAAAATTGAAATCAAGGTATAAAAACAAGAAAAAGTGAATGTCTTTGACAACATAAAATAGGAAATAAATTCTCGTATTAGGAGGCAAATTAAATTTAATAGAACTCTGCTGAAAATAAACCATTTGAGCAAAGCTAACCATAAATTCCATCTAGACACACACACATACATTCACTCACACACACTCACTCACACACACAACAGACGCACATAAATAAGCAAAGCGATTAAATGCACTCGCCGTTTGTGAAATAAGAGCATAAAGAACAATGCGAAGTAATTAGGAAAGTGGGTACTAAAATTATAAGAGTACAGAGAGAAAAAAGCGAGTGCACAGTCTTCCCAGAAGCCACCCCAATCCCCCCAATGCCACCCGCACCTCTCCCCGCCCCGGCCCCATCGAGTGAGCGTAATTATTTGTGTGCTTTTATGAAAATGTTAACTTAATTTCTGCATGATTGAGCATTTATTTCAATGTTATTGTCTATGGGGTCTTGGGCATTCGCAACGCCCCCAGCTCGACGCCGCCCCATTCGCTCCCCTCGCCAAAGTTCTATCTGTATGATTGTGGCTTTTGTACGACTCTAATTGTTGTTGTGTGTGTGTGTGTGGGTTGTGCACAGTCAAGTGGCTTTCGGTTTGAGTGTGTAGTAGACAACTGTGTGTGTGTGTGTGTTTATACATTTTGTTTATGCTCGACTCGATGTTTAATGTTCTTTTTAATTAAAAATGATTTTTGTGCAGCGCTTAAAATGATTATAAAAATTCAATTTATGCTTAGTATAGTCGTTGTTTGATTTAAGTTTTTTTTGTTAAATAAATAATGCATATATATATTTTTTTTATAATTATTAAAAGCTTGAAAAATTAATAAACATTCACAGATTATAAATAAATGAAACAGAAACCTTTATATATGAAAAATATATTATACTTTATATATAAATTAAAAAAAAAACACTCAATTAATATTACAATAATTTATTTTAGTTAAAAGAAAAATTAAATTGGAAAATAAAAAAAAAGACTCAATAAATATTACAATAATTTATTTTAATTTAAAAAAATAAATGGGAAAAGCAAAAAAAAAACTACTTAATAAATTTTACAATAATTTATTTTAATTACAAAAATTACATGGGAAAAACAATAAATTTAAAAAAATAAAAAAATTGATTAAAAAAGTTTAAGCTTATAAATAAATGAAACAAAACTGATTAACATTAAAACGTTGTAATATATGAAAAATTTATTATATTTCACATATTAAAAAGTTTAAAAAATTCAAAAAATATAAATAAAATACATAAAAAATATATAAAATAATTTAAAGTAAACAAAATAAATTTAAAAAATATATGTTAAATTAAAAAAAAATATATAAAATAAATAATTATAAATTAAAAAGTTTTAAAAAATTAAAAAAATATAAATAAAATACATAAAAAATATATTACATAATTTAAAGTAAACAAAAAAATTTAAATAATATATAATATTTATATATTAAAGTGGGGAAAAAATAAATAAATATAAAATAAATAATTAAACTAATAAATATATTAGTTTAATAATTTATTTAATATTATTTGTTTACATTGCCAAAAACTAAATCATATTATTGATATATCAAATACAATCAACGATTTATTCAACTATTTACAACTGCTAAACATGCAAAATTAATGTGAAATATGCTAAATATTTAAGTCGAGCTCCGTCTAAACACAATGCACAAAACAATAAATAATGTAGTCGAGCAATTAGAAGCCACTTGGCTTAATTTGCTAGTCAAGCATTACAAAATACGGGCGGGCAGCTCTCGCAGCCAGCAGACAAGCAGCAACAACTACTCAGCTAATTAGCTGTGTGAAGCAACCAAAAAACAAATAACAACAACAGAAACAACAGCAACAACGACGACAACAGAGAGACAACAATAAACCAAGTGAAAACCGGTTAATCCACTCGGTTTTGCCGGCTAATCTAAAAAGAAAAAGACGAAGACACAACAAAAAGGCCGAAAGAAAATTTCGCATTGAGTACGAAATGTTTTTCGTGTGAATCGAACGTGAAGGGTCAACGTCTTCTATACCGACTGATAAACAAACACACAACATACATTTAGCTATGCATATCGAGCAGTATAGTCGCAGATAACAAATGCTACAGCTACAAAGATACAGAGACAGCAACAGCTTTGGCTCACACGGTGGCAACTGCCTTCGCCTTTGCCTTTTGCTTCGTCTTCTGCTTCCTCTTGGTCTGTGGCTATTCGCCCCACCCTCCACCTTCGCCTCTGAGTCTCTCTCTCTCCCATTCTCTCTCTCACTCTCTCGCTTGACCAAGTGACCAGCCACAACGGAAGCGCAACAACTACACAACACATAAATACAGCAAGAGCAGATACAGATACAGATACTGATACAGATACAGATACAGATTCAGACTGGCAGCAACTACTAAGCACAAATACTCGTTTTACTTATCTTCTTTGGTGGCACTTATTGCGTGTCGTTTCACTTCTTCTTTTCTTCGTTTTTCATGCGCCTCTTTCTACTTCGACCGAGCATTGGAAGAGTTTGAAAAATGTTCCGACATGAATCATTGTTGTTTTTATTGTTATTTAAAGATGACTTTCGAAATGAGCAGAGATTAATTGCTAAAAAAAAAATAAACGGGAATGAAGAGATATGTGTATTAAAAATACATATTTTATATATATATTTATTTTATATATATATTTATTTTATATATATATTTATTTTATATATATATTTATTTTATATATATATTTATTTTATATATTTATACATATTATATATATTTTTAAAATATAGTAAAAAACCTTTATTTCCCTATTAAATATTATTAAAATACGTACGTAATTAAAAATAATATATCATTTTTTTTATATAGTTTCTTTATTTATATTTATATATATTTTATATAATATTTTTTATATTTTAAATTATTTATTTTGTATTATATTATTTATTTTTCAAATAATTTTGTAATATTTAATTTTAGCTATATTTTAAATTCTTCATTTTGTAATATATTATTTATATTTTAATTATTCTATAATTTTTTATATATGTATATATTTTATTATTTCTTTATTTTTAATATCTATTCTGTTTTATTTACTATTTCTTTCCTGTTTTTATTGTTTTATTTGGATATGTGTATATCATTTTTTAATTACTACATTTTTTTCTCATTTGATTTTCTGAAAATTATATCGAAAACTTCTTTCTTAAAACTTGTTAAAATAAATCCAATAAATATAATGCTTACAAAAAAATAATATATATATAATGTAGATGTTCAATTTCTGGAGAGCTCATGTTTTCCTGTTTTATCTGTTTATATAAACATTTTGTGTTCTTACTGATATATTTTTTAAGGTCACTATCAACAATTTTAAGAACAAAAGAAATTAAAGAACCCTTTGCTTCTTTCTTTTCAATTTGCTTAAAGCAAGAGCTCAGATAACATAAATAAAAACTTACAAACATTTTTTAAAGATTAACTTGACTCCGATAATTAAATAAAAACGAATATACAAATTTTTGTTATTATTTAAATAATGTTTTGCTACAACTTTAAATATGTGAGTTAAAAAAAAAGAAATATTTTAATCAGAATAAAAAGCTAAAACGAGAAATTGCATTTGCCTTGCTGCCTTATTTACATAAAGTAGGCAAACAACTAGATGTAAACGATTGCATTTATTAATAACAAAAACCACATTCATTTTTGTTAATTATAACTGAGCAAAAATAATACAAAGCAAAGCAAACAAAACTGCAAAAAATGAGCATTTTGTTGTAATCAAACGCCTGAATACATAAAAACACAAGCGTCATGAATTATATATTAATTTTCTTTTTTTTTTAGCTCACATAAATTAAGAGTGAATAAAAAAAACAAGGCAAAACAAAAGCAAACGTTTTTTTTCTATATTTAATCCGTTTTTTCAATGAATACTTATGGGAAATCAAACTGGAATTAAAATGAAAAAATAGAATTTAATTTATGTGAGCTCGGATCAAAGTTGAATGACTAATTGGACTAGGGCTAGTAAGGTGTTCAGTGCAGCAAAATGTTATATAAATGATAAAAAGTAGTAGGAATTTGAATTTCAAATTATTAAATAAAAAAATTTAAATATTAATAAAGTTATGTTATTTATTAAATTTGTTATATATATGTATTTTTTTAAAGTAATGTAGACTCAAGATAACAATTAAAATATTATATATTATATAATATTTTCAGCATTTTGGGTTTTTAATATATATTTTAATAAGTATATTATGTGTTTTTAAATGCATATTAAGAATTTATGAAATATTAAAAATAATTAAATATTTTTTTAAAAATTATATTTACTATAAACTATTTATTTTAATGTATATACATAATTTTATTTACTCGCCCCTTTCACATTTTGCTCTGCTTGCTGCATACTAGACTTAAAAATAAAATTCAATCAATAGTAATAATAATAATTGACAAGGCTCAACCTCAACCTCAGTTCAGAAGTTATTTTAGAATGCGAACGAATTGACAATGCGTCATGCAACCGCATATAAAGCTTATACACTAATTGCTATAAGTCAATACACACACGCACACACACAGATATTCATTCACAATTATCAGTGCTGCCGTTTTAAAATGTGGCAAACCGCAAGGGAAATCTCAAAAGCGCAGCTGCCGCTTCGTATACATACATATACATAAATATTTTATTTGATAAGCAGCTGCTGACTGCCGTTTAAAAAAAAATTATATATATATGTGTGTGTATACACGAAATATATATATTTATATATATGTTATATTTCCGATATGGCAAAGGCGTTGGCAATTCGTCATAAATCACAAATGAGCTAAGGATGGGCAAAAGCAGGGCTGAAATGAAGACAATGAAAATTGAGACAAACTTTAGACGTTTTAAGAAAGCTTTTAATGCCCTTACTAAAAGGACTTAGATTTGTAGATATGCTATGAAATACACTTGGATATGTATGAAATTTGGATTAGAAAGATATTTTTTTGGGATAAATATTTATATATATATGGTTGTTGTTTATTTTTACAGAATTTATCAGTTGGTATATTAAATTAAATAAATATAATATAAAATAGAATAAAATGTAATATATTTTTAAAATTTTTTTTCTAAAATGTTTTTGAAGTCAATTTTACTTTTTGTTAAGAAAATATTTAATGCAGTTTAATAAATAAATAATATAAATAAATAATTAATATAAAAAATAATATAAATATGAATAATAAAGCTTAAGTATATAGAATATATATAAAAATATCGAATAAGAACAAATGCAAAGAAGTTTAATAATAAATAAATAAAATAAAAAAATCATTAAATAAATAATATAGTATACATAAATAAATTATAATAAATAAACACATAAAATAAATAAATCATTAAATAAATAATGGAGTATAAATAAATAAATGATTAATAAATAAATAAATAAAATAAACAATTAAATAAATAAATGAGTATAAATAAATAATATAAATAGGAAAACATTGTAGGACGATAGCTTCAATATATAATAAAGAATATATAATAAGTATAAAATATATTGAATATATTTCATATATTATTTAGACATTATTTCACTTAAACGAAGAGCGTATCCAGATGACACGCATTTTCTTTGTCTGCTTTAGACACTTGTTTCATAAGCCCATAAAATATTTCTAATTATATATCTCAAAATATATCTCTTGGCTCTTCGGGTAATTTCACAAATTAAATTATTATTTTAAAAAACTTAGAATATATAAAAAATATAAATAATATAATAACAAATCTAAATAATATAATAATAAATATAAATATAAAATATAATAAATATATAACTATAAATATAAATATAAAAAATTAAAACTTGCTTTTAAGAACTTTCTACTTCGACAAACTTATCTAGAAAATTCCTCTACCAATTTCATTAATCTCTGCTTCTCAGGGCATTACAAATTCGCCTTCGACAAAGTTAACTCAAACTTTCTTATTTTTATTTGCGGTACGTGCCAAGTGCAATAGGCAAACAAAAAGAAAATATACACAGCCATCACCCATGACCTATCAACCACCGCCCACCCACCTACCGCCCATCGCTTACCGCCCACCAATCAACCACCCACTGTCACACACACACACACGCCCCTTTCTAGCTTTTGTGCTGTGGCCCCATTTCCTCAATGCTTGTTCGTTGTCCTCGCATTTTTTGTCGATTTCCCACGTATGATTGACTGCTGGCCCAATATATCTGCAGCTATTTGTTTGGTATCTGACAGATACATGCGGTAGCAGCGCGCTGCAAATGTGTTACAGTCAGCACTCGCAGTGCAACGCGATGCCAGATGACATTTATTGTCACGCACATATTACGTAGCCATATAGAGATATAGCATTTTATGTATCTATATATGTGTATATACATATATATATTTGAATACTTTGCTGATAAATCCTTTAAGCTGGCTGCATATGTCAAGCGCTTTGGCTGCTGCCCCCGCTGCTTCGCAATTGATGAGTGGCTTTAATAAAAGGGCGTGACTTGCCAAACGCCTGACAAGCCCCGAAAGTAAACGAAGCAGTTTTGCTAAAAGGGTGTGCAACACACCTTACACGTGTGCGTCGTTACCAGTGACAGGTAACAGGATAAAGCCAGCGACTCACAATTGCAATATTCAACGATCCCCTCCATGCACAGGCAACAAGAAAAAAAATCGAAAAAAGGAAAAAAAACCGAGAAATTTGATATTTTTTCCCTGTTTTTCTTTGCTTTTTTTAATGGCTTGTGCGTTGCTTTGGTTATTCTGGCAATTGGATTTGAATTAAGTGTCGCAGGATGCGTAAATGCGGTTACTAAGTCAACGCCAGCCATGCCGAAAAGCCAGTAGATATATATACTAATATAAAGACGCTTTCGAATCTGGCATAAATCCTATATAAGTCTGTCTAAATCACGGCTGAATATTTATGCTGAATTTCTGGCAATTTCTGACAAAAGACCCTGAGGCAGTTGCTTGATAAGATGTTTTATTGTTAACTTTAAATATTTTTATGTATCAAAATCTTAAACTAATTTAAAATTTAATAATATAGTAAATGCTGACAAATCGAAATATAAGGAAAAATAATTTTTAATACTTAAATAAAAATAATATTTAAATAAATAAAATTGAGGAATAACCATAGATAGATAAATAGTAAATGCTTAAAAATCGAAAAATAAGGAAAATTAATTTTTAATATTTAAATAAATAAAATTGAGTAAAAACCATAGATAGATAATTGTATAAAACGGAAACCTAACAAATTATAAAAAATACAATTTTAAAAATATTTTATAAAAATTCTTTTGTATTAAAAAATTAATAGAAATATTATATAATAATAAAAAAATATATATATTTTCATAAAATAATATTAATATTAATATTAATATAAAACATTTTTATAGGCTTTTTCAGTTTTATTTAAAATAAAAAGCTAAATGATGGATAATTTAAAAGCAAATATTTAAAATAAATATATAATATTTATATTATTTATTCTATCAAAAAATTTTTTTTTTATTTTTACATTTTTTCTATTTGCATTTTTATATACATTTTTATTAAATTTTTTGTTTATTCTCAACACAAAATATGAACTCGTCGATCCTTACCTTTTTGTGTTTACAGTCGAATAACTCTTGTTTCTCTGGCCTTGCATAAATTACTCTAGACTTGGCATTTCCAGCAAAAACATTATCAAACTCTCAAATATCCTAAGCTAATACTCAAATATATTTGATATGAAATCTAATTTTCTCTTAAAAAGCATTGATTATCTTCCATATATCCAAAGATTTAAAGGCGCAAAGATTTCTATTTAATTAAATATGCGCTCTGACACATTTAAAGAAATAGAGATATTCGATTTTCGCTGGCAACTCGCATCGCAAATCGCAGCATTTCAATCTCGAATCTCGAATCGATTATTGAGCTCCATTTGCATTTTGCAAGCTTGATGTTTTGGCATTTGGTTAGCTCAAGGCGCGAAATAATTTATTTCCGATACAGATTGCCATGACAAGCCAGACGCCAGGTGTGCGTTTGATGGGAAATTTCAAAGCCCGTGGCACCGTTTGCTATATTTGAATATTACTCAATTTTCCTTGGGAACTGTGGCAGTGGCTTGCGCTAACCAGACGATGGCGCTGTCTGTGTGAGTGAGAGTGTGTTTGTGTGTGTATCTGTGTTAACGCAATGTAATTCAATAAGGAAGCTGCCAACTAAAAATGCGCCTAAATTAGCTTTTATGTGCAAATTATGCCGCCTCATTATGCCGAATGGCCGAAATAACAATCAAAGTGCCTCACATAGCGAATGCGGTGCCACAAAAAATTTAATTAAATTATTAAAGCAACGCGGTAAGCCACATACCAGCCAGATAAACAAATAAACAAACAAACAAGTCAGCGCAGACAAAGGCGAAAAAAAAAATACAAAAATAAAAAGAAACAGTAGAGGGAAAGAGAAGAAAAGTTTGCCAGGCGGTGTAAAGGGAACGGCCTAAGGGAGTAAATAATGAAAGTCAAGTCAAGTTACGAGCGAGAAAAACACAAACAAACATTGGACATTGCGCAGATACAGATACAGATACATTATGCACAGACTCTCAACCATAGATACGAATGCGAAATGTGACTGAAAACAGCCAAAAAAAAGGCCAAAAACCAAGAACAGAACAAGGAAATATGAGTTGGCCGGACTGCACGACTAATAGATGCGCTTTAGTTGTAGATAAATTAAATATATATATTTTTTATTGAAATATATATAAATGATAAATATAAATAAAAATATATTTAAAAAAAAATAAATAAAAATATATTGAATATAAAAAAAAAAAAAAACATTTATATATATATATATAAAAAAAATATATTGAATAAATAAGTAAATAAGTAACTTAATAATAAAAAATAATTAATTCAGTATAAAAAAAAAACAAAATAAACAATTTATAAAAATAAAAATAAAAATGCATAATAAAAAAAAAATATAAATAAAAAAAAAAAATTATTAATAAAATAAACATATATATTATTAAAAATAAATATTTTGACAAATAAAGCAATAAAAGAAATTAGCTTACAAAAATATAAAATAAATGGAACAAATAAATATTAAACTAAATTATTAAAAAAAAATATATATATAATAAAATGAAGTAATTTTTTCATGAAATTTGGCCAGCCGAAAAGAGATTATTTGGGTACAATTTGTATGAGAGAATTCTATTTTCTTAAGTTTTTCAATTTATTTCAATTATTTATTATCTTAATATATATATATTTCCATTAATTTTATTTCCTAATTTTACTAAATGAATTCGCTCTCTACTATTGATAAATAACCCTAATCGACTATCAGTTTCTATTCAAACTTCGTTCATCCTTTAAGTATTGTGAAGAGCCTTAATTCCCTAGAGATTCCCTAACTTTGCTGGGTATAAAACTAAAAGCTGGAAGCTAGCAGCAAAAAGTCACATTATCACAATCCTCACACACAGTCTCTGAGTGCAGACAGCTGTTCAGCGACTTTCGTTTAACACACGGCAAATTATGTGCATCTATTTTGTTTTTGGCTATTTGTTGCCACACACACAGACACACACACGGAGATACATTTCGTTCTTACCAGAGATACGACAAGGTGCACAGCGCGGCAGCCTGTACCTTTTGTTCCTTCTTCGGCTGGGATGGCACATTAATAAATGTATTTCATTTTCATTTTAAGTAAACTGGCGCCAAATAGTTTCACGTGCAGTCAGCAAAACTTTTGCTCCATCAACCAAATGCGAACAACAACAAAAATTACTTTTCAATGTATCTTCTGCTCGTCTTGTGTGTATCTTTAACTTTACGGCAAAGCTTTTAGCTTCATATACTCTTTATAATGGGGGACATTGGGGGCTTGTTGGCTGGTAATGTTGTGGTAGCATTTTTATTATTGTCTGTGTTTGGTGTGGAGAAAAGTTGCTCAAATCTTTATTGAAGTTAATTTTTTTATATATATTAAAATATTGAAATTAGTTATGAAATTTTAAAGCTTGATTGGAAGAAAGTTAGTAATAAGACAATAAAAAAAAAACATAATAAAAATTAAATTAAAAAAATAAAAATAAAAGCAAAATATAATAAGAAATAGATTTAAGTAAATTTAATCGAAGTTAATACAAAAAATAACAAAAAAATATTAAAAATATATAAAAAAGCTATAAAAAAAATATAAAATTAAAATTAAATACAAAAAAAAAAAAAAAAAAAAAAAAATAAAAATTGAAATAAAAAAGAAATAAGAAAAATAAGTAAAATATATAATAAAAAGGAAAACAAAAATAAAATGTTAAATAAACTAAATAAACTAAAAACTGAATTCCAATCAAAATTAAATAAAATTAAAAAAAATAAATAAATAAAAAATAATAATTGGTTTAAGAAATAAAATACAATGAAAAGTAAAATAAAAAAGTAAAAAAATAATAATGAAGTAAAATAAAAAATAAATAAAGGTAAAATAAAATTTTTATAAACTAAAAATTAGTTTAAATCAAAACTAAACTAAAAAGTTAATATGATAAAAAAAAATAAAAATTAATACATATTTTTTATAAAACATTAAGCTTTAAATTAGATGGAGCTTAATCAAAAAACTTCGAGCTTCCAAAGAAGCTTGTTTATAACGAAAGTATTTAAAATCTTTTTTAAGTAAAAAGTAAAAAGTTTTCAGTCAAAACCCATACTTAAATTTATAAATAAAAATGTTATCTAGATTTACATTCATTTTTTAAATGAAATAAACTTTACTAAATTCTAAGTAACATTTATGTCTCTGTTCGCCTTCCTCCCCTCATGAAACTCCCTTTGTTAAGTCCTTTTTCTTATACATTCTCAACTGAATCAAAAGCATTTTGATTCTCACATCTGCACATACCAACAATATTTCATATTGTATTATCAAATCCCATTTCATATTATGTAATTCCCATGCATAGAGCATCGCAAATTCGTATATATATATATATATATATTCCTCAATTTATTTGCCGTTGTTGCCTGCCTGCCTGGCCTGGCACTTCATTGTTCTGGCTGCCGCCTTCGTCTTTATGCGTTTTTCCCATTTGAGTTTGTCTCGCAATTTTCTTATTCTTGGGGTTATGCCTTCTGTGAGCAGATATATATATATATATATATATATATATGAAAAGAGAGGGAGAGACACTGAAAGAAAGAGAGAGAGAAAGGTATTGGGGTTGCTTTTATTTTTATTGTGTCTGCTGCTGTTGCTGCTGCCGTTGCTTCTGTTGCTGTTGCCGAGGAGTCGTTCGAGTTTTTGTGCTGCGCGCTTTTTTGGGCATTGTGTGGCAACTGCTTCAACTGCTTCAGCTGCTGCGTTGTCTGCAGCTGTGTGTCAAAGTTTATTTTCATTAGTTTTAATGCTGCTCATTATGCTCATAGCCAGCGTCTCGGATGTCTGCCGATGCGGCGGCCGTCGTGTTTGTAACTGTAGCTATGCGGCTCTCTCTACTATCTGTATCTCTGTCCCCATCGGTGTCTGGCTGTCGCTTCCCTTATGCCTTTGGGGCGCACATTGTGTGCATAGCACGGCGCAACTGATTGCTGTTAATAATAATTGTCGTTCTTGTTGTTGTTGCTGCGGTTGTGGTTGTTGTGTCAAAGTCAAACTGAAACCCAACCCTGCTGTGATATTTTGGAATGTCTGGCCCATCGATAACGAAATTTCTGTTGCCTACCAAAGTTCCGGCGAAAAGGTAAGAGCATTATTGATAGCCGAGACAAAGTCAGGCATAAAGTTGTCTGCAATCCTTTTTTCAGTTCATTTTTAACTAGAAATATGCATTATCTTTCATAAATTGCTGCTACTTCTGATATGCTCACTTATCAATCAAGCAGCTTCAGAAGAATTCCTTCGTTTCCGCTTAATTTTGGCTAAATAATTTCCCATTAGCAAGGCGAGTCGCCACAGCCCTCCTTTCTCTGCCCTCCGCCCCAAAAGCGTTTTAACCCATCGAAAAATGTTTCATTTGATTTGCATAAAATTGATTAACGAGCGGCAATCAACCAGAGACGAGAGGCCATAAAAAGGGTTAAAGCGAGGGAAATTTATTAAGTTTCGTGTTCCTTTGAAAAATATTTAACAAAATTCCATGGATTTTCGTGAAGAGTATGGCGAAAGGGTTGCTTGGGCTTGTGAGGCAAGATGAGGGAAAGCGGAAGGGAAAAGTTTATATATTATTGATCAGAGAGAGAGAGAGAGAGAGCTAATAACTTGGGTCTATCTGGAAAGATGTGAACTAAATTAATCATAGAAATATTTTTGTATAATTTATATAATAAAGAAATGAGTGATATAAGTTTTTTTTAATAAAGTAGTTGCTGGGAATAGAGAAAAAGCAGCTATATGTAGAGTTAGTTGGCTATATAATAGCTAAAATTATAAAAAAAAATATAAATATAATATAAAATAATATAAATATAAAAAACAATGTAATATAAAATAATAAAAAAAATAAAAACAAATGTTGCTAAAAAATTGATTAAATTTTGTTATTTATTTATTTTTTATTTTTTAATTTTAAATATAATACAATTTCATTAAAAAAAAAAATAGTTGCCCTAAGAAATTGCTTAAATTTGGTTATTTATCTTTTTTATTTAATTTTTTTTTATTTTAAATATAGTACAATTTATTTATTTTCCATAAAATTTCTTATGATATTTGCTTTAATTTTGCTATTTATTTAATTTTTATTTTTTTTTTTAATTTTAAATATAATAAAATTTATTTATTATTCATACATTTTCTTAATAAAATTTGTATTATTTTATTTTAAATGAGTATAAAACTCTAGTGTTTCATAAAATTTATAAATGAACTTTCCATTTAATTCACTTTACAATTCAACAAAATTCCTCTCACGAATCCCCTCAAAAGTGCGTACCATAAATTTTGTTATCAAATCTTTGATTTAATTGAATTTACAATTATACTACAACAAATTCTTTGACACCCTCTACAAAGTGCATTGAAACTTTGTTAATTCCGAAAGTCAACTATATCATTTTTTGTTTTTGCTTTTATTTTCATTTTCTAACTGATTTAATCAGCTGTTCCAGCAAATTGAACACGAGACCGCGTCGGCGACTAGAATTTCATTCTTATGAAATTACGCTTGGCTGGCAATTCGCGTTGACCAAGTTATCATAAATTTGTTGGTGTTGAGAATTGTAATTCAAGTAGAGAGAGAGAGAGAGGGAGGAGAGCGAGAGAGCGCGACTGGGTCGCATGTGTCTTGAGGCGGTCGTGTGTGTGGCTTAAATGGCTTGGCTTGGCTCGAGGCGAGCGCACATGTTGTGCCCCTGACGATGGCAAGGCCATGGTGGAAACGCGCTGCTTAACAAATTTCTGCTACCCTTCAGAGCAAGGTTTTTTTTCCCACTTTTTTCCCTCACTTTTTTTTTCTTTTCATATTTATCTGCTTTGCGTTTCGAATTTCCGGTTTTTGTGAAAAATCCAAGTCAATGACAGCGGCGCGGCACAGTTGACGCACAGGCAATTAGTGGCACAGTGGCTGCGATAAATGCACAGACGGCAAAATTGATTTGAGCTGAAATAGAAAATCCTTTTCAGCGATATTTTTGTTTGGCTCCTTTTTTGTAAATATATTTTTGATATTTATTTGGTGCAATAAATATTTACAGATATATACATATGCGCATGCATAAATATATATTTTTATTGAATATTTTTGCATGCTCATTCAATAAATTTTTGGCACTCTTATTTATATATTGTATTTGCATGCGGATTAAAACAAAATGCTGCAACCTGGCAGCAACTATTTGTTTATGCATTGCCAAACTTGCAGAAAGATATAAATAAATAAATGTGAAAATATATGTATGAACATGAATCAACAGACAAATATATGCTGTTATTGGATATTTTTTTAAAAATCTTTTTTGTTGCTTTAAATATTGTAAATAAAATAAATGTTTAAAACTTAAACTTGGTTAGATTTGTGCTAACAAAATACTAAAGACAAAATTATAGTTTTTATTTCCATTTTATTTTTTAGAATCTTTGGGGATTTTGGTTGACTCGCCAAAGTCGACATTTAAATGTAAATCCGCTAAAAGCGGATTTCAGCTTTATGCTGTTCAATCTCAATTTCGCTCCTTTGTCGCTCGTTTTTTTGTGTTTGAGCTGCGCAAACAGTCCTTTATTAAAAAAAGGGCCAAAAGAAAGAGTCGAAATTGAATTAAATAGGCGTAGGAAAAACGAGCAAAGCGGAATAAACAATGGCATAAAAAGCAAGCACTCGCTCAATTGCAGCCGGCAAAGCATTTTACATGATTTTTAGCCTTTTTTATTTGAGTTTTATATGCGTATATATATATATAATATTTGGTCAAAACAATTACCAAACAATTGTTGTTGGCGGGCAGCAGGGACAGCGTCGGAGTCAGCCGAACGCACGCTTCAGTTCATTTGAATGTGATTTATGCACAGCGACCCCAACGAACCGTAGTCACTGACTGACTGACTAACTGACTTACTTGACTGGCGTTTCCTCTGAAAATGCGTGGCATCATTATAATAAAACATTAATTTTATTTTTTACATTAGCAACAAATTGCAAAAGAATCAAGATTAATGCAATGCCAGCAGAAAAATGTTTGTGTAAGGTCAAGAAAATTATTTTGTAATAGCCGCAGTTGTAGTTTCTCAATTAAAGGTGTCTTAAGGTGAAGATATAATACTATCTATAATACTATAAATCAAAGAAATCGCTTTAATTTCTAAAAAAAAATATTTTATTATTAAAGAAAAGTTTGTTATATGGTCTAAAACTTATAATTAAGTGAGTGACTTTATGCTAGCTGAGTTTTAGGGAAAGTAGTTTTAGCTCTTTTCTAAATTTTGTAATAAATTATCGCACTGTCATGCATTTTTTATTAGAGTGTGACTTGATTATCTGTATTCAAGATTTAATATTTCACTTATGTAAATGAAATCGTTATATCTGAGATCATAACTTAACCAAGACAGCTTAGATTGAACAGATTATAGTTGAGCTGAACTAAGATATTTATTATTATATTATTTTAGATTATAGTAGATTGCTTAAACTGTTAGATAACATGAATTTCTATTGTCCCCAAAGATGAATAGGCTGAAAGAGATTATACAGATTTCAGCTGGTTTGAATAAGCTTCAAACTATTTATTTTAAAATGCTCTAAATAAATCAATTTTCAGCCAACTAAATCTGAATCTTATTTGAGAGTAGGAAAATGGCTATATATAAAAATAAAAACAACTACAAAAGATGGATATATTTTATATCAATAAAAATTAAAAAAAAAATAAATAAAAGTTATCTCGTATATTAAATTGTTTAATTATTTATTTAATTTAGTTCTGTTCGGTTTTTTTTTTATTATTTATTTAATTTATTTCTGTTGTTATTTTTCTCTTATTATTTATGTATTTAGCTTATATTATTTATATTATTTTATTACTCATATATTTCATCTATATTACTTATATTTTTTATTTTTATTTTTTAATTTATTTTATAAATTATCAGAAAGTATTAAGTTTATATTTCTAACTAAAATATGAGTATTTAAGAACGTAAAATTAGACTAATGCTCCTAAAGCTAACATGTTTTGTTCCTCGAACTACAATACTTTTTTTTTAACATTGCAAATATTTTCTAAAAAATGTATTTATTATTATTTTATTATATATTTCTTTCATTAAAATATGTATTATTTATTATTTTATTATATATGTATATTCTTTAATTTAATCAGATTCTTTTGTATCTTCATTTAATCTTAAGCTGTTAAAAATAATTTGTTTTAGTTTACTACAAATTATTTTATTTTGGCCTAAAATTTCTTTTGGTTAAAAAAAAATAAATATATATTTTTGCATAGGCTAATTGTCTTTATGAGCTTTTCCCTTTCTTGGTCTAATTAAACATTATTTTTAGAAACCTTTTTTTTAATTTTATTATAATTAAAAATATATTAGATTACTTTTCCTTTGTCCATTAAAAAATACACGAATTCTCATATTTAAAAAATTTAATGTTAAATTAGAAATTTTCTCTGTGGCACATGTGGGTCAGCCTCTCTCCTAGAGTTTCGGTCAAGGGGTTTCTTTTTCTTCTTTTTTCGTTTTCATTATAAAACTTTTTACATAGTTCATGACCCACAATGTAAGTCAAGCCTAAAAAAAATGATTATGAATCTGAATTGTGATTTCATTTTTCGCTGTGGTCGAGCGCCCGTCTATGGACTAAACAAATAATTAAAAACTATCGTTTTGTTTGCCATTAAATGTGGCTGCTTCTTGTTCTCTTCATTTCGGCTATAGTTTCTGCATTGTAAGGCAATTGTGTTGTGTGGGTCTCTCTCGGTGGCCGGGGCTGATGGTAATACTTAATTGAATTATGCTTTTGTTTTACGAGACTAATCGAGACCCGAGCTCAGGCGTTCAAGTGCTCTCCAAAAATTGTTTCACTGTGCCAGTCATGCTCGGGCTGCTGCTGCTGCTGCTGTCGGGGCACATTTATATTACAAGAGGGCTGTTATTAATATATTATTTATGTGGTCTACTTAGGGGTTAAATTGTAGGGTAGGTCTGCCCGCTCCCCCTCCATCTCTGGCCTCTCTGTCTCTAGTGACGCGTTTCATACTCCCAAAGGGGTTGCAATTGATTTATAATCCATTTCTCTGCGGTCTCAAATTACGCCAAAAGCAACAAAACTGCTGAAAACAAACGCCATCCGCACAATAGAGATTTGAAACCGCATCAAACGATTAGCTATGCATGCGACTAACGATAATTAAGTTGCTTTCAAATAGTTTGTCAACTATTCAGCTACATTCTATGCTAATTAGGCTACATTTTAATATATTTTATTATTTGATTTATGCTAAAGTTTTTAGATAATGATTTATGCATAGATTTAACGATAAATGTGACAAAAAGTCTAATGGATTGGATTTAATTTAAGGGGAGCATTGGAATTTATAATATTTTTTGTAGTGATATTTTTTTTTATATTATTATTTTAATTATTATTTATTTACGATATAAAAGTAAAGATTTTTAAATTAATTAAATTTGATTTTAGTTATTTTTGCTTTTTATGTATCTTTCATATATATATTTATTTATTTTATTTTGTTTAATATTTATTTTTATATTTTTGAATATTTAAAATTATTTTTTATTTGTGTTTCTTATCATTTTTTTTTTTCGATTTTTGTATTATTAATAATACTTTTTCCTTCATATCTCATTTTGTTGTTAATTTTTTTCTAATTTCACTGTGTTTGATTTATTTGCATTATTTTATTTTAAATTTTAAATAAATAAATGCATCAAAATCGAATCAAACATCCAGTCTATTTAGCAGCTAAATAAAAGTCTCTAATAAATTCACATTTTGATTTGATATCTAAGCGGAGTGCTCGCGCAGCTCTTGAGAGGCTGCGTACACAATAGACAATATTCTCCACTTGCTCTCTGCGTCTGCTCGACATGGACTTTAAGAAAGCCAAGTTGTTGCCTTGGCCCTAATAGCCCTAAGCTAAACGCCTCGAGCAGTTTGCACAGATATTGCACAGTGAGTGCGATGCCTTGTTAAGTATGCAAATAAAACTATATATTCAAAATAAATATATATTTATTTTATAGTAAATATAGAAACATTTAAGTACTATAAATTTAGTTAATTGCTTTTAACTACTTCAGTATTTATTTGTTATCTAAACAATATTTATATTTTCATTGACATTTCAAGATAAGAAATAAGTGGAAATTAATAATCGATTGTAAACAAAATCAAGCAAATTGTTGGTAAATAAACCAATTGAAAAATAAATCAAGAAATTTATTGGTATATAAACCGAATTGATATGTATTAATAAGCAGCTAAATATTTGTATAGATATAATAAAAAATATTATTTATTAAAAATGATAAGCAGTAAAAATAAAAATAAAAAAAATGATAAGCAATAAATTAATAAAAGTTAACTTAACTTAAATATAAATCCACTTTCATCTCATCTAATTTGCCCCACTGTGCCGCGTTAGGGCACAGGAGCCGTTGTAACAGCTGCAGCTGCTGCAGCAGCAGCAGTCTAGCTTTCCCCATTCCTCCCCCTGTAAACTCAATAAACATTAACATTGCACAATGCACAAGCTTTAAACATTTATTACTTAATACAATTTAATTTCCACACCATTTGTGCAATGTGCAGGCGGTTGCCATTGTGGCAGCGATGACAACAGCAACAACAACAACAACAACAACACCAACACCAACACCAACAATAATAATTGCAATGGGAACAACAATAACATATAACATGTAAAAGCAGCTACAACGCACAGCTGCTCGTAGACGATACACAGAGACCACAACACGGCGACAGCAGCAATTTTTATTTTCATTTTCGCTTATATTTTGATACCCTATACACATTTGAAGGGTGCGCAGAGTGGGCGTAATGTGTGGGTGGAAATGTAGGGATAAGTAGGGGAAGTATTTATGAGGGAATATTAATAGCTGAACATCGGTGTGGCTGTATAGTAGATAAAACATAATAATATAGTTGTTCCAAATAGAAGGTTACAAAAAACATATTATGGAATATAATATATAATAAAAATATTTACATAATAAAAGTATATATATATAAATTATATACATAAAAAAAATAAATAATTAAAAAAATATATATATTATATTTAAATACAATTGTGCAGGATAACTTCTCTTCAATCACTTCCGCCTAAGTCGCTAAAGTTCTACAATTTAACTCAATTCGAATTCTTACTTGTGATAATAAATGGAATAAAAATAAAATAAAATATTGTCATATAAATTAAAGTACCTATAAAACTACGGTACGGGTAATTTCTAGTCGGTTATTTATGTCTCTTTTGTAAGCGAAAATATGAAATTCGTAAAAAACATATAAAATTATATAGAGTGACTTAAAGTCCATCACATTTTCCTCTATCAATTGATATCTATTCGAATTTCAACCCACATTTCTCAATGGTGAAACAAATAGGCAGCATGCCCTCTAATTAATAAGCAGGGTACCTTCCAGTCGTTCCCTTTCGCCTCTGTCACTTCAGCACGCAACATTTTTCCCTAAATATCGATTTCCAAACCAAAGTTTTCAAAGCGAAATACAATATTCGGTGAACTAGTTATTATGCAGGGTATTTGGTAATCACGCACTTTCATCTCAGTTGCATTGGATTTTATTTTATTTTATAATTTTCACAGCATTCGCTACACGGATTTTTCTGGCAGTAAAGCTGACCAAATGGCCTGGCAAAAGCCACCGAGAGCCTCTCCGCCCCCCGGTGTATAATAATTATTATACATGATTATGGAATTTCAACAATTATTATTAATGAAGAACTGAATGCGTGCTACTGCCAATTCACGCACACGCACACGCACACGAGCATATTCCATATATTTCCTTGTAAATTGTAATTAAAGCAACAGCAGCTTTCACAGTGCACACTGCGTATACGCAATGTGGCGGCCAGGCTCATGTGCTCATGTCGATATTGCCATAGTATCTTTTCGCTTGCCACGCACGATTAGTCCAAAATTGCATTGGAAATGATGTGCGCAGCTGCTGCTGAACTGCTATTGCCTCGTCGCGTCGTCTTCTCATTTAAATATGCGCAATCAAGCCTGAAAGTTGCCAGGAGAAAATAGTGAAATGAAGTAGGAAATTGTTGGCTAAATTGAAATATTATGCAATTTGCTAAACTGAATGAAAACTGAAACCCCAAGTCGGTGGGGGCAAAGCGAAAATTTTTAACCGCCTAACTATAGTTTAGAGAATTTACGAATCAGCTTGTAAAATGGGTGAAAAATGCTGTTAATCAATTAAAATTTAATTTGAAACATATTTCGATTGAATGTGATTTAATGAATTATATTGTTTAATTGCTGAAAGTGGAATATAAATGGGGTGACTGATAGGGAGTGATACTATGGAAGAGAAATTTATATCAGAGGTTTTTGAAGTTGGCTGAAATGTATAGATGTGGAAATATTTTATATAGTTTGCCATTTAAATATGAATCGCATTTGTAGTAGGCATGGTTGTGGAAATAGTAGTAAACAGATAAGTATAAATTAGTATACAGTTGTATAGCAGAAAAGTAGTAGTTGATATAAATGGAGACAATGTAATAGGTATAGTAGTCGACATAGTAGTAGAAATATTAGGAGATATAATAGAAAATGGTTGATATAAAAGTAAATGACGAGGTAGACAGAGTAGAAGAATTGCAGTTGTATGCATAGTAGTAGACTTAGAGGTAGATAATAGCAAATAACGTAGTAGAGATAGTAGTAGATTAGTAGTAGAGACTATCTCTACTAGTAAGTAGATGTAGAAGTAGAGATAGTAGTAGATATATTAGTAGATATAATGGTATGTGTAGTAGTAGAAATAGTAGTAGACTAGTAGTTGAGACAATCTCTACTACTAAGTAGATGTAGAAGTAGAGATAGAGATATATTAGTAGATATAACACATACTGTGTAGTAGTAGAATAGTAGTAGAATTAGTAGTAGAAATAGTAGTAGAAATAGTTGTAGAAATAGTAGTAGAAATAGTAGTAGACTAGTAGTTGAGACAATCTCTACTACTAAGTAGATGTAGAAGTAGAGATGTAGTAGATATATTAGTAGATATAATGGTATGTGTAGTAGTAGAAATAGTAGTAGACTAGTAGTTGAGACAATCTCTACTACTAAGTAGATGTAGAAGTAGAGATAGTAGTAGATATATTAGTAGATATAACACATACTGTGTAGTAGTAGAATAGTAGTAGAAACAGTAGTAGAAATAGTAGTTGAGATAGTAGTAGCCATATTAGTAGACATAGTTGTATATATTGTAGTAGACATAGTTGTAGAAATAGTAGTAGACATAGGAGTAGACATAGTAGCAGCCGTATTAGTAGACATAATGGTATATATAATAGTAGAAATAGTAATAGATATAGTAGTTGACAATAGTAGTATTAGACATAGTAGTAGACAAAGCACTGGACTTAATAGTAAAAATAGTAGTGAAGATTGCAATACACAAAGTAGTAAATATATTAGTCGATTTAGTAGTAGACATAATATTCGACATATATATAGTAGCAGATACATTATTATTTATTAGATATATTATTATAGATATATTAACATATATATTAATATATATTAGATATATATTTTTATATATTAGATAAATTATTATATATATTAAACATAATAGTAGATATAGTAGTAGACAATGCTAAGTAAAGATCAGATAAATTTCACAATGTTGGAATTTTAACCCTGCTTACTTTGAGTCATCCACAAATTAGACCTCTCTTTACTTATCAAACACAGTCAGCAAATATCATTCACAATCTTATCGATATTGCTTCAAAATAAATCCAGAAATAAGCAATAATTTTTGGTTTATTGCTATACCTTCTACTATTACTCACATTAGGTCAATCTATATAATAAAACGGTTAGATTTCTCGTCGCATTTGCGCACTATTACCATTTCGTTGAGCGAGCTGACTTGCAAATGTGTTTGCGCTGCTCTAAATAACAATTAATTAGAGAAATGTTTTCGTTTTTAAATGCGCTTTGTTTTCATTCGAGTCGCAATTGTCACATAACTCTTTGAAGTTACACGCTTTTTGCTACTACTTTTTCTGCTTCTTCTTCTGCTGCTATTGCTGAAAGTGAGCCGGAGAAACTTGATTCAATTACTTAGCGACTGGCAGTGGAAATAAATGGTAGCTTGAGTGCACACGCTGGATTTACTAGTAATTTACTGCTCAAACACACACATGTCCACACATGCATAGTGTGTGCCTGTGTCTAATAAAACGCATACCATGGCAGCCTTTGCATACCACTTTGACATTCTACTGCAGCTTTTGTATGCAGTTTGTCGGCATCATTTCTCCTTTTTTTTAAGAGTTGAGGGCGGGAGTTGCTGGCATTGCCCGCAGCTGAAATGCCATCAAGACTGTGCGAGACAAAAGAGTGTCGCTCTCCAGGTCGCATACGAAAAAAAAAAACCTAATGAATTAAAATCTGAAATGAATTAGTTTTTCAGCTACAGATTTTATGGCCTTTGGCAGTCTGTCTCTCTGTGTGGGTGTGTGTGCTTGAAAGGAAGGACATTAATGATGAGTAGAACTGTCAGTTGCTGCTGTGTGTAATCAAAGGATCAAAGAAAGTGCACATGCGAAAGGCAGGAAATTTACTATAGATATATATATATCTCTGAGAAATAACTGAGAAATATATATATACAATTTAAATATATAAAATAAAAGGCAAGCCGAATGCTTTTATATTAAAATGTCTTAAAAATATTTATAAATTTATATATTTATATATTTTTGTATATATATATTTATATAATTTTATATTTTTATATTTATATATTTTTATATTAAATATTTTATATTATATATATTTTTGTATCTATATATTTTTAGATTTATATATTAAATATTTTATATTATATATATTTTTGTATCTATATATTTTTATATTTATATATTTTTATATTTAAATATTTTTATATTAAATATTTTATATTATATATATTTTTGTATCTTTATATTTTTAGATTTATATATTTTTATATCTACATATTTTTATATTTATATATTTTTGTAGTCTTTGTTCACCCACATAATTTATTCATAAAATTATATAAAATTTCTCAAGAATTAAATAAAAATAGAAATATTTCTTACTTCCTAACAATTGATGACAGCATCACATTTAATGATTATAATTAACAATAAAAAACATTTTTTTTTTTGGTCATTTGAAACGCTCATAAATTGCAATTTGGCGAAATTTGTAATTGGCCAACGGCGGCTGCCATAAAATATTTTAACTCAATTAACGAGCAATGCAATTGTGCATGAATCACGCCTAGCCAAATAAATTATCATAACACATACAGAAATGCACACAGACACACATTTGTATAATAACTAATAATTATAAATAATATTTAATGTGCATTTTGCTAGTGTTACAACAACAACAACAACAGCAGCAGCAACAGCATTTAATAGCAACACGCACAGCTAACAAATAATCCAGTTCAGCAGCAATTTGTTTTGCACGCCCACGACTCCACTTCAGCCTCCGCCTCCACCTCCGCCTCCGCCTTTTTTCAGTCAACCAAAAATTCTGACATACAATTTTTCTTTTGAATTTTACATTTAAACAGTTTGTTCTGATAAGCTATTGTCCAATTTATGCTAATGCAAATGTCCATTTAGTATAAATTAGAAAAAAATGTGAAAATATAAATAAATAATTGTAAAATATATAATTAGTAAAATATATAATAGAAAATTACAAAAAAATAAATAAATAAATAAAGTAATCAAATTAATAGAATACAAATTAATAAAAGCAAACAGAAAATAAATAAAATAAACAAAAATAAATTTAAAAAAAATTTAAAAATAAATAAAAAAAAATAAAAATAAATACATTAAAAAATTTCATAAAATAAAAATAAATAAATGCAAACACAGAAACTTATTAAAAGAAAAATAGGAAAATGTACAAATCAGGAAAAAAATAGTCTGAAATTTTTATCATACATTTTTCTTATCATATATATACTTATATATATATGGCTTCAATTTCTATTAACTGTTTCTTCTTTAACTTTATAGAAGTTACACTTTTATTATATTCTTAATATTATATTTAATTAGGTTCATAGATCCATGAACTCATGTCTACAAAAATTCGAGCCTTTAAATGTGATAAGTAAATTAAATAAAATACTAAACTGAAATATTTTCCATGACATAAAATTCTCTCGTTTAGTTGTTAAGGTCTGCTGTAATTTTATTACAACTTTAGACGTCACTTGCTCCAAGCTGTTCATATCAAGTTTCGGAGTTGTCTGAATTCTTAAGTTAGGGCGCGACCTGTTGTTTTTTATTTTTACTTTCTTAATATTTCTTTCGCCAGCAGGAAGGAAATATTTTTGCCTGCTGCACTTTACGTACTCAAGTAGTTTTTAATTTGAATACTTTGCGTACTCTTGAACCCTGGCGGTCGCACAAGGTGAAGTGGAGTCCCTTGGACCCTTTTTTCTCTCGTGCAGACCCCTTTTCATGATTTGCATATTTTGTGTGTGCTTTAAATATTAAGAAATACCACATTTATTATATTTTTAACCTTAATTTTATTCTCTCTACTTGCAGGCTACGCAAAAGATATTTCCAGAGTTGAAAGAGGTAAGTTGAAGAAATTATAACAGAAATATCTTAAAGTATAAATGTGTAGAAAATATATTTAAGAATTGTTGCAAGGACTAAAGATTTAATTGGCTTAATATGTGATTAAACAACTTCTCTCATATTTCATTGAAGACAGGCATTTTGCATAATTTATCCAATTAAAAACATATATAACTCTTCCAAAGCTCTGCCGCTTTTACCCCCAAAATTGTATCCAAATTTGAAAATTCATTTATTCTGTGTCAACTTTTATAAACATATAAATAGACAACAATTTTATAGATTGCCTAGAAACTCCTATTTAAATTAACATAATTCACATCAGACAACAAAAACTCTAGAAATAATACTAAATTATAAAGAAACATGGAAAATAGATACACATTTCCTAATGTCTGCCAAAAATTGCACAACAACAAATGTTGTGTGTGTTGTGTTTGGGCCATAAACTAGCCAGAAACAAAAAATGCAAGTAAAAAAGCCGAAAGACCGCCAAATGTTAGCCGGGAAAAAACTCCATGTGCAGCTTTTTACTGCGCTCTTGGACCATTCACACGCCGGCACTTCTCTGGCCAAAAGTACGAGTGCTCCCCATTGTGCAATTTATTACGCGTATGTGCCGACAAAAATTCAAGACGAAAAAACTCAGCACAGTGGGATAGTTATGAATCTTGAGCTTATTTTAATATGAATTATTATTATAAAGAAATCATAAAACAGAAAAGAAGAAGTATAATAATAAAATTATATTATAGTTACAATAATTTCTAAATTAAATATATATCAGGAGAGGCTAAGATTAAAGTAATTTAAAAAAAAAAAATACTTTAAATAAAACTAAAAAAAAAAAAAAAATACAATTTTCCCCAATTAGTTCATTGATTAAAGTATTAAAAGATATAATTTTGACTATTTATTGACTATTTTTTCTTATGTTTTAAATAAAAAAATGCTACAAATTTTGTTTTTAGGCTTACTGTGTTATTATAATTAATGGCATAGCATTGCAGTTAGTATTTTTAGTTGCATTTTTAAGATTTATATATTAAAAAAATTATTTGTGTTTATTATTTATTTGTAAATGTTTTTAATTTGTATATATTTTTTATTTGTATATAATATTTATTTAATTTTAATTTTTAATATTAATTTTTAATTTTAATTTTTAATTTTAATTTTATTTTTTATTTGAATTTTAAAGTCTGTATATGAATTTATATTTGTAGATTAATTTTCTTAAGTTGAATATATTTTTTAGTTTTATTTTATTTTTGTCATGCTTTTTTATTTATTTATATATCTATTAAAATTTACGTTTTTTTACTTATTTATTTCTAGTTTGAATCAATTTAATTATATATTAATCTATTTTATTCTTTTAATCAAATGATTTTTATGCAACTATATTTAGATATTCTTTCAAAATCATCTTCCAAATAATAATATATTATATATAAAATATAATATATAAAATATAAAAATGTAACCGCTACCACATTTAAGTGTCTTGCTCTAGTTCTAACTAATAAATCGTTGTTCTGGTTCCACTGTGCCTGTGCTAGCGCCAACTTTGCAATCGTCTGAGTCGGTTTTAAGTCCCGCTAGTCCATGCAGGTTGCGCTGTCGACTTGTTGTCTGTCTGCTGTCTGGCTGGTTGCAATGCCATGGATTAAAGGAGTAGCTGGCGCGCATGCAAATGCTGGGCGTGGCACACACACACACTTACACTAAGCTACACAGTGTGGGTTTTGGCTTGTGTTTGTTTTTAATATTTTTTTTTTTTGTGCAATTTTATGATTTTCTGTCGCGTCGCCCGTTGGCCAGACTTGGAGTAGCTGCTGCCATTGGCGAAATCAATGAAGCTGTTAGCTGAAACACAAACTGGCAGTCGGGCACAGTCTGCAGCCCAACCGCCCTAGCCAAGGCTGCACGTTGTCATTATTTATTGAAAATATAGTTTGATGAGTTTTTACTTGGCTCAGCGCGCTAAACATTGAACTGCCTTAGCACTGGCCATTCCCACAGCCCACAGGCGACGGCCCCCAACTCTTACAATGCCAGCAGCAGCTGCTGTTCGTTTGCTATTTGTTGTTCTTGTCCCGTTGCGGTCAATCTAATGGTTTTTGCGGGCTACTGCTGAAAATTGGTTAAATCGGTAAACTTTTACCAACCGCCCACTTTTGTCAGCAAAACTATGTGGGCGGGCATTCACCCAACGAGTTCACTGAAATAGAAGTATTTTTGTTGCTTTGTCGAGCTTGCTCATCTTTACTAGAATTTCTATATTTAATTTTCTTTAGATCTAGGGACACATATTTGCAAATCAATATATGCATTTTTTGTTTTGTACATAACTTGGAATTGAAATTTATTTGAATGGAAAATAGTTGAGATTTTAGTTTAGTCTAAAGCTGTTCGTCAATGGGCATAAATGTATTTAATGAGAGCACGTTCAGCTCGAAACTCGTAAAATTGAAAAGGAAATTAGGCTTACATTTACAGGAGGCCCGTTAAAAAACAATTTTAGTTGGATAAATTTTTGACATTTAGACTTTTAGGTACAGGAGAAAAAAAATGAATTAATAAAAAAATATCGATTATAAATAAAAATAAAAAAGGCAATAAAAAATATTAAAAATGCAAAAAGTAAAATAAATGAAATATACGAAAAGTAAAATACATTAAAAATAAAAAGCATAGAAAAATATATATAAATAAAATATATATAAATAAAATATATTTAAAAAAAAAATAATGTAAAATATTAGACATAATAAATAAAATATAAATAATAAATAAATAAGCAATAAATATAAAAATAAGTATTAAATATAAATAAATAATAAAATATAATAAAAAAATATAATAAATAAAATAAAAAAAATTTAATAAATAAAATAAAAAAAATATAATAAATAAAATATTATAAATAAAATATAAAAAATAATAAATAAATAAAAATATAAGTACGCAAAAAAATATGTAAATACAATACAATGTAAATAAATCAACGAAGAATAAGTTAAAAAATATATTGAAAATGTAAAGGTTAGTCAGAACAGAAAAATATTAATATTTTCACAGAATTAATTTTTACTTATTTATCTTTAGTAATTGTATTTTTTTGTTGTCATATTTGATCATTTCCAAAAAACCTTTGTTACACACACATGTCAAGCTTTGTATTCATTTCCATGCGTAAGATCATTATTGCATAAGCACTTTCGCCCATTCCATTTGAGTAGTTTTAGCACATGTTAGTGAGGGAGCAGCGGACCGCAAATTTTTGCGAAACGTTCCATGATTTTTCCCTGGAAAGAGAAGAGTTAGACCCGTCGAGTGAGAGTCGAGGCTGAAAGAGGTTTTGCCCTTTGGCAGCATCACAACAAGTTGGCCAACTGCAGCATAGCCGTGTCTCGCGCTGTGTTTATGTCTTGCCGCTGTCTCTTTGCATGCATGGGAGGGCTGGGGGTGGGGGTGGGGTTGAGGTTGGGGGCGAAATGTATCTCGACAAACGTAAAAAATGTTTCCACTGATTGCGTGGGCGTAGACGGGCAACGCTATTAACTGGTCGCGGTATCATCGACTCCCCTGTGGCCCACCGGCCTCGAGTACCAATAGTCTGCACTTTACTCTTTTCTTTCCGCTTTTTTCCTGCTTTCTTGTTTTATGTTCATTTTCGCTCTGTTTTATGGTACATATATCAGTGCTTGTACCGCTTCAGGGCATACGAATTCTCTTCGAACTCTTCTTCAATTTTTTTTTCATTTTATTTTTATTTTTTATTTTGCCGTCTATCGCCTATAATCGCATCAGCCGTAGATTTGTAATATGAAGCGGAAGAAATGGTTACAGCCCTGTCGCAGCCCACAGATAAATGAAAGTCATTGCGATGCGATTGCCGGAGCAATTTGCTGGTGAGAAGCGGTATTATAGCAACCCTAACCCTAACCCGAACCCGAACCCGAACCCGAACCCGAACCCATAGACAGTTAAGCTCTTCATTCTGATAGAGTGCTGTAATTGTTGAGTGTTCTAGACGACTTAAAAGTAGTTTTAAAAGTGTTTACTTGATATACTTTAATTTAATTTAATAAAAGGCAATTTTAAGTAATAATTGTAGATAAATAGTATTGAGAATTTGAGATAGATGTAAAATTAATGAGGGAGAGAGAAAAAAAGGGATAAGAGTGACAGGACAGACAATGAGAATGAGAATGAGAGAGAGGCAAAGGGAGAGATAGAGAAAATTAGAAATTAAGGCAGAGAGAAATAGAAAGAAAGGGAACCATAAAGGGGATATATAAAAAAAATAAAGAAAAACATAAGATAGAAATACAAAAAGAAAGGAAATGAAGGAGAGAATAAGAGAGTAGAATGAGAAAGAAAGGAAAATTGAGAATGAAAGAGAAAGAGGAAGAATGATATATTTATTTGGAGAATAAAAATCCCTAGATAGTGAACGAAGGACAGTGAGTAAAGGATATGAAGAGAGGTTTCAGAGAAGAGAAAAGGTCAGCTGGGATTCTGAAAAGTTGGGAGAGAAATATTGTGAGAGAGAGAGAGAGAGAGAGAGATAGAGAAAGAGAGAGACAGAGAGCAAATGAGAGAAGGAATGGATAGAAACGAAGCTAAAGAGAATGAGAAAGACACTGATATAGATAGATAGATAGAGAGAGAATGAGACAGAGAGAGAGAGAGAGAGAGAAAGAGAGAGATAATGTGAGAGATAGAGAGAAAGAGTGAATGATATGAGCAGAGAGGTATAAAAGAGAATGAGGCAGACAGAGAGGAAGAAGAGGGAATGCGACAGATAGAGAAGGAGCAACGGCAATTAAGACAGATGACGAAAGAAAGGGGTTCATAATGAGAGAGAGGTTACGAGTGCTAGAGAGAAAGAGGATTTTTTATTTATTAAAATAACTCTAACGATTTTAAAACAATTAAGACAGAGAAATCAAAGCGGAGAGAGGAGATGAGATGAGAATCTCACTCCCTATCAGTAGCAACAACAGCAATAAATACTGAGCTTAATATAGCAGCAAAAAAGAAAAAGAGAAACTCAGCATGATATAGGAAAGTTGACTGAGAGCAGAACGATGTAATAAGTGCCATTAGATTGAGTTAAAATATTAATACATTTAAATGTGAAATGTGCGAAATGAGCGTGCAGAAAGGCGAGAGTTGGGATTAACAAGGACTGTGAGGGGGCTGGGCTCTGGATACTCTGTTGTCAAGCCAACAGCTTATGGAGTGTGTTCACATGAGTTTTAAGAGCGCGCATGTTATCAAATATGGGCTCAGGTCCGACTTGAGCAACGTTTTCTATGCAAATTGCCAAAGTCTTGTGTCACGCTGGAGTTTCGGGGCTGAGCAAACGCAGCAACATCATCATTGCATCAATGTTTGTCATCGTGATGCAGCAGAAATGCGAGGGAAAAACTTTGCGCTGCTCCAAACTGGTGTGTGTGGGTGGGTGGGAGTGTCTCTGTGTGTGTTTATAGGTTGGAGTTTGTACTCTTAGCGCCCAAACAGATTTGCCCGTATCAGTGGCAGAGCAGACGCTGCGGCTAGCCTGAACCGCTCGATGCGGAGCTACGGGGGCGATCCGCAGAGCTGCCATTTAGCCACGTTTTGTTTGTCTTTTAAGCGCATCTTGTGCTTTGCTTTTGTCTGTATATATATGTGTGTGTGTGTGCGTTTAGTTGAAGCTATTTTCTATGTACATTCTATGCTGTCTGATAGCCTTGGGGCATATTCATATCCGTTGCTAACTGCAACGGCGACTTGAATTTAAAAATTACGCTGCACTTTGTTTGCCAACAAACTTAATTAAACGCAAAGTCTATAAAAGAAAAATAGATTTATACATATATATATTTATAAATTGTAAATTGTAATCGCTGTCTGTGTTTGGTCCTTTTTTATACCCTGAGCCCATTGAAATTGGGAAATCAGGGTATAATGTTTTTGTTGGATGTATGTAACAGGCAGAAGGAGACGTGACAGACCCCATAAAGTATATATATTCTTGATCAGGACGACAAGAGAAGTGGATTAGGCCCTGTCCGTCCGTCCGTCTGTCCATATGTTTGAACGCGCCGATTTCCGCTTCTATAAGATCTAGAGACTTAAAATTATTTATTTTATTTTATTTATTTTAAAAAATCGATAACTATCCCCAATAACTTGTTATCGATTAAAAACAAAATCGAAATTCAATTAAAAAATTTTATCCCGCCCATCTTTTAAGCTAGAGACACCAAATTTTATATTTAGCTTTTTATGTATTTTATGCAATTTCGAATTTTGTTATATTTTGGATACCGGCCCCAAATTCCCCCAAAGAAAGAAAAACACAGATTCGACGGGGCTCAGGGTATCCCCTAGTCGGTCACGCCGAGTTTTCTTACTTGTTGTCATTGATTGCCGCTTAGCAGCTTTGTCCTTTTTCATGGTCTGCAACTCGACCAAATGGCTTTCCATTGAACTACTTTTTTTTCCTTTCCATCTTTTTTTTTTCTCCCATTTCTATTGAGTTTTTATGACGCTTTATTGTTGGCGGCAGTCTATTCTTATATTTGCTAATTGTTTGGCATTTTCCCTTTTGGCTCTTTTCAGTTTTGTTTTAATTTATTAAGGTTGGATTTGAATTGTTTAGAATTTGAATTGTGGCCATAAATTGCAGGACTATAAAAGTCAGAGAAAAATGACAATTTTTTCAATTAAAAAAAAATATAGAAAACTGCAAATATTATTAACATTTCAGCTAACCATATTGAATGATCTCTATAAAATCCAAATTTTTCCACTTTTCTCTTCGTAATCTCTGGTCAAATTCATCTTAAAGTTTTCATTGCAAACTATGCATTGTCATCCGGGGTTAATAACATGCAACGTAGTGCAACGAACATCGAACGCTTCAGCGGACCGAAACACAGCGAACATCGCGAACACGAACGGCTGGGCGTAAGACTCAATGAAATTCAATTAAAAATGACAAAGAAATGTGGCAAGCATTTTAATTTAATTTGATGCCTAAGTAAATTGTTCAAAAATTCCTGTAAGCTGTGAACAAATAAAAGAAAAAACTAAATAAAAAAAATATAAATAAAAGATAGACAATAAATAAATAAAAATAATAATATGTAAGAAATGAAGTTTTAAAAATAAAAGAATAATATTTAATATTTTATTTAAAAAGAACAATACTTTAAAAAATTAAAAAAAAAAACTAAAAAATTATATTTCTAAAAAAATACTAAGAAATATTGAAAAAAAATACCACAAAAAATAAATAATACTTTTAAAAATAAAAATAATAAAAAAATACAAAATAGTACTTTAAATACTTTTAAAAACAAAAATACTAAAAATACCAATAATAATACAATAATATTTCTAACAAGTAAGAAAACTCTAGTCGGGCGAAACCGACTAGGGTATACCCTGAGCCTCGTCGATCCTGTGTTTTCCAATACACTTATATTTAGCGTAAAATTATACAAAAATTTCTAGTTTAAAGCATTTTTTTTTCAAAAAACTGACATTGGCGAGGTTTGAACCTACATTAACTAAGCAACGGGCATCACCTCTACCAACAACGACACTCCACTGTCTTAGAAGTCGGTGGCAAATGTAAACTAAAGCAGCAGCTGACAATTCAACAAAATTCAAACGTAATTTGCGATTTTTCGAATCGACTAGAATGCGAGCGTTTGTATGTGTGTGTGCAAGTGCGTTCGCTTGGCGCTGCTGCAGCGTATTTTTGCAAAGTAGCCAAACGTTTTGTTTAATAACTTTTTTGCTTTTTAACGGATTTCAATGAAATTTTCGGCATATGATCAACATATTCTATGGGCATATTTGTCAGTTTAGTAAAAGTGCCAACTCATTCGCATTTTGGCTATATTTGAGACTGAACTTCAATTGGGGGAAATTTGGGGCCGGTATCCAAAATATAACAAAATTCGAAATTGCATAAAATGCATATAAAGCGAAATATAAAATTTGGTGTCTCTAGCTTAAAAGATGGGCGAGATATAATTTTATAACTGAATTTCGATAATGTTTTTATTCGATAACAAAAAAACGAATATATTTATCGATTATCGAAAACAAACTCGATATGCGCGCTGTATATAGGGATCTACAAAAAAAATTTCAAGTCTCTAGCTCTTCTGAGAGCTGAAATCGACGCGTTCATACGTACGGACAGACGGACGGACGGACAGACGGACAGACGGACGGACGGACGGACAGACAGACGGACAGGGCCAAATCGATTTCTCTTGTCGTCCTGATCAAGAATATATATACTTTATGGGGTCTGCCACGCCTCCTTCTGCCTGTTACATACATCCAACAAAAACATTATACCCTGATTTCCCATTTTCAATGGGCTCAGGGTATAAAAATTAATAGTAAGAAATACTTTTAAGAATAAAAATACTACAAAAAATACCAAATAGATTTAAAAATACAAATACTACAAATTAGTACTAAAAATAATACTTAAAAATAATACTGAATACTAAAAATATAAAAATAGTACTACAAATAATAGTTAAAAATAATACTGAAGTCATACTAAGAAATACTTTTAAAAATAAAAATACCAAAAAAAAATTTTATAAAATACTAATATTAAAAATATGCATAAAATCAATAAAAACAAGTAAAGGAAGACACACTCGACTAAAATAAATAACCAAGCTGGACACAAAAAAAAAAAAATATATAAGACATTTGTATAAAAAATATGTTAATATAAAAAGCTAAAATATTTTAATTTAATAATAATTAAATAATTAAATGTTTCAATAGAAATTTGTATACATTGTATTAATTCTACTAAGATTATCTTGTATATATGCAAATATAACATTGAATATGACGCAATGAGTGAATGACGAATTATCAGCAGAACTTGTGAGCCCTGAACTAGAATACATATGTATATAAAACATTTGCAAATATATAAAAATAAATATATGTGCAGCTAAAGTCAAGGGTTATCAGCTGGTGATTTGAATGGCTCACATACCCTGCTTTAGCAGAATATGAGTATATGCATTTGAATAAAAATAACATGAATAATATAATAAAATATCTTGCTATATTTTTCCATAATAATATTTGAAATTAATTTACGTTTGCAGACTTCGTTCTGATCATCATTTGCGTAAGCATTAACGGCTTCAGATGCCAAGTATTCCACGAAATTCTATTTCCCGATGTTCCAACATTATCCGATGTTAGTCGTCCATTTAGATTACTGAAACGGTTAAGAAATCAATCTAATGTCGCAATTGAGAGATTTAGTATCTTATTTACCATAAACCACAATTGGTAAACCACCATCCGGACTGGTAATTGGTTGCACAGCTATTCTCACTTAGATCATTATCCCGATCTGGTGTGGAAAATTTTATATTTAGATGATGCCTTAGGGCATCACCACTAGTTCCCTCGAAATCTCCAAGCTCTTTAATGCTATACGATTCGTCCTCGTCGTCGATAACAAACCGACTGTAATGTGCATGTCTACTCTGACCGTCAAAGTCCGACATAAATATGTAGAGCTCGTGGGGCTGTGAGTTCGTCAAGAAGTGGATATACTCCAGTCCGAGAAAATGCTCGCCGTTCAAGTCGCCAAAGCCCATTTTGTACTGCTGCCAGCCTTTGTTAAAGCACACAGTTCCGTCAATACGACGCTGTATGACAATCCAATTACCGTTTGAGCTTGACTGACAGAACACAGAGAAGGGTATTGCATCGGGAACTCGCACTTCATAGACCCCATTTAATTTTCCCTGACAGATCGAAGCTATGAACATCGCTTTACACTGTGAGAGGTCCGACTCCAATTGCTGTGTTTGGCCTTTAATTAATTCATTATCGGTTTGCTTAGAGCGCACGCTCGTTAGCTCTTCATTTTTCTGATCAACAATGCCTCGCAGCTCGGCTATAAGGGCGTCCTTTGAAGCTGCCTCTCTTTCCAGTAACTCCACATGTTTTTTATGGGAGGAGCTCAAATCTTGTTGCTGTCTAAGTTGAACCTCCTTGTGGTTAATGGTTTCCTTTAAACTATGTAAACTTTCCTTTTGTGTGCGAATCACATCTTGCAGTTCTTCGAATTGCTCTTCCTTTGACTTTACGGATCGTGCGTAGTCTAGAAGTGGCTTAACCACTTTATAGCAGTACGAGGCGCACTTGACATCGTTTTCCCTGGAAGCTGCTGAGCACTGCATAGAGATTTTGATTGGAATTTAAAGAATTTTTAAAGAGCGGATTTTTTAATCTCATGTAAACCAACCGAGTTATATTCTTCATCTGCCTTAATGAGTAAAGGCAAGTAAAGGAGCATTAGTAATTGCTTAGGACACAATCTCATTTCGCGTTAAATATTTAGCAACTGTTGCACTCGGAGAATATTTTAAAACTGTTTCAGTTTTGTTATTGAGACTTGAGTGTCTTTTAATCAGCTTTGAATCTATTTTATATATATTTATATTTTTTCTAGGAATTATTTATATTATCATTTTGCAATGAATATATTCATATATATTCATATATAAATATATTGTATTCCGTGGTAATCTGTCGTGCGTTTAGCTCTCATCATTTGTGTTGAGCTGATCTAATATATATATTCCATTCTATTTTATTTTATTTACTTTTTCATTTTGTTTTTGTCGGAGCTGCTCTTTGATAATTAAGCTGTATACTTAAGTTTTGCGTGCTTCTGTTGTGCGTGTGTGGGCATGGGCGTGGGCGTGGCCATTGCTCGTAATGTTTATATTAGCAGCTTGTGTGATAATACTTGTGGTGAGGGGAGGGGGGAGGCAGAGTCGTGCGTGCCCCGAACCACCCTGTCGGATATGAGATCTTGTGTAATGAAAGCAACATAATTACCCAAGCTCAGCAATATCTTTGCTTGCCTTCATGTTGAATTGTGCGTGAAATGAGTTTGCTTTCGGAAAGGGGGCGTGAGACGGGCAGATGACGACAAATATATAAAAGCAAATAAAATATATAATATAATATATATATATAATATAATATATATATATAATATAATAAATATATAATATATATATCTACAAAATATATGGCAGCTACTAAAATACAAATAAATATTAGTATATTTAATAATAAAAAAATAATAATAAATTAATAATAATATATATATTACTTAATATCATTAGTATATTTAAAAATAAATAAATAATAAAATATATAATAAAAAATATAAATATATGTTGCATTTTTGGTTAGATATTTCCAATAATAATTATATACACATATATACATATATATTTATTTTAGCATGTTTATAAATATAATATATAATATATAAATATATATAATATATAAATATATATAATATATAAATATATATTTTTTTTTTAATATATCCTTTTTTATTCAAATATATACGGTTTTAGATCATTTTTTTTAATAGATTCTTTTTTTTATTATTATTTATAACTTTTTATATTTTTTCTAATTCTTTATTTATTTTATTTTTATTTCTTATATATATATTATTTTATATATTGTTTTTATATATTTTTTTCTTTTTATATTTTTATTCTACATATTTTTTGTTTTATTTCCTTATTTTTTATTTAAATTTTAAACCCTTTTGTTTTTATTATTAAAATATTTTTCTTTTTATTTAATATCATTTTGAACAGTTTTATTACCCGTTCAGCAATTAGTTTCCAATTATTTTGCTTGCTTAATTTTATTTTCGGAATACGCGAAGGCAACTATTTGATTTTCCAATTCATTTTTTATTCATTATACCCTGAGCCCATTGAAAATGGGAAATCAGGGTATAATGTTTTTGTTGGATGTATGTAACAGGCAGAAGGAGGCGTGGCAGACCCCATAAAGTATATATATTCTTGATCAGGACGACAAGAGAAATCGATTTGGCCCTGTCCGTCTGTCTGTCTGTCCGTCCGTCCGTCTGTCCGTCTGTCCGTCCGTCCGTCTGTCCGTCTGTCCGTATGTATGAACGCGTCGATTTCAGCTCTCAGAAGAGCTAGAGACTTGAAATTTTTTTTGTAGGTCCTTATATACAGCGCGCATATCGAGTTTATTTTCGATAATCGATAAATATATTCGTTTTTTTGTTATCGAATAAAAACAATATCGAAATTCAGTTATAAAATTCTATCTCGCCCATCTTTTAAGCTAGAGACACCAAATTTTATATTTAGCTTTATATGTATTTTATGCAATTTCGAATTTTGTTATATTTTGGATACCGGCCCCAAATTTCCCCAAATTGAAGTGCAGTCTCAAATATAGCCAAAATGCGAATGAGTTGGCACTTTTACTAAACTGACAAATATGCCCATAGAATATGTTGATCTTATGCCGAAAATTTCATTGAAATCCGTTAAATAGCAAAAAAGTTATTAAACAAAACGTTTGGCTACTTAACAAACACACGTGGCAGCAGCGCCAAGCGAACGCACTTTTTCTGTTCTGTGCACACACACATACAAACGCTCTCATTCTAGTCGATTCGAAGAATCGCAAATTACGTTTGAATTTTGTTGAATTATCAGCTGCTGCTTTAGTTCACGTTTGCCACCGATTTCACAAGCGGTGGAGTGGCGTCGTTGGTAGAAGCGATGCACACGAAACGTGAGGACCTGGGTTCGAGACCAGGCGACGCCAGCTATTTATTTAAATTTTTAATTTTATAAAAATTAGGTGGCGTTGTAGGTAGAGACGATGCACGTTGCGTAATTAACGTAGGTTCGAACCTCGCCAATGTCAGTTTTTTAATAAAAAAATTGTTTGGCTGTTAAGAGTAAACTTGAATTTTTTTATAATTTTACGCAAAATATAAGTGTATTGAAAAACACAGGTTCGACGGGGCTCAGGGTATCCCCTAGTCGGTTACGCCCGACTAGAGTTTTCTTACTTGTTTAATTTAGGTTTTTATTGTATTTTCGGCTTTTAACCAATTTGATGCCATTTTTTGTTGCCAATGCAATTTCTCTTGCAAAGGCAATGAAAATTGGGAGTGAAAACCCCAAATGAAAACGCCCACAAAAGTCACGTTAATGCCTCGGCAATTTCCAATTTGTGTTTGGCATTCGTGGAATTCCATTTTTTGATAGCTTTTCCTTTGCTATGTTTCGTTTTTTATTTCGCCCGACAACTAGCGTAAAACGTTGTCGCCGAATGCAATCAAAAGCTAAAAATCTATTATTCAAAACACCCTCCATTGTTTAGTTAGATGTATATATATAGATCTATATTGTATAGATGTGTATACAAATAGGTTTATAGTTTCAAGCATTTATATCGAATATCAAAACAAGAATTTTAGTTTGCTGACAAAACGGAATAATATATTTACACAATTGATCAATTTTATGTTTACTAAAAATATTTGTAAAAAAAATAGATACATATGAATAAATAAAAAATGGTTAGTAAGCTGAGCGCCAATAAAACATTGGTAAGGCAATATATGAGCAGCTGGCAGCTTACAAAATTAAATATTACTAAATAAATATAAATGAATAATTATAAATGAATAAATATAATTATAATATAATAAATATGAATAAAAAATAAAGTAATTATAAATTAATAAATTATTAATAAACAAAAGTATAATAAATAAATAAATTAATAAAAAATATATATATAGTAAATAAATAAATTAATAAAAAAATTTATATATACAAATAATTGTTTATAAATATTAAAAATAAATAATAAAAAAATATACATACAAAAATATATATATATATATGTTTATATATATTAAAAATCTAATAAAAAATACAAATAAATAAATATAAGTAAAACGCAAATAAATATGTATAAAAAAATACAAATAGTCTTATATAAAAGTTAAAAATTATTAAAAATTAATAAAAAATATATAATAATTTTGATATATTATATATATAGTATAGAACTCATATCATGCTGTGCATATTGTGCCATACTGTGTAGTTAAATCGATAAGACCGAAGAGAAGTTTTCTTGTAGCGCAACTCAACAAATTTCTCAACGCCTTTGTAAGTTGCAGAAGTGTTGCTGTTGCGGCAGAGTGGGGCAGGGCATGGGCCTGGGCAGGGGTGCAGGGAGAAGGGGTCAGAATACTCAAAGTGTCAGCTGTAAGAGTCAAGGATTTCTTTTTAAATGCGCGTTCACGAACTAAAAAGAGTATATTAGTTAGAGAAATGAGACTTTAGACTCAGATGAAATGGTCAGATATTTTTTGGAATTATATATTTTGCTCCATAAATATAATTAAGAGGATCGGAATTTTGTAGATAGAATGAAATTCAATTTGGATTTTTTTTATTTATTTTTTATTTGATTTATCTGTATCTAAGCTTATATCTATCTATCTAAAGATCTACCAACTAATAATCTGTCATATCATCGAATAAATATAAGAATATGTTAGCTCTCACTGAACGAGTATTACTTAGTCGGTATTGCTTATTTTTGTGATAAATTTCTTCTTTTTTTCCCAATACTTTTCGTTCAGTATTCTTGTTGTAGCTTCGCTCTTTGTCATTTCTCGTCGACGACGGGTATGAATCGTTTGCTGCCAGTTGTGACAACAACTGAAATTGGAAAAAAGCGAGCGAAATGAAGTCTGAAACATGAAATAAAGATGAAGCGACTGTGTCGAACAGTTGAATCAGCAGAGTCGCCACCAGAATTGAGACATGGCAATATGTTGGAGCCAGAGGAGCACTGTTCTGCTTGGGGGATTTCTCTTTGTTCTGCTTAGTCTTCCCCTTTTTTCTCTTCTCCTTCTTTCCTTTTAAGTAAGCGTATAGGAGAAATTAAAATTTGTTTGTCTCTTTGAATTGGATGTGTTTTCGATATGCGGATTTGTGTTTTGTCATATGCGCAGCAAAGCAATTACACTGGGCGTAAATAAATTTGTATTAGCAACTAAATAATGTAAATAAATTGTTAAACAATTGTTATATGGAAAATACTATATAAATATTGGTAAAAAGTGTTAGAAGTATAAATTAGTATAAAAATTTGCTTATATACATATATAGCTTTTTACTATAGAAATGTATTATTAAATTTATAATAAATATTTATAAAATAATATAAAAGAATATATAAGAAATATTTAGAAAAATATTTAAAAAAAAATATAAAAGAATATATAAGAAATATTTAGAAAAATATTAAAAAAAAAAATATAAATAAAAAATATTAAAAAAATATATAAAAAAATAAAATAAAAAAAATATATAAAAAAATATTATAAAGAAAAATATTTAAAAAAATATTATAAGTAAAAAATATTTTTAAAAATAAATTCTGTTAGTCAAAAATGATAAGCAAATATAAATAACTAAGTAAATATTAAAAATAACTCAAAAAAATATATTTTTAAACATTTTACAATATGTGTTAATAGCCATTACCTTTATTGTTGATGATTATTAACTACTTTTATACGAGTTTTTAAATTATTTTTTTTTCATTATTACTCATTTAAATTCTTTTATATAAATTATATTTTTTTATAGCTTTTTATATATATTTTGAAATAATAAAATATAATATATTTAAAAAATATATATTTATATAAAAGAATATACATAAGAATAAGTATATTTTTTATATATATATATTTATTTTTAAAATATATTTTTAGTTTATTTTTTTTTTAAATACTTTTATATTGTTATATTTTTTTTCTGAATTTTTTATGTTATTCGTAATATATATTTTTTATTTTGTATTTGTTTTTTGCCTATCCATTTTTTTATTTTTTATTTATTTATTATATTGTCATATTACGACCAATTCTTATCACTCCACAATTTGCTTTTATATGGCCTTCTTCAATTTGCTTGCAGTGCAGACGCAGTAAGTCGCCTTTATGACTTATCTCCCGCTGTGTCGTCGTCGTCTTTGGCCTGGTGCCTGTCTGGTGCCAACGGCCTACTGTTTCTGTTGCACTCGACTATTTGTCTCCTTCAATTCGTAATCATTTAAATTGATTTTTCTTGTCTTTGACGTCGTTCAACCTTCCAATCAACTCGAAGCCATTGAGTCGGGTTCGCTCTCTCTCTCTCTCCCTCTCTCAGAATCGTCTTAATTGATGAATTTCTGGCTGTCGACTGCTGCAGCTGGCCGAGATAGCTATCTTGGCCAATCTATCTACGCTCGCCCACACAGCAGCAGCATGCTGGCTCCATTTCTAAAATTTCTTATCTGTATTTTTGCTTCATTTTTCCCTTTTTTTGCCTTTTTTTTTTATTAGCTATTGACCCAAAGTTGTCCTTCAGTTTGTGGCCATTGAACCTTGACTTGGTCGTTAAATCAAGTCGAGTCGAGTTGAGGATGCAAATAAATGCGTCGCTCACCTGCAGAAAACTCAAAGCAATTACCTAAATAAAAATCATTATTAGTATTGCATGTCGCACGAGGAGAAGCGGGAAGAAGGGGGCTGCGTCTGGTCCGATTGCCCTCGAGCCCTCCATAATTGAGATTGATGCAATTGCATATAAAATTCATATGAATTACTTGAGACTTTGGCTACCCGAGTGCTCTGGACGTTATATATATGTATGTGTGTGTATGTGTATGTATATATGCGCACACACATACATGCAGCTGCGAGTCTGTTTGCATTTTCGGTTAACCCTAACCGGTTTGTGCCGTTGCAATTGAGCCCAAATGACTCATAAACAGACTGAGCAGCCCATCGCACAGAGTGAGAGAATCGCAGGGTGGACCATGTGTGTGTGTGTATGCTTGAAACTTCTGAAGAAGTGTGAAAATTCTATAAATATTTTTTTTTGTGTAGAAAATTTAACTTATTACTAAAAATAATTATTATTATTATTAAAAATTATTATTATTATTTAAAAAAAAATTTATTATTAAAAACTATTATTATTTTAAAAAGTTTTGAATGTTATAAAAAATTATGATTATTATTACAAATTATTATTCCTACTAAAAATTATTATTATTTTGAAAAATTATTAACTTTATTATTATTATTAAGAGTTCTTCGTATTACATTTTTGTGTTATTATTCTTAAAATGAGTAATACAAAAAAAAAAATTCTTTTAAATATTATTATTTTTATTAAAATTTATTATTTAAAAAATTTTTATTGCTATTATATTTTTTATTTGTTTATTATTATTATTATTATTATTATTATTATTATTATTATTTTATTTGATTTTTTATTATTATTATTATTATAAAGAATTATTTTTACTAAAGTTTTTTATTCTTAAAATAAAATTCTTAAAAAGAAAGCTAAAATACTCTGACTTAAATTACAAAAACAAAAATTCTTAAACTTTAATCTCCCTTAAATTATTGCATTTGCCCCTTGCATAACAAGGTCCACTCTAAAATTGATGCTGCATTGGGCTCAGCTACAGCTCAAACAACGTCAGCTGCATTTGATTAGAGACAGCTATATATTTCTGGATCTACACACATACTAGCATACATATGCACGTGTGTGTGAGTGTGTGTGTGTGTATATAGAAAAATGCGTGATATTTATGTATGGCAAAACGAAATGACATTTGAAACATGTGTCAAGTTCCACTGCACTTGTTCCAGCCCCAACTTGAGTCTCACATGCATATGTATGGCATATGTCTTCTACATGCACGTGTGTGTGTGTGTGTGTGTGTGTGAGCATTGTGAAATTGCGGACTTGAAATTTGTTTCTGTGTGTGTGTGTGTGTGTGTTTGTGCCGTCGCATGGCCAGCATTTGGCTTCCTTTTGGCAGCTGAGCGCAGCTGAGGCAACACATGAAACGTGTTTGTTGATAAACACGACCATGAATCATTTCTCCCGCCCGCTCCGCCTCCAACGCCTTTGTTTCGCTTGATTTGCATATACATATGTATGTATGTATGCGTGTATGTATGTGTGTACATATGTTTGTATGTCGTCTGCCTGTTTGTGTTCTACACTACTTTGCTTACTGTCGTGTTCCTTCTTGTTGCTCTTTTTATGATTTGTTTGTGATTTTCACGCCTCGTTTGCGCCTGTTCGCTTTTGAGCTTTGCTTCACTGAAGCACACACTCACACACACACATACGCACTTGCACTTGCTCGCTCTCTAATTTGTGCTCGTGCCTAACGCTCTCAGCTCTCGCTCACGCTCTCACTTAAGCTGTTACTCACACTCTTGAGCTATTACTCACACTCCCACCCGCTTCTTACTCACGCGCTTACTCGCTCGTTCTTACGCTTTCTCCCTCATTTCTTGCTTTATTTTATTTTATTTTACTTTTTTTTTTTTTTGGCATGCTTTATGCTCTGGCTTGTTGCTTGGCCACTCGATTTGCCTACACGTTCTATCGCCAACAACAATTGTTGTGCTCGTTGCTGTTGTTGTTGTTGTTGTTGGCACCGTTATGCCTGCGCTGGTGTTGTAGCTCGGACCAGGCCCAGCCAGCGGCATGTTTTGCTGATAAACACGCATGAAATTCATAAATTCATGGCGCTTGGATTTAGCTTGCATGTTTCGTCTTCTTCCTTCTCCTACTCTTCTGACTCTTCTTCTTCTGCCTCTTCTTCTTTAAGCTGTTGAAATATATCACAATTTCGGGGCACATTTGTTGAATGCCAAATGATTCGGAAATGTTGCCCAATGTATAAAATAGTTATACACATTCCTAGAAAAATACATACATACATACAATATACATATATACATATGTATATATATTATATATTCCGATAGGGTTTTGTTCTACATTTTCAGCAAATTTGTAGCTAAATTCTCATTTTTATCATTGGAACATTTTGTGTGCAATAAAATCAAATCTGACGTGCGGATTTGCTCGAAGACAACACTTTGCCGAACTTTCTGTTTTGCATTTTTTAATGGCATTTTATCAAATGCAATTAATCGTAATTGCTCGTTTTCCAAACACCCACACACACACACACACACATATATGTTAAGCATAAGCTGCAGGCATAGGCACACTCACACACACACATATCTATGCCCACTCACTCCCATTTACGCCCGAATATTGCCTCTCCCTCTCTCTCTTTTGCTCTCTTCTTATGGCAGCGCACTTAAAGCGACCCCAGCGGTAAAAGAATAAGTTGCCGCTCGTCTGGCACATTAACATTTTACAATTTCACGTACAAAGCAACGTGACAAATGTCTAAAAAAAAAATGTTACAAAATTACACTTAAATGGGAGAAGCAAAAGAGAACAAAAAAAACGCGAGAAAAAATGAGCAAAAAAGAAGTGCAATGGGCTGCAGCGAATGCAGAATACCCTGCAGGGCACATTGTTGACTTGGTAACTACATAATGAAATATTAAAAAAAAAAAGAATAAATGAAGAATATATTGAAATAGTCCATTAACTAAATAAATAATTCAATAATAACTATAAAAACTTAAAATTCTATAATTTTCTGATCTTAAGAAATATATAAATATAATATTAAAATAGTTAATTATTTAAATAAATAAAATAAAAATAATAATATTTAAATCATCTATAATTTGCTGACCCTAAGAAAATATATTAAAATAATATTCAACTCTTTCAAACTACAATTCGACCTTATTTACTTTATGCATAGAGTAATAATAATTTCGCACAAGCCACATGCTATTCATCATAATTGTAGTGCCTATACGTAGGGTATAAATATCAAAAAAAAATGTTAAACGCCTACAAAGAACAACACGCAACTGAAGAGAAGAATAGAAGAAAGAGCGAACGTGCAAGGGGAATTGGAACGGCAGCCGACTCGCTCGTACATCAAATAATATATGGAAAGTAAAAATTGTTGCATCCATGCCCACTCACTCTACTTACGCTCACTCTCTTTTGCAGTGTGTGTGTGAGTGTGGGTGCGCGTGTGTGTGAGTTTGTGCTTTATGAGGTCAATTACCTGTCATTTGCATGAGTGACAGTCGCAGAGGGCGGTTGGGGCTGTTGTGGCTGCAGCTAGGCATGGGTGGGTGGTCTTGTTTGATAGGGTGTCAGTTACCAGTTACCTGGTCTGTGCTTCTCCTCTTCTCCTTCTTCTTCTGCTTCTTTTTTCAGTGCTTTCTTTCACACGCCCTCCGCCCAGTTGCATAAATCGCAGCCCGGCACTGAACCTTAAACGAAGGTCATCAACGTCAACTTCATTTGGATTGCTTTTTTCATTACCTTTTGATCTTGTTGTTGTTGCTGTTGTTGTTTTATTTTTCAACTTTTTACCTGCCGAGCTTTCTGTGCTGGTCAGGCAATGAACTCGATTAATTAAGGCCCTTGACATGTGCTTTTCATTTGCCTCTTGCTCGCCTTTTTAAGTGTTTAATCAGTTCAAATGTCAAACTGCAAAAAAATGATGCGAATTTCAAGATTTGCTTTAAAAAAAATTGGAGTATTTTAATATTTTAAGTGAGCCTTAAAGTTAGTGAAAGTCAACTGTTAAGTGATTTCATATATTGTATATTATTAATATGCATACTTAAGACTTACTAAAAGTGTTATCAGCAAACCTTTTTTCTAATCTCATAGAGATAAAAAATGCATTGTCTAATTATAGAATGCACTATAAACCTTGTATTTAATTATACCTTGATTAAGTTCATATATAGATATAAGATATAAATTTATAAAAATGAAAAAGAGTTGAGATTTGAGCTATAAATATAATTATATGATGTTTTTTTTATATTAAATATTTATATAAATAATATTGAGTAATTTTTTCTTCGTTTTTAATAGACACTACTATATTTATGAACAACTAAGATTTCTTAATTTTTCTCTTTCAAGCCCTGAATTGTACATACTCTTCGTTTTTATTGAAAAATCCTCTCTATTATTAACAATATATGTAAATATTTATAATCGTTTCAAATTGTTTTTAATATATGTGTATTTTTAATATATAATATAATATATTTTTAATATTTAATATATAATATAGTTTTAATATATAATATATTTTCATATTAAACCTTTTTTCCCCTAAATTGTGACCAACATTTAGTGCTCCGTAGCACTACTATTTTTTATGAACAGAGTTATATATATTGTATACAAATTTTATAAATTTATTTTAAAATAAAAATTATATGTTTCTATGTTTGTATTTATATATCTTATTTAACTATAATATGATAAAGATATAAAAAAAAAAATATATATATCTTGTTAATATTTATGTATATATTCTAAATTTAAATTCTAGCTAAATTCTAGTTCCTTATAAATATTTGGTATTTTTTTAATATTTGCATATATAAAAGTTAACATCCAAAATTTGATTACAAATATTTGCACTTGATTCTGTAATTAGATTCTGAGTTCATAGAGGCGACCAGCTGGCTGTTGCTCCATTGATATCAGCACACACACACACACTTACACACATACATGAAGTCACTCTCAGTCATGCACACATACATACATGCAGCCACTCACAGACACACACATATTTCTTCATACACGGCTCTCGGAACTCATAAAATTGATAAGAAATCCCCATGCACCAGTTGCTAATGAAATTTCTTTTAGAAGTTATAAAAAATATGAAAGAAAAATAACAAAATATGGAATGTTATGTGTGTATATTACATATGATAGAATGTTAGATGCCCTTTAATAATATATAACAGAAATAGATATATAGGTATAGATATAGATATAGATATAGATATAGATATAGATATAGATATAGATATAGATATAGATATAGATATAGATATAGATATAGATATAGATATAGATATAGATATAGATATAGATATAGATATAGATATAGATATAGATATAGATATAGATATAGATATAGATATAGATATAGATATAGATATAGATATAGATATAGATATAGATATAGATATAGATATAGATATAGATATAGATATAGATATAGATATAGATATAGATATAGATATAGATATATAGATATAGATATAGATATAGATATAGATATATATAGCAGAAAAATCGTAGTTTTTCCCCAATATTTCTTACCCATAACCCATTACCCGAAACAAATAGTTTTTAAAATTATGAGCCCATGTCAAAAGAGGAAAAACCCATAAGCTTCAAATAGCCACAAGTCCCTGGAATCTATTCCATTTTTTATGCTCTAGCTTCAGCCGTATCAACCTGCCACACACAGAGAATAATACAAGAGGAAAATGAACAAAAAAAAAAAAAAAACCCAGCCAAGGCAAAAGCAATAAAATCAAATAGAAATGGCAGCAGAAGAGAGAAAAAAAAGATGAATGAAACAAAATAAAATGAAATAAAAGCAAAGCGCAGCAGACAGAGCGAAGAATGCAAAATGAACTTTTGAGAAAGGCGAAATAGCCATTGGAGCAGGAGTGGGAGACTATATGCAACTCTCGACTGGACTCGACCCTACTCGACTCGACTCGACTCGCCTCGACTCGCCTCGACCGGACCAACCAATTTTGGATGCTGCACGTAGCTGAATCGCTCCCTCACTCGCAACCTCCCATGCTCCCCACTTTCCGCTTCCCGCTCCCAACTCGCTCTGCTCCCACTCAGCCCACTAATGGAAGTCAAGCGACTGTGGGGGATTCCATGCTGGACGCCCTGGCACATTAACATGTTGAGCAGGTTGTACGATTGCTCAGCGCATATATATGTATGAATATATATAAGCCATGTATGTATGTGTGTCTTTATATGAATATATACGTACGTGCACACCGGAAGTTGAGTACAGCAGCTGTCCAGTGCACAGTGGTTAGAGATAAATGTAGGTTCAATTTTGGAGAGTGTTGAGAATATGAATTTTGAATATATGAAATATATACTGGATAAGAATTACATATAATAGATTATAAATCGATTGAAAATTAAAAAAAAAAATGCAAATATTATAACAATTTAAATTCATATATTTATATATGAATTAATAAATATTTGTAAATAAATATATTGCTAAATAAATAGGTATTAGTAAATAAATATAATTAAATATATATTACAATTAAATACATTATTATAAAATTCTTTTTGTAAGACTAGAATTTTTATTAATTATGTTCATTATAACAAAGGACTTTGAACCCTCTTATAATATCTTTGACATTATATAAGTGTTAGTGTGCCAAATAAATTTTTTTTAAATAATATAAAAAATATTTAAAAAAAATGTATATATAAAAACATACAGAGAATACTTAAAAAATAATTAAAACAAAAATATTAAAAAAATAAATATTAAAAAAATTAATTTAAAAAAAAAAACATATATTAAAAAAAAAACACAAATATTAAAAATAAAAACAAATATTAAAAAATTTTATGAATAATACAACAAAATTCCTTTTAGCACCTTTTTATTTATAATATTTAATATTTAAAAATTACATTATTATTGTCAACCTTTCATTCAAAATTTGCTGTAGAGACAAAAAGGTTTTTAATATTTTTAACTGATATGCATTTTATTATAGACCTTTCATGACGGCAAAATTTTACCTTGGTTTTTATATGTTTTATTTTGAAGAAGGAGATGTAAGCACTATCAAATATATTATTCTGATCTTAATATGGCTTACCATGCAAAAATGTATGTAAAATATTGTATATTCAATCTATATTTATTTTTTTTTTCTATATATATTTTCTTTTTAAGACTAAATTTAATTTTCCGTTACTAAAAATGGAAATATATATAATTTTGAAATTTCTTTATATTACAGCAAATAATGATTAAAAGGGTTTTAAACTCGAGCATGAATCTTTCATAGATTTTTGTATAAATGTATATAAAATATATATTCAATCTATATTTCTGTCTATTTTTTTCCTTACTAAAAATGAATATAATTTAATTATATATATTTTTTTTAATTTCATTATATTCCAACAAAAAATGGTTAAAACTTTTTCAAAGCCTTTTCATCTTAATTTGTATTTAATTATTTGAAAGTTCCACCAAAAATTGTGAAACAATAATTTTTACAAGATATTGATTTTCGATTTACAATTTGTACCACTGTGCGCACGCAGCAGCTATAAGCTTGGCGCTGGGCGCTGGGCGGCTGTGCGTTCCTTGAATGTCCCGTGCCGTTCGCTAATGCACACGCACAAAGCACAATTCACAATGCACGTGCACAATTCACAATTCACAATGCACAATGCGGAATGCAGTTGCAATCGGCATTGCCATGGCCAATGCAATTCCAGTTGCAGTTGCATTTACTGCAGTAGCCGTCGCCGTTGTCATTGAAGTAAATGAAATGCAGCAGAGACCACGCCATTTTGTTGGACCGTGTGGCACAGCTTGCGCCGTGGTCCGGCTATGGCCACGTAGCGCAATCAGCAGCTGCAGCTCCCAACGGCAGGCAACACCAGCGTTAACTAGCACACACACATCGCTGGAGTTTTGAGTCCAGTTGGTTAGCTGTTTAGGTTGGAGGGGACAGCTAAGCTGGCAACTGCTGGCACGTCCTTGTACCTAGTCCGGCTCCGCTTTGGCTTTGGCTTTGGCTCCTGCTGGCAGCTGGCAGCTAACTGACATTTGCGGCCGCGCATGGCTTTAATTACCAGGTTGATGCAACATTTGGTTAAATGGCCGCCGCTGCCCAAGACACGCATATGATTGCACCTGTACAGGTGGTGCTACGTGAGCGTGACTGGTCGTCTGTGGGGCGGTCTGGAGTGGGCGCAACTCGGCCGTGTGACAGCTGCCAAATGCCTGCAAATGACATTTGCTAAAAACATCGCAACAGTCAACATTTCCGCATGGGATGACAATTTGCTTGCCTTTTAGAAATCGATTTTTAACAGCGATTTAATTGTCTTCAGGGCAAGTAATTATGTTCTATGCCTTAAATAAAATAAATCCATATTTATTTTAGCTTTTATTTTGCGTTGCATGATATTGCATTTTTTATTTGTATTTAATGAGTAATTAGTCAAAAAAAAAAACACATGTTTTAGTAATATGTGTGGGGCTTTATTGTAATATAAAAAACATTTATTATATTTACAAGTTAATAACCCAAAATATATTTATATTTTGTCAGGTAATTGTATTAAAATAAATTATTCAAATTAGTGATAATTTAATTATTTGAATAATGTATGATTTAATACATTTTTTTTATTTGCTTTAACTTTTTATTATTATTTAATAAGTCAATTTAATATTATGCATATTTTAATATATCCATATGCGGATTATCAAAATCTGTAGGCAATAAAAAAAATATATATTTATTGGAATTCAATTTAAGTGTCAATCCATCTTATCATAAAAATTATTTATTGTCAAGTACGACAGATTATAATTTAACAAATAAATGAAACAAATTTTAATTGAAATGCATTATTAAATAAAATAATGATAATGATTAATCATAAAATAAATAATGAAATAAAATAAATATAAAAAATATAAATTAAAAAAAAAAAAAACAATAAAATAAATAAAAAAATAAGAATAAAATATAATTATTAAAAAATAAAATAAATAAATAGAAATAAAAAATATAAATTAACATAAGTTCCATTTTTTTTATATATTAAATAAATATTTTACCATAATTTAATATTATAAAAAATGTATATTAAATATATCTTATATTTTTAGTAAAAATAAATTTAAAATATATAAAATGCAATTATAAATAATATCTCATAAACTTAAAATTAATGACTATAATTTAATAATCTAAAAATATATTGTATTACATGCAACTGAATAATAAATTTAAATTAAATTTTTCTTGATTAAAATGCAAGCATAGGAAAAATAAATGAAATGAAAATATATTTAATATAATATTTCATGAATATAAAATGAATGACTTCAATTTAATGCTATAAATATATCTCGTACTAAATACAACTCAATACTAAATTTAAATAATATTTTCCTTGAATTAAATTCATGAATAAGAAAAATAGATTATAAATTTCTGCAGCACTTAATTTATTTCATTCATTTTCATTTGCAATGTCTCGGATCTCTCTCTCTTTTTTATTTATTGTATCTCTTTTTGCAATAAGTATTCATTAGAGCTAGAGATTTCTATGTATCTCAATTTGTGCGGTTATTATTCATGGTGAATTGATGAATTTTTGTTAGCTGTCTGCCTGCCTGCCTGCCTGCCGCGCCCGTCCCTAAATTGTTGTGGCATCAGCATAATTTCTCATTTGTTATGCTAATCCATGGTCCAGCATCACAATTTAAGCCACTTACCCAAGCCAAGGCAGCCCGGCGACCGGACTTGACTGACACCAAATAGTTAGTTGGCTAAGGGCTATTATAACGCATTGCTAGCACCGCTAATACCCATTGCTCCAATTATTTTAAACTTATTACAAGCAGATTAAGCACAGATTACAAGCAGCGTGAGCAGTGGGTGGAGAAGGCTGCGATTTTCTAAGGGTGTTCGCTTGACGACTTGAGGGGCGCTAATTTATGCAACTGCAGCAACAGTAACAGCAGCAACAGCAACAAAGCCGCACTATATTATCCTAGCTGTGTGGGCTAATTTGTTTATAATTTTCATAATTCAACGTGTGCGAGGGGCGTAACTGCCTTTCCTTCCTGTGCCTGTGCTCAGTGTGTGCTTTGCCCACTGGCAACAGCTCGCACACCCGCGCGTTCGCGTGTGTGCTACGTGTGTGTGTGTGAAAACTTGGCTCGGGCATGGTCCAACACTTGGCAACGTGACACAAATAGATTTTGCCCAGCCTTAGCAACATGAGCCCAACAAAAAGTTGCCCATAAATATTGGAACTGAGAGCAGTGAGTAAGAAAAAAAAGCTAAGAATTTTTAGGCTTATGTTAAATATGTTTGTTATTTAATATTGTATGTGTTGAAACAAGTTTTGTTTGGAATATCTATGTGTTATAGTAATAAGCTTCATAATGGGTAAGGGTGTGCTAGTTGTGAGTGCTTGACTATGAAATACCCTGAGCTGTTTGTAGTATAAGTTACACTGAACTCCTTGACATAAAGTTGGCTTAGTCATTTTGGGTTACTCCTGAATATTTTAGGAATACTTTTATGACTCATCTTTCGTGTACTTACTCAGTTACGACTTAGTTACATACCAAAATTGGTTAATACTTGCTGTAAATAAGTTTATGAGCTGGTTTAAAATAGATGTTTATTGTTTTATGTTTATTTGATATGAGTTCTATATTATTATATTATTTTTATATCATATTTATATTAAATTATATTATTATATATATTTTATATTATTATATTCATTTTATATTATTACGATTTTTTTAAATTTATATTATATTATAATTATGTTGAAATAATATTATTATTAATATAATTGTAATACAAGTTTTCTTTCAAATATGCTCGTTTGAAGTTTTAGCTTCGAAGTCCAAATATTTTAATAATTTATTTATTTATGGTCTGAGCACAAAATTAATACACTAACTCAATTAATAGTTAATAATAAGATAATTAAGTTTGTTTAATTAAGACTTACAAAATTGAAAATGAATATTTTCTACAGCTGTTTAACTTATTCAGCAGTTGCTGAAATATTTAAGCAGATTTGTCAATTCAATATGAAGCATCTTCTGACTGTCAAAGTTGTGATAATTAATTAATCAATTAGCTCACCATCAGCTGCCTTGTTTTGCCTTTGCAATCTCTAATAATTCTATTTATTTATATAATACTAAGAACTAGTATTTCAATTAATCAATTGAGTAGCTTTTGCTTTTGAGTCTAGCTTTTAGTCTACCATAAAGAATATCTTTAGAGTATATTCGTATTAGCTAAAAGTTGATATTTTATTGATTAAGAGTTTATGTAAACAGAATTTGTCTACCAGAACTCATAGTAAATTTCCCCAACAAAAATGATTTTATAACCAGATAAACATTTAAATAAAAAAAAATAAAATAAATCTATTAAAAAAAAAAAATAAATTAAATTAAATTTGCCAACCAGAACTCAGTCTATATTCCTCCAACATTTTCTTCCCATACCAAAAATGAATTTATAACAAGAAAAACCTCGCAAAAAACTAGAATTACATTCTGATTTCCATAATTGCTAGCAAATTTTGTAATCATACTTAAAGTTCTCTTACCCTGCGCCATATCGCCATCAGCTGCCTGCCTCATCACAATCTATAGCTGAAAAGGTCCTCGGTTTTTTGTTAGTGCCTATAGGATGCAAACAGTTTTCAATTATTTATAGTACGTTAATTGCCACTTCCTGGGCCCCTGGTCTCTAGCTGGTCTCTAGTCGGCGGCAGACAATGGGCCCAGACAACATAAAACCTTAATCAAATATACTTAACTGCCTATTCTAATGTTTGTTTTCTGCTACATTTTCTCTTTACAGGTGAGTTGTCATCATTTTACCGCCCCGCGCCGCCCCGCACGACCGACTGGCTGGGGATAAAAATGAACTCGTATTTTATAAAGAGACGCGGAAGAAGTGGAAGATATGAGAATTATGTGCCTGAATGTTTGGTAGAGTCGACGTTAAAATTTTTGCTATTATTATCAAGGACAGCACAGGCGACAGCCAGTTGGCTGCCTGGACTGGGGCTGGTTCGGGGTGGGGGCTGGAGCTGTAGCTGTCCTTGTGCCTTCCCGTTTTGGCTACATAAATAATCATGCAATTGTGGGCATGCCTCTCCCTCCTCTCGCTGTGTTTTCTGTTTTCTTTTATAATTTGAAATTAAATGATGCATTTTGCATTTAATGATGTTAAATTTTTGTTCGGCCTGCGTTTTATCCTTACCAGGCAAGCCTACGTAAATTATGCAGGTGGCATAATAAAATGAAGCCGACTCAGAATCTATTCGCATATGCTTAAAGCTCCCTTTCCCCCCTCACTTTGCCCACTTGACCTTTTGCGTTTGGCTTTTCCACATGAAACACAAAAAAATGTTCGTTAATTTGCCAACCTCAAAGGATAATTGGGAAATTGTTGGGTTTTTTTGTTGCGTTCCCTGACATTTCATGAGCAATTATCATAAACCCAACGAATCTAATTGCACACTTCAAGGCGTTCGTAGCTCGTTTAATACTATAAAGGGAAAAGCAATTTTCGGTAAGCGCAAATTAAATACAAAATTTTATTTGTAGGCAACCTTTTTGCAATGCTTAAAGCGAGCAAATTTCATCAGCAATGAAAACAATTAACCTTTTTCGGGATACATCTAAGTGGGCTAGGAATAAATTATTTATGATGCATATTATATATTTATGAACTAAAAAGAATTTAAATTAATTGAAAACTTAAAAATATATATATTAATTTATTATGCTTAAATAAATTTTAGTACTTTTATTTTTAAATTAAATATAATACAAAATAAATAAATAAATAAAGTGTTATACTTAAATCAGAACTAAAGAGTCTAAAATTTGAATATATATTTCTTATATTCATATTTAAAATTTTAAAAAATATTTAAGGCGTTTTTTCATTTATAGGGATTTTTTTTTTTAATTTTTTATTTCATATTAATAATTTTACGGTACATTAAAAAAAGTCAAAAGGCATTACAAATTTTATTTTGATTTAAAAAATACAATACTAATTTTAGTTAGGTCCAAAAGTAATTAAAAAAAAAAACAAAATTTAAAATATATTTTTAATATGAATTTAATCAAGGTAAAACCTTCTATTTTTTTTAACCTTTAGTTTTTAGTAGTATTTATTTAATATATTCCAATATATATCAATTTAACGTTCTCTATGAAGCGCCACCTAGCGTAAAAAACTCTCACATTTTACCCTTAAAATTCTTTTTGTAGCTCTTTAAAGTCAGATAAGTTTGACGACATTTTTCAATTCTCTTTGATTAAATTGCTGCACAGCGCCATCTGTTGTGCGTCGTACAAAACATACTTCAAATGCTTAACCCATTGAGTGCCCACGCATTACGATATATCATATTATATGTTTTTTTCTTGCCCTTTTTCCATTTCTATATGACAACATGACATCCATATCCGGTAACAGGATATATCAGACACAGACACACACACACACACACACACGAGCGCAGAAATATTTCGCTATCACACACAGCCAAACACACACACAGAAGCACACACATGATAGTTGAGTTTTTGCTAGAGTTATTTGAAAGATATTTATATCGCTGTTTTCCCTTTTGAAAAGGCATTTCCATTTAACATTTCTTTGCAAATGGCAAAAATATTTGAAACCAGGTAAAATACGGCAAATACCTTTTGTGTCAGCTATGAAAGTCACAAAATTTCACATACACCGACAGATATACTCACATGGGGGTATACGCAGCATAAAAGGGCTTTAGTGCACAGCTGGTTGGATTTAGTTAGAGTTTGGCAGACGCAAAACGTAAAAATTTAATGAAAGGCAGGGTATTGCTGTGCTTAAAGATAATAGTTTGTAGCTTGTAATATTTTCAGGACTTATTTAGTGTCAAATGAAGCTTAATCTAGTTAGGCTTAAGTATTATGATATTATTTTTAATTGAAAAAACGAAGGGTAAGCTAACAGCTGTGAGGATACTTTTGATTTTAGGTCTACAGAACTTCATGAAATTTTTGTTTGATTTATATTTAAACTAGGTTTAAAATTATTTTTATTTATTTATTCTTGCTTTGGAAGCATCAAATAAATTTTTATTTAACACATTGGAATTCAGCATATTATATTTAACATAAATATAATGTTAATATAACATAACATAAATATAATGTTAATATAATATAACATAAATATAATGTTAGCAACGTACTATTTAACAGCTGTTAAGTAACATTTGGTTTTAAATATATAGAATTTTATGCTTTCCTAATTTAATTTAACATACGAGAGAGCGTAAAGTATTTATATGCTTTTAAATATTTGATTATATTTTATAATTGCTTTTATTTTAAGATCTTCCAACACATTTTCATTTTTGTTAAATTACAAATATTTGATGTGTTTCAACAAAGTTCGACATGTTTTCCTTTGTTCTCATATGCTCGAAGTTTTAGTCTAAGCTGCGTTCATGCTCGCATAAAAAGCTTGTAAGTGCTGTTAGCGTGCGCCAGTGTTGGTTAATAATAAAAATTTGAAAAGTTTTATAACAACACGAAAATCGAGCAAGAACATACAGCATGGAACATAATAAATAGTAAAATGTAACTGACTCATAAATACCCTACAAAGTAATCCCTTGTTTGCATAAAGTAAAAACACATGCAATGGTATAAAAATACGTAAAAAATATTATATATCTATAAATTTAATGTTTTTATTTATGTGTTAGGGTCTTAAGCCTCAGTCGTTTTGCAATCCACATTTTATTTGATTGAATAAAATGTTGCCACCTTTTTAGTCATGTTGCTGGCTTCCAGGATATTACAAAATATGAGAGCTAGAAAAATGCTAAGCTCGTACGCGGCTCGTTTGGCTGTTAGTTCTTTTATTATTGCCAGTTTCGTAGCGAAAATTTAATAATTCATATTTTTGCAACGTGTAATTTCCGCTCATTTGAAATATCAACGACTGGCGGACGGCTGGTTCAAGCTTTCCTCTTTTTTTCCAACATCGGTTTTATATCCCTCTCTCTATACCCTGCGCTGATATGAATTTTTCGCGGATTGGGGTATACAAAAAAGTGCAAAGCCGTCAAAGTTAAAATTAAAACATATTTTAAATCTTTCTGAAAATATTAAAAAAAAAAAATCGTATGAAAATTGCCTCTTTTATAATATAAAATTTTTTAAATATACAAAATATAAATTAAAATATCAAAATAAAAATGCAAAAACATATATATAAATATATCAAAAAATTTAAAATTATAAAAACTAAAATAAGAAAAAGATTTTAATTAAAAAAAAAAAAGAAAATATAAAAATACAAATATAATTAAATATATATTCTTTTTTAAATATTTTGTATATAACATATTTAGTAAAATATAAAAATAAAATATTAAAAAAATAATTCAAATAAAAATAATAAAAATGAAAATAATAAAAAATAATAAAAAAAATGAAAATAATAAAAAAATAATAATAAAAATAAATTAAAAATAAAATGCTAAAAAATAATACATAAACAATATATATACATACAAATGAACAAACTAATATTACATTTTTAAATATTTAAAAAATATAAGAGCATTCATTGTTGTCAAAGCATGTGTAGTCGTTCCCTCTTTAGGGTTTCTTTAGAGCTCACTACAGGGTATCTCCTTGTCGTTCCTGCGCTTTTCTGTGGCCACCCTCTAACAAATGCAAACACAAGCAACGCTTCAGCATACGTGCCTGTTTCTATGTTACGCTATTTATGCCTGTGTGCGTGCGTGTGTGTGTGTGTTAGCGGGTATCTATGTGCGTGTGTATTTTTTTATTTGAATTGAAACGAAATAATATTTACTACTCAGTCGCTGAAGAGTGAAGTGCAACAGCAACGGCAGCGGCAGCAGCAGCAGCGGCCAAAACATGCAATGCGCGCTTGACGCTCCACAAATAATCCAAACCCCCCAACTGCCACTGCCAGCCCGCGACCCCTGCCACCCCCACGAACGCCCGCTGCCAGTCACAGTGGCTGCAAATCAAAAAGGATAAACTGTGCTTTAGCTAACATGGCAAATGGCATAGCCTGTATCTGCATCAGTATCTGTGTGTGTGTGTGCGTGTGTGTGTGAGCGGAGGGTGAGCGATTGAGGCGGAGATGTGGGCGTGTAGCTGGCTGGCTGGATTTTTAGCCAGTGCGATTCAACATGATTATGAATTCGTTGCGAAAATGCAAACTTCCGCCATTGAGTTGTGAGTTTGCCAGCAGAGCCGTTGCCGTTTGCGCTTTGATTTCCAGTTTTGCGAATAGTCCGGATACTACTCCTCGTACAGGGTCTGTGTTCCCCGTGTGGGGGCGTTTGGGGGGGCTCTGTGTTGATATTGGACCAGCCCTGAATGCGTTGAACTTTTGTGCAAAGTGCAATTGCATTTTATTTCATGTGCCTCGGCTGTACTCTATGCTTTTTATTTCCAATTTTATATGCGCCAATTTTTTAGCTCTCCTCACGTCTCCTCTTCGTCTATTTTTTTGCATAGTGCAAACCAAGCGAACGCCCTTTGCCCATATTTGAGGGCTGTGTGTGCTACGGCTCAATTGAGGCATATAAACTATGTTAAGGGTTTTGTGCGAGTTGAAACGAATAGTTTTCGTTAACTAATATGAAAAAAAAAACAATAATAAACATTTGAAATCAATTGTTGTTGATTGTACCAAATATTTAATTTATTTTGGATTAATTTTAATAACATTTTTTAATGCAAATATATAAATATTTCATTAACAAAATAAATTGATAAATAAAATTAAAAAATATATATATATCATTATTATTTTTAATTAAATATTTTTAACTTGAAGTAATACAAAACTAATTTGAAATCATAAATTATTCTTTTACTTAAATTTTTCTATTCCCTTTTTATATTATTTTCATATCCATTTACTTTTATTGAAATCAAACTACAAAAAATTGCTATATAAATATATAAATAAATAAAATAAATAAAAAAATTAGAATAAAAGAAATCATTTATTCAAATTTAAGAAAACATGAAAATATATTCTTTGTTTAAATTAAATTAAATTTTTTTGTGAACAAATATATACATTTTTTTAATAAATATATTTTTCAATATTTTTATTTATTTGTTTAACATATTTGTATTTCAATTAATTGTTAATTTGTATTACATAACATAATTGCTTATATGTCATAGTCGTTTATTTATACACTTTTTTAATATATATTATTGTTTATATTTTATAAACAATATAAATGATAAATATATTTTTTAATATCCATGAAGTCTAATAGTAACTTAGCTCTCCCATCTGTTCTTCATTATACAGAAAATTAAATAAATTTTAGTGTTGTGAATATAAAGATATATATTTTTTAAATACTTAAAAACAAAGACTTTAATTTATAAATAATTTAAATTTAAAATTGCTAAATAAAAAATCCAATTCATTTAAAATTTTCAAGCTGCACAAAAATAGAATATATTAAAATAATTTAAAATTCCAAGGACAATGCTCTCCTCTCTCGTGCTGAGTAAGTGTAGTGAATGTTCGTCGCGTGCCACAGTATTTGAATGCTTCATATTTTTTTGTTGCTTCACTAATGAAAAGGACTCGTTTAGAATGTTAAGCAAATAGAACGTGAGTAGCAGCAAAATACATGAACGGGCCACAGCCAGCCTCTGCGTTTGCCTGGTTAGACTCATTCGCATAAATACAGATCTATGTGCGTGTGCTGTATAATCCTGTTAAATACGAGCAATGCGAGATATATATATATATATAGAGAGAGTGATATATATATATATATATATAAATATATATGTATATGGGGACACGTCCCTGGCACTGCCATTGCATTTTCATTTTTCGCATACTGTTCTTCCCGCAGCATTTTAATGCTCATTATGCATTTTTGTTGCCGTTTGCCGTGGGCATTACTGATGCCAACCATTGCGCTCCAGCCATAAGCCTCATCTGGCTCCTGCTCCCGCTCCGATTCCACTTCGTCCCGCCCGCCACCTTCTCGATTCATTCTCTGGCTCGTTACTGGCGCGCACACTCTTGTTTATTATGTTTATTACTATTAAATAATTTGTATGCAATTAATTTAGTAACCGACACAGACCCAACGAGAGTAAGGGAGAGATGGAGGGAGAGAGAGAGGCAGCATAATGCCAGCCGTGTTTCATTTCTCATTAGTAATGAGAGCAATGCGAGCGGCTTTAATCAAACTACAAATTGCATCCAATTAAAGCGAATGGCCCAAAGAAAATTTGCCTGTTTTCAACAGCTTTCAATTTTTAGCTGTAGAATTTTATAAAGAAAGTTTGACTGGTTGATTATTCCTTGAAATAAGTAAGAGCTGGGCATAAGCAGCTGCAAAATATTAGTTGAGGATCTTAAATAAATTTCAATTAAAAGAATCACATAACATCAATAACGAATACTTTAGAGTCATCCTGCTTCAAATCTTGGTCTTTGGTGATTGTTCTAAAATTCATTCGAATTGTGGTTTGCTGATTTACTGCCTTGTGAAGAGGCAACAATTTCTACAATATTTTATGATCTTCAAAGAGTATTTTTCCATACGGTTATAAAAATAATTTATTTGATTTATTGTTCTTCTCTGCTCTTACTTCAGTGTCACACTATATTACTATCATATAATAAACTCTTTTTTAAAAACTTAAGCAAACTGATATTTAAAAATGTTTGTTTGAATGCTTTTATTTTTTTTATATATAATTTTTTGTGGTAATTTTAATTACAGTTTACTTTTATTTTGTATATTATATTTAATATTATTTTATTTTTATATTATTATATATTTTTCTTTTTTTTTTTTCTTTTTATTTGAATTTATTACATTTTAATTTGGGCTATTTAAATAAGCATTGCCTAGATTTTAGTGAAGGAACCCGATATTTTTGTATAAAATATAAAATATTTGTTAATTTCATCTGAAACTTACATGTAAACGTAGTAATATTGCTGTTTTTACAATTTTTTTTTAACTTTGAGACATTTTTTATTTATATATATATATATATATATATATATATATTATATTTTTTTTTTTTTTTTATATTTTTTATTTATAATATATATTATATATACTTTTATATTTTTTATGTATACTTTTTGTTTATTTTTTATGTTTTTTATTTTATTTTTTACGGGTTAAAAGTATCTTGCATTGCCTTCTCACGCTTTAAGCTCAGGTCAGGGTATTTCCAAGTCGAAATTATGATTTTCTTTTATATATTTTTAAATAACTATTTCTTTGACTTTTGTTCGCTTGCGCTTAATTAGCGGCTTGCAGTCTAAGTTTATGTGTATATATAAGTAAATATACGCCATACTTTGTAGCTAATTAAACAACTGACCTGTTTTTTGAGGCTCTAAACAGAAATATATATAGCATCCATATAGTTGAGTTGGCACAGGCTTGTGGCGCAACTTGGCAAATTGCTTAGCTCTGTGCGAGGCGCACACACACATGCGACCTTTGACCCTTGAGCCAATTACTTGGCAGCAGCTACCATGACAGCACAGCAATGACACGTCGAGCTATGTGACATCAAATTGAGCTTTTCGTGCCCCGTTGATTGGCCTCTCTTTGGCAATAATATATAAATATATATTGTATAAATATATAATATACGAATATATTTATATATAGCCATACATTATCAAATGTATCCTTATATAATGTATCCACTTTCCGTTCAGTCACATATTGGCTTTTGTTTTGTTACCTTGAACTTGACGCATGCCTTGGCAGGGCCATAAAAAATGCTGAAAGGGCCTAATGCTTTGGCATTTTAATGGCCAGCGATTGTCAATATATTCAGTGCCATACTCTTATTTTCCCCCAATTCCAGCCGACTTCTTTCTATATGTGCGGGCAATACACAAACAAAATAAGACAAATAACCTATTGTCTATAAAGATATATGTATGTGTCTTTATCTATGTCTCTGTGTGTGTGTGTGTGTTTGAGTGTGTGTTGGTGTGTTATTTGCGCTTTTGCCTAAATTATGGCAACATGCCGAAAATTTGTTTTCCTTTTGGTCCGGCCTGAATACTGATTATACTCTGAGTGCAGCTGTGATGCGGGTAGATTGGTTTCTTTTGCGGAATTATGTTAGTGAAATCGATATTGATAACTACATTGAAAAGAAACTGACAATGACAATGACTATAATAATGATAATGATAAAAAATTTTAATTTGTAATGTGGTTGAGTTAAGTAAAAATGTTTTCTACTACTTCAAAATGCATTTGCTGCTTAGTAATCTCCTCCTTCTTTCTTCCTCAATGACTTCTCACCTTAATCCCAAGCATTATCCTGCATTAACCTTCTAGGTACAACCAACTGATCATTGCCCTCAGTGTTCCTGCAAAGGCGAGGTCAAAGACTCTATTCCAGACATCTTTGTCATTGCACATTTGTTTTTTTTTTTTAAGTCTCTACATGGATTACTATTTAAACCTGAATAATTTCTGTTAGGTCTTTCCTTTCTTCTATTCACTATTTCATTATCTTATCGTCATCATAAGGCTTATAATATGTTAATCTGCTGATGAAGATTCTAACATTGTTGCCTACGAATTGCAGTCAGGGTATCTACCAGTCGAGTACTCTCAACTAGCTATCTCTTACTTCTTTTGCTTTATCTTTCTCATTCTGTTTTTATGGCTTTTATGGGGCGAGTACTTTGGTTCTTTGTTTTCCAATTTGGTTATTGTTATTGTATTGTTTTGGCTGATTTTAATTTAAAGCGCAAATTGCCGCGACGCTTTATTGGTTTTATTAAATGCGAACATTTATTTTTTAATTAAAAAGTAAAGAGCAAATCATAAGTCAAGTTGAATTAGGTTGTTTATGTGAAGCGAGATGTTTTACGAACTTATCAGCAGATTTATATATATAATATATTTAAAAAATTGTATCTATTTCTATATTTGTTTATATTATTAAATTCACACTTCAGCTGTGATTTCTCTGTGATCTGATTAGTTTTATAAATAGTGTAAATTAATCAAAATTAGCTTATTAATTAATTGTTTATTAAATGGTTGAACTCTGCTGAACCCTGTGCTGATAAGAGAAATGTGGGCTAAATTTTTTATATAGAAATATATACATAAGAATTATAAATATATATATTTATAAATTTCAGATGTTTAATCATTTCGACATGTATGTTCCAGTGCTTGATTTTTATTTGATTGACATGTCAACAGTTTGTGTCAAAGTCGTGCGTCATTTATATTGATTGATTACAAAATGTTATTCCGCCCTGCAGCGTTTTGCTATTGGTTATAGAATATAATAAATCCTAGATAAATTTACATTAAATACTAATTTATCTAGAATTTTATACGATTTTTGTTTCACTTAAATACGTTATTTATTTTGTATTTTTTTGTGTATTGCATTTTTTTTTTTTAATTTTTCTAAAAACCCCTTTTGTTTGTTGTGTTTTTATTATTTTTCTTATAATTTTTTAATATATATATATTTTTATTGTATACATTTTTTTATTATATATATTTTGTTTATATATATTTTTTAAATTTTTTATAATACTTTTCACAATTTTTTACATTCTTTTTTATTTTTTTATACACGTTCTTGAGTTTATATAAATATGTATTTTATTTATTTTGTCTGTGTTTTTTTTTTTTCAATTTATACAAAATTTGTTTATATTTCTTTTCTGTATTTTTAATACATAGAACTTGCTTTATTTATATTTTTTTGTGTGTTTTATATCTTTGTGTTCTTATTTATATAATTTTGCACATTTTAAATATTTTTATTATTATTATTATTTTATATTCGATAATCTAATAATCTATTTTAAATATATATGAATATTATATTTATTATATGTTTCATTTTTCATTTTATTTCTTTTACTAAATTTATATATAATTAATATATAAATATACTTTAATGTTAAATATAATTTTATATAAAGAAACAAAGTTAAACAGAAACCATATGAACTTATTTCTTTTGTCAGTTCTTGTGGCTTGTATCTTGTTTAGTTTTTTAATGGCTTAGGTCTTTGGCAGTGGCTGAGCTCTTAGCTTTTCACTTTTCGCTCTCAAGCCAGCTACATCCCCCCCTAGTTACGCCCACAGGATGTGCGTGAGTGTGTGTATGCGCGCTGTTGTTGTTCTGCGCCAGTTGCATACGCACATGTGCGTTCAACACCTAACAACGCAGCTTCGGCCGTTGTCATGATGTTTATAATGACAATAATAATAAACAGACAACCAGGCACTAGAGAATATAGCAACAAGAATAGCAGCAACAGAGAGAGAGACAGAGAGAGGAAGAGGGAGCTCACAGGAAACGGTCCAAGCCCAAGAGGACAACAACACTGGCAGCGCTGATGAGGATGACGAGGATGACGCCGTTGACAATCGCACAACAATAATAAAGGAGCATGATGAGAAATTCCAGTGTGTGTGTGTGTTGTGCAGAGCTGTGAAGCGAAGTGCGTGTGTGACCGTGTTGTTGCTGTAGCTGATGTTGTCGTTGACTCAACATATTGTCGTTGTCATTGTTGGTTGTCACAGTTTATATAATCAAATCTCATGCTTCGTTAATTCGAAATGTCGTTACGTGTTACATGACAAGCTGCCCAAGCTCTAGCGCACCGACCATTGTTACAGGCGCGCCACGAAAAGCATAAGAAATGCTCCACACATCTATCTCTCGCTCTCTCCCTCCATCTCTCTCTCTCTCTCTCTCTTTCTCGCTCTTTGTTGACAATTCATAACTGTAGCTAGTGGAACGTAAATAATATTGAGGCTCTAAACGAATCGAATTGAAACCGTCAACTGTGTTCCCCTTGTATCGTGTTATTGTTAGTGCTCCTTATCGAGCTCCCTCCAGGCGTTCGCATGCATGCCACACACACAAAGAGGAAGAGAGAGAGGGGGGGAGAGAGCGAGGGAGAGCGGGACACATGCATAGACACTTGGTGTACAAACAAGTTGGCAGCCCCATTGATTGCATTGCACGTACATTAGCGTACTTCCTTTTTCAACCATATTTTTTTGCAGTTCTCAGAGCTGTTTTTTGTCAAGGTCTGGCTTGCTTTTTATATGCCCTGCTATTTGTAGTATATACAGAAGTTTTTTTTCTGAAGAGACTGACAATTTTAGAGGAAAATCTGCTTTAGTGTTGGGATACATATATTTTTAGATGGGGAGATGGATGGATTTGATGAGGGATTTTAAGGATCTGCTTCAACAAAATTAGATAAAAATTTTACTAATCTATAAAATTATATTGAAATATGGATAATATAATAAACAAATTATATGATGTGTATTTTTATATAATTTTTTATTTTTTTTTATTTAGATATTTTTTTTATTGTATTTTTATTATTATTTAATGTATATATATTTTTTAATTTATTTTATTTATATATATTTTATCTAAATTTTATTATTTATATATTTTTTCTAAATTTTATAAATTATTATTTATAATTATATATAATATAATTAAACATAATATTATTATTTATAATTTTTTCTTTTTAATTTTGTATTTACTATACTATACTATACATAAATTATATACATTTTTAAAATTTATAAATCAATTATTTCGCATTATTAATAATTTTTTATTCAGAATATATTATTCATAATCTATTATTAATTTTTTTTCCTGTTTTATTTATTTATTTTTTGTATACAGCTTTCTTTCTACTATAACTTATTTTATTAATTTTGATTATAGATTTTTTATTATTATTTATTATTTATAATTTATTCTTTAATTTTTTCCCAACTTAAAACGTTTCATTGAATTGAAATCGTTTCAATTTTCTCTGCTCTCTTCACTCTGTTCCAAATCCTCTGCAATCCATTCAAAGAGTATCTAACAGTTGCTACCCATTACAATTTATCCCTGGTTATTTGTGTCGGATTGCGCTGGAAAGGCCTGCGGTATTTGCAGTATGTCAAAAACAGCAACAGCCGGCGGAACGTTGATGGGTCCTGAATCTGGAATCCTTTGTTGTTGTTGTTTTTGTCTGAGGTCCTTTTAAAGCGGTTCGACAATGGATATTCGCATTGTCCGGCGGCCATACGATGGGACAGTTTATAACCCAGCAATGTTGCTGCTGCCCCAACTGATTGTCATAGTTGTTGTTGTTGCTGTTGTTGTTGTCGCCGTCGTCTCCTGTTCTTGTTGGCTAAAATGGGCTATATAATCTATAGTTGTTGTTGGCCCTGTGCGGCTACTCTACTTGGATGGTGTCAGCTCTGTTGCCTGTTTAGCGCTCCCATAAACATTATTTGCGTTTATTGTTATTGGCATTGTCTGTGCTCATTTTATGCCACCTATAAATTTGTGCTTGGGTTCGGTACCCCAGCAGCAGGGGTACATATATGTGTGTGTGTGTGTGTGTGTATGTATATACATACTCTACCCTACTCTATATATTTTTGTAATTTGATGTTAATGCTCTGTCGCAGTAGTTACAAGCGCCCAGCACTATGTGAGCTGAATCTTATTTCGCCTTCAGGGTCTATATAAAACGTAAAGTTTTTTACTTTCATCTTAACTCCTTGCCAATTAACTTGATGACACTTTAAAATGCTTTCTCCCTTACTCTATTCTCTCTCTCTCACACTCTCTTGCTCGCTCTACGCGCATGTAATATCCATTTTGATTTATGTCCTAGATGTGCAAATAGCTGGCGCATAAAATGAATGAAGCCCACTTGCCAAAAACTTGAACAGCAAACTGCGAAAAATGGTGCCAAAAATTTGCGCAAATGCACAGGACTCTTCGGACATTTTAAACGCGAGGGTTGATCAAGAAAGTAAAAAGTAAAAAATAAACAAAAAAATAAATATAAAACATAAATAATTAAAAATAAAAATATTTAAAATGCTTTAAAATAATTCACTAAAAAGGTAATAGGAATTATATGTATAATTTAAGGTTAAAAAATATTACATAAATTAAAATAAACAAATGTTTAAATATAATTAAAAAAAAATAAATAAAAAAATAAAAAATACTAAAAAAACCAATTTGTAAGAAAATAATATATATAAATAGCATACGTCAAAACGTTAAAAAATTATGTATAAAATAAATACAAATATATATAGCAAAAAAAAATTTCTAATTAAAAAATATATATATTTTATTAAAGAAAAAAATAATATAAAATAAGTTAGTAAGAAACACTTTTTAATGAAAAATTATAAATATTCATATAGATATGTTCAAAATATGCATGAAAATTCTTTAAAAAAAACATGCCTAAAAAGAATAGTTTCACTAACAAATTAAAATCATTAAATATTTTATAATATAATATAAATTTCAACTAAAAAATAATAATTGTACCAAAAATAAAATTTAAAAAACGGTCACAAGAAAAATAGAACATAATATCAGTAACTAATCTCTTATCAAACATAAAATTCTTGAAGCTCTAGACATTTATGGGCTTCCCATGGAAATATTAACTTAAATTCTTTGAATTTTCATTCAATAAGCTTCTTAAGTTAATTAAGACTGAAATTTCGTAGAAAATTCATTTAATTCAGTGTCGCCGAAGTTCTCGCTCAACCCATGCCAGTTTTCATAAGCATTATAAATAATAACTGCAGCTCAATTTCAATTTTAAATTAAGAAATTTTCGTCGCCAAATAAAAGACTTTGCGCGGCAGAGGAAGAGAAGTGGAATTACATGGAACGAAGCGACACGTAGCCGAACCTACAAAGGCGCACAAGACGACTTCAGATGGGACTCAAACTAATTTTTCACAGTTTTTTGGCACTTGCGCTACGATTCGCTGAACATTTGATACGCTTGCCAAGGGGCATAACGATTATGGCGTGAAATATGTAACGCGACGTGAAGGAGATTATATTTTGAGAGTGAATATTATATAGAGATAAGCTAGAGACTTGCTCTGAAATGCTTTTTATGTCTTATGAAGTTAGAAAAGAATTTTTCTTTATTTTTTACCTCAACAGAGAAAGTCTCTGAGGTCAGTTGAAGAGCATTAAATGTGCGTTAAATGAAATATATAATATTCCTCTTTATATTTTTCCTTTTTTGATTTTCATTTTTGGCAAACAATCGACAACAATTATGGCTGGCTCTCAGCCGCCCGTGTTGGCCAAGTTTTTTCATTCAGTTTTTCCCGTGTTAGTCTGTTTCCAATTAACGTTGGAAAAAATCATACAAACGCTGCCTAATGAGGAACTGTGATGTGTCTGGACTCTTGTGTATCTTTTGCTAACCGCAAATTAATTGCCGCACTCACAATTTATTTTATAATTGTGAAATTAATAAGTTTCATGATTCGTTGGCCAAAGTGTGTGTGAGTTTGCCTGTGTGTGTGTGTGTGTGTGTGTAGTGTGTGCGGTGTGTGTTTCGCCTGCAGCGTAATGAACAAATTTTTAATTGCTGGCATCGTCACCAAAAACTTCCAACATTCCAACTCTATTGCCAACTTGCAGACGACAACGACAACGACAGCGACAGCGACAATTCCGACTGCGTACTCATAGTTCTCAACTTTTCGACGGCGTCATGGAGCAGTGCTCGTAATACCTGTAGCGTGGGCCATGCTAAAGCCATCAGTATAATGAAAAGTTTTCAACTGTTTGCCACGAACAATGGGCGGCAAGCGAATTATACTGCTCAAATCTAGTGTGCTGCATATCCATTAGTCGCATTTGATCGCGAAAGTTCATGGAAATGGAGCTCTTTGTTTTTTGTTTTAAATATTAATTTTTTGAGGAACTTTAAGAACTTTATATATTTAATATTTTTTTATATATATTTTAAAATATTTACTTTATATATATGATAAAATTAAAATTGTTTGAATTGTTTGTTGCTCAAATGCAAGTAAAGAACACCAAAAAATATTATTTAGAAAATATATAAAAATAAAAAATATAAAAAATAAATTTAAAAAATTTGAATCAAAAAATTGATTTAAATTAAACGCTTTTATAAAAGTAATCAACAATATTTAAATAAAAAGATAGAAATAATCATAAAACAAATAGTTATAAAATTCATAAATATATAAATATAAAATAAATAAATGAAACATCTTTTCAAATGCAAAATAAATAAATAAAACATATATATAAATAAAAAATATAATTAAAATATAATAAGTAAAATATATATATATAAAATATATATATAAAAAATATATACAAAAAATTATAAATAAAATATATATATTTTAAAAATATATATAAAAATTATAAAATATATATTTTGTTTATATTAAATTTGCAATAAATAAGTTTTTATTTATTTCTTTCAAAATGTATTCATATAAATAATAAATTAATTTTTAACTAGCGAATGAAGAGTTTTCATAAATCTATAAATATTTATATTATAATTAATAACAAATTATTAAATGCCTAAAAATATTTAACTCTATTTAAATATGCTTATCTTAACCAAAATATCTCTTGCAAGCAGATTTCTGCTTTTTGGCTAGAGTTGTTCGACTTTTCCACTGTTTTTCACATTTGAGCAGCTCGTGCTCATTTCCTCTTCTATTTTACTTTGGCAATATGCTCATTATAAATGTGCTTTGTGTGCGGCAGAGTTTTTCTACACTCTGCAGCCGCCGCCGTCGCCACACCTGGCCCCAACTTCGATATGTAAAACATTTTACTAAAGTCAGTCGCTCGCAAAAAGAACACCAAACTTTTCTTTTTTTCGCTCTCTTTCTCTTCTTTTTAACATCTTGTTCACCATTTTTTTTGTCGATGCCTCACGCGCATTGTCTACTCTAGTTGTTGTTGTTGTTACGGATATGCTGTGGATTTGTTGAACAAACTTGAAGATAGGCATGGGCATGCATAGTTGCTGCTGCTGTATTAACACCGCCATTTGATAATGGATTTCTTATTTATGTATGAGTGCGCGCAGACTGGGCAGAGCGGCGTCTGGGTCTTGAGAGTCTTGAAGCATTTTGATGCGCTCAGCCAAGCGCTGGAAACGTGCTAAACGCTCAGCCTCATTAACAATTTAAAGTGAATTCTTGTGCAAACAAGAACGAAACAAAACGAATTTGGAAAAAAATACTCCAAATTAAACGAAGAAAGAAGGAAAAAAGAAATTTTAATTATTAGTTGAGTTTATTTTGTTTTCCTTTTAAAAGAAGCTCAAATTATATGCTCTATTATCTGATAGATTTGTGGGAGGTGATTTTAATATATCTATAAAAGTCTGTGAATTATTCATATTTTCTGTGTATATGTAATATATAAGTTATATATATAAATAAAATATACAAAAATATATCCAATATATAAAATAATAATAAATAAATAGATAATATATATTTATTTATATATAAATATTTTTATATTATATAAATGTTAAAAAGATGTGTAATACAAAAATAATAAGAAATATATATAAAATATATTTAATAAAATATTTATCTCTTATATAAAATAAACAAACGATGGAAAACAAATTTATTTAATATAAAAATGTATATAATATAAAAATATATATGATATAAAAATATAAAAAATTATATATAAACATCTGAATCAGCTTCTCACATTTCGATTGCAAAACAAATTCCAGTCAGTCTAATGTTGGCTTAGCAGTGCACTTATTTAATACAAAATGAGTTTAATTGTTAAACTTTTACCATTAAATTATTATGCACTCTCTCCTTATTTTAGTGTAAAACAAACGTAGAATGATTGGTATATTAGCTCTTCACAGGGTTCGGGGTATTTCGTAGTCGAGCAGTCTCGACTAGATCGTTCTTATTTGTTTGCTGATAAGATAAGGCAGTTGTGTCATGTAAATCAGTTCTAGTAATGCTGTGTATGTATGTTTAATGATGCATCTAATGCACATTCATTCACACACACCCATCCACACAAACATTTACACTCGCACAACAATTTGCAAAAATTGCAATCGCATTTAGGCTTATGTCAACAGTGTCGCCTAAGACCCAACAACGAGCACAACTAATTGCCAAACTGCATTAGACGCAGCAACAACAACAACAACAACATCGTTTGTTGCCAACTTCCTGCAATTAGCATTTGGTTCTACGACATTCGCTTAAATACAACAAGCTTTAAATTCGAATGCCCAATGCGCTGGAGCTCATGTTGCCAAGTTGTTTGTTCGTTCGTCGGTTGGCTCGGTTGCCTGCTCTCCAGTGCAGTAAATGACATTATTAACCCAGTTTCCCACTGCTTTAAACTCAGAGTACACAGAGAGACCTGCACACACACACACACGCACACGTAACGCCCTGACACGCCCCTTACTTAGCCATGTTGCGCTTCGACACCCACGCTGAAAAACTCAACGACGCAACAATGGCAGCAACAACACGAAATTAGAACTAGGCGTGGCTTTTCCCCATGCAACGACGTGTGAATGCGCTGTTCTTTGAGCTGCTTCGAGTACTTTTTATTTAAAATTTAATTAATTGGGTTTTTTTTGAGCTCATTTAAAAGGCTATGTAAATTGTAATGCCAATGCCAGTTGCTTATTAGAGGTGGTCTGAAGATATGATAATGCATTGTCTTAAAATAAATTGATCAAGTTTTTATTTAGTATTATTTATAAAACTTAAATTTAGTTGGACTTTAGCTGTATCTTAGAATTGTGATTGATATTATATTGAGATTAAATTGAAAGTATATCTAGAAAGTAGTTTTTCCTATCTAGCTGCTGCTATTATTTTAAATTAGGGAATCAACTATCCCATCTAATGCTCAGAACTTTTTTAGTACATTGAAAACCTTTCTCATCTGTTTGAGATGAAATTCTGAAATGCTTCACTGGGCTTAAAAGATTATTTTACACATTAAAACGAACTACTGACGTGAGGATCAGCGATCAGTTAGTTTTATTTACTATTTTTTTTTTATGCTGAGTTATCGATGATGATTATGATTTGTGTAATTAAAGTCGATCTGATATGTTAATCAGTATACAATATTTTTATATTAATTATATATTAGCTACTTAAGCTCTTCATAGATCAATAGACAGTTAAATTGGTAATCTAAGATATAATCCTTTGCTGATCGATTGTAAATTTTAAATATAAATGAATAATTAGTTCTATAGAAGTAGATCAGTTTCAGATAACCAACCAATAAGAGACTCTTTTAGTTTAATTGGAACTATCTAAGTTCTTCACAAAGTTGGTTTGACATTTGGAGATTTTTACAGTTGGCTTGGTAATGGAAGATATTTTTTTCAGCGAAGATATTTTCTTCAACTGTTCAAAATGTCAGAAGGAATTTATTCTTGCTTCATTCTTAGTTAAAATTAATTTATAACTGCAAGAGATTCTCTGCATATTAGTTTGCTTCTTTGTCTCTTTGTCTCTTTTTCTCTTTGTCTTACGTCTTTAAAGACTATTGAATGACTACAGTGGCATGCAGCACTCAGTTGTTTTAGCTACAGCACTCTGTGCTGAACTCATCGTCGCTTCACTTACTCTTACTACTTGAGGGGAATACTGAGAGTAGCTCGAGAGATCGTATGACAGATACAACACGTCATGCTGAGCTGATCGTCGCGTCTTATTTAATATTGTTATATGTATAGCTTATGTGGTTTACCATAATTTCCCACGCCTCGTTCCAAATGTCTTTCTTGAGTTCCTATACTTGATCGTTCTGATGATGGCGATGGTCGTAAAATCAAGCATGAGCTTGATGAACTGCTATTGATCAAGTTTTTTATGTATATACATATAAATATATATTGTATGTCTTGTATGTATATTTTTAAAATAAATAAGAAACTCTAGAACAGCTATTTAATATAAAATAATATATATATAAAATTTATTTATACAAATAATATATAATATAATATTTCTAGCTCGTCGATATGTATTCTGCGTTTGTTTACTTAACAAGTGTCAAATTGATGACTATTTGCAAGAGTTTTAGATTTTTTTCAGACAGGTTAATTACTTACTTACCTGTAAAACAGCGGCTAATTAGTTCAGATCCACTCTTTACAGCCATAAAAGATTTGATATGTAAACTTAATAATTCTTATTATCTACAGAAATTTAGAATTATTAAATTAATGTTTATTATTTTTTATTATTGGTTTTTCCTTTGAGCTAGAATTGTTTGAGGAGCTAATAAAAGCTTCCCAACTCCTTGTTCTTACTTTACTTTTACCTTTTGTTGCGCTGCGAACTCCTGTCAAATAATAAAAAAACGTATATATATATATCATCTCTGTAGTATATGCTTCACCTATGTCAACGCTATAAAAGAAAGTGTATAACAAGAGCTGTTCCTTGTTGCGATCTTTCGTTGTTTGTTTTTCGCTTCACAAGCTACTTATTATGCTGCTGCCCCTTGTTGTTGTTGTTGTTGCTGCTGGTGCTAAGCTGGCAACAACAGCAGCAGCAGTTAGACAAGCCACCTAAGTGGAAAAGAAACACACACATACACACCCATACACGCCCACCCGCCCCTCAAGAAAGCGGGCTGCTTCAGAGCTCTTCAACAGTCAACGCCTTGTGCTGTACTCGAAGCATTATTAACAAATAAAATAAAAAAGAAGAGAAAAAAGAAAAAATATTATAAAAAGATATAAAAATAATAAAATCTCTGCAGCATCGCCAGCTCAACATTTGACGTCAGCGAAATCTCGTTTGACTATTTATTAACATTTATCTAAGCGCTACAGTTGGCGCATTCGTTCAACCACCTCTTGTTTATAGTTTATTTACTCGGCCAGATAAGCATGGTGCGTACTTTCCAAATTTGTGGCTAACAATGAGACGGCTTTGAAGGGAATTAGCTGCTGACTATTTAAAATGCTTTATCTGCATGCGGCCACAAATGTTTTACTGTTTTCATTTGTTTACTTTTGAATTTATTTCGCCATATCTTCGCAACACGTCGAAGCACAAGGTTGAGTTGAACTTGAAAATATTTCGAAGATGTTAAAAAAATAGATTAAATATTAGTGCTAATATTAAAGGTCTATATATATATAGTAATTGTTATAATAAATTATAAAAAAATGTATATATAAATAAATAAATTTATTCTGTCTTAAAAATACTTAAAAGAAAAGTCTCAGTCTCAGTCCCAGTTTTCATTTCCAAAGTGCTAGAAATTTTTTTATTGTTTATATATAAGTATAAATACACGTATTTTATTTTAAGGACAATTACAAATATTAACTTAACATGTTTTTAAATATTTATAAGCTAATTTAACATCTTTTTAATATTTATAAAAAATATATATATACAATAAATTTTTGTATCTATATTTTTATAAATATTTTATTTTAACTTATAATAAAAAAAAAAATAAAAAAATAAAAAATTTAAGTGATAAAAAAATTATGAGTTAATATACAATATTTATAATATTTATAAAAAAAATATAAAATATATTTCATAAATATTTTTGTAATATTTAAACTTTCCTTCGGTCAGCCAGTCCGATGCTTCGATTCTCCATGTCTCCCTCTTTCTCTCTCTCTCTCTGTCAATTTTAGTTGCTTTTTTGATGTTGCTCCCTAATTGAATTTATTATCATGGTCCCTTATTTGCTATTATTAAGAATATATGAATATTAAGAATTGGAATGGGAATGGGAAGTGAAGGCATAACAGTTTTTCTTCTACCCTTAAGCTAGATGGATAGACTATTAAATGTTCTCTTCCCTTTACCCAAGCTTATTTACTGCTCTCTCATTCACTCATCAAAATATCGCCTCTGTATGAAATTTTCACTCATCGAAATTTCGCCTTTCTCTGCGATTTTCATTAGGTCAACATGCTCTCTCTTATGAGTTCTATAGAATTTAACATTGTTGACTTGCCTTTAAGACAACATAAATCTATTTACGACGTATATACGCAACATTTAACTTAGTTAAGAATCCTTTGCTGTATATATTATATATTTGCCTTTCCATGGACCGTCAGCACTTTATGGTCGTGAATCGTAACAAAGTCCACTTTCATTAGATCGAATGCCATTAGTCGAACAATGTCAAAGCTTTATTAAATAAATAAAGTAAATGCCCCAGTGATTAATTTGCTACCAACTGATGCAGCAGTCGTGCTGAGAAAAGTGACCACAGAAGTTGGTTGAGCAGCTGTGTCGCCGCCTCCCTCCCCTCCCCCTGTGCCATTTGCCATGCCTGCATCGCATGCAGTTCTTCCCCTTTTCTTCTTCCTTCTTTTTTTTTACCTTCTGCAGCATTTCCGTTTCCGTCGACGACGACGAGGATGACAATTTCTGTGCTGGCAGGGACCATTAAACGAGGAGCTTCGAGTATCGTCGACCAGCTACTTACGATACCCTCGCCCAGAGCTGGCTTATGTCGATGGATGGTCTGGTCGGGTCTGAGTCCGTCCTGTCCGGGCGGTGGTTGAGTTCGTTTAGTTGCTCGGTTCCACGTTGTCTTTTGTTCCACGCTGCTCATAAATCCAATTATAAGTTGCAAAGCGATGCGCTCCTGGTTACCTACCGTGAAATATATGTACACCTAAGTGTCTATGGCCAGAAAGCAACCCGCTAGCCAGCTAGAAATATTGCCTCAAAGGCGGGTCAGCAATAAAGCAGTGAAAGCGATGCTCGGTCTTAAACAAGAACTGATTGCTAATAGCTTAAAGAATCTGCAAAGTTCTCTAACTACAAATCAAGTGGGGTGAGCAAACAGGAGTGATTCTATTATCGATAGGACTGACTGTTTAAGTTATCGATAACATTTGGTTCAATGTTTTTAGCCATTTGATTACGAAATGGAGAAAATGTGGAAACAAATTATAGCTAAAATTCAGCTCAGTTATTGGAAATGTTGAGACTTAATTGTCATCTTCAATCAAGCAGTTTAAATTCTCCTTGATTAATTTCTTTGAAGCAACATCAATGTCCTAATTTTGGCTAACAAATTCATCACTTTGTCTTAGCTCAAGAAACACATTCGAGTCGGCGGCTTAACAGCGTACAGATTGAGGAAGTCATGACAGAGAAAACTTAGGAGCACTGTTAGCATAAACAAAGTGCTCGACTGAATGATCTTCAGCTTAATTCCTTGAATTTTGAAGAGTTATCTGCTCGTATTTATTGGCCATACAGAGCCATATGTTTCTGTTTGGCATTTGGAAAACTTAAACTTGATCCAATTCATTTTATTAAAGATTTTTAATCTGGATTTGCAGAATTATTGTTAAATGAACTAAGGATTACTACTGATATTTGCTACATACAATATAATATATATAAATATATTTTATTATATATTATTATCTATTTATTTATTTTCGTGTTATTTGCTATCGGTTCTTGCATTTTTTTTTAATTTGGAAATAGGACCAAACTAACTATAAATTTAATTTATATATAATATTTATCTGTAGAAAATATATTTATTAACGATTTTTTTCTCATTTTCTCGTTACAGGTAAATTTATTGAAGACGTAACATATTACATATACTCGATTGGGTAGAGTTCAATTTGCTCAGGCATAGTATAAACATAGCATAAATATTAAAAAAATAAATTATGAATTATATTAAAATATTAATTATAAATATATATTATATAGATTTTTTATATATAAATTGAATATATTTATTAATTTTAATATATAAATTAAATATATTTATTTTTTTTTTATATAAATTAAATTTATATATATATATATATTTTTTTTTTTAATTCCAAACCAATTGAAAATCGAAATAGTTCACTCAAAATATATTTAATAAGCAAGTAGAGCCGTGGCAGAAACCATAACAAATATATGTGCTTGATTAGAACCGTTTATATATGCTTGAACTGCCTGTCTTTCTGTGCTCAGTGATCGATTAAGCAGCCAACAGCGAAGCTAATCAATAGAGAAGCTAGAGTAGAGTTCTGTTTGTGTGTGTGTGAAAGTCTTTCTATGGCATTTATATGCAACAAAAGAGAGTGCCGCAATCAGCAGCAAGTACTCTGATTCGGCATTTAATGATTGAGTACAAAAACTCTCTCTGAAAATGGCGCACAAGAATTAAGATCGATTTTGAGCGGGAGTCTAGCTGCCTATATAGAGGCGAGCTAGCTGCAGCGCTTTCTCTAGTCGTCTGCCTCAACTCATGGTGGTTAGATCATGCAGTACCAGAGCATTACTGCTCTTTCTCCTCTTCTGTGTGACTGCTAAATATTTAAATGATTTATAATATTAAGTAAATATATTAAGCAGACTTATAGAAGTTATATATTTAATTGTAAGAAATTGTTTAATAATGAATTGCAGAATATAATGATCATTATGCTTATGATCAATCATGATTATATTAAAAAATATATAATATTATTTGAATGAAAACTCCATAATAATTATGACTATAAAAATTATAATGCATGATAATTATGCTAAATAAAATTTAAGATCAATTTCGATATGCAAAATTAAAGAATATCAAACATAAATGAAAATATGAAATATTACACAGAAAGAAATTTTGTTAAAGTTTACTAACTGCTCAGCATCGTAGTATACTCTATAATAAAGTTGTGCATCTCTAATAAACCCTAACCTTTAAGACTTTAAACCAATTATGGGTCTCTTGAGGTCCCATTCAGGCCTTCTTCACTTTATCTCCGTGTGTCACTCAGACGTCACTTCAGCTCTTTGGTTTCAAGTTCGACTTCAGCAGCTCAAACAAAGTTTTCTCTGATTCTGAGTTGCGAGACTTTATTAAATTCTTGCTGGGCTGTGTAAGGGGAGCGCGAAATGTAACTAAAAACGCGTAAAGAGGTGAGCGCAGAGCTCTGAGCGCAGTGAGCTACTGCAGCTGAGCTGTGTCAACGGCAAAACTTGACTTTGCTGTGGATTTTCTTGGCACTCGAGATTATCTGTGCGAAAATGTTGTGCTTTAAAAATTAATTAAAAACTAATTTGTAAATTATGTTGGCGGTGTCTGTTTGCCTCTGGCTGCTTCACAACTACTTTAAAGTTGGCCTGATTTGCAGCGAGCTGAGCTGAGCTGAGCTTGTTGCCACTTTTTGCGGCAAAGTTGTTGAGCTCAAAAAACGAAACGAAACGAAACGAACTAAAAGGAAAATTTTGTGTGATTAGCTCAAGTGGGCTTTGCAGCCTTAAATCAGACAAACTGCTGCTGCTGCTGCTGCTGCAACAGAAGTTTATAATGAATTTCTTTTCTCGCAAAGGGCTTGCAATGTGGGCGACGGCGGGGGCTGGGGCGTGAGCTTTAATTACAAATCTACGCTCAAATTGCGGCTGCCACAACTGGCAGCAATTTATGCTTGCAATTGAGCACTGCATAAACTTTTCAAGTGTTGCAAGGCAATTTAGCACTTGGCTTCCTCTGCGGTCCCTTGCTGGGGTCAGTCCATGTATGTGGTGCAGTCGGTCTATATATATATACATATAAATGTGTGTGTTGGCGTAGGTAAGCAAGCTTGGCTCAAAACGAGTTTCGGTTAAATTTCTGCACAGTTTGTGAAGATTTTTAGCAAAAGTAATAGAACAATCTTTGCAACAGTTTGAAGAGATTCATTAAAAAACTTGGCTTGCCTTTGCGCTGCTTTGATTGCAAATTTCTGCGTAAAAAAATTAATTGCAAGTGCTTCAAACTTGTTTAATAAATTATGTTAAAACTTGATTGAATTAATGAGGAAATATGTTGAAGAGCAAGCAAAAGGAATTTAAAAAATAAAATAAATAATTTTTACTTTCAGTAAAGAAAATATTTAAATATATTTATCAGCAATTATTTTAAGTAAATCAATTTAATTTATTGAAAAAAAAAAATTCATAAAAGTTCAGTTTCTCTTTGATAAATTAAATTAATTTATTAATATATATATACACATTTCTTCTTTACAAAAATATAAAAAAAGAATATATATGTATTGTTTTTTAATTTCACTGTCTTAAATTGGATGAGTTGATATTTTCTGTTCATTTTGGTAATCTAAAGAATATTATTATATATAAATATATATATATTTTACAATATATAAATATATAAATTTTTTTTAACATTTCTTCTATTGCTTTCAATAAAAATTGTTTAAATATTATTACAATTTTTTTTACTTTTTCAAAATCAAAGAGTAATATTTCATTTGAAAATTAAAATTGTTTTAAAGTGGATTACCAAATTTATTTATTCAATAATTATTTTGTTTAATACATAAGTGTAGTTTTTAGTTAGTCGCTTCTACGCCCAATCATTTATTGCTAAATGCCACGATCAGATCCTCTGTAGAAGTAACAGACGAAGCATTTTATTGACCACATAACAGTATCAGCCGCATTATTCATTCAATTTCTTGACGTGCTGGAATATAGATATTCACAGATCACCACAGATTACACATTCATTTGCTTAAAAACCTTTAGTTTTAGAAATAAACAGATTTAAACTGTAATGATTAAAGCACTTCAACCGCACTCAATTGAAATCAATTTCAAACTGAATTCTGTTCATGCATGAACTATAAACGAAACCCTCGAAATCTCAATACAAGCAATGTCCTATCAAGCTCTGGCTTAGGTTGAGGCCTAGCTTGCCGTAAGCGAATCTTTTGTTATCAGTTGCATTGTATATACCTTTTATTTTGTTATTGTCAACAACAAATGTTATCAATAGGTCATTCCAGAAATCTGTTTGGTGTCAGATGTTAAGATTTTGTTTCGAAATTTATAACTTTTTATATATAATGGGGTTGCTTAATTATTTTAATTGGAATTAAGTCAGAAATGAAAAAAAAAATATATATATATATTTTAATTTCGCAAAAATAAATATATATATTTTTTTATAATATTTAGTTTTATTTATTTAGTTCTTTTAAATATTATAAAAATCAATCTTGGCTCTTCATTATTTCTTATAATTTTCCCTACTTCGCAAATGCTTTGTCAAACATGCTTAAATAATTTTAAAATATTTCTAATACATTTTCGAAAAATAGTTTATTCAAAGCAGCAGCTTAGAATTCAATTTGTGATTTTCCTCATCGCTGAGATCTAAGTGGCACTCGCTGCTATCAATTAATTTTCTGCCAGGCCTCCTCAACTGCTCTCCAAGTTGGAAACTTTTGCATATAATTAGTCTATAAGCGTCGAGTCGTTGAAATAAATTTATGCAGAGTCATTCGGATGGTGCTGCCAGTTGATTAAATTTATATTTTAATAAATTTGCAACTATTTTGCTTGGGCTGGGCGAAAAAGCACAGTTGCTGATGTCATTGTCAGAACTTTGGGCCATTAGCCCTGTTTTCTTGTGGGCGATGGTCTGTGCGATGGTCTTTATGATATTTCCAAAGCTTATTAGTTTTGAGCAAAAGTTTTGTTCTCTATAGCGCCGCCGACTGCACTATCGCAGAGCTCGCCCAAGCAGATATATACAAACAAATAGAAATATATATATATAGGTATGAGAGTATTTGTATGGCCGACAGCCATCGAGGAGGAGTCAGTAATCATTATTGTTGTCTCGTCAACAGTCAGTCGCCTTGCTCTCTGGCTACAAGGACAAAGTTTTGATCCTCCAGCCCGTAGCCCGTATATTCATTCAAATTGTTTTGTATTTCGTGGGCGCGCCGAGCTCATGTTTTTGTTTGCCAGTGCCAAAAGGTGGCGGCAATATGTTGAAACTATGTTTGCCCACAGTGGAGCAACGAAAACTTTTTATCAACATTCATTCAACCCCAGCCAAAATATTCCTTCCATGTCGCTCTATCTGTTGTCGAGGACAAGCCAAACCTCACGCCACACTCAGACACTCACTCACACAATAGTTCTGTGAGCCAGCCTGTTGTTAGTTTTTGGCCAAGTTGATGAAGTTTGCGCTGCAATGAAACGAGTTCATGGCCCAAGTTTTGCAGATGAGTTACTAATATGATAATAATATTTGCCCCGAATTGTGCGCATGTTTTATTAACAGCAACGGTTGCCGGTTGCCGGTCGCAAATCAAATCAAATTGATTGAAAACTTCAATCGGCAAAAGTTTGCCAATTGACAGAACTCTAACCACAAACCCAGCCCAGCCCAACACAACCCAATATATCTCCCAATTAAAATAAAAAATAAGAGAGAAAAAAATTTTGTCAGCTGCACCTTTTGTGAAAGTTCTAATTAGACATTTTTCTGCGACATTTTGTGCGAATGAGTTTTATGGTGTGTGAATGTCAACAATGCGCGCCATTCAGCGGAAGCATAAAGAAAATATGAAAAACTAATTGAAAAGAAAATGTGAAAATGTAAAAAATTCAATTGATATTTTTTTAATGGACGTTGGTATTTTTTGTAGAATTAATGACTATATAGAAATTACAGGCGAAGAATTTTTTGTTTCCTCTTTTTTAATAGAGCTGATTGATGTCTAAGAATTTTTTTTCTTATTATTTATTTTTTTAATAGAGCTGATTGATGCTTAAACATTTATACTTATTTATTTGTTTTTTTTTTTTTTTAGAATAATATTGTACTTTTAATTTATTATGATATTGAAATTAATTCTACTAGTAGAAAAAGATTTTTACTCGAAATATTTTTCTTAATGGAAGCAGTTTAAGTATGATAATTTTGACATAAGAATTCTTGCTAAATCTAGTAGGCAATTGATTATAAGAAAAGTTGGTTGAAAAATTCGTAGGCTAACATACAAAATATATGATTTTTACTTAGCTCTTGTCTTCAAAAGACATAATTATTGTAATAATTATAATTATATTTTCAATTGTTTTCACAGTCTCTGTATTCTCCAGATTTGACGCCCACAAATTTAATTAGTTTTATTTAATTTATTTAAAGAATATGTAGACTTTGTCGCTATAAGTAACAATTTTTTTAAAAATAATATTTATTACTATTTTTTTTTTTTAATAATATAATTTATAATTATTTTTATTTATTTTTTTAATAGAATTTCAATTATTTTATTTTTTTTTTTAAATATAATTTTAATTATTTTTATTTTTATTTTATTGTTTTTAAGATTATGCAGACTATCGCTGTACGTATATAAACAAAATTCTTATATAAACCAAATTTTATCAGTTTAATTTATATTTTTAATTATCAGTCAATAATTTATAATAAAATTGAAACTCAACTGCCAATTGATGCCAATAACTAGTTGGAAATCATTAGAAAATACCTAATAAATTAATCCGTCAGCAAGCATGTCTTAAATGAAAATATTTTCACCTCAAGATAATAATGTTTAGCTTTCCCGTTCCTCATTATTTACGCAAGCCAAAAAGGATTTCATTTCAATTTGAGCTCGAGGGAGATTGAATATTTTCCATTTAAATAAATGGCACTTTAAATTATTTTCACACCTTCAAAAGTCGCTTCATGTACTTAGCTTCGTTGTCTTTCTCTATATACATATATATATATATATATTTTTTTTTTGTCTGCTCTGATTTGTGTATAAAGCCGGCTTTTGTGTAATTTATTAGATTTTTTTGGCAAATATTTTGCGAGCGGCATTTTGTGTGCCAGACAGGCTGCGAAATTCGCCAGCTATATACATATATATATATATATATTTTTATATGTATGTATGTATATATATAGAGCTGTTATATCTTAAGCAGACGACTCTGTTTATAATGTAATATTTTCATAGCATCTGCCTTGGCTCTCCTACTTTGCCTTGGTACTCTCTGGTATTCTTCCATATTTATGGTAGCAACTTTGGCTGAAAGCTTTCGCTGGCGTCTTTTGAGCTGCGTTTTGGCCATTGTTTTCGTTGTTTGAACAGCGCCTGTGCCATGCGGCTGACAGCTGCCTGCCAATAGTTGATTTTCACAATATACGTTTTCCACTTGATTTTCCCCTTGGTTGGCTCGACTTTACCAAACTCCGCCGCCAACTGGCGTCGACTGTGCTGCCTTTGTGCGAATATTCCGTATTCCAGCGGTCCCCCTACCCTCGTCGGAGTCAACTCCTTTGCCCAGCCGATCCTTTGTTTGGCTGCTCTGTTTGCCAGAGACAGCGTCTCCCAGCGCTTGGCTTGTTGGCCGCGCCAGAAATCAAACCAAATTTAATGTGTGCCAAAGTAACTGCATTTGCTTGATGGCAGCGTAACCCTGCCAAGGCTCGACTGCAGTAAGAGCAGCAGCAGCAGCTGCAGTTAAGGCAATTATATCATTGATAGTTAAAGCTCGCAGACATTTCAACTTTTGGCACTCACTTAAACTCGTTTATTGGAGCGCATTTACCGACAACTGACTGCTCAATCAATTAAATATTTATCAATTGAATTCGTGTTGCAGTAACAAAAGAGCAAGAGAGAGCGAGAGAGGGACGGAAGCAAACAGAGACAGATAAATGCCAATCATAATAAATAAGTAAGCAAAGTTGCTTCAGGTTGCTAGTCGTAAATATACCCTAATTGGCTGCAAGCTGCAATTGTTTGCTGGACTATAAATCGGTCATAATATAAAAATATGAATAATTTCTTATTTAGTTGAAAGACAAAATAATGATTAAAAAATAAATAAATTCAGATTTATAATTAGAAAAATGTTTTTTATTATTGCTCTTATTTATTGAACTTTTTTTGTAATTGCTTATATAACAATTTCGTAACAATTTCCCTTAGGGAATATGCTTAAATAAAATTATTGTACTTTACCATTTGTACTCAAGTTCAATTAAATAATTAATTATTTATTATTTATTGATTTTTATTTTATTTATTAATTTTATAATTTTTTAAAAACTATACTGCGAATTTGATGTAATTTTTAATATGAACGAAGCATTACAAAAAAAAACAATTTTTTAATAATTCGTAATTCTTTGAATAAATATTTTCGTATATAATTATGTCATTACGAATTATTAAAAAATTGTTTTTATTTATTCATTATAATTTTTTAAATAATATTTAAGTTTTTGGGCTTTTACCTCTGCAATTAAAAATAAAAAATTGTGAATACATATGAAATTGTATAGTTTCAATTAAATTAAACATTTTTATTGAGATAACATTTGAACTTGAATTCTATTAAAATATTTGAAATCTGCTTTCTAATTTTTATTTTATTTTATAAAATTTATTTTTTTTTTTTTTATATATTTATTTTTTTTTATATATATTTTTTTTTTATATATTTATTTTTTTTTATATATTTACTTTTTGTGCTTTATTTCCCTTTGTTGCTTTGCAAACTTTAAAAGATTTGCAAATATAAAATTTGTATTTCCTAAAAATTATTTGGTAATTGATCAACTTCATCTTATTATGTAAGAAAAAAAAAAATTAAAAACTAATTACATCACAAAAAACCTCTCAAGTTTCTTCTGAAATCTTGCAAAATGGAATTTCTCAGACTTCGGGCGCCTTGGCGAACAGAACTCTCAAATGACTGTTTGTTTCTTCAATTTGCAGTTAAATATATGTATTTAAGTGCAATGAGTCGTTCAACTTTGCATTTTATTTGCAATTTTCCACTGAATTTTATGCTCTCGCCTTTCTATGCAATTCTCAGATGTCGCGGCGCTGAATGTCTTCCTTCTTCAACTAATTCGATTGGGTGACAATAAAATATGTTGCTTTAAATGCCATATGCATGATATTTGGCCCAAGTGGCAAGCCAATGCAGACGTGTGTGTGTGTGTGTGAGTGTGTGTATGTGTGTGTGTGTGGCTTTGGTATTGCCTGCCAATTGCTAAACTTTTGTCTTACATTTTCATTTTTAGCAAATACATATATATATATTTCGCTTGGAAAAAGTTGTGTGTAAATATTGATTACGCGCATATCACGTACGCTACTTGAGCGCTAAGATTTTCGCATTGCTCCCACCCCCCCTACACACACACAGTTCGTATTGTGGAAAGAAGTACGTCCCAAGTGCCTGAGAGTATGAGTGTTCCACCTAGATGGCAACTTGAGCTTTGCTTGCTTGCGTGTGTATGGCTTAAGCTATGTGTGTGTGAGTGTGTATATATATATATATATATATATATATATATATATGTGTGTGTGTTTGTCGTGTGGCACACGTCCTTGTGCTAGTTTCCAGAGTTGCCTGCTGCTGCTGTGGCTGCGGCTGCCTTTTCGCTGACGACTGCCTTTTTGGCTGCCTGCCTGGGAAATTGAAAGTCGCTTCGCTGCCTGCGCAGCTGGTGGAGGGAGGGGCGTGCTGGAGGGGCTGTTGGGGCTGTTGGACTTTTGCGAAAACATTTAACGTACAGTTGAAGCTTCAGGACACGTGCTGCAGCCATCAATTGAGCTGTTGTTTGCCATTTATTTACCTAGGCTGCCTCTGTCATGTGTTAAGTGCTAATTGGGTTAGCAGTGTGCACCTTCCCCAACCTGTCCCCCACCTGGCCCCCCCCCCCCTGCAACATTCATTGCCAACTCAATTTCAGTCGACTGCCTACTGTCTTAATTTGGCCAATAATTGGCACCACAATGTGCTGCCTGGCCAACTCGGGCGGCTTGATTAATTTTTAAAATGACTTAATGGCTAATGCCGCTAATAATATCAAAGTGTATCCACGTTTCGCTCGCATGTGGCAAGGCTCTTCTTCTTCTTCTTGCTCTCATTTCTCATACATTTTTTTTTCGACTCTGGCTAATTAAAGTTTTAAGTACTTAGCCATAGCAACAGAAGCTAGCAGCTGTTTCTCCATTTTTTTTCTTTCACAGTACAAAAAGTACAATTTTGTTAGCATGCTACGTAAATGTGTTTGCTGAAGATTTTAACTAATTAGTTTTTGCTGGATAAAAAAAGGGAAGCAGAAGAGATGTGGCTCAAGGCTCGCTTCATTTTCCCGGGTTTTGTCAACATGCGTTGAGAGCTGCACATAAAATTGCCTTTACACAAAGAAGTTTGCAGGGGAAAAAACTTTTTAATATTAATGTGCGGAATTAATTTCAATTTAAGTGTTAAGCTATGAAATAAAAAAATATATATATATATTTTTAAAAATTAATATATTTTTAAATGCAAATCGAATATATGCGTATTAAAACATTTATTATAAAAATATTTATATACAAATATATGTATGTACATCATCAAAAACTCATTAGCTAATTTGAAATTGCATATTTTCTGCCTATATTTTACTTGAAAAAATATATTCATTTTTAAATGCTAATTAAATATATGCGTATTAAAATAGTTATATATAAAATATATTTTATAATCATATATTTAAAAAAAAACGTATTAGCTAATTTTAAATATATTTTCTGCTTATAAAATAATTATATATTATCTAAAATACTTTGTATAAAATATTACTTTTATAAATATATTTTATTTTCATTTATTTTTATATATTTTTTTACTAATTTTTTATTGTTTGTCTGAGCCATATCAATATTTTTATAGATCAAAATCAATAATTTAAAAATTTGGGAAAATGTTTATGCTTCTCTAGTTTTTGTCCTTGGCTCTTCCTTAGCATTTTCGTCTATAAAGCACTCCGATTTTGTAGGTGCTTCTTGGCTGTATTTTCATACAGCTTAAGTGGCATATAGTAAACCAGCAGCTTATATACTCCTGTAGATTCTGATCGTGTTGTTTCAGCTTAGACTGTAAAACAGATTTTTTGAAAATATTGAAAATAAAAACAAAATTTTGTAAATTGGAAAGCAAAAAAACATTAATATTTATATATTAGTAGTAAATATATGTTTATTTATTTATATGTACATATATGTTAGTTAAAGAATTTAAAAAAATATATATATTAAAAAAGTATATATTATAAAATAATATTATTAATATATTTTGGCTTGCGTTGTTTTAAAATTAAAGTATTGATAAGTTTGTGTAGAAGATAGTCTGTTTTTCGTTGCTTTACATCTTTGAATTTATTTTTTTTTCTTTTAATTTTTAGGCCCCAAGACTGTGCATAAAATCTAAAATAAAATCCAATTAATACCCTTACTAGCTTTACTTTAATAAATAAATAAAAATGTGTATAGATCTACATCTACATGTGTTACAAATCGAATCGTATCCAAGTGACAGAAACAAGTCGGCTTACAACTCAGCGGGGCTGTGCGCAAAGCCAGCAAGCTGGCTAAACATTCGATTTATACGCATTAATTCCATTGCTAACAAGTAAAAGCCAAAACTAAAAGCCTTTCACACACACACGCACACACGCACTCCCACACGCAGTGGATAAAGAAGCTGCTTAGTCAACAAATTTCCTACAGGGTTCACTTGCAGTTGAGCTGGCATTAAACTATTGCCTTAGTATATTCATATTGTTGCTTTTGTTGCCTTTTCAAGACAAGTTGAGGCCTGTCTACCGCTCGCTCCCCCCTCTCTCTCCCCCTCTGTCTGCCTGGCTTGTAGGCAGCCATTTGGCTTTTGGCCAGGCAGGCAGGAGGCCGGCAAGAGGCGCGCCCGCTCGTTGAATGCGCGTTGGCCTTTATCTGCCTTGCATATCAAATGGGGCGCTGCTGACGACAGGCCATCCGCAGCAGCAACAGCAGCGAGGACTAGTGACAGGACAGCAGTTTATGGCGTTTCTTTGGCAACATCTTGATAATGACCAGTGACCCCAATATGCGAAACGTGCAACACATGCGCGTCCTCCAACACACTTTCACTTCCTGCCAGCCAGGCGAGACGCCTCCATCAGCAGCGCCAGCATTCTCTTGGCAACACTTTCTCTAAGAGCTGCCGCATGTTGTTTGGGTTCCATTTCCTTCCTTTTGCTCCGCTTTGCCTTGCTTTGCTTTGCTTTTAATGCACATTTTTTCACACTAAACACGTGCATAAATCATGAGAAGCTTTTTTTTTATTATTATTTTTTTTTATATTTTTTTTTTTATTTTGCTCAAGGCTAAGAGTGGCAGCCTGCAGATTTGCGCTTGCAACTGCTCTCCATAATGTCAGCTGGGGCATTGAGAGCGCACAGCTCGAGTTTGCCTTCTATGCAAAATGCATCAAATAATAATGCATAATGCAGCATAGCAGCAGCTGCTGCTGGTGGTGGTGCTGCAGCAGGACACTTGTCCTGATTATGGCTTGTGCCACTGTGGAAAGTGTCGACCAAATGAAACCAGAGTCGCCTTGTCGGTGGTTGCAGCAACGGCAACGGCAGCTGTTGCCATGTTTCAACTGCATTTGCATTTCACTCAACCAGCTCCCTCTCTCTCTCTCTCTCTTTCTATATATCTCTCTCCTTCTGTTCTTGTCTGTTTGTTTTGACTGCTGCGACACGGGAGCCAACGGGTCGGCTCGAATGGCCAAACACCAAGCGCTTTGCCATTACAATTTATGCTGAGCCTGAGACATTAAATTTTCTCATAGATTTTGTCAGCCTCCCTCTCTCTCTCTATCTCTCTCCCTCTCTGCTGCTGATGTGTTTATCATTTTATTTATGCGCAAATGTTGTTGTTAATTAGCTTAGAGTTTATGCAACTGCATTGAGCTTTTTGGCTATGGGGCAGAGGAGTCTATTAGATGGGCTTTACAAAATTAGATATACAATTCATGGCCTGATTGTTATGCTAAAACATTTCGTAGAATTTCTATGGAAGAGTCACTCGAGGCGCACAATAAATAGGGGAGGATTATTAAAAATTTGTGAAAGGGACGAGAAGAGAAGACATGAACGAGATATAAATTTATGTGATTTTTATTTTAGAGAATGGGAAATATTTATTAAAGAAAATATAATGAAAAATTTATAAATGCAAAGCAAAAAGTAAAATAAATTTAATGCATATTGAGCTATTTTACTTTTTAAAAACATTTTTTTTAAATAACTCAAGTTCATTAATGAGTATTGAACAATTTTTTTATTATTAAAATCTTGTTCGCCTCTGACAGTTAAAAATTGCAACTTGATCAATGTATATAAAATTAAATTTATTTAATAATATATTAATTTAGCGTGGTTAGGAAAACTTTTTATATCTGGTTTTAAAATTTCATATTTGTATTTTAATTTGTTTAGTTTTGTTACTTTATATATATATTTTTTTTTTAATTTTATAAAATTGTTTATATTATTTGTAAAAAAATATTTTAAAAAATTTTATCTACGTATTTTTATTAAAAATATTTGGCAAAAAATAATTCCAACAAATTGGTTTATTTTTTTTATTATTAAAAAATAATTATATATATCCTAGTTAAAAATCGAATAATTTCTTGTTAAATTCTCTTAATAATAGTGTAAATGTTTCTTAACTCTTTTTATTTTATTCATTTATTTCATTGATCATATCTATTTATTTATTTATGTTGTTTATGGATTTCTTCCTAGAATATTTTTGTATATTCTTTCTTCCGTTTATTGCATTTTATTTTGAGAATCAGGGCCTCTGAAAAGCAATATAAATGTTATGTCTCATATATTTCAAGCATTTTATACCTATCGATTTTTGCTGGCCTTTGTATATTTCCTAAAAGTCTTCTATTACCGAGTGTTTACTGTATCATGGCTCTCTTATTTCATTTCTAATTTTCATTTGAAATACCTTAACTGTTTTAATTTTGTTTCCTAGTTTATTCACAACAATTTCTATTACTTGTTGGCTCTGCCAAAATTGCTCTTTTCATTTCTTCTTTTGCAGCCAGTCTCTAATTACGGAATGTTCACTGTATTCATGTAGTTAGCCTTTGTCGCCTTTGATCCTTGTGACATTTCCCTTGAGCTGGCATTTAAATCATTCTGCCAATTGACTTATTTGGTACCGTTAGTAGCTTGTTTGAGAATCGGTGGGTGGACATTGAGTTCTCTCGGCTGCTGCTGCTGTTGCCCGCTTTCAAGCGCCCAGCTTAAGGCATAACTCTTGCCACAACTGGCAGCTGGCAGCCGCAGTAGGAACAGCAGCTACTTCTCTCTGCTGCACACACACACATTTACGCCCCAAAAAGCTGGCAATAAAATGCGCCCAGCGCCAAAGGAACGATGCGGGCCACGCCCACAGGAGCTGGAGAGAGCTGCCTTTCAATTTCAGTTGGAAAAACACACTCGCACACACACACACACATTTTTGCATGGCAAGGCGGAAAGGCAATAAGAAACGAAAGGGGCGGGCAGGCGGGCGGGGCGTGGCGGGTTTGAGAATTGCAAATGGAATGGAGCACTGCAATGACGACAGTCGGCAATTGTTTGCACTTGCTCCATATTCGTTATGCTTGCCCTAACGCGGGGCATAACAGCTATGTGAAATGATATGCAAAAAATATGGAAATAAAAAATTATTTAATAAAATTGATGGAACAAAAAATAGGAAAACACATTAAAAAAAAAATATATATATATATATTTTGATATGTAAAATTATATACAAAAATATTGAACTAAAAAAAATTTAATAAAATTTATGAATAAAAAAGTAGCAAAACACATTTAAAAAAAATTTAATAAAATATATTTTGATATGTAAAATGATATAAAAAAATTTTGAACTAAAAAATATTTAATAAAATTTAATGAAATTTATGAAAAAAAAGGTGACACATTAAAAAAATATATTTTTTAATATTAAATATAAAAAAGTATTTAAACTTCGTTTTAACAAAAAAAAATATTTTTTCTTATTATTATTTTTTTTTGTATTTTTTATTTCTTACTTTTGAGTTGGCCTTTTGTGCCTTTGGGAGGCAACTGCTGCAATTTGCGCGTTCGGCCTTTGTCCCACATGAAAAAAGGCTTACAAAAAAAAAAAAGAGAGCGAAAAAGAAAACTGTGCGCGAGTCACCTACGTGTGGGCGGGCAAAGGGGGCGTGTGCCTTGCTTTGTGGTGCATTTAGTGCACAAATTTGCAGCCTTCTTTAGGCAGCGGCTCATATATTACTTATTTACACCACGGACTGGCCTTTAAACAAATTGCATAAACATTTGTTACCCGACTAAAGCAGCTTTTATGCTGCTCTACTCACACACACACAGATACACACACTCACACACACATAGACTCATGTGTGTGAGCGGTGAAAAATTGCATTTTTATAGCCGTCGCGCTCTGCTTTTACGTTCTTAAGTCCATTTTATACCTGTTGTTTATTTATGGCCTTCTTTTTCGTCTACCTAAACTAAAAAATAAGGCAAAGGATATCCTATTCTGCTGTCCTTTCTGTTGTTGTTGTCGTTTTCCCTTTGTGGTGGCAAATGAATATTTGAAAACGAAAAACCTGCTTTGCGGCTGCTCTTTTCTCCCTCTTTCTCTCTCTCTCTCCGTCTCTCTTTGGGGTATTTTAGGATTGGCCTAGATAAGAGGCCTAGGCTGGATGTCAGAGTGTGTGTTTGTGTGTGTGTACTTAAATAACTATTTGCGGTTGCATATATTTTAAGGCCGAGAAACTCTAACAAAAGTGGTGAAAACTAGATAAAATTACCTAAAGTGTTTAACTAGATATATAATATGAGTATATATTTCAGTATAGCGCAAATTACTTTTAAATTTTGTATCTGTACTAAAAATTATATTTATAATTTTATTGAACGCTTACAGAATATATTTTTTTCTTATATTAAATAAAAAATATATAAATAAATCAAATATTAAATGAAATATATTTTAGTTCCTAATATTATATTTTTTTTTTTTTAATTTATTAATTTCTTAATAAGAAATAAATAATACTAATGGAAACAATATTATATTAGGAACTAAAATATTTTTCAAAAATATATTTTTATTTTTATTCGCGTAATTTATTTAAAATTACATAAAGATGTAAATTATAACATATTATTTGTTAAAAATTTATAAAAATATTATTCTTTCTCGTTTAAAGAAAGTGTATATATTTAAAAAAAATATTTATTCATTATTTTTTAGTAAATTTATATATTTTTTATTATCAATAATATGTATAGATTTTAAATAGTATTTATTTATTTTTGACAGAAGGATTATTAACCTTTTCTATAAAATTATAATATATCTTTTCTGTATTAATCTATTTAAGTAGTTACATAATTTTATTTAAATGCATAATTAATTCTGACATATTTTATTCCTCTTGTTTTTCTTTGCAGGTAAGCTTTGGGCAGCTTAATGGAGGCTTAACCCAATAGGACTTTAAAAAGTATCTATTATATGGTGAATCGTAAGAGCTATGCTAAATAAATATAAGTTTTGTTATATATTGTTATATATGACATAAATATTATAAATTAATTTTATATATATATTATAAATTAATTTGTCTCACTACACAAGACACATTAAATGCTAAAAGTTCAATTAAGGCAACTTTACTTCTTGAAGTGTTTTTATTGACTTTATTTTTTATTGTTTTTTAGTCTAGTTAACGAACTTTTTAATATAAATATTTGAAATTTCAATTTGGGCTAACATAAGCGCACAATGTTCGAGGATTCCCTTGGCATTGGCCAGTGTATGAAGTGAGTAACGAATTGAAGGAGCAACAGGATTGCGGTCTGATCGATGGCCAAAAGCCATTCATTTAAAGGACATCATAATCAAGTTTCAAAAGACAAACGGGCGGGCAAACAGCAGACTGTCAGTATATACGTAGTATATATACAGATTTATATATGTGTGTGTCTGTATATACTGGCAAAAATTATTTATTAATTACTCACACTCGCTTTTGCAGATGCTGTGCGGCAATTAAATCAATATAAAGAGCTACAAAATGAATGCATAAATAATTGATTTCATCTGCCATGTTCGCCTCAAAGCCACAGTCGAATTCCGCCTGAGTTTTGGGTTTCGTTTCGATATTATTTAAATATATATATATATTTTTTAACTCTTGACTCGCTAGAAAAAATTGCTGGCTATGATATCTGCATATGAGTGATTAAAGAAGGGAAAAAATTTCAATTTATAAACGTAGCTTATCTTTGACAGCTCAGTGCAATGATATGGCTCTATGATGTATAGTAATCCATTTACAATAGTTTAAAATGTTTTAGTTTGTTTGGCGTATGCATAGAGAGTCTATTGATAATGGCTGGGAGGTATTTGTTGTATTTATACTTTGTTTGTTATTAAACTATATTTTTGGGTATCTCTATGATTTTATTTGCTAGATATAAATTGTTTACGATTCATTTCAATGATAGTTATATTTTATAATAATAAAGATAAAATGGAAAGGTATTATTACGAAATCAATGCAAATATTTCCAGTAAACATTCATACAGTCTAATAAAAAAACATTTACTATTTAAATAAATATGATTTGTGTTAAAAACTAAAAAATTTCTTTATGAAAATTTGTTTAATAAATTTAATAATGATACAAACTACTTAAAAAATATTATAAATTATCAAAGCTCACAAACAGTATTTAAAAAATACTATATAAATACCTAAAGTTCGTTTAATAAATTACATTTTTTTAAAATAAATTTAATATGATATAAATTACTTTAAAAAAGAATTATAAATTACCATAACTTAAAAACTGTATTTTAAAAATACTACATAAATACATAAAGCTCGTTTAATAAATTTAATGTGATATAAATTACTTAAAAAAGTATTATAAATTATCAAAAATTACTTAAAAATACTACATAAATACTAAAAACTCGTTCAATAAATTTAAAAAAAAAAATTAATTTAATATTAATATTAATTTAAAAAAATATATAAAAAATAATAATATTTTTAAAGCATTAAATTTATTTAAAGTATTATTTATTTGTTTAATAAATACTATATATGTGATTCAAATTAATTTCTTAAAAAAAAAAACCTCATAAATATACTTATATATTTTTCAATTTACAATTGATAGGGAAATTGAAAGAGAAAAAAACTTTATTAAACTACCAGAAATTTATGTAATGTTGCCTCGCTTTGAAAATGCTCATAATTATATTTGATTGTTTTTAGTAAACTTTTTATGCATTTTCGCTTACATCGAGCGCGGTCTCCAGAGAGAGAGAGCACAAATGCTGCAAATGTGTATATAAATTATAAATTTATGTGTTAAATTTCGACGCGGCTTTGTCGCTGCCAGCGGCATCCATTTTGACATTATGAATTTATGTGAAGTCTGGACAAAAAAGAAATACATACACTATATATGCGAGCAGATATATATTCATATATATATAGTATATAGTCACTTGTGTATTTGTGTATTTTATGGCATATTTTGAGGGCAGTTGTGCCCTCGGCAAATAGATGCATGAGGCGCGGCATGTGATCCAATATGAAATATACTCGCACTTACACAGGCACAGAGTGGTCTGCCTGACAGTTGCACGCTCTGTCGCTGCGTCTAACTGACTAACTGACGTCACTCGCCGCAAAAAGGGGGGCGACACTGTGCACCCCACTGTTGCTTGTTTGTCTGTCACACAGTTTGACACTTGCAACTTGCAAAGGCTACGATGGGACTTGATGCAGCAAAGTGTTACGAAAAAAAAGTATATATTTTTTATATAAATTTAAATTATTTATAGTATTTATAATGCATATGAAAGATGAATTTAATTATATATGGGTCGTATCATCATTTGTGCAAATCTAATTGGTTTCGTTTGCCAGCTGGTCCACACTATGCCCGCTACATCCTCCTCCCCAACTTCATTCGATTTATATATGCCATTCAGATTGCTAGGAAAAAAAAATAGTTGAAAAATTTGCACGAAATTCGGAGAGATTCGGTGCGAGACTCACCTCTGCATGCACTTGTGAAACCACCAGCCCGATTTGTAGGCCTTGGCGCACTCGGCGTTCGTATCGGGTGCCGAGAATGCGGCATTAACGTGTGTGCGTAACGAATCGCCCGCATCGCCGGAATATGCACCGAGCACACTTAACGCATACGATGCTGCCGCATTATCGATTCGAAATTCGTCATATCGCGCGTGTCGCACCGCATTATCGTCGTCCATTAGGTAGATAATTAGCTCGTGCTTCCGCCAGCTGGTCATGTGATGCAGCTTCTCGAGTCCGATGAAGAACTCACCCAACAGATTGCCGAAGCCGCGACGGTACACTGCCCAGTTTCTATTGAAATCGACGCTGCCATCGAGACGTCGCAGGACGACGGTCCAGCCGCTGTCACCGAGCATCGAGTCACACTGTACCGGAAATATATCCTCGCCCGTCACCTTGATCTCTAGAGTCTCGGTTCCAACCTCCAAGCAGCTCGAAGCAATTAATTTTTCAACGGCAGACAATCTGTGGCTGACTTCGATTGCGTTTACAGGATGAAACACTTGCTTAATATGCCTTATGGATATATCTAGATCCGTTCCATCCAGCAGCAAAGACTCTATATTATCCACAAAATAATTCGACCATTTCGCCTTCATCTCGCTTATGAACCTTTCCCTTTCCTCAGCTACATCATTTGCATCAACATTTGCTTCATCTGTATTTGGTTTTTTCGACATTATTAAAATTGCAACAACTACACAAATTATAAGAACAAAATCTGACATGATTATACGAAAGAGTTTATCAATTACGATCTGCACTCAGTTAAGTCCAATAATACACTGATTCGATTGAAGCTCGAAATGTTATAACGATAGCTCTTGCTTATGCATGTTTATAATAGAGGGCTGCAGGAAAAACGAAAAAACCAGATTCAACAGGGTGCTTATATAGTATATAAGTAGGTTCTTATCAGCTGTTATAGACACCCTAAGCCTATTGGCTAAATATTTACATGAGAGTAGACGGATTTCATTATTTATACAAGTCGAGTTGCAAGCTGAGAAATCTCAATAACAAAGTCCATGAAAATTAAAAAGAAACACAATTTTTTGTGTTAAATAAATTTAAAAAATAATTATTAAAAAAAATCATCAATTTCTTATAATAAATACTTATATATAAATATTTATTTAAAAAAAAACATACATTTTTTATAATAATTACTTTTTTATATAATTAATAAAAAAAATATATATATTTATATATTACAAAAATTATTCGTGTAATAAATAAATTTCAAATAATATATATACAATAAAAAAATAAAAGATTTAGATATTATAAATAAATATAAAAAAATAATATATATTTAACACTAAACTTTTCTGTAATAAATAAATTTATATAATTAAAAAATAATATTTATATATATTTATTTTTTTAAAATAATTATTCGTGTAATAAAAAAATTTCAAATAATATTTATTTATAAAAAATAAAGGATTTCTTATAAATAAATATAAAAAAGTAATTTATATAATATTACCAAACTTTTTTGTAATAAATTTATTTAAAAACACCCCACTATTTTAAAAAATCATTATAGTTTTTAATACATGATTTTTTTAGAAAATATTTTATATTATGTATAATATGAAAAGAAGTTCTAGATTTTGAGTACAAGTATTGTGGTACAATTATTTTTGTCCCACTGTGCCGTCGCCTCGTTGGCATTTTCTTTATTTGTTTAGCCAACTTGTGTGACGGCAGCAACAAATATCCAAGATGCTAACCGACAATTACAATCCCAGCACAATTTATTCATGTTTTGCAACCTTTCTTTGGGCATTAGACGACGACGACGACAACGACGTTGGCAGCTATTGTTTACAGTGGGGCAACAGTGGCGCCGGCTCATCGAGTCAGTCAGTCGGTCCGCCAGTGAGCTGAGTTGAGTCTGAATCGTTCACATATATGGGGTCTGGCTTCTGGCCTGCTTGACAACCGCACAGACACGGCTCCAGCGACTTCCATTTTCATCATAATAAAGCCTGTTGAAAGGAAATCGATATGCTGGTAACTTAATCATGAAATGAAGTCGACGTCAAGCTCTCTTTTATTTATCATTTTTACGTTTGCGCTGCGACTTTTTCATGGGGTATATTCATTTTCTAAAGAAAAGTTTAATAGGGAAATGTATATTTATTTGATTTAAACAAAATTTTTTTTGTTTACTTTATAAAATAAACAAAAAATATAATAAATTAAAACACGAAAATAAATATAAATAACAAAATAAATAAAATATGTGATCAAAATAATATTAAAATAATAATAATGATATAAATATCATGCATAATAAAAAGAAGCCACATCACAATATTGTAGAATACAAATAAAATAAATAATAACATGTATAATAAAAAAAAAAATAATATAAACACAAGTAATAAATAAATATGAAAAATATATTTTTAAATACATTTTTATAATATATATAAAAAATAATTATATAATAATTACAAATAATAAATAAATATGAAAAATATATATTTAACTACGTTTTTATAATATATATATAAAAATAAATATTATTAAAATAGTAAAATTTAATTCATATTTAAAATGCTTACAAGTGAGTTATTTTTTGTTTACATTTTCAGAACAATTTTTTAATACATTTTTATATTTCTTCATTTTGATACACAAACAATTTATTGACGTATAATTAAATATTTTTTAAAGCAAAATAAACAGGAAATAAATTTAGAAAAGTCGTTCAATTCTCTGGTAATCAAATTGCTGTCCTTTATATATATAATGTCATTTTCTATGTATTCTGCTCGAATACATATTTGAGTTACACCTAAAGGGTATTTACTTAGTTACTGCTGTGGCATATGATGTTGTTGTTTCTGTTGTTGTTGTCTCTTCGTCTTGATGTGGGCGTCGCTGTTCGTGCGTAGCCAACTACTTTTCCACTTGGAGCTTTGTTTACCTTATGAGCGGTGCCAGTACGAGTGGCCAAAACTTGTTCCTTGGCTTTTTTTGTTTGCTTGTATTCGATGTCTAAAATGGCTTAAATAAAGAAAGAGAAAAAGAGGGGGAGTGAGAGAAAGAGGGAGGGAGGGAGAGAGCTGAAATAAAATCAAACTCTTTTTAGCTATACGCTTTGGCTGACTTCAATCACTTGGGCCAACTTTCTTTACTATTTTCCCTCAGCTGCAACCAATTTAGTTCCTTTTCCGTGTAGTTTCTGCACATTTGCACATTTATATATATATCGAATGCAGGTCAGCGCAGCAGTTTTGTATTAATTTTATGGGGGCTTTAAGCCAGAACAGCAATTGTAGCCAGAGTTTGAAAAACATTTGTTGACCAACTCGAAGCAAGCAGGTTTTCCTAGCTAAATGGGTTTGACAATGTGCTGAAATAAAGTAAGTAAGGCATGATTAGACTTATAGCAGTTAGAACCCTGAGACAGCCCGATTCATTTCTCTTAACAATTTCCAATATTTTTTTTAGGTAACTCAGTACTTAATTTATAGATGATTTTATAATATCTAACTCATATTGCTCGACTCTTATAAATACTTATCTTTCGGTTGATTTATATTTGTATAAAGTCATATATATCGTGGGAAGTTATTCATTTTTAAACCGTTCTTTCAGATATGTTTTATAAATTCAAATTAATTTTTTATTCTTGGTATTTACCTAATCATTGTTTTCATCACTTTAATATTTTTATAGTTATTCAGAGAATTTTAAGCTCTGAATTTAGATTTATTTATATAATAAAAAGAATTTGGTATGCAATTTAAATATATGACAAAAAAGATTTATCTATGTTTTAAATGTATAAATTATAGAGATGTATAAAATGCTCATACAATATTTGAGTTATTACAAAAACCTACTCAATGTTGATCCTGCTTTAAATTGCTATAAATTGTATTTCTATATTTCTATACTTTTTTAAAATATATTTTCTATTCTAAACTTCGCTTGAAACTATAATTCAATTTCGAACTCTAATCAAATACACATAAAACATTTATCATCGCAATTTATATACAATGTGTGTAGCCTACTTTTTGGGGCTTCGTTGTCAGGTGCGATTTTTTTGCAGTCCATCTCGCATAGCAGCCGAACATGACCTACATTGAATGTCGTTTGGCTAGCAGCTAGAATAGCCTAAAACAAAATAAAGCAAACAAACAAAAAAAGATTTGTCCTTCAATTATTTGCTACGGGACTCAACGCTGAGATTTATTTATTTCTTTTTTTCCATTTTGCAACAGCTCGAAATAAAATGGGCGAGGTGGGGAGGGGAGGCGCGCCGAACGAGAGAATGTAATAAATATTTGATGTTATTTAAAGTTCATTAAAAATGAATGCTCAGCGCAAAAGGCAAATGACAGACAGCGGGCACACAGCGACGGGGCAGCTCTTACATAAAACTTCAGCTTCAAACTTTATTTGATTTCGTAGAATTTGTCCTTTTTTTTACATTTATTTACCAATTTATTTATGCGTTTGCTGGCCGCAAAGTCGGACCATATAGCAATTAGCAAAAGTTTTACAGTTCAATTGTGCGACACATTTTTGCTATCGTTTTGACAGTTGGTTCGAATTGTCATCAGCCCAAGCCCCAAGCCCCCCAACACAGAAATTCCCTTTTGGCCAACAACGAAGAAGAAGAAGAGCAAATAAATTAACTTTTAGTGTACAGCTGTTGATACTTTTTTGATTGCTATCACTGCACGAAATTGGGAGTCGCTTTGCAAATAATAACGACAGTTGCAAATGCGCATACGCCATGTTTGCAAATATGTGCACACAGACATATCAAATAAATATATATATATAAATGTGTATATATGTGTGGCATTTTGTATGCACTTGACAACTCTATGGCAGACAATGGCTGCGACAACCGACAACAATTCCTTCAATGCGGTTGACAACTTTTCTCATTTTCCAACCGTATACAGTGCTTGATGTATGTGTGTGTGCTTGTGACTTTTCCCTCTTGGTTATTTGTTGAGTGCGGTTCTTGGGGGTCTTGTTTCTTATTCTTTATACAAGTTACTTAACATTTTCTATTGAAGTGCGAAGTATGGAAAAAGTGAATACACCAATCGAATTTTCTAGCTAAGTTGTAAATACTTATGAAGGGTACTGTAATGTTAATAGTAAGCTGAGGGACAATGTGGTTACTACAGAGAAGGAAGTTGCAGTAAATGTAACAGAGAGGAATACATAACTAAGGACAGTGACAGTAACAATATAGAGAATAGAGTAACATTACAGGTAGCAGTTACTGTAACAATATAGAGTATAGAGTAACATTACAGTTAACAGTAACAGTAACAGCAACAGTAAAATTAGCATTAACATTAACATAAACAGAATATATATGAATTTTAGAAGTAAGTTTTAAAGGAATGATCGACTGCGTAATACCCGTTCATAGTCTATGTCAAAGTCCTTTAATATCTGAGCAAAAATGAAAATAATTTACATGTTCAACTCCTAACTAAGTCAAATAGTGACCCACTAGTTAAACTCATTAATGCTCGCTCTAAAACTCTTTATGTTATCTCATTTTAAATGAATATACAATATTTACCATGCCCAACTAGAATTTAAATCTTTCTTTATATATACCTTTCAAAACCTGCAAAATGGTAAATAATTTCTAGTTTAATTGAAGTATTTGCCAACACTGGCAAACATTCCATATTTGTTTGATCCCCATGGTATTTATGCAACGCGCCCTTTTGATGCGACGCCGTTGGACCCACATTTCATGATAGAACTATTTTAATTACTATTTATATAGAGACAACAACAACAGCAGTAACAACAACAACAAGAGCAACATGATGTGGACATTTTGTGCACTAGCTAGACGACCCAGTTTTTTCTGCATAACTGAACGTTGTTCAACACTGTCCCACAACAACTATGCAGAAAGTTATACAGAGCGGGTGTAGTACAGGAGTTTTTTTTTTCGTTTCGTATTTTTGGGGTAATATGCGAGGAGTCTATGTAAAAAAATAAAATACAAACATTGCGCACAATAGTTAAGTAAAATAAACAAAAACTTTACGCCTGTTCGGGCACATTTGAAACTTTATTCATGTGCATCATGCGATATTGTTGTTGTCCTTACTGTTGTTGGTGTCGTTGTTGTAGCTCTGTCATTTTGTTATTCATTTCACAAAGCAAAAAGAGTTCTTTAGACGGAAGTGCGCGACTAGCAGATACCTAGACTGGCAAAGCATGCTTCGATTATTCTTCGTTTTGGAATGTATGGAATGTACTTTTGGGTAAAAAGTTGTGGAACAAAGTTGGTTCTAGAGGAATACTATGATAGTATCCTATTCCTATATCCTACTCTATGTATATGTAACATACATATTAATTTATATTAATTTATAATGGTAGTCGGTGCAGGTATCTATGCTCGACAAAATTTATTTGAATTGTCTAGATATTTAAATTATGCTGGAAAAACTAATATAAAGCTTTTGATATCTAAAAACTTGGTTAAAGCTATCGATATGTATCGGTACTTTTGCATAGTCAAGTTGAAATATTCATATATCTAGGTATTACAAATTATGGTTTAACAACTAAGGTAAAATTATCGATACTTATCGATAATAAATAAGTAAAGATGAGCTATCGAAACAATATGTTATGCTTGTGGATTCTATGAATCTGCCAAGCTTACTTCTAGAAACATAACACCCTTTTTTTCACTCTTTTACTGGGTATACCAAAAAAAAAACCTAGCAGAAATAAAATGGAGAGAGAAAAATCAACAACATTTTGTAGTTATTTCCTTGTTTCTAGCTCATTTTTAGTTGCTTGTTTGCTGCTGAGTGAATATCTGAGTCATTTTTTAATATTTCTTGCTGCTTCTTCTGCTTTTTGTACAATTTCCGATTGTTGGAATGTTGCAGTTGCAGCTGCTTTTTGGCATAGTTTGCATGCCTTGTGAGCGTCTGTGATTGAAAGGCATTTCGAGCTTTTTTTTCTCATTTTTCTTATATTTTTTTTGGCAGATGTGATTTTTGCCCTGAACATTTGTTGCATGTCACATTGTTGCTGCACTGTGCGCAACATAGTTTGCTGCAAGTAGTTCATGCTGCCGTCTCGGCTTACAAATGTTGCAACGTGCAACTATTAAATAGTTTTCCAGCTCCAGCAGCAGCGGCGGCAGCAGCAGCAGCAGCTGCCATTGCCATCCAAAGAAGCTGCCGCAAGAACTTTTGCGCTTTTGTGCCACTTAAATGTAACCCCTTAAAACATTTTCAAGATTCCAAATAACTTTTTGCCCTTTGCCCGGCGCTCTTTTTTTGTTCTTCTTTTAAAACAAAAGCCAATTGTTTGTTGTTGATTTGAATTTTACTTGCCGAACAGAGAAAACTAATCAAAACTATTCAAAGATTTTTCGTTTGCCCCACAACTTTTGCCCAGCTGGGCTTCGCTTTGCATTTTAAATGAACAAAAGGAATTTTTATACATTTAATAATTCTATATTACAAGAAAGTGGTCAAAATGTTGTATAGGAATGTAATAAAATATTAAAATACAATAAATAATAAAAATATATAAATAAAGGTTGAGAGTAATTTAAATATAAAATAAATATATATAAATAAAAAACAATAAAATAAATATATAATTAATAAGAAAAATATATTAATAAAGTTTGAAAGTAATATAAATATGAAACATATATAAATAATGTATAAAAGTAAAATAAATATACAATATATATAAATAAAGTATAAAATTAAAATAAATATAAAAAATATATAAAATAAAATTAAAAGTAGTAATACAAAATATATGTAAATAAAGTAGAAAAGTAAAGTAAATATAAAATTTATATAAATCATGTATAAAAGTAAAATAAATATACAATTTATATAAATCATATATAAAAGTAATATAAATATATAAAATATATATAAATAAATATAAATTTATTTTGTTAAAGTTCCAATAACAGACTGAAGGCTACTTAAGCAACCCAAGTATGGCGATTTCGCAGTATAAAAGTCAGTATCTTGAGTCTATATTTTATAGAACTTTTATTGTACTATCAGCAGTCAAGCATTTCCTTGGCTCTGACATAATTGACTTTGCCACAATTTCTGTTATCGTGCCTAAAGCAAGACACACTCATTTTCACGCCATGGCTGTTCAGGTCAGACAGCCCTGTCAGGTGCTTAAAAACATAAGCCGAACAACAATATAATAGAAAAGAATTCGCCAATGCCTTGAAATATATAAAATGTTCTCTGATGCATTTATTTAATATATTTTTTACAAATAATTCTGCTAAAAATATATCACAAATATTAATTTTTTTCTGCTTAAAATTGATTGCAAATTTTCAGACTGTTCTGCTCGAAATCTATTTAAAAATTGATTTTATTTTAGCTTATCTCTGTTGGTAACAAGAAAATATTACAGCGAGCCAGGTTTAAATACCATGGACTACCCTACTCAATGCCTCGAAATGCCAGAAAATCTGTTCGTGACATTTCCCAGCCAAACATTTGCCTTTAAACCCTTCTGAGCTCGCCTCAATTTACTTTGTGAGCCAATTCTAATAATAATTTTATTAATTATATCAATATATGTATATATACTATAATAAGCAATATTGAATTTATTTTGATGAGGCAGTGTGGATTTAATTATTCAATATTCGCTTGCTTGATGCCCGCTTTGAAGTAGAACATGATTGGAAATCATTTAACTTGAGTATCTCATTAAATTGTACATTGCTCGAAAACAATTAACTTCAATCAGCAAAATATTCGACAACATGAATTCCTGGTGCGAGCCGGCTCTCATCGGCCTCGACGGTCTCTTGAGTAAATATTGGTTTTCGTTCACTGTTTGATGTTTAGTTTCCCTTTTACGAGGAGCATTACAAATTAATTATTGTCTATTAATTTACCTGTTCAATTGACCGAGCGCCCGACTAGCTGCAATTTCATCAATCAAGCTCATATCAGAGGCCCTGCACATGCCCGACAACATATCTCGATGTTATTAATAAACAATAAAGATAGATAGATAGTGAACGGGCAGACTCGTGTTTGCCTCAAGCTCTCGCTTGACTGGATAACAATCTAACTAACTATCTATCGGGCTGTCTAGCTGTATATAATATTATAATTAACAAACATCGTAATGATGATTTTGTTGGCCAAAAGCTTTTGTTGTCTGAAGCTCATTGTCTTGCATTTGCATTGATTTTGATATGGGAGCGCTTGTTCTTGAAGCTGCAGCTCATTAGATGAATGTTTGAACAGTCCGATATATATATTTGAATATATACATATATGTGTATATATTTTAGACAATAATCCATTCAATTTGCTTGTGCAAATGCTTAACATCAGCTGGAACAATATATTCGTAATTAATTATTGTTTGGGCATTAGACAAAATTGACTATCGAAACGTGATAATTTATTGATTTGAATTTTCGATCAACTCGAGGCGAAATAGTTTTACTGAAGCTGACTATAAAGATTCTTCGATTTTAGAGGCTTTAAGAGTATTGGATATCAGTAGCTAAATAGATCTCTATATATTTTTAAGTATTTGAGTTGTATTTTTTTTTTATTAAAATGATGATTATAAGTTCTTTTAAAATTTAGAAAATATTAGAGAATTTTAGATTATTTTAAAGTCTATAATAAAAGTGTCTATAACTTAAATATACTTTTAAATATTATGAAAAATTTTATTTAAATAGAAGACAATTCCTTTTCTGCTGATTCTACGCTGACACATCTCTAAGAAGTCAAGATATTACTCTCATAAAGATTTGGGACTCTTTATCATTAACTCTTCTTAATATAAGAAACGCGTAAGAGCACGCTAGTCGGGAGTATTCGACGATTAAATACCTAAACCCTGCCAAGAGCTGTTATCTTTCTACACTTCTTTGACGTAAATTCCCATTTGCAAAGACCTCAAGGCATAAACGAGTTGTCCGTAAGCTAATTATAACAGCTCCGTCGTTTCGAAGCCCCTAAAGCTCCATGATTACACTATCTACACCTTGCGCATATCTAAAAATATTATTAAAATTTATTCCGTTTACACTTTCTTAGAAATTTTTAATTCAAGTTGTTAATAGAAATGTTGCAACATGGAGAAGAAACCCTAGGCAACATGGCGTATAATTAACGTCAAGCAACTACAAATTGCGACAAATTACAAGTGCCCAGAAAAATGTTCTGAGCCTATAAAAGAAAATAGCAAAAAATAAAAATAAAACAAAAATATAAAAACAAAATGCAGTTAAAAGGTGCCCGAGCAAATCGGCGTATTATAAACTAAATGAAGGCAGCTATAAAGTAATTTAAATGTCGACCAGAGCTGACTGGCGAAGAGGCTCAAAAAATAAAGAAAAGAAAAGGCAGAAAAAAGGGACGTTTTACACACATTTAATGAGCCGCCCGGGCACAGTGAGAAAAACTCGTTAACAGCACGGCATACAAAAGAAACTAAACATGGGAAGGGAAAGAGATGGAGAGAGAGGGAGAGGAAAAGAGAGGGAGAGGAAAAGATAGGGAGAGGGAAAGAGAGGGGGAGAGAGAGAGAGCTGTCGGATAAAAGAAAAGGTAGCACAGTTGAATGAAAAACTCAGCGAGCGGCGGGCGAATTGAAAATGCTCGACTGACAGATATGCCTTAAAATTGGAGCCTGTTCCAGGGCTGGAATTATAAATTTAATTTTTTATTTAAAATAAATAATGTAATAAAAAATATTAAAAGTATTGGCTAGAGCTGGAATTATTAATTTAATTTTATTTATTTAAAATATATTTATGTCCTTTTTTATAATTTTTACTACAAATAAAAATTTCGTAGTATTTTCTGATAAGCATATCAAAGGGAGATGTATATGTAAGACAATTTATCCATATTACATCCATCCATACCTCATGAATTCCCCAATCCTTTCGCACCACAAAAATACCCGAACTCGATCAATGTCTCCAGGGTATTCCGAGAAAAAAAGGGGACAATTTTCATTTGCGCTTAGCGGGCTGGACTCGAATGGGTGGCGGGGCAGTCGATCAACGTGGAGGAGCATTGTGCGCGGGCTGTCAACGTTGGATGCTGGGCGAAACGCCAATCATTCAACTGATTAGTTTGATTTTAGCGTTACGCTATTTCCGTAATCAATGGAGCTGCAATCGAATGGACAGAGCAGAGCTGCGCTGGGCGTTGGGCGTTGGGCCACTCTTTTTTGCCGCTGAATATCCTGCTAGACAATGGACTTCGGCAGCTGGACGCCCACAGAGCAAAAGAGTGAAAGAGAGAGCAAGGACAATACCAAGTGGTGTGGCAGTAATTGGGCATTGAGTAGTTTCGTTAAAGAGGGGTGCGGGTGGGGGTGGCTGGGGGGGCCGTGCCGGATGTGGCCGGAGCGTAACAATTATGGACACGGGATCCACCCTAAAAATAACGTAACGTAACCAGCACTAATTGCTTGACTAGTTAGCATTTGGCTGCAGAACTTTCCCCATTTTTCCCATTTCCTTTTGTTCCGCGCCACGCCTCCCGCCGGCCCGCTTATCTCTTTCTGCCAAATTGAAATATTGATTGAGTTATTTTTGGGGGGCGCCAGCTGTAAAGCGGAAAGCGGCAAAAATTCATTAGGCATTAAGGTCGATTGTCCGAAATGATTAAAGATTCAAAGTTTCGATTTTTTCTAGCGAAATGAATATTCAAATGAAATGAATAACAAATTTTTGAAGTGGCTTCAAATTTGTTGTACATTTTAGCTCATGATTTTTATATAAATTTACTAATGTAATATGTGTTTAGAAATATTTTAAATCATTGTTTCAGTAGAAAAATTACATTCATAGCTAGGTAAGATATTATTCTACTAGGTAAAATTATGTTTATATATTTATGGATGGGTTAGATGGGTTTTATTTAATATCCAAAGAAACTAAAAGCAAAATTTTATTTTAAATATATTTTTATATATATTTTTTATATATTTATTTATAATACATTTTTTTTTAAATATATTTATTTATGATTTATACTTAGGAAAAAATTAAATTATTTGTAAATAAATAATTAAATTAAAAATTAGATGTTCCTTATGATTTGAGAAATATATGTAAAAATTCTAAAAAAAGTATTTTTTTATTAGATTCTTCTTTTGATAAACATTATTTATATATGTTTCTTAATATATGCATATTTTTCTCTTTAATTTTATTATTTAATATTTTTTATTTTATTATAAATTTTTTTTTTATATTTCGCTCTTTAGTTTTCTCTTTTTCTGTATTTATTTAATGTTTCAATTCTTGTAATTTTCCTTTTTTTCTCATCTCGATAATGTATTTAAAATTGAATCTAAAAAGTTAGCCAGCAAATTTGCATAATTTTATTTTGAAAATTAATCTATCAAATTGTACAGGTTGGGATAAAAAGTGACCCAATAGAGCTGCCCTTAACCGCAAAAACCACACAAATACACACACACCCTCACATACACACACACACACCCTCACACAGACAGTCGCAGCATACTTATATGCTAATGCCATTTAGTGTGTTGCTTGCGGGTCTTTTAGTAGATGTCGTTGTTGCTCACGCCCAAATGTAGGCAAATGTTTTGTTTTTCTGTTATCTCAACATTTTGCACGATTCACGCCCATAATCCATAAGTTAAGCTCACAGCACTGAAGTGGGTGAGTGTGTGTGTGAGTGTGTGTGTTTGTATATGTGTGGTCGCTAACTGTGTCTGTTTAACCCGCATGGCGGCGCGCCCCAACGCCCATCCATGTCCCGCTGCGGTTTGTTTGGCCAGCAAATAAACAAAGTGCATGGTTGGTAGCAAAAAACCGAACCAGAAACAGAACCAAAAACAGAACCGAAAACCCAAATCGCACGCTTCACTCCAAAGGGTTAAAGTGGCTTTAAACGACGGCATCGAGGGGCGTGCCTCAGTGTGTGTGTCTATGGTAAAATGGGGAAAAAAGAAGAGGCGTGTATTTTGTTAACAATTTATGATTATTTTTACTTGCTTCATGCGCCTCTTTACTTTGCGCTATGTGCTGCAAGCGTCCACATTTGCCTGGCCAACTACTGACCCGCATTCAAAAAAAAAAAGAAAAGGAGACAGGCAAAAAGGTTAAAAGGTCCTTCTGGGTCTGAGTCTGGCGAAATATATATTTTTGCATAAATAGATATTTTTCGTTTAGCCGCATTCTGCCAGACGCCATTTGCCGCTGATGATGTGCTAATCCTGACGCACGAATATTGCTCATACGCCGGACTCTCTATCCGTGTGTGTGTCCGTGTGTGGCCCTCCTTTTAGCGAGGCGGAAAGGCAGGTCAAGTGGGCGCCGCAGCCACATAATCATTTCGATTGAATGTGTTTTTTATGATGACTTTGTTTGCAACATTTTACGATTCGTCTGAGGTGCTTAAAAAAACATTGTGGTCGTCGCATATTAAAGAGCGTTGGCAATTTTCAAACGGAAAATCTGCGTAAATAAAACTCAGGGAGGATATAAATAGGTATTTACTGCAATGAAAAGTTAAATAAAAATGCATAAAATTTATATTGGATAATTTGTATATATTAATGCAAAGATCTATAAGGAATAAATTAATAAATAAAATATATAAAGGAAAATTAATAAAAAAATTGATATATTATATAAGAAAAAAAATTGTATTTAGTACAATTTTATTTATATATGAATACAATTTTAATGTGATTAAATTAATAAAAAAATACTTTTTATGCTTCAACTTTAAATACAAGGAATAAAACTAAATAGAACAAGTAAGAAAACTCTAGTCGGGCGTGACCGACTAGGGGATACCCTAAGCCCCGTCGAATCTGTGTTCTTCATCGAATTTGGGGGAATTTGGGTCGGTATCCAAAATATAACAAAATTCAAAATTCCATAAAATACATATAAAGCTAAATATAAAATTTGGTGTCTCTAGCTTAAAAGATGAGCGAGATATAATTTTTTCGATTATGGTTTTAATCGATAACAATTATTTGGGGATAGTTATCGATTTTTTAAAATAAACTCGATCTGCGCGTGCTATACACGGACCTACAAAAAAAATTTCAAGTCTCTAGCTCTTATACGGGCTGAAATCGACGCGTTCAAACATACGGACAGACGGACAGACGGACGGACGGACGGACGGACGGACGGACGGACGGACAGACGGACAGACGGACAGACGGACATGGCTCAATCGATTTCTCTTGTCGTCCTGATCAAGAATATATATACTTTATGGGGTCTGCCACGCCTCCTTCTGCCTGTTACATACATCCAACAAAAACATTATACCCTGATTTCCCATTTTCAATGGGCTCAGGGTATAAAAATGTGAAAATTCAAATATAAAGAAATAAAGTTAAAAAAAAAAATAAAATTTAAAATTCATTGATTTTTTAAAACAATACATTAAAAAAAAAAATAATCATAGCATTCATATTAAATAATAATATAATTATATACAAAAAAGATTAAAATGTACTTCAATTTATTGTTAAAATAAATTGTTTAAATATTTTATGCTATGAGAAAATATATTTTTTTAAATTTTTAATCGTTTAACATAATATGCAAAAATAAATAAAATAAAAAAAATAAATAAATAAATAAATATAAATTAAATATATAATATAAAAAATAAACAGACAAAAATAAAAATATACGTTATAAAGAAAATAATTTAAAAAGAGAAGATTTTTTTTTAATTTTAATACTTGAAAGAAAAAAAATGGAAAAATAGTGTTTCAAGTATAAAATAAAGAAAGATATTTGAGACAGGTATATGCATATATAATGGATATATACATATATTTATATATATATAAACACTGATAAACAATAAGTAATAAATTTCTCAAAGACGCGTGATGAAAAGTGCAATAAAAGTCAAATGCAATTAGCATATATTTGAAATTTATGATTTTACATTTGAGCCGAATGCGAAATTAAACTAATTAAGTTTCGGGCCAAATTTGTTGATGTGCATGTCAGAGACTTTGTCAAGTAATTCAATTATTTCTGAGAAAGAATCGTGCTGCTGCATAGGCGAAACTGTGTGGCTGCCGCAACTGACAACAATTTGTGCATAAGTCATGTCAGATGCTTGAATGTAATAACAGTTTGTGAATATAATTTATTTAGATATGCAATTTATTTCAATTTACGATTCGAAAACATCACAAGGCAGGAAAAATTTAATTAATTTCATCTTGTGGATGGAGACAAAAATGTCTCGGCACTAATTTGCAACGTGCCAGGCATCTGCTGCTGCTGCTCTGTTGATTATGTCTAATAATTTTTGATTGCTTTCCAGCAGGCAGAAATTCATTAAATATTGATTACAGATATGCCCAGGATACAGCCTGCAGGCTGGTCAAATTATATATACATATAAATGGCAAGCGAGAATGCAGGAGGATGCCTGATGATATCAAGCATTCTGCAGTTCATATTGGATTTGCTAAACGCTGCTGTTAATTGCAATTTAAGCTTTTGGCATTTTCAACAATTTCAAATATATGTATATGTGTATATATATCCTTGTTGTCCTTGTCATATTTGCATTTGCCATTTTCACAGCTGCCATTGCAAGTGCAATTTGCCTGTCGCCTTCCAACTATTTTCAGGCTATTTGTGTTTTTTTTTTCTTGCCCCTTCTAAGACCGTGTCAATTACTCGTTAGATAAATTCCTTAAATTTCTGCTAAATGAAATGCAATGCTGTTATTTCCGTTTATTTGCTTGAGATTTCCGCAAATATATATCTATCTATCTGTGTGTGTGTGTGTTTGTTTTTGATTTTGTTTGTGTAATTTTGCATTTGATCAGCTAAGGGCGTCTTAACAAATTCCTTGGCTCTAGTCCCTGCTGATAGTCGTCTTAAGCCATTTGATGGGATTTGTTTTAAATGCCATTTGGCTGCTGTTTCTACTGCTGCTGCTGCTGCTCGCACAGCTTGAGCGCTTTTCAGTTTTGTTTTTCTTTGACTGGAGCTGAAATAACACAGTTTGCATGCGACATGATATTTAATATATTGCGCTGTCGCTGTCTTCAGCTTATTTTCCAATAAATTGTACATTTTCCGATGTTTTTGTCTATTTTTGTCTTGTCAATTTGGGAGCTTGCCTGCGGCTTAAGCTACTTAGCTTAATATTTCATTAATAGTTTGTAATTTATCCATGTGCTAATCAAAGCGATTAAATGTGGGAAAATAATGTTTGTTTTGGTATTTAAATATTTAAATAATAATTTGGTGAATGTGCTTAAAATATTATTAAATATTATTATTTTTATTTATATTTTATTATTGTAGAAATATATAAAAAAATATATTTTTAAAGCACTCAGATAAGTTTTTAATATTTTTAGGTTACTCAAAAATTTTTATTTGAAGAGAATTTTAATAAATTTAAATGAGTTTAATATGAAAAAATTAAATCATAGAATACTGAATAATTTTAAATTTGTACAGCGCTCTTAATAAATTATTAACAGAAGTAAATTGAGCTACTAAAAAAATTTAAATTTGTACAGCACTTTTAATAAATTTAAGATGAATAAATTAAATATTTTATAATAATAAATTTTGTAAAAGATTTGTGATTAATTATTTATTTATTATGCAAATCAAATTAAATTTAAAATCACAAAATTATTTCATGCCCAAATTTGTTATTATAAGATATTTTATAAAATATTAAACAGATTGAAATTTTTTTAAATTCTTATCAAATTAAAAAGTTGTATTTAAAAGCATTAACATTATTATAAATATTTTTGTATTATTTATTAATAATTACATTTATGCTCACAAGTAACATTAAGTAACGTATTTTAATTTAAAAATTATATTTAGTCATTATTTATGTTAGCTTTCCAAAAACATACCCCAAAACTGTTAAGTCTTTACTGTTAAATCTCCAACATTTTGATGTGAGGCAAAGCAATTAGCAAGGGTGACATTTGAGTTGAAAGCAATCTGTGCCTGTTCATTGTATGTTGTTCTCCTTTTTTATTTTTTTGTAACATTTTCTGCTCATTTTCATTGTTTTTGGCAGCAACTGTTGTTCATATGCATGCAAATTGAAAAATCTCGGTCAATAAGCATAATAATACGCTCGCTCGTTGGTGGGCTAAAAAGGACAAAGCGTTGACAAACCAAATACGCACTCAAAGCCAAACACACACACACACACACTCATACAGATACAGTACGTGGTTGCAACAGCCGCCATTTTCATTCGCATTTCATGCCATGCCAGGCCATGTTGGGGCTTGGGGTTGGCGCTGGAGTTGGAGTTGGGGTTGGGGTTGGGCTTGGTGTTTTAGGATTTCGGTTGCGGGCGGCTGTTGGGGTTTTCGGTGCTTGTCATTTGGTTAGCCCGAACGTCGCTTGCATACAAAGCACAACATAAATTCAATATAATAAACATGTGAGGGGGAGGCAGAGCGAGTGTAGCCCCATCAAAAATGCTCAACAATTGCAATTGGCTAAACAATAACATGGCCAGCCTTCCAGCCATGTCGCTGCTGACCCAGTTAAGCACTATTTGTTCCCTCTCTCTGCACTCTTAGCTCTAGTTTATTGTACGATATATAACATGTCTATATAGTTTGCTCTGCTGATGGATGTGGCGTTGACTCTTCGCATTGCTTTAAACTTAAGTTTTTAGCCCCCAAGTTGGCAGTGTTGTGTGTGTGTGTGTGGCTCTTCGAAGTGAAATTGCTTGTAATGCATTACAAGGCGAAAAACTTTTCTATTGCCTGCTTTTGAGCTATGCGAGCGACCCCAAACCCAGCTAACCATTTGTCTGTCCATTCGTCCTGTGTCGCATTTACTTATTTTGAAACGGCTTTGTCGCCAGGCAGCCAGCCATCCAGCCAGCTAGCCAACTCTCTCGCCCCCAGCTCTGCGAGCTCTGCCAGCAAACCAATTTTGGTTTTCGAGCTTCAAGTTTAGTTCTGTCAGATTATTGGCTGGTTTATGCCTTCGACTCGAGCTCCCCTTTGGCGCTGTCTCCTGTCTGCCCCGTTGGCGTTATCTCTCGATATGCAGCTCTATACTTTGTCTATTTCTTTCACTTCCTCCTCGTCTTCGTCCTCGTCTTCGTTTTTTCGAGTTTGTTGTTGGTCAACTTTGTCTTGATTATTTTGTGCCGTCAATGCCGGACAAAGTTTTGCTCAGCTCAGCTCTGTGCGAATTTAATATGGTAATTATTTGTGACCGAGGCGAACGAGCTAGCAGTGTATTGCAGTCTGCACTAAGACTGCAATTTGTTGGTTTTAAGTCAATTGGCTATTAAGCGACATCAGCTAACACAAACTAATGGCACTTGACGTGTGAGTGCGTATACATATATATATTTGTGTGTGTGCATGCATCGATTAGACTGCATAGAAATGAGCTGCTTTTATGTGCTTTAAAGCTCGTTTACACTGAAAATTACTTTGAATATTGATATAATTTGTAAATTTTATATTATTTATTTATTATTTATTTTTCATTATTATTTATTTATTTATATTATATTATTTTTGTATAACATTTTTTAGTTGCTTTTGAAGGTGCTTTAATGTTTTGTGAAAAAAAAAATACAAATATCTTCTTGAAAAATATAGAAATAAATAGCCCTGACATTTTTTAGTAGGTTACTTTTACTTTAAGTTATTTGCAGGACATTTTTGAAATATTTTAGTATATATCATATTTTATATTATTTATTATTATTATTATTTTTTTTTTTTAATATCTGTTGGAATAACTAATTTATATAATTTGAAAAAAAAATTTTATTAATATATATTTATACCGTGAGCCCATTGAAAATGGGAAATCAGGGTATAATGTTTTTGTTGGATGTATGTAACAGGCAGAAGGAGGCGTGGCAGACCCCATAAAGTATATATATTCTTGATCAGGACGACAAGAGAAATCGATTTGGCCCTGTCCGTCTGTCTGTCCGTCCGTCCGTCCGTCCGTCCGTCCGTCTGTCCGTCCGTCTGTCCGTATGTATGAACGCGTCGATCTCAGCTCTCAGAAGAGCTAGAGACTTGAAATTTTTTTTGTAGATCCCTATATACAGCGCGCATATCGAGTTTGTTTTCGATAATCGATAAATATATTCGTTTTTTTGTTATCGAATAAAAACATTATCGAAATTCAGTTATAAAATTCTATCTCGCCCATCTTTTAAGCTAGAGACACCAAATTTTATATTTAGCTTTATATGTATTTTATGCAATTTCGAATTTTGTTATATTTTGGATACCGGCCCCAAATTTTCCCCAATTGAAGTTCAGTCTCAAATATAGCCAAAATGCGAATGAGTTGGCACTTTTACTAAACTGACAAATATGCCCATGGAATATGTTGATCATATGTCGAAAATTTCATTGAAATCCGTTAAATAGCAAAAAAGTTATTAAACAAAACGTTTGACTACTTAACAAACACACGTGGCAGCAGCGCCAAGCGAACGCACTTTTTCTATTCATGAGCGCACACATACAAACGCTCGCATTCTAGTCGATTCGAAGAATCGCAAATTACGTTTGAATTTTTTTGAATTATTAGCTGCTGCTTTAGTTTACATTTGCCACAAATGCTTTAAACTTGAAATTTTTGTATAATTTTACGCTAAATATAAGTGTATTGGAAGACACAGGTGCGACGAGGCTCAGGGTATACCCTAGTCGGTTACGCCCGACTAGAGTTTTCTTACTTGTTTATAAAGAATTTATATTTTTATACATTATATATTTTTTAATAATATATCTATATTTTTGGAAGCAAATCTACGTATTTTTTTTTAAATTAAATTTTACAATATAAAATATTGTAAATTTATTTTTAAAAAATGTTTTTTTTTTTATTAAATTAAAAGCTTTTTAAATATATAAATTATATATATAATTTGAAATTTAATACAAAACCAAAATTTCATTTTGAAAAAATTCTATTCATAAGTTCTTAATATATTTTTGTAGTACTTTATAATTTAAAAACCCAATTCAATTTAATTGAAATACTTAAATTTAATAAACGACTTTCTCCCTATCTAACTGACTAACTAACCCCTAGTCATCTTTACTCAACATTAGCTTCAATAGACTTGCATTTAATATAATAAGCTAATGAAATTAAATTTTGTTTCCAATATAAAATTTGAGCTTTCACTTAAGTGCGACGTGCCTCGTTTAACTTCACTGCGCCCAATCGATTATTTTCTTTACTTATCTTCCCACTTTTTATGTGAACTTGTGTGGGTCGTGTCAGTTGTTAATAAGTAAATTGAAGCAAGTTGGCAGCGTTTCAGTCATGTTTATGCAAATTGACAGGCAGAGAGCGCCTAATGGCGAAATGCTCTCAACCAGCTAGGCGGGCGGGCAGGCAGCCACCCCGACCCGAGCCCGGCACAGTCTGTTGCACAGGCACCCTGTCTAATTTGCATGCCGGGCCGCCATGTGCCACGCCTACCAGCTATGCTAGCAGCGCCCACCTAGCGCCAACCCCATCAAAAACTCGTGCCACTCCATCAGGCAACCCAATTTTGAAAATTTCACACACTTAGCCAGGCAACACTTGAGCGGCTTATTAACTAAGCTCGGCGTTAACCGAAAAATGCTTTTAAATGTTTCGCGCGCGCATACGTGATGTAATGTTGGGTGGCAGCACAATATTACGCATACGCCCGGATACCCAGCACTCATTACTCATTACGCATACGCCGCATAATCCGCTGATTGCTCTGCTCATCTCGCCCGTCGCTCATATATATAAAAAAAATATAAATATACATATTTTCCTCTGTTCTTATGCACTTTGGCAAAGTTTTTGATGCTGACATCTAATTTTGTTATCAGAAATTTCTACATGCGGTAAACAGAAAGAGGAAAAAAGGAAAATATGTGGCTGGCAGTCAGTTGAGAGCCCTGAAAAACACATTATCGAAATGAATTTTTGGGGCTAAAACAGCGATGGGCCACGACACAAGCAAGCATAAACAAGTCTTAAACACTGCTTGGGGTAGGGTCCGACAGAGCCCCTCATCAGCTGCCATAAATACTAGAAATATGTTGGCTGACAAGCACACAAACAGGACACAGACCGAGTCAGAGACATCTGAAAATCCAAAAGGGATTACACACATGCTGTACAAGTGCTTTTCGGCTTTAATTCCAATGCGACCAACATAAAAAAAAACTACAATGCAGTTAAATAAAATGCTGGCAAAAGACTGTGTGGGCATTAGAAAGAGGGCGTATCTGTAGAGGATGAAAAATATGGTGTGGTGGTTGATGGAAATGTTGAAGTAAGGATATAAATAGATAAATAATATATTTGAATTATTTTTAAAGAATATTTATAAATATATTTATATATAATATATAAATTTATGAATATTTATCGTAACTCTTAAGAATATTTATTAAAAGAAATATGCAAAAATTGAATCTATATATCTAACAATTTAAGCAGATCGATAAAGTTTGTTCAACAAAAAAAAAAATGTATATACCAAAAAATACATTTAAAAATATATTTTTTTTTTTAAATAAGTATATACATAAAGTCTTATGTCAGCCCAAGCGTTTATTGATAAACTTTTTCAGGAATATATTATTTTTATTTTTGTCACGAACTGCGTAAAATATATGAAATGTAGCATCATTCAATATAAACACAAATAAAAAAATTTTATTCAGGTTTTTTCAGTAATATTAAATATATTTTAAATTTAATTAAAATTTATTTTAACTGAAGCAAAGCATTTTTCACTCCAGCTCTACCAGATTTTTTGTTTGCAGTAATTTAATAATATTTTATATTTTCTTTTCAAAATGTATACAAAAAAGTTTATCAGTTCAGCAAAATATCTCGGTCTTTCAGTTCTCTTATTCTTCATTAATATAATATTATATTATCCCTTTTTTTTATAATTAATTCAAATGTATTTTCACTCCAGCAAAGTATCTCGCAGTCGAGTTCCTTTTATTTTCTCTTTGCTGCTTTCGTTACTTTTTATTATGTTTTGTTTTTGTCCTTTTTTTCTTTTGGGTTGTTTTTGCATTCTTGCCTACATATGGCTTTAATTCCTTTGTTGTTTTCCATTTTGATTTTCATTTAAGCTGATTTACTTTTCACGGCGCTTTGTTGTTTGTTCGCTCGCTTCTGTTTTTGTCTGGCTGCGCAAAATGGCTGTAATTGAGTTGTAAAAATGTTTTTAATTTACAATTTATTTACAGTTAATTTATTCAAAATGACAAAAAGGTAAACAAACAAACATATATATACACGCATAAGTTTTGTATATATGTATAGATATATATAGGAACATTTTTAATTACATCAAGTCATTAATAAAGAAATCAGAATTTACAAATGATGTCAATAAATCTCATAGCAAAACAAACAAAAATATCCTTGGGCGTGAAAATAATTAAAATTCAAAAACGAAATTAATGTTGTGTAGTTTATTTTAATGTAAATGTAATTTATATTATTTTTTTTAATATATATATAAATGTATTTAAAAAAATATACATATATATGTTACATATTAAAATTTAACCACAATAATTTATATTACTTAGTGAGAATCTGTATATATTTTTAAAAAATTATTTACACACTTTTAAAAAATTATTTACATATTTTTAAAAAATTATTTACATATTTTTTTAAAATTATTTACATATTTTTTAAAATTATGTATAAATTTTAAATATTATAAAAAAGTTTATTAATAATATTAAATAATAAATGATTAGTTTTATTAAAAGAAAATATATAAAATAGTCAAGATTTAAGTAGTGAATAAAAAAGAAATGAATGACTAAAACTTAAAAAGCATAATATAGTAATATTTCAAATATAAATAAATAAATATACAAAATATTTAAAAATGTATTAAAAATGGTGACGAAATATTTAAACCAAATTAATTAAAATTTGTGAAAAATAAAGTAAAATATTTAAGCCAAGACTCTTATAATACTAATAATCAATGATCACTGTCAATTTTTGTCAATTTTTTATTATTATTAAATGTATTTAAATATTTATTTTATTACTTAAATTAATATTAATATTTCATGTATAAGAAAATATGTTATATTTTTTTAAATCGATGTTACATTATTTTAAAAATTGTTTCTATTTTATATATAAATATTTTTTTCTAAATTATTTTCTTAATTCTATTAACTTTTTTATATTTTTAACAAGTTTTTCTTTTATGTATTTACTTATTTGCTTTGTGTTTCATCACAACTGAACAAACTTTTGCACAACAAGTTGACAATTAATTAACTCGGCTAATATGGCGCTTTAAAGATTTTCGGCCGAGCGAACTGAGCGTCGCTGCTCTCTAAGCCGCAGACTTGGAGCATGTATGTATGCTCCATATGTAGAGAGTAGCACGGCAGCTGTGCAGCGTAGCTTAGGCATTTGCCATTGGATTTTATATTTAAGCTGCGTACAAATTGGGCAGCTAAAAGCGGCAAAAGCCCACACATGAGGCATGAGGCAACTGGATGTTGCATTAGTTTGGGGTTATCTCGTAGGCAGGCTGCGCCTGTTGGCTATGTTGGCCGAACGCCCACAATGGAAGCAGTAGCAGCTGCTAATGTGTCTTTGTCTATGGCTTTGTATGTATGTGTGTGTGTATATATTTATGTGTATGCATGTATGCATGTGTGTGCAATGCTTTGCTGTTGTAATTGCTGCTATTACAGCAGCCTGTTTGTTTGTGTTGCTTGTATTGTTGCTGTTGCCTTTAAGCTAAAGACTTAATGCGCTTTGCCCGCAAGAGAGGGAGAGCGAGAGGGTGGGAGAATGGGAGAGAGAGACAAAAATTATGCAGAAAAAGCGAAAATAAAAGTTAAATCAGTGCAAGTACTAGCTGTTGCTGATGAGCTCCCAAGCACATTGCTGTGAAAGTGGAAAAAAGCATTTCCATAAAAAATATGCAAGGAAAAAAAACAGACTTCCAGCTACACACACACACAGATATATATATATATATATATATATATGTATGTGTGTTTGTGTCTGCTTTGAGTATATATAAAAGTCTTTTGTCAGTTGCTTACATATTTCGGTCCTTGCTGACTTTGCAATTTGCATGCTTTTTAAGAAGGTTTCTCAAATTATGCACCTGACACACCGGGCACACCCGCATTCACCTCGATTCGCTCAGATGCCGTCGTTCCCGTTGTGAACTCGTGTATTGTATGCAGCTTACGCTCAAGTGCAAACAATGTCAGCATCCAATTTTTTTTTCTTGCCAGCACGCAATTTGCCAGTTTGCTGCAAGGACACATTAAAAATTGAGAATCCTTGTGAAGACAGCAACAACAGCAACGACAACAACAACAACATGTTGTTCTCCCCACATTTTTGAAGTGTTTCGCCATGCAATTTTGACAGCGCGTATCATCGGAATTGCAAGTGGAATGATGCGGAATGGGAACAGATATTCAGATTTAATAAAATTGAAGGTATAAATGGAATAAGCGAGCTATGGAATGTTGTGGCATAGATGTGAGGAATTTAGAATACGATTTGGAAGGATGTCGAATTGATATACGCAATATTAATTGAAACTGAAAGTGGAACATACGAAATGGAATGATATGGAACTAAAAGAACTAGAATCAAATATGGGGAATGACGTTGGAATTCGCATATGAATTCCACACCACATATGTGCAACGGTGTGGAATTTATATGCAAACTCCAAAGTAATTTCACATATTTAATTTTAATATCATCTAAGTCTTTTATAAGTGGGTCGCTTTATATAACTAAAGGTAGGAACACATGGAATCAGTGAGAGGATATATTCTATTGGATATATAGCTATAAAATATATGGAATAGGCAGAGGAATATTTGTTCCAAATGAAATGCAGTGCTTAAATGTCACAAGCAGTTAGTATAACTGTCATACAAAATGGAGAAATTTAGAATTGGGGAAACAATATTTATTTAACTTTTTGAAATTTGATGTGGAATGATTGCAATTGAAACGAACAGCGCATATTACTAGTATTAAATGCATAACAATATGAAAATGTCATGAAAATACCCAAATTATTAGAGGAACGAAATGGAATTGGAACATTTTGAATTTCGAATCAATTTGTCTACATTGGCAATGAAACACTATACATTATACAATTAGGCTTTTAATTTCCTTATTCTCCACAAGAATATTTATGCACTTATATATAAAATAGAACGAAATGGAATCGGAACATATATAAATGGTAAACTTTTACTTTCTAGATTAAAACTTATAAAAAAAAGTAAAATAAGAATACAAAAAAATCTATCAAAAATAATATAAAAATTCTATCCAATTTCATATGTTTACTTTCTCCTATCTGACTATGTCAACTGAGCCAATGGGAATTTGGAATGAAACACTTTAATGAGAGTAGAAAAACATTATATGAAATTATTATGAATTATTTTTATATTATATTTTATATTATGAATTTATATTTATTCCTATCTGAATTTAGATTAATTCATATATCAATTTTATTTAGTCATATATGAATGTCTATTTATTCATATATAAATTTATATTTATTCATAAATATTTATTCATTCATATATGAATTAATAGTTATTCATATTCATATATACATTTAGATTTATTCATATATGAAATACTCAAGTTCATAACGCTTATCTTAACTATGGAGCAAATGGAATTTAGTTACCTCTTTTGCAGCTACTCTTACTCTCTTTCTGTCACTTTATCTCTCTCTCGCTCGCGGCAGTTGCAAGTTTATTAATTTCTCACAAAGAGACGCCTCGTCATAAATCAACGAATGAGTACCCTTTATTTATTTAAAAGTTTTCCTTCCAATTCAATTCGAATGGCATTCACTTCATCCCACTCCCGCTCTTTCTCTCTCTCTGTCCCGCTGGAGAGTCTTTCGAAATGTACTCCAATTATTGGGCGCGTGCGTAAGGTTGGCAGCTCCATCAATTTACATGTAAATCGACTCAAGCTGAAGACCGAGCTGCAGAAGAGGATGGAAAAAATGGAAAATAAATATAAGAATGCAGGAGGAAAGCGCAGAAATCAATTGATTCATTTTCATTGCACGAAATTCTGAACTCGAAGCAACATTTTCAACTGATTGGATGTGTTTTTCTTTTTCCCTCGACTTCTTTTCTTTGGAGGAGGAAAAAAAAGTTAAGTCGCAACAAAATCAAAAATAAACCGCAATTGAAATGGCTGAGGCGAAACGGAAACGGAAAAACGAGAACAGATGGAGAGCAAATTATAAGCCAAAAGCTAGCGAAATTATTTTTTAATGGAAAAAATGGAAATTCGGTGAGGGAAAATGGAAAGACAGCAAAATTCGGGCGATTGTTCAAAACGTTTTAAAGCTCTTCCAAATTGTTGGCAAATAAAAGCAAATTTTTATTTCCCTCTCATTTTCCATTTGCCATTTTCCATTTTGTACAGTTACGAATTTCTATATATATATATGTTTATATTTCATTCTTATTTGGCTGCTTTATTTAAACTTTTGACGCTGATGAAATGATTGCAGCGGAACGTGATTTATTGCACTTTTCTTAGATTTTATTTGACAAGCTTTCGTGCGGGAGTTTTTTTTTTTCCTCTCCTTTTTTGCTGCGACTGCGGTCAAGCTCCAGTCTCGCCCCTTCCAAAGTTCAGGAAACTCTCCTGTTTACGTTAGGGGCCTGTCCAGTTGAGCTGACGCCCTGTCTAAAGAGTCAACTGCAAAATTCGCAATAAAATTTAGCACAAAATTGTTAAAAAAAAAAAAAAGAAAACTTTTAAATTTAGTTCTTGCTGAACTCAACTGCATTAGATAATTCCCAATAAAAATTGCATTTTATTTTATTTGCTTCAGCTGCTCTCAGTTAATTAAAGAAATTCCCCAATATCTTCTATAAAATCCAAACAATTTGCAAAGTATTTAACAAACAGCATAAAAGCCGCTCATAACTTGCGCAAGCCCCTAAGCATATTAGAAACACATCAGAAATTGATAAACCAGAAAAACAAACAGGCAAATGGGAAAACAGTTTGAAATTGCCAAAAAGGCTGGGCCGATGCCCACATCATCCATCAACTTCAGGCTGTGGGAGGCCAGGCTGAAAGGCGATGCTCAATGCAATGTCGGATGCTGGCAATGATGATTTTCTGATGGGGGCGTGGCAGAGGGGAGCCGAGTGGGTCGAAGTGGCTGGGCCAAGTCTTATCTAAAACGTGGCGTACTGGAAAAGTGCAGCAGCAAAGTGAAATCAGCTTAACGAGATTGCACACACACACACAGAGAGACACACACACATGCACATGCACATATACTCTGACAGCCTTAAGCCTATCAATCAAAATGAGCATATAACCACCCGAAACGCTGACCAAAAGCTTAAAATATTCAAGTTGATCGCATTTGAGCCCATTTGGTGCGCGCTACTGCAACCAAATTGAATCATCATTCAGAAGCCCAGAAAATTCTCAATTCCATGCAGATGACACACACACCAAATACACACACACACACACACACTCGCAGCATGCATAAGCGCGAAATGCGGTCAAAATTTTAGCGTATCAAAAGCTCGTTTTTAGCCAATGTCGCTGCGTTCGGGGCAAGAAACATCAAGAATTGCGGCTTAATGGAATTCCAATGGGCCGCCATTAGATTGATGCAGCAGCTAAAATGTCATCTGCTGTGCATGTGCATTATTTTGTACGGTCATCGATGAGGTGGTCTTACGTAACTTTGTTAAAATTGAATTCATTTTGGAGTGAGGCAGAAATTTTGCTTTATAGAGTGTGATTTTGCTTGAATTTATATTAGTAATTTATGTTTATGTCCTTTTTTTTTTGGAGAATTTATTTTTGAATCATTCCAAAGAAATATTTTACTTCATTTTTATTATTATTTAAGTCATTAACTTTTAGTATATTTTATACATTTATATATTTTATATTTCTTTATTTTATTTTTTTTTAAATATATATTTTATTATAATATATTTTATAAAATACTTTTAAAATTTATTTTCCTAAAAAATAAAACATAAACATCAATTATTAATAAATAATAAATTCATAAAAAATAAATAAATAAAAAATCAATCTTTTGTTATTGATGCACAATTACTTTTATAACTTATTATTTTATTTAGATCAAACATTTTATTAAAAAAAAAAAAACGATTTTGATTTTTGTATTTTATTTGATTTTTTATTAGCTAATATTTGTGCATTGTAAGTTATAAGCAAACATTTTTAAATTTTCTAATAAAACTTAAATTTAATTAAATTTAAAAAAATATACATATATTAATTATTTTTAAAATTTGAATATTATTATTAAATTATTCTTACGTATAATTTTAAAATTTAATAAAATGTGACTGTAGTAAGCCCATCTTATTATTATTTTGAAATTTCAAATTAAATCATAATCATATTTTTTAATACTACTATTTAATTATTATTTGTAAATTTCAAATTTAAAAAATATTTATTTAAATAATATATTTCTATTCTTTTTTTTCTGCAATCAACATCCCCGTCTCTATATAATTCTTGTAAAATAAAGTTATATGATTCCGTAAATTGTCGGGAAATGAACACTTCCACTAAATACTCATTTATGCCACACCAAATTGAGATAATAAAGCATTTAGATTAAGAGACCATCAAAACTGAAAGCAAATTCACAAAGTCTGGGAGTTTATGTCTCTAAAAAATTATATAGCAAGTGCGATGATGACTATCATCGAGTCAGTGACGCACTTCCGCCTCAGGCCAGTGAGCAGCAGTCTCTCTCTGTGTGAGTGGGAAAGGCCGTGGCAGCTGATTGAACATTTTTCAATCAACTCTGTGTGTGTGTGTGTGTGTGTGTGTGCACCAGCCGGCGCCCCGAGCAGCTAATTTGAGTGCCAAAAAGAGCCGAAGAGAGAAGCAATTGGAGGCGTTTGCTCATCGAGATCTTTGCCAAACTGGTTTTCTTCATAATAGTTTTTCACTCCTATCGATGAGCAGAAAAGAACAGCAACAAATGAAAGCGAGAGAGTGAGAGAGAGAGGGAGATGAGGAAAAAAGAAAAGTTGTTTGCCGTAAAAGTCGGGCAATTGTCGGGCCGGCCATGGCTATTTGCAGTTTTTTTTTTCTTCTGTTCATTTGCTTGGCTCCGATGTTGGTCAAACGCTTTGCCATATTCAATTTTTTCTCCTCTCATCTTTACTTTTTTCTGCACTCACAGCAGTTAATAGCGAAAGTCGTTTTCAGCTCGTTTCTTATGTGGGCCAAATGTGCAGCTGCTGGCTACAAGCTGGCCAAAAAACAGGAAAAAAATGGGCCAGCATTCCGAAAGAACTAGGCAACAGGCTAGTCTCAGCTGTGATAAGGTATATACTAAATATATGTATATATAATATATATATATATTTGGGCCAGCTCCAAAGTTTGTTTGATAAATGGTTTCACTTGTGGCACAGTCTGCGATATTTCCAACTTTTTGTTTTGGATTGAGGCTCAGCCATAATTTATCTTCTACCAAATTGTTTAAAATATCTTTATTTATTTTCATCATATTGGGGTTGACAAAGAAATATGCCTAATATTATTAGATAAATCATATTCAATTTAATATTTTATATATATCTTTTTATGCTGTGTTTGTCCATAAATTAGAGAGAAAAGGTTTAGATTTAAGATTGTTACAAATCTGAAGAAGAAAAAAAAATACAAATAAGTTAAGTATTTAAAAACTGAAAAATATGGGAAACTACAAATAAAAATTATTAAATATAAAATTTGATTATATAATTATTTAAGAAATTAATTAAATTTTAAATGCAATAAAACATATTATTATAAAAGTAATCATGATTAAGAAGCAAGCTTATCCGTCAATTTTTATAATATTTTAAGACTGCAAAAAAAAATGTATTAAAAATAATAAATATTTATATATATGAATATATGGAAATATACAAAAAATAATTATAAATTCAAGAAAATAATAGTAAAAAATAAGGCTATACATATTTATATCAAAATAATTAATTATCTAATTAAAAATACAATGAATATTAGCGAGACATGTACAAAAGCAGACAATAAAAATACAAAAAGGGACAAGAGAAATATTAAATAATTTAGATACATTTTCTATTACTCAGGTGCAAGAAAAGATATTTCGACTTGGAATTTAATAATTAGAAATAATAATAAGTGCTGAATAAATACTTACTTTTTAATGCTGAAAAAAATGTATAGCCCATAACATTGCAGACTCTTTACATATTTCATATATCATATAAGTATATCCCCTAGAGCAATCAATGCATCATTTCTCGAGTATACCCATTTATTTATATGTTATTTATATAACATTTGTCTTTATTTTTCTTTAATAAGTATTTTGATACTTACTTGTATTTTTTCAGTATTTTTCAATAACTTACATACCCTTTTAAAATATTTTATATTATTTATAGGGTATTCAAATTAAAAATATATAGTTCTTGTGTTTGCTTAAACATTCTGTTTAATTACCTCTCTATTTCTCCCTCTCTCTCCCTTTCTCTCTCTCGCGTCGCTCTCGCTCAGAAACAATTTGCAGTTTCCTTTAACAAATTTTCCTCTTTTTGCTCCACTGAGGGAATTATCTTCCATTTCACTGACATTCATTTTGAGTGCCCATCACCATACACGACAGCCCCACCCCAGCGCCAACGCCAACCCCAGCCCCTTTGGCTAGAACCCGTTAACAGTTCGCTTTTTTTGCGTATTTTTCATGATTTTGGCGCATTTTAAGTAATTAAAATTCCTCAGTGATGGCAAATGCATATTTGCCATTCTCTCTCTCTCTCTCTCTTTGTCTCTCTCCCTCTATGTATCTCAGACTGAGTATACAATTGTATCTGTATCTGTATCTGTGTAACTGTGTCTGCATTTGTGGATATTTTGTATCTGTGTTTTGACCGCAGCTATTCTGACTTTATTCTCATTTTCCTATCGATTTTTGCGGTTTTTTGAACGCAATTAACCTTCCGGCTGTGGGCTGTGCGGGCCCCGGGACTCTCTGGTTATTCCCAAACTTTTTGGCCAGATGAGCGAATTGTTGTTGCTCTAGTTGCCGTAGTTGTTGTAGTTGTTGTTTCACCCTTGGCTGGGTTTTTCCATTGAATTTTCCTGCTTTAAATTTGCTGCGAAGTTTTCCCCACAGCTGTCGACTTGTGTCAATTTTTCACTTGTATTTACTTTTGCTAATCCTTGCCAATAATTTGATGTGGTTCTCGGCTCTGTGGCCCCGGTCGACAGACTCTGCCAAATTTGCTAACAAATATTTGCGGCATTTGGATTAGGCTCGCCACTCGACTCGACTCGACTGCTTCTCCTACGATTTTGCCAGCCATTTTTAGTGAATTTGCGGCTTTCGTGGCGAAATAAAACAACAACAAAGTATTAATTAAATCGAAATCGTTTTAATATCATCTGCTCGCAATTAATTTCGTGTTGGCAATCATCAAAGGCATCAAATCGAACTTACTTTAAGCAGCTTTTGAAGGAGAGAATGTATATATATATATATATATATATATATATATATATATATATATATATATATATATATATATATATATATATATATATATGCGAATAGGGGAGAAAGTAAGCTCCTTATCTTCTCAAGGAATTCCTACAAATTTATTAAGAAAGAAATTCATTTAGGTAGTGCTAAAAGTAATGCTAATGGTAATAATATGAATTAATTTGAATAAATGTATTTTTTTATACAAATCAAATCGATAAATACACATATGAAGCACTGATAATTACACATATATAATATCGATAATTTTATATATAATGTCAATAATTACATTTTATAATATCGATAACTATGTATAATATCGAAAATTTGAGGAATCAAATATTCTTGTCGATATGTTTCTTATATTTTCAAATTTATAATTTATATTGTCTTATACAGAAAACACATTTTTGTGCCTCTCATAGCCTGTCATAATGCTCAAATCTATCAATAACTTTTATTAATTTTAATCAATTAAATAGTCGCTATAATTCCATATAATCCATATATTTATCATTTAGTTTATCTCATATTATCTTATCTCTGTCTTTTACCGCTCTTCAGGTTCTTTAAAATTTATGGAAATTTTAAATAAATGGTTATTGGAGTCATTATATATCGATATCGATCATTTTAGTTGCTACTGAGACAACTTGACACAATTAATACATTTTAATAATTTTTTGTCTCTTATAGTCATTTGACCCATTAAATTATGATATCAATAACTTTATTATTTATTTTTATCGACTTAATACTCTTATTAATCTATAAATATATATTGAAAAAGTATAGTGCTCATTAATCTTTCATAATGATCAAATGTACATTCAATGAAGTCTCTATATATCGTTATCGATAACGCAAATTGGCATTTATGTATATAATGAAATGCCTCAATACAAATTCGAATTTATCTCATATTAAACAAGTCAAGTCGTTTAATATTCATTTAATTGCTGCTGATATATTGTTATCAATAAATCAGTATAACTTTAATAAAATAATACGTTAAATCAGTTAGTTTATCTGGGTCAGTACCTCATATAAAAATACGTTTAATAATTAATGTTTGAGTCCTTAAGAGTAATTTTACATTGTTATCGATAACTTTTTGCTGTTAAAATTCATCTAAATTATAGTTTTTTTGCCTCCTTAATATACATTCAAGAATATTTAGCACATTTTGAGACTTCCTACAACTTCCAGTAACTGATGTCCTCACTTCCCTCATTACTTATCGATAACTTTATTAACTCTGCTTCCTCTCCAGCCTTTCCCAATCTCAAGTTGTTTATTAAGTTAATAATCAGAGTAGCACTAGAGCACACTTCCCACTCCATACTACAGCCCCACTCGAGTGGTGACTTATGTGTGCGTGGCACGTATATGACATGTGTCTTTATAGACTTATGTATCGCATAACAATCGGGCGCACTTCGACGTATAAATCTTGGCGTAAACCCAATTCCGATTGCACAATCCCAGCTCAAATCGGCTAGCCGCAATTTCAAATTAATTGAAGGCCGGAAATTGAAATACAACGTTCGCTCCGGCTGCTGGGCTGGCCAGACCCCCCCCCCCCCCGCTCCATTTCCCCACCCAAATTGTGGCCAGCGCCGCACAGCTGCCCCGGCAAACAATTGAAAAATACATGACAAACGCTGTGGAAATTGCAACAAACCAACGACAATCGCAGCAAAATGGCCCCAACAACAGCTGGAGCTCAGTGCGATTCGAGAAATACTTTCAATGGCGGGCCAAAAAAGTGGGCCTGAAAGGACCCGCGCGCCGGCCCTGGCCCAACGGCCTGGGTGTATGCAATGCATTTTCTTATAATGCAATTTACTTTTGCAGCAGTCGCCCACTCTGCCGGGTGGGCGTGGCCTGTCGCACTTGAAGTGCAAGTGTAAAAGTGGCAAAGTGGAGTTGGGCTCCCCCGTGTGCGTCCCTGGCACAAACACATATTTATTTTGGCAGATGGACTGGAAACCAAACCAGAAATGGCAGCAGCACCCAAAGCAAACGAAACGAAGCACACACAGAGACACACACACACACGCACACACACACGCACACACACTCTCACACACGCACATCTCACTCACATCAGCTTTGCCAACAGCTTGTGCAACATTTTTAATGCATTTACAAACACACTTAATACACACACACACACGCACAATACACACACACACACACCCACACACTCTCTCCCACACACACGCACAATACACACACACACACTCACTCTCACACACTCTCACCCACACTCTCCCACACACACACACACACTCATAAATGCATTACTCGTGCGCATTTTAGTTCCCGCCTGTTGGTTGTTGCCAGCTCCCTTTGGCTTAAGTGTGGGCGTGCCCGATTGCCTAATGGACTGTTATGTCTTATACACATCTATATATATACAGATTCTCTCTCTCTCTATGTGTGTCTGTGTGTGTGTCGCAGTCAGCTGAAAGCGTATAAAATACTGATTGGTTGACTAATACCTTAACTGCTTGTAAAGCAATCAACAATTGTACAACAACTGAAAGAGAGAAAGAAAATAGCAAGAATTACAGATATGATAAGGGGGAATTAGGGAGATTATATATAGAACAAGTTTTGACTGTAAAATAAAGTGAAAGAAGTCAGCTGCATTTATCGTTGTATTACAGACAAAACAAGAAAATATATATATCCAGAATTGTAAATCCCTTAAACCTATATATTTAATTTTATATATTTATATTTATAAAATATTTATATATATATTTTTTTTGTGGACTATTATATTTAACTATTAAATATATTAATATTGATTATTAGAGTTACTTATTTATTGTGCTTTATTTTTTATTTCCCTTAAAAAAATTGTTTTTTTACAATCATATACAGCTTTTGATATAATTTTTAATATTTACAGAGGATTGTATTATAGACAAATCAAGAAAAATATATATTCCGAATTATAGTTCCTTAAACTCATTTCAATTAAATTTATACATTCATATATTTCTATTTCTCTAAATATATATTATATTATTTATATATTTAGCTATTCTAAAAATTTTATTAATTTAGACAAAACAAGAAATATATATATCCAGAATTTTAAGCACCTTAAAGTCTTATATTTAATTTTATAATTTTTTTTAATTTTTAAAATATTATTTATATAATTAACTATTCTTGATATTAATATTTATAATTTTTTTTTATTTATTTATTGTGCTTTATTTCCTTTCAACTTTTTTTTTACAATCATATAAAGCTTTTGACACAATCATAATATTTACAGAGGTCAGCTATTGATTTTCAACTGAGATATTTACAATTTTTGTCAGTTAGGAATTTCCTTTGTTTTTACAAAATTATTGTTTACAAGGAGACTACTTTTATATATTCAAAGAGCACCTCATAGCACTTGTAAATCAAAGTGCACAGATCTGTGTCTGTTTTCTGCCTTCATATTCATTCTATTCAACATTTATTGCCATAAATTGTAGTGCAAATATCCCCTTGAAAAATACCAGAACTAGACTTCGAATGGATTGCAAATTGACATTTGTTTCTACAATTTACCTGAGCCTGTCGACTACTGATTCAATATTTGATCTAATAAGATGATTAAGTGTGGAGTGATGCCAGACCAAATTGTTTCAGCAATTTGCGTACTCTGACTCGATGTTGACTTCACTAACATTTTGCAGGCCCATAGAGGGGGAATTATGGGCATAAGCATATGACTTTGAATCGTTGCACTCAATAAACATTGTTGTTTCTGACATATCGAGCTTTAGTTTCACAGTTAAGAGTTGCAAATTCTACCATAAATGTATGGACTCAAGCTCAATAGCAAATAGTTCATAAATCATGAATGAAATATTGATTATGAAATCCCAAACACATTCTCCTCGCACTTCTGACAGTTTTTGTTAGGGTTTTGAATGCCGTCAATATGACGATGAAGGACGTTCCCTCTAAATAAAACTTTAATGCAGCTAAAATAGGGAATGGCTGCATATAAGAATTATTATGAAAAAATATAATAACATATATTTTTATAAAATATTGTAATACAAAATAAGAAATATATCATATAAAAAAAATTAATATGACTTATATATAATTTATATTTTTTTTATATTTCTAAAAATATATAAAATTTTAAAAAATTTTATATTTTTTTTAAATAAAAAAATATATAATAATTTATAATAATTATTGTCATAAATTAATATTTTAATTTTTATAAAATTATAATGTAAAACTCTAAAAAAAATTTTTATGACTAAATTTACTATATATTTTTAGAGTATAAATTAACTAAATATATAATAAAATGAAATTTGAAAAATCAATTTTCTATTAATATTTTATTTTTGTAGAACATTTTTTTCTGCAATTAAATATATTAGTATTTTTTACATATAATAAATAGGAAAAAAATAAAAAATATTATATTTTATAAGAATTTCTTAGGATAATTTATATATTATATATTTTAATATCTATATCTATACTAAACTCTACTTCTCTTTTAATTCCTTCCAGGTCACAGACGACTCAACGAATACATATCCCACTACGAAACACTTAACTATGATCATGAGCACATTAGAGCTAGTCACAATAGGGCGCGTCGATCGGTGACCAAAGATCATGTTGTATATATAAAGTTTGCAGCACATGGAAAGGATTTCCATCTTAGATTAAAACGTGATTTAAATACATTTAGTGATAAGTTAGACGTGAGTATTACGAGAGATCAATTAAAATGTTTAGATAATATTTTTAAAATATATTTTTCAATTTATTTTCCAGTTTTATGATAGCAACGGCCCCATTGATGTCTCAACGGATCATATCTATGAGGGCGATGTGATAGGGGATCGTAATAGTTATGTATTTGGTTCCATACACAATGGGGTATTCGAGGGTAAAATTATAACGGAACGTGATGCCTATTATGTTGAACATGCCAAACATTATTTTCCCACAAATCGGACGACGTCCACGTCCACGTCAACGGCAACGCCAACGTCGACGTCGACGCCGATGCCCACGACGACAAAGACCACCGCAACAACAACATTAGCTCCAACAACAACGGGGTCCAATCTGAATAAAACTGCCATTGATAATAAGAGAGAGAAGTTTATAAATAAAATTGGTGAAGCAACAACAACAACAAACACATTCCCCATGTATCCAAGCAACAACAACAGCCAACAGTCGGAGGCAACAACGAAGCCAACGACAGCAACAACTCGAACTGAGGATGAACTTGATTTTCACTCCATTATCTACAAGGAGTCGCATGTGGAGGATGCCTACGAGAATGTGCGCGAAGGTAAGTCGAATAAGAAAAGCTGAAAAATGTAACGGAAGAAGGTGACAGAGAAAGAGGGAGGTCGGGTAGTGGAAGGCGTGTGGAGTCTCTTAAAAACTTTGTCATATGATTTATATGCCATCGTTTTGCTCTCTCACTCTGCCTCTTCCTCTCCTTCTCTCTCACCTTGAAAATATGTTTGATAACATTTCGGTTGGGGCTTTTATGACAGCTGAGCTGTGTCTGTCCCCCAAGTGTTTGCTAATAATTTTCTCGGTCCCAACAGCGTGTTCGCGGTCTCAACTTGTCAAAGAGTGTTTTTTTTTCTTTTCTGGGGTCGCATAAATAGCGTTATGTAGCTTACCTTCCTCTGCGAGTTCCTTTCGCCAACTGAAGTTTGGCAACAGTGGCTTAATGACCATCATCAAATGTGAATGGCGGAGCTAACGAGTTAAGCGTGGCGGAATCGCCAGAGTTTTGAGAGATTTGTTGGGGATATCTAACGGAATGAAAAGATGAACGAAAACAGAAGTCTGGAAAAGAACATGTAGGACCTAGGGCAATGGAAAAGGCTTTAGGGAGGGTGTAGAGCAGGTTTCTTAATAGCTAAAGAAATATTTATAGAGGAATTTATTGATGGGTAGGTAGAAATCTAGTTATGTTGGTTCATTTTATAATCTATATCTATACTCTTATGTAATATATTATATGATTAATACTGGAAATGGGCAACAGTGCCCAGTGTCTATATCATAATCTATATCTATATTCGTATATATTATATTATACATATCATTACTGAAATGTGGCAACAGTGCCCAGTGTCCATATCATCTTTCTATATCTCTAATCTTATATATTATTTTGATATATATCATTACTGAAATATGGCAACAGTGCACAAATTATGCTCCCAATTAATTGTGGCAATAATAATATATATAATTTAATTACTAATATTCAACTGAAATTTGTCAACGTCGCATAAGGGTGTGACTTTAAATTGAGCAGTCTAAGCTGAAATGAAGTGCGACAACAGCGCTGCAGTATGTAGCTGCTATATCGTCTCTTCTAAGCTCAATTGAAATGCGGCAACAGCACAGAAGCTTATGGCTAGAATTTTGTTGCATTAAGCACAAGTGAAATGTGACAACTGCGCATATTTTGCTAAATTTATTTATATTTGAGTGAAATTTGTCACCAGTGCACAGGTAGAGGTATAAAGTGAAATGTGACAACAGCGCCTATAACTGTAATTCATCTGTTTTAAGCATAATTGAAATGTGGCAACAGTGCGACATTTTCTCTTTTTTTTTTATTCCATATGAGGAGGAAACTCTATATATATATAAATAAAAAAAAAATGTAAAATATATATTATAAAATATATGTATATATATTAAAATATATATTTTTAAAATTTTCACTATGAAATTTGGCAACAATGCATACCATTTCCTTCGCCCAGACAATGTGCGGAGTCAAAGAAATTCTTGCGCAAACATTGCAATTCGCTTCGTTCCTTCGCAATGCAGACGCAACTGTGGGTCGCATATGAGTCACAGTGGCAGTCCCAGTCACAACAATGACAATGGCAATGAAACTAGCTGCCACATATGTGTGCGCATTGTTGTTGCTGTTGTTGTTGCGGCAACAATAGAGCTGCCGGCAGCAGAGAAATAAAATGCAAAAAAAAGGAACAACAAATCTAATGCATAACTAAACATTTGAGCGCGCGGGAAGGCCCCTAATGCTCGCTCGGGGGAAATTGTAGCTAAAATTTGTTGCATGCAATTTGATAGACAGACAGAGAGAGATAGACGGGGCAGACGGACAAAGAGACAACTTTTGTCGCGTATTTGGTTAAGCTGTAATTTTGGGGGCGTGACATGTGGGCGCGCGTGGGCGTGTGGGCGTGTGTGCATTTGGGCGTAATCATTTTAATGAGCTTACACAAAAGCCACTTACATTTTAGCTGGCTTCCAAATTGTTTGTTCGCATTTGATTGATGCACTTTACACTGATTCTAACTGATTGTTTAGCTAGCTTTTATATGGCTCCACCTCTCCCCTCCCTCTCCCTGTGCTAGTTTTAATTAGACTCGTTTGGGTCACATTGTTGCTGCTCGGCGCCTGTTTAGCATATTTTGCGTGTTTATGTTTAGACAAGGACTTCGAGTGTCATGTCAAAATGTTTCAGAATGCTAAGCATAAATCAACCTAATTAAAAGTCCTGTCAGTTCAATTGATATATTGAATTAATAACAATGATTGGCCTGGCGGGGCACTGCTTTCGACTGACAGCCCGTGCAGTGCGGCAACAGTGTCAGCTGCAGTGTGTAACAACTAATTAAGGAAGTTGTTCGAAATTCAATTGGTAAATTTTGGTAATTCGTTTGTAATAATAAAAATAAAAATAATCATAAAAAAAATCATAAAATAAAATAATAATAATGTATATTTTGTAAATTGAATATTTGATATTTAATGTAGAATTTATATTATATTTGTCAAATGCAGCGTTTACACTTGATTACCTTAATGATTGAAGTGTGGCAACAGCGTTAGCTAAAGACTAGAAATATTTGATGAAGATGGGAATAGCAAATTTATGAGAATTTTTCTAAATACTTGAATGTATTGTAATTTGTGGGAAAATAATAAATAATAGAAATAATAGAGACCTAAAAAAGTAATTCAAATAAATGTTTAATAAGATTATTTTTATAAATAAATATTATAAATAAATAAATATAAAAAAAATAAATATTTCAAATAAATAATTATTATAAAAAAAATATTATAAATAAATACAAATTATATTTTTAAAAATTTTGTAATTAATTGAATATATACATTTAATTAATCTAAAAAAAATTATGGAGACTTAAAAAAAAATAATTAAAAAAAAAAATTAATAACATTCAATTAATGGGGGGAAAATGTTAAAGCCTATAAAAAATTGTTTAAAAAAAATGTAATAATATGTTTTTAATATATGTATAATATAAATAAATAAATATTATACATTATACATAAATATTATAAAAATAAATACTATTTTTGCACATTGTTCTCATTTTACTAAAATATATCAAAATTCTAACAATGAATATTAAATTAAATATGGCAACAGCGCTCAGAAAAATATATTATTTACAGAAAAATAGTTAAAGTTATATAAAAAAAAAAAAAATAAATTTAAATTAAAATGAAAACTATAAATAAATAAATGCAATTAGCTAGCAGAATAAATAAAATATTTAAATTTAAATTTGAGTAGCAACAACTAGTGAATTGCGGCAACAGCGCCTGACCATACTCTAATTTCATTAGCTAAATTGTAATATATTTATAATTTATATACATATATTCAGAGCAAATCGAATGGAATTTTAATGATGAAAAATGATCCAATAAATTGGCTCGCTAATGAAGTGCAGCAAAAATATCGAAAAAAAAAAAAATAAATGAAAACTTTGTGAATTGATTTGTAAAACTAATTAATTGCAGGCAAATGCAATTAGAATAGGTATATTAAAACCAAAAATATAAATTGTTTGAATTGTTTCTAAATTGTTGCAATTGCCGAAAATCGTCGGAAAAGTTGCAATTAGTTTGGATTTATTTGGCTTGGCCAGGCGAATAGGAATCAAACAATAAATAATTTCGGCAAATAAACTTGCATTGTCTGCACTTTGTAACTTTTTTACTACTCTTAAGAGGTTTAACTTTAAAGGCTTCTAATTTATTACCCAAAATAAAAAACTTTTGGGCGAATAGAAAAATGGAAGAAGAAGAAGAAGCTGAAAACCAGAAGGGAACTTAACCAAACCGGAGTGCGTAAAAAGTTCGGGGAACTTGGCCAAAGAGCAGGACATAAAGTTCGATTAGTGCAAAGTGCGCTGTTGCCATGCTTCACTTGTTGACACCAGCAGCAAGAGCAAGAGCAACACTCACACAGACCCAGAGACTGACAGAAAGCGCAGAGCTGCTCCACGTAGCTGCTCCACAGCGAAGTCAACAGTAACTCACCCAGTTTTTAGTGCCTTTTATGGCTTAATTGCTGCCCAGCCATTCCGCCAGCGTCTTAAACTGTCCAACTTTATTAGCTACTCTCGCCAGGCACGCACGCAACAAAGTATGACGAAGAGAGGAGAGACGAGTGAGAGAGAGGGAGAGAGGGAGGGAGGGAAAGGACTGCAGTTAGGGCGATTGCAGCTGCAACTGATCGCTGCATAGCTACCCTGTATGTATTAAAATGCAAATGAAATGAAGCAAAAGTTGATGTGGATCATTAGAAAAGAATATCTCGTATTGATATACAAAGGATCTTGAAGTGGAAGTGAATCATTTTCAGATAACATGAGAGCATTAAAAAGTCCACCCAGACTTGTCTTTAGTTTTCAATAGGAATTACCTATCTCTAAAAATGCAGCAAAGGAAAATTCATATTGGATCTTTAGTCTATATCAGCTTTGTTAGAATATTCGAGAGATCCTCAATTGTTGATGCATATTTAATAGTTATCGAATTTGGTGCAGTTATCGAATTTGTTGTACATAAAATAAGATCAAATTAAATTTAATTTAAACTTACAACTATGCTTGAAATGAAAAAGATTTTTGTACAGCTATATTTATTACATATGGATCAAGGAAACCTAATTCAACTTTTGCAAATATACTAGAATATTTTAAAATGTACAGATGCATCGATATTTATCGATAAAGTGCTAATCGATACTGATAACAGTGCAGCTATTATATGAAAAAAATGTCAAATGAAACTAAATATTAAAAAATACTCTCGAAAATGTATATATTTATATATGTGTATCGATATTTAGCTACGATATGTTAATCGATATTTATATTGCCTATAAAGTGCTAATACATCGTGATTTTTAGGCAATTATTTTTATCGAATATCGACAAGTTATTAATAAAATGTTATTCAGTTTAGCAAATTGGTTCAAATATATAAATGTGATAATTATATAATTATCGATAAACTGTTATTAGCTTCTTGTGTTAGTCAATACAATCTAATGTAGGTCTACTATTGAGATATCCATTAAATAGAGAGAGTTAGTATAAAGACTCTTTATTATAGTCCATATTTATAAATTTATTTTTATTAGAAATAGGTTTTAAAATTGTTTAAAAAATATTGGTAGTTATCGATAATTAGCTAAATTTTTGAATTCTTATCAAAAATGTAAGTCCCTTTGTTGTACTGATAATTTATAGTTGTCTCATGCTAAATTTAGCAAATATTTAAACACTTATTTATCGATATTTATCGATTAACAATTAACCTCAATTTACCTACATTTTCCTCCTAATTTTCAACATTTTATTTCGTTATATTTATCGTTTGTTTTGCAACTGCTGTGGCAGTCCTTGGTCTTAGCAACAAAGTTGTGTAAACTTTTCGCCTACGGCCTGCTAAATACGTAAACAACTTTATTAATTGATACGCAGGGTATGTGGCCGGGACGGGAGAGAGGGGGGCGCGAGGCGCGGAGGTGTTTACGCTTGCAGAGCTTATCAAATATGTAGTGCAGCACTCTGGGCGCCCTTTCGACCAGCCACTCGCTACCCCATTTAATGCCATTTAGCAGCATATTAAGCTTTGTGCTAGAAAGGGGGGTGGGGTGGGGGAGGGTGGAATGATGGGGTGGGCTAAGTTGAAGGTGAGGCTGATGGCGCCACTTGCAATCCCCCCCACGTCCCACTTTGATTGCGTTGTGAATGCGCCTCGCTCGCTCTGGCTGCATGTGTGTGTGTGTGTGCGTGTGTGTGTGTGTGTGTGTATGTGTGTGTGTGTGTGTGTGTTAAAATCAACCAAGCGAGCACACGCATGTTGCAGGACTCTTGGGCTTGACACACTGCCAGCCAGCCAGTTGGCAAGTAGCGAAGCGTACACAAGACGTTCCCACACGCAGCAGGGGTTAATACACACAGACACACACGCACACACACGCACACTTCACACACTGACTCCATTAAGCGACTGCTGCAGTCTCTCCCCCTCTCTCTCTCTCTCTACTCTCTCTGTTCTTGCATGGAAATCACAATTTATACACATTGTTGTAATATAATTTTTGCACAGCCAAACAGAATGCAACTCAAGTGGCAGGCAATTTCCTCCCCCCACACCTCTTGCCTCCCTCCCCCCCTGTCACTTTTTCATTGTGGCGGCCCCAGTTTTACGACTCGAAGTGCATTGGCCGTGGCAGCTTTATGCAGTCGCCTGCAACTGCCATTAATGCAATGCGGCTCATTTTATTTATGACACTTTGTTTTATTGCACTTCTTTGGAGCGTTATTCATTTATATACGTATATATATATATGTGGGGCGTCTATATGTATCCAAGGCGTGCTGGGTGCAGTCCACTTGTTGTGGAACTATTGGCGCATAAATGTCAACAACCGCTTAGCTGCGCGACATTTGCAGTTGCCACTTGCGCTGCTCGAAGGAAATTCAAATTTAATTTCGATTTTTTGAATTTAATATCGGAAATTTGCAAAATACAAAAAAATTCCTAACTAACAAAAAGTGTAAATATCTCTCTGCAAATATTAAAAATTGTACCAAAAGCTTTATATGATTATAAAAAAAATGATTAAGGGATATAAAGCACAATATATAAATAAATAAATAACATGTGAAATGTAGCTGAATTTGCAGTTGATAAAAATATATATTTAAATTACAAAAAAAATATATTATATATTATATTATTATTATATTATACATATTATATGTATTTAAATATGGATTCATAAATTCATATATAATTTATTGATATATTTTATGCAAATATATACGAGAATTTATGAATTATTATTATAGATTTTTTATGCAAATATATAAGAGAATTTATGAATATATAAATCCATTTTATTGTTATACTATATATTTATTTATAAATATATATTTTATTTGAATTTTTAATGAATTAAGAAAACAATTTTTAGTATAAAATAATAATAAATAAATATGATGTAGTAATATTTAATTTATGAAGTTATCAAATCCTCAATACCGTAAAAAAACTCAACATAATTAAAACAGCCAATTTTGGTAAAATAAAAAAAATTGAAAGCCTTAAATATATCTCTTCAAAAATAATAAAATATAGATAAATCGTTCAATTTCCCGTATTAAAATACATTAAGTATTTTTATAGTTAGTAAATTATATTTATTTTAAGTAAATAAAATAAAACGTTGTATATTGATACTGTATAAATATATTATATTTATATATATTTTAGACAAAGTTTTATTTTATTTATGACAGTATATACTAGATATCTTAGATATTTAAACAAATTTTTTTGTACATAAATATTTAAAATATTGTTTATCTTAAATTAATATGAATTTACAACTCAAGCTTAAATAATAATTAGTCTATAACTGAATTTATTCCTCTTGTAATCTTCTTCATTTTTTTTTTTTCAAATTATTTTAATTAAATATTCTCTGTGGCTCGTCACGTCTGCGCTGTCCGTGTGGATGTGGCAAAAAGCGTTGACGTCTATCTAGATTTCAGCATGCTAAAAACGTTCATTAAATTTTTAAAATACTTGACGCGTAAATTTGATTTGTGCGGAGCCGGAGCCATTGTAAAGTAAATGCGCTTAGCAGAATTTCCGCTTGCTGCCATTTGCAAGCATGTTAATCTGAAAGTGTTTTTTGCTAGCCCTCCCCCTCTCTCTCTCTCTCTCTCTCTGTCACTCTTGTGGCTGTCTAACACGCGCTCTGTTCGCTTCCTTTTGCTGCTGTTAGACGACAGTAGAAGTTTCAACTTCTACCGCTCTCCGCTCTCCCTCCCTCTCTCTAAATGCCCTGTGGCCGCGTCTCACTTTTAATTCTACTGGCGACTGCAAAAATGCTGACCACATGCCCGCAAGCGTGGGTGGGGTAGAGCGTGATAGGAGAGCGCGCCGCAGTATGTGTGTGTGTGTGTGTGTGTATAAGAGAGAGTGGGGTGCGAAGTTGAATGACCAGCGTTAACTTAATAGAAGTTGACACATGTCGCCACGCATGCAAAATGTATTCAACCAAGTAGCAGCACAGCAGAGCGCGACGTTGACCGCTGAACACACCAATACACACTCACACACACACCTATACATACATACGTATGTGTATATATATATAGACTGCTCTCTTGCTGGGGTTATTGTTGCTGTTGAACGCACTTGATTTCAATTATGTGCGTGCTTCATGTCTGCCAATTAACGTGCCCATTGGCAGCAAGCCAGTCTGATTTCAATTCATATTAATAACACACACACACAGACACAAAAAGTAAGAAAACTCTAGTCGGGCGTGACCGACTAGGGGATACCCTGAGCCCCATCGAATCTGTGTTTTTCATAGAATTTGGGGGAAATTGGGGCCGGTATCCAAAATATAACAAAATTCAAAATTGCATAAAATACATATAAAGCTAAATACAAAATTTGGTGTCTCTAGCTTAAAAGATGGGCGAGATGTAATTTTTTAACTGAATTTCGATTATGTTTTTAATCGATAACAATTAATTGGGGATAGTTATCGATTTTTTTTAAACAAACTTGATCTGCGCGTGCTATACACGGACCTACAAAAAAATTTCAAGTCTCTAGCTCCTCTAGAAGCGGAAATCGGCGCGCTCAAACATACGGACGGACGGACAGACGGACGGACAGACAGACGAACAGGGCCAAATCAATTTCTCTTGTTGTCCTGATCAAGAATATATATACTTTATGGGGTCTGCCACGCCTCCTTCTGCCTGTTACATACATCCAACAAAAACATTATACCCTGATTTCCCATTTTCAATGGGCTCAGGGTATAAAAAGTAGACACTATATTTCCGGCCGCTGCTTGTCAATTTGGACTCTTATATTGCGCTTTCCTCTCTCTCTTTTTTTCGGTATTTTTTTTTTGCTCTCTTTTTCCGTTCAACCCTCGCCTCGGCTTTGAACTTTCCGGTGAAACGTAGCATGAAATTTGTTTGTTTACAAACTGTTTGCATTGCATTTCTTGCTGCTGTTGTTATTATTGCTCCTCCTCTTCCTCCTCCTTCTGCTTGTTGTTGTTATCAAATGCCGGAAATTATTGTACGCTCTGGCATCATCGTTGTCCTCTCATCGAAAAACAACATCGCGTCAACTTGTGTGTAAATCCTGTTTATATATATATATATAGAAGCGCGCTCGATGGCTTTTTGCTGCGCGCTGATTTCATGCATCGTTGACTAATATATCGAAAGCACTGTGCAGCCGTATCAAACGGCAAATATGCTGATTGCCAAACAACATGGCCGGCAAAGCAGGAAAAACAATAACAGTAAAGCGGGGCGTTAACAACAATGTGCAGGATCTGTCTGCCAGCAGCGGGAAGGGGGCTTCATTTTTTTTTTGGTATTTTTATTTTTATTTATTTGTTTTCATTGCTCGCTCGCGCCGCTCATTGATTTCTTAATGATAATTATAGTTGGTTAAGCATAAAAATATCATGTGCGTCTGTGTGCATATACAGTTGCGGCTAAAATAATAGGCAGGCTGACGCGAGTCGACTGTAGTTGGTTTTTCATAACTTTTGACTTTGGCTGTGAAAAAGTAGAAAATGTTGATATGAAAATAGCTGAAAATTTTCATATATTTTTATTTATCAATAATTTTGGAGAAAAACTCCATTTTATTATAACTATTTATTTGAGCTCAAGAGACGCACGATGCGCGATGAACTAAATAACAAATATTTTCAGAAAATATATTTAAAATACTTAAAATATATTTTAAATTTAAATTAAAAATCATTAAACAAGTAAATTAAAAATATTCATAAATTAAAAGTACGTATATTTAAAAAAAATATATATAATAAATATATATTATATAATATTTATAAAATATTTATTAATAAATCATAAAATATTATAAAATATACTTTACTATTATTTTATTATATTACATGTTATTATATTTTTTTTTGTATTATACCATATATTAATTTATTATTTAATATATATTTTTTAATATAAATTATTTTATTACTTGCTATTTAAACTCTTCTAAATTATACGAAAATATAGTACCTATCCCGAGGATATATTCTACATTTAAAAAATATATTTAAACATTTAACTAACAAAAATTTATTTTACAATTATTTATTTTATTTATTGACACATTTTCTATGACATTTTCAAGCAAACGAAATCTTTGCCCTATTCCTTGGACACTCTCTCTTTTCTCTCTCTCTCACTCTCTCCCGCTCTCCTCTCATCTGTCGGCTTACCATTTGCCACCTGCGACGGCCGCCACTTCGGCAGCAGCTTTGTTGCTCTGAAAGTTTTTCAAGCTGAACAACAAATTTAAGAGCTGCCGGCTGAGCCTAAGTCCTTTTGGGTGTCATTTCTTACATTTCACTAGAAATATCATTAATATTAGATAGACAAGTGAAAGTTGTCTGGGCCGCAGTTCACAAAGTGAAAAATGACTAAGAAATGTATTATTTATGGCATATACACATGGTACATTTTCTTCTTCGCATAATTTACAAGAATCTATACAGAAAATAATTTAATAAAATATAATAAATAAATAAATATGATGTTAAAAGAATATATATATTAATAAAAGAAATATAGAAAAATATAATAAATAATTATATATTTATTAATAAATATTTATTAATATAATAAAAAAATTGTATATAAATTATATTTTTATTTAATATACAATTTTTTTTTATATTAAATAAAAATATTTTATTATATTATATATATTTTTATTATATTGTATATTATTTTATTATAATATATATTTAGTTTTTTATTATATTATATTTTATTTTATTATATTTTTTTTTTTTTTCAATTCAAAGTATTTGAAAATTTGTTAAATTTAATATAAATCAATAAATTCATCAATATTTCTTATATGAATATTTAGGAGTCTCAAGCTCTTCTCAGTTAAAAGATTAATTCAAGCTCTAGGGAAACGATGGAAAGACTGCACAAAAAGCGAGATGAACAGAGAGAGGACAGACGAAAGACAGTCAGACTCTCGACACTCTTAAATAGAGTTGAATCGAACAAACCCATATCAAAGTCCGCCTTCTCGTTGTCAATCAAGATCAAGTTATATATAAACATCACAGATAACAACTCGTTTGTCACAATGTGTATTCAGCTTTGGTTCGAACAAAAAGTATAATTACCGAAATGGGTCATCAACTGGCATTTCAAATGCAGTTTTCATAATTGCACCGCAGCAGTCGACGAAATCAAAGGGCACAGCGATTACAACTGACAAATTACAGAGAAAAATACACAACAACAAAAAAGATATACAAATAAATGTAAATAAATCTACAACAATTACAATAAACAAAAAAAGTTATCTGGTTAGAGTTTGGCAGGTTATGAACTTTTTAATTATTTGCTCTAGAATAATTGGATTTGCTGTGCGAAATGTGTTAAGCTTTAAAGCATTTGGCCAGAGTTGCCAACGCTGTGCAAAATTGCGGTTAATTGAATTCAGTGAACAACATTTGTGGCCCGTGTTGTTCCCGTTGTTGTTGTTGTCGTTGTTGTTGCTGTTTGTCCAGCGGCAACATGGTTGAGCATTAATTGAAGTTTTGCCCTCGCTAATGGGGTTGACCGAACCGAACAAAATCGCGCATGACTAATTTTTCATGTTACTTTTTTTTAAAGCGGTTGAAACTAAAATAAAAATGAGCAAAAAAAATAGGGGAAAAACAGAGCTGTGTATACCCTGACAGAGGCATGAAGTGGGAATGGGAAAATTTTGAACTAGGAGCATAAATATGTGATGCTATAATATATAATAATAAACAAAATATTAAGCAGTTTTTTAATATTAAAATCATTATTAAAATATAAAATATATAGTAATATTATTTTAAAATATATTTGGTAATTTTTTAATAATGTATTAGATATTATAAATACTCAAAATATATATTTTTTTATATATTACAAAATATATTTCTAATTTTTAATATATTTTATATAAAAGCTTTTGTATTTATTTATTTTTTTTTTATCCTACTTATGCATACTGATTAAATATTTTATATTTTTTATGAATATTTATCAATATATGTAAACTTAATTTGTTTGCTTGAAAATCTCATCAAGTAAAATTTGCTTCAAGAATTTAACGCATTCAATAATATATTATTATATATTTATATTACATTATTATATATGATAAATATATAATAGAACATTTGTTACTATATTATATATGGTATATTTATGTTATATATTTAAATAAATATACAATATATTAGAATTTTTTTTTTATTATTATTGTAATTTTTATATTTTACTTTATATTTTAATCCATTATTTTTTTAAATTTTCTTTTTAAATTGTATTATTTTTTGTTTATTTTTATTACTTTTAAACATTTTATTAATCCATTAAAAACTCTCTTCAGTAACCTCAATTTTCCATATTCCAACCTCCTTTAAATTTGTAGCAAGAGTATTCAATCATTGTGATCCCTAACGTGCAACATAGTGTTGTCTGGCTTTTACACTAGCTGCTGTCACACACATGTCCGTTTGTTTTTTCGTTCTATGCTGCAGTTTTAATTGACAGCTGTACGGCTGATAATAAAATGCTGATATGAGTGTGTGTCAGATGCCAAATTGACAATTCCTTTCGTCATGCCCGCACGGTTTTCATGTTCATTGTCAGCTGCAAAACTTTTATAGCTGCTGTTGCGTGCATGTGTTGCATGTTGCATGATGTGTGGCAGCAACAGCAGCACCAGCTGCTCGCCCAGCTCTCTATATCGCTCTGTCAAACAGACAACATCAATAAAAGTCCGTAATGGAGAAGTGCATCAAATGACATTTCTCTATCTTCATTGGTATTCAAAGGCAGTGCGAAATTGCTAGAATGATAATAAACAGATACAATGTTCCATTCCCTTTTTATCTCAAGCTCATATGACATTGTAACTTATCATATTTGTCAGGAAAAATACAAATTTAAATATGTATTTTGTATTTGTTATAGGAAAATATAAAAAATTGTATAAGAATTGCAATTTATTGTATTTTTAATATTTTTTTTAGTATTTCACAATTTTGAGGAATACCCCTACACAATTTATAGAACGCATTTTTTTTTTAATTTTAATCATATCAAATATTATTTTTAATATTATTTTACTAGAAAAAAATTTGTGCATATATAAATTAAAAAAAAATAAATAAATAAAATTGAGCATTTCACATTTTTTTATATTTTTTTAAGCATTTTTTAATGATAATGCTGCTTAGGTACTTTAGGAATACCCCAACTAAAAATTATTAAAATATTTATTTATGCTTAATTTAAATTGAAGCATATTTAAGAAATTTGTCGAGTCATTTATAGTTTCTCTTCAATAAATATTAAAATTGAATTCAAGGAATACCCCTGTGCCCTTTACAAAGGCATGCATAAATCTATCCTAGCGTACATATTTCACCAACATAGAAAATATGTTAATTCTGTGTAAGTTTTACCCATACTTGGGTGCTTTAAATTTTGAGGACTACCCCTACTGGGCTAACAATTTGGTATACATAACCTCAACTCGTGTAATCCCCACACAACAATTTAGTGCATTGCTGCACATTTATTTTCCGATACACACTGAGAGACACCGACTGCTGTGGCAAATGGTTTTTGTTTTTGGTTCTTGGCTCTTGGTTTTCGTATGCCAATTGCCCCGCCGCTGCTGCTGCTAATCCCCACAGAAAGCCCGTCGCGCCCCAAATAACTATGCAACAAAATGGAAGGAAAAGCCGAGCCGAAAATAAATATGCGCTCAGACCTCGATTTTTGGCAAAAGCCAAAAACTGCATTTAAAATGGATATTCGAATCGGAGTGTGGCCCCAAATCCATTTCCATTTGCATTCGCATTTCCATGCGGCCAAACGTTGCACTTGGCTGGCTGTTTATGCATGCAACTTGCAGTTGCAATATTCACCGCGCCGCCGCTGTCAGCGGCATTGCGCCATTGCGAAATGCATTGCAGCTGCGACAAGGCGGCAAAGGCCTTGAATATTAACTGCATACCGATGTGCCATAACTTTTGCCTCGCAGCCTCTCTGGCCGCGCCAAAAACTTTCGCCAACGAGCCGCGGCATATGCACGGGACACCTAAGTCCCGTGTGGAGTGTGCCATTTAACCCACAATCCACATGCAACAGAGAGCGGGGAGTGAGGCAGAGGGAGCGCTGCTGTGTGTGGCAGCATCAACTCCCGACACTCGCTCAATAATCAATTCCGAGCTGTTGCTTTTCGGTTCCATCCTGTTGCCGTTGACTCCTGCACAGCGACAATGCTGCTGCTGTTGCTGTCGTTCTGGCTATGCTTCGCTGTCGCCTCTTGATACCCTGCATGAATTCGAGGAAGATTGGGGATTTATGGTGTGTGAAGATAGGAATATCTATGAATTGAAAATTGGTATTATTATATATTATATTAATTAATAATAGTAATAATAATATACTATATTAAATTATATAAAATATATATTAATATATATTATATAATATAAAGAAATTTATTTTAAAAATTTATCTATAAACAATTTTTTTTTAATGAAAACAACTTAAAATTTATTTTCCCCTAATTTTTAAGCATTATTTAAGTATTTCGTTACATAAAATTAATTCCATTTAGTTTTTAATTTAAAGTTGCTTATTTAATATATTTTAAGTCTAATTCAATATTTTTATTGATTAATTTTATTTATATATATTATATTATTATTTAAAATTTTTGGACATTTTTTTAAATATTATTACAAAAATAATTTATTAGAAAAAACAAACTCGAAATAAAATAAGAAATTCAATTCTTTTAAATGAATATGTATTTTAATTTAATATATTTAAAAAAGTTTATTATCTTGTACTTTTTATTTTATATTAGGACTCTCAGTTTTAAGTTAAAATATTTTAAATATTTTTATTAAAATATTTATTCACATATTTCAATTCAATATAGTTAAAATTGCTTTACTTTTTTTAAATTTTCCATTTTTCCTTTAATTTTTTTTTAGGATTGAATTTATTGAAATTTAATATGCTTAAAAAGAATTATAAATCCGTTATCCATTGAGCTCACCTGTGTTTTTTTACAGCACACCTTCCAGTCGAGCTCATTTCCGTGCCACATATTCCCTCTTGTTTTGTGTTACACTTGGTTTAGTTTTATAACCCTTTGTTGTCGTCGTCATCGTCGACGGCGACGACGACGACGACATTGCCTCTGTCGCCGTGTGGCGTGAAAATTCAAATTAGATTTTAAAATTTAATAAATGTTTGTGCAAATTAAAACGTGGCAAAGGCTTCAGCTGCCCCAGCGCCTCAGCCGAGTTGAACTCAATTGTGCCGGGCGCTAGACAGCGTGAACAACACACAACAACAATGATCCAAGTCACTTTTAATGGTTTTTTCTGTCTAGTCTGCACACGCACACACACTCAGACACACACACACGCACACACATTTGAAATTGGCATTGTGCTCTTTGCTTCCATTTGCACTTAACTTTTTGGCTCGTAAAATACATTTCTATGTATTTTATATGAGTACGAAAATCGCATTTATAACTTTGAGCGACAAGCAACAATTGCATAAATAATAAAGAGTTATTTCAATTTTATATATATGCGAGCTTTGCAACTCAACTCAAAATTAAAATGAATTTGTATATTTCAGATTAAAAGGTGGCTAGTAAAATTGAATATAATGCAAGTTAGTTAACATGAAACGGATTGCAGCTTTTTGATGAATGAAAAGATTAAAGCTAGATAAATATAAAAAAAAAAAAACATTTCATTTAACAATCAGCAAAAAAGGCAGTTCAGAAGTAATATTTCGATAAAAATTAATTTCTTAAAAAAGAAATGTTTTCAAAAATTTTATAAATATTTTTTTTAATACTATAATTCCTCTTCTAGTATATCAATTGTTTAAAAAAGGTTTACAAAAATTGATTTATTAAAAAGAATTATAATGTAAAAAAAAATATTTATTAAAATTTTAAAAACTATTTTTTTATGCATTTAAGCATGAAATGACTAAAAATAAATATAATTTAAAAATTTATATATATAATATTAAAAAAAAAATATTTATTAAAATTTTAAAAACAATTTTTTATGCATTTAAGCATGAAATGACTAAAAATATTTATTAAATTTTTAAAAACATTTATTTATGCATTTAAGCATGAAATGAATAAAAATACTAAAAAAAAAAATAAATAAATGAAAAAAAAATACATAAAATATTATACATAATTTATTATGTAAAAAAATAAAAATAGTACAAAGAAATCTTTCATTTCTGTAGTTTTACAATAAATCTTAATATCGCTTGGGTCTTATCATCATTTGAACGAATTGCAATGCGTTTTTGTGCCAGGCAAACCAATTGATGCCGTATTGATTCTGTGTCTTGAGACTGAAATATACGCCATTTAAATTGCTGTAAATAGAAATTTGATAATAAGAAGTCTAAATATATATAATATATATCTTTGTGGTATACTTTACCAATAATAACACTTGCGAAACCACCAGCCCGACCGAAAGTTCCTCGCACAATTGCTGTCGAAAATATCGTTATCGCGATCGGGTGTTGAGAATTCCATGTTCCGTTGCGCTGACAACGCGTCACCGGCCGTTCCATTGTATTCGCCCAGGATGCGCAGGCGAAAGTTGTCACGCTCATTGCTTATTTGAAAACTGTTGTAGTAGGCGTAGCGATCTTGATTGTTGAAGTCTCGCAGATATATATAAAGTTCGTAGGGCTGCGTTGAGGTGAGCAAATGGATTTTCTCCAGACCCATGAAAAATTCGCCTCTCAAGTCGCCAAAGCCCATCGCATAGTCGGTCCAATTGCGATAGAAGCTGACGGAGCCGTCGCGACGACGCAATATGACAGTCCAGCCGGGACTGACGAGGTCCGAGTCGCAAAAGACGGGAAAGGGGTCCGCTCTGCCCACTCTTATCACATGCACCTCGGTCGACTTGCCCAGACAGCTGGACGCGTGGCAAATCTTGATTTGTTTGTCGTATTGGAGGAGTTTGCGCATCAATTGCTGCACCTTGAGATCACCCCTGCTGATTTGATTTTTCTGTTCGACGACGACTTTCTCGATTCTCTCAATATTTTTCTGCAGCTCAGTTATGCGACGATCCTTCAGTTCTAGCCTTATCGTTTCTCCCTCTGATGCGGCATGGTGTCGATTGATCAACGCCTTGTTCGTCTCGATCAGATCGTCCTTGACCCGGCTGATGTTGTTGCAGGACACATTCAGCTCCTTGAGCTGTGTGAATTGGACGTCCTTATTCTTGACGGTCTCCTCACAGATGCCAATGCGGTTCTGTAGGCTGGTCATTTGAATCTCCAAGTTCTTTATGCCGTCCTCCAGTGCATCAATTTTCCCGTATTGCTCCTTGATCTGTGTGACCTTTCGATTCAACTGCTCCTGCCACAGATTCTCTCGGACAGCCGTTGCATTCTCGCACACGCCCAGTTTTATTTGAACACTATTCACCTCTTGCTCGGTTCTCTTTACAGTCCCACTTAACTCCTTTATTCTGTCCTGCAATTCCGTGAAATGATGTTGCTTTGTCTGCTGCAATATGGGCTTTACGATGCTGATGCAATATGTATTGCACTCCCCCTCCAAGTCTTTGAACAATGTTAGAGACTGAAAAAATTTAAGCGAATTCGTTTCTTTGTTTGGGCCTAAGAAAAAATAGTTTGACTCACCGGCTTTGGTGTTGGGTTCATATCGAATGCTTTAAGGCCTTGAATTTCAAAGGCGAAGAGCAATGAAATTGTCAACAGATATCCACAGTTCTGCATTATATTGGGGAGACTTCAGCTTAAGTTAATAATTTATTAATATAGTTCTCCTTTAATATATTTTCCAACTTTTACACAGTTCTTTAAGCTTCAACAATTATTTTTAAACTGAAACTTTGACTAAGTGCAGAAATTGCATATAGTTTTGCTTTGATTTATTGGAAGTCCATTCCATATTGTGTGCAAATGCACAAATAACTGTAACAACAGCTGTCTTATGCAGCATATTGACAATAATTTCCAACTTATTGACAATATCTGTGCCATTGTTTGTGTCTGGAAATTGTGCAAATACACACAGACAGCTGTGACTTTCGGGCGATAAGAGTGTATGTTAGTATGTTATATATAAAGTCAATAATATATAGAGCCTGGCGAGATTATAATAAATATTACGTACGACAGTTAAAAGTAGCAGAAAAATTGCTTTATTAATGAAATATTAATTAGAATTGAGCATGATAATGATGAGAGGGAATTAGAATGCGAATGAAATGATGAGAATGAGAATAATGATGAGAGGGAATTAGAGTGCGAATGAGAATAATTATGAGAGGGAATTAGAATGCGAATGAGAATGAGACTGGCAATGAGATTGACAATCAGAATAGCAATGACCAATGACTAATGACTAATGACTAACGACTAACGACTTATGACTAATGATTAATGACTAATGACTAATGACTAATGACTGATGACTAATGATTAATAAAAAATGACCAATGAGAAACGACATTAACAATAAGTAATCCCCAATAAAAATGACCAATGACAAATAACCTATGAACAATAGCCAAAACGCAGTGATCAATGACTAATGACTCATGACTCATGACTAATGAGCAATGACAATCAGTATCACAATCAAAATACAAGTAACATTGACAATGACAGTGACAAAACCATAAAACCTTTCATTGTGAAACCTAACGTCATATCCAAAAACTATTTTCCAACTCGCACCAAACCAAATGCAATCCGACTTAGTTTATTAGCCATTTGAATAATTTAGATAACCATTTAATTGCTAAACCATGCTCCGAAAACGCGTTGACACGTTAAAGGATGCGCAACCACAGTCTGTCATTTGAAATATTTTAATATTTTGTGCTGGGAATCACGCAACATGCGGCAGCATCCAACGCCCCCCCAGCCGCCACCCGCCACTAAGCCGAACAGTTTCCACCAATTTGCATTGTTGGCGCACAGACAAAGGCGAACTGAGGCCATTTCACACACACTTTAACATTTGCATAAATTTTAATACACACACACGCGCACACACGCGCACACCACGGCAGACACGTGAGAGCCACAACAAATGCTGGCCGGGTGGGTGCATGCACTAGGTGTGTCTGTGGGCGTGGTCTGTGTGGGAGGCGTGGGCGTGGCAGACGACAGGTTTAAATACATTTTGCACTTGGCAATGGGGAAAAGCGGCAACGGCAACAACAGCCACCACACCAAATGGCAACAATTTTTGACCAAATATGCATATGTATGTATGCATGAGTGTGCATGTGTGTGTGTGTGCGTGTGTGTGTGCTCAGGTATGCGCCGGTGGGTGAGCTGGGGATGAGCTGAAAGCTAGGTACCCGTAATAACGAGTTTTGCGGTAAATTGAATTGTTGGACATTCCGCACACTAAAATCGTTTTCGTTCGCTTCGCGCTGCGGTTGAGGTTTTTTGGCGTCACGAGCACAGGACGACAGGACGTGGTGGAGCGATCCTTAACAACTGCGTTGCCATATGGCAGCGCGTCTTGCCATTTTTGACGAGCCTGTACGCAAATATTTATTGATATACATGTGGGTGTAGGTGTGTGGGCGTGTGGGTGTGGGTGTGTGTGTTTGTGTGGGTGTGTGTGACTGTGTTGGTTGACTAGCCTTTAACAACAGGACATGCCCCTTGGCATGGAAAATGCATGCGGCAAGAAATTATGATGGTCATCAATTTCAGTTCCGTCTGCTGACGTTATGCGAGCTGTGGATATATAGCATACTTTTAGGGGCGGTCAGTGTTGGAAAAGTGCAATCTGGTATATTATTTTATTTAAAGGAAAAACTTTTAGCGTGAGATTTAGCTTAAATTCTGAAAACTTAAGTTAAATATACATTTTTATATTAATTTTATTAAATAAATTTTTTTGCATAATCTGAATTTATATATTAATATGAATTTTTATTTTAATTGGTTTAGAGATACAAATAATAAAATATTATATTTGTATAGAATTTTAAAATTTTGGAACTTTTTTTTTTTAATTTTCTGCAACGTTAGGTTAGGGTGACTATTCGATCAGGAATGATTTATTTTAAATGATTTAGATATACATTTTAGATATATATTTTATTAAATATATTTTTCTTTCATATTTAAGCAAATTTACATATTTTTAGGTGGAGCAGATTACTTAAACATACGAAACAACTTCTTTTTTAAATTAGATACTTATATATATACATATATTTTATTAATTGTATTAAATACATTTATTTTATATAATTTTAATTTTAATAATATGAATTTTATTTCAATTGTACTAAAGATACATTTTTATTTTATTAAAAAATTATTTTCTGTGGATATTTTTTTTTAATGAGATGGATAACTTTTGGCATAGTATTTAGCTAATGCTTAAAATAATTTTTATTGATATAAAAAATTGCTTTAAGCTGTTTATATATTTAATTTTAAGTTCAGATATTTTTTCACATATTTATATAATTATAAAATTTTTTTATTATATGGAAAACTTTTGGAATATCACTAAATGCTGCACTTCCACAGATTTTATTAAATACAAATTCGTACTTTCATTTATTTTAAATTAAATATATTTTTCTTATTTAACAGAAACTCCGCATATTTTATTAAGCATAAATTATATTTTTAAGTAAATTGATGAATTTTTTATCTTGTGAATATTTGAATGGGTATAGAGCAGAGCTTGCATATTTTCTTTACGAAATTCTATTATCAAGTAAAACAACATAGCATAAACCCTGCAAATATTTGAATAGGTAAAGCAGAGCTCCTAAAAATACCGAAACAGCAATTTTTTCAATTAGAAACACAAATGTGCATAAACATGAAGCCAGTTAGCTGTGACAATAGTCGAGTCACATAACCATGTGCTACATGGCGTATGCGTAATGTGGCCAATTGGATTTGCACACACACGCATGCATGCATGCACGCACATATGCTTATTCATACAGAGAGAGGGAGAGAGAGAGAGAGAGAGGGAGTGGGAGAGTGAGAGGCAAAGATGTTGGCCAATGTCTTGCACCATAATTCAAGCGGCTGCAGTTCATGTCCCTGTGACAGCTGCAGCAGCAGCAGCAGCAGCCAACCAAGGACAATTTCCAGCAAATTTTAAAATTTAGAGCACACACATGCCACACCCGCAGGGGGCGGGGTGGGGGCAGGGTGTGTTGCCATGCAACAAAACTCAGCTCGACTCAACTCGAAGTCAGAAATTTGCCTGTCTTGCCTCAAAATATGCATAAATCTTGAGCTGGAAATTTATATTTACATTTTGCTCGTGCTATTTAACAACATTTGGTCAGGCCGGCCAGACGGAGGAGCAGCCTCCAGTGCAGGCTGTTGAATATTTTGAGGTTGCCCAGCCCAGCCCCCAGGCCGCCCCCAAAAACGAAAAACTCATGCGCCGTTATGCGGTTTTGTGCAGCGGCTAGAGCAAAACTTTTGTATTTTACCACTTGGCACTTGTATAGGGGGAGAGAGAGAGAGAGGAGAAAGAGAGAGAGAGAGAGAGAGAGGGGGAGAGAGTGAGGTAGACGCTTGCATGGCTGCAAGTTGTTTGTTTTATTACAAGTGCCAAATAATTTAACTACTAAAATATTAAATTTCTGTTTGAATAGTTGTCAGAGCGTGTCCTTGTGGATGCCGTCTATATACGTATGTGTGGAGCTTCTGGCAATGGCCATAAATTGTTGGCTACCTAACATGGAGTCCCCCCACCCCCACACTCTCTACACACACATGCGAACTGTGGCAACTCAATGTGTGCTTAGGGAATCAACGGGTCATGTGTTTGAGTTTAATTAAAAAGGGGCATTAGGATAAAAACTTTTATAAACGTGCCCATATTCACTCGTATTTCGAAATGATGTATATGCCAAGTTTATGCTGGAACAATAGACAGAGAGGGAGAGTGAGGGAGATAGGGGAGAGAGAGAGAGAGTGTTAGCTGGAGTGTGTCTGTGTGATAACAATTCGAGTAGTTTGGACAGGTGTATTAGTTGGCCAAGCGTTGGAGTGGACTGGCAGGAGTTGAGTGTCGGAGCAGAGCTGCCTTTTAACTACCTTTCTCTTCTTTTTTTTTTTTTTGCTTTGTTTAATGGCCAACTAAAGTTTTGAACATATTTTCAGTTAGCTGAAATTAAAGTTGATTATTTACACATTGCAATTAAAAGAAATAAAGAGAAAATGGGTTGAAATAAATGGGAAAATAAAATGTAGAAATGTGAAATAAATTGAAATGGGATGAAACTGATGAAATACTGATGATGAACAAATTGATGTAATATGCAAATTTCAATTTCTTTACTTATCAGTCTAGCTAGCTTGGACTTTTTGTGTATTTATTCAAATGAGTTTTCTCTGTTTTCATTTGCATAAATTAACAAAACTTATTTAATGCATTTGAAATCAATTTTTTATTCAATTTTCTTGGCAAAAAATGTGAAGCTTATGATATTTAAATATGATTTAAATACGATTTATGTTGAAAATTAAATTCTACAAAAAAGTCAATGTATTTTTATCAATAGTGGATTACAATAATTGGAATTTAATTGTTGTCTTTTTTTTTCTCTTTTATATTCTATGAAACCCCTTTCTATATTCTATGATTCTATTGTGTGAGCTGCAATCTTCGCTCAAAAGATTTTTCACATCTTATAAATAATATGTTTATTTTTTATTTATATTGTATATTTACAATATGCTTTCTATACACTTTACACTATCTGAAATTGGTTTCTTTATAATTGTTGTAAATGCTCCAATTTGAGATATATTCTTATATTAGCTTTGCCTTCATCTTACAATTCATTAAAAATGAATAAAGTCTAATATATCTAGCTAATTCAAACAAATAAGTTATATGTTAGCTAAGTCTACAAAAATTTCCATTTCGTAAAAATGTTGCGTAGAGCACAAATTGTCGATGCTTAAAGTAGGGGATGGTCGCAAATTCCTCAACGCTCTCCTTTAGTTAACTTGAAGGCGTCACGAGGTGCCCTCACCTTGTTTTCTCTTTTTTCTATCATCTATGAATTTTTCTTCTATTCTTCTTCTATTTCTTACCGTCAAGCTAAGTGTCCTCTATCTTCTCCGTACACGAATATGTCTTTTATGTAGTCGCACTTCATATGATATTTCATGTCTTACTTTAAAGCACTTTATGCGATATCTACTTTTTTTTATTTTATATATAGCTTAATATATAAATTTAAAACACGTTAAATGATATCAATTTTTATTATTTTTATTTTATTATATTTTTTTGTGCTTTATTTCCTTTAAACATTTTTGTTTTTCAATCATATAGAATTTCGTATATAATTTTGATACAATTTTTAATATTTACAGAGCTTAGCTTGCTTTTCAACTGAGATATTTACAATTTTTGTTAGTTAGGAATTTTCTGTGGGGCTTTACACAAGCTTTTATTATATTTTATGCTTAGTTTGATATATAAATATATTTATTTTTACCCACAAAGACAACATTTAATTACAAATATTTATTTATTTGACAAACAAATATTTTTTAGTTAAATTTTGATAATTTGATAAATATGTTTTGTATAATTAAAGTAAAAATTCATTAAATGCCTAAGTGAAATGTGTAATTCCAAATTATATTTTTATACAATTCTTGTAATAATATGCCATGTAAATTGTTTATTAATATGCCCCCAAAGGCAACGCCTAAGAAATCGCATAAAAAATGCAAAATTCTCATTAAGATTTCACGGCGACAGCAACAAAATTCGAATTGTTTGGCAATGCAATCGGTAAATAGTCAAGTGCTTGCAGTAGTTGAAGCTGTAATTGTTGTAGCAGTAGCAGTAGTTGTTATTGTTGTTGCTGTTGTTGTTGCTGTTGTGGCTGGTGCAGCCACAGCAAATTGCACTTGCCAGTCGTCGATTCGGAGGCGAGTCGAATCGCATCGCATCGCATCGCTCGCATCGAGTCCTGTTTTGAAGACAACGTCGCCAATGCTCGTGTCGATGCTGTTGTCATCGCAGTCATTATCAAGTGGCCGACACTGGGCACGCCCACCGATGGCAACGTCGATGCCCGAAAATAACCAGCAGTGGAAGCACTTAAAATCGACCACATGACAGCCGCCAGCGGGCGCCCACCCGCCCAGTCACCGCCTCTTAAGCCGTCTGCCATAATCGATGGCTGTCTCAGCTAGAGTGTGTGTGCGGGTGTGTGTGAGTGAGTGTAGCTGTGTGTGTGTGTTTTCATTTTTGGATTTGAAGTGCCAGCTAAACCACAATTTTCAGTTCAATTTAAACTTGCCGAATGAAGTGTTCATTGCAGTTGTATTTTTTCCTCCTTTCTTGTTGTTTATTGTGCTTCTTCTTCTTCTTCTTCTTCTGCTTCTTCTTCTTCTTCTGCTTGTTATTCTTTTTGACAGCTGCTGCTGCTGCTGCTGCTCGACTTGTTGTCCACGAAGCTTTTTATCTCAGTTATTGACGGCGCTTTTATTAAAAGAATTCTCTAGCTGGATAGATACTCTTGCAAGCTGTTGTCAGTTCGCTTAGCTGCAGAGAAGGGAATGAATATTCATAGTATTTTATTGCTGGCAAGCTAAGGGCTAAAGTGGAGTACAAATTGCATTTAAAATCAAGAAGAAAAAAAAATAAAACGTATATAAATATAATAAAAAATCAAAGAAATAAAGGGAGATTAACAAATTAATTCAAAATGTAAAAATAAATTTATATAAAAATCTAAAAATTTAAATAAATAAATAATTATACATTAAATAATAAAAGAAAATTATAATATAATATTATATTATATAAATTAAATATATAATATTTAAAATATTTAAAACAATAACAAAAATAACTAATATTTAAGTTATTTTTGTTATTATATTATGCAATTATTATGATTTTTTTTTATATATATAAAATAATGAAGAAAATAATAAAAATTAAATGTTGTTCATTTCTAATAGTTAACTATTTTTCTAATGCTATTTAAATTTACCAAAACTACATAAAAAAGTAATATTAAAATTAAAATAATAAAATAAATATATTAAAAAAAAAAAAATTATGATAACTTCATATTATAAATGATCATTATAAATTATATTATTTTTATTAAATTTATTTTTTATATATATTTTTAAGCTTTTCTTATTTTAGTTTATTTCTTATGCAATTTAAATTTGGAAAAAAGTCTCTGGTATTGACAATGAATAAATCAATGCTAAAAAGCAATACTGATAGAGCTGATATATAATAAATATGCCCTCTCTAATATATATATACCTTTTTAAAAATATCCCATACTTCAATTTTCAAAAAGCGTAAGGCACAATAAAAATATATTTTGAATGCTAAAATACAATAAATACCATATGATACTAAATATTATCCCGAATTGTTCATCAAATTCCTAATCCCTCACAGTTCACAGTTATTCAGTGCATTTGGGCAGAGCATCCGTATAGACATTCATTTATTTCAAAATTCCATATTAAATACGGTATATATTCCTCCTCCTGCAAAACTCTCATGTTTATTGAAGGATTTATTGTGGAAATTTTGAAGTGTGGCTGCTCCGCCTATTTGGCAAATGCCTCGTTAACGGCTTTTGATTATGTTTGAATGCTGGCAGACATAAACGTTACGTAAGCGCCGTAGTCATAAACCACGTTTATCATGCCCAAACACGAAATCTTCTGCTGCACTTCATTTGCTATCCTTTGGAGTCCAGTAGAGTCCTGCTGCCAGCCAGCTCAATGCTGCCTGCTGTCTGTTCTGGCTTTTATCTAATGTACTTGTCTGCTGGTCTGCCTTTTGCCCAGAAGGCAGTCCACTAACTAAGTATCCTTCATCAAAGTTGCACCCGCACCCACAGTTGGACAGCGCCATCAAAGCAACCAAACAGCCCCCCCCCCAATCTCTCCACAAAAAAAAACGACAACAACAACAACTCCGGAGTCCAAGTAAATATTTCCACTTTTCGGCCACAAATGCAATTGGGCCTGATGATATTTGTTACTTCCGTTTTGGCCAGCCATAGAGGAAATGAAGCTCGTGCTGTTGTTGTTGTTGTTGTTGTTGCCCTCGTCGTTGTTGTTGTTGTTGTTGTTGTTGTACACTGCAACAAGCTGCGCTCGCACAATTTTCCCCCAGATTTGTCAGCTTAGCAATTGTCTGTGCTATTCTTTCGTAATTTATGCTGTTTTCTCAAATTTATTGTGGCATAAATAAAAATATTTTGTCAGCTTTATCATGTTAAATTTATAACGCTTAACAGTTGAGGCAATCAACATTTTATTTTTCTTCTTTTGCTAAATAAATCTTGAATGTGCGTGCAGCTGACGTGCAGCCAGCCAGTTACATATGAAAGAGTTGTCTTGAGTACCAGAAAAGAGTAGATTTCTCTGCTTTCCGGTTTATAAATTGAAAAGAGATTGATATGGGAATATGTTAGTGTATGTTAAGTACAATTTTATTGTACATCTAATATATTTTTTTGAATCTAAGCCTTTCATGAACTTATAATATTTATTTATTATATATATACAAAATTTATTTACATAAAATTATTAATTATATTTATTTATTATATATACAATATATACAACATTTATTTATATGAGACTCATACAAGTTATAATATTTTCATTTATTCTGAGCTTAAAACACACTTTTTATATTATATATTTTTATACTTTGGGAATTGTTTTTTTTTTTTTAAGTGTGTTTATTCAATTATTTTTAGGCAATAATATTTATCATTAGGCAAAAATATTTAAATATAATATATTGAATATATTATGTAATTTCATTGAAGTTCATTGTGAATTTTTAGTTCAATATACATCCCTCTTAGATTAAATTTTTAGCAATTGGCGCTTATTAAAAAAATTAAATATTTTTAAATAATTTAAAAAAAATTTAAGTATCTTACAAAATTATAAATAATAAACAAACATTATTTTCTTTATTTTTTTCCTTAAAAAAATAGATAAATATTAAAAACAAATATTCGGATATATAAAATTAACATTTATTTAGAAAGAAAGAAAAATTACATTTATTTTTGCTTTAATAGTATTATCTTTTAGCTTCATGAATCAATTTTATGAAACTAAAATATAATACCATTTGTTATTATTTCTTAAATTTATTTGATAACTTAAAAAGTAAAAAATAAATTAAAAGGAAAACGAATTATGAAAAAACTAGTTTAATATATATATATTATTTTTAAATATATTTTTGCTCTAATACATATTTGAAAATTTAATAGGAACGTTTTTCAGATTAAAAACAAACATATTTTCTATGCTTCTTTTTAGACAATATTAAAAAATAAAATCTATTTATATTTTATGCAAATATTATTTATGTACTATTTTTTTTTGTTATTTCCCACACAAATGTAGCACCCGTTTCGCTCAGTGTCTTGGCAAACCACAAATTTCCTGTTGCTATTGTATGTCTTGCTTTTTTTTTTGTTGCTGAATCTCTGCGAATAATCTGCGTAAACATCAATTTGAATGGTTCGGCCAGTCGCTTAGAGCAGGATAAGCTATTATTCACTATTCAGCATACACTCACACACACACTCACACAACTCGGCTAGTCAGCGTTCACAATGGACAACACTGACCGTTCACCATGTTCACTCCGCACTAACTGATGTTTGATGTTGTTAGGTATGCGTAGCAAAGGCCCCCAAAAAAAATAAAGAGGAGGAAGAAGAAGAAAACCCAAATGAAACCGCAATGTTTCATTTGTTTTATGGCCGAATTGCATGCAATGGAAATTTGAATATATATATATGTGGACTGATTTATATATAAATGTGTGTGGGTGAGTGTGTGTGTGCCCTTTGAGCACATTTCTAGCCACTTTATCGCCTTCTCACATCTACTCAGGGCTTTCTTATCTTGGCGCATTACCAGCGCCTGGCCCCATGGCAAATGCCAGCCTATCCTTGGTCTCTGTGTATCTGTGTCTGAATGTGTCCAATTCCAGGCACTTGTCCCATTGAAACTTTGTGCGACATATACATATGTGCATTGCCCTCTCTCTCCCACACACTCTCTACCCCTATCTCTCTCTCTTTCTTCGACTTCACTTGGTCTCTGGCCGCTTGTTGATATTGCACTTTGCCTTGCATGCAAAATTTTTGGCAACTGATGCGCTCTGCCTCTGCCTGTGGCTGCGAGCTTTTGGGGCCAAAAGCCAAACAGTTGCTTTTGCCAAATGAACTTTTCTAATACTATGAACCCTGCCACCAATCCCTCCCCCCGTCTATCTGTCAGATAGGCTTTTGTGGACGCTTAACAAGAAGCTTTAGTTGGCCGTAGTTTTGCAGCCTCGTTTTCATTCATGGCATGGCAAATTATTCTGTCGTTAATTAGTGAGCGATACAAACACACACACACACACACACACACACATTCACGCACACACACAGAGTCCAGAGACTTGGCTTATTTCTACATCATTTGCACGCACTCAAAGTTGTGTATCTCAAACTTGGAACTGATGTCCTGTCATTTCGTTGCTATATGAACATTTCTCAGGCTCTCTCCCTCACACCCACACACACCCACACACACACACACCTACACACACACAAACACACGCACACTCAGTTGTCATTATCCCGGCTGGACCGCAAATTGCTTTGGCTACCATTTTCATTTGCTTTTAGGCTCTAACTAACCATTCTGCCTCGTTTTCTTCGCAAATTCTTGTTTATCTTGGCTACGGCACTTGAATTGAGTGACAAGCAGCGTCGGCACTGCAGGATGGGTCGTCAGCCCGGCAGGTACAAGAAATTTAATCGCCACAACAATTAAGCAGGGCAAATGGGAAATTATTTATGATGCTCCAAGATGCACTTGACTAACTTTATTGTTTATCGATATATATCGATATAGACTTGACTTGTTGATCTGAGACAAATCTTCGAGACTGCTTCAGCAGTTGCAATTTTAGCGATAATTTGACTAGCTAATTAAAAGTAGCTATCGAAAGAGTAATACTATCTCTACCCTAGTCAGTCAACTAATTTATATCAACATTTTCATATTATTCATATCGATAAGTTTCGATAACAACAACAAAAATATAAAATGCACTAAATAAAATGGCAATTTATATTAAATATTTCACCATATTAAAGCTAATCGATAACTTGAATAGCTACTCCAATACACTTATCGATAATAGTTTTACTCTTGCTGCGTCAGCCCAAGCATATATTATATACAAATAAGTGGAGATATATACTTGAAAATTAATGTTATCTGAACATATAGATTGATCAAATGAAATGTCAAACCATATTAAACATTTCACCAGTTAAAACTTGATCGATAACTTAATTATTATATATTAATATAGTAGCACTCTTAATTCATACAACTAATTGATGTTATCTGACCATATAGGTTGATCAAATGAAATGTCAAATGATATTAAACATTGCATCAGCTAAAAGTTTATCGATAACTTGATTATGAATCGAATATAGTATCATTCTTAATTCCTATAGCAATTTTTTTATCGAGTCATCATGAGTATCGATATATATTAATAATATATATAATAAATATACAAATTAACTAAATAAAAGAGCAAATTATATTATTCATTTCACTAGTTGGAATGTTATCGATTACTTTAATAATTGTCCAAATATTGTTATCGATATCACTCTTGCTTGTTCGGCCCATTCCTTCTCATAAACATTTTTATATTTTCTATTGATACGGCTCGATATTATTAATTTTAATATAATTTATAATAAAAAGGCAAGTCAAATCAAATATTTCACCAGCTCAAAGTTTATCGATAACTTATACAACTACCTAAATATAGTGATCGCATATAGTACCACTCTAGCTGGCTCAGCCCATGCATTCCCATAAACATTCTGCGCGTAATCTCTAATTGTAAGCAGCTTAGCTCCGAGATGGAAAAATCTAAGCCGAGTCGCACTCTTGCTGGGGTTTAGCGCATTTACATAACAACTAATGTATCTCTCTATGCATTTTAATATTAATATATTTAAGCTGAAAGCGAACAACAAGAAGAGGAGAGAAAAAAAAAATAAAGCAGCTGGCTAAAAGCGAGCAGCAAACCGAATCGCAGCCGCAAAAACTAATTTGTATGCGAAAAGGCGAAGTTTGTGTTGTCGCCAGAATCAACCCAGTGTCCGTCCGCCTGTCCGTCCGCCTGTCCGTCCGTCCGTCTGACCACGTGTCAGTCGTATATTTGTTGGTCCACACCCGCGTCGGACGTTGCCAAAATGCGTAATATCACACTTGGCCGAGAGCTGGGCGTACCGGGGACTCTTGGCCAAGTGAGCAACTGGATTTCGCTCGTCGGTGTCCGTCTGGCTTTATGCTGGAAGTGTTGAAGCGCAGGTGACGGCGACAGGAAGAGCTATAGCTGCTGGCCACATATAAGCAGAGTGCTGTGCCTAGGCAACAGTTCGCCTTCGCCCTTGTCTCCGCCTCCGTCTCCGCCTAAAAATAGCCATGCATAGACGTTATTATATGGCCACAGACACAAACACGGACCGAGACGGCTCTGGGCGTTGTGTAAATAAATTGAAGATTTGTTTTGACCAACTCAACTTTGGCTCAGACTCTGTCTGAGTGAGTGTGTGTGTGAGTATCGATACTTGTGGCATCTGCCTTGGCTGGCCGAAACTGTCAACGTATTGGACACAACAATTTTTATTCAGCATGTTTATTCATGGGCAAACTAATTTTTGCCAAATTAAATATATATTAGACAGCTGCCTGTAGTTTAGCCATTCAGCTCCAATGGCATTTTTATTGCTTTCGGAATTCCAGCTCTTGATATGTGATGAAAGGCAGCTTGATAAGAAATTGAAATTGTCTGAGACGAAAACTTTTTAAATGTCAATTTAAAATGAAATATTTTTCTATTTGTTTATGAAATGAAAAAGAGTTTAGGGGTATTTTGGAATGTTCATCTCACTCTTGATTAGTCTGTGCGTTTTGCCTTTTTTATCAAGCATTTTGGTGCTATTTAAATTGGATACTTTGATATGTGGATATAATAAGAAAAAATAAAAAAAAATTACTTATAAAAATTCTGCTTTATAAACTCACAAAAACAGCTTTAAATACGCCTCTTGAAAACATGAAAAATCGGACAGTTTTTTAGCTAGAGTCAACAGTATAAAAAATATATATTTCCACAAAAAATATTTTTTGATATTCTAATACATTTTTGTTTTATTTATTTTATATTTATATTTTTAATAATACCATATGAAATTCAAATATATTTTATTTATTTGAAATATATTTATTCAATTTTGTGGTAGTTAATTAATTATTCAATAATAGTTAATATTAATAAAAATATAAAATGAATAGAAATATAAAAGAAATATTTTTACATAAAAAGAATACATTTCAATTTTTTTTATAATTTCGTTATATTTATGAAATAATAATAAATAGCTTAATAAATAAAAAAAGTTGCTTAAATTAAATATAATTTTATAAATATTTAATTGAACTTTACATTGTAAAAAAATCGGTTTATATTTTTTTTTTTTATTTCAATTTATGAAACGATCCGTAAATTTAAAAAATAAATAAAAAGAGAATTTTTTATTTCTGTTTTAAATTTACGGATCATTTCATAAATTTAAATAAATAATAAAAAAATATAAAAATTAGGATAAGAATAAGAATAAGATAAGAAGTTTAGAAATGATAAATATTCCCCTTTTGAGCTTTCGAAAATATCGATAGCTGTAAGAATTTCAACTGTTGTTGAAACATACAATATGCATACAATTTTGAGTTCCACTAAAGTTGACTTAGTAAAACAAGAATTTCTCAAGCTTTTATAGTTACACAATATATATACAAAATAAAATCAATTGCCTGCTTAGGCCAGCACATAAGGATGCGCACTTAAGCAACTTATAGCAATGGCATCGAGTTGAGGCACTGCAAAGCCTTTAAATTTAATTGTTAATGAGCTTTGGAAAGCGGCTCAAGCTGGGGCCTGCTGCGTATTGGTAACGTTGCTGACATTTATAAGCTGCTTAAATTTGATCCTTTGAGGCATTAAAGGCTCAATCTTTGGCAACACACACACGCACACACACACACACACACATGCTAGGCCTGGCATAAATTATAACATTTTTTCATTTAATTAAAACAAATAATAATATAAATGCAAACACAAAAAACAATTGCAAAGTAAACAGTTTAAGGCAGTCCAAATAACGTTGACGTTGACGTTGACATGGGCGACAATGATGATGATGATAATGATGATGATTATCATCATGATTGGAATGGCAATGATGAGGAAGTAAACAGAACTAAAGGAGCAACAGCAAGAACAAAATAATCAAATCATTCGCAAAATAAAAGCAAATTACAATGAATTATATGTAATGTATTTACATACACACACCCAGAAAGACACACACACACATGCCACAAATGCCACGCCCCGTTCATGTGCTGAGCACGCCCAGCGAACTTTTGCCTGTGGCATTTAGCAACATGTGACGCCCTCTTGTATGCTATTAAATTTTTTATTATATACTTATAACAGTTCGCAGAAACGAAAAGAACAAACAGCTCAAACAACAGCGCAGCAGCAGCGTCGCAGCCGCAGCAGCATCACAATTTATACTTAAACGTAATCGGGCAATACATATTTTGGGGAAAAGATTGATTCAATATGGGTATTTGTTGAGGAAATGTTCTTTGACTGGAATGTGAATGTGTGGAGAGCTGAGGCAGTTGTGCGATTGCGAATGTGGCTGAAAGAGGAATGGCGAAAGAAATGCTCTAGCAAGAGAGAACGAGGATGAGTTAAAAACATAGAGAGACGGACAAAAAGGAGAGAAAGAGAGTGAGACTAAGCGAGAGAGAGGAAAAATTGTAAGAGTGAGAAAAAGAAAGATTCAGATGGATAGAGAGCTACAGAAAAAAGAAGGAAAACGTTACAGATAGTATGAGAGAGAGAGAGAGAGAGAGAGAGAGAGAGAGAGAAGGAGAGTGACAGGTAATGAAAAAGAGGGAAAGAATAAAGGGAAAGTGTGAGTGAGAGAGAAAGAGAGAATGAAAGAGTCATAAAGAGAAGAAGAGAAGAAAAATGAAAGAGAGCAAGAGAAAGAGAAAAATTGAGAAAGAGCGAGAGAATGAGGAAGGAAGAGAGAGGCAAAGAAGAGGAAAAGGGTGAAACAGAGAGAAAGGAGAGGGAGAAAGGCATATGTAAAGATAGAAAAAAGCGAGAGAGATAGTGAGTCAGAGAGATAGAGACATAAAGTGAAAGAGAGATATATAGAAGTGCAAAGTGAAATCAGGAGGAGCTAGAGAAAAATGAGACAGATAAAGAGAAGAGAGAAGAGAAGAAAAATGGAAGAGCGAGATACATAGTAGGAAAGTGTGAGAGAAGAGAGAAACGAGAAATAGATAGAGAAGAATGAGAGAGCGATAAAGAAAACAGAAATAAGAATAGATAATGTGTGATAGAGGAAGAGAAGCAGAAAGAAAAAGTATATAAATATAGAGAGAAATAAAGAATGAAAATAATAATGCATAAGGAAGCGAGAGAGCGAAAAAGAGGTACATAGAAACGGAGAATGACGCACGCAGACAAAAAGAGTAGGAGGCGCACACACCGAGAGAGAGTGGGCGTCAAATGCAGCAAATAAAGGCGAAAAGTTTCTTAAAAACTTTCTTAGGACGGCGAACACATTGAATTTCCCTAAACGATATTTATCGATAAATCAATAAAAAAGTTGCTCCGCATTTTCATGCTAACACATTTAATGGGTATTTAAGCCGCGTTGACTTCCGACTCGACGGGGCGCTGCATGTGCCCGACTCGAGCGCGTCCTTTACATGTTTAAGGCGAACAAATTGTGAAAAGCGTCTGCTCTTGTTGTTGTTGTTGTTGTTGTTGTTGCTGTTTTTCTTTGCTGAATTTTTTTTTGTGGGCCTGTAGGGATTTTTGCGCTATATGCGGCATGCGGGTGTTCCTTGCCTTTCTTGGGGCTGCTTTCGCTGTGTAAGGGCGTGTTTTTTGTTCGCCCTCAATTTCATTTGCAATTGAATTTGGGATTATTTTTCATTTTTGCTGCGCATCTTGCAGAGGTCACAAGTGGCCCGAATCGGTGGAGAGGCGAGGCAGGAGAGGCCGCTACCCCCCAAACTCCAAGCTGGAGCTCTATACAAAAGCCGCTTGCATGTCTGAGCGCCGTTTGTCTCTGACTGACGCTTGCTCGTCTTCTCTCTGTTGTTGTTGTTGTGCTGGAAATCCCCTTGGCAGTAGCATGTTAAAGAAGGGACAGAAAAAAAGAGAAAGAGAAAAAAACTCGATGCTCTGGGAAGTTGTAAAATTCATAAGTCGAGCGCGTGGCTTTTGTGCAATTGGAGCAACAAGGAGCAGGAAAAAAAATCTTGTACAAGTGCAAGTTACTTCAGTTTAGGGGGGAAGGGGGTGGTAAGGGTAGGATGTCGGATTGAATTGGGTGTCGAAGCGACTGCTGGCCGAGATAACACCAAAGTGCACTCTAATCTCTGCGAAGAAATCTCGGCGCGCTGCGACGCTGCAGCAAAATATGATTGAAGTGTCGGCTGTGTGGTTAGCTCTTGGCTGTGCACAACCCAACAGAGGAGTGTGTGTAAAAGGTACAACAAAAAGCCAACGTTTGAGTGGCAGCCAAAAGGGTGCGAGAGAGGGAATTGGAAAATGAAATGTGAAGTAAACTGCGCCAACAGCTGCTGATTGAAATGGCGCGACTGCTGAGAGGCCAAAGACACACACACACACGCAGATGGAGTGTCACACATGTGGGGCAAAGAAAATGTTAAGGTGGAGCCTCTCGAGTGCCACACTCAACGGCAACACAGCATAAAGACCGAAAATCAGACAACATCTTGGCCAAAAGGATCCAGCTGATGCCTGACTGCCTCCCGTCCAGGCGCACACATCAGATAAGCACGATTGAATGCAAGCCGCCCCTCGCCAGCACAGAGAGTGATGGACGGGCTACAGCGGGCTACAACAAAGCTGTCCTAAAAACCAACCAAAAGAAAGTAAAGGCGCTGCAGCAACAACAGCAACAAAAAGGTACAAAAAGCGAAATAAAAAACGGGTCATTGGAGTAAGATGAGCGACCGCTCTTAAGCCGGAGAAAAAAAGCAGCAGCAGTAGCAGCAACGGCAGCGGCAGCATCTTTGGCTCTTCCCCCCCCCCCCCCCCCCCCCCCTTAAAATGGTAATGCCGCGGTGCACAAAGCGCTATACAATGAGCATACCGTTTGCCCTAATCTAATCACAATTCTGGGCGACTAGGCAACGGCCCTGGACGAGGGCGAAACTAACTGCAGAATAGTTATGCTGGATGGATTTGACAGTATGACAGTGATGCATGATACTGTAGAAAAGTTAGAATTGATGGACTAACTGTATAACAGTTATAAATGATGCTTTAGAACAGTTATAATTGAAACTGTATAACAATTGTGCTTGACATCTGTCAGTAAATCTTACTGTATAACAGTTGTACTTAATAGACTTACTGTATAACAGTTATACTTAGTAGACTTACTGTATAACAGTTATACTTGATCCATTTACCGTATAATTGTTGTACTTGATAACGTATAACAGTTATACTGGAGGGACTGTGTATCAAGTATAACAGTTATACTTGAGAAACTGTATCAAGCATAATTGTTATACTTAATTCAGTTTAACAATATACTTGTAATACAATATACTTGTTATACAATATACTTGTTATACAATATACTTGTTATACAATATACTTGTTATACAATATACTTGTTATATATTTACTTGTTATACTTGTTATACCGTATAACAATTGTACTTGATAAATTTACTAACAGTTATAATTGACAGATGTACTGTATGACAGATTTATTTGGTGCATTATTGAACTTAACTTTAAAACAGTTATTTATATAACAGTTAACTGTATAACATTTGTACCTAATCCTGAATACTCGCTTTTTGTTATACAGTATAACATTAATACTTTATACTATATTAAAACTTACTTGATGCCGTATAACAGTTATACTTGATACTGTATAACAGCTGATAGATAAACTGTTTTCTTCATACTTTATAACAGTTTAGTGTATAACAGTTATACTTGATTGTGTATAACGGCCATACTTAATAATGTTCAACAGATATACTGGGTAATTTACTGTATTACAGTCAAACTTGATGCTATATAACTGTTATATATAGATACTATACAGTATAACCAGATATACATAATCGATTTACTGTATAACTTACAAATTGATTCTGTATAATAGTTATATTTAATACTGTATAACAGTTATACTTGAGACTGCAGCTATAGTTTAAGATTAAATTGATTTAAATTATATAAGAAATATTAGAGGAATACCCCCAACAAAAATTGCTATCCAGCATTTAACCTAGAAATCCTCTACTTAAATCCCTGAAAAAAAGACCTGAAATATCTTCAAGTTCTAACGCCGCACAATACCATTTCTTCTAATCATATTCGTATTACGATTGCCCAATAATTTCCTAGCTGAGCATACCCTGTGCGGCTGTTATGGTGCCGAGGGCATAACGAGAAGAGACAGAGAATTAAGGGAAGGATGCCTTTGAAATGCAAATTACACCCAAGAGAGAGAGAGAGAAGAGAGAGAGTTGTTGGGGAGGCGAGTGCCGAGATGCAGCGGAAAAGAAAATGCGGAAGCTGCGCCCTGTCGGATTCTTGGCTTGTCGAGTGTTATGTATTTAGTGGCTGCCGCTGTCGCTGCCTCAGCTCGTGCTCTTTAGCTCTTTAGCACCTGGCGTAAAATTTGCGCCTTGGCATAGGTCGCGTTGTCGCGGCGTTGCCACACAGTCGACCCGGCTGAAGTTTGGCAACGCCGTGAAGAAATAATAAAGACAAACAGTGCATTGTGCGTTGGCTTCAATAAGAGAAACAGAAGAGGAGGAAGAGGAGGAGCTGCTGTTGGCCAGGTGAGGGAGAACAGTGTAAAAGCATAATGATAATGGCAACAGCAGCAGTCATAACTCCACCCCCACCCCCTCCCCGCCCCCTCCCAGCTCCCGCTCTTCACACTTCTGCGTCCAACTTGACACAATAGCACGCGGCCAAATAAAAATTTATGGCACAGCTGAAAAACTGCAATGTAGCCAGTGTGTACACACTGGTTGCCCCGAGTCCGAAATCCCATTTCGAAGTGGGGAGGATGGAGGGTGAAGTGGGCGGTGTAAATCCGGGAGTGGGCGCACCGTAAAACTGGGTGGCCTGTTATGAGTTTTAACGGTTCGTTGAAGCCGGTCAGCGGCATCGGCGAGCTGGAATTTAAGTAGAAACCAAAAATAAAAATGAAAAAAAAAAAAAGAAAACAACGAACAGAAGAAGCTGAAAAAAGCGCACACACACACAAAATAAACAAAAATATAAAAACGAATAAAAAGTTTTAATGAAAAGTGCACTGAATTCTTAATACCAGCCCGGTCAAAAGCTCCTGCTTTTTATTATTATTATTTGCACTACGGCGCACTTTCGATTATGCTCTTTAAAGTCAAGCGAATACTCTGATTTAATCACGTACAGACATCTATATATATATAGCATATGTCGGCTTGAGTATTGGGTGTTGTTGGGGTTATTAAGGTTGGGTAAACAAAGTTTATTTCAAGTGCTGCTTAAATACAATTCAGCGAGTGACGCACTTGAAAATCATAATTGTTAATTGTTATTGATTCACAGCCAATAAATTTTTAAAATGCATTTTATCATAGGGGCATATTTTGTGCGAAAGCCTTTATCGCGCAAGAACGTTAATTTGCATTAAATAATTAATTGAACATATTCAATTCATTTCATTTCGAAGATATGAAGATGATAAGACATCTATTAAATGATATATTTTTATTTTATGTGACGATGAACATAAAAAGAAATAAAGAAAAATTATTAAGTTATTAATTATTTCAAATAAGAATTTTATGGGACGAAAAATATCCAAATAAATTTTTAAAATATGTTAAATTATTAATTATTTTAAAATAACAAATTTGTAGTTATTAAAGAATATAACAAATATATAAAAAAATGTGTTCTTAAAAAATAAATTAGATGTTCTTCTTTTCAAGTCGAGTCGTATTTATTAAATACACAAATAAATAAATAAAATACACAAATAAATAAAATATACAAATAAATAAAATACATAAATAAATAAAATAAATACACAAATAATTAAATAAAATTCTGCTTAATACATATTTAAATACATTTGAAAAAAAATATATATATCTCACCTAAAATAAAAATGACTAGAAAAAAACACAAAAAAAAATTCTAATTCTATTTAAAAATAAAAATATTCTATCTAAAAATAAATGAAAGCTAGAGACAATCAAAAATAATTTATTAAAACAAAATAGACGTTTTTTTAACTAAACTTAATTTGAATCTACATTAAAAAATTAATAAAAACTATATAAAATAAGTATACGAATATATTTCTTTGTAAAGGATGCATAGTAATATACAAAAATATATGCAACAAAAATATAATTAAAATATATAAATATAAAAAAATATAATTAAAATAAAAAATAGCATAAATAAATAGAATAAGCATTTTTTGCTTTGTTTATTTACTGCTTTAAGCATAAAATCTTTTTGTAGAGCACTTACAAGGCTCTAGAGCCCACAGCATGCTTGTCTAGATTAAAAATTATTTCTTTGTTTTATATTATTTTTTTGTTGTTTTTGTAATTTTAATTCACTTAAAGCGAGTTGGGGCATTGTCTTACTGTCTTACTGCCCCAGAGCGAACAGTGCGCCCATATTGCAGGCCAGATATGCAAAATGTATGTAAATTGCCAGAGCCATAAAAATGCGGGCGACTTTAAAAAACCAAAAAAAAAAAAAAAAAAAAACAAAGAAAAGGAAAAAGTAAGAGAAAAGGAAAAAAAGAAAAAGATTCCTGAGTGCCTCGGTTGACAATTGCAGCTGTGTGGAAAACGCGTCAAGATAAAAGAAAATTTTACAAAAGCGGTGGGCGGAGGGGGGCGGGGCTAGGGGAGTCGAGGCGCAAAAGTAAAAAGGAAGGCGGAACCGCACAGCGTTTAAACAATAAAACAATAAATTTTCATTACCGGACTCGTGGCTATTAACTGTTTCCGCTGGCCAAAAAGTAAATGCATTGAAACAGGCAACAGTTTTAAATAAATAAAGCACAAATTGTTACACACACTATATACATATATATATTTATATGTATGTGTTTCAGTCATATTCCGTTTAAATTGCTGTGAGCGCTCGAAAGTATGCAACACTTTTGTAATTTATTTAATTTCTGTCGCTTTTTTTTGCCATTTCAAACATTTGACTTTGGCATTTCACATTATAAATTTTTATTCTTTTATTTGAGTTTTTTTCTCTTCTTTTTTATATTATTATTTCTGCTTTTTTTACTTTTTTCTCTCCGCACTTGGCATTTTCTCTGTGTCTGTGTGCTTTGCGCTTTAATTACATTTTCGTGGTTTTCATTTTGTGCACCATAAATAATTTCAACATGCAATGCTGCCGCTGCTGCTGCTGCTGCTACTTCTTCTCAACTCCTCTTTTTTCTCTCTTTTTTTGCCATTTCCATTTTTCTCTTGGCATAAAATGATTTGGCCCACGTCCAGCGTAGGTGAACACAAAACTAAATGTTGTTGCTGCCTTTTGCGGTGGCATCAGCATTAATTTGCTTAAAATGAAAACGTGCTAGAGAGAAAAGAAGTTTCCTTTTTTCTATTTTCGTCAATACTTGAAAAGTTGGGAAAGCAAGTATATTGGATTTTTTGAGTGATGTGTGAGCTATGAAGGTCTTTTTATATAAAAATGTTGTAGTTGTGTTTGGGTTATCTGGGAGCAATTTCTTATGAAAATAATAAAAACTTATGTGGAAACAAATAGCTAATATTTTAATACTGGAATTACTGGAATACTGAAAATAATAATGGAATTTCATTATGAAATAATCAAGTTTTTATTATTATTTCTCTTATAAACTAAATTTAATTTATTATGTTTATTGACTTAATATTTATTGGTAAATAAGCAAAATTTATGAGTCTATACTGCGAGTACATTCACACCATCTCGCAGTCTGGGTCTAGTCTGGGTAGCAATAAAAACAAGGCTAAAGAAATTATATTATATGCATTGAAATGCGCTATAAAATCTAATAGAATATCATATAATAGAATAGAATAAAATTTAATATAATATAATATAATGGAAAAAAATAGAATAAAATATAATAGAATGCAATAAAATAGAATATAATATAGAATGGAAAAAAGATAGAAAATAATATAATAGAATGAAATTTAATAGAATGCAATAAAATAGAATAAATTATAATAGATTGGAATAAAAAAAAAAATATAATATAATAACGAATAAATATGACTACATTTTATAAAGTCTGAGACAATAAGTAATAAAAACAGACCACGCTAAAAAAAATTCTATTGAAACTGATTTATATAATATATTAGTTAATAATTAATTAAATAAATCATTAAAAAAAACTTAAATTGCGGGTTTATATACTGCAAATTTCTCTAAAAGTTCAAAGAATTTATTATATTTATTATTCGTATTTATTAAATTTAAATTTAATTATCAATTATAAATTGACACCAAGATATAAGATAAAAGATGAAGCTAAAAACTTTCTCCGCTATACCATTGAATCAATGAGTTTCAGGGTTTCTTGGGGCACGCCCACAAATTGAAATACTCTAGGTACAAATTAAGCAAGCCCATAGCTGGATTTGTTTTACCAACCCACAAATCCTTTGCTCAAGACCTAGTCATAAAGCAATAAAGTTAAGAGCCAAGAACAACATATCTTTGAACTCCCAGCTCTCATTCATTGATATCCATAAATTCTAGTAATTAAATTTGACATTTAAATATTTATTTATATATATTTTTAAGTATTTAAAAACCCCAAGCGAGCATTGGTCAGTCTATAAGAACCGTCTCGCGTGTTGACCTGCTTTTGTTACATTTTTTGAAGGTTCGCTCTCGCAACTCAACCTGAACTCAGCCAACTCACTCAACTTGACTATAATTTTTTTTCGTTGTTTTTCGCCTTTTTCTCTTGCAGGTCACGTGGGCGGCTGCGGCATTACGGAGGAGGTCTCACAATGGATGGAGAATATACAAAATTCAGCGGTTGAGGAGCTGCCAGTGCCCATGTCAAAGGATGTCCAAAAGCTGCACCGGAAACAGCAGCACAAAAAGGCAACTGCTGCCCAGCAGCAACAACAACAACAGCAGCAGCAGCAACATCCACCGAAGAAATATGCCAGCAGCGATGATGATTTCAAATTTCCACATCAGAAATATACAAAGGAAGCGAACTTGGCCGATAGCAACGGTGGCTTCTATGATCCAGAGACCGGACGCCGCTTGGGCACCACGGCCAATGTCGCCGAATGGCGTCAACTGGTCCACGAGCGTGTGCGACGCGCCAGTGGCAACGGCGGCGGGGCGGTGGGCGGCGGGGGCAACAATGCGGCGGCCAACGGTTCATCTGGCGCCGGACGTGGCCGTGAGGATAACAAAAATACCTGCTCGCTGTATATACAAACAGATCCATTGATTTGGCGTCATATACGCGAGGGTATTGCTGATGTAAGTCTGACTATCGAGGTGGCACTTGGAGTGGGGGGGAGTGGGGGAGGGGCCTGCCAGCTCGTGCGCCAAATTAAAAGCGAAGCAACGGCAGCAGTTGGAGCTGCGGTAGCCACGTCAGCTGTGTGGGGGGGCTCTGGCTTAAAGAACACAAAACAAAATCCATGAATTTTGCAATTTTTTACGAGCGAACGCTTCACTTTTTGGCTCCGCAGCATAAAACAAAAGGCCGACGTCTTTTTTCCTCTCCCTTTTCCGCTGCTGCGTCGCTGCTTGAGCGAGTGCAAGCGAGACGACCGTATGGGTCGGAGTACGTTGCGCGTAGTCAGTCCGACGCCATTTTTTTCTCGTTCTCGTTGTTGTTGTTGTTTCTCGTTCTTCTTTCAAAGAAATTGAGTGATGCGCTACGTTAAGTGAAAATTGTTCTTTAGTTAGCCGAAAGTTAGCTCAGCTGGTGAAAAGTTAGTTGATGCTTTTGATTTTTTTCTTCTTCTTTTTGAAAAGTTAGGCAAAACTTTTTGTCAGTTGTCAAGATTGAGGAATCCTAATGATGAAATTTCACTACATAGATTTATTGAATCGATTTGTTGTTAGTAAAAAATGGAATTCTATTGAATTTGTAGGTTTTTTTAAGTTAAAGAGAGATTAATAAGAACTATTTAGAAAGAAGAGGTAGTTTACTAATTTTATAAAAAATGAGATTCTATTGAATTTGTAGGTATTTTTAAGTTAAACAGAGCATAATAAGAACTATTTAAAAAGAAGAGGTAGTTTTTTAATTTTATCTATTATAATAGCATATATAATATTTATTAAAAATTTGTTGGTAAAACTACTTATTATATTCCACTCGTAATGATTTACTTTAGCAGAATTCCTACTTTAATTTTTATCAAATATTTTAAGCCTTAAAACTCATTTAATAATTTCTCACAAATTAGTATTCCACTCCAGTATTCATTAGGCCCAATCAAAGTGTCCTTGAGCATGCTCACCTCACTTTAAAATCGATTTCTTTCAACTTTGCCCTCTAATGAATTACGACCTAACTTAACATAATTAAATTTTCATGTAATTATTATCTTGAGTTAACAATAACCTCAAGTGTTTGGCACACATGAAATCATTTAGAGCATAATTCAAGCAGCTCTTCAGCGCTTGCCAAGCAACCCCATATAGGGTGCTTTTTTTTCTACTTCCTTTGCCTTTGCCTTTGCTTGGCGGCGTCTTCAAAGCAATCAACCAATCAGCTGACCTGCTTCGATATCTACAGCGCATGCAATCAACCGTTATAGCCTGCGTGCTTCCGCTCTCACTCGCTCGCACTCTCACTCTTACTCTCTTTCTCTATCGTTTGCTCAACAATTCTTTTGCTCTATGCGCTGGCTCGTTCGCCAGCAATTCTTTTGCCGCACTTTATGTTTACGTTCGTTTTTTTTTCGCATTGTACGCGATGTTGTTGTTGTCGACGTCAACATCCTCGTCAGGTTCATTCTGCAGCTCGCCTCGCCCCCCCCCCCCCCCTTGCGATATGCTCAACCCGCTTTTGTCTTCCGCGCTCTCCCTCGCTCTCCCCCTCGCTCTCTTTACTGTTTTGTCTGTTTATTTGCAATGAGTTTTGCATAATTCGCGCATTTGTTTCGTTCGTCGCTGCGTTCGTGACGCGTTTTTATTGGCCTGTTCGCTGAGCCGAAAGGGGTATATTGATTTGTGTGTCGCTGTGTGTGTGTGTGTGTAGATAATTAAGAGTCAGTATTATATACCTATTATTCAATGTGGGTATTTTGTGAGAGAGAATATAGGTCGTGTGCATTAGAAAAGTTAAACATAAATTAAAATTTTTTTTTAAATATTTTTTTTTATATTTTTTTTATGTATTTTATTACAATGGGTAGTAATATTTTATTTCAAAAATATTTAAGTTATATTCTTATTAGAGTTATATTTTTTAATAAACTTCCTTAAATTTTTAGGCAATTAAATTTTACAGGGTATTTTTGCGTTCATATTCGCTTCATTTATTTGTCCTATTCATTCGCTTTTTGTCAGCGAGCCCAGCGGCATTTTGATTTTGGAACCAAAAACTGCCGTTAGCGGTGCGCTTATAGACCGTGCCACCACGTGGCCCACGCCACGCGGCTAAAAACCACGAAATCCCGCAAATCCACCCGCTCAACGCGCGCGCGAATGTAAAAGCGAATAAACTTCTGAAAAATATTCGACGGGTTTTTAGCTGAATTTGCATTTTTATACAAATATATTTGAAGAGTGCTTGTTGTGTGTGTGTGTGTGAGTGTGTGTGTGTGTTTGTGTGTGTGGACTGGCGTCGTTTGTTTGTCTGGCTGCTTTGTTTGCCACGCCCCATGTTTGCTCAAAATGTCAAGCGCAGCGGCGCTGCGGTTGAGATTTTTATTACGGGCGGGCGCGCGCCTAAAAGTCGACTTCATTGATTTTTATTTTTATTTTTAATTTTTTTTATTTATTTTGCATTTTGCCAATTTTTCTCTTTCTCTTTTTGTGGTAATTAATTTGGATACTTTGGCGACTCCCCGTTCACAGCACGATCGCAGTCGCAAGTACGAGGTGGACGTGAAGACCCGGGAGGAAATCACATCGCTGATTGCACATCATGTGACGGCCGTTAATTACATTTACCGCAACACAAAGTTCGATGGACGGACGGAGCATCGCAACATACGCTTTGAGGTGAGTGAACAAGCCCTGTCGGCTGCCAATTGGGGTGGCTCCACGGCCCCAAACAGACAGCCACGGCCACGGCCAACAATGGCCGCAGAACAAAGAGCGTGTCCCTCGACCAGGACCAGAACCAGAACCAGCACCAGTACCGGCTCCAGCGCCAGGACAACCTCATCAGGGTTGTAAAGAGAAGCGTTTAAGCGCAGACAGCCCCCAATAATTATGCGTGAAACGCGTCGCGCTGACGCTCGAGTTGAGCTAAGATGGCTCTTAGTACACCAAAACTTAAAGCCAAGAGCATTTAAGCTGAAAGGATTAGCATTTGGTGCAGGCGGAATATAGTTTTAATGGTGAAACGAAGTGGATTGGGAGTAATATGGTTTTAATAGTGAAACAAAGTGGGATTGAAACATTTTACAGAAGGTTTTTGGCTGATTTAAGTTGGATTTATTGATTATCATTGGATTGATTATTGATTATTTATAGTAAAACGAAGTGGAAGTGAAGTTAAATGGTTTTAATAGTGAAATGAAGTGGAATCGAAACACTTTACAGAAGGTTTTAGGTTGATTTAAATTGGGTTTATTCATTATCTTTGGATTGATTATTGATTTTTTCCTAGTGAAACGAAGTGGAACAGGAGAAATGTGATTTTAAGAGTGAAACGAAGTGGAATTGAAACACTTTATAGGAGGTCGTAGGTGGATTTGAAAATGGGTCTATTGATTATCACTGATGATAGACCAACTACTTAAGATTGGTCTGAGTAAAAAATATTGGAATTTTGGAAAGTACTAGTATAGTACTTTAAGAACGGAACTTAGATGTAAAGGAACATCTCTAGGGATATGAGTTAAGTTAAGATTAAGGGATGAGCTGTGAGGTAGTCGAAGTTTTATTTATTTTTTTATTTTTTTATGGAACGGCTTAACTATTTATATAGAATCAATATAGATTTCATAGTGGAACGAACTGGAATTACAAAACTTTAAAGATATGGAACTGAGTTAAGCTAGATTTGAAGCTGAACTACTGCAAATTAAGCTGAGGAGACATATTGAGCTTTTGTGTTAGTCTAATGTTATGGTAGGAACACAATGGAAGTGGAACAGCCTGAAATAAAAGACTTAAATGAATATGATTAATTTCACAGCGAATCAGTTGCAGTTTCAGTTTTATATGCAATGAGGAAAGGACTATAATTTTCTAAAGCTTGCATAGTGGAACGAAATGGAATTGTGACACATGGACTGAGCTATGTTTGGGTTTGTTAACTCTCAGCTGTAGAAATAAAAGAAAGATAGCATTTCTAGTCTGATAAAGCATTAAAATTTGAACGAAATCGAATTGGAACAGCTGAAAAACTCAACCATAATCATATTTCTAAAATTTAACTCACATTAGGAATATATTTAACTTATAAATTTGTACTTTTCTGACCTCTCCTCCAGGTGCAACGCATCAAGATCGACGACGATTCCGCCTGTCGCAACTCCTACAATGGGCCCCACAATGCATTTTGTAACGAGCACATGGATGTCTCGAACTTCCTGAATCTCCACTCGCTAGAGGATCACTCAGACTTTTGTCTAGCCTATGTATTTACCTACAGGTAAAATGCGAAATAAAAATAATAAATGAAATTTATTTAAATTAAAATTCGATTTCCTCCCCGCAGAGATTTTACGGGCGGCACTTTGGGGCTGGCCTGGGTGGCCAGCGCATCGGGCGCCTCGGGCGGCATTTGCGAGAAGTACAAAACCTACACGGAAACTGTGGGCGGCCAATATCAGAGCACCAAACGCTCCCTGAACACGGGCATCATCACCTTTGTCAACTACAACAGTCGCGTGCCGCCGAAAGTATCCCAGCTGACGCTGGCCCACGAGATTGGACACAATTTTGGATCGCCGGTAAGTGGGGGAAGGGGAAGGGGATGTAAATGGGAATGTTTGGGAGGGAATTGTGTTATATTAGTACTTCAAATTGTAAATCTTTTTTTTGTCAACAATATTTATATGTGTTGATAGTTACAGTTTATCTTTTTTGAAATTCTTTTGTTCCATTCCGCATTCCAATTTGTTGTATACTCAACATTTATAATTTTACCTTCATTTCTCAATGTTTGTTGGTATATCATTGATTTCAAGCCTGAAATTAACTAAAAATGTGTTCCATTCCAGCGTTCCAGTTGATTTTCCTCATTTTTCTTCATATTTACATTACAACTTAGTGTGATTCCATTAAATTCGACTTAATTTTGATATTTAAAGTAATTTCGTGTTCCATTCCATTGTTCCACCTTATATTTTCATATCAAATATCACAACTATGATAAAATTTACATTATGCACACAGAATGTATGTTAAATTGAGTGTTCCATTCCATCGTTCCAGCTGATTTTCTTCATTTTCCTTCAAATTTCATTATATTTCCCACTTTAAGTCCAAGTTTTACTTTAGAACTTAGTGTCATTCCATTAAATTCCACTTAAATTTGATATTTAAAGTATATTTCGTGTTCCATTCCAACGTTCCATCTTGCATTTTCATATGAAATACCACAAATATGACACTACTTACATTATGTCACCAAAATTTATGTTAAATTGAGTGTTCCATTCCACTGTTCCATTACGAATTAACTAACTAATCCACTGCTTCGCTCCGCCACAGCACGACTATCCCCAAGAATGCCGTCCCAGCGGACCCAATGGCAACTTCATAATGTTCGCCAGCGCCACGTCCGGCGATCGTCCGAACAACTCCAAGTTCTCGCCCTGCTCCATACGCAACATCTCCAATGTGCTGGACGTGCTGGTGGGCAACACGAAGCGCGACTGCTTCAAGGCGTCGGAGGGCGCCTTCTGCGGCAACAAGATCGTGGAGTCGGGCGAGGAGTGCGACTGCGGCTTCAACGAGGAGGAGTGCAAGGACAACTGCTGCTATCCGCGCCTGATCAGCGAGTACGATCAGTCGCTGAACTCGAGCGCGAAGGGCTGCAAGCGGCGCGCCAAGACGCAGTGCTCGCCGTCGCAGGGCCCCTGCTGCCTGGCCAACTCGTGCGCCTTCGTGCCGACGCACTTCCACCAGAAGTGCAAGGAGGAGACCGAGTGCAGCTGGTCGAGCACCTGCAACGGCACCACGGCCGAGTGCCCCGAGCCGCGGCACCGCGACGACAAGACGATGTGCAACAACGGTACGGCCCTGTGCATACGCGGCGAGTGCAGCGGCTCGCCCTGCCTGCTCTGGAACATGACCAAGTGTTTCCTCACCTCGACGTCGCTGCCGCACGTCGACAAGCGCAAGCTCTGCGAGCTGGCCTGCCAGGACGGCAACGACACCTCCACCTGCCGCAGCACCAGCGAGTTCGCCGCCGAGTACAACATCCAGCCGGGCGGCATCAGCCTGCAGCCGGGCTCGCCGTGCGACAACTTCCAGGGCTACTGCGACGTCTTCCTCAAGTGTCGCGCCGTCGACGCCGACGGGCCGCTGGTGCGGCTCAAGAATCTCCTGCTCAACCGGGAGACGCTGCTCACCGTCACCGAGTGGGTCACCGGCAACTGGTATCTGGTGGTGCTCATCGGCGTCGGCTTCATCGTAGTCCTCGGCGCCTTCATCAAGTGCTGCGCCGTGCACACGCCCAGCTCCAACCCGAAGAAGCGCCGCGCTCGACGCATCAGCGAGACGCTGCGTGCGCCCATGAATACGCTGCGACGAATGGTGAGTTTTGTTTATAATTGAGATATTATAAGATAAGAAATATATATATATTTATTATATATATATAATATTTAGTCGGTCATATAGTGAAGAGAATTATATAGATTTTGTCAGCTGTCCTTGCTGTCCTTCCGTCTGCTTGTTCGGGTATTCGTTCGTCTGTCTGTATGAAGGGAAGTTTGAAGTTATTGCAGTTGGAAGGAGCTTACAATTCGATTCCGATATAAGGAGTTTATACAACTCATCGTTGCGGATGGGCAATTGCAGGTGGCGAGGGATAATTCTGGTTTCTTCTTGCCAAATTATTGCTGGAAAGTTAGCAAAATCTATAGAGAAATCGAGTTGATACATATTTGTATTGAAAGGAATTCTTACGTCTAGTATAATACACCTAGACAATAGTAGATTTATCGGCCAATGTATCTTTTAAAGCTCGTAAGGTATACCTCAAAAATAGATTCGCTAAAGACCTTTGCAGATGGACTTGAAATGATATACATACACGAGTACAAGGGGCGTGTCAAATAAGAACTTAATATAGTAATAGATATATATCCATTTGCCACCTGTTGATCTATCAATCCATCGATCTTTCAATCTATCGATTTATTATCTATCGATTTTTTAATTCTTGATATATCTATATATCTATAATCATTTTTCAATCCATCTATAAATATATCATTCTATCTGCCTATCCAAATCCGTATTATAATGCTATCCATCTATCTATCTATCTAGCCATCTATCTATCTATCTATCTATTTTTTTATCTGTAAATCCTTCAATCCATATATCTATCTATTTATCTGTCCATTTATCTATCTATATATCATCTATCTATCTATCCATCCATCCATCTATCTATCTATCTATATATCCATCTTTCACCTATCTATTTTTTATTTTGAGGCTTTCGTTGGTCTTGAAACCTACCTTATACAGAAATACAACTTTATAAAGATACTTCCATACTTCCATAAGAAACCGTGACAAATCTATTATATTTATATGAAAATTATTATAATATATTTACTACAGCATATGCAAGCCGATTCTCATACATATTGTAGATTAAATGTAGACTAATGATTCTAAAAAAATAATACAAATTTAGTAAAAAATATAAATAAATATTAAATCTCCTACAGCTTTATAGCTAGGCTCAAAAATGTTTGTAAATATCTAATCCCTAACTACTCCCAAACTTTGATCTACAATTCGCATATTTCACCCAGTAAAATCGGACAAATCCGATTGCCTGAGCGGGTCGCTCAAGCCCAACTGATGCATTTCAGTCATCTCATCTCTTTTTCTCTCTCTCTCTCTCTTTCTCTTCCCTGCAGCAGCGTCATCCGAATCAGCGAGGTGCTGGACCGCGCAGCATTCCGCCGCCGGCGCACGAGGCGCAGCACTATCCGCGCGGCGGCGGTGGTGCCGGTGGTGCATCTGGACGACATGGCGGCGGCGGTGGCTCGCGGGGCCACAATCATCACAATGCGCATCCGCACGAGTGGGATCGGCACCAGGGCGGCCACTCGATTGTGCCGCTGCCCACGGGCGGCAGCCACGCCAGCCGCAATGCGCCCGCGAATCAGGCGCGGCGCAGCGATGGGCGTGGCGCGCGGCCGAGCAGCAGTGGGCGGCCGCAGGCCGGCGGCGGAGCGGCAGCCGGACGATCTGGGTATGGAGGCGATCAAGCGGGCGTGGGTGGTGCCATGGGTGGTGGTGTGCAGGCGGCGATTAGCAGCGGCGGCGTTGTGGCGCGTGCGCAGCTGCCGCTGCCAATGCCGCCCGCAGTCGCGCAGCAGCTGCAGCCGCAGCAGCAGCAGCAACAACAACAACAAGCACTCTCACCGCAACAACAACAACAACAACAACAACCGCAAGCGTTCTATGCGCCGAAAGGTGCGTCTGCCACTCCACGAGAGTGTTCCATTCCAGTAGTTCCCCGCCGCTAGAGAGCTGCTGTTTCGTTTCCCATTTTGTTTCTCCAAAAGCAAAGCAAACACATTTAATTTCATTTTTTTCTTTTTTCCTTTTGCCCTCTTTTCCATCTATATCATATATATGTTCGCAAACCGAATCAAAATCGAAATTCAGAATTACCGCCACGCAATAAGTCCCGCTCGTCACGCAACGCGGCCACGCCCCCGACTGGGGCGAGCGGCAGTAAGCAAGCCAAAAGTGCCAAAGCCAAAGACACACAACAACAACAACAACACAACAACAAACACAACAACAACAGCAACCGCAGCCGCAGCAGCAGCAAAGACAAGGCAACAGCAGCCGCCGGCAAGACGCGCCGCAATATCGTATACTAAATGTGGAACGTTTGGAAGTGGAACGCCCCAAAAATATGCCATAAACAAGACAAAATTATATATACAATATATATATATATATATTTATATATATATTTCTATATATTTAAATATATATTTCTATATATTTATATATATATTTATATATATTTCTATATATCCACACTACACTACTTCCATTTCCATCGTTCCACGCAACACCGGCTTTGCCCCCCCTCCCATCCACACAAATCGAATTTGATCAGCAATTGGTATGAATAATTTTCACTCGAATTTTCTTTTTATATTTCTCCTTCATCTCGTTTGTATTGCTCGTCCTCCAATTGGTTTTCTCTTTTGCCCTTTTTTTCGGCTCTATTAACAGCACTTTGTATTCGTTTTTTTTTGGATTTTGTTGTTTTGTTTCCCTTTTCTGATTGGCATGTTTCGAATTTGTTTTACTCTTTTTGACCCACCATATTTTGTATTGTTGTTGTTTTTGTTATTGCATGCACACTAAAAATGTTTGTAATATTAACACTAAAAAATAAAAATATGTTTGTGTACTAACTCAACTAACATGTGTAATTGAATGCAATGAAAATCTAAGCAAAATTTAAAATACTTAAAAAATAAATTAATAAATAAACAACTAAATAAAAAAATTAATTATTAAACAAATAAATAAATAAATAAGTAAATAAAAAAATTATTAATAAACAAATAAATAAATAAATAAGTAAATAAATAAACAAATAAAAAAAAAAAAAATTAAATGAGCAAATAATGAATGAAAAATAAAAATAAATTAAGTGACATAATCAAAAAAAAGTATATAATAAAATACATTTTAATAAAATATATATTTTAAATTTAAATTTTGCTTGATTTTTTATTGCTTACTTTTGTGTAATTTTTTAATAAATAAAAAAAGAATGTTTGTAGAATACTCAAAAATAAACTGAAATTGAACTTGACAAAATAAATAAATGTAAATAGTAAATATCTACAAAAAATTATGAACAAAAAAAAAAACACTAACAAATTCAAGAACTGAAAAAAGGTTTTATACTTTTTTTCTGATTATTTTAATTTGTGCAGTATTAATTTTATAAAAAACACAAAAAAATTGATCAATTAAATAATATACGAGAAATATATAGTCAATTAAAAAAGAAAAATATTAAAAAATGATCTATATTTATAAAAAAAATTTTTTTAATTAAAAAAGAAAAATAAAAAAAATAATGATCTATATTAATTAAGCTCAGAATTTACCATTTTCTGTAGCTTCAAGTTTATTTTCATAAATTGATTTGCTTAAGTTAGTTTTCTCAAAGGATAATGAGAGTAGTTCAGATAGTTTATTAAATATAAACTCAAGCTTAATTCTTTATTTTTTTCTTATTTAAATTTCAAAAGCTAAAAATTTAAAAAAAAGTATACCTTACATTAAAAATCGAATAATAATTATAGTAAAAAATTAAACTATTATAGTTATTTTTAATATATATGTTATATACAAAATAATTTTTTTTTTCTTTCATATATTCAAATTTAATTATTTATTAATTCGAACATTTTGTGAGCAAACTTTATATTGGCTATTTAAATATTTCATTTAAAAGCCAACTTCAAAGCTTGATTTTATGCGAAAAAAATTAGAATTTTTTCTTATTTTCTTTAGCAATATTAAAACTTTGAACTGTGCTGGAATTTATGCAAGTTGTTCCCAAAAGGCATTTCATTTGCATAGTTATAAAAACCACAAAAAAAAAGGAAGAAAACTACTAAAAAACTACTAAAAACAAGTTGAAATGTATGCGAGTGTGTGTGCGAGTGTGTGTGTGTTTTAATATAAATCGATAAGCTGCACATGGCCTAATTCAAGTAGTTGCCCAGAAGGGGGGCTGGCGAACTTCACTTGAGCTGGCGCCACAAGCAACTAACAAGTCAAGAAACTAATACAACTTTTAATATATATATTCTCTCTCTCTCTCTCTCTCCCCCTCTCTCTCTCTGTGCTTAATCTGGCTTAGGCGCCGCGCCCCCGCCGCCGCTACAAGTAAGCTATAGTCGACCGACGTCGCTGCATGAGCAACCGCCGCAGACGTTGGAGGAGCCGCAGCCGCAGCTGGAGCCGGAGCAGCAGCAGCAGCAGAACGCCTATGCTGATGCCTATGCGGCAATGGGGCGTGGCCACTATGAGGCGACGACGCGGGCGCCCAACAATAGCAAAGTTTGACAGCCAAAATTAATGTCGGAGCGCCATAAAAAACCAAAAGCAAAGCGACAAAAGCAACAGCAGCAACAACAACAACTTAAACAACAGCAACAACAGCTAGCACAGCCACAACAACAACAACAACAGCAACAAGAACAAAAATCAAATGAACTCAAATTAAATGTAAATGTAATTTTTATGCTAATTATTTTTATTTAAACAAAACGAAAGAAGAACAAAAAATCGATGAACATTTTCTGAAGTACCAACAACAACAACAAAAATAAGAAAAGCTAAAAAAAAATCTTGAACGATATTTTTGATTGAATTAATTGATATAAGAATGCAAATCATTATTATTATAAATAATTCAAAATGCAAATTGCATACTATATATATATAAATATATATATACAGTAAACAGAAACAAAATATATATATACATATATTTAATGATTGTGCGTACTTATTTACAAAGCAGCAGCAACAACATGAATAAAAAATAAATAAAAAAAAAACAACAAAATTATAATACTTAAATGTACGCGAAAAAAGAAAAAAACAAGCTAAAAATATAAAAACAAAAAGAAAACAGAATATTTAAATGTCAAACATTTAGTAAAGAGCAAAAAGCAAGAAGAAAAATATATATTAAAATTGCTAACATTTGTTTATGTAAAAAAATTAAAAAAAAAAAGATTAAAAAAAAAATAAAATTAAAGGCAAAGCATTTAAATTGTGTATGAAAAGCCAAAAACTTTCAAACAAAGCCGTCAAATTTTTTGCATTTGTAAACTTAAAAAAAAATTTAATAACAAAATTTAAATTCATTTTTATTTAAAATTGCGCAAAATTTTTGCTGCCAAAGTTAATTTAAATGCTGCAAAAAGTTTTTTTTTTTTTAATTAAAACAGTAATGAAATGAACGCAAATCGAATAATTAAAGCAATTCTTTAGTTTTCCTGAAAGAAAAAAACATAAATAATTTTTAATTGATTTAGTATTGATTTCATCATTTTGTATTAGGTTAAAAGCTTTATATTTAAATATTTACTGAGCTGTTCTCTTCTTCGATCATTTCTATGCAGCCCGCAACTGATTATGTTAAATATGTTACTCAGCCTCTATACATACATATATATATATATATATATATGTCAAATATATATACAAATTTATATTATTCACTTTAGTTAAACAAATTATGCAAACATTTGTTGTAATTTTAAAAAGAATTTCTAGTTTATGTTTTTTGTTTTTGTCTGTTACTTTTGGCAATTTGAAGCATTCTCAGCAAGCTATAAAAACATCACATACATTTTTAAAATATATATATAATTTTTGCAATTTTTAAGCCATAAATATTAAAAGTACTTGAGTCAGTTTTTTTTGTAAGTATTTTACAATTTTCTATGGCAATCATTTCAAATAAATTTTCTTTGAAAATATTTTTAAACAATTTTAACTATATTTTTTAACTTTTTCTCAACTTTTCTCATATGTTTTTCTTTCGTCAAGAAAGCGAAACACAAAACTTGTATATAGAAAAAGTCTCTAAGAAATACACACAAAAAAGAAAATAAATATAAAAAAATTATGCATTAATTAAGTAAAAGAAATAAATGTTTAACAAACCAACATAAGTTTAACAGTAATTACTTAAATTGAGATATATATAAATATATATATATATATATATATATAATAATATGTATTTAAATCTAAATTGAAGAACAAAGGCAAACTATGCTCTTAGTTTAAAGCAAGACAAACAGACAGCAACAACAGCAACAAGAACAAGAACAAACAACCGAAATACAAAAACAAAAAACATTTAAACTATTAATTTAATTATATATACATATAATGAATTAATTAATTGAATTTAAGGCTAAACAAAAAAAAAACACTGCTACAAAAACATAAAAAACAACACATAAAATAAGAATGAACATAAGAAATGATAATAAAACAAGAACAAAACTACTATTTTATAAAATACAAAACAAGAGCGACTTTTTTTAAATGTAAGATATGTCAACAATAAATTAAAAGATATCATGCAACAGATGCTAAATGGGCAGTGATATTATGCAGACGGTAAGTATTTAAATTTAAGTGCGTAAGTAAAATTATATATTTTATATTTGTATATTAATTTTATACTTTAAGAAGTTATTTATATTTATATACTACTTTTATATTTTAAGTATTGTTTTTTATCTAATTTAATTAACTTTTTTTATAAGAAAACTGTTTTTAATCTAATTTTTATGGATTGTAATCTCAACGAAGACTTGCTTAAATATTTGGTATTCGTTTGTATTTAAATCCTAAATTAAAAACAAATTTATTGCATTATTTAAAATATTTGAAAATATTGCAAATATATTCAATAATTTATTGACATTTAATTTTAACTATTTTAAATATATATTTATATATTTAAATATATATTAACATATTTAAATATATATTTACATATTTAAATATATTTAAATATTTTTATATTTATAAATATTTTTTAAAATTATTATATATTATATATTTTTCAATATATATATAATATATTAAAATTTTAGGTATTTTTTTCTAATATTATAAATTAATAACGGATAACATATAAATAATAAAAAAAAATATATATATAAATAAAATAAAATATATTTATACATATATTTATATTTTTTTATTATATAAATTTTTATAATATAAATTAATATATTTATAAATAAAATAATAAATAAAATAAAATAAAAATATATATATTTATAAATAAGATAATATATATTAATATAAAAAAATCAGTAAATAAATGAATTAAGTTTTAAATATAAATAGTTGCCCAATCGAATAATAAAACCATTTAGTATATTTTATAAAATATATTTTTCCATTTGAACATTCTTGTTTATTCGCATTAGTTAGCAAACATTAAAGGCACTTTGACAAATTAAATATTAATATTACAAAATACTTAGGAATTAGTATACAAAAACATATATTTTTTTGGTTAAAAAGAGAAACATGGACACATTTAGCTGCGCTGGCAGTTGGACAAGTACAGTGGAGCCTCCACTATGCGCGCACTCGCGACGCCTTCTTGCTCTTGTCGGCCTTTGGCGGCGGCGGTCCGCTGCGTCCGCCTTGCATGTGGCGATTGTAGATGCTGCAAGGGAGAGATTATAGAGTGAGTTAATCACATATATATAGGGGGATATATATTCGTGTTCATGCTCACATCTTGTAGGTGTCCGTCTTGAGATAGTCGATGACGTGACTGATGCCCAGCAGGTATTGCTCGGCGATGGGATTGACCCAGGGATTCTCCTCCATCTTCATCACCGACTTGCTGCTGAGCAGGTCGAGCTGGGCGACCTCCGGCGGCAGCACCTGGAGCCGATTGTTCTGGATGTGCAGCTCGCGCAGCCGCACCAGGTCGCCCACCTCGCGCGGCAGCTCCAGCAGATCGTTGTCGCGCAGCCCCAGGATCTGCAGGTTCTTCAGCTGGCCCAGCTCCTTGGGCAGGTACTCGAAGTCATTATCGCCCAGGTAGAGCGCGCGCAGCGTCTCCATCCCGAAGAAGTTGCCCGGCAGCACCTGCTCGCTCAGGTTGTTGTACGACAGATCGAGCACCTCCAGCACGGGGAAGGCCCCAAAGCCGCGCGGCAGATTGTCCAGCCGGTTGATCGAGCAGTTCAGGATGCGCAGCTTCGGCATCGACGACAGCGACACGGGCAGCTCACTCAGCTGGTTGTTCGAGAGATTCAGGATCTCCAGATTCAGCAGGTTGGCTATGCCCGGACTGATGATGCTGATCTTGTTGTGCGACAGCGTCAGCCGCGTGATATTGGACATGTTGACTGTGCGGGGAGGAGAGAAGATCGATTTTTAATATTAGAACATGGAAATGAATGGGTGAGCTAGCAGTGGGAATGCAGTGGGGTAGGGTTAGATGACTGATGGAATGTAGAATTGTAGAACTATCTATGAAGTTTAAACATAGATTTTTCTTTTGTCGGGAATACACATATTTCGCTTTCGATAGTTTTTTTTTTATCAAAAAGCAAGATGAGTCTATCAAAGAAAGGGGTTTTTTGATGAAAAACTTGTTAATTGGAAAACATTTTTTGATATCTTGGATCTAAGGATTTTGAATATATATAATATATATTATATAATTTATTATATTATAATATATTATATAATTAATTATATTATAATATAATATAATATAATATATAGGGATCTAGCAGTATATAACTCGGTTTTATATATTGTAAACCTGAAAAACTCATTTGTTTTTCAATATATCTATAAAAAAATCAAACCTTTTAAAGATCTTGGCATGATTATAACGTATTTCTGGTTTCTCTTAACTTTATAATTTCGGTGCCATAAGAATTTCCAGCTCAAAATGTCGTTTTTATATGAAACCCATATTTGTGTATCAAAATATGTTTATAAAACTGAAACGTTTAAGGTTTTTTAATGATTCCTACAATATACCCAAAATTTTCGGAGGTTCAGATAGCTTTATCATACAACTATAATCGGAAAAAACCAACAGAAAATTGGGGGTTTTATAGAAAACATATCTGATATCTTGGATCTAAGGATTTTGAATATATATAATATATAAGGAGCTAGCAGTATATAACTCTGTTTTATAGATTGTAAACCTGAAAAACTTGTTTGTTTTTCAATATAGCTATGAAAAAATCATCGATTTTAAAGACCTTGGCATGATTATAACGTATTTTTGGTTTCTCCTAACTATATAATTTCGGTCCCAGCTCAAAATGTTTTTTTTTTTTGTATGAAACCCAAATTTGTGTATCAAAATATGTTTATAAAACTGAATAGTTCAAGATTTTCTAATGGTTCCTACATATACCTAAAATATGTAAAAGATCAGATAGCTTTATCATAAAATCGAAACAATCAACAGAAAATTGGGGCTTTATAGAAAACACTCTTTTTTTAATTTAATTTAATAATACTAGATATGTAAAATTGGGGCTTTCTAGAAAAGACTTTTTTTTTAATTTAATTTAATAATACTAGATAAAATAGACAAAATCTTGTCTATCATCTAGTTATAAAATATGGACACTATAGGAAAAGCTAAAAAAAACACAAATTTTTTTTTTATAAATTTAAGCTGTTCATTAACTAAATGAATGTTATTTAAAAGTCTAACAAATAAGTTTTCTGATTATATCTAATTTCCACATTTTATTTCAGCCTCACATTCATTTATTCATCACAGCAAATTTCCTACAGGCCTTCAAGTTCTCAACAGCTGTTCGAGCCGCACTGTGCACGCAACAGGCGCAAGTGCGAGCGAGACAACGCGATGGTGCGCATGCAGCGTCTATTTTTAAGTGAAATCAAACAAAAATTTGGGCGTTTGCTGGCTGGAAATCAATCAAAAACTCAATTCACTGGGTTAAACTAACAACTGACCGTAAGCAGACGCACAGTGCACTCATTTAAACTTTATTTGCAAGTTATTTACTGTTATTTGTTTATAGACGCTGGCGTCATCAAGCCACATTCTGTTAACCGCACAACGATGACGTCAGAGCCATTTATTTGTTTTCATTTACACACAACAATTACACCTAATGCTGGCGCACTTGGTGTGCCTGGCACTTACACAGTCCGGGCAGCTCCTCGAAGGAGACCAGGCCCTTGTCCACCAGGTCCAATTCACGATTTTGCGTCTCGCGCGCCTCGTCCAAGACCTTCTTCGCCTTCGACATCTTTGCGTTAACAGGCAGACATTGATTCATCGTGTGGCTTGCGGGCTGTTAACTCAATTGGTGCTGTGCAGTGTGTGTGTGTGTGTGTGTGTGCGGCGTTGCCACTTGATGAAATGTTGCAGCTAGCGAAGTTTTGCACCTTATGTTTTGGAAATGTGGCACAGTGCTGCTGTAACTGTAAGTAGATTGTTTTTATTATAATTTTTAAATGAATTAAGATAGCTTTTTATGCATTTTAATAATTTTTTATAAGTTACATAATTCTACTTTGGCTATTTTCTGGCTAAAACGGCTATATTCTTTTATGCTTTTTTCTGTTACACAGTACCACTCAAACTGTAGTTATATGTATATTTATCATATACTTTTTTATTTTTATTTTTCAATTTTTTTTTATTTTTGTGTATATTCCTCTTTGTTTCTCTGTTTATATCAGGCTTTGTTTAACGAATTTTGTTTTAACACAGTGATATCTTGAAGTTAGCGAAGTTTCGCACCTTTTTATGCTGCACAGTGCTCTTGCAACTGTAAGCATATTATTTGTTAGGGATTTTTATTTGAATTAATTTATTTAAAAATAATTATTTATTAATTTTTGAATTAGAAAATGGCAACTTTTGTTATTTGTTCGGCTTATAAATGCAATTTAATTTTATGTTGATGCTATTACACAGTGCTGCACAAACTGTAGTTATATATATGTTTTATACATTTCTTTATTTTGTTTAAAATTTAACTTAACAATATTTTATATATTTATATTTTTGTATTTTTTTTTATATATTGATATTTAAATTTTTTTTAAATATATATTTGCTTTTTACCGAAATTTTCTGCAGCACGGAGCTACTCAAACTGTAGTTATTTATTTATTAACATTTAGTAAAATTTTTCTAAATTTATGTAATATTTTTATTAATTATTATTTTTATGCTTTTGTATAGTTTCCTCTATGCTTTTATTTATTTAAATATATATATTCATTTTTAAACGAAATTTTCAGCAACACAGAGCTGCTCAAACTGTTGTTATTTATGTATCACAATTTAGTAATTATTTTTAAAATTTGTGTATATATATATATTTTTTTTAATTTTATTTATTATTATTTTTCTGATTTTGTATATTTTCCTCTATGCTTCAATTTTTTAAATATATATTTTCTTCATCGAATTTAGTTGTAACACAGTGCTGCTCAAACTGTTGCCGCAGCAGCAGCAGCTGCTGATTTTTCTGATTTGTTTTCTCTGTTTTTCCTTCTCTGCTTCGCCCTGCATCTGCATCTGTTTTTCTTGCGGCAATTTTCACGGACTTTCCAGCACTCTAAATCGAGTTCAACAATTTGTATGCACACTGTGCCGCACAAACTGTGCACTTGACCCACTTTTCACTTGAAAAGAATTTTCCTTGTATTTATTTTCCGATTTTCTTTTTTTTTTTTTAGAATTTATTTCTGCACTTTCAACAGGTTCGCACGTAACTGAGCATTTGACGTGCTCTTTAAAATTGTTTCTGATTCGCATTTCATTTGATGAACTACGAAAATAGTCTGCGTCACCTTTCGCTCGTCGCCACGCGCTAGCCCCAACTGCCCCAACTGCTCCAACTGCCCCAGCGGCCCGAGCAGATTTCGTTACAACGTTCGATCCGATCCGATCCGCGGCGATGCGATCGATTGATTCGTCTTGGAGCTGGTTTTTGTCGCTCTTTTTCTTCTCTCTTTTTGCCTTTTTTCGCGATGTCGTCAAAATACGAACATGACTGATCTAGTTGAGTGGGCTTGGCCGAGAGATACCCTGTAAATCAAAAATTTGTTTGATATGAAGAGAGTCGGATTCATGTAACAGATTGCTAACAGAGGCATGTTAAATAACAGCGTGTTATGCGATTCTTAATGTTAACAAGCGAGAGAGGGAGAGAGAAAGTGTAAGAGAGTGCGTGAGGGCAAGAAATGCTGATAGATTGATAGCGAGAGAGAGAGAGAGGGGGAGAGAGAGGGGGAGAAGGAAGGCCAATATAAGTGTGATAGGAGAATATAAGTGTGCTAAGAGTGATAGGAGAAGAGCAAGGCAAATTGAGAGACATGGAGGGGTAGAGAGAATAGATAGGAAAAATACAAATGGGAAAGAAATTAATCTCTCTCCCCCCCTCTTTCTCTCTCTCTCTCTCTTTCGTCCTCTTTACAGTCTCCTCTTTGTATCATATTATTTCTCTACTATTATTATTATTATTATATATTATATATTTCTCTAGTTATTTTTTTCTCCCATTATTTTAATTATATTGTGAGCTTTTCCTTCATTCTCATTAAATATAAATATAAAAAAATAAATATAAAATATTAAATTAAATATAAAATATAATCAATTTATTTCTAAATATTTTCTATTAATTCTATTTTTGGCACCTGTTACCAACATTACTATAACTCTCTTATACCCCTATTGCACCAGTTAATAGAGTACAGGGCATATAATGAAAACACAAACTACGAAGACATTCGCATTCTCGTTAAACTTGATACGAGTTTTGCCTTTGTCTTGGCTTTTGTTTATTTTTATTTTATTTGATTTTAGTTTTTGTTTCACTTATTTTTCTCTCCTTATGTTGAGCGCCGCAAAACTCGTTTGACAGCATTTTATTTATATTAACTTCGGCTGCAATTCTTTTTTTTCTAAAGTCTCTTGTAGCATAATATATATGTTGATAGTTGTTAAAAAGATGTTGAGGTCGTGTGTTCCATGGATTTATGACTTTGAATTGTTTTCAATGGATTAATTGGCAGAAAGTGAATAATATTTTCACTGCATATTCCTTAGTTTAAAAAAATGATTTATAACTTAAATTTTATTTAGTATTTATTAATAATATAAAATAATAGTAGACAAAATTTTTTTATTAATTTTCAATTGAAAAAGGTTATAAATCATCAAAAAAAAAAAACAATATAATCCTTGCAAATATACATTTATATTATAATACAACAAAAAAAGAGTAAAAAATATATATAAATTTATATTTATATTTAAATAATTGAATTAGGAAAAATATGTATATATATATATTTATATTTTATAAAAAAATGTAGAGTATTTGTTTGTTATTTAAAAAATTGTATATTTTTTTAGGCAATGTGGAATTTAGCTACACATGCGGCAGTTTCTAAACATGAATCTAAATATTTTAGTTTGGAATTTATATAATTATTTTGAAACTATAAAAAAAAATATGCAACGAACAGAACTTAAAAGAACTTACTTATGTCTATTATTTGTTAATAAATTCTAATTTCAAAATTTTCTTCAAATCAAAATTTGAACATTATCGAAAAACTAAATCAGAGATGTAAGGGGCTTATTATGTATATCTCTCACTGTTTACTTGTGTATAAACATATCTTATTTTTATATTTTTTTGAAGAGATATATTATATATATTTTATTCTTTTCATATACATTTTTATTATTATATTTTTACATGCATATTTTTTCTTATCTTCATACTTTCTTGATATATTTTTGCTGGGAGCGTATCGCAGCAAGTTTGCCCAGCTCCGCACTCGTCCGTTTCGACTGTGAAGCGACAATAGGGCGAGCAGTAGCCTAGTTTTTTATTGAGCATGCTTATAGGGCCGCAGGCTGAAGATGAAGCATTTATAATAATATAATTATAGACAAAATTTTAATTATTAAAAAAATAGAAAATAAAATATGTAATAAACGTATTTAATAATATTTTCATTCATTTCAATAATAATAATGTTTTATTAAATTCAATTCTCCGTTTCACTTACGTTTCGCACAGTTGCATAGCTTAAATATTATTATAAATATATAAATGTGTAAAAAGAAATTCTGATTTAGTCTGAACATCTTGAATGTTTAGCTGCAACTAATATCTAAAACTGGAAAAATTCTTAATATATTTATATTTTTTTATATATTTGTTTTAATATATTATATATATTATTTGCTACTTAACAATAATAATTAACTCCAGTTGTTGCAGCATCTGTTATAAAGAGCTAAAGAATTTTGTATTTAATTTTCAGTTTTTAAGATAAGCACACCAGCTACACTTGGGGCTAAAATAATGGGCGCACTGCCAAAAAATAGGGAATACATTATATGTATTTGAAATATATATATTACATATATTTCAATATATATATTACATTAAAAAATGTTTGAAAGAATACTCCATATTTATCGAAATAGAAAAATTTAGTTATAGTCAAGGTAAACAAATTAGGTGCATCACATTTTTTATATTCTAATTATTATTTAATTTTTACATCTGATATATGAGTTTAATAAATATGCAGAACTAAAGAATTAGAATCAGAGCAAAGCCAAAAGTTACACCAAAATAAATACATTAAAATATTAATAAATAAATGCATAAAACATATTAATATAAGCTTTCATTAATTTTTTATTTTGTTTATATATTTATATATGTGTTGTTAAGAAATTTATATTTTATTTATAAATTAAATTAAAACTAATTGCTTTCATATTTTTAATTTTTAGATATAAATATTATTTAATAATTTTATTAAATATAAATTGGGGAATTTTTAAATATTTCATTACATTTGCCTCTTTTTTTAATTTTTAATTTAAATTAAGCTTTAATCTAATTTATTTTTTATTATTTAAGTTTACTTTATTTGTGTATAAATTAAATCATTTTTATTTATCTTTTTATCAATTTTTTTTCTTATTCTTTTAGTATTTATTACTATTTTTTAATATTTATTTATTTATTCTCCGTCTCTTTGTTCTGTTTAGCAGAATATTTGAATAATTTGTGCATTTATAGCTGAGCTCAATTAAAAAATAAAGCGCAAACTATGATTAAATATTTAATAAGTTTGCTGAAGCGACTAGGCCTATGAATTATGACGAAAATAGTGCAGCAACAATGATGGGCGGACAGGTGGTGAGGGGCGAGGCGGCGCGGGGCGAAACTTCAGCTTCCGCTTAGATTGTTGGCTGAATTTTTAATTACTTTATTGTTGATGCGGTCATCGGGACTGGGGCACTCGCACTCTCCCCCTCTCTCTCTCTCTCTCTCTCTCTCTCTCTCTCTTTCTCTCTCTCTCATGCTCTTCGCTCTCAATGTGCAATGTTAGACTCACATACATATATATATTTTTTTCGTTTTCCTATTAATTTTCATTTCGCCTGTCGAATCTGCCAAAGGCAGTGAAAGTTTGTCTTTTGTGCCTTGTGTTGCATAATTTGCGTGTTGCATACTTTTCGAGCGCACTGTGGGACCAGCCATGAGTGAGTGTGTGCGACTGTGTGTGTGTGTGTGTGTGTGTGGCTGGCCGTATGCTGTGCGCAACATTTCCGCCATATAAAATATGCAAAACAATGCAAACTCTCGGTGGCTAACAAAAATCAAAATAAAAACTAAAAATTAAAAAAAAATCCCAAAAACAAAAAGAAAAAGACTCGAGCTTGGCCCGAAAAATTAATTTTGCTTTTGCTGTGAAATTTTCGTGCACTAGATTTTTAGTCGAAACAAATTTTTTTTCTAATTTCTTTTTCTGCTAATGTTGTGGCAACACTGGCAATAGTTTTTGTTTTAATTAAGTTTTTTATTTAGTTTATGTCCCATTTATTTTGGCAAAGTTTGCAGCGCATTGCAAAGCTGTGCTAATTTTCGTATGCAAAATAAATTATTAAATATTATTAATTTTCAAGAATATTACAAAACAAAATTCCCCCAGGCTGCCCGAATATTTTTAGAAATAATTTACATATCCGAAAAAAGCTTTGAGTTTTATTCGCATTTTAAATGCATTTAAGTGTAAGCTCAGTTTGCATATTAAAAAATTGATTATTACAAAAATAATAATTTAAGTGCATTTAAATTTGAATTGTAACTGCTGAGAGCAGAGCGGAGTAGCTACTCAGTGGATGCTAATCAGAGTTGAGCTATTCATGCACACACGTATTCTCAACCAATGCTATGCGTGGATTACAACTAAAAGAGCGAGAGCATGCAGAATAAATGGGCGCACATAAGTAGAAGAACGCAGACGGGATCGTAATTGAGCTGAGCGGCCTTACAAATAAACACACAAACTGCAACTAAATTGTGAGTGAAGAAGTAGAGCAGAAGAAGAAGTGGATCGTAGCTGAGCATGGAATCAAATTGAGGTGAGCGGCTAATCATTGAGCTAATCATACACACACGTATTCTCAATCAATGATATGTGTGGATTACAACTAAAAGAGCGAGAGCATGCAGAATAAATGGGCGCACATAAGTAGAAGAACGCAGACGGGATCGTAATTGAGCTGAGCGGCCTTACAAAATACACACACAAACTGCAACAAAATTGAGAGTGAAAAAGTAGAGCAGAAGCAGAAGTGGATCGTAACTGAGCATTGCATAAAATTGAGGTGAGCGGCTGTCTTCATACGTTCTTACCCACCCAGCATTTTTGAGTTTAACAGAGCATAAGTGAGTCTCAAAAGATTCGCGCGACGATTGAAAATAGTCATATTTGCGCTCATTTTTTTGATCATAAAAGACTGTTCTGTCGGGAGAAAATGGTACCCTAGCCGCGACTCTTCTTGATAAGTCGCTTATGACTCTTTTTTTTTAATCATAAAAAGGTCTTCCACGAATCATCATTGCATGAGTGCATAGTAACAAAGCAAAACCAAGCAATGATCATATTTTAATCACCTGCATGCTCATGTGGCGATTGCTTTGCATTTTGTTTTTGTATTTAAAACCAATCATACTTTGAGCATATGGAAGGGTCATTTATGAGTCTTCTTTCGATCATCCAGGAGATTAGTCGTTTTTGAATCGTCAAGGGGACTCAAAAAAGACTCATCAAGACGATTTCTGTTAAAACAGTCTTCCAAATGCTTGCTGGGTACACACACACACACACACACACATTCAGAATAACTGAGAGAATAGCGCAGCTGAAAACATACACTCTCACACGCATCAAATTTGAGCTCTCTGCCAATAGTTAGGTCTAGCGCACATGTTCATACTCACACATATTCTCAACGAATGCCGTGTGAATGGAGCGTGCAACCAAAAGAGAGTGCAAGCACATATAGAATCCACAAGCTGAACGCAGCGCTCAGCTAATGGTTGAGCTAATTTGCATGTGTGGCTTGCAGCCTGCCATTGTTATGAGTGCGAGCACACATAGAGTCCACAAGGTGTAGAGCGCAGCTTGGATCGCAACTGAGAGAGAAGCTGAGTGGAAGTGGAAGTGGAAGCTAATTTCAGTGTATTTCTTGAGCTCTCGTTTCACACTTCTGCCAAAATGTAACGGATCTATGGCATGATGAGTGGACTGGAGAGAGAGAGTTGAGTGTCTTCTTCAGTTGTAATTGTCTGTTTGCAATTCCACAATTCAGCTCAGTCTCGGTATAGCCTTTGTCGATTGTGCGTCAAATTAAAGTCGTGTCGGATTACCTGCGTAAAATTGTTATGAAGGTGTGCAATATTTAAATGTTCTTCTGCTGTTGACTAAATATGTTTAAGAACTCTACAAATGGTGTACTTTAAAGTGTTTTTCATCACTAAATAAATGTTTCAATGTGTTTTTTTTGTTTTTAATCATCACCAAATAAATGTGTTTCAATGTGTTTTTTTTTTTTAATTCATAAAGATTCCTGGAAGTGCATCTGTCATGGCCTTTGTAAGTAAGTAATATATCTATGTGTGCATATATAATTGTATATTTGAATGTTTGTATGTAAGCAGCCCAGACTTGAAAACAATCAAGCGCAAAGTCCCGTTGTTTTTTTGCCGAATTCCTTTTCCTCTTTGGTATCTTCTTTGCATTTGTTAAACAGTTGTGTGGAGCGCATGCAGCGCAAGCAATGGATAGGGCAGATAGAGAGAGAGAGACAGAGAAGGCGATTGTCTTTAGTTTAGCGTGAATATGCTCCTCTTTTTTCGCAACCTTCTGCATCTTCTATTGCACTTACTCCTACTACTTCGTGGATATGTTCTCAAAAAAATCTGCTCTCGCTGCCCCTCGTCTATCGAATATTTATGTATGGCCAAATGGAATTATAATATTTAAACATCTTATATAAAAACTTTATAATAACAAAAGCAAAATAATTATTTAAATTCTATAGAATTCTGATAATGGAATTTAAACATTAAAAGAATAAAGTTAGCAGCTTTTATGCATTTGCTTGCATTAAAACAGTTCTGTCCCAATTTATTGATTATTATACGAGTAACTTAACATATTTCTATAGTGGCTTCATTCTCGAGTGGATTAATTCTCCCTCTATAAATGTGTCCAGTGCTAGATCTTGATTGCAAGACAATAATATCTCTGTGCCTTATTGCGAGTAAATATTTCCTGTAAATATCTTCCTGCATTTGCACTTTAAAATGATTAATTTGAAGTGGGAATTGTAAAATGTATAAATAAATAAATTTGAATTAGAAACCCATTTGCAATTTTCGCAGCGGGCCAAGCACAATTTCGTTTTGTGTTTCGGCCAGGAAAAACCCTTTTTCTGCTGAAAAGCCATATTATTTATGAAAATTTATTACCCATGCATTATTTATCGGCCATGGATGCCCAGCGTTGACTTGAGTATCTTTTAAGTTGCCCGATTTGTATGCTAATGTGTTCACACCTACTAAATGCTTGTGTGTGTGTGTGTGTGTGTGTGCAATATAATTCATTTTGTATGGCGTCTGTGATTGGTATTAACATAAATTATTCAGTGTCGAAACGTTTTGCGGTCTCACTTCAAATGAGCTGTAAAATATGCAGGTTAATTTGGTAAATCGTTGCGACGACTGCAGCCATAAATTCGCATTAACTTGTACAATAATTTGCATCATTAACAGCCCACAAATATCACGATAACTATTTTGGGTATATATATATATAGCTTTATATATATATATATAGATAAGGCAAAGAGCTGCTTTTCAGTTTAGTTTGATTTATGCCTGCACTAATTTTTGGCCATTTGCCTGAGCCTGAAAAGCTGACCACAGCAAAGGAGTTCGTTTGGCTGGCTAAATGGGCTGATTGAATAACTCGGAGTGGCACTGAAATATAAATGACAGCTGCCTACGCCACAGTGCCATGCCATGCCCCTCAGGCAGCTGTCAGCAGTGGGGGGCACACACACACACACTACTGTCTGCTTTATTTCGTGCCATTTTTCAGTGCGCTTTGTTTACATTGGCCAAAGACCGGCAGCAGCAGCAGGCTGAGCTCTAATGCCACCCAGAGGCAGGCAGCAGGCAGCACCAATCACTGGCTGTGTGGCAACCACAAGCTGTGCCTTTTGCTGCCTCCTTGGCTGTGCTTCCTTCCACTCGTCCGTCCGTTTGATTTACTTCAAACAATTGGCAACATCATACATCAACGACTTTTCGATTTTTCTTTTATTTTCGTTTTTCTGGTTATTTCGAACAAATCTCTATGCAAAGCGCCCTCTGCTTGTGCTTCCAATCTTTCAATCATGCTGCTCCGCACACTCGCCGCCATCCGAGAGCTACGGCTTAGGCAGGCCTTACCAGTTGTTGTTCGAGTCGTGTATACATCTTGATTGACAGCGGTTACAATTTGTAGTGCTGAAAGGGAAATGTGAATTGAATTCGAGTCGAAATTCTTCATGTGATAAAACACTTATCGTATAGAGATATTTTGTGTATATATAATAATTGATTTGATATATAAATTGATTGATATATAAATTATTGATTTTCTATATTTTTTTTACGATTGAAAAAAAATATTTTTTACGTTTGGTATATTTGAGCTAAAAGTTGATTTGGGATGGATATTATTCATATGAAAATATTGTTGCAAGCGCTGAAGTACTTATAAATGTCTATACATATAATATATTATTTATTATAACTGATTCATTTTTATAGGAAATTTTTTGATTTATATAAAATCAGAGCATTTGCTGAAGAGCTATAGCTTTGCTAACTGTAAGAAAATAAACATATGAAAAAAAATAGATATATGACTATGTATAAAACAGATATGACTTTATATAATTCATTGATGTCTGCTATATGACTATTTGCGTTCCCTCTATAAGAATACTTAAGAACTTTTATATTTGATTAAAAGCGCATACATTTTGTCGTACAAAGAGAACTTTTTAATTGATTTAATTTGCAAAACTCAAAAGATGTATTAATTTTATATAGAGTTGTGCTCATACAAATTAAGAGAATTCAGAAGAATCCCAACATTTAGTCAAAAATATTAGTTTATGACGATTCTCAAATGATAGAGGCATTAAAATTCGCCCGATCAAAGAAATATAAGTGCTGCGGATGTAGATAATTAAATCAAGTCAATGTGTATAAATTTATTCCCAATATAAAATATAAATAAAAATGTATTAAAAATCATACAAATATTATAGATTTATATCTAAATAATTGGAATTAATTTGTTCTACTTTATTCCAATTTTAGAGAGATAAATCAATAAAAAAAATTGATTGTTCATAAAAATAGCAGCTCTGCGAATGTATAAAGTTGAGTAATATAAAATTATTTTCACTATAAAATTTCTATAGCAAACATATTAAAAACATGCAAATATTAAATATCTCTCATCTATCTTTCGTCTTTTAACCTTCATAATGAATAATTCATTTAAACTAAATACTTGTTTGCGCCTCTCTGACTCTCTGTGCCGCCAACTTTATCTTCATCTCAAGTTGGGGCAAATTAAAATTGATTTTCAACACGAAAACGTGGCAGAGGTAGGGAAAACTTTATCTCAAAGTCTCACCCAGCAGCAGCTGTCCCTCCCCGCTCCCCGCTTCAGCAGTGCTGCAGCAATTGCTCATATTTTTATGCATGCCAAACTCAAGGCACGGACACAAATCGAAAATGTAAAAAAAAATAAAGGAGAAAATAAAAGGAGAGAGAAGTGGAAAATGTTTAAGAAAACGTCGAAAATGTAAATCTTAAAATCCTTGTACTTGTGCACGTTGATTGCCTCGGCAGCCCCCAGCACCCAGCCACCAGCCTCCCCCTCCCACGCCCACTTCAGCTCGCCCCTATCGATCCACTTGCATTTGCAATTCCTTTCGATTTTCCTACAGCCACTTTATCAATTTCGCCAATAAAATTCAAACAGCAAGATTTTCTTTTAGTTTTCATTGCTTTTCCCCTTCTTCTTCCTCTTCTCCTGCTTCTTCTTCTTCTTTTCGTGTTTTTGACTGCTGCTCGCATAAAAAATGCATCATTCATTTTGGCAACTGTTGGCCACTCGTCGAATTGGTTTTGTTGTCTAGCTGGAGCGATCTGTGACCAGTTGTCTAACGGTTTTTTCTTCTTATTTCCCAATTGGACTTGGCGTTGGCATTCGCTAATTACTTTGATTGTTGTAGATGCTTGAGGCATAAGCAGAGCTGCATGAGGCATGAGGATGGTATATTTTAGCGTATTTTTTCAGCATTTTTATTGTAATTGAAATTTATATAATTTTACTATTGACTTTCAATTTAGTTGCCTTAACATAAGGCCATCAAATATGTGATTCAAGCTGATTCGAAGCGTTAATAGAGCAAAGCAGAATTTTTGTATTTTTATGGTACACACTACTCTTTCTTAATTAATCTTAAAAATATTCAATTAAATAATAAAAAAAATAAAAAATAAAATCGGGCAAAAGTGGAGATAATAATGAGCATGCATAGATGGAGAGGCTGAGAGACTAATATGTCAGTTCTTTTAAATTGCACTTGAATGCACTTGAATGCCTAAACATATAATATTGAGAGATATTATTGAAATTGATTGTTGATGCTGGAAATATGGAATATATTTCTGTGTCGTCTAAGAAGTTTTCGTATATTATTGATATACATTATAGAATATATCATAACTAGGAATTGCTATATCTTTTATCTCTATAAAAGTGGTTTTTAATGGCATGATTTCAACATTACTTCATAATAAATTAAATTTTCTAAATATACAGCGTTTTCATTGCTATTCATATTCTCAGTTATACACATGTGTATATCTTTGCTTACTGTTGCACTGCTTTATCAGACCACACTGCTATATTGACTATTGATATATATTAATATTAAATATACGTCTATTGAGAGCCAACTGAACTGTTATTTAATTGCTCCCAAATTAAATTTCTTGCTTTGTAATCTCAACAAAGACTTGATTAACTATTTGGAATTCGTTTGTATTTAAATCCTTAATTAAAACCATTTTTTTAAGGTATTTAAATTATTAAATTAATGAAATCAATTTAATTATTTATTTAAAGTACTTAAATTATTGCAAATAAATATATATGTCACGAATTATTTAAAGAATTTAAATTATTGCAAATATATTTAATTATTTATTTAAAGTCTTTAAATTATGGCAAAATATATTTAATTGTTTACTTACAAACATTTTTAAATATTTATTTATCAATTTATATATTATTGTATAGAAGCATTGACATTGTAACAAATTTAGTTGATCTTTGACTATGAACGATTATTTATGCAGACAATTAATTGCTATTTATACCAACTAAATTAGTTTACATAATTTATTAAAATGTCAAAAAGGATGATAAATAGAGATACATATATATAAATAGACTTGTCTACCTTCAATTTCCATTTCTCCCTTATAAGCCAATAATTAGCTTTCAATATTTCACTCACATTCCGGCTGACTTCATATTGATTATTTGATTATTTGTGAAATGTGCTAATAGGAGTGTAATTATGAAGTGTGAGCGACGACAATGCGACATGTTGTAGCCTGTCAAATCGACTTGTCAAATCAATGAACAAGGCGCCAAAAAGCAAGTTGCTTACTAATGTCCTGTCTCGCCGGGATGTGTGTGTGTGTGTGTGAGTGTGTATTTGTTGTGTGATGTGCCTGCCAAGTTGTAGTCATTGTGCCCCTTTGGTAAAAGTTAGTTTTTTCCTACTTCTTCTACTGCTCTTTCGATTCCCTTGTAAACGTATCCTGTACGACTCGCATTTGACTGAGGTAGGGGGCCGAGGAGGCAGGGAGGCAGGGGAGGTAGGGGCGTACGTTGACCGACAGGTGGACGTGCTTTGTCTACCTTAATACTTGCACTACTTTGATTTTGACAGTGGACAATGCTTTTTGTTTGAGCCACTGCGACGTTTGGCCAGGTGCCAGACGAATGATAATTGGTATGAGTGAAACAGCAGCAGCATGAGAAGGAGCAACAGCAGCAACTGCAGGACAATCCATTCGTTTAATCATGAAGAAATGTTGCCGTCTGTGTGCGAGGCTTCCTTCTTGTTTTTTATTCGCATGATTGCGCAAACATTGGATATGCTTGAGCAATCAGTCGATGTGCTGACATTGAGTTGTTGGCACTACTTATTTGTCATCCGATGAAAATACTGAATAAAGAACTGAATTTGTATAACAGTGCGAGCTGCAGACGGAATTAAGAGACATTGCGAAAAGAGCTGAGCCAGACTAAAGCAGAGATGATGATGTGGTAAAAAGAGTAAAAAGTTGTAGAGGCTTCACTTTTTTTTATAAAATTTAAGTTTATTGATTTATGGTAATTTTTTAAATAGAAATTGCTAAGACCTTAATACGATTTTGAGCTAAATTGAAAGCTATCAATTTCTTAGCATGCTTTCGTTTTAAATCTCTTAAATTGTTAAAGCTCTGAGATCTTTTTTAAGCCTCTTTGAAAATTTTCGAATTGGTAAAGCCTTTATTTGATTTCTTTATACACCTATAAATTTAAACTTTAAATTTAAATATCGCAAATTTGAGATTCCTGTTTAAATAATTATCTGTTTATATTATTCCTGATGCTTTAATCAAATTTCTATTTCAAAATAAAGAAATTTCTAAAGCTTCCGAGCATTTAAATTATGCTTAAATTGTAATTCATAAATAAATAAAATTCGTATTGGGCTTTGATTTATTATCTATTTAAATATCAAAGCTTAAAGCTTATATGTGCTTGTATACAAAATTGTAGCTCATAAATCTTTTATTTACTTGTTGTTTCTGTAAAAGTTGTTCAATCTGCAATATTACCTAAAATTTTAACATTTTAGGAATTAGTTTTAGTTTTCATTAAGCTTGCTTTCGATTTTTGATTTGCTAGTTTAACAACATAAAGCTTATTAAATCGTATAACTAATGAGGCGTTAAATACGGCTTTAATTATAAGCAGCTCATTTTTGATAAGACTTTAATTAGCCTGCATTTACATTATTCCATAACAAAATCGTATTAATTTTACATCGAACTTGTAAGCTTTTTATATACTTTAACTACATTTAAGTAATTCAAAGAGATTTCTGAACATAAATGATTCTTCAGCTAACAAGAAATTTGATCTATTGAAAATTGAGCTATCGAAATCCCTTAAAGTCAATGTCATTGCGTACAGAATTATCCACAGATGTTTCAAGCGTAAGTAAAAGAATAAATTTGATAAAATAAATGATGCTTCAGCGTTTTCCGAAAGGCCTCGCGTGACAGCCTATCAATGTCGGCCTAATAAGTTGTCAAGAAAATGAGACGAAGATTCGATTACAGATGATTCGCAGTGTCAACTGGCGGCTTTTTTGAGAGTCATGCAACAGTTAATGCTAAATAAATTACACACTAATGTGGATGGCTGGGCCTTGGGCAAGTCAGTCACATTGATTAGGGCCGTGCGAGGCTCGAGACTGGCCTCGAGTAGTAGACTCTGTGGGAGCCGTTGCTGCTGGCCAGGCCAGGCCAGGAAGCAGCGCTCTAACGAGTTCTAAAACATTTCGCCCAGCTAAACGAAGTTAAACGCACTGAATAACAAGTAGCTAACACACACACGGCCACTAACACACACGCTGAGAGCTTGTGGAACGGTGGGAGTTGGAGTTAACTTGAGACAGCGACACAAACTGAATCCTAATGAGGCAGGCACCTGACTCTGCGGTTGCATGCGGCGTATACGTAACGCTGATTTAGCCCACTCGCTCGTCAAATGACCAGAGAGAGCTGGAGGGGAGTACCGAGTAGGGTTGGGCAAGTGCATCCTGGGACTGGGCCAACTAATGAGCAGTTAAATATATTTGTTGACAGCCAAATAGCTGGCTTAACGCTAATTAATCGCTTTGTAAATGGCTAAACGCATTTGCTGTGGTTTTTCCCGCCTTTTTTTCCGTGCAGTTGCCTTTGTCTAGCTTTTAATTTCATAATTGTCAACAAATTAATATAAACATTTTATTTATTTACAATGAGTGCTTAATTATGATTTATGCACGCAACACGATTCGAACAACAACAACTGCGAAACAACCGCAACAAAAGCGCATTTAAATCCGTTTATTCAACTTTGTCTCTGTCTAACCTTTCCGAAGTAATATTTTCATTAGCTGTGAGCTTTCATTATGTAAATTATATCTATTTTTTGCCCCATGCATGTGTCTGTGTATGGTTTAATCCCCTTTTGAAATCGCTTTGAAATTAAGTATTATTTACTTTAATTAAAATGGATTAGTTTTCACAATTTGTCTGCAACAATTAAATGTTTTTTTTCACATTATATTTTTTGAAGTTCTGTGTGTGTTTTTTTAATATAGTTGAAATGTTTAAGGGCTTACATTTATATTTTTAAAGGGGCAACTCAATTATAGAGGGTACAGGGGTTTTTTTTTATATATTCTCTATTTTTTATCTGTTTATTTAACTTCTTGATTAATTTATCATTTTTTTTTTTGAAGGTCTAATCTTGTATTTATTATTTATATTTAAATGTATAATCAAATATTATCTACAATTTTCAAACCTTTAGAAAATTGTAGATAATATTTGATTATATTAACAGTAAAATATTTTTTATTTTTTGTTTTTATATACTTTTTATAAATCTGGCTATTTATATACTTATATTATTTTTTATTTATTTTTTTTATCGTTTTTAATATTTTTTTATATATTTATATATTTAATTATTTATTATATATTTTTTATTTAATACAAAATTTGTATAAATTAATTATTATATTTTTTTATTTAATAAATAATTGTTATAAATTAATTATAATTTTATAAATACTTGTGATTTTTGAAACAAATTTTATTCATATTTTATTATTTATTTATCTAATTCACTTTTTTATAACTATAAATAGTTTACTTAAATCTCTTATTTTTTTTAAATGCTAAATAATATCTAAATAAACTTTTAGTTGTTCTTCAAAAATTTGCCTTATTTTGTGCAACTTGATTTTTAAGCAGATAAATGAATACTCTGATTATTGCATAAAAATTACTTGAATTGTAAATCCGAATATTGATAAAGATTATCCAACTCTCAAGTTTGATACAAAACTTGTTGAAATTCGATTTTAATTCTGTTTCGATTGTCATAAGTCTGCCTCTTTCGTTTCCATTCGATTTCACTCATGCCACAACAACACTTATCAAGCACACACACACACATACAGATGAAATGGTAATACTCTAAGCTGCTATACTGCTTACGTGGTCGCTCTTCGTATGCTTAAAGAATCCCACAAATTAGGCCAAAAATCTCAACGGAAAATAAAGCAACAAAAATGATTTTTCTTTGTGCATCTAAAAAGCACAAAATTGTGATTTAAACTGTGGCTCCGAATTACCTTTACCTTTTGCCTGCCGCTTGAACGTAAAACCCAATTTCAAGAGAAAACGCCCGAGCAGAGAGCGGATCTGGGGATTTCACTTTAGACACTACGAAAGAGTTTTGATGCCCGACATCTAATACGTAACATGCTCAATTTAAACTGCTCTGATTTGCCGGCAGAGCACACACACACGCACACACGCACACTCTCTCTATGTGTGTGTGTGTGTGTGAGCAACACGTTTGCCTTTTGTTTGGTCTACGAATAGATGAGGCAACAATGCACAGACTTTTCCAACACTGGCGCAACGTGTAGGAAATGCAAAAAAAAGATGAAGGGAAAAACAAAATATTGTAGCATAATTTTCGGCACTAACAATACAAGTGCAGCACGAAGAGGGGCGGCACGAGGGGCAGTGGGCGTGCCAGGGAAGGCGGACACATGGCATATATCAGCACATGCATTCATAAATCATATATTCTGCAGCTGGAGAGTGCAGCCAGGCAGGCAGCCGGGCAAACAGGAAGCGGCCAGCCGGAGCAGTGTCCTGTCTGTGTGTGCGTGTATGCGTGTGTATGTGTGTGTGCTTAGCTGCTGCTGCTGCTGCAGCAGACTCGGCTATTTTAAGGATATTTATACTGACAGCGGATTTTTGATGGAAAAACTTTTGTAAATTGCTTTTAGCAGTCCGAAAGTAGCCCCCAAAAAACGGCCGCAGGAAAAAAAAAACTAGAAAAGGGGGAGAAAAAAAGAATGTGGAGCATATTTTCAAAAGGATATAATATTATGAGGCCCGCTTTCGCTGGCTCAGCTTTAATATTACTTTTAAAGAGAGCCGGCCAAAGCCAGGCCTTCTATCTAAGCATATTGCGCATCCTGCCACAGCGACACATCCTGAGAGGCTAAATCTGAAGTTGTCTATATAAGTACGAGTATAGTTATATATTATAAATTGTCCTTGCATTTATTTTGCCTTTTCTCTTGCTATTTTTATCGCTTTGTCCTTGCCGAGCAGAGTCGCTTCGCTCTATTGTTGTGGCCCACAAAATATGTCATTGCGTATCGCTCGAGAGCCAGAGTCAAATGCTCATAAATTGCACTGCCTTCAGCTCAGCTCAAGGAGCGCATTAAAATCGAATTTAATTGGCGCAACAATTGAGATTTTTATTTATTTATTGTTGGCAAATATGATTGGGAAATTATTGAGAAAATACAGGATTTTCTTTTGCCCAGTAATAGCAGAAAAGACTTTAAAGTCTGCACAATACAATTTTAATAATTGTTAGACTATAGATGGAGATCGAGAAGTATAGCTTCTGCTATTATCGTCGCAGCTCCAGACATTGCCCAAGCTATTCTGGTTCTGGTTCGAGTTTTCGCCTTACCTCTCCTCACATATCAATTAATTATGCCAGTAATTGAATATCAATAATAATCCGATTGAGCACTAAGCTATATATTCCAACAGCAGCTTATGGAAAAAACTGATTGCCAAGCAAATATTATATTATATTTATTTGCTTATTCAATTTCATCAACTCCCATATCTAAAATCGCTTAATTATTAAACTTTTTATGCGCTTTAAATAAAAAACGTTTGCATAATTCGAAGTTTTTAACAAGCAGCTTTTTGAATTGTTCGCCAGCTCTTTAAAACGCACTTATTAAATTTACATTTTTATATATTATAATTTAACACCGTAATTAAATTTGAATTAAACTTATTAAAATTCATTGCAATCGCTAATTTTCTCATTTTTTTATATTTATATTTAAAGTGAGCTTAAAAAGTGAAGCGGTTCAAATATTGCGCGAACGCTGCGCTTTTAACTGTAGAGCTTTAATTATAATTTATTGATAAATAAATATTTATATAGATATTGTCTATATATAAAATAATAAATATACATAAGTGCAATATATATATAAATATATTTATATATATATATACTTATTTATATATATACATATTTATTATTTTATTAAATATGTACCCAGAGTTAATTGAAAATAGTGATTCGTTCATTAAATTTATAGTATAAAACAGGAAGAGGAAGTTGACTTGAAGAAGACAAATTGAAATATGTAAATCTGTGCATATATTAACTGATTTGTCATTTATTTTCTTTCAAATTATATACACACATTTGAATGCTAGAAAAACACATTAGTTTATTAAGAAGGGTATATATATTTGTGTATGTACTTATTTTTATATCTTAGAGTAAATATAAATTGGGAATAAGGATAAAAGATACTCTCGCTGAGTTAACTCTACTCTGCCCGCTTTTGATGATCTTTTTGTAAAATTTCTGAATTTAAATTTAAAATATATTCTTAATATATAATGGTGCGACTAAGTAGCCCTTTGACAAACAAGTATTTCTTTTAGCTATGCCAATAATGCATCAATCTTTGAATCTATAATTTAGAGATTTTATTTATAATTTTCAATATTTACACACTTGTTTTCCTGATCTATATTTGCAACCAAAATTAAACTTAAATATGCTTAAGTAAGGCTAGAACTAATAGACTAGAATAGTTGACTTAATAATAAATATTTATATACTCACATTGTATGCATTGCCACAGCGTGACATACAAAAGAAATGGTATCGTCTAGTCCGGCATGCCGTCTGACACCTCTCATATTTGTTTAAATATTTGCTTTTTTTTCATTCACTCTGATTGTGCTCAACCAAACCAAATGCCACAAATGTTTCACAGAATTTGGCCGCGCATAAATGCAATCACAACAAAATAACGTTGCAAAAACATTTGTTTATAAATGCCAGCAATCGTAGCAAACTATAACAAAACAGACGCTAAACGAATCAGCAAGCCACAAATAAAACGCATAAAAATGCCAAATGGTTGACAATTTTTCAAAAAGTTTTGTTTCGTTTCGTTTCGTTCGCAGTTTGCAAATTAGTTGCAAATTTAATTATTTCGTTATTCGCTCGAACTCGATATTTTAGCATTATTTTTTTGTGGTTTTTAGTCTGTGGTAACATGCAGACAATTTATATTTTTGAAAAAGAGTTGTGAATGTGTTGACAAAGTAAAAAATATTAGGGTTACTTTTTTTTAGCGTGTGGAATGTTTATTTATAAATATTTGTTGGAGTTGGATTCATCATGAGGAAATTTATATTTGAATATAAAGTAGAAACTGTTGTAACTATATTTTAAATTTAATTAATTATTATTTCTTAGGCACTAAATGTAAAAAAATATTATTTTTTAAGTTGTATAATTTGATATAATAACAAATATATTTAAAAATAAATATAAATATATTTGTTATTAAATCATATTATAAAATTTGAAAAATATAAATTTTTTACATTTAGTGCCTAAAAATTTATTAAAAGAATTTTTTTATTATTATTTGAAGAGCTTTGCTCGTCGTGCACTTCTAAATTTGCCAAACTAAACTAAATTTCCAACACTTGAACAATATTTTTCTTTGAAACTATTTAGTTATAGGCCCCAACTCTTTATTCAGTCAACGTCAACACATTTTGTTAGAATCTGTACGTTTTCATTAAACATAAAATTGATTAATTGATTTTTTTTAATTTTTTTGCTTACTTAATATTTTTTTTAATAGCATGCAGTTCTAAAAGAATAGATCTAATATTTAAATTAATAATATATTTTTCTCTAATATTTATGAAGTAAACAAAAACACTCAACAAATTCTCTGTTTTTTTATAACAACTATACAAACCTCCAAATTTTTTTTGTTGCCCAATTTCGTACCACTGTGCGCGGTAAACAACAAACAGCAGCCAGAAAGAAAAAAAGAATCTGTGGCAAGCAGCCGTGCAACGATTTCGCGTTTGTTGTGCAGCTGCTGGGCGAAAATGTTGCACAGCATGCATAAATAATAAACGACAAGCTAGCTCGCTCTTTTCCTCGCCCTCACTCTCTCTCTCACACACACAGAGGCATTATGCACATTTTGCCGTTTTGCGAGGCGGGCGTTTGGACTTTCTAAATTTATTTTATTAAGTCAAGCACATAGACAGCTCATGGGATGCGGCGTCTGTTGCTGCTGCTGCTGCTAATGCAGTCTGCCTGCCTGGCTGCCTGCTAACGGTATAAATAAAATAATTTACGGTAACTGCTGCCGCTCATCAGGCAGCAAAGGCGGCAACGAGCTGCAACGAGGACGCCGTGTTGACAAAACCTGGCGCTGGATCATCATCAAGCGTTGTCGGCGGCGGCCGCTTACAAAAACTGTAGCATACTTTTTTGCGTCGCGCCTTTGTATGCAGCTGCATGCGAAATTAATGCACACATGCAGGCAGGCAGGCAGGCAGCTAGCCCTGTGTGAGCGAGTGTGTGGACGAGTTAAAATGCAGCTTGCTAAATATAGTTATAATTATGCGCACACATTTTTAATTAAGTTTTGCACTGGGCCCACTGGCCGCTGCGGCGCTGGTTAAGCTAAATATTATGCATACGCCCTATTAAATTGCATTAATATGAGATACACACTCTCGCCCTTTTTAGTTGTCGTTGTTGTTGTTTTCTTTTTTTGGAATATATTTTTGCTTGCTGTCAAATTACATATGTTAAACATTTGCTCTAATTTATGCGGTTTCTTTTTTTGCATGTTTGCTATGCCTTGGGGCTTTATTTGCGAATTGGGTTGCGGCGCGGGGGTGGGGGGTGGGCGGAAGGCGGAAGTGGCGGGCCTAGTGCCTGCTGCACCGTGCAACATACGCCGTATTTTACTAATTACATTTGTCTGAATAGAAATTGAAGATGTAATAGATATGTATTTTGGCATAATAATTGACGAGTGAGACTGGAGTTTTAACTTATAGTTGGAGAAGATAATGCAGCTGATAGATGAGAAGAGTTAACTATGTCCAAAGGTGTTTAAAAAAAATAATAGTGCACTATGCAAAAGATAAACAATATATATTTAAACAAAAAAAAAATGTACAGTCTGTTTTTCTATGGAAAAAATAAGAATAGAGTGTAAAGCAAAGAATTTCGCACACATTCTGGTATTTTCCACCAAAATTTATTTGTTTTTTTTTTTTTTGAAGATTTTAGAGAAAAGCATTGAGCATATGCCGTTCATAGAAATAATAGTGCTTTTTGAAAGTAAAAAAAAAAAAAAAAAAACAATTTATAATAAATATTAAAAAATAAAAAAAAAATAAATAGTTAACTACAAAAAATTATCCACAGAAAGTGTAATTAATGAAAATATTTTTTAGTTATTAAAATTAATTGAAACTGCAATCTGTTTTGATTTTAGTTTGCAAAGCATTGCTCGGCAGATAATAACCTTTACAAGGACTCAAATTGAAAACCAGGGCGAAGTTTATAAAAATATTGAACGCCATAAAGAGGTCAAATAATATATAATACATAATATTTAATATAAAATGAAATATAATATATAATATAATTTATAATAAAATATATAATATAACTTATAATATAATATAAATAGGATTGCCTCTTTAAAGTAAGATGTTACTGATGAAATGTGTTATTTATTTAAAGTGGTTAGTGTATTGCTACCTTTTAGGCAATTTAACCTAATTTGAAGTGAGTTAGTTATTTACATTGGGTTATTCGTTATTGTAACAAGGATATTTACAGTGTAACAGTGAGATGTGTAGGGGAATGGTTGAATGGTTAACCAAGAAACGGTTAAGTAGATCTTGAGGGTGATGGAATATTATGAATCACTAAAAAGGAAATCGGTTGAAGATTTGTTATTAGATATTTAATTTATATTTATATTTGTAAATATTTTTATATATTTATATATTTACATATTTATATTTATATATTTATGTATTTATACTTAAACTTATACTTATACTGACACTCATATTTCGATTTCTATTTCCATAAATAAGATCTTCCACTCGAGAAACTCGCAAATAGTTTGCATATTATGCAACTGGGAGGGAAAACTTTCGCATAGAACTATATCTCATTTTTGCGTGTAGTTTTTGCGGCAGCAGTTTATGAATGTTGATAAATATTTACAATTACCAATTTAAAAGTTCAGCTTGTTGGGCATTTCATTTGGCTTGTTTCGCTTGTTTGTCGACTTTTCCTTTTCCTTTTGCAACACGAAAGTTTTTTGTTTGCGAAATGCAGCGCGCAGGAAGTTTTTGTTATGGCCGCAAAGTTTTAAATATGATTTTATTTGTGCAGCAAGTTGCGGCTTCTTTTACATATTTGGCCAGCTTGCAGCTGATTTGTTTTGCGCCACAAAGCGGAGAGAGAGAGAGGGGGAGAGAAAGGGAAGATGAAAAACTCTGCTCAAATTTGGCGTAATGCAATGCAGTTTTTTGGCAGCAAGTTGCACAGATGAAATATTCCGGGCAGAGTCGGCGAGATTAGATCGTTTAATAGCCCGAGACAGACGGAGGAGATATTGCCAGCGTTTTCTCTTCGTGGCTTTAAGAATTTTCGGACGAGTTAAATGGCAAACTGCATAAACGCTTAAGCGGCCCTAAATCATGGCGTGTCCTTGTCGCTGCTCAGCTCCTTCCCTTTTTTTCTAGTTCTAGCAACGTTTTCTGCTTAAATGCATTTGGCGTGCTTCTCCTGCAGCTCCTGCTCCTTCGTCTCAAGTGGGCGCTGCTCCAGCTGTCTGCTGTCCTGCCCAACTATCCCTCTTGGCTCCACTCTAACCCATTTCGGAACGTGTCTGGCTCTGCAAACTTTCACCGTTTACTTTGCTCCTGCTGCTGCTATCTGCGTCCTTCGTCGCGTCCTGGCAGCGCTTTATTTGAATTATTGTAATGATTTACACTGAAGTGGCTGCTGCAACATTTCGGGCATCTGGGCGCAGCGTAATGAGCTGCCTCGCGCCATCCCCGGGCTGAAGGTTGCGTGTTTGACGCTGCATTGTCTGGCATTTAGTCCTGCCATCTCGTCCACTCACACTCGACTGCCTCCGTCGGGCGAGTCGCCCTGGCGCTGATCACTTCTTCTCCGCCTGTCACGGCTTGGCTTGATGGCTTCCCTGACATTTTATGAACAAAAATCTCGAGTAAATGCTGCGATTTAAGGCGGCAAATATTTTTGCTAGCCAAGTGCGAAAGAAGTTGTAATTATTGTGATGATAATTATGGTAGTGAAGGATAATGAATGAACGAATGATAATTAGAATGAGGAATGATCAAAATTAGAATGATAATGAATGATAATCAGCATGATTATGATAAGTGATGGATAGAAAGAACGATAATGATAAGGAATCAGAATGATAATTAATGATGATAATGATAATTAATGATGATAATAATGAATGATAATCATATTGGTAGGGATAATGAAAGATTATGAGTGAATGATAATTATAATGAGGGATAATCAAAGTGATGAATGAGGATTAGAATGATAATGATAATTTAAGATAATAATGAAAGAAAATCAGAATGATAATGATAATAAATGAGAATCAGAATGGCAATGATAGAGAATGATAATAATACTGAATGAAAATCAGAGTGATTATCATAAGTGATTAAAGATCTTAATGATAATGCTTACGAATGAGAATCAGAATGATTATGATATAGATCATAGGATCATACTGATGATGATAACTGATTGTGATACGCCATTAGCAGGCTACTAATATTTATTTATAATTTCATTATAAATTGTTTAATTTATTCGTAATATGAGACTCTCTTGTTATACCCGGACTTTCTTGTTGTGCTCTGATCTTCTACCTGATAGAAGTGGAACATCTCCCTGATAGAAGTAGAATTTCTGACTCTCCAATATTTTTTTATATATTTAATTACGCTCAGACCTCAATGTGTCTCCATTCTTGAGTCTTCTTTTCTCACATATCGATTAAGCTTCTTGTCTCTCCCACCGCCTCTCTGTTCGTTCTGTTTCCAACATTTGCGTCACACTCAGTCGCGTCGACTTTTTCGCTACCAAGTCTCGTCTTTGCATTCAGCTCACATCAGTAGAAAACTGGCATATGCAGCTCTCATTAGTTAGTTCCTTTGAGTCTTGGCTCTATTTCACTCTCCTTTCACAATATAATACTGCTACTTAACAGTGATTCAACATAATGTTATTTTATAATAGCAACATCGCCAGCCGCCTAAAAGAAGTTGCTGTACCTTTCACATTGTTGTTCCACTCACTAAACCACATTTCTTCTTTTAGAAAATACAATACGAATTCTCATAAAAAGTTATAATAATATGCTGCAACAAATAAATTTTAAGCAAGAAAATGTAAAGTAAATCAAATACTATAATATAATAATAATATTATTCTTAATCAAAGTGTCGAGCTGAGTCTTTCTTGTCCATCCTTTGTCAGTCCGTTCGATTGTTTGCATGTAAGAATGTGTCCATCTGAGAGCATATAAGAGCTAGAGGCATATCTTCCAATAACACGCACTGTTAATTGATAAATATTTCGTTTTTGTTGTTGTAATTGATTAAAAATGTGTTTAAACTTTACTTTTCCAATGCATTTTCTTTATATTTATTAATATTACTATTTATTTGTTATCTCTAGGGCAGCTTAATCTAAACGAAAATTCATCAATTCAATTTCTTAGGCCTACAATTAAATGTTAAAGAGCAGCAAGCAGATATAGAGTGTAATTACAGATAACTTGTCAGTTGTCATTTAATTTAAAATCAGTTTGATAATTGATATGCTATGAAGTGAAGGCTATGTTCGAGAAGATGTAGGTTCGATGTCTAACTAAAATATGTTTGAATATGTTTCTATGAATGCATAAGTATGAGTTGTGTTTGAAGAGGTTAGCTGGAGTTCAGGGTGATTCCTAATCAAGCATTGCCCACTGGAGCTCTTTAGCTTGCCTTAATTATAATAATATAATGAAAGGCATACAAATATGATAAACATATGCAATGTACAGTGTTTATTTAATTTCTAGAATTTGATATAAATTTCAACAATTCACGAATTCTATTTAGTCTGAATCCAATTTTATTAGAAGACTGTAAACAATAAGAAAATTGTATACAATAGACTTTCAAATAAACATTGTTCTGCCTATTCATATAAAATTTTATTATTATTATAATTTCCTCAAGTATTTGCTGTTAGCTGACTTTGATTGAGAGATCTAATCAATTAACAGCCTAAGCTTGATTAATAATGGAGACAATGCAGTGTAGATTTCGAGTGTGTTTCGAGTGATTAAATGTAAACTTATTTACGAGAGTTTTGTAGCCATTTGTGTCCCGAGACAAAAGCGAGTTTCAATTAACTCTCGGGCAAAAGACACTTGAAATATTTGCCATGGATGTCAGAAACAAAATACTTTGCGGTTTCTTGGTTGTTGTTGTTGAAGTGGGGCAGCGCTATCAGAGTTTTGATACGACTTGAAGACAATGCCACACCCACTCGCAGGCGCACTTCATCTTTGCCACACTCAGGTGGCAATGTGCGTAAGTTGAGGTGCTCGAGCCACTGCACCTGCACGGGCCAAAGTGATTTTATGTTTTATGAGAGCTGACATGTGGCAACAACAGTCACAGTCGAGCACTTGCCACATGACACTCACACACACACACACACACACACACAGAGGCAGCCGGCTCGTGTCAGTTTCATTGTTGACTGGCCCATCATGTGTGCGGTGGCTGCTGCAACATGTTGTAAATTATTATAAACTCAAGTGGTTGCCAAGTGGCAGCTGCGTCTGTGGCAACAGTCTCTGCGGATCATCTGCAAATGAACTGAATGACCCGAATGAATTGTGAATTGTAAATTGTGAATTGTGAATTGTGAGCTGTTTGGCCCCACTCAAAACTCCTTTGACAATAATTAGATATCCTTCAAGGCTACCAATAAATTCCAATTAAATGCTTATCGATTCACTTGCTTCACAGAATCCCATATTGTGCTCTGACTAAATCAATTTCCGATTGCATTTGCAGCATTGAAATGCCTTCGTCCTATTCTTGGCAAGTCAATTAAATTTCTTTGAGGTTTATCTCTGTTGCTTGGCTTATGAATTCCGCAGCTGTAAAATGATTTTATTTAAGCTTTAATTGGGATTATTATATTTTAAATTGAGTTGTTTAGCCTATAATTATATGAAGTTAGTCGATATATATTTATAAATAAAAATTTAAAAATAAATTCTCATATGTATAGGCAAATTATTTATTGTCAAATACGATAGATTATAATTAAACAAATAAACGAACCAAAAAAAATATATATATATGAATAAGCATATACACATAAATAAAAAAATAAAATAAAATAAAAGTAAAAATGTTTTCATATTGTTTAATAACATTTAAAATTCTGAATTAAATTGTTTTCTATTTATTTATTACAGACTGAACTTAAACCCCATTGTTTATTGTTAACAATATTTATATTATTTATATTTAACAATATTTTAATATATTTACAATCGAAAAAATGTTGTATAAAAAATTTCTAAATGAAGTCTATTTTATTTTAATATTTATATTTATATTTTATTTAATATTCACAAATAATTTGGTCAATTAACTTTACATAAAATGTCCAGAAATTTAGGGAAAAAAATTTAAAATAAAATTAAATAAAAAGTTTTTTATAATTTATAAAAATAGTTCATAAAATAAAAAAAAATGACTTTATATATCATAATTTGTTAATTTGATATATAAAGTTACTTACGATTTTTTTATGATAACCTAATCAATATTAAGAGTAAATAAATAAATTATTTAAAAAATACTAAGAACTAGGTTACTTATATAAAATATATTCTTTTACCTTCGCCGAGCTCTAAAGTCGATTATTTGACTTTAAAGATAAATAAAAGCGATTTCATCCAGTTCATTTTATAGCTCTACCAAAGTCATTTAAAGCTTCAGCTACTTTATCAATGCCCTTTCCTCACCATACTTGCTATTTGCTGTTTGACTATATATATATATACATATATATATTTAAATATGTATATCTATAGCTTAATACTCCATCCATTTATATATATTCGCATCTTTTGAAATCTGGGCGCTTGGCTAACGTTTCCCTAATTTATGCCAGGCTGCTCGCTTAATTTGCAGAGCCATTTTTCTTGGCCTGGCAGCGACAACAACCGGTGCTAGCGGCTGCTCCCAACGTCCTTCGCCCCCCTCCGGCGCCTGGCAAATATCCCTATGCTGTGCCGATCCCAGCCAGTGCCCCAACAGCCCCGCACGCCCCCTCGGGCGCAAGCAAAGTGACAAACAACTAAGCGAAAATCGCGTGCGTGACGCGTGGCGGGCGCATAAAGTTTGTGACACGTTTCCACAGTTGCAGTTTTCCTCTCGTTGTTGCTGTTGTTGTTTGGACCAAAGGCACAAAAAAGTTATGCACGTGGATGGTGCGCGGGGGTGTGGAGGAGGGGGCGGAGGAGCGGTGGAAAAGGGTGCCTGGCCGATGCTGATGGCGACACTTTAGAGCCGCGCTGCATACTTTCGGGGCGACATGCAAGTCACGTTAATTTCGCCAGCGAACTGTGAAGCTGAAAACAAAAACAAAAAAACAAAATGGAGAAGCAACAACGAATTGTTGTTGTTGTTGTCGTTGTTGTTGCTGCTGCATAACTTTGTTCATTTTCAAAGGGCTTAAAGGTGAACTTACATCCAGCTTATGGCATCTTCTACGCAAATCAAAGTACACCACAAAAAAGAGAGTTACTCAACACTGGCTAATGCCAGGGTGAATGAACTGGTGAGATTGCATAAAGTGGATGAATCCTGTTTTGTATATGGTTTACTATTCTTTAATGTGTATAATATATATTATGATATAGAATTTAGTTGTGTATTTTTAATATAATTACAAAATATTAAAAAAAAAGGTATTACAATTTATTATATTTTTTAAGCTATATTATATGGAATTCTATGGATATTATATGTCATTTCATAATATATGAAAAACATATTTTATTTATTTATGCGCGTCATCAGCATAGCCAACGTTCACATTCTAAGTTAATATTCTATAAATATATTTATATAAATAAATATATATTTAAATAATCGTAAATCGAGCAGATAAATATATATATTTAAAAATTTTATATATTTTTTAAAGAATCGCAAATCAAGTAGATTTAAATATTATATATATAATATAAATTATGAAGCCAAATATATATATTTTTTAAATACCATACTTTCATTTTTATATATTTATCTATTAATCAAGTAGATTTAAATATTATATTTAAAACACAAATTATTAAGCCCAATATATATATATATATATATATATATTTTTTTTTAAATACCATACTTTCATTTTTATATATTTATCTATTAATTATAAACTCAAAAAAAAAAAAAAAGTAAAAACTAAAAACAAAATCAAGACGAAGCTGCTAATACTAATTCAAAGCTCGTTTAAAATTATTAACGATTGAAATATATAATATTGGTAACCGATAGCTTAAAATTCTGTTAATATCTCGAATGAACAAAAAAAAAAATATATTGCAATCTGCAATCATATCTAATGTCTTACACCCAATTCAGTCTCACCGTCCATAAATTACAGGGTATTTTATGTTTATATACGGCTGCTATATATGAATGTTGTTAACAACTTATGTGGCCACGCCCACGGCCTCAATGGAGCCGCAGCCTCATTAAGCATCTTTAGTGTGTTTATATAATATAAATTAGCTTAATTTGAAAACATTTTTTGATGCCAAAACTTTGGCACTTGCACGAGAGACTGGGAGTGAGAGAGAGAGAGAAAGAGAGAGGGGGAGAGAAAGAGAGACAGACATTGAGACAGCGCGAAGAAGATGGGGAAGAAGGTGAGGACAGAGTGTAATAAGGGGAGCAGCTGCTCGGCAGTGTCTTTTGCTAGCAGCCTTGGCTAATTTATATGCCCGTTGGACATTCTCGAGTCGGCCAAAAAGTTGCGGCAACTTTTTGCCAAGTCGGCTGCGGCGTGTCTCCGATTCCTGTTGCGGGTTAATAAGACGACGACGAAGGCGGCCAACAAATTGCCAACATTACTCTTGCCAAAAAGCAGAAGGGAGGCGAAGAAGCCTGCAAATAGACTTTTGAGTGTTGTACTTGGTTTGCTTGTTTTGTTGACTTTGAGCGGAGTCCGCTGGGAGGGGATGGATGAGAGGGGATGAGAGGGGGATGAGAGTCGCTTGGTCTTTGAAAGTGTCAAAAGCGCAGGCAATTAATTTGGCCTAATTAGACTCTTGGCTGACTGCTTGGCTGCCGCTGCCGCTGTTGCCGCCGCCGTTGCCTTCTGGCTGAGAGTGCAATTTTTGTGGCTTGTCAAAGCGCCGTTAGCCAAGTTTAAAAACTCACCACGAACAATGGATTTTTGCATGTTGAGCGATTTATGGCTTAGCAAGTTTATTAGGGCTGCCCAAATTCACAAAGATTTTAGCCCAGCTCCACCAAAGACAAGTCGTCTAGCATTTTGGTAATTTATGAGTCGACGTTAAGGGTAGTCCGCCACAAAGCTACACAGATTAACTGAGCAGAATCTTAGTTAAATTTATAATTTGTACTTGAGCTAGATTTTTGTAAAAAGTAAAAATATATAACATAACTAAAAAATAAGAAAATGTATTCATAGATATGATATATATTTAAAAAATTTATATATAAATTAATTAAATAATTTATTAAAATTAAAAAAAAAAGTCTTTGTTTTCAGCAGAATCATGACGCTTGGACGGATCGTGAGTGGAAAGAAACCTAAAATTACTTTTATCAATAAAACTTGAGCATCTACGACTTGTAAAACATGACATAAGTAGGTAAGTTTTAACTATTATTTTTATTTTTTTTATCCAAAAAGTAAATTGTTTTTAAGTGCTATTTGATTCAAAGTAAGTCCCATTTGGGATAAATACATAAATAGGTCTGTGTTCATAAAGATAGTATTGTGACTGAGCATAAACTAAGAATTAACTAACTAATAATTTAAAAGGAATGTTAATATTAGCATATATGTTATTTATTCCGATTTTTTGCCAATTTGGGCAATGTGTGCACTACACGCCATGAGAAAGAAAAAAATCCTAAAATTCCGTTGTTCATAAAAATAGTAGTGTTAGCAGTCAGTTCTATTTTCATGAACAACTACATTTTGTTAATTTTGTTTCTTAATCCCTGAACAGCAAAGGTAAGGAAAATAACTATGTAATATTAGTCTTACTTACTACTTTATTATGTTTTACATAAGTACATCTTTAAGCTACGTATTCCTAATAATTGCAACAATTACATTCAAGTCACAACGTTTTAATATATTATAAGATAATGTTAAGCAAAAACTTAAGCAAAAAAAAAATATAAAAGCATTTAATACTAGTTTCTTCTTAAATTTTATTCGCCTTTACAACTCAACTAAAAGTCTCATATAAATATTATATAAATAGTAAACTTTGGATAGTTTTTGGTAAGAAAATGCAAGTAAATATTATATAAATGTTTTTCGACAATTTGCGCCTCACAAAAAGCGAAAAAGTTTTGCACTTTGCACACTTTTGTTGCCATTAACAGGCGGAGCAGAAGCCCATTTCGGCAGCTTTCAATGGTCAATGATAATTTTTTGGCCAACTGCATTCAGCTGGGCTGCAAATGTGGTTAGGGCCAAGTCCGGCATCTCGAAGCATAACGTAAGAGTTTCAGATATATTTTTATGTGTGTGTGTGTGTGTGTGTGTGTGTGCCCGGGCCCATAATTTGCTTAACAAGTTTTTGGCCAATGCTTCGTTCGGTTAGGGCCCGGGCTGGCACTGGGCCAAATTCCTTTGCTGCAGCCGCTCAACACTCTCCGCGCCATTTATATAATAATTTTGTGGCATAATTTATAGCTGGCCAAAAAGTTGTTGTGGGCCCGGCTGCCCAATTGCCACTATAATGTCGTCCCTGGCCGAAAAACTATGCACCGCAGCGTCATAAATTTGTTATTAAATGTTGCTACGCTTATCGAAGGGACATGCCAGAGCCGGACGCTCGCCCAACTGGACGGACCCACTGACGTCAAATTGATTTTAAATTGCCGCAGCCCCAACTCACAAGAGAAACGGAATTTCAGCTGCATTTTCTTTAAAGAAACCCCATTTCGATATTGGAATAGATATTGAATAGAAATATGAGACATGTGGAAATAACTAGATGAGATAAATGTGCTTATTTATCTTTCATTTTATATTACAAGTATGGAAATATTTGATGTGTGGGAGATAAAGTATCTGAGAGATATTACAGATATTGCAGTAAGATGCTGAAGTAATTATATTAAAGATATTAAAGTTTTTTAAAGATACTAAAGTATTTTAGAGATACTAAAGTATTTAAAGATAAAATAGTATCTTAAAGATACTGAAGTATTTTTAAAATGCTGAAGTATCTTAAGATACTAAAGAGTCTTAAAGGTACTAAAGTATCTGTAAGATACTAAAGTATTTTGCAGATACTAAAGTTTCTCAAGTAAATTGAAGATACTAAAATATCTTAAAAATACTACAGTATCTTAAAGAAGTATCTAAAGTATCTTAAAGATATTAAAGTATCTTAAAGATACTAAAGTATCTTAGAGATACTAAAGTATCATATAGATACTAACGTATACTTTAGTATCTTTAAGATACTTTAGTATACTTAAGTGTCTTAAAGATACTAAAGTATCTTAAAGATACTAAAGTATTTTAAAGACGTATCTAAAGTATCTTGAAGAGTTTAAAGTATCTTAAAGATACTAAAGTATCTAAAGTATACTTAAGTGTCTTAAAGATACTAAAGTATCTTAAAGATACTACAGGATCTTAAAGATACTAGAGTATCTTAAAGATACTAGAGTATCTTAAAGAGTCTGAAGTATCTTAAAGAGTCTGAAGTATCTTAAAGATACTACAGTATCTTAAAGATACTAAAGTATCTTAAAGATATTAAAGTATCTTAAAGAAACTAAAGTATCTTAAAGAAGTATATAAAGTGTCTTAAAGATTTTAAATATCTTAAAGATACTAAAGTATTTTAAAGATACCAAAATATCTTAAAGATAATAAAGTATCCCTAAGATACGTTAGTATCTTTTCAATTTGTCAAATTCCCATTGCTTTTATCTAAATAAAATGTATATTTTAGATTAGCAGCATTAATAACTAATCCAAAATATAAATGTTTATATACTTTCATATATATAACGGCAACACGAATATAATCTTTTTACTTCAAGTCAAGCAGCATTAAAACATTTCAGCTGAATCTACTTTCATGTGCCAATAAACAAATAAGCAAAAACTTTTTTTTTGCAACAAGCTGAATTATATATACAGAAATAACTGTTTATTGTTTATTTGTTTAGTTTATGTCATTGAGACCTGTGCCAGCATTGCTTGAGCAATGATAATACTCGAGCTATTCTTAACAGTATTTGCATACTTGACTTTATATGCCCATATAAATCGAGGCTTTTGGAGCTTCCATTTGCTTGCAGAGGAAAGACCGATAGCCGATAGGCAGTTGAGGTGTGCTGAGCACCAATTAGCCCCAACCCCCAACCCCCAGCTCGTTGCTGATAAGCCATGCGACAGGCATTGTTTACAGTTGTTGTTGTTGTTGTTGTTCAATTTGAAATTTAAGCAGCGTGGCGAAGCTAATCGTGAGACAAATACAAACGCACACACACACAGACAGGCACACAGACAGACACCCGCACAGTTGGTTCAGCATGTGTACAAATACTCACGCTTAACAAGCTGCTCATTTTGCGAAATTTTCTACTCCACAGATCTTGGAAGCGAGCAAACACAAATGAATAGAAAGATAAAAATGATTATGAAGAGAGGTGGAAGACGGGGGCAAATAACTACAAATTGTGAGTCAGAGAGAGGCAAAGATTGCAGCAGTATGAAGAGAGAGAGGGAGGGCGAGAGGCAGGGGCGCAACTTGTTTGGGCATACGAAAAGACGAAACAGAAAGGAAAAAAAAACAACTTTAAAAAAGCAACAAAAACTTGTCATGTGAGAAAAAAAAGCAACAACAGAAATGGAAAAACAAAAATATTAATGAATGAGCTGGCGAGAGAGAGAGAGAGAGAGCGCGCGCAGAGAGTGAGAGTGTGGGAGAGTAGACAAAAGACAAAGCTCTAGCCGCTGCTGCTGCTGCTGCTGCTGCTGCCAACAGGTGAGCGCAAGCTAAAGCCGTCGCTTGCTCAGTTGAACGTTTGCAGTCAAAGCCAGAGGCGGCACGAGTGCTCGACGGCGCTTGAAACGCGTGAGAACGGAACACACAAAGCAAAAACGGTAAAAGGGCTTTGGCTGAGCTGAGCGCGAGCTGAGCGGCGAGCACGCCTTTGAGCCAAGCTAAGCTCGGCTTTTTGCGTTTGGGTGTGCCGAGGCAGTGTGACGAGAGCGCGTGAGCGACCAACACGTAAACGACGCGCTGTGTGCTGCGCTGCGCCAAAAACAACTTTAAAATACAAAACGGAAAAACAGAAAAAACGAAGAAGAAGAAGAAAAAAACTCAGTTAAAAATACACGAGCAGCAACGGCGGCAAGTCAAGTGTGAATTGTTATTGAGGTTATGTAAGCGGCAAACGGCAAACGGCGAACGGCGAACTAACAAAACGCCAACACAAAGCGCATTCGCTCAGCGAGGCAAAACACGTTCAATTACAACAATTTCAGACACGCGTCAACATTCCTTAAGAAACAAGAAAACAAAAACAGCTTAAAATACGACCAATGGAGCACGAAGACAAGGCACAGGCGCAGGCGCAAGCGTCGACTGCGTCGGCGACGGCGACTGCGACTGCGATGCCAGCGCACCCGCTGCAGGATGTGCCGCTGAACGACAGCGATGTCGCTGCAGCTGATGACGTACAGCTGGCGACCAAAAATTGGGTTAAATTCGACGACGAGGCAGACAGCAGTGAAAGAAATAATAACAGTAACAGTAACAGTAACGCTGCCGACGCCAGTGCCACACAGCAACAACAACAACAACAGCAGCCGCAGCAGCAAAACAAGTTAGCTCTGCCGCCGCCGCCGCCGTCTGTGGTCAGCAGCAACAACAAGCGACGTGCGCGCTCGCGCAGTCCCAACGAGCTGGCCACAGCTGCAGCAACTCCAGTGCCTGTTCAGGTTAGTCTCTCTTTTGCCCGCTCTCTCTCTCTCTGTCGGTCTTTCGCTCTCTGCTGCGCTCTCTCTTGAGCGCTGCTCTCACGTAACGCAACGCATTCCAATGCATATGTTTCTTCACTCTTTCCCTCGCTCCCTTTTCTACGCATAGGGCGGGCCCTGTCACCGCCTTACGTTTTTCGTCTGCCTAATGGAGTTGTTAGCAGCGGTATTTTACCGTCGCTTCTTTGCCTTGCGTTTTCGTTGATTATGCCTCTTGACAAATGAAGTAAGGTTAGGGTTGCTGCCTGCCTGCCACAGTGGGCAGCTTGCAACAAACATCGATTACTCATCGAGCCAAGCGACACGTCATGCAGGGGCTGGTTCATTAAGTCGCGATGCACGCATCAATGAAGTTGCTGCATTAATGTGTACAGTCAGAACCTTTTATTTGTGTCTGTTTTACTAACTGTATTCTGTAGATCTCTCTCTCCCTCTCTCTCTCTCTCTCTCTTTTTATATGCAATTGCAGTTGTTAAGTTTTATCAGCTCTAATAATTTAATTATTATTCAAGTGTTGAAAAGTATATTAGATATACAAATAGAATATGCTGCAATGACACTTGTTGATTTTATTAAAAATTATTAAAATTTAATCGGGCGTGCGCGACTAGGGGATACCCTGAGCCCCGTCGAAGCTGCGTTTTTCAATATACTTATATTAAGCGTAAAATTATAAACATTTTCAGGTTTGATTTTAAACAACCAAATAGCATTTTTGTCAAAAAACTCAAAAAAAAAAAAAACGGATATTAGCAGATTTGAACCTACGTTAACTATGTAATTCCCATTTTCAATGGGCTCAGGGTATAAAAAAAGAATTTGAAATAGGAATTTGCTTCTCCTCAATTGCTGTGGTAAATGTAATAAATATTATTTTAAACAAACAAAAAAAATATATATTTGTTTATAGCTATTTTCTGTCATTTATATATACAAATATATCCCCCCGACCGACCACCTGACTATGCTTAATAAATATGAAAAATCATGTGCAAATAGCTATATAAACAATACAGTCATGGCAATACGTCCGCTGTTTATTTGTTGTTGCACATTCCTCTGTTCTACCTCGATTGCCTTTCTCGCTTATTGCCTTTTGCCAGTTCAGTATCTGCTGGCTCTGCCTCTGCCTCTTGCTCTTCTTCTTCATTCTTTTTCTGTCATATCAGCTCGGCTCGGTGAGATAAAAAAAAAAACATAATGTCAACAGAATTTCTGCATTTGTTTAAATATTTCACCAGCTATATATGGTTCTGTTTATTATGTTTATTATTATAAAAGAGTCAATATTTATTTGTTGCCTTTTTTTTGCGCTTATGCCTCTAGGGTTTCGGTTACAAAATCCACCCAGACACGAGCTGTCAACAGAGACAATATAAATAAGAAGAGAAGAAAAGAATTTTAAAAAGATAATAAATAAGTTTCTAAGAGGAAACTGTTTTTTCGATTAGATTACAATCTATTTGTTTAAAATTTGATATATTTATACATATTTACTCTGTGGGCAAAGCAGGCTATGATATAGGGTATCATATTTGGCCATTTGGTTTGTTAGCATTTGAAATTCGCATTTAAGTGTAATATACCTAGGTATTAAGCAATCATGAGTATATATATAACAAATATATAATCATATATATAAGATATACATATATATATGCATATAGATACATGTATTTATTTGCATAGAGCATTCGCTTGTTTTATTATTTAGACCCCATAACAAAGCCAAGTGTGAGATATAACTTTTTTCTGTGCGAGAGTTCGAGTTAATTTATTACAAATGATTCAGATGTGCATTTTTTCTGTTTATATTTTTTCAAGTAAAATACTTGTATTCATTTACATATTTTTTTTTACAAATTTAAAAATCTATAAAAAAAACTCCTAAACTCTTTGCATATAAAAGAACGAAATAATTTAATTAAAATATGGTTTTTAAGCGGATTTTTATGTAAATAAATTATAGAAAAAAATTTAAAAAAATGTATTAAATGCATTTTTAGAAAACATAAAATCATACATATAATATATTATTAATATTTTGTGAAAAAATGACAGAAAATATAAAATTAATAAAATTAATATATAAATAAAAATATATAATTAATATAAAAAAATATACCTAATATATTAAAAAAGTAAACTATAAATAAATATGTAAAATACATATTTTAAATATTCTAATAAATTAAAATAAAAAATTCTAAAATAAATGTATTTATTATATATTTTTAAAAAAATTAATCAATTACAAATTCCAATAACTTTGTTAAATTAAATAAATAAATACACAATAAATAATAAATAAATAAATCAATAATAAATGAAAACACAATAAATATAATACATTTATTATAATTCTTCTGAATTAATTATTAAAAAATACGTTACATGAACTTGTTAAAGTTGTATTAAATTTAAAACAATTTTTAAAATAATACATTTGACTAATTTAATTTATCTTAAATTAAACAAGCTAACATAAATTATAATAAAATGTCAAAAATGTAAAATTGGGTAAATTGTTGGCAGTTATATTTTTATTGAATATCAACAAATATTTATATAGTCATATATATTGCACAGTATTTCGTAGTCGTGCAACTCAAGTCTAACTCGATTTTTCTGTTTACATTCACTTATCGGATTAGCTGCAGCACGAATATATAACACATATATACAATATAAAATAAATATTTAAACTCTAAGAAGAAATTGTTTAGTTTCTCAGTCAACAGGCATGAAGAATATCATATTATATATATATATATATGTATATATATGCATATCGTATGCATACCTCGACCTTCAGAATGGGTGCATTTGCTTTAGCCTGGCGAACTTGAAGTTCGATAATTATGGCAAGCACTTTATGGCACGCCACAGATCAATTATAGCAAAGCTCGCCTATTGCGCGTCTATTAAAGCGAGTTTATATATTTCGCTTGCCTCTGGGCCCCCCTCTCCCCCCAACGAGTTGCCTTTTGGAGCGCGCAGTACGCAGCTCGCCATATCCGATGCGCTGCGTACGTGCAAAATGACATTTTTTCTGCTTTATTTTTACGTTATTTTTTTTAGCTTTAGTTTCGACTGTTGCTCAATCTTTTCTTTTGTTTTTTTATAAATCAATAAAATTGATTTTCTCTTGCATATTTGCATAATTCTCTCTTCACTCTGCCCCTCCCCTCTCTCCCTCTCTGTGTCTCTCTCTTTTGCCATTCGCTTTGTCTTAAGGCCAAGAACATTAACCCATTGTTGCCATATTTTACAGCGCTCGGCCGTTTCCTCGACGACAGCTGGGTCGACGCCACTGCCGGATGTGACGCCGGCTGTGCTGACAACTGAGAGCACCCACGTTAATCTCAATGCATCCGGCAGTGGCGCCCCTCCGCCCCACCGCCACCCACAGCAGCTAATAAACCAAAAAGCAACTGCAGCCGCCGCAACTTTGGCCTCCGCCTCGAGTGCAGCGGCAGCGGGAGTCGGAGCAGGAGCGGGAGTGGCGGCAGCATCAGTGACCGCTACTCATCCAAATGGCAGTGGTGCCATGGGCAACAACAACAACAACAACGGTGGAGGTGGTGCCAATGCCAACAGCAAAAGCATCTCCATTCCAGTGGATCAATCGTCCGGAATGCGCACAATTGAGCTGTCAACGGGTCGCATACGCGAGGGTTTCGGTAAGTAATGATGATGATAATGATGATGATGATGATGATGACGATGATGATGATGATGATCAATGTGAAAGCCTAAATTTAGGCAGAGTTACTTTGCCCTCGCTCTCTCGACTCTCCAGCTTATAATTTACAAATTGAATTAACTAGAGAGAGAGAGAGAGAGAAGGGAAGTGAGAGAGAGGGAGGGTGAGATACCTCCTAGTGCCACCTACTAATGCTCTCTAATCTCTTCCACCCACACACACAGCTAATGGCGATGTGATTGTCACTCTGCTGCCGGCCAACACGAAGTGGCCCTGGATCACGCCGGCCATATTCCGGCCGGAGCTGGTGCCCGAGGAGCTGATGGCGCAGGGCCTGACGGTAAGCGAGCGAGTCAATCAATCAATCACTCCACTAACTCCACTCCCCTTGCAGCTGACCGTGGAGGACTATGTGAATGCAATGGAGACGCTGGTGAACGACTATCGCTTCACGGTGTACAACATCTGCTACAAGCGCATCCTCGTCTGCTGGATACTGTTCGCGTTCGCCGTGCTGCTGTCGCTGCTCTTCTCGGGGCTGCAGGGCGTGGCGCTGTTCGCGCTGGGCGTCGGCTGGCTGTTCCTCAATGCGGCGGCCATATTCCTGTGCATGTGGGTGAAGCTGCGGCTGTCGCGCGGCCTGGAGAAGTGTTTGGCGCGCGTGAACCGGCAGCTGATGCGGCACAAGATCCTGCTGGTGCTGGACGACCGGGGTCGCATCTCGTGCCACAAGGTCAACCTGTGCTTCATGTACTTCGATGCGACGCAGTGCGTCAGCTTCCTCAACGAGTTCCTCGAGCACACCGAGCAGAACGGCGGCGAGGCCATCAAGGCGGGCTGGGAGGCCAAGCTGGACATCGACGTCAACGACATTGTCATCCAGGGCACGCAGCCAGTGCGTCTCTCCCGCAAGCAGGTGAGTCGCCAGACGGACAGGTGCTACTCCAAGGCCTTCATGTTGTAGTTGTAGTCGCTTCTCTTTTACTCCATCTCTCTCTCTCTCTCTCTGTACATTCATCATGCTCACCATTCACATTCTCTCTTTTTGTCTCGCACACTGAACTCTGCTCACGCCTCTCCTCAGGCCTTTGCCCAGGAGCTGTTTCTCAGCTATCTGCAGCGCTGGGGCAAGGACTTTCTGCGGCGCCGCCTCGATTGGACCGTGCAGGAGGCGGGCGTCCACGAGACGCCGCGACACCTGCAGTCGTCGATCTGCCCCTGCCAGTACGAGGAGGAGCTGCTGCGCAACAAGATCAAGATCAGGCTGCAGCACCGCCAGTGCTGCGGCATCAACTGCATGGGCTGCTGGCTCTAGCCGTGCCGCCGATAACAATTCCGATAACGATAACAAACCCAATCGCTTCCACTGCTCTGTGTGTTTTATTCATTTATTTTTTGCAATTAAAAAACGAAAATCTGTTGAAAACGAAGCTGCGCCAATATTTTTATTTTAACAGAGAGAATTTTGTAAATATTTCTTTTTTTTTTACTTTTAGGCAACCTAATCTAATCAGAGAGATTCATTTGTAAATATTTTTATAATAATATTTAAGTTATTTAATTTTTTCAATTTCCGTTTCAGCCAAAAAGTATGCAGCACATTTTGCTTCCGTCTCCTCACACACTTATTACTCATACGCACTGTCTAACCCGCACTCGTCTAACTATCTGCTAACCCAGCTCATCTCAGCTTGTCTCTAACTTATCTTTATCTGTCGATATTTATCTAAAACACACAATCATCTACTTCGTAGGAGCGCGGCCTGCAGCTGTTCCTGCGCTACGGCTCGCGCTGGGGCATGGAGGCGCTGCGCGGCCTGGTCGACGTGACGCCGCTGGAGCCGGGCCGGCACTGCGGCCAGTTCCAGTGCCCCTGCCAGTACATCAAGGAGCACCTGCAGTGCAAACCGCGAGGCAAGTTCAAGTGTTGCAATTTCGTACATTGGGTGTTGGCATGTGAGCGCTACGACTACTAAAAACCAAGCAAGAAAAAAAGAAAATTTAAAAGAAAAATTAATAGAAAAATATAATATATGTTGAACTGTGTGTGTGTGTAGCATGTGCTTTTGTTGTTCTAATCACACTTGATTAATGCAGTTAGCTTTTCCCGCTAAATACCAACAACAAATAGAAAAAAAATACCAAAAATATTGCTTTGCTTTTCTTTCTATCTCTTTAAGGCGAAATGAACAAAGAAATTATATAAAATTTCTCTCGTTTCAGATGTTAGTCCCTAAGTCAAGGTAATAATTTTTGGTAGTTTTTGGTATAAGCTCTAACGACTCGACCTTAACCCACTTTAACCAATTTTGTTTTTCCCAATAAACCCAGAAATATATATAAATATTTAAATATATAAATATTTATATATTTAAATATATAAATGTATAAATATATAAATATGTAAATATATAAATATATAAATATATAAATATATAAAAATATAAATATATAAATATATAAATATATAAATATATAAATATTTAAATATATAAATATATAAATATTTAAATAAATAAATACATAGAAATATATAAACATTTATAAACCCCTAAAAATATAAATTTATATATATATATATATATATGTATCTCTTTTTATGAAACACTTGAACACACACAGTTGACACAAACAGCATGGGCCAGGTAGTTTGGACACGATTTTCCCCCTTTGGTGGCAATTTTGTATGATTTATGTATGACATATATTTAGCCAATTACTAAGCCATTTCGATTTTATTACAATTTAAAATTATGTTTTAAATTTCGCCTGTTTTGACTTGAGTTTGTCCTTTGTGAAATTAAACTGTAAATTGCATTTATTCTGGTGTCATTTGTAATAAATTCCTTATACTATTCAATGTTATTTATAATTGTTGTTATTGTCATTGTTGTTTATGTTTCAGTTTCCTGACATTTGTTTTCCCTTTTATTTTTTCTATGTATTTTTTGGGTGTTTTCTAACGAACGCCTTTTACAGGTTATCCGTGTGCTTGCATTGTCTATGGTTCGGATCCCAGTTTCCAATATCGTTATTAGCATTAACATATTTATATATATTTATGCAGATATATATCTATATTTTTCAACTCGTTTGTCATTTAACTACATTATTTAATAACTCCCCAGACATTGTGCAATTCAGTTTCTTGAACGTGTTCAGTTTTTCCTATTAAATAAAATTTATAAAAATATTTTTAGTGTGAATTATTCAATGGTTCGTAAATCAAATATATTTTTAAGCAATGTGGACTATATACAAAAAATGCATTATACTATTTTAAACCATCCAAAATAGTAACTTCTCTAACATGGTTGTATCTAAAAATATATATTTATTATCAATATAGAAAATATATAAAAAAAATAATAAAAATATATAAACATTTTAAATACATATACTAATTTTTTTAGATTTATTATAATGCTTAAAAAGTGAATTTTCATTATAAAATTTAAATTTAACATAAGCTACAGCAAATTTAACAAAAATAAATGCAATTTGTATTTGGTAAATAAACATTTACAAACTGTTTGGCCAAAAAAAAAAAAACAAGAAAAGTTTGGCTAAAACGGCGTGAGTGTGTGTGTCTGTGCCATTTGCAGCTTGCCACAATTATTGCATTACTTTTTATAGCATAATTCAAGTTAACGTTTTGCCGCATTTAAGCCACGTTTCATGTTGGTAACAAATTTGTGAACAACTTTGTTTGCCATTTTCGTCATTTGTTGTTGTTGTTGTTGTTGCCCGCCACATTTGCCTCGTTTTGTGTTGCATGTGTAATGAGTCATTAACATGGTGCAGAGAAAAAGTTTCAGCTATCAAAAAAAAAAAATATAGTTTAATTTAATTTCACTTATTTATTCGTCTTTTTTAATTTTTGCATTACAAATTAGGTGCCAGGCGATTTTATATGTGTTGAAAGGGCGTAAAAATAAAGTGGAAAAGAAAGCAAGTTTTCCAAGGATATATAAATATATATATAATTTGTTTTGTTAAATATTATAATGAATTTTTAGCCAAAAAAAAGTATGTGTCATTACAGTTAATATAACTAGAGTCAATTTATTATAAAAATTAAAAAAATAAAAAATATTTAAATAAAAATAGCATAAAATATAATAAGAAAAAAATAATAAATAAAAACCTAATAAAATAAAAAATATTAAAAATAATAATAAAGTAAAAAGACTAATAATTAAATTAAATAAAAATAAATACAAATTTTTGAAATTATATATGAAAGTTATACTTCTACTACTTAGAATAATAAATAAAATAATATAAAAAAATATAATATAATATAAATAATAAAAATACCTAAAAATAAAATAATAATAAATAAAAATAATAATCATATAATATTTAATTATTAAATTAAATAGAAATAAATAAAAAATACAAATATTTTGGTATTAAAATGATATATTCAAGTTAAACTGCTTTAATATTATGTATTATTTTATGTTATTTTACATTAATCAATTTTATATTATATTAATGAGAATTCATTTTAAAAAGTAAGTAAAGCATATTTCAATATTTCTACAAATTAATTGTTCTGTTTTTCTTTAAAAAATTAAGTAAAATTAATTTCAAATTTGAAGAAATGTAAACTATTTACAATAAGTAATAAGCCATCTGCCTCGCTGCTTCCACACAATATTAGGTCAAAATTCTTCTCTAGCAACAACTTTTTCAACACTAATCAAATGGCAGCATTCGATTGTTGTGCTCAACTATTTGCCGAAAATAAAATGCGATTTTACGCTCTAATAAAATAAGCGCGCTGGAAAGTTTTGGGGAAGCGTGTAAAAAGAATGCACCATTAAATGTTGTTAAACTTCATTAAACTCGGGGCAAAGCCTCGAGCGATTTGTTTTACCAACTGCACTTCAAATAGCTCAGCCAAAAGCGAGCAACAACAACTAAAAAGTGGACTAGAAAATAAGGGAAACTAGACACCAATACCACAGCGTGTAAACTAATCGCAAACAAACAAAGGCACACAAACACACACACGCGCGCGTACAGTGAGTGCCAAAAGTGAAGGCTCATCAAAGTTTTGGCACTTTTCTCTCCTCTTTTTTTTGGGAAATGCAATTGAATTGCGCGATTTCCATTTGAATTACAGCAATCGACTGCGCTAACCTGCGGTTATGCCAAAGGCCTTGTGGGCGTGGCAAATGGCAAAAACAAGCATCAGCTATTTGAGGTAAACACCTGCGCCACGCTTACAATTTTCAATTTTCAATTAGGTGAGGGTATACGAAAAGTGCATGAAATTAGTTTTAAGTACATATTAGAGTTGAAGAAGTGCGATGGGAATTATTGAATGTGAAAAGAAAAATGAAAAAAATGTTAAGTATGGGTGGATTGAAAAAAAAATGGGGGCAACATCGATAGAGTTAGTTATAGAACACTGAAAGGTGATACAGAAATTTGCATTGCAACAGTTGTATTAAGAAACTTTTTACAACACTTTTTTTATCAGTTTATTTATATATTTATATACAAAATTCTATATTAGTAGACGTTTTACAACATTTTCTTAAAAATATTGTTTAGTATATTTATTTAACAACTTTTCTTATATTCTTATTAGTATTATTCTTATTATTATATTATTATTATTATAATTTGATTCATTTCATTCATTCATATTTATTTAAAAATAGCTATATAATAATAATATGAACAAACGACTTACAACACTACTGTTTAAAAATTATTACATATATTATATTTATATAGCAATTTTTATTTTTATGATGTTTTTTGCTATATATTGATATCTTTATATATATAGAGCTTTTATATTAATAAACATTTTGCAATAATGTTATATTCGCTCATTTATATACAAATTTTTAGACATTTAAATTTTTACTAATCAAGAAAAATGCTGTACAATTTTAATTAATATAGATTACCATCTACATATAATTTTTTAACTATATATATTTTGATATATAAAATACCTTCTATATTAATAAACGTTATACAACAATTTTTTTTATAAGTGGAGGCACATGTATGTATAATAGCTTTCACATTAAACGTTATGCAATTCTGTTTTTAAATTTATTTTTAATATTTATCTCTTTAAATCTAAAATAATTAAAATTTTAATAAAAATTTTTATAATCATATATGTTTATGCTTCTGTATATATTTTTATTTCTTTTTTATAGATATCTCTATATATAAAATATTTTAAATATTAATAAAAAATTTTTAATTATTCTTATATAAACATATATTTATATCTAACTTCTCTATATACATTTACATTTAAGCAGACATATGTAACATATTCTATTTTCTATATAATATTTACTTCTAAATCAACCAAGAGCTTCCCATATTTTCTGTGCTTTATAGCTGCGCTGCCTTTGAGATTTGTTAGCTTAGATAACTGTTATCTGTTATCTGCATCTTCGTTGCCATCAAACACTTGCCTCGCAGGGTATATAAATCTCTTCATTATTTGATTGTAAATTTGCAAATTTTGGCCCCCTTTTTTGTATTTTTTTCAGGGGGGTGGGTGGAGTGGGGGGCCCGTATCATTGTTTCCATAGCTGTTGTTGACGCTGCCTGCGTTGCCGCTGTTTTTGCATTTATTTTGCGGCTAAAACTTTAATTGAGTTTTAAACCATTTTGCTGGCTGTTTGGGGCCAGCGCCGCTTCGAGAATTGTTTATACTGCGTGTGTTTGCTTATGTGTGTGTAAGAGTGTGTACGAGTGTGTGTGTGTGTGTGTAAAAACTGGTTTATTGTTTGAGGGGATCTGCTGTTGCTTCAACTACAGCTGGCGCTCTCGCGTTGGACCTTGTGGGCTCGGCACTTGCTGCACTCCATGCAATGCGCTGGGCTTGAGTGATGAGTTTTTTTCGCCGAATTGACTTCCTTTTGTTGTTGTTGTTGTGAGTGAGAGTGAGAGGGCAGAGGTTTCGCTTTGGCTGCACTTTAAGCATTTGAAATGTGTTTTGCTCTACGCCCGAATTGCACGAATTTGTTGTATTAAGTTTGCATTTTTTTTTGTCTTGATGCAGCTGGCTGAGCTTCCATAAGCTGCCGCTGCTGTTGGGGCTGCCGCTGCAGGTAACGCATACGCCCCGTGCGCCAAACAAATTACAGCCATTTAAGTGATTTTCGCTAATGTTATTTGGGGCGTTGGGGCAAAAAGTTGCATACTAAGCGCATTTCGTTGCCTTTGTTTGGTTTATTACCGCCGACAACAATACGCACATGTGTGTGTGTGTGCGGCGAGAACTTTGTGTTTATTACGTGAGTTTCCGCGCATTTTCAGTGATATACTAAATTGTGTGCAGAAAGTTTCAACTCTATGGGCTACGCAATAAACTTATTGTTAGTTAATTAAATTTTACACCTGAGAAGACAAGGCTTGAGGTATTTTCTAGTCGAAATTAAATTTTATAATAGGCAAAATAATATCTTATAATATCGTATTCCCTATTTAATATACTCTAATATTTTTATTCACTCAGTCCAGTTAAAGCAAACATATTTACTCAGAGATTAAATCTTCTCTTATTTATTTGTATATCAATGAGCTTTAGTCAACCATCCCACGCAGACACAAAGCTCCATTTAACACTCAACGTGCACTGCAGCAATGAGCGTCGAGTGTGTAAGCCATCACGTGTTCCACTTTATGCGAATCCACAATGACACACGCACACATAATACACAAGCACAGCTCTGCACGAAGAACTGATCAGAGCGTGAGACGATCCACACGTGCACACACATACACATGCACGCATATTTGCACGCTGAGAGTGGGAAGAGTAGCGAAGATAATGAGAGCGTGGGAACTATTTTGGGTGAGTGCATATTGTGTTGCTATTGCATTAGTAAAAATGCGTTGATTTGGCGTGTTCTCTTTCTGTCGCGCTCAGTTGGTCGCGAACTGCCACCCTGATCGTGCCGTGTGTGTGTTAAGACTTTTCGTTTAATTATATGCTAAGATATATAGCTAACACTAATTAACTGAAACTTTAAATATATTATTATATTTATACAATAAACGTTTTTAATTGCATTCAATTTATGAATAAAAGAGTTCGCAATTAAATTTACAACGCAAAATATGTAAATATAAAAATAATACGCTCATTATTTAAAGTAATTGTTAAAAGTGTGAAAATATTAATTTATTTTGTTATTGTTAAACAGGCTTTTATTATCGTATAATTGCTATATAATTAAAATGAATTTAAGTACCTTTTATAAAAACTCCGCAGAGTATTAAATAAACGTGAATATATAAAAGTACTTTAATTATGTGTGCAAATGAAACGATAAGAAGTGAGCAAGAAAAAGGAAACAAGTTTGAGCATGCATAGAACACGTGTATGTAGTAGTGTTCTTGTGGAATGTGACAAAGTAAAGAAGTGTTATTTGCGTAAGCCTAACACACACACACACTTGTGCACTCTGAGCTTTAAAATGCTACTCATTTGAATTTTACCCAAAATCCACAACTGGGCGCACAGAAGTCGCCAGGCGTGGCTGAGCTGAGTGTAAGTGGAAGCTGAACTGAGAAAGGTTCCACAAATGCAAAAGCACGCGCAGCATTCTTAGTCTAACGGATCATTGGAGTGATATGTGCGAAGAGCAGCCTGCGAGCGTGGGAACTATATTCGTTGAGTTTCTTTGCAGCTGCTATTGTAGTTGGATGAGTGCCTGCTTTGCCTGCTGCATTTAGTTGCTCGCGAGCCTCTGATGTGATCGAGTGTGTTGCTATCACCATCGCACGCAGACACAAAAATCCATTTAACACTCAACGTACAATGCAGCAATGCGCGTAGAGAGTGTGTAAGCCATCCCGTGTTCCACTTTATGCAAACTAAGTTGAGCGCTTCCATAGAGCTACTGAGAGAATCCACAAATGACACACGCACACATAATACACAAGCACAGCTCTGCACGAAGAACTGATCAGAGTGTGAGACGATCCACACGTGCAGACACATACACATGCACGCTGTGAGTGGGTAGAGTAGCGAAGATAATGAGAGCGTGGGAACTATTTTGGGTGAGTGCATATTGTGTTGCTATTGCATTAGTAAAAATGAATTGATTTGGCGTGTTCTCTTTCTGCCGCGCTCAGTTGGTCGTGAACTGCCGCCCTGATCGTGCCGTGTGCGTGTTAAGACTTTTTCATTTAATTATATGCTAAGATATATAGCTAACACTAATTAACTGAAACTTTAAATATATTATAATATTTATACAATAATCGTTTTAAATTGCATTCAATTTAATAATAAAAGAGTTTGCAATTAAATTTACAACGTAAAATATGTAAATATAATATAATACGCTCATTATTTAAAGTAATTATTAAAAGTGTGACAATATTAATTTATTTTGTGATTGTTAAACAGACTTTTATTATCGTATAATTGCTATATATTTAAAATCAAATTAAGTACCCTTAATGAAAACTCCGCAGTGTATTAAATGAATACGAATATATAAAAGTACTTTAATTATGTGTGAAAATGAAATTATAAGAAGTGAGCAAGAAAGAGGAGACAAGTTTGAGCATGCATAGAACACGTGTATGTAGTAGTGTTCTTGTGGAATGTAACAAAGTAAAGAAGTGTTATTTGCGTAAGCCCAACACACACACGCACACACAGTTGTGCACTCTGCGCTTTAAAATGCTACTCATTTGAATTTTACCCAAAATCCACAAATGGGCGCACAGAAGTCGCCAGGCGTGGCTGTGCTGAGTGTAAGTGGAAGCTGAACTGAGCGTTTTCTTAATAGTAGAAAGGTTCCACATATGCAAGCACACACACTCGCAGCATTCTTAGTCTAACGGATCATATGAGTGATATGTGCGAAGAGCAGACTGCGAGCGTGGGAACTATATTCGTTGAGTTTCTTTTCGGCTGCTATTGTAGTTGGATGAGTGCCTGCTTTGCCTGCTGCATTTAGTTGCTCGCGAGCCCTTGATGTGATCGAGTGTGTTGCTATCACTTTTTTTTAAGTCGCATTGAGGAAATAAAGTAATTACGTGATTATTTTACTATGAGTATTTGAAAAAGTGTGATAAAGTGTTTTTTTTTTAATTCTTATAATTTGTCCAATAAATTGTTAGTTTATTTCTCAATAGATTTTCAGTTAATGAAATTAAATTATAAATATATATTTACATAATTTAATATATATAATATATTTACATATATATACGTATATATACGTATATATACTCCCTCATCTATGTGCTAATGAAAGCCTTTATATGCCAACTAAGCATAAATAATATTAATTATAAAATATAGTAATATCTTTAAAAAGAAATCTCTAATAGCAACACATGCTCGAGTAACTGGCGCTAAAAGGCTTTGCACGATCATAAACAGGTAAGAGGCTCATAATAAATATGGCCTCAAATCCCTGGCACGAGCACCGGCGAGTGGCCAGTGCGGAGCTGCAAAGGCTGACCATATATCATCATAAAAATGAGGAAGGCCGAGGGGGCAGAGGCGGAGCAAGGGGTAGACGACGCGTTCCAGCTATAAAACATTAGTCAAAAAACATTAAACACGAAAAGGTGGGCTCCAGTTGGGGTCGGCTTGGCTGTTGTTGTTGCTGCTGCTCCCCGGACTACAATCAACATCATTAACGCGTGCTTTAAAAGCCATTTATTTAGACGCAGACATGAGAAGCCATGTTCGAACGGGCAGTGGCAGGCGGAGTATGGGAAAACTATAAATTTAACGTTTTTAGCATAATTGCAGGAGGAGCTACAACAGCAGCAGCAGCAGAAGGAGGAGGAGGAAGAGGAGCATCGGCGTGTGGATAGCCATCAGCGCGTAAGCGTTATGATAAGTGGCTGGGCAGAGGATATCAGCGTCAACACGCACCAAGTTATTGCCCCATCGGCTGAGGCTATTAGCCCCTCTCAGGCATCATATTACCCGTCCGTCCGTCCATCCGTTCGTCCTTCCGTCTAATTGCCGGCCGCCTTTGACCTTTATCAAAGCCCGGCTGCAACTTAATACGCCGCAATCCTTCTCCTTGGGCAGGGCAGCCACTTGACAGCCTCGGCCGGAGCTGCCCATCGATTGCTGCCAGAGCTGAGCTGAGAGGAAAGACTCCCATATTTATCGCCTGTCTAATGGCTACAAATTGGGTCAGCCTGGTCAGGCTGGATTTTGTTGTTATGCGTTTGCCTTTTTATGGCACACTGCACAATGCACGGGCGCAATGGGGCGTATGCGTAATTTATGCCTTTTGGCCACGTTTTAATTGCTGCAGCGTCCAGTTATGGCACACGACTTGCAGTTGGCCAAGTCAAGCAAGGCGAAATGCCTGCGGGCCCCAAAAACAGAAATTTTATTTATCAATTCATTTGCCATTTGCTCAAGTTGAATTGACTTTACTTTACCTTTCTGAGTATTTACATTTATTTAATATGTATTTAGTTATAAAAAAAAATCATTTTTTAGTTTTTCATAATTATAAATATATGTAAATATGCATGGATAAATATAAAATCGAAAAAAAAATATATATATAGTTTTTTATATTCATTTTTTATATTTATTAAATAAAAAATGTATTAAAAATGTATATAATTATATTATAAATAACTTAAACGGCTTGTATATTAAATAAAATAATTTTTTTTAGCTTTCAGATATTTTGATTAATATGTTTAAAGAGTTTAAAAATTATCAGTATATCTATATATGCATAGATGAAAAGAAAATCGAAATAAAAATTATATATATAGTTTTTTTTTACTTAATTTATTACATATAAAAGCTATTAAGTATATTATAAATTATAAAATCTTGAAACTGATTGAATTTTGAATAACATTATTTTTAAGCTTTCAGATATATTTTTAATAATATGTTTAAATATTTAAATATTTATAAATATATATCTAAATATGCATGGATTAATATAAAATCGAAATAAAATTTATATATATAATTTTCTTTATTTTTACTTAATTTATTTTATTTTCATTGTAGATTCATTCCTTAACTAACCTCTAATCCAGCTCTGAAATGTGGCTAGTACATTAGTGTTTATACATTAAATGAAAGCCTTTCAAATTGAAATTAATTTCGAATTTCTGCTCGAAGGACTTGCGTACTCAGAGCCCCAATTCAATGGACACTTTAAAGTGGATGCTTTAAATAATTGCCAACTCTCGTTGCCAACTGTAAGTTAATTGTTTTTCATCTGTTTGCCGACTATGCTAAATTCAATTTAACTTTTCAGTTACTCTTATCAAAAAAACAATTGAAAAGTGTCAGCTGCAGCTTGTCGAGGGGCAACAACAACAGCAGCAACAACAACAAGGGCAACAATGAGGGAAATGCAAACACATGAAGTATAAAAGAAATTTGATGCAGTGACAGAGGCAAACAGAACTCTCGCCACTCGGAATGTAATTGTAATTGAAAGTGAGCCAACAAATTGGATTAACTGAACGTGAGAGCAGCAAAAGGACATTCGCCGAGCACAGATCAGAGATCAACTCTCGGCCCCCCAGACGAAATGGATGCCTTGCTCATATCTTTGACTCTTAAAGCCAGCTAAATACACAGCAGCAACAGCAGCAGCAGCAGCTGCCGCATTGACAATATAGAAACTTTCGCTTACCTTGGCGGCTAAACAAAGCCAGTCATAAGGCTAACACACATACGCACACACACATCTCGCACTGGCAACGTCTGCGTCGCTTTTCTGTCCAAGCTGTGCACAGCTCTGGCTCAAAAGTCAACAGCTAACAGCACTAGCAATTAGGCGGAATTGCGAGCGGCACGACTGGGCAATACCCTATAGAAAATTACTATGAACGTAGATCAATATATAATACAAGATAAAATTGGCCATATTATGGAATATGAATAGAGATAAAGCCTATTCATTTATATTTTATATATTTATATAAGAACTGCATTTATTATTTAATAATTTTTTAAGGTATTTATTTTATTTTTATAAAATTGTAATTGTATCTTATAGAGATATTTCTAATTTTTTGTATATTTTATATATTTATACAAAAATAGAGATATTTCTACTTTTTTTTATATTTTACATATTTATACAAAAATGGTATAAGTAGCAAGTATTTAATCATTTATTTATTATATAATTTTTTTATTGGAAATTGTCATTATTTGCAATATAAATAGAGATAGAGCTTTAATACTTAATATATTAATATACGAATTTTTATTTTATTTTTATATTTTATATTATAATATATATATATCTATATGTTTATGTATGTTTAATATTCAATATATGTTAAACGCAATTTTTTTTTTATTAATTTTTTTTTCTTATTTTTATTAATATTATTAGTATTACTTTTTAAATATTTGTTCACGTGTTATACTTTATACATGCTTTTTATTTTTTTCAATATAGATATATAGATATATATGACATCTTTTGGTTTTTTTGTTTTTTTTTTTTTTATCTCATATGTAGTTTTTTTTTTAATTATTATATTTTTGTATTATTTTTTAAATATTTTTTTTAACGTGTTATACATTATAAATGTTTCTTTTTATTTTTATTTTATTTACATATTTTTTTTAATTTTTTTTTATATTCAAACTCTCATTTTATATTTTATATTTCATATTTTACAATTTATATTTCTATTTTATATTATCTTTTTTTTCTATATTTTATTTTACAATTTATATTTTATATTTCATATTTTAAACCTGATATTTACTATTTATTATTTTTTTTTTGTATATTTCAGTTCAAGCTGCTGATCAGAACGAGCTGACATGACAGGGTATTTAAGCTAACACGCACACGCACACACTCACACTCGCTGTCGCACTTTTACAAAAAAGTATCATACCTGCATGCCTACATACATATATTCCCGTTGCATCCATTCACACACAGACAGACACACGCACTCACACTCGAACGTTCTTCTCTTTCGCCTCCTCCTTGCGACGCTTTCCGTTGCTCCAGCTCCACTCGCATTCGCATTCGCATTCGCATTCGTCGTTTATGTTGACGTAGATTTAATTACAATGTTTGCGCCACTCGGGCGCTGCGCTTACGTTTACGTTTACGTTCACGTTTATGCCGCTGTGCCACTTGTGTGTGTGGCATGCGTCTCGGCCGATGCTGCAGCAGCTGTAAAGTGTGGCTCAACGTCTGCATCTCCAGCTGGCCACATCTATATATACATATATATATATATATATATATATATATATATATATATATATATATATGTGTGTGTGTGTGTGTGCAGCTAACTGGGTTAGAGTAGCTGCCGCTTTTGTTTAACAACAAACATGCAACGCGTCGAGTTAAAAATCTCACACGTTGCATCCGCTCTCGTCCTGTCGTCTCTCACTTTTATGCACTTTGCAAATTGAATTTTCCACTCGCATACGCGCCGGCGAGCTGACTTGCAACAGAAAAGGATGTGCGAGGGGGCGGTAGACAAAGGTGCTGCCAAGAAATGCAGCCAAATGCCATTCTCGTTGCTCGGGCTTAGACAGCTCTCGCCTTTGCCTCTGTCAGCTGCGATATCCTCTGCAGGTGCATCAACATTTATTTGATTACGAATACCTCGATGTGTGTCAACGTCGATTTCGAAGGGATATTAACTAGTTGACAGCCGAGCTCAGAAAAAAAGTAAATAGCCAAATTCATTTTGCATAAATATTTAATTATTTTATTCATTCTATTTCAGATGACGTTGAGAGCCACAGATGACTTGATATATAAATATTTAAAATATCCTTTGTATATCTGATTTGCATTTATGAATGTTAGTTTCAATTAATTTTGAATTCCAGCTTATCAATTATTTAGTTTCAGTAAAATGAAATGAAAGTGTGAATAAATGCCAGCTGAAATGGTTCCCAGTTGACCCACATATGTCTGATTATATTATATCAGAGATATAGTCCTGGGGAACCTACATATATGACCACAGACTTGCTAAATACGCAAGCATATGGACGAAAAATATGTATGCCCCTCGTCTCAGTCCCCTTTTATGCCCCTGCTCCCCGCTTACTTGATCACTCCTCTCTTACAGCAGCCCTTTAACACGAGTAGCTTAACAGCTGATGAGCAGCAGAGTTAACAGCTGAAGCCGCTTTTGAGTAGCTGAGTTAACAGCTCAAGACGCTCTTGAGTAGCTGAGCTAACAGCTCAAGCCGCTCGTGAGTAGCTGAGTTAACAACTCAAGCTGCTCTTGAGTGGCCACTTAAAATCACTCAATTAACATGCTCTGCTAATTAACAGTGAACTTACGTTCCACACTGTTAACTAACATTATTTGCTCTGCTAGACGATTCTGTTCGCCTGGTATTTCAGTCGGATTTTCATGCAAGATTTCGACCAAAATCGACGAAACTCGGCTCAATTAATATGCTCTGCTAATTAACAGTGACCTTAGCATCCACAATGTTAATTAACAGTTTTGCTTTGATTAACATTCTTCACCCTGCTATCCAATTATGTTGGCCTGGTATTTCAGCCAGATTTTCGAGTAAAATCGAGACCGGCATCGGAGTTGCAGCTGTCAGAAAAAGTATGCAACGAAACTTTTATTTAAAATATTTCTATTTAAGCAAAGTTTTACCCAAAATGTAGACCCAGTAGCAGCGAAATAAATACATTATTTTTACTTTTAATTGTTTTTATTAGTGAAAAAATGCAAATACTATTTATTTAAATTATTAAATTAAATTAAATTATTATTATTAAATTATTTAAATTATATTTACATAATTGGATTTTTTCAGATTTAAAAAGCGTACAAAGTAAGGCTTCTGAGCTCAGCTAATTCTTTGTTTTCATGATTCAAAAAAATTTATTGACAACAGAATTGCCTCAATTTAATTTTAAATTTAAAAACTAACAATTTAGGAAATTAGTCGTTGAGTACAGAAAGATTAAGACTGTAACTAAATTTAAGAGATTCACTTTTACAAAATATAGTTAAAAAACAACAAAATGACAATTTTGAAAGATTTCTTAATAGAGCTGATCAGGTACACAATCAAAAGGGATTATTGAGAATTCTATCGAATTTGTATTAATTCTTATCAAAAATAAATATAAATATATCAAAAATAAATAAATAACAGGCTCTTTATAAAATAGGTTTCTGAGTGTCATATATAGGCATCTGTCATCGCCACTTGTATTCGATGTATTTATTGCTTGAAGACATTGATATCCGTGGTTCAACTCAAGTGCTGACGGCTCTGTGGGTAGTTACCTACAAAATAGAGAATTTCAAAGATATTAGCTGTGCAAAATAGCAGATATATAATTTGACCTACATAAGTTTTGATATGCCTTCTGATTAAAGAGACATATACAATATGATATAGAAGCATTGCTTTGTTGGAAATTCAGAAGGTCTCATCGCTCAACGCACGTATCTATAGTCATCTGAAATAAATAAATAAACATACTCAAAAAAAAGTTTAGTTAAATTTCATAAAAAATAATTTAGAATAATTTCATAAAGCAATATTATCTGAATGCAAATAAATGTATATAAATGTCTACACCCTTTAAATAATAATATATATGCCCAAAATACCGTCAATGTTACTTTAATGTCTCGTCTCCATGCCAAGGCCAAGTCGTTTGCTCACTTTTCGCATAGACTGTGCACACACACAGACATATGTTCATGCCGCACTTATGTACTTTTAGCCAGATGTAAACGTTGCCTCTTTATGTGTCGCCCCGTTAACCCAGTCTTTCGGCTTTGTTGTCCATTTGGCATGCGCTTTTCCAGCCACTAATTGCTTGGAAAATCTGCTCACTTCCACACGACAACATTTCAATGGCAGCCGCAACAATTTCCACCGAGCGTCGGCTGCAAAAAACTGCAAAATGCTTAACAAACGAATGCCAGTTGGCCCAAAATCTTTTGCCTCGATTTTAAATAAAGACGACGACGACGACAACGATGAGTTGTTGTTGTTGCCAGTTGTATGAGGCATGTGTGTGAGTGTGTGTGTGTGTGTTTTGTTGAGTTTTTGGTAATTTGTGCGGTTTGTGCCAACAATTATGTGCTTGGCTGCAGTGCTTTGTTTCCCAAATACCCTGTAAAAAGCGGAAGGGAAAACTATGATAATGAGGCAAACTTTTATAATGTAAAGGAAAAATCTTTAGCAAGCCTTGGTGTGTTCTTTAAAATATAGAGTCTGATTGGAAATGATCGGAAAGAATATGGAAAAAATTATAATTAAATATTTTAAATAATTTTTTTAAATTTTTTGTAGTCTTTTATGATTAATTGACTACGAATATATGTCAATTTCCATTTCGAAAGGATATTAACTGGTTGATAGCTGAGCTGAGAATAAAATAAAAATTGAGAAAAAATTTTAAAAAAAATATGTAAAAAAATAGTACACAACAAGCATTTAGAAAACTTAAAATTATAAAAAAATTTTAAAAATGTATTCAAATTTACTTGTGGATCTTTGCATTGTATTTAATTATATATACTTGGATGTATGTCAGTTTCTATTTCAAAAGATATTAAAATCGTACAAAAAAAGAGTACAAAAATATTTAAAAAAATAGTAAATTGTTTATATAAAACTTAAAATTAGAAATAATTTTTTAAAAATCATTTATATTCACTTACTTACAGTTCTCGATGCTCTCATAAGCCTTTCGGCAACCTCTCGTTATCCTTAAAGAAATCCTAAAAGAAAAGTAGAAATAGAAGTTATAGAGAAAAATTAGAGTTATAAATAATTTATTAATTTATTTCATTTATATTTACTTGTAGTCCTTGATGATCTCTGCATTTTATTTGATAACAAATCCCTGGACTTATATAAAATTCAATATCCTAAGGATATTAACAGATCGACAATAAACAATAACAACAATAAATATTTTACAGAAAATTATAAAATAAAAAAAAAAATAATAATTTTATTATAAAATAAACTCATGTTTATTTACTTGTAATTCTTGATGCTCTCTCTGTCATATCTCTATGCAGATCCTCTCCCTATCCTTACCTTCAAAGAAACGTGGATATGTGCCAGTCGTTCACTGTGTGTTACCTCTGCTATTTTGTTGCTATTGTTGCCTTTCGTTTCTTCTGGCAAATTGCACAATTGCTTTCTGGTCGGCTGCTCGCTTGCTCCTCTATACGTGCTTCCCTCTGGTGGCTGCCTCCGGGTGTCCTTGAAACTGTTTGTGTTTGCCTAGGCTGCCGTTACACAGAAACTTTCGACCAGACATAATACTTAATATTAGTTTCACACAAATTGTTGTCACTTTTATTTTTATTGTAAACTTGCTGCATACATTTACATATAAATTTATGTTACATAGATATGCCACAACTTATATTCACACAGAGCTCCATAATAAATATGCTTATGAAATCATAATAACTAGCTATATATATATATGTGTGTGTGTACTTAGTATGTATGTATGTGTCTACTAGACATACATAAACACACACAACTGAGCTTCTTTATGCTTTTTACGTACGCCTTAAATATAAATTCATATACATCGATTTTTCATCAACAGCAATTTTTAGTTTTTATTATAATATTTTTTGTTTAAATGCTGATTGGGAATTTAATGTCTACTTAATTAGCTTTAAATAGTTTTTGTTTTATTTGTATATATATTTATATAATTTGAATTTTTTCAACATTTCAACATACATTTTATCTGTCTCATAATTTAATACTTAATTATATTTACAACATTTTTAAAGCATAGCAGAATTTCCTTTTTTTCCTTCACTTAATATGAAACATTTATATTTGTATTATTTAATTTATTTACAGCGCAGCTTTAAAACAGATTTTAGTGGAAGTAATGCAATTTCATATTTCAAATATTTACAGCAAAAATGAGTATAGAAAGAGGTATTAAGTAACTGGATTTAAATCAAATAAATCATTTCAACAATTGTTCGCTAATTAGAATATAAACAAAACATTTAATTTATAATAATTTTTTGTTATATATATAAATCGTATCACTAGCTAATATCCGTCTAAAGTTTTAACATATATATTTGCTGTATATAAATTTATTATTAATTTTTTTCTTTTCATGAACTTTTTGACGCTAAATTTACTATGTAAATTCGCTATGTATGTGTGTGTGTGTTTGTAAATATGCTCACCTAAATGCAAATTTGATTAACAGTGTTTGTTTTTTTTTCTAGCTCCACATATTTCGCTTTGAATTCATATTGTTTAATATAATTAATTTATGTTCATTTAATGGGGCGCAGCTTTTGTTCTGTCCGCACTCGCGTCTCCCTCGCTTAGAGAATCGCTTTTTGTCTATTTGCCCCATGCATATTTCATCAATTTATTTGTGCATAAACATTCCCATTTCCATTTCCACGGCGCGCTCGTATTCCGCACTGATTTCCAATTTAATTGCAAGCAACGGCAAACAAACATTTTCGCTTTTAATTTTGTAAATATTTCAACAGCAATTGGCTTTTGGCAGTTCGCAGTTCGCATTCAGCAGCCTCGACCAAATATGAAAATATTTTATTTTTGTTCCACTGAATGTACTGAATATATATAAATTATTTTGCACTCGCATGGCAAACGCAAATTAGAATTGTAAACTTCAATGGCTGAATAATTATGCTGCTTACATGTGTGGGAGCATGGAATTTAATTTAACTACGTTAAATTCTCTCTTAAATTAGGGTCAACAAATGCAAACAAACTTGAAAGAATAATAATATTTATAGAAAATATAGAACAATAATTGGACTAAGTATAAATTGCATAAGTCATAGTTAGTAAAAAGGCAAAAAGAAAGCAGGAAAGGGATGTGGACGGAACCGAAAGAAGGAAAGAACATATTATAATTACTTTTAAAATATACCTTAACAATTAAATGGAGCTGCTGGCCGTTTTTAAAAATAATTCTAAAAATATATAAATAAATTTACTTTTTTATTTTTATTTTTTAAATTTTTATATATATATTTTATATATATATTTTATATATATATTTTATATATATATATTTTTTTATTTTTTTTTTAAATCACACCACAAAATATTGAAAATGTATAACAAATATATATTAAATATAAAATAAAGTAAAAACTAAAAATGATTTATTTTACGGTATTTTTTTTTAATTATCCAAGCAATTCAAATTATCAAGTTTTTACTTTTAAAAATTATATTTATTTTAATAGCTGTATTTTTTAAAAATAAATCAAATTATTCAAAGTAAAGAATATATTTTTTTTAATTTATTAACTTGTAACAATTTAAAAAAAAATCTAAATATTCTTGATTTATAAGCAAATATATATTAACATTTAAATAGAGCTGCTAGCCCTTTTTCAAAATAATTCTAAAAATTAAATAAATAAATTTATATTTTTAACTGCAATTTTTTTAAGCTCCTTTTTAGCAACAAATAATAATCGAAATTTATTAGTAAAAAAAATTGTATTTATATAAATATTAAAAATAATAGAAAAAACTAATATTCACATAAAATAAATAAATAAAATTCTCTTATGCTCATTCCGTTTGCAGTCTGTTTAAGTTTAATTTGATTTTGATTTGCAAAAGTCGTTCAAATGCAAGTTTAATTGGCATCAATTGAAGTCAATCGGCTTTGATTGATTTTTGAATGAATTACTGTAAATGCGTAATTAATTAAATTAGAAAATCTGCTCAGACGCTGAGAAACTAAAGAGCCAAGTGCCAAGTCAGCTGCTGATTGGCAATTAAAAATGTAGAATGCAAAAGCCGCGCGCCCATTGCTGCTGCCATTTAACATGAGAATCATTTTACGATTATACCTATACACTTTATATATATTTAGTTTGAGTATATATAGGAGATGTATATATATATATATATATATTTATATGAGTATGCCACTTGTATTTCTTGCACAACTTTTATATACTATTTATATTATTCTTCTGCTTTTTCTTTTCCTTTCTCTCTTTTTTATACTTTTACTTACTTGTCTAAGTTTGATTCTATTCTGCACGCTCTCGGCGCGCTCCTGCTTCGCCTCCCTCGTCATCATCTCCGTCATGTTGTTGTGCCCTAAATGAGTTTTTTGCAATTATTTGATTTCATCTTGAATGCCAGCGCTGGCAGAGCACACCAAATGTGCTTGGCTGGGCTCCCGCTGCTGTTGTATAAATTTGCGGCAACAATGCGGCAACCTTATTACCAACAGCCGAAAATGTTAACATTAAGTGCTGCCTATGCGCCGCACTAATAGAAAATGCGATCCGGCTGCCGATAAAATGCAGCAGCAGCAACGGCGGCAGCAACGGCAGCAGCAGCTTTGGTATAACATCCGTGGCGGCGGCGAGGCTCGTTGCCAATATTACTATGCAAATGAGCGTTGGCCAATCGCATTGCGTCACACGCGGCGTATGAGCGATGTGAAATATGCGCAGCTCACGCTGCCACGCCCATCGATTGCTGTCGCTGTTGTCGCTGCCGCTGCTGCTGTGGCTTGTCCTTTGGCTGCTGCTGCTGCTGTTTATGTTTGACTGCACGCTGACAGCAGTCTCCAGTGGCTGAGCCTGGGCCTGGCTTTTCATATTACTCATACGCCATCGACTCGCCGACGCTGGCTGCGACGCCGACAGCGCCGCTGGCAAATAACTCGATAAACGTTTGAAAATCCCAAATGATTGCGTTTTAATGCCGCGCATTATTTTGCCAAGTAGATTATGCTGTGCCAGTGAGCCTGCAGAATTGTGAAATGCTCCGGGCGGATTACGCACGGGCGTTTGATTGTTATCGCCACTGTTGCCGCCATGGTTGCCTGCGAACAAGAACAAGAAACCAGAGTGAGACAGGGAACGAAAGAGGGCGAGAGTGAGGGAGAGGGAGCAGAATGGAGGAGTGTTTGAGCTCTTGTAGTAATCAGTTTTTGGTTAGTCGGGTTTATATTTTCATTTATTTTGCGCGTTACCAAAGCCAAAATGGCATTGGATAAATGGTTTTATCCAGGGGCGGGGCGGGACAAGGGCGGGGCGCAGCTGGGAGAAGGAAATTGCTATGGCTGCTGCTGGGCTGCTGATGGAATGCATTTAATAGTTGCCTAGCTCGCTGGCAATATGAGTATTGCTTGTTAATTTATTGATTTTGCACTCTGCGGTTTGGGCCAATTGCTGTTTGTCTGGCCAACAGCTAAGCTGCCACATTTGGCTCATAGACCTCAGAATTGGCAATGGGATTTCATTAATCGAATGCAACAGCCAAGCAAATTACAATCAAAGCGAACAAACTCAAGCAAATGTAATCAAAATTATGCAATTTGCAGCCAGCAAACTAATTGAAGAGGGGCCAAAGGAGATTTCGCATCAGAATTTGATGATTTACAGAGTTGAGATGAAAATGAATAATAATAACATTAATTTGCATTTATGTATATTAATATATAAATATATAAATATTAAATAAAAATGTATATTGCTCATAATTGTTTATAAATTTCAAGATTTTGTAGAAGTATTAAAAAAAAAACTTTTAAATTGGTAAAAAAAATTTTAATATACAAAATATAAAAATGCTTAACAATTTTATTCCTAATATTTTTTATATTATTTAATATACTTTACTTTTCAATTTAAAAACCCAAATCTGAGTCACAAAATCAATCAGAAATTTGAGAACAATATATTATGTGTAGTTGAGATATCAATTAATTTGAATATATAATATTTATAAATAATGAATTGAATTGCATATATAATATATATATAAATGTATTTATTGCTCATACTTTTTTTAAAAATATTTCATTATATTACAATTATATTTTAATTATTTAAAATTAATGTTTATTGCAAAAATTTATGGAAATAATATAAAAAAAAATTAAATAAATAAAAACAATATTTAATATTTAAATTATTATTTTTATTAAATAAATACATTTTTTTTAATATTTTTCATACCAGGCATATTTTATTATATATGTATTTATTTTTGCTAAAATATCTTTTTTAATTAAAAAATTTAAATCATTCAGAAATTTTGTAAAAGTATTTAAAATTGTCAAAAAAAACCATCCCAACTTTATCTATTTATATTAAATATATTAACTGCTCAACTGCTAAAGAATTGACTCCATTCGACCCCTCTCAATGTCTGTCTGTCTCCCTCGCCCTCGCCCCATTTCTCTGTTGTCTCTCTCAGTCGCCCCTTTCTCGCTGGTCAACAGCTCTATTTATGGAGCTCACTTAAGCCAGCGCTACCCGAATGGCTTCCATTTCGGCTTGCTGCTTGTTGACATCTTCCACTTGCCACGCCTGCTCTCAGCATTTTTATACGCATTTCGCTTGCCACCCACTTTTCATTCTGTCCGTCTGTCTGCCTCGCTGTCTGTCCATCTGACTGTTCTTCTTTTTTTTACAACGTCATTGTGTGTCTTTATATCGTCAATGCATTCGACGAGCGTTTCGACAGCGATTACTCGACAATATTTTACCGTTCAGGCTGCTTCTGTGCGTCTTTATGTGGCGGGCAGTCAATGTACCCAAAGCTTGGACAGCGTGTGTCCCTCCTGTCTCTACGCTTGATTGAGTGCTATACCCCAACCTACCCGCGCCCCCTCCCACCCACCTCTCACATTCCAACTTGCTGTTGCTGTTGCTGCCTTTGGTTTTTATGCACGTCATTGAACGCACTTTGTTGACCGCATGTCAATGTTTGATATATGGCAGGCACAGTGGGTCGACATCTATTGAAGTGGTAGAGATTTTAATGAATTTATTTCGTTGAGGAATCGATTTTTAAAGTTCAAATTTCAATTTCAACACTTCAATATAACTAAAAAAAATTATGCGAAGTCGTGTTCTCAGTCTCACTACTATATTAATGAAACGATATATATACCAATAAATGTTTATATATTAAATTAAAATTTTTAATTTAATTTAATTGCTCCAAAATTAAGTTTCTTTTATATTTCTCGTTTATTTCAAATTTAATAAGTATTTAATTATGACTATTCTAAAATATTTGTTTCAATGTTAATATTCTGTTTTAATTAGTTTAATTATTTCGTTATTTATTTAAAAAATGTTTTAATTTTATTTATATTAATTTAAGTGTTTAAATTTATATTACTCGTTTAATAATATTTATTTTATATTTTTATATAATTTTATATTTATCTAAAATATTATTTGTTGAATTCAAATGTTGTGTGTTTAATTCGTTCACTTATTTTGTTATTTATTTAAAAATCATTTTTATTTAATGTACATGAATTAAAGTGAATAAATTCATATTCTTTATTTACTAATATTCATTTAATATTAATTGTTCTCTCTTTTTAAGTTTATATTTTGTCTTTTGATTCATTTTATTATTCATTTAAAATTTTTTTATATATTATTTATTTTAAAACTATTTTAATTAATATTTAGCTAAATATTTTTCTGTATACTCCTTTTACAAAATAAAAACTTTTCCTCTCCATTTCATCGTATGCGCACCACTGTGCTCAGACCCACTCTGATACATATACGGGGAGTTCATAGTGTTTGCTGGTCGAAAGTACATACGTATGAGGGCTATTAAATATATTTTATCAGCTTTTAATCTTTTGGCATTTGGCTTTTCATCAGCCGGCGTCATAAATAACAACAAAGTGGTAATTAAGCGCGCATTGCGTTGATTTTCCCGCTGCTGCCATTTTGTGGTCCTTGTGGCTCGAGTTGTTGTTTGTTCTGTTGCTGTTGTTGTTCCTTACAGAGTCATTTTGGATAGCTCATGTTGTTGTTGTTCAGTTTGACTATAGTCAAAGTCATAAATATTAAGTGATAGATGCGACAAAGCGCAAATACTTCAAATAAGCCAAACTTCAAGCATTTTCAAGAGCATCAGGAGGAAAGACAAACAAACAAGCAACACCCACACACACACACAGGCAGATACCCACACACTCACACACACCCACACTCATTCCCTCACTCACTCACACTCACTTAATTTGTACGCCTAACTCAGCCTTGAGCTGTTTGTTTAAGGCTCTAAGCAAAATTGAGTCGGAAATTCGCATTGCCCTTTGATTGATGTCAAAGACATAAATATCAGGCCTATGTGTGTGTGTGTGGGAGTGCGGGTGTGTGTGCGTGTGTGCATATGGGTGCCCGTATTCACGCTTGATTGAGAACACATTGAAAAGGTGTCAGAGCCGACAGTCAGACAATTTTGATGGCATATTTCATTCGATGCCAATTCAAGGCAATAAATATTCCCCATTTCATTTTTTCTCTCCACGCATCTTTGTTCTGATTTTTCAACTTTAGCTGATGGCCCTATTTATGTGTGTGCTTGTGTATATATAGATTTTTATATTTATGTGCGTTTCGTTGTTTTATTTATAAGCGGCGACGTTGGCGAAACAAAAGGCTGAAAACTCTACGTCAAAGCTGTCAATCGCAAATCAATCAAAAAGCCATTTTGTGGCACTGTTTGTTGTTGTTTTTTTTTTTTTGAGCTTAAATAAATAACTTATTTTTATGAATTTATATTTATATTTGCGCCTCGAGGCCTGATTTAAATCAATATTTTAAGAGTTTTGCTTGAAGCGCTCTGAATTTGCTGTACAATTTTTTAGCTTTTAAAGCTGATCAACAAAGAAGAGCAAAATTGTGCTAAATATGAAAATAATTTTATATTATTTATTAATTTATATAAAATAAAACTATTTAGTATTCATACTGTAGTGCTGCTTAAAGGTTATGCATAGAATTTGTTATTCATTAAAAACATATTTATGCTTTTGATTAAACAATATCATTAAAAATAATTTTTATTCTTATTTCTTACTCAAATATTTGTAGACTTAGTCAATATCAATATGCCTCAGCTTTTGTAGAGTAACTTTGCGTGTTTGATATTTAAAGTCCATCCTTCTCTTTCTTTCATATCAATATTTGCTATGCAAATGCTCATCAAAATGTGCCGTTAAAATGCTGTGTCTACTTCTTCTCACACATAAAAAACTCACTCAATAGACGCGATGCCGAAAAGAAAGAAGATAAAAAGCGAACACGGGAGAGCGAAAATGAACGGTACCTGCCGTTGCTTCTTTTTTTTTGCAAGCTGAAAGAGCTCTAAATTGGCTGCGTATGTGCAGATTGTAATTATACAAACACATAGATATATGTACATACATATGTTTATATATGTGTGTATGTGTATGTACGTACATAGACATGATTAAATAACATAACACTTGATCAGTATTAACTCATAATTATGTGTTGTGTATACAAATATAATTTAATACTTATTAAATTATAAAGCGTTGCCTTTATTCTTTTATATATTCTGATTTTATATAACTTGTTTGTTTAAATTGATTATTAATTAGAGTAAAGAAAATAATTGATTTTTTAAAGCTGCAATATTAATGCGTTTATATTAACAGCCGCGCACGATCGAAGCGAAGGTCCGCGAACAACTGAGCAGCTAAAGTGTGAGCACTTAGACACGTGTGGACCCTGTGCACTAAGACAAGAACAACTCAACTAAGACAATTCCCACGCGCTCATTATCTACGCCATTTACGGGCTGCACATCGCCCTGTTGCTATGCGCGAGCATGTGGATCCTCTCACCAACTAAAAGGGAGTCACTCAATGCAGCTCTCACTAAATTTCGATCCCAGCTGCTTGCTGCAGATGCTGCATGCCCGCCTATGGATTCTATGTACGCTAGAGCGCGCTCAAAGACTGCAGTCCACATATATCACTCGAGAGCTTGTATGTGTGCGTGTCGGCGCTCGTGCACAGCTATTTGCTAAGCTCTCTGCTCAGCTTCCACTAATAATGAATGCTTTACCGCTCTTCTTTTTATTATGATCCAAGCTGTGCTCAGCTGCTTCTTTTAACTCTAAGGCTGTAATGAGTGAACTTTGTGCTGAGTATTTCTGCTTCTTTAGTTGTCTTAACGCTAAGGCTGTATTGAGTGCACTTTGTGCTAAGTGTTTCTGTTTTTTCTTTTCAGTTCCACAGAAAAAGACGCTTGAGCGCACGTAAAGCATATCGATTCCTGATCAAACTCAAATTACAAAAACAAATTAATTTTAATGCAGCAATGCAATAAGAATATTATTTTATTGCCTTATCATATTTGCTTTCACTGTGCTTAATGGGATTGTTGTTCGTATCGGATATCTTTTTTAAAAGAGAGAAACTCAAGTGTTTTCATCGACTGAGCAGCCCTGTTTTTTTTTTCTCCTGTTATTCTTTCACTTTTTCTTCTTGCTCTCACTCCATTTTTTTTTCTTCCGAAGGCACTGGCAATGCACGACTGCGTCTGCCAGCTCGTCGACGTGGCCTTTGTCCAGGCAGGCGGCGCCCGCTCGCTCGGCTCGGATCCAGTTCATTAGTGCAGTCGGTTGAGCGGCATTTCACGGACGCATGCCTTAAATAATTGCATTTTAAATGCAATCAACATTTCTGCTCGCAAATATTTTTGGCCGGCCAGACGAGCTGCTGTTGTTGCTGTTGTTGTTGCGCCAAGGATTAAATGGCAGGCGACCAAAAATGCGTTGCTTAAAACCGCAATAAAACCACTCGCTATTTATGGCTAATTTGTCGCTAAAATTGTTTTTGTTCGCCTCTTTTTTTTTTTTGTCAACTAATTTGCGACATGGCCAAGTTTTGGCGGACAGGACACGCGTGTCCTGCGGGGATATTGGTATTGACAACGTCACAATGTCAGTGTCAATCAACGTTTAAGCTGTTGCCTGCCTTTGAGTGTCGTCGTCGTTGTTGTTGCATTTGGCTATGCGATTGATGGCATTTTTATTGCAGCAGATTTATTTGAACGGTAAAGCGAGCAGCGAGCGCACACAAACACACACACACCTACACATGAGCACACGACATACGCACACCTACACACAAGCACACGACATACACACACACACGCATAAACACATGGCATCCACACACACAATCCACTCACTCCACTCTCCCACACACAACTCTCTCTTGCACGCTTAGCAAAACTCTCTCACCCAAACACATCATTCGCTGTCTCACTCACACACACACACACATGTTTTTGGTGTGAAACATTCACGAACTGCCGCTGCTGTTGCTGCTGCTGCTGGCGTGTGCATTCGAAATGAAAATGGAATAAAATACAAAATAAATTGTTGCTAGGTTGTGTTTTGCGGCTGCATTTTGTGGCTTAGTTCGCTAACCTACACCTCACCCACCCGCCCACCTTCCGCTCCCTCCGCCCGTTCCTTCGTTGCCCTCAATTTGTTGGTTGGCTTTTGCGGCTGGTTTGATGTGCAGCATGCGAACTGCATTCCACTGCAGCTCGCCTTCATTTTATTTTATTTTTCTAGCATTTTGTTATCAGATTTATACGCACTTTTACCGCATTTTAATTGAAATGACGGCGGCGTTATTAGCGCGAAATTGATTTGTGGCTTTGCCTATTTACAACTATTTACAACTATTTTTTGGCTAAACAATTTCAGATGCGCTCCGATCAGCTGCAATGATTAAACCATAAACAGCTAACAATGGGCCGAGCAATTAAGTTATTGCAATCGACATGCAATATTTGAGCAGGCCAATATAAATTGAAATTGCGGAAATTAGTTAAGCTGGCTGACTAAATAAATGCGTGAAGTCAGGGCAGAATATGGAAATATGTTTTAAGCTGATTTAGGGTTGATTGCATAATATATATTTAAGCACCTCTAAAATATAATGAAATAAATAATATAATATAAATATATAAATGAAATAAATAAATACATATAAATAATATATAGAAATATTTTAATATATTATAATATAATACATATTAATATATAAATAAATAATATAATATATTTTGTATAAGTGTATAAATAGTCTCGAATATCGAGGAGTTACTTTCTGTGCCAGCTAACTGTATGACGGCTAAAACAGGGCTATGTCCGACTAGCATATACCCTAAGCCTTTCAGACCTTTCCATCTCATAGCTCTATTTAAATAATAGATAAAACATAGCTTTGCCCGACTGGGATATACCTCAAGCCTTTATATATTCTACGCCTTTGATCTCATCACTCTATATAAGTGGAGAAAAGTTTCCATCAAGTGAAGTCTGCGTGTATACCTTAGCCGAATCTGCATTTTAAATTTGATAGTTTTATGTACATATATATATTTATCAGGGCGAGTCTTTTTAGCCATGTCTGTTTGTATTTGATTTATGGAGTATATTTTAAAACACGGATTCGAAGTGGTTCGGGGTATCTCCTAGTCGGTCACACTCAACTAGAGTTTCTTACTTAATATTGCTGTTTTTATTTGCCTGCAAGTTCTTCTTAAAATTATGTTTTTTTTTCTTTTTAAATGAGAGACTAAAAGCTATTAAAAAAATTTAAAGAAATAAGTCTTCACTTCTAATCAAGATTATTAAGCAATTCAAATTGCCCCTAACAAATATATTTTATATTATATATAATAAGTATGTACATTAAAAATTATGCTTTGAATATTATATATTATTTATTATTAAATATATTATTATTTTTATTTTATTATATTTTTATTGTATTTTATAAATGTGTATAATTTTGTCAAGATGTAAAAAGTGTTTATTTATTTTTATTTTTTAATATATAATATATTGATAGTAAATATATATTTTTAAATGCAGCTATTTTAGATTGCTTAAAATAATAAATAGTATATTTATTTTATTTATTATATTTTAAAAATTAATCTAATTTTGTCAAGATAACTTGAAGGAAAACTATTTACACCCCGACGTCGCACCCTAGATTTTCTGCACGCAAAACGTTGAAAGCAATTGGCCAAACAGATATTTAAAATTGGATTTAATAGAATCATAATTGCCATACAATTTTCTAGAGTAAAGAAAATAATTAATTTTGTATAGCTGCAATATTAATGCGTTTAAATTCACAGCCACCCACGATCGAAGCGAAGGTCCGCGAACAACTGAGCAGCTAAAGTGTGAACGCTCAAGCAAGTGTGGACCCTGTGCACTAAGACAAGAACAACTCAACTAAGACAATTCCCACGCTCTCATTATGTACGCCATTTACAGGCTGCACATCGCCCTGTTGCTATGCGTGAGCATGTGGATCCTCTCAACAACTAAAAGAGAGTCACTCAATGCAGCTCTCAGTAAATTGCGATCCCAGCCACTTGCTGCAGATGCTGCATGCCCGCTTATGGATTCTATTCGCGCTAGAGCGCGCTCAAAGACTGCAGTCCACATATATCACTCGAGAGCTTGTATGTGTGTGTGTCGGCTTTTGTGCACAGCTATTAGCTAAGTTCTCTGCTTAACTTCCACTAATAATGAATGCTTTACCGCTCTTCTTTTTATTATGATCCAAGCTGTGCTCAGCTGCTTCTTTTAACTCTAAGGCTGTAATGAGTGAACTTTGTGCTGAGTATTTCTGCTTCTTTAGTTGTCTTAACGCTAAGGCTGTATTGAGTGCACGTTGTGCTGAGTGTTTCTGTTTTTTCTTTTCAGTTCCACAGACAAAGACTCATATCGATTCTTGATCAAACTCAAATTACAAAAACAAATGAATTTTAATGCAGCAATGCAATAAGAATATTATTTTATTGCCTTATCATATTGGCTTTCATTGTGCTTAATGGGATTGTTGTTCGTATCGGATATCTTTTTTAAAAGAGAGAAATTCAAGTGTTTTTATCGACTGAGCAGCCCTTATTATTAATATATTATTATTTTTATTTTATTATATTTTTATTGTATTTTATAAATGTGTATAATTTTGTCAAGATGTAAAAAGTGTTTATTTATTTTTATTTTTTAATATATAATATATTGATAGTAAATATATATTTTTAAACACAGCTATTTTAGATTGCTTAAAATAGTATATTTATTTTATTTATTATATTTTAAAAATTAATCTAATTTTGTCAAGATAACTTGAAGGAAAACTATTTACTCCCCGACGTCGCACCTTAGAGTTTCTACACGCAAAACGTTAAAAGCAATTGGCCAAACGGATATATTAAAATGGATTTAATAGAATCCTAATTGCCATAAAATTTTCTAACCAATAAAGCTTTTTCCGTTGATAAAACAAATATATTTCTTTCATTTATTAATATTTAAGCTTGTGTAACTCTAAAGAAAACCCCCAATAGCTATCTCCAAGTTCTCTTCCCTTTGCCTCAGCAAAATATCCTAATTTCTAATTTCTTTTTGTTGGCAATCTTAAACACTTCCAATAGCTGCCTCTCAGCCAGGTTGGCTAATTTATTCGCCCTGTTAAGTGGGCAAATAAAACTACAAATCGCTGAGCTGCTTTCACTCATTCAATAAAACGGCCAAAACTTTCAACTACTTATTTCCTTGAGAGCCAACACCAGCAGCCGCTAACACGCACTGTTGATTGCCTCCTCCTTCTACTTCTTTTTCTTCTACTACTTCTTCTACTTCTTCTTGTTCTTGTTCATCTTGTTAGTTGTGCGCTTTATGCTCGTGGCACTTTATAAATCGGAGATGCAACGCCTGCAACGCTGCAAGATGAAGGCGAATGGCAATAAAGTGCATTGCGTATTTGCAGCTAAACATGAAATGAAAATGCAAAATGCGAAAAAGAAAAACAGCGACAACAACAGCAAGCACTGTGAAATGCAAACGTCGAGGAAATTTAATTAATTTTTAACGTTGGCGCCAAACACTTGGCCATGGCCCAAACAAAAAGCCAAAAGAGCTATTATAAGTTTTGCATTATGGCAACTGGCAACACGGGAAAAGCCAACGGCGACGCACTTGAAATATATAAAAATGAATGAAAAGAAAATGCCAAAGAGAGTGGGAGGGGGGGTTGGCGCAGCGTGGGGAAACTGTGTGAAAATGATGAAAAAGTGCAGCGATGGCTATCAAAAAGGCAGCTGCAGCTGTAGCCGCCGCCGCTGCAGATACACACAAAGAGCCGAGTTTTGCTTTTTGTATCTTTAGGTGAGAGAGAGACAAGAGGTAAGAGAGGTAGGGGAGGTAAGGGAGGTAAGGGAGGTAGCATGTACTTACCTTGAGCACCGTCACGCCACTCCTCAACCCCGTAATCAGGCAAAGCGTTAGCCGACTCAAATTTATTTCTATGACGTCTCTTGCCATCTTTTTTTTTTTTTTTATAATTTTATGCAGCAAGAATCAGCAAGACAGATAGAGAGGGAGAGAGAGAGAAAGGGAGAGAGAGTAAGAGTTGGAAGTGTTTTTTTGGCACGGCACAAGGTATATGAATAATGACGGCTTGTTGTTGCTGTTGGAGTTTTGTTTATTATCATGTTGTTGTTGTTGTTGAAAAATTTGTGTATTTTATTTTTTTTTTCTAGCAGGCAACATGAAAGAAATAGTCAGAGCAGGTTGGAGCCAAAGTGAAAGAAAAAGCCATATAATAAAAAAAAAAACGTAATAGTATTCCAAGTATTTTTATTTAATTTTTGCATTTATTTGCATTTAATAGACGTCTGCGAGAGTGAAAGAGAGAGAGAGAGGCGCGCTAACAAAAGTAAATATGGTAAAACAAGCAAAAGGAAAACAAAATGAACACAGAAAATTGCATGCGAGCCAATGAGAGTGAGGGGGAGAGTAAGCGAATGAGAGAGAGAGAGAGGGTAAGGCACTTGCTATGGAGTAAAGGGTTTGTGTTACGACGAGTGGAGCTTGTTTAGGGACTCCGTCCAAGACTCTTTGCCCAGACTCTGTGTGAAAACAATTTAGCTAGAAAATTACTTTAAGGTTTCTTTGCTTTTAATTCTACGAAAATCAATAAATCTCGTGCTTTATTCCAGCTAAATTGTAATTTTTTCGTTGAGTGCTGATGATTTGCGGTGCATAAACTTGTAAATAGAAAATTATGCGAAACCAATTCAGACGAAGGTTGAGTGAGTGAGTGGGTGCCGTATGATAGTTGCTTAACTTAAGCACAGCCTTTGACGGCGTCTAAAAATTGAAAGAGCTTGTGGGCGCACTTACCATAGCTGCGATTCAGCATGGCCATCTCCGATATGATCGCTGTGGTGGGCGTGGGCATTTCTGTGGAGTGTTGAGAGAAATAAATGTTAGTTAAGAGATTATTATATAGATTATCATAACTTATTTAAAAAAAAAAATGTTAAAATAGTTATTTATTTAATTTTGTTATTTCTTGTAGCTGAGGTGAGATAAAAATATAAAACCTAATTAAATATAATAAAAATATAGTACTTAATTAAATAAAAACATATATATATATATATGTACACATATCCAAAATATAATTGACAAAATACAAAGAACAAAGAAAACAAGATTCTAATATAGATAATTATAATTTATTAAAAAAAATGTTGACATAGTTATGTATTTAATTTTATTATTTCTTTTAACTGAGGTGACATAAAAATAAATTACTTAATTAAATAGAATAAAAATATAATACTTATTTAAATTTAAAATATATATATGGACACATTTCCAAAACATAATTGACAAAATGAAAAAAAAAAACAAAGAACAAGTTTTTTTTAATAAATGAAATATATAAAAATAAAAAATAAACTATTCAAACGTGAGAAACTTTAAGCTTAATCTATCTTGGCCTTTTTTCTTGTATTTTTCTGTCTTTTTATTTTTATTAGATTTTCCATTACTTTATTGTTATTTATACACATATTTTATAATTTTTATATTTATGATCCTTTCCTATTTCATTTTCTATTATTATTAAAATTACAATTATATTTCTTTACGTTCTTTTTTTTTGGAAATTTCCATTAACATCCTCAAATTGCCTTAAATTGTAATAATAAAGCTAGCTTTATTTTTCCAAGAGTTGGGACAAAACTAGCCAATCGATAAGGTATTGAATAAAATACTAATTATAAACCAAAAACTGCTTGATTTTAAAACTATTCTTTCAGAAACCACAATTACTTTAATAAAATGTTAACACTAAAATATTTAAACAATTTTTTATAATCAAACTTTAAGCCTTGACAACTTCATTTTCCTATAAAATAATTGTTAAAAAAATAAATGTTGTGCAATGAAATATGAAATTGTATTTATTAAAATATATATGTATGCTCATGCTCATTTGACAACTTTTATAAAATAGGAGAGAAACTATAGCAATGCTTTACGGTATTTATATAATGTCGACTCTTTGACAACTAACCAAAAAAAGTCCGAAAAAAAGTTTAAACCGATGAAAAATGCGAACTCATTTTTTATGGCTGCGGCAAATAAATTGCAGTAGTTGATAGTTGAAAAAAGAAATTAAATATATATGCATATGTGTGTGTGCGAGTGTGTGTCACTCACCGTCGAGCTTAATGTTGCCGTCGGTTTCGCCCAGCGAGTTTTTTGCCACGCAGCGATAGGTGCCAAAATCGTTGGGGCCAACGGCGCGTATTTTTAACTTCATATATTTCGTATAACCGCTGACGGTTGATGTGGTCTCGTATTTATCGCCCGCCCGCGAAGTGTCTGCAATGGAAGACAACAACAACAATTATTTACTATAAAAAATTGCAGCTTTAAAGTTTTGCTTAATAAACACAAAAGCTTTAAGAGCAGAGAGAGAAAAAAGGCAAATCAATTAATTAATGTCACCTGCATTTCTTAGACTCTACGTGTGTGTGTGTGTAGGTGTGTGTGTGTGTGTGCGTATTTTCAATGGCAACTCAAACTAATTACGCGCTTCTCGCACCTCTCTCTCTCACTCACTCACTCTCTTTACCCTGCGTGTATGTGTAATTAAAACTGCCGCAGTTCAATAGTAGGGGTGTTCCCTCTGCCCTGAACTAAATAAAACTTTTCTCATTAATCAGTGAAAATCTAAAAGAAAAACTTTTGTTCAATGTTCTTTACTTTTCGCTCTCCCTCTCTCTCCCTCTTTCTTCATTCTTCATTCACTTTTATTTTTTCTTCCCTCTCTCTCTCTCTCTCTTTCTCTCTGGCAGCTTTAATTTCGCTGCCTATTTCTCTGGGTCTCTGGCCTAGGCTCGGCCAAACATATCGGTTATAAGTAGAAGCATTAAATGTATAAACTTAATTTCAGTTTGATTGTTTGGCGCAGTGTAAGGCGATATCGCATGTTGCTCATACGCCGTGTGTGCCCGCTCCACATATATGTCTGTGTGTGTGTGTGACAAATGTCTTTGGTTTGGCAAAAACAATTTGCGTTGCGGCACATGCATGTTCCGCCTTTATAGTCAGTCACCTTTTGTGACGCCGCAGTTACTCAGATACTTTCCGTGCCGTATTGTAAGCCTCTCCGACACGCAAATATATAATTTAACTCATAATCAAAGGCAGCGCCAGCAGCGGCAACAGCAGCGGCAGCGGCAGCGGCAGCGGCATATGCGATTCGCGCAACTTTATACTTTTAATACGCCGCCATCCGATATTGGGACATAAAACACAAGTTTCTTGTTTTCTTTTCTTTTTTGTGGCACTGACTGTGGCATGCATCAGCGGCAGTCTGTGAGAGAATTGCTTGTCCTGTCCCCGACTAAGTCTGTGATAAATGGCATGTGCCAGCGACAGTTGCCAGGAGGGCTGCTTGACAAGTTGTTGGGATCGATTCGACAGAATTGGGCCGGAATTGAGACGAGCCATTGAATGGTATTTGAAAGAGAGCAGGTATTTGAGGAAGAGGTGAGAGGTGAGAGGAGAGCAGAGAGGAGAGGAGAGGAGAGGAGAGGAGAGGAGAGGAGAGGAGAGGAGAGGAGAGGAGAGGAGAGGAGAGGAGAGGAGAGGAGAGGAGAGGAGAGGAGAGGAGAGGAGAGGAGAGGGAGGAGAGGAGAGGAGAGGAGAGGAGAGGAGAGGAGAGAGCAAATGAGACAAGAGAAAGGAGAGCATAGAGAGGGGAAAAAGATGAGAGAGAAGAGAGTAGAGTGGAGCTGGTGAGGTAGAGTGAACAGGAAAGTGCAGAGATTTGAGAGGGGAGAGGAAACAGAAAGGAAATTAAAGAAGGAGGAGAAGGAAGGAAGAGGAGCCAATTATAAACAAACATCATACAAACAACTTGTCGTTCCGCTTCTCTTTCTTCCCCTTTCTTCACTCTCTTTTCTCTTTCTTGCTGCTTTATTAATTTCTCAGCAGCTTTAGGAACTTCTTTGTATTTCTATTGGTATATTTAGCTCTTTAATTGTACCTCAATATTTATGTATTCCTGTTTGGCTGTATATATTTGGTCGATCACGAAGTAATCGATTTTTTTTAATATGCAAAATATTTCAAAGTCTTTATTATGATCCCAATGCCTTTCTGGAATCTCTCTGGCAATAGATCAATTATACGCTCATAAAACATTTGATGCTGCAGGCATCTAACTGATCTAACTCGTTTTCGACATACTGATTTGAGGTAATTCTTTTTCCAAACTAAAAATATCGTAGAGATTGGAACAACTAAGAGCCTGACACCTTCAGGCCAAGTCTGGAGAATATGATGCGTATGGCAGCACATTCCATTCATTATAATATATAATTTGCAGCTAAGCCTATAAACTGTCTGAATTATTTGCTTGGATTTGAAATAATTTGCCTTTTGATATAACTTCTATATGGTTATATATAATATTTATTTGGGGACTATTAAAGTGAAATGTGTTTTTGTATCTAGAGACGGCATATAAAATATATATGTTTGATAGAGGCATATATCTATATATATTTATATATATAAATCTATATTGTAGTCATATACACAGATTATGACTCTTGAACAACTCTGAATATATATATATTATTATTATTATTATTATTATTATATTAAAGTTATATATAATATATAAGGTATATTAAATTTATATATATTATAAAAAAGAAATGAAATTACTTAGTGAACAACCCAATCAATTATCCAATTATTATTTGTTTTTATTATTTTTTGTTCTGTATTGAAAGCCCTTCAAAATGACTAAGTATCTATTATGTATGCGCAGCTGTATGTAACTGGCGTATCTGATCTGCACTACGAGCCAAGCTAATGTTGTTCCCAAATAATCGAATTGTCTATTCGTCTGAGTTGAGCTAGACATGAGAGATAGGATTCGTAGAGAGAGATAAATGTGCATATGCCTCATAAATTAATTATATACAGATATATGAAGGAGCTGGAAAATGTGACGTGGACGAGAAACATATGTAAGGTATCTAGGTTCTTTTACTAATATTTTTTATGATATTATCAGTGATTAATTCCCAGTACCCATTCACAAATAACACTTTCTATACGGAAAATATCTTTTTTTTTGCTGCTCTGTGCTCATATCTAACTCATTTCTACTTTAATAAATTTTTAAAAAATTTCTGTTTTGTTTATTTTCCCCATTTCCATTCATAAGCAACTTCGAGTTCTAATTTGATATGTGCTGCTGCTGTCTCTTTAGCTCTAACCACTTCCTAACTTCCTAACTTCCAATCTGCAAACTGAACTCGATAACTTTCTTTCTCTAGTTTCTTTGGCCACCCTCCTGCACACACACACACCCCCCGGCCACACACACACATGCCAACTAGTTTCCATGCGTTTCGCTGCGGAATCGCTTAAAATTTATTACCCGAAAAAGTTTTTGGTGTCTGTTTGCCATGCATCATGCGCGACGCCCCCGAAAATGCTCCTATCTCCAGCTAGAGTTAGCTTCGTTTGCCTATGCCTATGCGTGTGTGCATATGAAATGTCTCTACAACCTGGGCCATAATTTGCCCAACACACACACACACACACATGTCACTTATATATGTGTGTGTGTGTCTGTGGCATATCGAACAAACAAATAGCATTTAAGCATAAAAAATTAGGAGATATAAGCATGTTAGTCTAGCTATTATAATTTCTATGCTCATGACAAAGCACAGGCTGAGTCATCAGCTAAAGAATCATAAAAAATAAGAAGGAATTCTTTATGCGAGCTACTTGAGGTTCTATGAATATTTAGCCCTGGAAAGTATGCTACGATTTGTTGTGCTTTTATGAATTTTATTGATTTCGGCATTTTACTCTGTGACATGTTAATTATTTGGAATTTCCATTTGTTTTGGCACTGCACAATTGAGCTGCTGTTATCCTTTTGGTCCTGGCACATGCTTCCGCATGCATTTAGGCGCTTTACGCCAACGTGTGTGAGTGTGTGTGTGTGTGGGTGTGTTTGTCCATGTGATTATGTTCAAATAATTTCCGCTAAAACAAAATATTTTGTGACATTTCTAACAGCTGTGTGACTCTCTCTCTCTCTCTCTCTCTTGCTCTATCTTTGTCTCTCTCTCTCTTTCCCTGCCTGTGTGTTTAGAGCATTTGCTTTTGGCTGCGCTCATATTTATTTCAATTTTGCAATATTTACACTCTGCGATTTCCATTTTTGATTATTTATTACATTTCTGTGAGCTCCATGATTAATTAAAGTTTATTGTTTTGTGTGCAACTTGAATGTAATTTAATTAGTTATCAATTAAAGTGCATTTCGTACGGCAATCAGCAAAATATTTGAGTCATTGATGGAAATATGTATACGTATATATATGTATATATATATATATATTTATATATGTAATATATTTTATGTATGCACATCGCTTAAATTCTGATTAAAATACGATTATCTGTTTAATTAAATGCGAGCTAAAAAAGTAAACTGCGTTTTTACAGCATTAAAAGTGCATTCATAAATATATAAAAATATTTATATATTTATATATTTTTATATATTTTTATATTTATATATAAATAAAAAAGAACAATATAGTTATTATCCCAATTTAATTCTGCAAATATTTTAAAGAGTTAAATCAGAGTTGTGTCGAGTTCTGCTTATATAAATGCCTGATTACAAAGAGAAATATTAAACCACACTGCAGCTGAGAGTGGAAGAAATAATAAAGAGAAAACTAAGGCCGCTCCGCAGCATTGCAAATAAGGAGAACACTGCAAGCGCCAACGCAAACAACTTCCTTTAAAACTTTTCGAATTTTAGTCTTCCAATTGAATCCAATAAAACAAAAGCAAACTCGTTAAAAATACAAAAATGTACTTATATTTTCATATTTTGAATATGTTTGGACTTTGAGTTATGGGAAATCACGCCATGCTGCTAAGTCCTTAGATAAAAATATTTGAAATACAATTTTATAAATAGTGTAAAGGACCAACAATAAAGAAGAAAGTTTCAAAAAATGTATCAAATAGTAGAATTCAAGCATGCTGCTAAAATATCCCAAAAGGCTAAGATGCCATGGCGTGTAGCTAAATAAATTTGAGATTCAAATAAGGCACTAAAACAAACAAGTAAGAAAACTCTAGTCGGGCGTAACCGACTAGGGTATACCCTGAGCCTCGTCGAAACTGTGTTTTCCAATACACTTATATTTAGCGTAAAATTATACTAAAATTTCAAGTTTAAAGCATTTGTGGCAAATGTAAACTAAAGCAGCAGCTAATAATTCAACAAAATTCAAACGTAATTTGCGATTCTTCGAAGCGACTAGAATGCGAGCGTTTGTATGTGTGTGTGCAAGTGCGTTCGCTTGGCGCTGCTGCCGCGTGGTTTTGCAAAGTAGCCAAACGTTTTGTTTAATAACTTTTTTGCTATTTAACGGATTTCAATGAAATTTTCGGCATATGATCAATATATTCTATGGGCATAATTGTCAGTTTAGTAAAAGTTCCAACTCATTCGCATTTTGGCTATATTTGAGACTGAACTTCAATTGGGGAAATTTTGGGGCCGGTATCCAAAATATAACAAAATTCGAAATTGCATAAAATACATATAAAGCTAAATAAAAAATTTGGTGTCTCTAGCTTAAAAGTTGGGCGAGATAGAATTTTTTAATTGAATTTTGATTTTGTTTTTAATCGATAACAATTAATTGGGGATAGTTATCGATTTTTTAAAACAAACTCGATCTGCGCGTGCTATACACGGACCTACAAAAAAAATTTCAAGTCTCTAGCTCTTATACGGGCTGAAATCGACGCGTTCAAACATACGGACAGACGGACAGACGGACGGACGGACGGACGGACAGACGGACAGGGCCAAATCGATTTCTCTTGTCGTCCTGATCAAGAATATATATACTTTATGGGGTCTGCCACGCCTCCTTCTGCCTGTTACATACATCCAACAAAAACATTATACCCTGATTTCCCATTTTCAATGGGCTCAGGGTATAAAAACTTACACAATCATAATTATTAAATATATATTTTTAAGTTATTTATAGCTTCATTAACTTATTAATTCTTTAATAATAAACAATTAACTAATTTAATCGTTATATTTTTAAATAAAAGATCAACTTATTTATTAATAAATTTTTTACATAAAAATAATTACCTAATGCATTAATAAATTTTTTAAATAAAAATGTTCTCAATTATGAAAATAAAAACAATGTTTTTATATATTTTGTTATAATTTTTAGGTAAAAAAAGTTGCATACTCTATTAACTTTTCTCAAAAATTATTTTCAAATTAAAGTAAGATATAAGCATGTATTTCTAAAAAAAATACTAAAATATGTACTAGATTCATATTCCTTGAATCTAGAAATATCTTTCATCTGTATATGATTTTCCATCCAAAAAGAAATTTTTAGACTTAAAAAAAAACCAATATAAAAACAAATAGAGGACTTTATAGCTATACTTATATACATATTTGTTGGAGTCAACAAATCCATAAGCTGTCAAATGCCTCGGAAAAAAGAGGAAAAATCGCTTAAGTACTTAAGCAGCTTTGCAGCTTTGCCGCTGTGCACTTGGCCACTTCGCCTTTAAATGCGCTTGCTGGCCGCCAGCTTCTTCGGCAGGCAGCAGGCTGCAGGCTGAAGGCTGGAGGCTGTCAAGTATAGCTCGCTCGATGCAGACAATCACTTTTAAAGCTCTACAATGTGACATTAACAGCTCAACAGTTGCTGTTCGTGTTTTTCGAATGCCTGTCACTCAGTGCGTATGAGTAATGCAAAAAAGAAATCGCCACAGCAGCAGCAGCAGCCCACGTCATTGTTTGCCAACGGATTTTCATTTGTTTTCATTTTTGTTGCAGCTGCCTCTGTTGCCGCTGCTGTGGCAGTGGCTGTGTGGCAACGTCAGCAGCTTAACTTATTTTTCGGGCTTACGCCGTGATGCGAGTTTTAATTTTTGCCATTTTACATGACAATTTTCTGAGTGCGCCCCCGCCGTGCCGTGCACAATATTCTGGCCTTGGCCGGACAGCATGTTGATTACATTGTAAGCTCATTTACAAACGCTCTTCCACATAATAAACGTGGCTACAATGCAAAGGCGCCGCCCCCACACACGCCCTTGGTCAAGATTGCAGCTCTTCCACATGTATTTATATATTATATATATCGATCGTGGGAGTATATAGCGAGTGCGAGTAAGCCACGCAACTTTGTCAATAAGTAGAGCTTAAAGAGTTTGGCTGGCAGTTGACATTACCTGATATTATCATGTCGCCGCGCTCAGTCGTCCAGTAGTTAATGGAGGCCGGATAGGCCTCCGTGTGGCACTCCAGCATCACATCCTGGCCCACATAGGCGCCTTCCAGCTGATTCGGTATGGACAGCATGGGAGGGACTGAAAAACGAGAGATATATAGAAGGTAGTTAAAATTTGAGGCAATTGATAAAAATAGTGAAATAAATACCGTACACTTAAATAATAATATATTTAATTTATTATTATTTATTTATTTATTATTTATTATATTTACTGTCGAAAAATCATATTGCATAGTGCAAAAATATTTTTTTATTCCTTAAAGCGTAAAACTCTAAATATCTCGAAACAAGGAAAATGTGACTTATACCATTTTTAAAATAGGGGGCATATACATTTAGCAAAATATATTATTATAGTATTCAGAAAAAAATAATTTAATTATAATTATAATATATATATATATATATATATATATATATATATATATATATATATATATATAATAATATAACTTATAATTATATTAATAATAATTTAAAAAAAAAAACATCGTGTATAAAAAACTTATTTTTAGACCGAATCTTGTTTCTAGTTCTATACAATTATTTAAAAAATATATTTATATTTTTTATATATACTCTTATTGCATATGGAGATTTCTCTTCTTTTTTTATTTTTTAATTATTAAAAAAAAATATGTGAAAATATATATATGATATTTTCTATTATCCCAAATCCAAAAACAATTGTTGAACATAATAAGCTTTATAGGTTATACTGCAGTTGATGACGACGAACTGCAAGTTTATAGCTTGATTCTAATATGAGTTTTCTCAATTTTCTCATTTTTCTATTGAAATAACGATAAATATATAAAAAGTTTGCACTTGTATATAATATTGAGAATTGAGAATGAAGTGAAATTAGATGAGCTAAATATAAATAATTCCTAGTAGTATAACAACTTCAACTCAGTTACTACAGATCATCTGCAGAAGCTACTTCCGCATAACTGAAAATTTACTGCTCCTATCTAAAGAGCTGTAAATTTGCTAGGAACATTTTCTAAATAAACAAAACTTTAGTTAAAAAATAAAATATAAAAAAAATGATTTGCCTATTTTAGCATATGAATTCCCGCTTACTTATCTCAAATTATAAAATTGTCTATGACTCAATAAAGTTTTATGATGCGGCTGCTGTCTATAAACGATATTTTGCTGATCAACAGATTTTCAATTTCCATCAGGGATTTTGCAAAAGCAATTTTCGCTTCGATTTTACGTGAGTTGGCAAACTGTTTTTGGATTAAAATGCATTCGGTCATTAAAAGTGCGCCTGTTAAGCATGAGATTGTGCCTGGGTGTGTGTAAATAGCTTTTGTTGCTGCAACAGCCGGCAGCTATGCATGGGTGTGTGTGTGAGTGTGTGTGTGTGGCAGTAACAACAGAAGCACTCTGATGGCATTGGCAACGCATTTTCGCCACGTACACAGCGCTGGGGCACAAAATAACACCTGCTGACAAACAAACAAACAAAACGCCCACAAACAAGGCGAAATGAGCGCATACACACAACAAATACACTCACACACAGGCACACACACGCACACTGACGCACTGGTAAATTAATTTAACGTGACTGCAGCTTTGGTCGATTTTCGGCCAAGTGAGTGCACCTCGAAGCACCAGCCTCTGCCCCCAGCTGCCCCCCAGCTCTGCGCTCCTATTTCGTGTGCCAATGTTGAGGACACGCTGCGGTTATTGCCCCGAAACGGCGGCAGCAACGGCAAAGAGAGCAAGGGGTAAGCGGCAGCTGCTTTGCTTTGTTACTCACTCTGTGTGTGTGTGTGTGTATGAGGGTGTGTGTATTTTACGCATTTAACAACGCGTCTGACTCTCAGCAGCGCTCGGACCGTGCGTCACATAAATGTTGCATAACATTTGTAGCCCCAAAATGGATTTAACGCGTTACCACGTCACGTCCAACTGAATATAAGAATGCTTTGTTGCATCATTCTTTAATCTGTTCAGTTCGATTGAACTTGAAGTGGAAAGGTAACTCTGGTTACTGAGTTATAAAATGTAAAAAATGTATGTATATAAAATAACAAAAATAAATTGATTCAAGAAATAACCAAAATGTTAATAAAGTGAATGAAAAAAAATATATACATAAAAAAAATATAGTATAATAAATCAAAACAAAAAAACATTATACCCTGATTTCCCATTTTCAATGGGCTCAGGGTATAATTAATACAAATTTACAATAACATAAAGCTAAAAATACAGATAATAAATTTTAAATAAGTAATTGACATAAAATAAAATATTATATAAATAAAAATATGTAAAATTTGTATATAAAAAATCTATATAAAAAATATAAAAATAAATAAGTTTGTAAATAAAGGCATTTTTTTATACCCTGAGCCCATTGAAAATGGGAAATCAGGGTATAATGTTTTTGTTGGATGTATGCAAATCGAAATCCAGTTTAAAAAATTACATCTCGCCCATCTTTTAAGCTAGATACACCAAATATATTTAGTTTTATATGTATTTTATGCAATTTTGAATTTTGTTATATATTAGATACCGGCACCAAATTCCCTTAAATTTTATGAAAAACACAGATTCGACGGGGATCAGGGTATTCCCTAGTCGGTCACGCCCGACTCTTCTTAGTTGTTTGCTTAGAAATACTAAAAAATGTCAGAAATTAAATTTAAATGAAGAATAAAAGAATGTATAACTGCGTAAATAAATAAAGGAATAATGAAATACATTTATAAATGAGTGAATAATAATAAAACAAATATCCAATAATAAAATAAATATCCAAAAATGAAGTAGAAATTTTTAAATAAAGATGAAAATAAATAAATGAAGAATTAATACGAAAAATATAAAAATAATATAAGAATATATGAATATATTTGTTATTAAAGGTTAAAAACTTTTTTAAATAAAGATCTATTTTAAAACCATATGTCTAACTTCTCCAACTTCTATCAAATCTAAAGCGATTTTTATGCATCAGGATAATATTTATATTATACTTTTTATATATAACTTCATATAAAATATATATAATCTCTATTTAGATTTAATAGCATTTAACATTTTGCATTTAACAATGTTAGACTTTTATTTTCCTTAGTCTGTGTCGAAGTACTCACATTGAACTCGCAAATGGACGCGCTTGCTAATCGATGGAGGCACGCCGTTGGAGGCCACGCAGAGATAGGCCGCCATGTGGAGGCGACTCACTTTGGTGATGTGCAGCAGCTCGCCATCGACGACATTGACTGCAGGAAGAGTGGCGAAACCGCATTGAGGAAATGAAATGAATTGCGTGCAGGGATTGCGAAATGCGCAGCTGATTACTCACCGTGCTCCCCGCCAATTAGCATTTCCTCGCCGTCCTCGCGCCGCCACATGACGTAGGGCTCCGGATAGCCGCGCGCCTTGCACATCAGCGATACATTCTGACCCTCGCGGACGACCATGTCGTTGCTGGTCATGCCCTCGACTATCATGGGGGGCACTGCGTCGTCAAAGAATGAGTTATGTGCATTGCGGTTCAGCTGTCAGCGCTTCGCTCTGACCCATCTACTACTTACCCACCACCTGCAGATAGCCCTTCCTTGAACGCATCGGATCCTGCAGCGAATATAAATGGAAATCAATTGAAGCTACTTTTTCCTTTCCTTTTCTTAATGATATTTTATTTTAAAGAAGATAACACTTACAGTATTCACCTGGCACATGTACCAGCCGCGATCTGTTTCCTCGACCTCCTTAATGTGCAAATACCACTGGAATGGGCGAAGTTTGTTAATGGATTTATACGGATTAAATATTAATTAAATATAAATAAAAGTGATATAAACTAACATAATATAAATAAAATTATAATAAGAAAAATTTATATATAATTTAAATTAATTCGATTAAAAATGAAGAAGTATTTGACTTTTAATATCCGTTGATAGATAAAATATATTTGATACTTGTTTATCCTTGCATAAATATTAATGAAAATATTAAAATGAACTTGTATCTTGAGCAAGGGAAACACTCTCATGCTTCTTCTATATTCTTCTCTCAGAGAATATGAAAATAAAACATATGAATAAAAAGCATTGTTTAATACAAACTATATTATATTTAATTTTTGTTTTGCCTTTCAGGAGAAGAAAAGTTTAAAATAAATAAATAAAATAATACAAATAAAATAGAAAAAAATTTGCAATAAAAAATGATATGTCTTTTTTAATACAAATAATAATATATTTACTTTAATTTTCTTGCGTTACATTTATATTTATATTTATATTTTTCTTATTTTTAAATTTATAAACTAAATTTTTGGCATGAATAATTTTGTTTTCTTTTTGTTCTATTAGTGTCTGCTATATTTTTATTCAAATTATATTGAAAATAACTAAAACTTTAAAAAATTCACCAAAATAATAAGTTATTTTAAAATTGGTAATTTATATTTTTTTTTATTTAGTTTATTTATTTATTTTTATTTATTTATTTATTTATTTTTATTTTTTTTTTTTAATAAGACCGACTCTTACCGATCGATGATCATTGTAGGTTAGGCTAATGCGATTATTCTGCGATATAACATTGTGATGTATGGAGAGTATCGTCTGGGTATCGACGCGCACCCAGGCCACTTTATAGCCCTTCAGGTTCTCGACGACGCAGGCCAGCAGCGCGTCGCGGCCTATGGAGACGGTGACGTTGGCGATGGGCTCCGCAAAGCGTGGCATGTCCGCATCTAGAAAAAGTGGAGGCAGAAGCAAAGGATTTTCAATTCGTTTGAAATTTTATTATTTGGCATTCGTTGCATTTGTAGCGATTCTCGCTGGCGCACGTTGCGCATACGTAGTGTGGGCCACTGGAATGAAAATCAAATAATAAAGCTAATATGTCATATTAATTACCGTCCAGTGCCGTTTGCTGTGTGTCCACGCGTGCATGTTTGCCTGCAAGAGCGCAAAAACAAAACGAACTTGTTAGCAAATTTAATTATATTTTCTGGTTTGGTCAAATAATTTCATTGGCTGCCCGCTCGTATACGTAATAAATAAAAATTAATTAGCGCCAACTAGGAGCAAAAAACTTTCGGTCCTGCCGTGTCCCGTGCCGGACTCGGACTCTGCTGCTGCTGTCGCCTTATTTTTGCTGATACGACAATTTTCACGCTGCTCTTTCAGTTTCTGCTGCGCTTTTTATTGTTTTTATTGTTTTTGTTTCCTTTTCGGTGACAAAAGTTCAAGTTTAATTGTTTTTCGTCGCAAATTGCAACGTTTGCAGTTTCGTTCGCCCTGTGAGAGCGGCAAAAAACTTTTCGTTCTACAGGAAATATTTTGTTATTTGGCCAGGAGTGCTGGCAGCACAATTTTCCACGGGATATTGTAAAATAGATTTATTAAAAATGTTCTTTGTTTGCCCGTTAATATCAGAAAGTGTCTGCTGAAATTATTTATTGCAATCAAAGATTCTGCTGATTAATAGAAATATAATTTTAAATTTTGATTGTACAAAAATGTGTAAGGGAAAAAAAGAACAACAAATAAATAAATAAATAATTTTAAATAATATTAAAAATTATCGTTATAATTAAATAAAATGAAAAAATTTAAAAACAAATGGAATGAAGCTTTTACGCTAGTTACTTTGAGAATTAAATGTAAAATATATATCATATAAATTTATGAATCAAAATATTCAACGGAGAAATATTTTCCAAATAATTTGAGCTAATCTTTTCTATGAAACTCTGCTTAACTCATCGTAAATTAAAACCAAAAATGGAATCTGAATAATTTTAAAAAATAGTTTCAAACAAATTTTAACTAAACTTTTATAAATGTCTTATCTGTGGAACATCTGCTTCGCCTATATAGATTTTTTTTGTACACAATTTTTTTGGTCGATTTTGAAAGGTAATTTAATAGTAATATAAATTTCACAAATATTGCTTCAAAAACTTTGGTAAATATATTATTTATATATCTATTATATATATACATATTATATTTATATATTTTTTTATTGTTCAGCTATTTTTAAATAAGTTTAAAATTTATTTTGAAGCATTAACAGTTACCAGGGCACATTGCTATATTTACAGCTATTAAGCCTATTAATTTATTTACCCTAATGCCTTAGATTAAAAAAAAAAGATTAAAATTAAAATTCAACAAAAAATTGAAAACATTTAAGATATTTAAATTGTAATAAACTCTCTTTACTCTTTATGCGAATTTATAATTATAATTATAATAATAATTTATAATAATAATTATATATATTTATATTTAACTAAAATAGAAATTGTAAAGCTCATCTAAAGACGAATTCATTTCAATTTAATGAACTACTTTCAGAAATCAATCGAGCCAAGGTTAAAAAGTTATCTAAGCTCGGTGCAATTAAACGCCTTTCACCTTTATCAATGCCTCGCTTTAGCCCCATGGCTTCTGTTATAGTTTTCAACTTTTCAGCTTTTTTTTGGGAGGGACATCAACCTGTCGTGTCGAGTGTCAATGCACGTTTCGTAACTGCTGAAGTTTCCACTTCTGCGCTCTGCCCCCAGCCAATGGCCACTTGCAAATGTTCGACAAAACATTTAAGAAATTTGAGTTAGCTGCAAATCTCATTCCGGTCAATGTGTTCGGGTGTGTTTGGGTGTGTGTGTGTGTGTGTTAGCTGGAAAAAGCTGTTCGTAAAATAAAACTGGTAAATTGAAAAACGCTTAAGCATTTTTACAGCTTTTAACACGGCATTGCATATTGAATTACGTTGCGAAGGCGACAGCGGGCAGCAGTGCAGCCCCGCCCCCCACACAGGCGCCCCCCGCCCTAAGTTGCTGCGGGTCGTCGCCAAAAGCCATGTCCAATCTCCAATTCCCTCTGGACTTTTGCCACTTTTCAACTTTCGAGTCCAGCTTCACCCTCTCCCCTCCCCCTCGTAGCAACTGCTGTTTATGCTTTTTCTTCGTTTTCCCAGCTCTGTTTTTCCTTTTTTCCTTTTTTTTGAGGATAACGAAAAATGCTCAACACGATTTTCGCTGTTGATTTACGTTTTAGCACGTTTTTCGTATAGTCGGGTGCTCAGTTTTTTTATGGGTTGCAATACAGCTGCCCCGCCCACCTCCTCTCCATCTCTTTCAATTTCACCTGTCACAGGTTTTGCTGCATTCGCAACTTTTTCTCTATCCCTCACAATTTGTTTCTCGCGAACGTCGAGCTGGCGATTTAATGAGCCAGTTTTTTTTTCATCAGCTTTTCGCTTAGCCGATTTGTCTGAACTTCCATTTGCCCATAATGCCCGATGAGCGGGCGACGACAGCCACTGTCAGCTGAATGCGTTGCATTTTACAATTATTCTTGAAGCTATAGGGAATGGTTACTAGATGAGAAGGTGTTTTATACCTTATTTTAGCATGGGTCTGAGACTAAGAACTATATTGAAAAATGATGTAAAAAACTTTTCTGATAATAACAGCAACAACTTCTAGTTGAAGCTATCGATCGAGCTCGTGGAATTTTTAAATAATATTAACTGTTCAAGTAATAACATTTAACAAATATAAATCATTTCAGTTAATTTGAAAATATATAAATATATAATATAATATAAATAAAATATATAAATACAAATACATAGTAATTGTAATTATAGATGAATTTGTAAGAGCAGCATGCGAAGTTGATGTTGTCAGAGCGGATCTCTTTTATACAAAATCAAGATGGAGAACAGGTTTGCTCTAAAAATTGATATAAAACTGAAAGTCAGATCGAAAAAGAGATCTTTTCTACTATTATTTTGTATTATTATTATAATTAGTATTATAATAAAAAATAATAGTAGAAAAACTCTCTTTTTCAATCTGACTTTCAGCTTTATAGTTATTTTTAGAACACTTCTGTTTTCAATCTTGATTTTTGATTATTTTTTTATACTCTAAAAAAAATAATTAAGCTACAATAATAACATATAAAAAACAAGAAGATAAAATATGTAAAAGCTAATAAAAATACAAAAAAAAAACTACATTTAAAGGACTTAGCAAATTATTTTGTGAAGAGTTTTAAGTTTACATTTTTATTTAAATAAGTTTACTTTCATAAATGTTATAATTTTTTGTATGAAAATTGGTATAAATATTATATATTAATTATGTTTTATATTATTATTATTTTATATTATATTAAATATTTTACTCTTTTTTCTTAAATATATAAAATTAATTTATAAATTATTTATTTATAAGAAATAAAAGTAAACTTGTTTAACCACAAAACTAAATGTACTCTGCCAAGTTCTAAGACTAATTAGCTTGCAAATTACGGCTTCTTTGTTCACGGATTCACCCAAAGCAGTTGAGCTGCACGCCTATGGCTTCTATTTAATATTTATTTAAAATTATAAGCGCTCGCAAGGAGAGGGATATTCCCGCTCGTAGAATGCCAATTCTCAGCTTAGCATTAAAATGTTTAATAATTTATATAATATTAGAAGAGATCAAAAAGTATTTCTTAGTCACTTAAATATAAAAAAATATATGTATTTCCTTTCTAGCTTTTACGCCAATTGAGAGGCCTTTTTATTAAAATATATTCTTCTTATTTGCAGCCCAGCTACACCTCGCGCACACAGCTATTTAAAAGCTGAGTGAAATCCTCGCTGTCTGCTCAATTGACTCTGTCAGTTCCGGCAACTCCTGGCGGCACCTGGCAGCACCTGGGCCCGGGCAATCCGTCAGCGCCCACGTGGCACTTGGCGCGTGCATGAACTGCCGTTCATATGTTGTTGGGCGCCCTCAGCTGGGCCGAGGCGCAAAGGACTGAATGGGGCTTTTTATGCTAACGCAGCTGACCATTCAATTTATCAGGCTCGCCGATGGCTTCGTTTCGCGGCATTTCGTGCCGTTCGGTGGCTGCTTTGGTTTTTGGACTTTGGGCAAACAAAAACGCGCTGAAAAGTGGCCGCCCGTCTCTGTCAAGTGGGCGGCCGGAGCCGGGCCGGGGCGTGGTGTGGGCAGCTGCAAAAACGCGGCGCCAAAGCAAATTTGACTGCGCTTTTTACTGCCTTTTTCTCTCTCTCTCTCTTTCTTTTTCTACCCTGAGCCCATTGAAAATGGGAAATCAGGGTATAATGTTTTTGTTGGATGTATGTAACAGGCAGAAGGAGGCGTGGCAGATTCCATAAAGTATATATATTCTTGATCAGGACGACAAGAGAAATCGATTGGGCCATGTCCGTCTGTCCGTCTGTCCGTCCGTCCGTCCGTCCGTCCGTCCGTCTGTCCGTCCGTCCGTCCGTCCGTCTGTCCGTCTGTCCGTATGTTTGAACGCGCCGATTTCAGCCCGTATAAGAGCTAGAGACTTGAAATTTTTTTTGTAGGTCCGTGTATAGCACGCGCAGATCGAGTTTGTTTTAAAAAATCGATAACTATCCCCAATTAATTGTTATCGATTAAAAACAAAATCGAAATTCAGTTAAAAAATTCTATCTCGCCCATCTTTTAAGCTAGAGGCACCAAATTTTATATTTAGCTTTATATGTATTTTATGCAATTTTGTTATATTTTGGATACCGGCCCCAAATTTTCCCCAATTGAAGTTCAGTCTCAAATATAGCCAAAATGCGAATGAGTTGGCACTTTTACTAAACTGACAAATATGCCCATAGAATATATTGATCATATGCCGAAAATTTCATTGAAATCCGTTAAATAGCAAAAAAGTTATTAAACAAAACGTTTGGCTACTTTGCAAACTCACGTGGCAGCAGCGCCAAGCGAACGCAGTTGTACACACACATACAAACGCTCGCATTCTAGTCGATTCGAAGAATCGCAAATTATCAGCTGCTGCTTTAGTTTACATTTGCCACCGCTTTCTAAGACAGTGGAGTGGCATCGTTGGTAGAATTTTGTTGGTAGAGATGATGCACGTTACGTAATTAACGTAGGTTCGAACCTCGCCAATGTCAATTTTTGAAAAAAATGCTGTAAACTTGAAATTTTTGTATAATTTTCGCTAAGTATAAATGTATTGGAAAACACAGGTTCGACGAGGCTCAGGGTATACCCTAGTCGGTTACGCCCGACTAGAGTTTTCTTACTTGTTTCTATTTTTTTTTTGTATTTTATTTTTGTTTTGTTTGTTTTTGATTTCAAGCGAGTAAACACAAATTGTCGGCATACTTTCAGTCGCCTCGCTGGCCATTTAAAGCGCAGCTCAGGTTTATGGCAAATTTATGGGCCGCTTAACATTGCTCGCTCCCTCTCCCTCTCCCACTCTCTCTCCCTCTCCCTGACGACTGTAAATGCAAATGCAAATGGCAAAATCTGCACGTCTTTTTGCCGGCATTAAAATGAGTCGTTCGCATTTACGCGACCCGCCAGGAAATGGACAAATCATTGAGGTAGTCGGCACACAAGACAGCACCAAATGCACACAACGTCTGTCTGTCTCTCTGTCTCTCTCTCTCTCTCTCTCTCTCTCTCTGTCTGTCTGCCTCTCTGCGAATGTCCACCTTGGGCAGAGGAGAATCTAATCTCGGCTGCTTGCACCAACCAAATGGACGCCATAAACAAAACGCGCACACAATAAGCGGGCAAAAGTCTTTGGCCAGCGCGCCGCCTACTCCGTTTTTATGCTCGTTCTCGGCTTTTGGCCCCAGGGCAGGCACAGTGGGGCAACTTGGGCGAAATTGAGTGCTTCAATGATTGTATGATAATACACCTTCCCTCCAGAGCTCTTATAAATATTTTATCTTATGGTGATATCTGTCTGCTCATTCTTGTTCTCTTTCTTTTAATTCATTTCTCTCTCTCTCTCTCTCTATCTCTCTGTCTGTGTTTCTCTCCTTGTTCATGTCCTTCTATTTATGTATTTTTTTTTCCATTTCATATCTAGTTGTCTTTGTCTTGCACTCCCTTTATCTCTCTTGCATTTTCTCAATATATCTCTCTCTATTTTTTTTCCATTTCATTTTCATCCTATATTCATTTTCTCTCTCACTTGATCTCTCTGTTTTTGTTTTCTTTCTTCTATCTTCTCTCACTTCAGATATCTCTCTCTCTCTTTCTCTCACTCCAGATCTCGCTGTCCTTATCTCATTCTCTCTAAAACTCTCTCTCTCTTCCTCCATCTCTCTCTCCATATTCTTTTCGCGTTAACATAGTCTCTCTCTATTTCTCTCGCTCTCACTATCTCGCCTACTTTTTACCTCCGTGTCTTCTTCTCTCTCTCCTCTCTCTCTCTTTCTACTTTCTGGCTGTCACTTACTCTCCCTCTCTCTCTCTCTCTCTCTCTCTCTCTCTCTTTCCTCTCTGGCTGTCACTTACTCTCCTTCTCTTTCTCTCTGTCTCTCTTTCGTTATCTCGCCTACTTGTTACTTCTGCGTCTTCTTCTTTCTCTCTCTCTCTCTTTCTACTTTCCGGCTCTCGTTTACTCTCCCTCTCTCTCCTCTCTCTCTCTCTCTCTCTCTCTCTCTTATTCTTTGCCTCTATCTATCTCTATTTTCTTCCTATCTCTTTCTATACATCTATAACTCTTTCGTAATCTCTCTCTATCTCCCCTCCTCTAAATCCGCTCTTTTTACCTCCTTTTCGCTTCTTTCGCCCCACTGTGCTGGCGCCTTGACCCTAGTTGCCCTTTTTTTCTGGGTTTTCTTTTTATGAGGCCATCTTTTTTGCTGGCCATGTTTCTGGTTTTTTTCTGCTCCCTGCTCCCCTCCTCTTTTACTGTTTCTTTTCCGGCTGTTGCCTGGCCGAATCCAGGGGGGCGGGGCTACGCTCGGTTTACGCGCCTGCCACGCCCGCCCGTTTATTGTCGTTTATTTGTCTTTTCGCCATTTTTATATTTACGCATATAATCGCTTTCAACGCCGGCCGCCTTGGGAGCGCATCGAGCCACGGCTGAGACAGGGGGCTGGGACTGGGGCTGGGGCTACTATATTGGCTCTCAGCTCAGTCGACGTCCGCTTGGCCATGTGCGTCTTTTATTTCCGGCTGGGCCTGCGGCTTGCGGCTGCTTGTTGAGTCGTGCGAGGCCCTCGCCTGAGCCTGGGCGCGCTTATAAATATGATGTTATCGCTTTTTATGGTCCATTTTTATTGCCAGCAATCAGTCTTCTGTTTTGTTTGCTGATTGCCGGCCATTATTCAAATGTATTTGTTTAATTCCCGCAGATCGGCGCTGGCCTGGGCGGGCACAAATCATTTTAAATCCGCAATATGTCAACAAAAATATTTGGGGGGCCGTGCGATGGGTTCTTCGCCCAGTCCAGCCCAGCTCGTTATGGCTTATGGGCTGCTCATTATCCTTAAAAAGTGTTGCCTGCTTCGATATATATATAGAGAAAGGGAGAGAGAGAGAGAGTTGGGGCGGTGGGGCTATTGCTATTGCTACCAATCAGGCCAATCCAATCACACGCACATTTGACATTTGACAGTTACCTAATCATCTGAAGCTCATAATCACATTGCGTGTACGTAATTAGTTTTGAGTTAATGAGCAGCCGAGAGAGATGTAGCCACCCCCTCCCCCCATCTCTCCCCCTGTCGCATTCAGCTTTGGGTCGCCATTATGCATGCACTTTATTGACAAACGAGCTGATTAAATATCGGCTCTGGTTCATTATGCAATTAAATCACTTCAGCTTTGCTTCATTGCCAGCCTGGACATGCCCATGCATCCCCGCATATAGAGCACATTAAAGCCCAGGCTTATTTACATTACAGCTTACGCTTGGCTTATTAATTGTGAGTGCCAACTAATAGCACATAAATTCAATTTAATCTAGACACAAACAATTGTTGACTATTGCAATTTGTGTCAGGCAGAGATTTAGTTTGGGCAAATGTTTACTTAATTCAATTTGATTTTAATTGTGACACATATTGAACTTCAGTTTAGTAGGATAATCATTAAATACTTTTCATAATTTTAGTATAAATATAGACGTAAAACGATAAAAATTAATGGAATTATTTATTACTTATTTATCTCGATTTTCTAGTTACTTTAAATGGCAAAACAATAATTTACTAATTAAAAAATATGACCCCAGCTTAAAAGAATATAAAACGTAAACAATTAACAAAGAACATTATTTTATATTAAATTCTATATTCCACATAATTTATCTATTCTGTATTCCTCAAAATTACTTTAATTATAAAGTTTTCATGTTGTTTCAACATGTAGAATTTAATTTTTTTTAAATTTATAATGAATTTTTAATACTTATTTAAAATATTTGATATTAAATATATTGAAATAATTAAATTCACGAATTGGTATTTAAATTAAAATGAAAAATATGAATATATTTATAAATATGAAAAATTATATTAATATAAATTTAATTATATTAATATAAAATTATATAATAATAATTATATTAATATAAAATTATATAATAATAATTTTATTAATATAAAATTAATAATATTTACATATTTATAATACAATTAGAGAACAAATAAACATTTTTTATTGGTATATGTGTGCCGCAATTTTATCTTAAGCGTATTTTTGTATTTAAGATAAATTATTGTTTGCATTTACTTTTTTAATAAATATGTAAATAAAAAATATATTTATAAATTTAAGTATAAATGTATTTAGGAAAAAACTTTTATATATTTCGAAATTGTTGACATAATATCTTAGGATCAGTTAGAGCATGCAAGGGCTCCACCTTGATGGTAAATGCGGGATAACTCCTGGTTCCAGGGTGGGGGCAGCTCTCGAAAGAGGAGGTTTTATAGTCGGTAAGCAGTAATGCAGTCCGACACACCAGTCAAACGACGGCTTGACTGACGGTACATACAGTATTTTTACCTACCTCAACCACAAAAAAAAAAAAAAAAAATATCTTAGGAAATAAATTCACATATTTTATTATTTAAATTTGTTATTTCATTTTTTTTTTTAATGTATATTTTATTATAAATTATTATATATTATATATATTATTATAAATTATTAAATATATAAATGATAATCAATAAAAGAAATATTTTCTTTCTTAAAATATATATTATGAAAGTTTTGCAAAAAGAAAGCAATTTATGGCTGCAAGCAGTTAATCGCTCTTAAATACCTCCAAGCTTAAGACCCATTCTTAAATATTTGAATAAATCACTTCAGAGCATAAAAATCTGCTCCTTTCATTTGTGCTAAGAATAAAAAAAAAAGAAGGAGAAGAAGAGGGGATGCGATTCCGCACTGTGAATCAAGTCGCACAACATTTACTTAAGTTGTAATACGGGCAGCTATCCAGGAGGCAACTATTACCATAATTTACAATGCAGTCTTATAAAAAAATGGATGCAGCATATGAAATGCTTTATGCAAATTGTTTACTTTAGCTCTCGTGAAAGCAACGGCTACAATAACAACAGGAGCTGTGGCAACAACAGTAAAGGAGAAGGAGTCGAAACCAAAGCAAAAGCCCAAAAGTATGCAATGGAATTTTTTCACAGCATGCACACGTGTAGCAAAGGACGAAGGACCAAAGCAAATGCTTGCCAGATAATATTAAATGCAAGCAGAGAATCGCGTGTGTGCATGTGTGTGTGGTTGCTCAGATATTTATATGCAAAACCGCAAAACAAATTTCGGCTGCGGCAAAATGCACTTTGCCAACTTGGCAACTTGGCAAACAAATGAACTCGAACTGGGCGACACACAAACACACACTCACACACTCACACACACGCCAATCCAGTTCGAAATATATATGTGTGTTGGGACTTCTTTTGTTTTTTTTTTTTTTTCTGTTCGCAAGCAGCTGCAATGTCAGCTCAGCTGAGCAACTGTAGCTGTTTGCTTTGCTTCTTTATTTTTTTTCCCCCTTTTTATTCGCTTCAAGTATTTTGAACTTCATTGGCAAAGAAGAAAATTTGCTGGCAAGTTGCCCAGCTGGCGGGTTTTGGCTGGATTCCGGCGCAGCTCTAGCGGGTTCCGGCTGCGCCGTGCGCCCCCTTGTGCTGTCTCTGACAATGTAATCGCTTGTAAGACAAAGCCAGCTTGCATTTAATGGCTCAATTCGAGCATCTTGATTGATTGAGCTGCGATGGAAAACTCATTAAGAACTTTAATTAAATCGAGCCACCAGAAAATGTCACAAAATGCACAAAAATGCAACCAAATAAAAACTAGCAACAAAGCATAGTGGCAAAATCTCATTATTCATAAAATAAATAGCATAAAACATGAGAAATGTAGCTGACTTTTTATTCAGCTTGCAGCTGCAGCAAACAGTTTGAATTAAATAAATAGTTTCTGGTGCTTGACTAGTAGATGCCAACAAAACACACATTTATTGTAAATAAAGAATAAAATAAAATAAAGAGTACTAAATAATTTAATTAAATTAATTTAAACTAAATTTAAATTAAAGGCTTATTTTTATTATTATTTTAATTTTGTGACTTAACCATTTGAATAATCCATGGACTTACAGAAAGTTTTACTATAATTAACTAAACTTAATTATATAAATACTATAAATAATTATTTTTCTTTACATAAATCTGCAATTTAATTAGTAATTTTTATTAATTTAATTATAATTAAAATACTCTTATATTTATAAGTAAATGCTAAAAAAATAAGAACTTTTTTATTTTAGATAAAAAAAATTTAAAATAAAAAATGTTAGTATTAATTTTAATTTTAATTTTAATTTTTAAATTTATTTTTATAGTATTTTAAAAATAATTTACAGCTTCAGAAGAGAGAGAAAAGAAAAAACCTTACAAAATTAAAAAAAAATTATTAAATTTTAAATTTTAAATAAAAATTTCTATTTTTAATAGGCTATAATATGGAATTTTTAATCAATTAATTTTAAAATGTATGATAATAAATATAAGAATTTGGAAACTTTAAATATTGCAAAATTTTATAATTATATATAATATTAATTAAATATCATGGGGTAGGTTTATTGAAGACTTGAAGTCTTAGATGTTTTCATTAAAAAGAAGGAAAAAATCAATACTAGAAAATAATAAATAAAAACGTCAATTTTTTTCTCCTCTTCTATTATTTATTCCAGGTTTTTCTCCCCATCAAATTCTATATTATCGCTTATCTTATATTCTCTTCACTGCTCCTTTCCAATGATTTCTTCTCTTTCAGATTTGAGTTTTGCTTTTCCAGCCTCTTTATCTGTTTGGTTTCTTATTTCTCTTATTTCTTCTTTTATTTCATCTGTTCTTAAAGAAAATCTACAAACAGATCTACCCCTTACTACATTTAATTACAGGGTATTTCAAGACAAAATATGTGCGAAAATGTGTCAGAAAGTGAGCGAAAACATAAAACATAGCAAGCAACTGGGGAGTATTGCGACTTGAGTGGGAATTGGAAAATTGTGGGGATGGAGCGATGGGGCGTTGGGGCGAAGAGGGGCGCCAACTGCTGCTCGACACTTTCTCACTTTCATGAATTATGCTACGTGCCTGTCAGCTTCAGCTTGAAGTCGTTGCCAACCGTCGGGTCCTGCCCCAGCATTTGTGCAGTGGCTGTGGGGCCGCCGCCGAGGTGCAACTGCCAACTGGCAGGTGGCGTGCAGCATGTGGCATGCGGCTGGCGGCAGGTGGCAGCTGGCAGCTGGCAGCTGTTGCTGCGGCTTCGTTTAGACTGTGTTTAACATATTAATAAATGATTGTGACAAATGCACAGCCAACGCCTGCATATCTCAAACGCTGCAAATATGATGCCAAGCCCGCTCGCTCTTCAGTATTCATGGCTTGCCCCCCCTAAGGACTCGAGCTCAAGTCTGTGAAGTGGGAGTTCAAGTGTTTTATGACTCAACGCAAACGGTAGATTAAGCCTTTAAGGCAGAGTCGAGATTGTGGGCGATAGCTGAAGCGAGTTGTGGCCTCTTTGCAATTACATTATAGTTTAAGCCTAAGATCTGCTAGGAACACAAGTTTAATTTGGAAATTATTTATTGTATTTTCGGCTTTAATTTGATGTCGAAAATTAACTAATTGGCATAAGTCAACCTGGATTAGAGAACAAGCAAAAGATTGCCGGGGAAGCGACACATTAGGAAAGAGAGAGTAGATTCTACAGAGAGTTTACATAGGCCAACAAGATCAAGTATATAGTTTTTAACATACTGAATCTGAAACCAGAAACGTTTTCTTTTTACATTCCGTTGTTCAGGTATTCGAGCATAAACCTACAAGTGATTCAGTTACATCTTAGCTGGGATGTAATGGAAAATAAATTCTTGTCAGAGATTTATTTAATTTAAAGTTTATGTAATTATTACATTACATTAGAGAAACTGTTAACTAAGTTTAGTTATGCAAAAAGAATGTATTAAATACGTTTTGAGAGTACTATTCATAACTTCTTCAGCACCCTTTACATTTTTCAAAACTCGTTAGTTATCATCGAGCTAAGACGACAGCTGCAAGGGCATGAGCTGAAAAGCATAAGTAGATCAACTGTGCAAATTTAGAATTCTCAATTTGGCTGAAGAAGATGATTAAAATTAGAAGAAGAAGATTGGAATCTATCTATTGGAAGCTACAACGATTGCCCACAATTTTCTTAGATTTTTAAGTATGCTCAAACAGTTGGAGGTCCAACATAAGCAAAAAATAATAATACAAACATGAGCAAAGTAAAATACGATTGGAAATATAAATATATACTAAATAATAAAAAAAAAAGAAAAAGAAAAAAAATATATTTATATATATAATTCTCATTGCATTTTATTCCACATGCTTTTAGAGTCTGACTTTATATATTTAAGAAGTCTTTTCATTGCAAATTCAAATTCAGTCAAATTCTGAGCTCTATTTCTAAACTTATTTTATATATATCATATATGACAAATTGCATCAAAAGCTTAATATGATTGTAAAAATGTTTAAGTGAAATAAAGCACAACAATTAAATAAATGAATAAATATATGATACATATTTTTATATATTATAAATTAACACGCGCCGATTAAATGGTGCTGACAACGAGTCAGTGACCTCTACACTGGACGCCGCTGCAATAGAGTTGCAGGCGGAATTGGACTTTAGTTTGTAATCTTCTTTTAGCATGCTCATACGAGCTATAACAAGTACGAAAACTCTAGTCGGGCGTGACCGACTAGGGGATACCCTGCGCCCCGTCGAATCTGTGTTTTCATAGAATTTGAGGGAAATTGGGGCCGGTATCCAAAAAATAAAGCTAAATACAAAATTTGGTGTCTCTAGCTTAAAAGATGGGCGAGATAGAATTTTTTAACTGAATTTCGATTTTGTTTTTAATCGATAACAATTAATTAAGAATAGTTATCGATTTTTAAAAACCAACTTGATCTGCGCGTGATATACACGGACCTACGAACAAAATTTCAAGTCTCTAGCTCTTATACGGGCTGAAATCGGCGCGTTCAAACATACGGACGGACGGACAGACGGACGGACGGACAGACAGACAGACGGACGGACAGACAGACGGACAGGGCCAAATCAATTTCTCTTGTCGTCCTGATCAAGAATATATATACTTTATGGGGTCTGCCACGCCTCCTTCTGCTTGTTACACACATCCAACAAAAACATTATACCCTGATTTCCCATTTTGAATGGGCTCAGGGTATAAAAAGATTAAAATAATAAACAGTCATCTCACTATAAACTGACTTGTTATAATGTATAATACATCTATATTAGATTTATTTCTATAAGTATGTGATGTATAGTAAATAAATTATAAATAAAATAATTAAAGAAATAAAGCTCAGTAGAATTTTTTCTCTCTCTAACTTTCCTATTAGTCTGCTCTCCCTTTTATATTTCTACCAATACACTTCACTAATTGCGACCGCTAATTAAGTAAAGTAACAGTTAATGAGATGTACAGTTACTCGCTGTTTGAATTGCTGCACAAAGTGTGCGCATGTCATTTGTCACAGCTTGCGAGCTCAAGCAGGAAGAAGATCCACACACACACGCACAGGCAATTCCCAATGCATTCGACGCTGAATTAATCATGCAATAATCATTCACTCAATTTACACACACTCGCGCGCACACACACATACACACACACACGGGCGCGCGAACAATGCACAATCTCCATTTAATGCTCGATTGCTTAACATGCACAATGCAAATTGCGCGTGGGAGTGGAAAGAGAGTGAGAGAGAGGGGCGTCAAGTGGTGGGGAGGGGGGGGTGGGGGCGTGGTTAGTGGCGGAGCGGACATTTAACAGCATATTACTCATACGCCACGTCAGCGCTGGCTCGACGGCAGCGGCGTCTTTCGCCCGCCGGCCGCATGGTAAGTAAATTTATTTCAAACAATTATGCAGCAATTAACAAACCGATGCCGCCAATTACAGGTGGGCGTGGGCCGCTGGGCGTGCCAACTGCGTGCATTATGCATGCAATATATCACGCCAATTGCTGCTGCTCCACTCCACTCACTACTCCTTTTGCCCAAAGTATTTTAATTTTTCCTTTCTGTTTTTCCCACATTTTTTCTGTTTTTAATAATTCAATTTTCACTTCTCAGTTCTCAGACAGGCCGATTGGCTGGCCGCTTCAGTGTCTGTCTGTCTGTCTTTGGGCTGATTTCTCACCTGTCCTGCAGATTAAGTATGCGCCTCGTGTGCGTCGCGTGACGCCACCTTTGTTTGCTGGCTCCATATTGCTGCGACTCGAGCTCATAAATTATTTTCAACGCGCATTTAAATTACAATTTGTAATGCGCGCGCTTGTGTGGAGCTCTCCCTCGCTCTCCCTCTCCCTCCCCCTCTCTCTCTCTCCCTCTCTATCTCTCTCTCTCGCTCTCTCTTTGTCTGGCTGGTGGTTTTTTCTAGGCACCTACGCGTCGCTTCTGGCCATTTACGGGCGCATGTTTCCGGCCACGGAGGCCACTTCACAAATTAAGTTGTCAACAATTTTAACCATATCGCGGCCATATAATCTTCACACCTAAATTATTTATATAAAAAGCCCCGACGACCACACACACACACAGTCAGAGTCACACGTCAGCCAACAACTGAGGCAATAAAACGTTTTGCATTATTGTTCTTGTTGCTGTCGAGCCTTTTGTTTAATAAATTATGTAAAATGCGCCAAATTGAATTTGAAATTCATGCAGACTTTTGCTGGTTATGGGAATTAAGATATGTCGACAGCCAGACAGACAAACAGACAGCGACAACACGAAAGCTTGGTTAACACATCTGTGCATGTGTGTGTGCGTGTAGAACAACAAAACTAGAGCTATTTATATTTAGCTTCCATTGCCTTGTGTTTCTATGTAATTCCTCGCTGACTTTGCATTATACATTTATGTTAAATGTTTGCAGTGTGAATTTCATTAAACAAAGCTTAAATAAAATACAAAATTATATTAAATAAATATATATGAGCCCTTGATTTTGAAAGTGAGAAATATATTATATTTATTTGACATATATAAATATAATATATAAAAAATATTTAAAAAATATTTAAGGAGATTAAAAAATATTTTTAACGAGATTTAATAAAGTCAAAAGAATTATTTTTTAAATTAATTTATTATATATTTAAATGGAAATGTCAATTTATAATTAAAAGGTTTTGAGTTGAAGGTCTTCTTAGTTAAAACCCTTTTAACGTTATTGAAAATCCTGAGTCTTAATATAATAAACAGGAAATAAAATAAAATGTTTAAAGAAATATGAAATATTAATAAAAATAATATTTCCCTCTACATACATTCTTATAAAATTATTAAAGACTTAAAATACATATATTGAGTTATATAATTACTATTTTATTTATTTATTTTTTCTTTTTCTTTTTTATTAATTATAGCGAAAACATTCTTTTTTGAATAGAATAAGAATAATTAATGAACTGATTCTCAAACATTTTATTTTAACTTAAAAATAAAATTTTTTATAAGCATTTAAATGGATTTGTTATAATAAAAATCAAAAATACATCTCATCAGCTCATAATCTCCTAATTAATAATTACCATATTTTTAGAAGTATATATAAATATATTACAAAAAAAATACATCTCATCTATCTCAAAATCTCATAATAAATATGTTCCGTACTTTCGAATCATCATTTTACAAATACAAATAAAATTAGTTTTCTTGCTGCTGTCGCACATTATGTAAGAATGTAAAGTGTAACTTCTTCTCAAATATTCCCAATTACATTGTATTATTTTATGCTACATATAGCTCGCCTAATCCTGTAATATTTTGGGACAAATTGCAGGACATCAGAGTCAAAAGTTATGGGCGAAAACTTTCTCGAATCAGTGTCTTAACTGGACCATAAAGCCGGGCCATCAGCCAGAGACCCGAAAGCAGCGTACAAGCGTCTAAGATGGCTGCACATAAAAGCTAATGGCAGTGCATTGGGTGAGTGAAGGCCGCGCGCCGCAAAGTATGCAAGCATAAACATAATTTACATCAAGTGACGGCGGCCATCAAAGCAATTACAAGTGGCCGAGTCCTTGGCGCAAATCACAACTGGAATTCGTGAAAATAATAATTAGGCGCAGTCCCCTTCACGGACAGCGCAGCCCCACACAACAAAAGAAGAAGCCGCACTCTGAATTGCAAATGAAGTGTGAACAAGAGTTCTCGCTAGCTCCAGCTCTGCCTCTCCCTCTGCCACACTGTTTCACGTTAACTTGCCTTCTCGGTCTCGGCAAGACAAAGGCCCACAAAAATGTGTCTTTGGAGACGTTATTAAAAGTTTTCTTCCTTCCTCCTTTTTTTATATATATATATATTTTCCTTTGGCTACTTTTGTGGCCGCCATTTACATTAACAGCCTTTCATCCAGTGTTTGGCCAAAAAATATCAAAATGAAATTGCTGCATAATTTGTACTTTTCACATTTTGCCAACCAGTTTATATAGTATATATATATTTTATTTGTGTTGTCGGAGCAAAAAGTTTTCTATTAATTTTGGCAGCGGCAAAGTGTAAATAAATACGAAAGGACGACGCCGAGTTTCTTATCTAAGCGAGCAACGGAGCGCAAACTTAAATTAAAATGTTGGCAGGACATTCGTTGAATTATTCAGTAAGTTTTGCCAACTGCTCGCTGGCAACTCTTTTATTGCCTTTCCCCATTTAATGTAATTTTTTTTTTGCCTCATCTTCTTCTTCTTTTGTGGCCAAGCAAATGTAAATTTCTTGGTCGGGCCGCTAGGTGGTCAACTAATTAAAAATCAACAAACAGCGTTGAGCATCCTTTTTCTCTTTCTTTGTTTGTTTGTCAATGACATTTTGCTCTTGATAGAGGTTTGTATTGCTTGCTTCTCCTTTTTCTGGTGAAACGTGAAACGCCTATCGAACGAGCTATTGGCAGTTCTCACTTCTGAAGTGCGTTTGCATTATTTATAGCTTGGGCGCAACACCTTTTCGCTTGACTTTAGTCTCATGTGTTAGCCATTAGGCTCTTATTCATTTTGCAATATTTTCATTATTGTACTATTGTTCGATTCACTTTCAGCTACTCTCATGAAATCCTTTGCAAATGCCATATGTGCTTCAGCTTCGTTGAGTGTGATTATAAATTCATTTCATTCAAGTAGAATAAATTGATAAATTATTCATATTTTTCATTGCATTTTAATTGCAGGCATCTCTTGCGCTACATATTAACAAATCGACAATTATAAAATACTGTTATAAAATTTTTTTAAAATAAATACAATTTTAAAAAATATTTTTAAAAAAATTGCATATATTAAAAATATATAAAAATTTAACTTAAAATAATATATAATAAGAATTAAATAAAATTGTTTCTACAATTTATTCAAAATCTAATTTTATTATAATGAAATAGAATCAAATTGAACGATTTATAAATGACTATATTATCACTTACTTTAATTAAATGGTATATAATTTAATTTTAATAAATAATTTTAAAACTTTTAAATCTTAATTTAACAATCAATTTTATTACAAAAAAAAAATTAACCTTTCAAAGAAAAAAAATTTAAAAATAAATATAATACTAATACAAAAAAAGTTAAAACACAAAAATAAAATAAAAATTAATGAAGAATGTTATAATAATAGAAAATACAAATTTGTTTGTTTTATTATATATTATTTAACTTTTAATCAAATATATAATTTGTGGTGAATATTATTGTAGTTCAGCATAAAAAGAATAGAAAATGCATTCGATAAATATAAATTTATTCTTTACGTAGTATCAAAATTTTAATTCAAATATATTTTCGACAGCCTGAGTTATTACACCGAGCTTCTCGACGCAACTCTATTGGAATGGGATAATAAGTTTTATATTTTGTGCGTTTTTACGCACTTTTTTTTTCGCGTTGTCAAAACGTTTAACCCAAATTGTCGTAAATTTCAGCTGGGGCCTGCCTAAGGTGTAAAGCGCCCTGTCGCCAGGTCGTGGACATAAAAGAATAATGCCGACTCCCAGGCAGGCTGACTGCGGGGGCGACGGCTGCTTAAGTTTCAAGCGATTCGATACAGAAGGCTAAACGGCTCAGGCCAAAAAGTCAACTTTTCTGCTCTTCGCACACATTTGCCTTTGGGGTCCCATTTGGGGCCCAGTGCCGCCCCCAATTGCCGCCACATGTGGCGCTGCAGTTGCCAGAACTCGGCTCGAATTGTAGATGCCACACTTGGGGCACAGGCCGCTCAATCAGGCGCTCACAGCTGCCGCGCATAAAACACATTTAACCACGGTCAGCTACTGCTTCTAGGCAGAGTAGGTGGGCCCTGCCACGCCCCCCGTTGCCCAGTGGCCCACTTGTTATTTATATTATGAGCACTCCGAGCTGTTGGCTCATTGTCATAAATTTGCTCAAGTGTTTGCCTCTGCCGAGGAGGACGGCTAAAGAAAAATCCAAAAGATTTTCTCAGCCTTGTTGTTTGCTTGCCAAGGGCTTTTACAATGGCGAGAAGAAGAGTGAGCGCCTCTTGGCCAATTTAATAAATTTCATAAATTGTTTATGTTTAGCCTTGACTGCGGGTGTGTGTGCGTGTGTGTTGACTGACATTTTCAAGTGTTGCTTTGACGTTCGAGCTGTGTGCTTTGTTTGCATGTGAAGTCGAGCCCAGGGCACATTATGTGACATCAACATCAACAACAACAACAAGAACTTTAACAACTGTTGAATGTTTCAAAAAGTGTTGCAGGAAGAGTGCTCGAAACTTTGAAAACACACATTGAGCCAACAGAATTGTAGATGAAATGTGCTTCATATGTCTAAAATAATAATAATAATAATAATGTATATATAAGTTAAGGTTACAGAATGATAACAGAGAGTTTCATTATATATATACATGTTAACAAAGAGTTGGATCTGCATTTATTCGATTTCAAGTTAAGAGTAAAACTTGAAAATGTATGTAAAAGGTAGAAGGAGACGTGGCAGACCACACAAAATATATATATTCCTGATCAAGACAATAGAAGTTGATTTAGCTCTGTCCGTCCGTCCGTCCGTCCGTATGCTTGAGCGCGCCGATCTCAGCTCCTATAAGAGCTTGACACTTAAAATTGTAGTTGTAGGTCCGTGTCTAGCACGTGCAGATCGACTTTGCTTTAGATAATCAATAACTATCCTCAATTTTCAATTTTGTTTTATTTTGGATGCCGACCCCAAATTTTCCCAAAATCTTAAAATGGAAGTTCAGTCGCAAATATAGCCAAAATGTAAATGAGTTCACACTTTTACTAAGCTGACAAATTTGCCCATAGAATATGTTCTATTTGGTTGTTAAAGAGCAAATCCGAACATTTTTACAGGCTTATACTAAATAGAAATATTTAAAAATATTCGGGGGATCAGGGTATCGTTTAGTCGGTCACACTTGACTCGAGTTTTCTTACTTGATACTACATATATTATATATGCACTTTCTCAGCTGCAAAGAGGCTCTTTACTATCGTTATCATTATATATATATATATATATATATATATAATATATATATATATATATATATATATATATATATATATATATATATATATATATATGGCTGCTCAATGATCGCTTGAAACAGTGATAAGAAAATATTAAATGCGAAATACGAGCTTTCTTTACGGAGATGAGTGAGCAGCTTGGTTCAGTTCGATATAAAACGAATTGTGAAACAGTTGTAAAGTCTACTTCAATATGGAAAAATACCTCAAGTTGTTCATCATTTTACTATCAACTCACGTGAACTTTGTGGCAATGAAAAGTTGGGTAAGCACTAAGGTTTATTTTTAATTTAAACTTAAATTCAACATAACTCGTAAATTATACAAATCTCTCAGGAGTGCCAAGCTAAGAAAGAACTAGATGCGCAGTGCGGTAAGTACTGCTATACGATTGTGAAGCCCCTGCTTGGCCACGCCTCATCTGTGTTTTTGAAAGAGAAGTCTCTAGCAGAAGTGCAACTTAAGTTTGATGAATATGTTAGGAGCATAGCAGATCTACAGAAAACAGTTGAATCCAAAGATAAAGAATTGGCCTCAAAAGTTGAGTTATTGGAGGCCAAAGATAAGCAATTAGCTCTTCAGCTTGAATCAAAGAATAAGGAATTGGCTGATCAACTTCAGTTAATTGAATGTAAAGATAAGCAATTTGCTCTTCAGCTTGAATCAAAGAATAAGGAATTGGCTGATCAACTTCAGTTAATTGAATCTAAAGATAAGCTACTAGCTCTTCAGCTTGAATCAAAGAATAAGGAATTGGCTGATCAACTTCAGTTAATTGAATCTAAAGATAAGCTACTAGCTCTTCAGCTTGAATCAAAGAATAAGGAATTGGCTCTTCAGCTTGAATCAAAGAATAAGGAATTGGCTGATCAACTTCAGTTAATTGAATCTAAAGATAAGCTACTAGCTCTTCAGCTTGAATCAAAGAATAAGGAATTGGCTGATCAACTTCAGTTAATTGAATCTAAAGATAAGCTACTAGCTCTTCAGCTTGAATCAAAGAATAAGGAATTGGCTCTTCAGCTTGAATCAAAGAATAAGGAATTGGCTGATCAACTTCAGTTAATTGAATTTAAAGATAAGCTACTAGCTCTTCAGCTTGAATCAAAGAATAAGGAATTGGCTGATCAACTTCAGTTAATTGAATCTAAAGATAAGCAATTTGCTCTTCAGCTTGCATCAAAGAATAAGGAATTGGCTGATCAACTTCAGTTAATTGAATCTAAAGATAAGCAATTTGCTCTTCAGCTTGAATCAAAGAATAAGGAATTGGCTGATCAACTTCAGTTAATTGAATCTAAAGATAAGCAATTTGCTCTTCAGCTTGAATCAAAGAATAAGGAATTGGCTCTTCAGCTTGAATCAAAGAATAAGGAATTGGCTGATCAACTTCAGTTAATTGAATCTAAAGATAAGCTACTAGCTCTTCAGCTTGAATCAAAGAATAAGGAATTGGCTGATCAACTTCAGTTAATTGAATCTAAAGATAAGCTACTAGCTCTTCAGCTTGAATCAAAGAATAAGGAATTGGCTGATCAACTTCAGTTAATTGAATCTAAAGATAAGCAATTTGCTCTTCAGCTTGCATCAAAGAATAAGGAATTGGCTCTTCAGCTTGAATCAAAGAATAAGGAATTGGCTGATCAACTTCAGTTAATTGAATCTAAAGATAAGCAATTTGCTCTTCAGCTTGAATCAAAGAATAAGGAATTGGCTGATCAACTTCAGTTAATTGAATCTAAAGATAAGCTACTAGCTCTTCAGCTTGAATCAAAGAATAAGGAATTGGCTGATCAACTTCAGTTAATTGAATCTAAAGATAAGCAATTTGCTCTTCAGCTTGAATCAAAGAATAAGGAATTGGCTCTTCAGCTTGAATCAAAGAATAAGGAATTGGCTGATCAACTTCAGTTAATTGAATCTAAAGATAAGCTACTAGCTCTTCAGCTTGAATCAAAGAATAAGGAATTGGCTGATCAACTTCAGTTAATTGAACCTAAAGATAAGCTACTAGCTCTTCAGCTTGAATCAAAGAATAAGGAATTGGCTGATCAACTTCAGTTAATTGAATCTAAAGATAAGCAATTAGCTCTTCAGCTTGAATCAAAGAATAAGGAATTGGCTGATCAACTTCAGTTAATTGAATCTAAAGATAAGCAATTTGCTCTTCAGCTTGAATCAAAGAATAAGGAATTGGCTCTTCAGCTTGAATCAAAGAATAAGGAATTGGCCGATCAATTTCAGTTAATTGAATCTAAAGATAATCAATTAGCTGCACAGTTTGAATTAATCAATACTTATAAAACGACAATGGAGACGACTATTACTGATAAAGACAATGAAATATTAAGACTAAAATCTGTGATAGTGGATAAAGATCACAGAATGTCTGACTTGGAAAATGAAACTATTGCAAATGCTGCGAAAATAAATGAACTTCAATCGACGCACTTAGAATATCTGAATATGTTAGAGGGATCTAACTGCCTAGGTAAATCAATTGCATCTATTAAGTTGCCCAGCAGAGAGCCATTCCTCGTGCCCTGCGACTACAAGATAGCGGGATCTGGTTGGATCGTGATTCAACGGCGGATTGATGGAACCGAAGACTTTAATCGAAACTGGGAGGACTACAAGATGGGCTTTGGTAACATACAACATGAATATTTCATAGGATTGGAAAAGCTACATTTAATTACGCAATCGCAGCCGCATGAGTTATATATTCAAATGGAAGACTTCAATGATGAAACCCGTTATGCCCGATACAGCAATTTTGTCATTGGAAGCGAAGAAGAGTCGTTCAAGCTACTAAAGCTAGGCGACTTTTCAGGAAACAGCGGTGATTCCTTTAGCGAGCATTTAAACATGAAATTTACAACAATAGATCGGGATAATGATATAGATAAAAATAACTGTGCGAAAACGTATGAGTCTGGATGGTGGTTTACAGCATGCAGCTACTGGTAAAAACATGTCATTAAATTGCCAATTAAAGTGTACAACTTATTGATCTCTTGGTCATTTCAGTAATTTAAACGGACCATATACATCTGAAGATGTTGGATGCAGTGGGAAAGGAATTACTTGGTATGCATGGCATTTCAAGCCTCTTAAATTCACACAAATGATGATTCGGCCCAAATCTTTTACTACACTAATATCTACACTATATATCTAAGATTTCAATTCAAAATTGTAGATTCACATTTTTAATGTTTTCATAATATAAAAATAAAGTTTCAGAACGCATATTTCTCGATAGTGTGGAATTTATAGGAAAAAACATAATGCTTTATGCACTTGCTCTTCGAGTACAGTCAAATTGTAGACATACACAGGAAATATAAAGGATCAGGATCAGCATCAGCATAAAAATCTGCCAGTCGGGCAATCAGTCTTACCTCTCGCTCTACGAACTTAAGCAATCCGAGGGCGGATGCATTGGCGTCAAACCGACACAGGAAATTGTCTGCAATTGCACAGCTTTAAGTTTCGGCTCTATTGCCCCGTTCGTATGGCACACGGCACTCAAAGTGGCACCAATTTAATTACACCCCGGGCCAGACGCAGACATCCACCCACTCACACGCACACACGCTCACAGACACTCATTCGTTTTCACCTTGAACGAAGGAAAAAACGTTTTCAATGCTCTGCCGGCCGAAACACTAAGCGCATAATCTTGTAAACTTGGCAAAAATGCTTCAAATGCCATAACTAAAATAAGCAGCGGCCTAGACAAAGCACAGTCGAGGGGGGGGGGAGGGGGGGCAAGGGCGAAGCAAGAGCTCGTGCCAGATCCGCATTGCCCTGAAGGGCGTAATACAGATTCTCTTGAAAACTTGCTTGGAACAGAGCGAGAGCGAGAGAGAGAAGGGGTGAGCGGGAGAGATTGTGTAGAGTGCAAGTGCTTGATGCAAATTATTTGGCCTGGAGGTTAACTAGGGTCGTTTAGCAAATGCCTAATACACAAAAAGACAGAGCACGCTGACACACACACAGCACACACACACAGCACACACACAGCACACACACAGCACACACAGCACACACACACACTAACTTTTTATGAGCGCAGTGCATTGGCATTCATAAGAGCGAGTAAAGCATTTTTCTATGCGAACGTTTCGGGGCTCGAGCTCGAGCTGGGGCGAACGGGCAACGGCAAAGGCATTGGTTGCCAACCGCACAGTCTGGACTTGCAGATGCCACGCCCCACACGGCCACACGCCCACACGCCCATTTTGGCACCCCCCGCAACAATGACAAGTACAATAAATGCCTTTCAACTGCGGTTTCACATGCACTTGAAGTGAAGTGGGCGGCTGCCAGGGGAGGGCGTGTGCTTCATAAGCCCGAAGTGCAATTCGAAGTGAAGTGCCTCGTACTATGAAGTATGATAGTTTGGTCTCCACCAACACACACATATATATCCATATATATATATATGCATGTATCCTTATCTAGCACTTCTACTTCCCGCCAGCTTCACCCGCATCTGTCACTTGTGCTGCGCCGCCTTGTGGCTTTACTTAGTTTTGGACTCCATCCCGGACATGTTAGGCAGCTCTTAATGAAACTTTATCCCTGGAGTGTTAAAAGTCTTGCCATCTGTTCGCTCTGCAAGGCAGCTGCATCGCCTGGAGTGTGCGACCGTGTGTGTGTGTGTACGTATTGTGGCTGCACTTAATTTGCTGTGCGCAACATGCTCCATGTGCTTTTGCGGCACAAATGCTGCTGCTGCTGCTGCTGCATGTTCGCCAACAACATTTTCCAAAACCAATTTTGAAAACGGAAAACTCTTTTTTCTCGAAAAGCATTTTCAATTGTTTTATTAATTTTATATTTTTATAAATTATATTTCATTTATTTAAGCTCATATTCTTAGAGATTATTTAGAGATTATTAAAAATTAAATATATTTTTTTAAATTCATATTTATATAGATTATTTATAGATTATCAAAATTATATTTGATTTAATTAAATTCATCTTTTTATAGATTATTAACAATTATATCTAGTATATTAAACACATTTTTTTTAAAGATAATTTACAGATTAATAAACATTATATTTGATTTATTTAATTTATTTAAGTTCATATTTTTAGACAGTATTTATGGATAATTTAAAATTATATATCATTTCTTTAAATCAATATTTATATACATTATTTATAGATTATTAAAAATTATATTTGATTGTCTTTATAGATTAGTTATAAATTATTACCAATTAAATTATATTTAAAAAATGTGTGTTTTATTTAATATTTTTTATAGATTAATAAACGTTATAATTGATTTATTTAAATTAATGTTTATTATATATTTAATTTATTTAAATTCATATTTTTAAATATTACTAAACATGATAAAAGGTTTACTAAAGCTCATTTTTTCATTTTGAATTTTATGTAAAAATGCAAAAATATAAAAGTTTATGGTGACTTTCTATATGATTATTTCATAGGAATGAAGAAGATAGAAATTTAATGGCTAAAGCGCCGTCGCATGGGCTGTAGAATCAATAAATAATAACGTAAGTAAGTATTTGGAATTTTTAATACAACAAATTTATAGTTAGGAATCTTTAAATTGTAGATGAAGTGTAAAACATATAAATTATACAAGATCAATTTTATTGGAAAATATTAAAAAAGTTATAATTAGTATTATTATAATAACATATATATATAAATTAATAATTAATATTATTATAATTATTATTATTTAATATAATAATTATATTCAAGTGTAAAGCCTGAATATTTTCGTCAAATTCTTGCAATTTACAAACTTCCAAATTTATTTTTTTCGAAAGATATTATTTTCAAAAATAAGATATACAATTCTTTACATATATTAAAAATGCGAGAAATATCGTGTGAAAAGATTTTCCTTCAGTTAATACACACTCTTACCAACTTTGATTAGACTCTTTAATTCTTCACCACCTTTCTTCGTATGATGGGCTTTGCTTTGTAGTAAAGGGAATAACACAATATCCACAGAGTGACTCCTTTACAGGGTATTCCGGCTGATTGACGTGCAACACAGTCAGAGACTAAACACGCGAAAATCGCTCAACGTTTTCGATTTGGTCGCAGATTTAGATTTCGACTAATGTCAATTTGGGGCCACTAATTACGATAATACACAACTACAACAAAAGCAACAACAACAAAATAGAAGTCAAAATCGAATGTCATAAATAATTCGTGCTGCAATACGAGCGAAAGGTTGACCACGTTCCACCAAAACAACAGCAGCAGCAGCAGCAAAACAACTTCGAGAGTTGAAAATGGAAACGAAAATCAAGCAGACATGAGATGTGGGCGCGGTGGGTGTGGCGGCCATGGTGTGTGTGAGGGTGTGTGTGTGTGTGTGTGTTGAACTACCTTAGCATTCAGCCAGGCATAGCTAGACAGACAAGTGTCAGTCAAGCCAAAGGAGAGCAGGGCAGGCAGTTAGCTTGCCATGATATCAGTACACACACACACACACACACACACACGCACACTCGCACACACACACGTTAACATATCAATCTTAATTAAGATTTCAGCTCTCTTCCGCTGAAGTGCCGCCCACACCTGGCGCTTGCAGCACAGCAGCTGCTGCTGCTGCTGCCGGCAATGCTTGTTAGGGTCGCATTAGAAACTAGTATGGGTTGTTTTGATTTTTGCGCCACTGTGCGCTGTGTTGCTGTAGTTGTTGCTGTTGCTGTTGTAGTCAATCAGTGGCAAATGTTGTTGGCAGCCCAGAAGTTTATTACTTGCTTCCATCGATTGCTCAACTAATTGCAGCTGATGTTTTATTTCATTCGATATTCGGGTTACTCCCACCCAGCAAGCTATACGACGTCAGTGTGTGTGTGTGTGTGTGTTATTTAATGCTTCAAAAGAAGTTTTTCGGCTTTTAACCTTAAGTAAGTAAATATTATTGTTACTTCAAGTTGGGCTACGTTGCACAGTCAGGTGCAAATGAAGCACGTGTGAATGTGGATTGGTTAACTGATTGAATGGGTGAATGAATGAGCGATTGAAAGGCTGGATTTGGGTTTCTGAATATAGAAAAGTTGGGTAAGTTGTGGCTATGACTTGCAGTATTTTAGAGTAAGAGAAGTCAGTTGTCAGTTGAAGTGAACTAGAAGATAAATTTTATATATTCTTTTCATTTTAGAAATGTATAGTTGATATTCATTAAATTGGGTTCTTTAATATATATGTAAACATACTTATAAGATATTTTCTACTTTTCAAATATTAAATATTACTATTAAGTAGATCCTGTATGAAAGCTTGCCTAAGAACGTGAAATGAAAGCTAGTTTGACGGCTTCTCATAGTTGTTTATAATTATAAATTATAATAAAAACATTTTAAGTGCTTGATAAAATATGTGTATTAACTTTAAATAAATTAAAATCGTCTTGCATTTCCTATACAATATTAATTTCATATTTGATCTTATTTATTTCTGACGTGTTTATTTATTTTTTAATTTATACATTCTTTCTTTTACTGATTTTATTAACATATATATTTATTTTGTATTTTTTTTTTATTTTAACCTAATTTTCCTTTTATTTAAATGTAATTTTTTTTTTTCAATTTTATTTATGTTTTTTTTTTTAATTTATTTATGTATTTATTTTGTTATGTAATTTTTTCTATGTATGTTTTTGTTATATTTAACAACTTAGTCTTTATTTTATTGATGAAATTTAATTTTTTTGATGATCTATCAATGTATTAAATATATAAATTAATTTTTTTAAATATTATTTGTAATTTAAAATATTTTTAATTTACACCCAAAATTGATATAATATTTATTTTTATCTTTTTGTAATTAATAAATTATTGCAGCTCTATAATTATTGGCTATAGTTATTTAATCAAAAATTGATGAGAAAGCCTGTCAAATTTAGCCTCCATAGTCGCTCGCTCCATTTCAATTACTTTTTCCAATAAATTCTAGCTAAATGAGTGAAACGTCAGCTTTAATATTTGCCGGCTTCTTGCTTGTCAACAATTCACTGGCAATCAATAAAATTCACTGCTCGTTGCATCTCCATTCGTGTAATCCCAATTACAATCACAGTCGCTCCTCTGCCCGGAATATATCAATAAAAGCAATTAAATTTTCTATTAACGAAATCAACTGTGGCAAATGCGGTGAACGGGGTAAAGGCAACAAAAGCAAATAGAGTTACCGAAAAAGAAAGAAAGCAAAAACAGTGCAGCCAAGGCTCCAAAACAACCTCATCATGATGGCGATTGTGATTGCGATTGCCATCATCATCCTCATCGTCGTCATCATCATCATCATTATGATCATCAAAATCAACAAGCTAGAGAAGTGGAGGATTCGGCGCATCATCTATAAAAACAATCAGAAACAGGCAGCGCGGCAATTGCCGGGTTGCCGCCAGTTGGCCTGCAAGTTCATCAAACTGTTTCATGGCAAAAAAAAAAAAGAAAGAAAAATGAAAAGGGGGAGCATAGCGCCAACTAGTTGTATATAGGCGAGTGTAGCTATAACACACTCTCTTTCTCACCCACACACACACACAGACTGTCTACATGTGCGCGTTATTGTTATTGCTTTCGGGCAGAAAAACGCCTCCAAAAAGTCCATGGCGGGATGCGTTCATTTCGCAGCAACCAGTTCCGTAGTCGGCAAGAGCCAAATGCCAAAAAAAGAAAATTCTTGCTTGTTTTTTCCGCTGCTGGCCGCGTGCCAGAAACTCTACATCATCATCGAAAAACATGAGAGTGCTGTAAAATTAACATAGCCAGCGAGCGAATTGGACCAAAAACAAGTGGGCGTTGCCTGTGGGCGTGGCTGTCAAATTAATGGAAATGCTATCACTTCAATATTTGCAGTTAAATTGAGTAAGCCAAAAGGGAGTTATCTAGCTGTGAGAAGAGCAAAAAACTAGAATAAGAGACTAGATATTAAAGTATAAATATAAATATAAATATAAATATAAATATAAATATAAATATAAATATAAATATAAATATAAATATAAATATAAATATAAATATAAATATAAATATAAATATAAATATAAATATAAATATAAATATAAATATAAATATAAATATAAATATAAATATAAATATAAATATAAATATAAATATAAATATAAATATAAATATAAATATAAATATAAATATAAATATAAATATAAATATAAATATAAATATAAATATAAATATAAATATAAATATAAATATAAATATAAATATAAATATAAATATAAATATAAATATAAATATAAATATAAATATAAATATAAATATAAATATAAATATAAATATAAATATAAATATAAATATAAATATAAATATAAATATAAATATAAATATAAATATAAATATAAATATAAATATAAATATAAATATAAATATAAATATAAATATAAATATAAATATAAATATAAATATAAATATAAATATAAATATAAATATAAATATAAATATAAATATAAATATAAATATAAATATAAATATAAATATAAATATAAATATAAATATAAATATAAATATAAATATAAATATAAATATAAATATAAATATAAATATAAATATAAATATAAATATAAATATAAATATAAATATAAATATAAATATAAATATAAATATAAATATAAATATAAATATAAATATAAATATAAATATAAATATAAATATAAATATAAATATAAATATAAATATAAATATAAATATAAATATAAATATAAATATAAATATAAATATAAATATAAATATAAATATAAATATAAATATAAATATAAATATAAATATAAATATAAATATAAATATAAATATAAATATAAATATAAATATAAATATAAATATAAATATAAATATAAATATAAATATAAATATAAATATAAATATAAATATAAATATAAATATAAATATAAATATAAATATAAATATAAATATAAATATAAATATAAATATAAATATAAATATAAATATAAATATAAATATAAATATAAATATAAATATAAATATAAATATAAATATAAATATAAATATAAATATAAATATAAATATAAATATAAATATAAATATAAATATAAATATAAATATAAATATAAATATAAATATAAATATAAATATAAATATAAATATAAATATAAATATAAATATAAATATAAATATAAATATAAATATAAATATAAATATAAATATAAATATAAATATAAATATAAATATAAATATAAATATAAATATAAATATAAATATAAATATAAATATAAATATAAATATAAATATAAATGACACAAACAAATGTTTATCTGCATAAATTGAATTAAAATTAAGCTTTTTTTTTTGTGTCATTAAATTTTTCTGTAATAATATTAACACGTGTAATGTTTAGCTGAAATTGGATAATAATAAAATTGAATAGCGCACTTTGCGGCGGACATTTCACTAAAACTCAATCATCTATAAGAATTAAAGCTGACTAAGGCCCAACACAATAAAAAATAGAGACGAAAAAAGGTTCAAGCGTTAGCTTTCCGGGCAATTAAATAAACACAATTTTCAAATTATATTTAAACTACACGCTGGTGCCCCAACATGCTGTCGTCTTTGGGCAAGGGACTGAGTGCGATGGGAAGAGTTGCGTGGGCGCTTAACTTCCGGTCAAACACGCACACACACACACACAGATACACACATACACTTGAACCGCTCAACTTTGACCCCCCGAAGCGAGACGACGGCAGCACGTCCGGCTGTAAAGTGTGAAAAAAGCCGACGAAATGTTGTTATCTGAATGCGCAAGGAACTTTTGAACCGAAAGGATAATACAAGGATATTCGGACGCAAGAGCCCAAAAGACAAAAGGCACACGCTCAATGCGCTTATTAGAATCCTTTTAAGACTGTAACAACTGCCTTCGGTGCGGCCCGTCCGCCTGCCAACGTTCTAGCTCAGTGTTTGCGAAATCAATTAAGTCGCCGTCTTCCTTGAGGATAATTGCTTTCGGAAAGCGAATTGCCGCCGGCTCAAAACTTTCAACAATAAACTTCGGCTTCAATAACGAGCTAAGCGAAGCGTTAAGGCCTAATGCCAATGGGATTTTTCGTCTCAATTTTTGTTCCTATTTTTTGTGCGCCCTTTTTTTACTACCAGCACTGCCCTAGCCGAGAAGTATGCAAATAACGAGATTAAATGTGTAGCGGCTAGTGGCATATAGACTATTTGAATCTTGAAGGAATTTATAAGGAAAAAGTCCTTAACTATATAATATATAATATATATATTTTGAAGGGGAGCATAAATGAAAATATATAAATAGTTAAATACATATTAAATAAAATGCAAGTCTTCTACGTAAGAAAACATAACAAACAAGTAAGAAAACTCTAGTCGGGCGTGACCGACTAGGGGATACCCTGAGCCCCGTCGAATCTGTGTTTTTCTTCGAATTTGGGGGAATTTGGGGCCGGTATCCAAAATATAACAAAATTCAAAATTGCATAAAATACATATAAAGCTAAATATAAAATTTGGTGTCTCTAGCTTAAAAGATGGGGGAGATAGAATTTTTTTGATTTTGTTTTTAATCGATAACAATTAATTGGGGATAATTATCGATTTTTTAAAACAAACTCGATCTGCGCGTGCTATACACGGACCTACAAAAAAAATTTCAAGTCTCTAGCTCTTATGGGGGCTGAAATCGGCGCGTTCAAACATACGGACAGACGGACGGACGGACGGACGGACGGACGGACGGACGGACGGACAGACGGACAGACGGACAGACGGACAGACGGACATGGCCCAATCGATTTCTCTTGTCGTCCTGATCAAGAATATATATACTTTATGGGGTCTGCCACGCCTCCTTCTGCCTGTTACATACATCCAACAAAAACATTATACCCTGATTTCCCATTTTCAATGGGCTCAGGGTATAAAAATAGTAGAAAATATTATTTTAAGAATTATTTTATAGTTAGCTCAATGAGAAAATATTTTAGAACTAAAAAAAAAATTTTAATATTATATGCAAATTCAATAAATAATACGTTTTACTAAATATTTAAAAAAAATATTTGTAAGCACAATTTGTTATTTTTTCTTTGATATAAAAATATTGGGAAAAAAAACATAAATATATTTTTTATAGACATTTTCTCCTTTTTATATTTTTTATTTTATATATACATTTTTTCTTTTTTAACTTTTATATGTCATTATAAATTAAATTAAATTTCATGAACGCTGCTTTACATTTTTTTTAAAATAATTTTAAAGTATTTTTAAGCAGTTTCTTCGTATATAATAAAAAAAATTAAATTAGCTCTATTTTTCTATAAATTTTCAAATCTTTCAATATTCAAAATTTTATAAATCCACATAAAGTGTATTGAATCGTCGTCAATTTTCTTTTCCTAGGCTTTTTGCTTCAACATAAATTCAAATAAAATGCGTCGAAAAATACTTTTGGCCCAACAATGGTGAAAGTTTAACAAGTTAGTTAATTAATTCGCATGTTTCCAATGGGGGTTTCGGTGCTGGCGACCGACTTTTAAGTCGAGCTAAGTGATTTGTTAATTTGCAATAATAATATGGTAAAAGTTGTGCATACGCCGTGTGGCCGCGCGACAATTAGCGCTAATGAATGGCAGCGCCGCAGAGGCAGGGACTCCATTTGATTTTTGTTTGCCAGCTATTAGCGGTAATTGTAGACTTTCAAAAGCGATTCAGTTGAGTGAAATTAGCATGCCCATTGGGCATAATTTTCCAAAAGAAAGCAAGCGACACAGGCACAAACACAGACACACACGTGCCGCAGGGGGCGTGGCTGGCGGGCAGTACAAGCACAAACATAGACGTAGACACAAACACATTCTGATTGGGCCGAGAGGGGGAAGACAACACCCACGTGTTTACAAGCGTTAAGCGGAGCACCATTAAATGTTATGGCCGGGCTGCAAAACATGGCCATTGGCCAACCAGGTGATAAAGTGTCGAATGTGGCGTGGCACCAAAATGACCAAGGCATTGCACACACACACACACAACTTGCCCTAGGCGAAGGCAAGGCAGGACAAAGTTTTTCATGCCACAGTGCTTACGGTTCTTAGCGTCAAAAGCGTTCAGCTAGCTGTAAAAGTTAGGATCTGCCACTTAACCTAACCCAACCGTGCTTAGATCCAGCTTGAACTCTTAACTTAAGCAATTTTTAGGTGCAAATTGAAATTGAACTTACGAATAGCCAATGCGCTTTCAGTTAATAATATATTGATCCAAGCTTGTCAGCGACTTACCTGAAAAAGAATTACGAAAATTTATTTAAATATTTTTTAGTTTACATATTTTTTAGCTTAAAATAAATGTAAATAAAAATTTTGCCAAATGTAGTCTTTCATAATTAAATATTAAATGTTTTTAGCGTACTCAAGTCGGGAGTGCCTGACTAGCAGATACCATGTACATCTAGCTGAGCTGATTTGGTTTACTTTGAGCTTACATAAATTTGAATGAATACGTTTATATATCTATATAAATATATATTATATATAAAATACATACAATTTTGAACAAATATATTTGAAATTTATTTTATTTTTCTTAATTTTTATCAATTTAGCTTAAATATAAATACATTTTTTATGCTCTTCACACATATTTAATGGGTTCTATGCGAGAAATCGTCTGTAAATAGCATAGAATAATTGATAAGGGTCTGATTAGTGTCTAGGCAAAGAATCAATAAATTTTCTACACTTTAAATACACTCCTAAGCACTCTAATCTCTGCTTGCATTTAACTTGTGTATAAATTTTTAATTTCCATATTTATCATGGCCATAAGCCCAATAGAAGATACTTCCTGAAATACTAAAGCTTGAGGTTTTTCGTCCAACCACAGCCACAAGCCGCAAGTGTAGCCTAGCACAGCTGTAATGAGTATGGGAGTGTGTCTGTGTGTGTGTGTGTGAACAATTGAGAGGTGAATAATATAAATAATGGCTAACCGCCAAATGGCCAATGGGGGCGCAATTAAAAAAGCCCAAGGGTGGAACACAATGGCATTCAGTGCTTGAGCTTTGCGGCCTTTTGGCCTATTGAGTCATTAATTTTGGTATTGCAATGTCAGTCGGGTGGGAATCAGGGATCGGGGAAGGAGATGGAGGTGGAGGTGGAGATGGAGTAACCTGGTAGAGTGTTCACATCCACATCCACATCGATTAGTGTCCGGGCCGCATTGTGCGCCAGTGACAGCCTGACAGTCCTCTGTCCACCTCTATTATTTTCAACTTAACAATTGGCCAGGACATGGCCACGCCCACAACTTAAACAGAAAATGGGCGACACACACACACACACACAGAGACAGCATAAAAACTGCACAAATGCCGACCTACAAGTTGCTTCCTTCCGCTTTCAGTACTAAAGGCGGACACCCACTCTTCCTCCCCCTCTCTCTATCTCTTTCTATGCCTCTCTCTCTCGTCTCCTTGCTGAACCTTTGTTTAGGGTCTGGTCGCTACACTTGCCCACGTAATATCTTTAATGTCTCGCCCTGGCGCACCGTGTGTCCAGCGGAAATGACAACGACAGTGCCAATTACATTGTTGCATGACACAAATAGTGTTGGCCAACACCAGCAGCAACAACAACGTTGATGGCTACAACAAGCATAATAAAAAAATAATATTTGCTGGCATTGTCCAACAGTTTGTCGTAGTAAAAATTACTAAAAGCGAAAACGAAGAGAAGCAACAGAAAGAAAAACTACAGTAGAACAGAAGGTAAAAATTTAATTGATGTCAAGTCGTAAAAAATGCGATAACATTTAATTGCTCGCAAAATGAATACCCTCTTATGGGGCTTAGGTAGCTTAAAAACTGAATACAATTTCAATGAAGCACACATTCACGCAGAAGCCAGCACAATACTAAACGAATAATATTCAAGAGAAATTAAAAAAAAAATTAAATAATTAAATTCAATAAAATGTAGCTATAGAAAACTAGAAAGCATAAAAAGTAAAATGAATAAAAAACTACAAAAAAAAAATCCAAGATTATTAAAACAGAAAACTTAAAAATATCGAACAATTTTTATTTTATTTTTCTATATTTTTAGTTCATTTCATATATTTTATAAAGTGTAAAAAATGGCATGAATAAAAACTATTTTCTTTTTCATGTTTAAAAAATATTAAAAAAATATATATATATATATAGAAAATAAATTAGAGTAAAATAATTATTGAATACAATTTATAATTATTTTTAAAAAATTTTAGTTAACTTAAAGTAATAAAAAAATTCATCTTCTTACTACTTACTACTCAAGAATTATAATCTATTTTATTAATAAATATTTTAAAAAAAATTAAGTAATATATTTTAATGTAATTTAGTGCTGTAAAAAATTAATAATAATCACCTACTTACCTATTAAATGTTATACATGAAAAAAAATATATTGTAATAGATTTACGTATAGTAAAATTATAAGAAATAAAATCAAATCATATAAATTTACAATGAAATACAGCACTTCTTAATTTATAGTAATTAAAATTATATAAAATATTTTAAACTTAAAACAAAATATGTGAATAGTAGTAAAATGATTAAAAAAAAATTTATTTAATTACAATTTATTTATAACAAATAACTTTCATTTAATTGTCAACTACTGTTGCATTTATTTATAGTTATAAATACAGCCTTCAAAGTAAAGCTGCAATCGTTCGGCCTTTAGTTAATTACCTAAAGTAATTGCTAAGTTATTTTGGCATTTCTAAGCCAAGTTTTTTGAAAGAAAGAGTGTTCAACTGCCGTATACTGGCTTTGTCTGTCTTTTCGAATTTACTGCATTGTCACATCGTTTGTCGTTTGTCCTTTGCCCCCACACGCACACCCACACACACACATATACACACACACATGGCAGCACACAACTAATTGCTTCAAATTAGCGCCTTTATGCTCAGCCTGGTTGTTCAGTCTCCTGGCCATGGCCAACTAAGCATTTGCTGACCATTGACCATTTGCCTTGGTCTTGGACCACGTCGCGGCCTCTTTGTTGCGTGTGTAGGCCAATTATGTCATAGAACCACAGAGTGCACACAATACACGGCCAGGCAAATGTCTTTGGTGCCACTTTTGTAGTCCCACTTAAATTTAAATGCCAATTGTCTAACTTTAACGTTGCGTGCGCGAAAAAATGCTAATAAATTTTCAAGATTTCAATGTCGATTAAAATTCAACTTCAGTTCAGATATTCATATTTGTGACTTTATATTGAAATGATGCAACTTCAACTAGAAATACGAAATATTCATAAAAAAAAAATATTTATTATAATAAAAAATTATTAAAAATAAAATAAGTAAGGTAATAAATATTTTACACACATTTATTTATATATTTTAAATTTATTAATTTATTAAAAAGAAAAATATTATATTATTTGCTTGAATAAAATTAATAAAAATTAAATGAAAGTAAGAGAATACATATAGGAATATTGATTTTCAGACATATTAAAAAAAAAAAATTAAAATTAATAAAATTAAAAATATAAATACAAAATATATTACAAAATTAATAAATAATTTAAAAAAGTAGGATTTTATTTTTATTTTATTAAAAAGTATGAAAATCAAAAATATCTATCTAGAAATAAATATAAAAAAATTAATGAAATGTGTTTGGAAAATATAAAGTGTTTTTAAGCATCATATTTAGGTCTGAATGTTAACAAAAATTAAAAACAAACAGCACAGCCTTAGCTTTAAACCTGCATCAATGATTTACATGATTTGACTGTTGGCAATTTGTTCGTTGCTAATTAAATTGCTGCAGCAAAACATTTCTTTTCGCCAGCCAATGCAATAAATCAAAAGTTTTGCCAATAAGCCAAATACAAGAGGAATTCGTTGCGAAACGGAAAGCGATCGGAACAACAATTTATGCCACTTAAACTTTACACCTCGCTGATTGCCCGACGAAGCGTTGCAAATCGTTTATTTGAATTATATTAATTTTTCCGCCTAGCAAGAAAAAAAAGAAACATTTTTGTTTTTAGATGAATTTCATGCGCTTGTTTGCATTTCGTGATTTGTTATTGTTGTTGTTGTTGTTGTTGTTTTTCTTTAGCTGGACGACAATTTTGTGTCGCTGCGTTGTCAGGACAACAACAAAAGCAAAAAAAAAAAAACCAGAGCAACTTGCAGAGAGCTGAGCAAAAAAATGAATGAAAATAAATAAAACTCGACGCGTAATAATAAATGAGAAGTGGAAAAGTTTTGCAGCCAACGTGCTTATTGTCAAGCTCTCGGCCAGGCCATAAAAAACAAACTTCAATAGCAATAAGGCGACACAAAAAAACAACAACAACAACAACAACAGTTGTTGGGCCAGGCCAAAAGCACAACGGGCAAAAAAACAAAGAAAAAAGTTCAAGGCACTGACTTTATAGCTGCAATAATGCCGGTAAGGCGACGCTGCGGGGGCGTGGCGTGGCTGTGCCAAGGTGAGCCGCATGCCCAACAAAAACAAAGCGAAGCCGCGCTGCAGCAGAGAACAAAGAGAAAGGAAGAGAGAGAGAGAGAGCGAGAGAGCGAGGCTGGTTGGGGCACATCGCGGGTCACCTAACGTGTTGAGGCACTTTGCCCGGCTAACGAAATGTAACAAAGTGCCGCAGCACAGTCTGCTCCATTGTCCACCATACAGCTAGGCCGCCGTCCGCATCCGCATCCGCATCCGCATCCGTGTCGCTAACGGGCCTGGTTTGTTATGTGGCTTATGCCGGAAATTTGTATTTAGACCCCAGCATTTTTTTTCTTCTTTTTCCTTTGTTGTTGTTCTTGATTTAGCCATATTTTTTCGGGACTGTTTTGTCGCCAAAACGTCTGCGCCTGAAGGCAGTTTGCGTCGGGAGTTAACGCAGTGTGGCACACGTCGTAAGTTTAACAAAAGAAATTAAATAAAGAATGCCAATAGAAGCCCAATATTTCAGAAATAAATTTATATATAAATCAGGTATTGCCAATACATGAGCGAAAGCAACGACTTCTTGCAATATGAATATTATATGCTAATATATAATATATAAATTTAAATAATTATTTTCTTTTATTATATTTAAAAAAAAACGTATATACTAATATATAATATATATGTAAATATAAATATCATTTTTTTAACAGCTGATAACTAATATATATTATATAAATATAAATTTTTTTTTTTATTTTATTATATTAAAAAAAAACGTATATACTAATATATAATATATAATATATAAATATTAATTTATATATAATATATAAATATTTATATTTATTTATTTTTATTTTATTAAGTTTTTTTTAATCTGAGCTAAACCGAATCGATCATACAGTATTAATATTAGATATTATGTATTTTTAACGTCTACCTTGCTATCCATCTATTGGATAATCCCAGGGCGTTGAAATTAACGAACCTTCACTAACACTACTAAGTTTGAGCGTAACTCATCCGATTACAGCAAATTAATCTACTAGCAATTGATAAGCGAAACTAATAAGTTGAGCGCTTTGACCCGATAATTAGAAACAAATTGGTATAAGTCAAAGTCATTTCACCTTCGACTCTGACTAGTTACAATTTGTTATTATTAATCATTTAACAACTTGTCTGGCTGCTGACGTCAAACGTCGCTTGAAACAGTGATAAGAAATTATAAAATGCGAAACATGAGATTTCTTTACTTAGATGACGGAGCGCTTGGCTCAGTTCGAAATGAAACGAATTGTGAAATAGTTTTAAATTCTCGCTTATTGAAAATGAAAAAGCACTCAAAGGTGTGTTCCATGTTCATCATATTGATATCAATTCATATATATATATATATATATATATATATATATATATATATATATATATATATATATATATATATATATATAAATAGAGTATCTGAAAGCAGCAATTTACCAGTGCCTTGGTAAATTGATTCACAGCAAGCCATCATTCCTCGTGCGCTGCGACTTCAAGAGGACAGGATCTGATTGGATCGCGATTCAACGTTATTTAAATTTAAATTTTAAATTTCAGTCTTAACATTGTATTAAAGAAAAGTTGTAAATGCAGGAGAATTTTCAATATTATGAAAATGCAAATATATCAAAAAATACTGATCTTCTATATTTTCCAACATATTTTTTTTTATAATATTTTTAGTGAAAATATTGAGTGTGCTCGTTTCAAAAAAATAGGTCCTTTGACCAATTGGAATAACCAATTTGTTATAGATCAATCTATGATATCTATGATAATATATCTAAATATGATAATATTTCTATCTATGATAATATATCGGCAAATCGTTGTGATCTACCTTTTGAATAGCTAAGAAAATATTTATGTGTCTTATGCTTAGAATTTCTCAGAATTAATACACGCTCTTAACTATTTTTAATAAAGTAATTCGATTCTACCCATAGCAAATGTGTCGAATAGGCCTAATGAAAATTACAGTTATGCTCAGCTGTCAACTAAATGAAATATTTAACCAGCCCCGTCGCTCGCTACTGATGTCAGCCAGCTCCGCTGAGCCGTCACATCGATGACAATTTAAAGTCGTGACGGGCCGATGGGCGAATGGAGGGCAGACTGAATGGGGGGTCACTAAATTACTATGCTTAACTCATAAAGGTTGGAAAATTTAATTACAAGCTGTGGGAAGGAAACGAACAACTCACGCCATTCGCAGGGGCATTCGCTTGGGGTGGCCGCTGCCAGGTAGGCGTTGCCCGGACACGGCAGCGCAGCAGAAAAGAACGGAAACAATTGCCGAGGCGTAGCCCGAATATTTAGACGGGGTTATAATCATTTCAAAGCGCAAAAACTTGGCTCCGTTTCCCCCCAGCCCAACCATGGCCCGCCCCCGCTCCAACGCCCCCCCCCCCCTGGGCATTATTTTAATGCCTAGTTCAGCTGCCGACCGACAACAATTGGTGTCAACAATGTGCGGCGGGCAGCTTGATGAACGCCTTGACTTTCACACGCTAATGAGTTTGCTTAAGTAATTTCAATTCATTTGTTAATTTTCAACTATTGTCTCTCTATTGACACTATTAAGCCGCCCAGCGGTCCGTCCTTCCCTCGCTCCGACCATTTGTTTGCCTGCCCCACTGCCGACCCCACGTTTGCGTGCCTATAAATATCGCCGCATTTTGACCATTTGCGTCCGCCCGTTGTCATTCGCCCCGTCAGGGACTCCAGAGTCATTAGGGCACACAGATCCAACTGTGGATAATATGTATATATCAAGCATACTTATTCGCTGTTATTGATTAGTAATATCACATTTTCCTGCATCTACAATAGTATTTCATATGAATAAATCTTTGGGACTTAAGTTGAAATCATGGCTATAAGTGAAGCGAAGGCAAGCAGAGGTGTGCAGTCGGCAGTGATAGACTAGCAAATACCCTAAACCCTGAGTCGTCTTGCTCTTCTAAGAAATTCAATTGAGAAAGTTTAAGTGAAGCCCTAGATGGCAGTGATCGACTAGAAAATACCCTGAACTCTGCGAAACTCCCTGCTCCTCAAGGAATTTAATTGAGAAACTTTAAGTGAAGTGATTGACTAAGAAATACCCTGAACCCTGCGTCTTGCTGCTCTTCAAGAAATTCAATTACTTGGACTTTTTAATATACGTTTAAATATTATAAGTTTATTAGATTAGATGAATTTACCACATTATACAAGTACCTTTATATATACACAAAATAGCTGGAGTTCGAACAGTCCAGCAATATATAGACTTTAAGTGCCTATAATTGGTCAGTAAGTAGTCAGTAATTGATTCAAATGAATACCGCACTTTCCTTGTAAGCAAACATGTAAAAATACACAGGAAGCTAACAAAAATTGTAATTATCTTAGTTGTAAAGCGATATCTAACCTCTGTAATTATTAAAAAATTATACAAAAAGCTTTAAGTGATTTAAAAATGTTAAAGGGAATGAAATACAAAAAATACAGTAAAAAATAAATAAAATATCCTAAATGTACGTAAAATTATCGATTTTTATCGATAACAATGAAATGGAATGAGCTGTCGACAAAGAAATGATATACTTTTAATATGCTTGGTATAGAGAAAATTTAAAGGAAAATTTGAATATAAATTAATTGAAATTTATTTTAATTTTTTTTTAAGTTCCAAGTCTCAAGTTCTTGTAGTTTACGAGATTTCTATTTTCAAACGGACGATCCAACCTCCGTAAATATTAAAAATTATACCAAAAAAATTTTGTGATTATAAAAAGGTTAAAGGGAAAGAAAACACAAAAAAACAGTAAAAAAAATAAATAAAATATCTTAAATGTACGTAAAATTATCGATTCTTATCGATATCGTAATATGCTTGGCATAGAGAAAATTAAACAGAAAATTTGAAAATAATTAAATACAAATTTAAATTAAAATTTTATGAAAATTCCAAGTCTCAAGTTCTTGTAGTTCACGAGATTTCTATATTCAAACGGACGATGAGGCACTCAGGACAGTCGGACAGGAGCTCCGATGGCTAAAGCAACTCAGGAATAAATACTCTATGGGCTCTGCCACGCCTTCCGATTGTATAGACTATTTTCTATACATAATGTCTATATACCTTCTATATATACCAAATTACTACTTTACATCAATAGAAGCTCATGCCTTTGGAATAGCCATCATCAGAGGGGGTGAGCTGGCAGGAAAATGAAGTCTGTTAATTCAATAAAATTGACTGAATTTTTAGCTTAGATAAATACAAAATAATTTTTCGGTCTTATGTCTCAGTAAATTCTTAGTTTCAGCGAGTTTCCCATGACCGTTGTGCAGCTCGACGGAATCGAGACTGGCTAAGTTGAAGTTGCCGAGACAACGACAACGACAACGACAACGAAGACGAAGACGACGAGGACGAGGACGACGAGAGGACGACGACGACGAAGTGGACGACGACGAATATACGGAGCGCCACGAGAGTGCAAGAGGATGTTAGTGGGCCGGACGTGGCGCAGGCAGCCGTACCGCTTGCTCTGCTCGATGAGCGCCATGCTCCACCGGGGCCAGAAGGCGGGCCGTGAGGGCAGCGGCTGCGGCCAGCTGCCGACGCGGAAGCAACAGTTGACGGCGCTGAAGCACGAGCATTTCGATGTGCTGATCGTGGGCGGCGGCGCCATTGGGTGCGGCTGCGCCCTGGAGGCGGCGACGCGCGGCCTCAAGACGGCCCTGATCGAGGCCGAGGACTTCGCGAGCGGCGCCAGCTGCAAGTCGAGCAAGCTGATCGAGGGCAGCAACTCGTATCTGCATGCGGCGATCCAGGGCGCCGATCTGCAGCAGATCTTCATGCTGCAGCAGGTGCTGAGCGAGCGCGCTACCATGCTGACCATCGCGCCGCACCTGAACCGCGTCCAGCCCATGCTGATGCCCATCTACAGTCCGCTGCGGCTGCCGCTCTACTGGCTCGGCCTCAAGATGTACGACGCCATGGCGGGCATGTCGAATGTGCGCGGCTCGCACTTCCTCTCCAAGCACGCGACCCTGAACGAGTTCCCGCTGCTGCGCAAGGACGGGCTGCTCGGCGCGCTGGTCTACTACGATGTGCAGCTGGACGATGCGCGCATGTGCCTCGCCCTGGCCATCACGGCGGCCAAGCACGGCGCCACGGTGGCCAACTACGTGCGGCTGCTGGAGCTGCTGCCCAATTGCGCGCAGGACGTGCGCACGGTGCTCGTGGAGGACGCGCTCAAGGGCGACTCATACCCCGTCAGCGCCCGGGTGATCATCAATGCGACGGGCGCCGGCACGGATGTGATCCGCAAGCTGGACGACTGCCGGGCCAGTCCGGTGGCCGTGCCCCACCTGGGCACGCACATCGCGCTGCCCGGCTACTACGGCTCGCAGAACTGCGGCCTGCTCTTCCCCAGCGGCCGGGCCGGCGAGGAGGCGCTGGTCATGCTGCCCTTCGAGAATCGCCTGCTCGTGGGCAGCCTGGACGTGGAGCGGCCCGAGCTGGCCCAGAAGCCGCCGGCGCCGAGCGCCGAGGTGGTCGACTGCCTGCTCACGGAGACGCGCCGAATCTTCGAGGACTGCGTCCAGCTGCGCTCGCATCACGTGCTGAGCGCCTGGACGGGCCTGAAGCCCTCCATCGTCTGCCCCACGGCGGACAGCTGCGACGACTGCGCGGAGCCGCGCATCGTGCCCAACTTCCTGCTCGAGGTGAGCGGCAACCAGCTGATCACGCTGGCCGGCGGCCGCTGGAGCACGTATCGCGTGATGGCCATGGACGCCATCAACACGGCCCTCGATGCCTGCCTGCCCGAGGCGCCGCAGGCGCCGGAGAGCGTCACCAGCAGCCTCCTGCTGGACGGCGCCGACAACTACTGCTGCATGCTGCCGCTCGACCTGGTCCAGGCCTACGAGCTGCCCATGGACATAGCCCAGCACCTGGCCGAGTCGTACGGCAGCAATGCGACCCGGCTGCTCGCCGACGGTACGGCATCGGACCGGCAGCGCCTGCACCCCAAGTTCCCCTACATCCGTGGCGAGGTGATCTACGCCTGCCGGCACGAGTACGCCTGCCACCTGGTGGACGTGATCGCGCGGCGACTGCGCGTCGCCTTCGTGGACGTGCGCGCCGCCTACGACATGCTGCCCGCCGTGCTGGAGCTCATGGCCGAGGAGCTGTGCTGGAACGAGAGCCGCCTGGTGCAGGAGTTCAACATGGCCCACGACTTTCTCCAGCAGCAGATGGGCCTCGGCTGCATTGTGAGTCCCCACAAGCGCCATGTCCGTGACTCCGGCCTCGACTCTGACCCCTGCTCGGCGGTCGGCGACATCAGCCTGTGCGACTCGACACCAGATCCGTGCTTTCCGTCCATTTCGCAAGGCCGCACCGAGCCCTGCTGCCAGGACAGCACGGAGCCCGTGCAGGCCTGCTTGACCAAAGCCAACTCCATTGCGACGACGGCGAGAATCGCCAGCGGCCCGGCGTTTGTGAGTGAAAGCAACTCCGTGCACAGATCCTCCATCATACGCGGCACCTCGTCTGTCGGCCACTTCGTGCGGAGCAGCAGCAGGAACACCAGGAACACCAAGAAGCCGCCGAGAACTGCCGACAAAGCGACGTCCGATAAGCCAGGCACGTGCAGCTTCAGCCCCTACGTCATCGCCGGTACGGGGCCCAAGGGAGCCACCAGAACGCCACGAGCCAAAATCATCTTCGACTTGCTCAATCAAAGAACGGAAGAAGAGCACAAGGACGCAGCCGAACCGAGTCGGGTATCGTCACGTCGGGACGATACCAGTGACAACGAGCTGCTGAGCAGCGGCAAGGCCCGGGCAGGCAACAAGACGCGCGTGCACATAAACCCAAGATATGGATTCGATATGCCAGAGACCAACGATGGGGAGACTCCTGACAACTGCTATGACCTGACTCCGCCAAGCAGCGATCAGCACAAGGGCAGGACGAGCAAGGCGAGCAAGCTGACTGCTGCTCCGTCGTCAGCTAGGCGGGGCCATAGTCCGTTCGTCAGCAGGGCACTGGGGAGAGGTCAGCTCAAGGATCGCGACAGCCAACCGACCAGCTCCGGCAAGCCAAAGACCAGCAACGACAATAGCACAACAAGGCACGCCTCAACGACGTCAGCCACGGAGAGCGCCAAGGACTCTAGGATGAATGCGGATAAATTGAACGAAAACATGTTCGTCGGCGCGGCCCGAGAGGTTAGCAGTCGCATTCAAGAGTCGGTAACGATTCTACGCAGCGCAACGGCGAGTCTTAGGAAAATCAAGGAAAATATGCGCAAACCCAAATCGAAGGAACAGGCAGATGGCCCACAGGATGCAACAGAAGCAGCGAGCTCTGGGCCCACCGAGCCACCGCAGCCACCGCAGGCTCGCAGTCAGCGAGACAGCGACTGCGACCGCATATTGCTCGGTAGGTCAGGCAATAAAAATATTAACCACAATGACAATGATTCAGATACGAATAAATAAACGTGTGATTGCCCCTGCAAAAAGAAAAGAGAGAAAAAGAAAAAAAAAACAAAAATATTCAAAAGTGACTTAAGATAAATATGAATATGAGTGCACTCATTGTACACCGGCACACTAACGTCATTTGGTGCTTGGTGAGTGAGTGTGCGAGTGTGTTGAGTGCGTTTTCATATAAATATAAATATAAGTAAATATATAATTATATAAATGATATAGAGATGAAATAAATCTTAAGTCCACAAATATTAAGTATCAACTTTGTTTTTCTTCCATAACAAAGAGCCAAGTATTGATGGATTGGCTCACTAAAAAAAGTTTTTATACCCTGAACCCATTGAAAATGGGAAATCAGGGTATAATGGTGTTGTGTGAAAATGTATGTCACAGGCAGAAGGAGGCGTGGCAGTATATATATTCTTGATCTGGACGACAAGAGAAGTTGATTTAACCCTGTCCGTCTGTCCTCCCGTCTGTCCGTCCGTGTGAACGCAGCGATCTCGTAAACTACAAAAGCTAGAGACTTGAAATTTGGAATGAATACTCGTGTATACTATACGCTGAACGAGTTTATCTTTTTTTTCGATAGCTCATACCATTTCCTTATTATCGATAAGAATCGATAATTTGAATTCGTTTTTTAAGCGTAACCTCATAACTGTAAGAGGTAGAGACTTCAGACTTCAGTGTATGCTACTGTAATGAATGCCGACATTTTTTAATTTTTGGATTTTGGATATCGGCCCCCTTCTTCAAAATTCGCAAATTTCCATAAAAGTCGTATATCAAATACTAGAGACTTGAGCTTTGGCATATACAAACATATGGACCACTTAATTATTCACTGAAAGTTTCATTAAGAAAGTCCATGGAGAAAGTCCATTAAAATAAAATATATAATAATATATTCGTATTGAGGAACACTTTAAATATAAACCCGCCTTATATGGCTACAAAATGTTTATTAAATCACGGCATCTCTGTCACTCTTTTAGGGTGTAGTAAATTGTTCTTTCATTATACTTTTTATATACCTTATATTATATTTTATAATTGACTGTTTGAAAACGCGCGAATATACAGTTGTCTCAAACTGATAAGGTTAGCGGAACATTAAAATAAATTGGTATAAGTCAAAGTCATTTCACCTACGAATTTGATTTATTCTAATTTATTATAAATTATTAATTACTGACGTCAATCCTCGCTTGAAACAGTGATAAGAAAATATTAAATGCAAAATACGAGCTTTCTTTACGGAGATGAGTGAGCAGCTTGGTTCAGTTCGAAATAAAACGAATTGTGAAACAGTTGCAAAGTCTACTTCAATATGGAAAAATACCTCAAGTTGTTCATCATTTTACTATCAACTCACGTGAACTTTGTGGCAATGGAAAGTTGGGTAAGCACTAAGGTTTATTTTTAATTTAAACTTAAATTCAACATAACTCGTAAATTATACAAATCTCTCAGGAGTGCCAAGCTAAGAAAGAACTAGATGCGCAGTGCGGTAAGTACTGCTATACGATTGTGAAGCCCCTGCTTGGCCACGCCTCATCTGTGTTTTTGAAAGAGAAGTCTCTAGCAGAAGTGCAACTTAAGTTTGATGAATATGTTAGGAGCATAGCAGATCTACAGAAAACAGTTGAATCCAAAGATAAAGAATTGGCCTCAAAAGTTGAGTTATTGGAGGCCAAAGATAAGCAATTAGCTCTTCAGCTTGAATCAAAGGCTGCTCAGCTTCTGTTAATTGAATCTAAAGATAAGCAATTAGCTGCACAGCTTGAATTATTCAATACATATAAAACGATTATGATTGATAAAGACAATGAAATATTAAGACTAAAATCTGTGATAGTGGATAAAGATCACAGAATGTCTGACTTGGAAAATGAAACTAGTGCAAATGCTGCGAAAATAAATGAACTTCAATCGACGCATTTAGAATATCTGAAAATGTTAGAGGGATCTAACTGCCTAGGTAAATCAATTGCATCTATAATTAAGTTGCCCAGCAGCGAGCCATTCCTCGTGCCCTGCGACTACAAGATAGCGGGATCTGGTTGGATCGTGATTCAACGTCGGATCGATGGAACCGAAGACTTTTACCGAAACTGGGAGGACTACAAGAGGGGCTTTGGTAACATACAACATGAATATTTCATAGGATTGGAGAAGATGCATTTAATTACGCAATCGCAGCCGCATGAGTTATATATTCAGTTGAAAGACTTCAATAACGAAACCCGTTATGCCCGATACAGCAATTTTGTCATTGGAAGCGAAGAAGAGTCGTTCAAGCTACTAAAGCTGGGCGACTTTTCAGGAAATAGCGGTGATGCCTTTAGCAAGCATTTAAACATGAAATTTACAACGAAAGATCGGGATAATGATTTAGGTGGAGGTAACTGCGCGAAAGAGTTTGAGTCTGGATGGTGGTATGGAGCATGCTTCTACTGGTAAAAGCATGTCATTAAATTGCCAATTAAAGTGTAGAACTTATGGATCTCTTGGTCATTTCAGTAATTTAAACGGACGATATACATCTGGACGCGGTTGGAAAAGAATTTCTTGGAATGATTGGCATCACAAGCCTCTTAAATTCACACAAATGATGATTCGGCCCAAATCTTTTACTACACTTTAATATGTCTATCTAAGATTTTTTTGTATATGACTAAATTGAATCTTCTCTTTAAGAGTTACTTTTAAAAACTTTAAATCTATGTGTAAATTAACACAACTAAACAATACAAATGCACATTCATAAATAGAATGAAAGGTTTGTAAAAAATGAATCTTAAAGATAAAATTAAAATTTAGTCACAAAAAAAATTTATTGAATGTATATCTTGTTTTGTATATATCTAAGATTTCAATTCAAAATTGTAGATTCACATTTTTAATGTTTTCATAATATAAAAATAAAGTTTCAGAACGCATATTTCTCGATAGTGTGGAATTTATAGGAAATACCATACAGCTTTATGCACTTGCTCTTCGAGTACAGTCAGATTGTAGACATACACAGGAAATATAAAGGATCAGGATCAGCATCAGCATAAAAATCTGCCAGTCGGGCAATCAGTCTTACCTCTCGCTCTACGAACTTTAGCAATCCGAGGGCCGATGCATTGGCGTCAAACCGACACAGGAAATTGTCTGCAATTGCACAGCTTTAAGATTCGGCTCTATTGCCCCGTTCGTATGGCACACGGCACTCAAAGTGGCACCAATTTAATTACACCCCGGGCCAGACGCAGACATCCACCCACTCACCCACTCACCCACTCACACGCTCACAGACACTCATTCGTTTTCACCTTGAACGAAGGAAAAAACGTTTTCAATGCTCTGCCGGCCGAAACACTAAGCGCATAATCTTGTAATAATCAATTTATATTTTTAATAATAAATAATATTTTGCTACGTATGTATAAAAGCAAGCTGAAAATGAATAAAATCTACAAGGTCTAGTCTGGTACTCCCGACAAAAAAAATGGTATTCTTAGCACAAGCATTACAAATATTTGTTTAGTTTAAAATGTAATCTTTAATAGGGAAAACAAGTAAGAAAACTCTAGTCGGGCGTAACCGACTAAGGTATACCCTGAGCCTCGTCGCACCTGTGTCTTCCAATACACTTATATTTAGCGTAAAATTATACAAAAATTTCAAGTTTAAAGCATTTGTGGCAAATGTAAACTAAAGCAGCAGCTGATAATTCAACAAAATTCAAATGTAATTTGCGATTCTTCGAATCGACTAGAATGCGAGCGTTTGTATGTGTGCGCTCATGAATAGAAAAAGTGCGTTCGCTTGGCGCTGCTGCCGCGTGTTTTTGCAAAGTAGCCAAACGTTTTGTTTAATAACTTTTTTGCTATTTAACGGATTTCAATGAAATTTTCGACATATGATCAACATATTCCATGGGCATATTTGTCAGTTTAGTAAAAGTGCCAACTCATTCGCATTTTGGCTATATTTGAGACTGAATTTCAATTGGGGAAATTTTGGGGCCGGTATCCAAAATATAACAAAATTCGAAATTGCATAAAATACATATAAAGCTAAATACAAAATGGTGTCTCTAGCTTAAAAGATGGGTGAGATAGAATTTTATAACTGAATTTCGATAATGTTTTTATTCGATAACAAAAAAACGAATATATTTATCGATTATCGAAAATAAACTTGATATGCGCGCTGTATATAGGGATCTACAAAAAAAATTTCAAGTCTCTAGCTCTTCTGAGAGCTGAGATCGACGCGTTCATACATACGGACAGACGGACGGACGGACAGACGGACGGACGGACAGACGGACGGACGGACAGACAGACAGACGGACAGGGCCAAATCGATTTCTCTTGTCGTCCTGATCAAGAATATATATACTTTATGGGGTCTGCCACGCCTCCTTCTGCCTGTTACATACATCCAACAAAAACATTATACCCTGATTTCCCATTTTCAATGGGCTCAGGGTATAAAAACTGCTCTAAAATTTAAAATTAATTTCAGATGTTGTTTCTTCGCTCTGCCAGCCCTAAGAGAGAGAGGAAAGAAAAGCAACCATAAAAAACTCATTTGTGTAGCTAACGAGCATCCATTAGTCAAAATGGGAGGCACATTAAGACTTGGTAGAAAACAAAATACTTACACAAGTACAGATGCCGCCCAATCAGCCAATAAATAAGGCAATATATGAACGATAAGCATATATTTACTACAAGAAATGTCTACCCATAACAATAATTCAAAATGGGCTTCCTTATGGCAACATACAGCCCCACATACTAGACAGCAGAATTTGGCTAATTTATTTAAAAAAAAAAAAAAAGATAAAAAAAGAAGGAAAACGACGAGAGCTGCCGAAAATTGGCCAAGTAACGACAGCAGCCAAAAGGAAAATCGATGGCAAAAAAAAAAAAACAAATATTTTCGCTAGAAAATCGAAACACAAATTGAACATGTAAATTGTCATATTTCAGCCATGAAGCCAGCGGCGTAAATTGCCAATTAAATAACCAAACATATGCTAAAAAAAAAAAAAGAAATATATATAAAATATCCAATTTATAACAGCTAATTGCAGATTGGTTGAAAAAATGTGACAAATTCCATGATACAAATGAGGGTATTATTATTAAAATAAAATTAAATAATTATTAAATTTTTAAATAATAAAATATTAAAAATTAAAATAAACAATTGCTAAATCATACAACAATATATATTATAAATTTGCATACTCATATATTGTATATTCTTTTATTAAATACATTTAAGCGCAGCAAAAAAGAATCATAACGAATCTACCAAAACCAGAACTTCAAAATATTATGAATATTTTAAGTCAACATGATAAAAGTTTTTTATTTATTTATTATTATTATTTTTTTTTTTTCTAAAAAATATATTCTTTATGATTTGTATATTAGAAATATAATTAATACCTATATTTCATGTTGTTTATTCAAAAAATTTGAATTCATTGAAAAAGCAAAAAGGAACGAATGAGTTTTTGTCTCCTCCCTATATAAATTCATCTATTTATCCAGCTATGTATAATCTATCTATTTTACAAATTTATCTATCTATCTATGGTTTATAGTTGGTTTATGTCACTGTCTACATATTTATTTATATAAATGGACTTTCTGTTGACCACAAACTAAAGTTGTTTGCAGCAATAAATTTAAATATTTCAATTACCATTCTGAGTGTTAAAATGAAAAATGAGCTAAAGCCACAAGCATCTACAAATGAATTGCATTTATTTCAAATTTCGCTTTAGCACGCATTCAATTCTCCAACAATTTTTCACCTGCTGCGAACTTTTAGCCCTTTGGCCAAAAAGGCAGCTAATAAACAAACCTATTAGCTTGGTCTAATGCCAAACACTTTCACTTCTTGCCACACCCTCATCCGCGGCCCTCCACGCTTCCCGCTTTCTAGACTCGACTCTATCGGGCGCTGCAATCGGTTGGTATTTTTATGCTGATTACGTTAACAATTTCCAGCACGCGAAACTATTTCAACAATTTCGGTGGGGCAAGAACTTGTGGCATAAATCGCCGCAGCTGCAAAAGGGAAAAAAACATTTAGTTCTTATGCGCCACGAGTCAGTAAAAATTTTAATAAGCCAAGTCCAAAGTTTGTGGAAGTATTCGTAATAGAGCCAAAAGTGCATGTGGCGCACACGCGACTTGGTAATATGAAGAAAATGCCAGCCATTAAAACCACGCATTCACACACACACTCACACAGACAGCTACCACGCTGCATACACAACCTTTATGCAGTGCTTGTTATAATGCAGTCAAGGACATTTAGAAGAGAAGGCAAACCAAAAAATATGCGAAATGTATGTGAAAAAAAATGTATATATTTATATACATATATAAAAATGAATATATGTATATATATATATATATATTTCACAACGGAAATATCACAAAAAAGAGGAGGCAAAATATGAAAACACAGAGTAACAAGTAAGAAAACTCTAGTCGGGCGTGAGCGACTAGGGGATACCCTGATCCCCGTCGAGTCTGTGTTTTTCATAGAATTTGGGGGGATTCGGGGGCGGTATCCAAAATACAACAAAATTCGAAATTGCATAAAATACATATAAAGCTAAATATAAAATTTGGGGTCTCTAGCTTAAAAGATGGGCGAGATATAATTTTTTCGATTTTGTTTTCAATCGATAACAATTAATTGAGGATAGTTATCGATTTTTTAAAAGTAAACTTGATCTGCGCGTGCTATACACGGTCTTACAAACAAAATTTCAAAAGCGGAAATCGGCGCGTTCAAGCATACGGACAGACGGACAGGACCAAATCAATTTCTCTTGTCGTCCTGATCAAGAATATATATACTGAATGGGGTCTGCCACGCCTCCTTCTGCCTGTTACATACATCCAACAAAACCATTATACCCTGATTTCCCAATTTCAATGGGTATACAAATATAAATGTCAAACGGAAATGACGAGAAAATAGTGTGCAATAAAATATGCTTTACTGTACGCAGAACAGAGCAGAGCAGACGCAGACGCCTGTGGTAATGTGGATGGCAGGAAGTCGTATTCATATGTGGTTTAAATTGAGTTTCATTTTTTGCTACATTTTTGTTTGTATTTATCTATGTATCTTTATGCCGTGCATCTGTGCGAGCAAATGCGAAACTTGTGTTAGCTCCAAAATAGATTTTTTAATAAAGCGAAATGATAAAAATGTTTTGTAAAGCGTATTTCTTTGTTGTTGTTTTTTTTTTACATTTTAAGTAAATGAAAAAAGTAGGAAAAAAATACATAACAATTTATTTCAGTAAATATTTTGTAAAAACTTTTTAAATACAGTTTAAGAAAATAATTATTTTAAAACGAAACTAATTAAGGTGAAGTGATAAAAATATATACAAACATTATATCATTTCTTTATCATTTTTAGCCCCCATATTTTTGTTTAAAAAATTAGAAGCATATTTTCAAGAGAAAATATATATAACTTTTAAAAGATATTCATTTATTTATTAAAAAAAAAAAAAGATGCATATCATTTTCTTTTTCTCTATGGTATTTTATATTTACATCTATATGTCTTTGCTCTATTATGAGCAACGCACACACAGTAAGATAAAACTCTATTCATACGCTTCACTTGGCCACTTTTTTTGCAAATAATATTTTTCGCTTTTGCCATGCATAAAATCATAATATATCTTTCAACTACAAGTTCTATGACTGCAAACCGAATCAGCGAGTCAGAGCCAAGGACTCTTGGCACTCAAATATATATAGAGACAGAGGGCGAGAGAGGGAGAGAGAGAGCAGAGAGGAAGCACATGGGGCCAAAACGATAAGTGACAAACATGTAAGGCAAGCAAATGTATATTTTATACTTGAGTGGGGCAGGACGCAGACTCTCTACACGCCACCCAATAGCCGGGCAAAAAAAAAAAACAAAAACGGGAGATGCACATCTGTCAGATAAGTGCGGAGAGCATTTTCTGGCCCGCAGGTGACAAGTTAAACGTCTTGTAAGCATTTGCATTTCTGTATTCCAAACAAATGAAAAAAAAAGAAGAAAAATAGAGATAATAAATAAAGTGTATAGAGTAGATACAGCAAGCTCTCTTCTATGATAAAAACAAATTTGCTAAAAATAAATAAATAAATAGGTAGAGAACAAAAAATAAGATAGAAAGACAGCCAGCCGTGGCAAAAGGCACATCCTTTATCTACAGTTCATTTCGAGGACATCAAAAGGGTTTCTCTCCCCGTTGTTGGCTCTATGGCTTAAAGCATATTTGATTATGTCATGAAATATGCTGAAGGATCTAGACGCCTTGTTTGCCAACCAAAAGATAAATTTAAGAAATATGCAAATATACAAAAAGCCACACAGAAAAAGTGTTTGAAGACCTGTAAAGAATTATTATGATAACATTTTTAATATGAGCAGTTTTAGCTCTGGGCCTGCCTGCCATGTGTGCGCAGGCAAGGCCAATTGAAATTGCTCAATATGCCATACTGATTGCGTCTAATGGCTAAAGTAAATGCTTTTCTCATCTACATGCAAATATTTTTCAGCATCATTTCATATTTATTGGACAAATTTTGAGGCAAAAAAATATGAAAGGTAAACCAAATATAATAATCTGTGAATATTTTTTAGTTTATAAAATAGCTAGATCATTAATTTGCTTATCTTTATGTAAAAATATAAAATTTATTGATATTATAATTAAAACATATATATAATATATTATTATATATATAATTTAAAATATGTACAATATTTATATATTATTTATATATTGATATTATAATTAAAAATTATATATTATTATATATATAATATATATTATATATATATTATATATATGATTTAAAATATGTACAATATTTTTATATAAATTATTATTCGTTTTTTTTTATTATTTATTAATCATTTTAATATATTAAAATATTTATATTTTTATATAGTTTATATTTTTTTGTTTCCTTATATATTAATATATTTATATTTCTATATAATGAATATTGCATTATTAACTGTCAATTAAATATGTATTTAATCTCTTTAAAAATAAAAATATTAAATATATATAATATATAAAAATATTTGTTGACTTCTTCACCTCCAAGCACCTATTTTAAAATTTAAATATTTCAAAATTTTTCTTTAACTTATGGTAATTTAATAAATAAATTTAAAAAAAATCCAATTAATTCACATAGCTACGCTGAACTTACAATTAAAACCGTTTTCTTAAACTTTAATCTACTTTTCAGACTTTTACTCCAATATCCACAATCCTTTTTCGTATTTAAATAAAAACTTTCGATTCACAAATTAGTCTCTTAATATTCAATATCAATCGTATGAATATATGTATACACTTCGGCATCAGCACAGCCTGAAAGACCGCTTGAATCCTTACATTGATTATAGTTAAAATATATATTTGTATATACATATATTCAATATTTCTGTCATAATTAAAAGCACTCGTAATACTTCAGTAATCCCCTCCAGCTTATCAGCCCAGGCAGCCCCACTCTCTGACCGCAACGTTCAATCAATTAATCATTGCGAAGCCCATTGAAACAAGCTCATTAAATTATCAAAGTACTTACCCTTTGAAGGTATCTCAGCGCGAGTGGGCGTGGCAGTCATCATTAAGAGCACTATGGCCACGATGCTGATAATGTGTAGAGCGATGCCGGACAAACGCCCATTGGCAGCGGGGCGTGGCCGTACATGTTGTTGCAGTGCAACGAGTCCAAACATTTTTGCGATAAATCTCTGAAATGGGCAATAGGCGAAATTGTACACGAAAATGCCACAAACACTTGATTAGGGGTGGGGTGTGGTGTGGTGGGGTGGTGTGAGGTGTTGGTGTGGGTATGCAAGGGTATATAGAGCGGGGTGCGGGGTGTGGCTCGAACTGCACTTGGCTGCGCTGTCCGCGCCGCCAGCCCAGCAAACAGTTTCACCTTTAATCACTTAAATGGCGCGTAATCATCGGCAACAACAACAACATTGCAATCAACACCAGTGCCATTGAAATTGAGCGTCATGATGTTGTCGAGCCTGATGACGTGCGGGTTTGCCAGCACTTAACGGTAAACGTGGAAAATGTAGGCGTCTTCTACAGACCCCCACACCCGACCCTCTACGCTCGCACCGGATCCGGATGCGTAGCGTTTTGCCAGCTAAAGTCAAAATTTTTACCCTGCCCTTGCCACACGTTGGGGCATTCACACTCTGTGACTGAGTGCGTGGCACAGCAGGCCATCTGCTTGGAGCCCTTAGCTACTTCAGCGAATGTAAAAGTAGTTCAAAGTTGAGAAAAAAAAGTTAAAGACGAAACATGCTGACTTCAAAAAAAAAAAAAAATGCAAACTTTTATTTGTCCTGTGATGCTATTAGTCTTAAAACTTGTTACTTAATGTTGTTGAGAGTGAAAGATATGCTAGAATTTCCCGTCGAGAGAATTTTCTATTATATTATATTTATATATTATTTTCAGTTTCTACTATATTATATTTATTATATTATTTTCAGTGTCTGCTCTGTTTAAATTATTTAATTAGCAAAGTTGGGGTCTATATACAAGGTCTGAAACTATTAATCATTCAGCATAGATGAAAGTATATAGAATTTAAATCAGTCTATCTATCTGTATATTAATTATTTCTTTACCCATTTAAATCATTTAAGCTTATTTTGCCAATGAAAATTAAATATTAAATTCGCTGTGAATATTTTCAGTGAGATATCTCGAGTTGTCCATTTTTTTCTACCTTACGTTAGCTCCTAATAAAATTAATAAAATTACACTAAAATATTTAAAGTATTATTTAATATATTAACTACAATTTTGTCATGTCCTTTCTACCAATAAAATCATTAAACTGTTTTAAGAATATATTTAAGTCTAACGTGCAATTATAGTTTACTAAATTAATAAAAAAAAATTAATACTAAAATAATAAAAATTATAATAAAATATTTAAAATATTATTTTTTATGTTAGCTACTATTTTTCTCTGTCCTTTTAACCAATAAAATCATTAATCTATATTAAAATATATATTTAAGTCTAACGTTCAATTATATTATACTAAATTTACTGAAAAAAAAATAAAACTAAATTAATAAAATTATAATAAATTATTTAAAATATTATTTTTCATGTTAACATATGTCCTTTCAACCAATAAAATCATTCAGCTATATTATAATATATATTAAAGTCCAACATGCCATATATATAACATATATCTGAGCTAGTTAAAATCGGCGAGTGTATTCAAAATTCGTTAGAATATTGTTTGGCTCTTTGCACCTTGTTGTCGTAGCTACATAGTTCGGCTGTAGCTTGCCGACTTTGCCAACGTTTGTTTGTTTGTTTTCGTGCAGGAAATGGGGTCTGAGTGGGGCGGCACGGACAGTTAGGCTGTCGTCGAGTTGGCCAAGTAGATTTTGAGGCGTTGTTTTGACGCGTTTGTGCCGCAGCGAGGCAACTTTGTTGTTGCCGTCTAGATTAAGTTGAGACAATTAAATGAAATATGCTTAGACAGCATTTAGACAGTAATTTGATTTTGTGCTCTGCCTTTGATTGTTCAACCTTCACTCTCTCGATGCGATGCGGGCGAAGGGCTGCGATTTAAAGTCTTTGAAAATGTTTGCGGCATTTGAAGAGAATTTATTGAAAGCCTTAATTTGAATCATGTTTTACTTGAGCAGTTCTGTGTGCCTATCTCTTGCAGCATTCTCTTGTGCTTAAACTTTGCTTGAGTTTTGTACAACAAATCTGACTGATATGCAAATATAGAGTAGACCGTGGCTCAAGCTGTTACTCAATTATGTATAAGTAGAATAATAATTTAATGCACTTGAAAAAGTTTGGTTTTTAGTTATTACTTTGACTATTCAGCTTAAATTATTATCTAATTTTTACTTTAATGGCTAATCGAGCATAGTTAAGACTTTTATATATAAATATGTAATAAAAAATAAAAAAATCAAATAAAAAACAAATGTTATTGAAATTGTCACAAAATTAATTATTATAAGAAAAACTATATATAGATATTATTATTTTAATAATTACTTTTTTGACTGTTTTAATAACATTTGTTTTTTATTAATTTTTAGCGATTTATTAAAATAATAAAAAATGATATATATTAAACAATTAAATTTTTAATTTAAATATGCTTAAATTCTTAACATTATTTACTTTTATTATATATTTTTTTAATAATTTAAATTTAATTTAATTCAGGTTTAATTTTTAAAATATTCTTTATAAACAATTTATTAAAATTGTATCTACCTTTAATTTTTAATTGTATTTTATTTTAATAGAAAATATAGAAAGCTCATCTAATGCGTAAGCCTTTTAAATTTTCCAAAGTTGCTTATTATATTTTCTTTAAAAATATAGTTTCGAATTTATTTCTTCCTTTCTCATAGTTTTGATAGTCTTTGTTTTTTCCATAATTTCCGCTAGCTTCTTGGCAGAAACATAAAGAACAACTTTTAATTGTTTGCCGTTGACTTAAAAGCAGAAAGAAAAACTATGAAACACAAAAAAAAAAAAAAAAATAATAACACGAAATAAAGAGGGAAAAGGCAAAAACTGCCTGCAGACATATTTCAGCTGTCTTCAATTTGCGATGTCAAACTGTCGACGAATGTTTTGTGTGATTGTTTGCAGAGCTCGAATCAAGTTTGACAAATGAAATGATTACACAAAGTAAACACAAAACACGTTGAGCAAACCACCTGTCAGACAGCTGGCAGCACGAGAGCAGGAGAGCCAGAGAGGCAGCAAAAAGGAAAACACTAGCCAAAACTCAAAACGAAAATTTGTCGAGAGTGGGGAAAACAGCCAACGGGCAGCAGCAGCAGCGACAGCTGCAAACATGGCAACATTTTACAAGCGGAAAGCCAAAGGAATATTATAAGCAACAGCAACAGCAGTAGCAAGAGGGATAAACGACAGCCGGCAGCCAAAATGCCAAAACCGAAGCGAACCGCACCGCATCGCATCGCATCGCAGTGCAGCGCGCCCGAATGCCAACAAAATGGCAATGGTAACACTTCCGCTTCCGGCGCTGCGGGCGTTGTCGGCGTTGTCGTTGTTGCACAGTTGGCAAAACGTTGCACGTTGAGCAAACTGTAGTCAAAGGCGACGCGCCGACAGGCAACAGCAACAGCACGAGGCACGCAGGACGAAGGACGAAGGACGGACTGACGACGGGCGGAACACAACAAAGCTTGTTAGTGCGGCTCCCCGTGGCGTTGACAAAAAAAAAAAACAAAAAAAAAAACACCAACAACAACAAATACAACAATAACACATTTTTGGCAAACCAAAGACTTTCATTGATGCACTGAGGCATATCCTACATTTTTATAATATTTTCTGGAATGAATACCTTCCTGGAAATATACAAATATTGCCAATTATCAATATACATTGCTTTTAAGAATTTAACAACTGCTTCTACTAAAATAAATAAAATATTTTTTACTAATTTTTCATAGCATAAATATATATATAATCAATTCAAATTAATATCGTCCTATTTCAAGGTGCGTAAATTGTTTGCAGAATAATTAAATATATATACAATTTGTTAGCTTTGTACTTTTTTTAAATTTTTGAAATATACTACAAAAAACCTAATATAAATATTTTAAAAATAAATATTGTAAGATTTTTTGAAATATACTACAAAAAACCGAATATAAATATTAAAAAAAAAAAATATTGTAGCTTTAATTGTTTATTAAATGTAACAATAACTAAAGTTTTTGTCGTAGTTTGTCGTATAAGTTTATTTGTTTTGTTTTTTTTTTTTAATATTGCCAAATTCAATAATAATGCTATATTAATTACTTTTTTTTGTAGAAATAATATATATATCTCTTTTTATTTTACGCTTCAAACCAAAAATTCCACAACTACAACATTTTAACATCTCTACATATTTATCATCATACAATATCATTTAATAGAAAATCATTTTGTTGAAACCATCCCCAATTTTCTTGATTTTCTTCTTAAATGAACAAATTTTAAAATAATAAAATTGCCAGACGAGCATAAGCTGCACACTAATGTAAGCCCCGCCAGCAATACATTCCATATGCAGGGTATGAAAACAAAAGACCCTTGGGCTTGGGACGTAGGTAAAAGGGGACTCAGACATAAACAATGGCGACGAAACGTACAAAAAATTTTAAACGCTTTTAATATTAAAGCGTGGGGATAGAGACACAAAGGCGGCTGAGGCGCAAGAGCTCAGCACCGCAGGTGAAGCAGCCAGCCAAATGCAACACGGCAGCGGCAGCAGCAGCAACAACAACAACAACAACGACATAAAAATAGCAACAATCTGCGGTGCCATGCAAAAAGCCGCGACGGCATAAAAAATACCTGGAAAAATATTAACGAGCAGAATGGAAATATAAAAAGATTATTGGCAAGACGAGAATGCAATACCCTTGAAGTAGATAGCTCAGAAGTGCTGGAAAATTGACTGACATAGCAAATCTATACTAATTGTTTCTGTTAAAAATACATACATATACATAAAATATATACTAAGTATAATATATTTGAGAGCTATGTATATTATATATATATATATATTTTTTTTTTTTGAGAACTATATTTTATATATATTTTTGAAGGCTCGAAATTCATAAATTCCACATTTCAATATATAATTTTTAAATACAATATATTGGATAAATTTTGTAATTGTTTAATTGTGTAGTATGCAATTTTGTTGAAGATTACTTCAATTTAATTAATTTATTAATAATATATATTTATTGGCATTGCTTAGATTGAAAGACGTGCAGAATATTCAGAATCATTCCAATTTGCATGTTAAAAAATATCTTATTATTTAATTAGTTGAATTCAATTTAATATATTTTCTATTTTGCCATAGATAAAATTGATAAGCGAATCATGCAAAAATACTCAAAATGGTATAAAGTACTGTAATTTAATCTAAAAATTCACTGGAAAAAATAAACTCTTATAAAGTATAAAAAAATGTTAAAAAAACCTCAAATTTATCAGAATTTTCTTTTCTATCACAAAACTAAATTGCTTAAAAATTTCCAAAAATTAGATCTCCTATATTAAGGATATATATCCAAGCTTTTCTCTATGCCTTTTTTAATAAAAAAAAGCCGAGACTCATAGAACTTTGTATATATAAAATGTAAGCACGCAAAATTTCATTATATATCCAGATAAGTCACTCTCTAGACCTCGACTCTTATCAAGCATAAATATTCTCTTTTGCTCTTCCACTTTTGCCACTTCACACATTTTGTAACTAGATTTACAGGCTCCATTTCGTAGAGTATTTTGCAATAAAACAATACCAAAATCCTCAGCTAGAGCCAGTGCTTGGAGTGCGCTGCGAAATTCCTCAATGCAAGGAGTCCTGGCGCGCTGCTGGGACTCGGATTCACGGCGCGACTCTCAAGTTCTTGTTGGCCAGTTGGCCGTTGTTGTTATTGTTGTTGTTGCCTCTTCGTGACGAAAATGTTTCGCTTAACTGGATTTTCAAATATTTATTGCAACAAATTATTTTGCTGGTTACAAGTCTTCCCGGTTTAGCTCTAACCGACTCTCCCACTAACCCCTAACGCCTGAGAGTGGTTTTTATGGCAATTTGGTTTGTTTCGTTGCGTTGCCAGGATTTGCAGTTCAGTTTTTTCCCCTCCTTTCTACCACATCGGCTTTTTGCACAATTAGGGTTTTACAAACACACAACGAGCGCATAAATATGCATTTAAATGCATTTTTCGTGTGAAAATAAAATATTTAATTACGAAATATAACAAAATGATTTTTGACTTGGAGCATGTAATCATGTCTGCATATTATTTAAAGTGCAATTAATAGCTATTAAATAAATATCAAGAGGTGTAAGAATTATGGAAATTTATCAAGAATTTAAATCTTTTATTTATAAATATTTTTTGGCGATATAAAAACGCTTGCTAAATATCTGAAAAATTACAGTCTTTTAAGATAAACTATAAACATTCTTATAACTAACTATTCAATTTTTCTTGAGATACTTTGTGCTCCTTTTTTTGTCATAAAATACCTATGCTGTATGTTTTGCAAACTATTTCCTAATACCTAATGGAAACACAAATCGAACAGTTTGGCTATGCAAGAACTATATTTAAGATTATATATTTAAAATACTATAGTTCTTCTAATTTCATTAGGCTTTATGAATATATTACAATAAGCCTAATTAACTTGGAAAAACTATTTTAAATATATAATCTTAAATAAATATTTTACTCCCAAATAAAAAATAACACAAATTTAGTTCTATTATGTTCCTTGTTTTATGTGCCGATCGTAATTCTTAAGGAATCGGATCAACGCTTCACACAAAAATTCATAGAACTTATCAATTTTTGTTCATTTTTGATAGGTTTTTAAGATTTTTTTAAGATACTTAAAATGGAAGGTTCATAATATAATTTATAAATTTAAGAGATATTCCACAAATATATTTTAAACACCTTAATATCTTGCTCACAGAAAAGAAATTCAAAACATTAGCTTTACTATAAATATCTATATATTTCTTCATATAATATTCATTATATTTTATTTTTATATTATTTATTTATTTTATATAATTTTATTATATTTATATATTAATACATTTTGTCTATAATATATTTAAATATATTATTTTTATATTCATTATTTATTTTATATAATATTATTATATTAATATATTCAATAAGTTTTGCCTATTTAGATTAATTTAATAAATATATACAATATATAAATAGACACCTACAAAACTTATCTATCTATTTTTTCTACTCTATATATTTAATAAATTTTACTACTTCAAATGTATCTATCTTCCCATCTAATATATACATTCAATCATGCCCACTTATTTAATATACAAACATTGTTTTATTCATTGAAAATAAAATCACATTTGTATTATTGAGCTGTGAGGTCCTCTTTACTTTGAAGTTAGCAATACCTAATTACGTTCTTCTAAATCAGCTTTTCAACGAAAGTTAACCGAAATAGACAAACAGTATTTGGAATTGACAGATCAACTGAGACAGAGACAGGGCGAGATAGAGAGAGTGAGAGTGAGAGACAGAGAGAAGGGACAAAAATAGTTTCTAATTACAACAAATTAAGCACACATACAAGCTGTTGGTGAAGTTGATTAACGGTATCTCCGGTACGACGCGTCTGTTGCAATTGCTATGCCGAGAGTGGGGGAAATGACGATGGGCAAAACTTTCACTTGATGCGTTCAGAACTCTTGCGAAGAGGGCTGCCAGTAGCTGGCCTTTGACAACGACAACGACAACACTGACGACAACGACAACGACAACGACGATGGCGATAACAGTAGAAACAACGCGACGAACAACATTTCGTGTCAAATCGTTTGCTAACGGTAAATGGTAAGCGCACCAAAACACAGCTCAACAACTCGCGAAATAACGGCAATTCGCGCGCGCTCGCGCTCACACAGTTAGTCAGTTGTATTTTTGGTTAGACGGCGCGTATACTGAACGCCGAACCATCCGCACAGAAGGACAACCGATGTACGACTGAATGCCAATGGCGTTGACTCGATTGGTGGAACGGCTGTGCCGAGCTCAGCGCTTCGCTCCAATTCGTTCGCTGTTCGGCTCGCGCTCGGCTTTTCGAACTTCGAAACGGCTTGAGCAAGAGCACGACACGAAGAGCGCCACTGGAAGCGTTCATTTCGCACAAAATGAATCGAATGTAGGTGAAAGTGCGAGTGTGTGTGAGTGTGTGTGAGTGTGTGCGAGTCTGTGTGAGTGTGTGCGAGTGTGTGCATGAATAGTGGGCGAGCGACTCCAGGCGAGTGGCCGTGAGGCTGTCAAGTGTTTGGTTTAGTTGCTTAGTGCGTTGATAGGCGCGCTGGGCGCTAAGCACGCGGCACCGACAAAGATGATTGGTTGCCTTTTGGCCGCAGCTCCCAGAGCCAACAGGCTGCACATTTCCGCCATGAGAAGCGTGGAGTAATTAAGAGTTTCATGGGAAATCGAACAGTTATTTATGGAGAATCGTTAAATGGGGCCATCATTTTTAGCGCTAAATTAAGATTTTTATATTAAATACATTTTAAATGAATATATATGTGCAAAGTATATATGGAAAATTAGTGCATTAAAAATTTAGTTTCTACATTTATTGACTTAAAGAGATATTAAATGTTATTTGAAAAATGTCAATAAAATATAAACATAATTTTTTGACGTTTTCTATCTTTAGAAGGAAATGTAACAGAATGGCTAAACGCGTTAAATAGGAAAAATACTCTACTTAACACTCTATTATTTTATCTTTAATATATAACTTTATTTTAAATATTATATTATCTATAAATATATGTATCTATTACATTATCTATTACATTATCTATCTATCTATATAGATGATATAGAAATGAATACAAATATTTATTTTTGTATTTATTTATATATATTTTTTTATATTTTTATTTCTTTATTCACATATCCTTTTTTACAAATATATATTTATTGTATATATTTATTTATTTGTTTATTAATATTTATTAATTTCTTTTTTAACATTTATATATTTATTTTTTAATATTTATTTCTTATTATTTTTAATTTTTATATATTTGTTATGTATTTATATTCATATATTATCCTTGTTTACATATATTTATTTATATATATATTTTTTTTAATTATTTGTTTATTCAATTTATTTCTTTATTTTTTTACAATTACATATTTTTTTTTTAAATATTTATTTATTTTATTTTTTTATATATATATTTTGTATATATTTATATATATTTTCTATATATTTACATATATAGCTCGAACTATCCATCCATCTATCAATCTGTTTTTCTTCTTCCAACTCATTCTTTAATCATCTAAAAAATCCTTCTAATTGAAACTCGCAGAGATTCTCAAAAAACCCTTAACACATCACATCTGCAACATCAAAGCATTTTTTTCATCCTTTCCGACTTTTCTGCTCCACAACACTCAACTAGTTCGGCTCCTCACCACCTGAAACCCTATTCAAATGGCTGCTCTCCAGCTTCGCTATTAACAACGTCAACCTTCAGCAGCTAAGCCACTCTTCTCGTAGTCAAATTAACACGCAGACTCTAAAAAAAAACTAAAAACAACAAAAAGAACTGCATAAATTGGCTTATCTGCAAAAGCACACAAGCTGGCTGTTGTTGTTGTTGTCCGGCGCTTTGTGCTAAGTAAATGTCAAAACCAGCAACCGACAGCAACAACAACAACAACAACAACAACAACAGCAAGCAGCAGCAAGTGGCAAAACGGTCAACCACAATAAAATTATTCCACATACGCAACGTTGGCTCCTGGCATCATTTAGATAAACATAGCTGCATGAAAAAAAAAAGATAACTTCAAGCCAAAGGCTACAAAACTGACCAAAGCTAAGCTGCGAACTTAAAATATAAATGTATATACATATGTGTATATATATATATATGTATATATATGCATACTTAGTTATGTGGTAGAGCTTATTAGCCAGCTTTGTCTATAAAGAAATTTTAAGTTTTGTTTTCTACAAGAATTTGCTGCTTAAATTGCAAATAGAATAGAAATAAATATATTTAAAATAAATATATTTACTAATATATAAAATATATATATATATATATATCGTCTATCATATTTATCGCACAGCTGTACAAAACCTTCACGTCTGCTGGGCCGGCAACAGTTTAAGCCCCGCTCTTTTCGGCCATCATTTTTTACCAGCTAGAACGCAAAATGGTTTCGTGTTGATGACGACGATGATGATGGCAACCGAAAACGTTGACAAACGTCACAGCTTGAGGATTATGAGGCGGGCGAGGCGATAGCAAAAGGTCAAACTGGGTGAAACTGACCCCCGTTGATAACAATTTAAGACTTCTGTGGGTCTACTTCTCTCTCTGTGTGGGTGTGTATGTGAGTGTGTGTATGTATGTGTGTGTGTGTGAGTGTGTATTTGGGTGTATATTTCAAATCCATTTCAAAGCGCATTAACCAAGGATATTTAAAGTTTAGCTGAAAATGTGACTATTTAAAGAAACATAAATAAGCAGAGAACTAAATTTTGTGTGTTTAAACACTAGAAGAAAAAGCTGAATGAATCGACTTAAAATATATGGAAAATAATAATGGGGGAAGCAGATATTGTTTGTACAATATAAGAAGATATAAAACGATAAAAATTGTGAATAAGTCTAACAAAGTCTTATTTAAAGTCTTCTAATCTCATTTAAATAAAGCATAAAGTTTGCTATAGCAAATTATAAATTTATATCTTCAATTACAAGTCTTTCTATATATGATTGTCAGTTAAACTTTATTATTTATATTATTTATATTTTTTTTATATAAATATATATTTTTTTGTTTTTTTTTTATACATATATATAGTTTTTTTATATATATATTTTTTAAATATATTTTGTCTATTTTTTCCAATATCTTTATTTATATTTTTTGTATCTAAATGATATATATTTTGTCTATTTTTTTCTTATTATCTTTATTTATATTTTTTATATCTAAAAAAAATGCCGAATTATTTATTTACATATTTTATTTATCATTTTATAATATTATCCTCTTTTTTTTGCATTACATAAATACAATTATTTACACATTTAGACTTTTTTTGAGTAATTACATTCTGTTCAACTAATTTTATAACCATTAATTTTTTTTAATTTTTTTTAATTTTATTTAATATTTTATTTATTATAAAATAATGCGCATCTACCATTATCGTAGCCATTTAAAAATAATATTTTTGAAGCTCTAGTTGCATGCAAACGTTAACAAATAAATAAAAAAAAAAAACAAAATTATTTAAATAAATAATATTGCAGATAATGCTAATATATCATTTAATTCAATGTTTTATTAGAAAACACTTCAAAAATAACTAAGATTTCTCTAGTCGAGACGGCTCGACTAATAGATACCCTGAAACCTGCGGGAGCTTATATTAAAGTTTCTAGCTTTTACGGTAATTAAGTTACGTTTGCAAAACTACGTCAAATTATTGATTGTTATCGATTATAAGGAAACGGGATGAGTTAGAGAAAAAAAAAAGATAAACTCGTTCGCTGAATTCCCATTTTCAATGGGTTCGGGGTATAATAAGTGAATTTCAAATAAAAAAGTTCATCCAATTTTTTTAATGGATTAAGAAGCTTACTTTTATTAGACTTCCATGAACTGAATTATAAATTTAAATGTTTGTCTGGCATAAGGAATACTTGAGTATCGGGAAAAGAAAGTTCAGTAATTGGATAAACAAGTGTCTATTTCTGTTTCAATTTAAGTTGCAATGCAAAGGCAAACGCTTGGGGCTGTCAATCGGGTTATTTGTGTGAGCCAATTCTCTAAATCGAAACGAAATGCAGCAAAGCATTCGCTAACAAATCCTCTTTGGCTGCGAAAGCTGTGTAACCTGCTTTCCCTGCATATGCAGTTGCCCCCTCCCCTCCTGCTGCTGCTTCTTCTTGATGTCTTAAGAGCTCGCTGTGGATTGTCATTTAGCTGTAAGAAACGACACCCAAAAGTGCGGGCATTAAATGAAAGTTGCACTTTTCTCCTGCTTCTTCTCCTTCTTATTCGTCTGCTTTTGGCCTTATTTTCGTAGCCAATTCTCTGCTTCCATCTGCGTCTTCTTGTTCTTTTTTGTTATCCACAATTGGCGTAAATTGCAAGCGCATAAAAAAGTGTTAAGCGGACGGAATGGGAAATTGAGGGTTGCCTTTTTCGACTCCTGCTGCTGCAGCTGAGGCATAATAGCACCCAAGTGCCAAGTGTCAATTGATTTCTGGGCATGTGGGCGTGGCACTGTGTGTGTGTGTGTGTCCTTTGTTGAAAGCGCATTAGCACACACACACACATAAAAACAAAGCTGATTGCATTAAAAGCGCAAATTGCTGCCAAAATTCAAGAGCTCAGCAAATGCAAAAAAAAAAGAGGAAAAAAATTTAGAAAAAAAATTTAAGCCAAGCTGCTTAGCAAAAACAAACAAAAAGTGAGACAACAATATAACTGGACTCATTTATATGGCCCAAACAGCTACCAAAAGCTGGCCATGTACTTAGCACAGCTGCAACACACACTCACTCTCTCACTTTCTCTCTCTCTCTCTCTGTCTCTCTCTCTCTTTCTCTCTCTCTCTCTATCTAGCTTGGCTAACAGCACTCTGGACTCTTTTGGCCAGACTTTTGTTACATTTGCCTTACTGCCTGTTTATGCAAAGCTTTGCTGCTCTTAACTTGTTTTTTACCTCAACTCAAATTGATTTTCGCCCAAAATGCAGTTAAAGTACGAGCATTAGCAAATGCTTGGCCAAATGGCAAATAATTGCGGCTTTTATCAAGAAATTATTGCTTTATATGCAGTTAATCAATTAAATTTAAAACAATAATATTTTCGATTCATTTAGGTTTAATTTCTTAAGGAACAGGGCACATCATTAATTTTATTTACTATTCTATGACTATATAAAAAAAAATTAAAAAATATATTTTATAATATATTAAAAAATAAAATAAAAATAAACTGAACAACAAATAATTAAAAAAAAATATAAATTATTTATATACAAATTATTATGTACTATATAATATAATAATATAAATAAAAATAAATATATTATTTTAAATACAAAAAAAATATTTATACTACATAGTTTACAACTGCTTAAAAATTAAAAAAAAAAATTAATTATATATTGAGTCACATTTTTTATTGAAAGACAAGAACCAGAAAGCTATATTTTATTAGTCTTTAAATAAAAAATATTACTTTAATAATATAATATATAAAATATAGATATAGGTAATATAGATAAATAGTAGTGAATGTGAGCTTGTAAAATAAAAATTTAATAAGCATTTTATTTTTATTTTAACACTCTAGCAAAAACTTTACAAAAAAATCTTAAAAAATGTCTATTGACATAATAATTTTTTATTCGAATTAAAATTGTTGTTTTAAGCTCTTTAAAACCAGTGATAAAGCCCATCTCTTTATCCCTGTATTTGTCTCATTCTTTTCGCTCTGTCTCTCTCTCTCTCTCTTTCTCTCCCTCTTCTCGACACATATCGAATATTCCGTACATCATTCGTTTTGTGGATAGGAAAAGAAACTCTCTTCAAACTCGTATAAAAATAAATCTGTGCAACGTTTTGTGCGGACATAACCCACACTCGAATAAATCAGTTTAATGTGTACTTAATATTTGCCATTAAGTTTTTATTACTTTTCTGTGCCGGGCCGAGGCGTAGCGGCGCGCAGCTGAACAGGTACATAAATCGGGTTAAAAACACCGTTAAACCAATTTAGGCCACACATGCACACACTCACACACACACACGCACAATAAAATATGTCAATTGGTTTGGCAGTGCAAATAAACGATTTGCGTTTAATTTGTGACTGTGCGAAGGAGCGTTTTCTTCTTCCTTCTTCCTTTGCCACAGACAGTTTCAGCAAAGGGGGAAATAAAAAAAATAATTTATGTATATATATTATATATATATGCATGTATGATTGAGAAGTGACTATCTGGAATAATTTCTTTAGCAGTATAAAAATAAAACTAATTTTTCTAGATTTTTTATTTAGCTGCACAAATTTTAAGATAATAATGATAATTTTAAATTTTCCCTTGAGCTTAAAATTTAATTTTTTATGCAATTTTCATTTCAATCAATTTATATTTTTATTTATTATATTAATTTGTTTCCATTATATTTTTATTTTACGTAAATTTAATGCAGAAAAGGTTTGCTATGTATTTTTTATTATATTATATTTTTTACTATTTTATTATTTTTTTTTTTTAATTATATAAATATTTTTCTACATAAAAAAATTGATTTAGACTTTTTTTATTATTATTTTCTTTAATTATATAAATATTTTTCTATACAAAAAAAAGATTTAGACTTGCTAAATATCCAATACAAAAGAAGTTTTATAACGCTAAGCAATTTCTCAAGTCTGAGATATTTGTCACTCATAATATAATAATAGAAAATAAAAATAAATAAATAATTGAATACCTATGCAAAAACTGTGTCTTAAAGGCAAGCTACTTAAATTCTCAATTGTCATTGTCATTGTCATTGGCATCCACGGAGCCCTTTGCATCTATGTCTGATGTTTGCCGAGCGGCAGGTACGTGATTTATGCAACGGTGATTAGTGGCACAAATCAATTAAGGCAGCCATAATTGTGGAGCCGTTCGGCAAATCAATTGTACACACAGAGCGTCGACTGGCTGGCTGGCAAAGCAACAGGAAACGTCAAACACTTCAGATGGCAAAAACAATGTGCTCAAGTGGCATGTGGCATGAGGCAGGCGGCATGTGGCATGTAGCGTGTAGCATGTGGCAGGCGGCACAGCATGCAGCGCACGGCACACGTTGCAGACATGTGGGCGTGCCGCATCCTACTATTAGCAACATGTGTGCTGCCATTGTTATCATTGCCATTGTCCACGACAACAACAACAACTGAAGAGCTAACAACAACAACAAAGCCGAATTCCACAATGCATTGCCAACAACAACAAATAATATCGCAAATTTCCAATGCTAGCGATATTGGTGACCGCAGCAATTGCTTGACTTGCCCCACACAGCCACGCCCACAACTATTGTGAGTCTTATGCAGCGTTGCTCAGATATCTCCACACTATTCGACAATATTTTTTACAGTGCATAAACAGTCTGTCAAACTATGTAAAATTGATTGTAATTATTTCAAAATTACAATGATAATTTTGAAATAATTTTTATTATTTTTTTTTACCTACAAATTGAAAATAAATTATTAAAATAATTATTCTTTCTAAAAATAAATAAATAAATTGTAATTTGATGGCTTATAAAAAAGGATTAATTAGATAAAAAGTCAGGATTAAATAATCCTAAGATAAGGATTATTTAGATAAAAACTCTCTAAGAGGAAGAGATAGAAAGAAATGAAAATCGTCTAAAATGAGAAAAAGAAAATTCTTCAGGATTAAGAAATATAATGGGATGAAAATCTCTTTAATAAGGAGAAAGAATATTAATATTTCCTATTATGTTATTCCCTAATTTATGAGTTATCTCTATGTTAGGTTCTTTATTTAAGTGCACTCAAAGCCCATGAAAATTTGATGTCAGATCAATACCACAGATCACATATTATTCTCCACTTTCTGTGTGAAGCTAAGAGTTACCCTAAGTTACGCCACCTCAAACGTATTTCTTGCAATTGTACGTTTGCATATCCTCTAAAATACAAAAGCTGACAATATTCTGGTTTCAAATTATGAATATGAAATTTATAGGGACATTTAAAGACAAAAAATTTCTTTGTGCTATATGCAAACAAATAGTATTACAACAATTATTATTATTTTTTTAGTGATATTCCTATTATTTATATAGGTATTTTTTATCATCTTTTTTATGATTTATACAAAGAAATATATTATTATTATTTATTATTATTATTTTTTTATTATTTCTTTTTATTTATAAAAATAATTTATTTACTATTATTATTTTAATAATTATTTATTTTTTTAAGATATTAATGTTACAATTATTATTTTTTTTTTTTGTTTTTTTATTATTCATATAGCTATTTGTATTATTATTATTTTTTATGATATGCTATATATTCCTTTTTATTTATATAAATATTTTCAATTATTATTATTATTTTTATAATTATATTTTTATAATTATTATTTTTACGATGGCTAAATAATATAATATAAATAATAAGAAAATATAATATATTTTTCTAAATTATATTTCCTATATAAATTCATATATAAATTCTCGTGTTTTTGTATAGAGCTCTTTGGCTGCTCCCCACAGTGCGTGGGAGCTGAAGCGAGTATGTTGCACTTCATGCATAAATTAAACAATGCCAAGAGTCAAATCGAGCCCACTGAGTGGGTTTTCTTGTGTGCAGCTGCAGGTTGGCTGCATTAGCTGTTGGTGTTGTTGAGCAAGCGTGCATGTTTCCTATTATCGATACACTCAGACATTATCAACACACACAAAGAGAAGATAGAGAGAGAGAGAGCGAGCAAGCCAGTTAGGCGATGGCATGCATAAAACATGTATCGACAGTGTGGCAGCAAATTGAATCAATAATATCCAATCATGGGTTAACAATGCGAATTGATTTCTAGCTGGCATGCCACATGGGACACACACAGGATGCGTTCCAGGGCCTCAGACATATGCAAACAAGCCAGACCAAAGATAATAGCAACACCAACAACACCAGCCATTGGCAGCCACTCAGCGAAAAGCACCTGAGTTCAATCTCCCCCTCTCTCTTTCTGGTTCTCCCTCTTTCTCTCTTTCTCCCTCTCTCTCTGCTCTGCTCTGCTTGTCTTAAGTGTTCATGTAAATATTAATTAAGTTTTGGCTTTTGTTGCATTGGCCTTGTGTTTTTGCCATGGCTGACCAAGCGGCACGATAGGACGATGAGTCCTTGCATCCTTTGCAGCATATGCAGGCATCTGTTGTGATCCGAAATATTATTATATTAGGCGCCTAGTTAGTTGCTGCCGTTGGCCTTTGTTTAATCAATTTAGCTAACAGCTCAGCTAGGGCTTTTCCATTTAATTAGTTGACAAAAAGTCGAATTTAATTTGACACTAATTTGCTGTCTACATGCTTACACACGGCTCCTTTATCTTCTTCGTCTTCTTCTTCTGGTTTTTGTGCATCTTGCGCCTGTTTGCATTCTTGTTTATTGGCCAGCCGAGCGAATATGGTCGAGAGCTGTGTGTCAGCAGTTAACTTTTATATCAAAATATTAACAGTAAGCTCGACTAGTATATACCCTGACAACTATACCGAATCGCCTTTTTAATCGCTATGCTCCTTCTTTGAGGATCAACTTTTATTCAGAATGAATTTGCTAAATTCAGTAACAATAATAATAGTGCCAAAGTTCAGGTCTCTTCTAGCAGAGAAAAGGCGGGACTATGATCAGATATAAAAAGTTATACCTATTCATAGCAGGAAACATCTTTAAATGAAATTTCAGGGTATTCAGTTTATGCTTATACTAGAACATTTTATTTAACATGAAAATGAAAGGGGAAAAAATTGAATTCATCTTAAAATTTATAGATATAAAGCTTATAATATATATAAAGAATATATTCAATCATATTCATATAGTAGTAGATAGTATATCTGCAGAAAACAATTGAATCTAAACATAAAGAATTGGCCACAAAGGTTGAATGAATTGAGACCTAATTAAGACCCGATTTTTCGCTAGAGCTAATTAAAAAGAAATATAAAAAAAATAATTTATGTAGTCATATAATTAAAAAGAAAAAGAGCTAATTAAATATACTTTAATATTTTTTCTTGGATACTTAAATATCGAAAAATAAAAAAGATTTGCCATTAAGTTAAATTGAGACTTCATTAAGGCCAGATTTTTTGCTAGAGCTAATCAAAAATAAATCTAAAGGAAAAGATTTAATTTAGTCATATGAAAAAAAGGATAATAACCTAACTCAAAATATTTTAATATTTGTTCTTGGATAGCTTAACTATTGAATAATAAAAAAGATTTTGATAAGAAAAAATTCACATTATTAATTTAATTTACGCTAGCTGCTGAATGTCTGATTAGTCAATTCGCAATTAGCATAACATCATTTTTAATTAAAAAGAAAACTTTGCCTTAAGCTGCAGTCATTGAATATATATCTATATAGTATATATATCTTTATATTCATGCAATTTAAGGGCTCAATTTCAATTTGCAACTTGGCTGAGCGCTGCTGCATGCCCATAAAAATTATTCCAATTGCAAGTGCAATTTGTGAAACTTTAGCAAATGGTGTCGCCAACTGCCGCTAACTGAAGCGCCAACTTTTCACATTTTCATTACAAGTTTCTCCTCAATTCACTGTCAAGCGAAAACTTAACCCCTTTCTGGCCCGCTCCGCAATGTGCTTCAACTTAATTTGCATGAAATATTACGTATACGCAGCGTTAGCTCTGCTAATTGTCCCGTAATTGCAGCTTCAACTTCAAACTTGAACAATACAAATATTTTCCGAAATAATAAGAAGTTGAGAACAGACTGCAATATATATACACATATAGTCCCATTCTGAATCTCTTCTACTACCAAACTCAGGCTACAGCAAAACCAATTCTCTGTCGAATTTCGCCATTCAAATATAATTTGGACCCATCGAACATAGTTAACGTATCAAATGTGCACTTAGAGGTAATCGCTGTCTGGCAACGCCGTTGGCTCCGGATGCGTCTCGTCGACGCCATCAACAAATATCATAATCACGCCCAGCACCGGACGGAGATTCTCGGGCATGTGTGCATTATCCCCGCCCAGGATGACTACGCACGGCTTCCCAGTGATCACAATGGGCAGCAGTCGCGTCACATATTGCGCCAGCCGATGCAGATTCATGCGCCGCATCTCCAGCGTCGTCAGCCCCTCCGGCCAGCTGTCCTCGTGGCAGCAATCGAGCAATATCTCCATTAGGTGCATGGGGCAGCCGCTGGCCCGCAGCCCCTCGCGCACCATCAGCCGCATGGGCAAGTCCGGCGTGGAGATGAGGCTGCCCCAGGTGCGCACGGAGGCCAGGGGCAGGCCACGACCCCAGCGCATCAGGGCATAGCGATCCAGCTGATCGCCGACGGTGCGAATCACAGGATTCGTGGCTCTTAGCGTCGCAATATAATACTGCAGCAGCTCCAGCTCGCGCCGATGCTCGCCCAGTCGACGCTCCTGATGGGCCTGCATGTCGCGCAGCTCAGGTATCGCATTGATGTGGTCCTGCAGCTGTTGGCGCAGCTCGAAGACACAGTTGTGTCGGCTCAGCTCGTCCTTGGGCACACGCATGCCACAGCCCTTGGTGCACTGGACCACCACCTTCGGGTTGTTCTGGCAATGCTCCACATGACTGCGATACTCCTCCAAGGGCATCAGCGACGTGCAACCATTTTCGGCGAAGCAACACTTGATCTTCAGGCGACCCAACATGTTGCGCATGAGGCGGGAGACCGGAACCAAGTGGATCGGCAGTAGATCGGAGCGATCGACTGGGCAGATTTGCTTCTCCTGAATCCACTTCTCGATGCAGAAGCGGCAGAAGGCGTGCTCACAGCTGGAGGACTGCATGGGCTCCTCCAGCACATCGGCACAGATGGGGCAGAGCAGCTCCTCATCGACGTGGCCAACAATTAATGCCAGATCGTAGCCCATGATTAACTATTAGGGGATTATGGATATAATGGTAGCCCTTGAGCTAATATAGTTGCCACGTGACCTTGCGCTGGATGCTTGCAGATAGGAATATACGATTTTTCATAAATTTCGACTCGAAATGTGAGAGAAAAGACACAGTAGAAGCACCAAAATTTTGGAATTGTTTGCGAATGTCAAAAATGTCGAAAAGCTAAGCCCCAAACTGTCCAGCCTTCAATGTCGGAAGTTTCAAATTAATTTCATGGCCTATCGATAACTGACGTTAAGGCGGCAATAGTTCAGAGATAACATTACCTATCGATATATTTATTGCGATTAATGCCAATGATTATTAAGATTAAGATTAAGATGTCGGTAATTGTGATTAAATGTGGACTAGAATGACGGATAATCATTTTATATAATAATATATATATAATAAGTAATATATTAAAAAACTATATTTAAATTTGTATAATTGGAAATATTTTTAAAAATTAAAAAAATATATATATAATATAATTATACTTTTATATATAATTATACATTTTTAAAATCAATATTTAAATAAATAAATATAATAAATAATATATTTACAAATTATGTTTCAATTAACATAATTAGGTGTTTTTGTAAATTAAAAAAAAAATAATAAACATACAAGTTTATTTTTTAAGTTATTGTTTTAAGTCAATATTTAAATATTCATATGTATATATATATTTCTTTTTTTTTAATTGTTATTTCAAAAATTATTAGACAAATATATAAATATATATATTTAATATACGTTTATATTTGACTACAAATTTTATTAAATAAATATTTAAAATAAAGTAAATATATATATACATTTGTCAAAATAATTTATTTATCACTTTTTCAATTTTATATATATTTATCTAAATTTAAATATTTATTTTAAAAATTATTAGACAAATATATATATATTTATATTTAATACATGCATATATTTTTCTAAAGTAAATATATTTATACAGTTGTTAAAATATTTTATTTACTTTTTTTTTCAATTTTATAAATATTTATCTTATTTTAAATATTAATTTCAAAAAAGATTAGACAAATATAGAAATATATACATTTGTCTATATTTGTCTAAAAATAGTTTTAAATATATATTTAAGATAAAGCAAATATATCTATACATTTGCTATATTATTTTATTTATCTGTTTCAATTTTTATTAAATACTCGATTTAAAATCTATTTGATATAAATGCATTTATTTATTACAAGAGCACCCCTAATAGCTGAAGCAAAAGCTGTCAATATTTATGACAGTGAACTTGGACAGCAGCAAGTGTCGAACGTGTTAGAGATTTTTGTCAAACTTGTGTAAAAATTCCGCACAGATCAACTCAACTGCCGGCTGCGACGCAACTCTCATATTTCGAAACGAAATTTATGAAAATCCAATTTTTCGGCTTCTGTCTGTAACATACACGTGATAAGGGTGAGCATATTTATGATATAGAATATCTGTAGTACACGTAAATCGTTTCGCCTAGCGATAATAATTGTGCACCAACCAAGCGAGCAAGCAACCACGCAAGCAACCAGTCATGGGCTACGATCAGGGCTTGATTATTGGCCACGTCGATGAGGAGCTGCTCTGCCCCATCTGTGCCGATGTGCTGGAGGAGCCCATGCAGTCCTCCAGCTGCGAGCACGCCTTCTGTCGCTACTGCATCGAGAAGTGGATTCAGGAGAAGCAAATCTGCCCGGTGGACCGCTCAGACCTGCTGCCCATCCACCTGATTCCCGTGTCCCGTCTCATGCGCAACATGCTGGGCCGCCTGAAGATCAAGTGCAGCTTCGCGGAGAACGGCTGCACGGCCCTCATGCCCTTGGGCGAGTACCGCCGCCACGTGGCCAACTGCCAGAGCAACCCGAAGGTGGTGGTCCAGTGCAACAAGGGCTGCGGCATGCGTGTGCCCAAGGACGAGCTGGGCCGGCACAACTGTGTCTTCGAGCTGCGGGAGCAGCTGCAGGATCAGATGAACGAGATCTCCGAGCTGCGGGACATGCAGGCCCATCAGGAGCGACGCTTGAGCGAGCATCGCCGTGAACTGGAGTTGGTACAATATTATGTGGCTGCGTTACGGTCCACGAATCCCGTGATTCGCACTGTGGGCGAGCAGTTGGATCGCTATGCCCTGATGCGTTGGGGCCGCAGCCTACCGCTATCCTCGGTCCGTACATGGGGCAGCCTTATCTCCACGCCGGACTTGCCGATGCACATCATGGTGCGCGAGGGCTTGCGCTCTAGCGGCTGCCCGATGCACCTGATCAATCTGCTGATGTCTTGCTGCGACGAGGACAGCTGGCCGGAGGGCCTGGCCACGCTGGAGATGCGGCGCATGAATCTGCATCGGCTGGCGCAATATGTGACGCGACTGCTGCCCATTGTGATCACTGGGAAGCCGTGCGTCGTCATCCTGGGCGGGGATAATGCACACATGCCCGAGAATCTCCGTCCGGTGCTGGGCGTGATTATGATATTTGTTGATGGCGTCGACGAGACACATCCGGAGCCGGCACCGTTGCCTGATAGCGATTACCTCTAGGTGCGATTCGTAAGCGTTTCAGTCGTGTTCGATCGGTCCAAATTTCATTTCCAAAAACAAGCAAAAAAAAAGCAAAAAAAAAAGGAATTTACTGCAATTTTTTGCATTTCGAGCTCCGCATCCATCTGGATCGGAATGCACCTAAACAATGTTCAATGTGTGTAAAAATTATACCATCTAAATTTCGTACACAATTCAAATGAAGAAAAAAAAATGATTTGGTATATGGCAAGACAACAGGAATCGCTGCGATGCAGGAAGCAAATCTACAAGTGAACAACAAATACGCGAATTACGAAAGAAAAACCAAAAAAAAAAACACTAAAAAAAAGCAAAATAAAAATAAAACAAAGGAATTTATTGGTCGGGATGCAACTAAAAACATTTTGTACAAAAAAAGAAAACAAAAAAAACCACAAAATATTTGGATTGTATGCTACGAATTATATTTATTTTGACCTCTATTCAAATTTGTTGGGATTTCAATCAAATATTTAGAGATATATTACAATTGGTCAGTTGTAATTGTGTTGGCATGCCTCATGCAATTTTTACAAGAGGTCAATCACATCATTTAAGGCGTTATTTGATTCTCTATTTCGGTTCATTTTTCCTTGAGGCATCCAAATTGATGTTAAATAAATTAGCACGATAATAAATGACAATCAAATACTTATTAATCGACCTTGACTTTATTAGTGTTACTTATGTGCTGGGTTCTCATATTCAGCTTTGCCCAAATATTCCAATGGCCCATTGAAAATGGGAAATCAGAGCCAGGAAGGAAGCGTGGCAGACTCCATAAAGTATATATATTCTGATCAGTACGACAAGAGAGGTTGATTTAGAACGCACCTATCTCGTAAACTGCAAAAGCTAGAGACTTGAAATTTGACATGAATACTCGTATATATCATACGCTGAACGAGTTTATCTTTTTTTCGATAACTCATACCATTTCCTTATTATCGATAACAATCGATAACTTGACTTCGTTTTGTAAGCGTAACTTTTTGCCCGCGAAAGCTAGAGACTTCCAATTAGCGGTGCATGTTTCTGTAATGCATACGCATATTTGAATTTTTTGGATTTTGGATACCGGCCCCCTTTCCCCCACATTTGGAAATTTCCGCCAAAAGCCGTATATCAAATACTAGAGACTTGTGCTTTGGAAAATACAAATATTTGGACCACCTTATTAAACTCTGAAAGTTTCGTAAAGAAAGTCTATCTAGAAGAAAAGTTTCCATAGTATTGCTCACATTGCAGCCGAAGTAAGCAGAGCGCGTCCTTACACATAACATATATGTGTGTATGTAAGCGTTATAAGCAATTTATATAAAAAAGAAGTGTAAAATAATTTTAATATCAGCTCCTCCAGGGTTCAGGGTAATATAAATGAATGCCTACAAAGTACTCTCAACAGACATTAAAGAGAATATTCAACATTTTTGTGTTTCTCAGCCTTTCAGTCGACCTGATGAAGAATATATTTCCCTTTTCAAATGGTCTCAGGATATAAAACTTGTATTTCACGTTTAAAGTTTCTTTTACAACTTTACGGATCATATATTCCCAGAAACTAAACCAAGAAGAAGACGAAAGAGAAGACGAAGCTAAAGATGCAGACGAAGGTGGGGAAGAGCCAAGGCATATATTTGCTCGACTCATTTCCATAGACAAGAGGCTGAAGAGCCTTTGCATATTTATGGCCAGCCAGCTGCAGCGGAAGCTACGTAAATTGGAAAACTTGTGCCCGAAGACGCCATAAGCCATAAAGCGTGCGGCAACTGCCAACTGCTATTGTTGTTGGGCAAACAAATTTAGCAAATATTATTTATAAAGTGAAATTTTAACAAATTAACTGCGAATGGAATGCCGCAGCACAAACAAATGCTCCCTTTTCCTGGGCCCACTCCAGAGCCCATATCATATGAATAGTAAATTTTGTGCAAACACTTGAGCAAATATGCACAAGCGCACAAGCATGCTTGCGCTGGCATATTGTAATGTCAAAATATTTACACTATAATCTGAACACACACACACACACACACGGGCACAGTGACAATGTGTGCGTGTGTGTTGGCATTTGGTTTTAAATTTCATCTCGTTTTGGTTATAAATTTTCATGTTTTCCCTTTGGCCAGCATTTGGCAGTTGTGTGTGTGTGTGCGCATACTTCTTGTGACAACTGTACGCAACTATCTATCCGTCCGTCTGTGTGTGTCAAAAACTTGAGCTGCGCCTCGTTGAATTGCAATTTCTATTTTCTATGCATCTTATGTGGCTCCAGATGACCAGCAAGCTTCAACTTATCATTCAGTTCGCTTATCTATAACAGCAGCAGCAGCAGCGACAGCCGCAGCCAGCTGAGCCTTACAATGGGCTTATATGTGGTTTACTTATATTCCTCTTATTCTTCTTCTTGTATTTGTATTTTCGAAAGCTACGGAAATTCGTTAGGAATTCCTAAGCTAGATAAGCACCAGCTGCTGGCGCTTGAAATGATTTTTATTATGCTGACGGATTTCCTTTAAAAATTATATTATATATAAATATTTTTTTTTTGCCCTGTCCCAACGAAAAGTTAGTTTGAAAAGAAACTGAAAGAGCAAAGCGTAAACTTAAGAAAATATTTATTTGATTTTTTAGGCCGCATTTCTTATTTTATTTTTTATTTTTCTTAAATTGTGGATTATTATATTTAAATATTTCAATTTGAATTGGGGCTCTTCAAGCTTGGACATCCGATTAAGTTACTTGCATCTTATGCATCCAAGCTTGAAGTCTTTATTTAAGGTGATTTTGTGTTAAAAGTGGGGAAACAAAAATAAAAATAAAAAAAAATAATAAATTTTTTTATTATTTACAAAATATATATACTTTCATTATTTAATATTTATAAAAATATATTTACTTTTATTTTTTAATATTTGAGATTTCTGTAACAAAAAAAAAATAAATAAAAACCTACCAAAATAAAAATGAATTTTTGGAACCGATTTTTGCATATTCTGGAAACTCATAAGAAGTCTCTTTAAGAGAGGAGGATAACCTCTATTTGAGGAGATAAAGATAGCATTGAAAGTAAAGGAATTTCTAATGGAAACAATAATTATTGAAGGAGGTCGTATACATGTTCATGAGTCATCCAAACATTTTCGAAATACACATTAGACATTGCTGTGTTTCATTTATTTATTTTCAGCTTAAATATGCCTCAAAAAATTCCTCTTAAATATTAATTTGAATCATCTGAGAAATAGCAAACATAACAAAATATTTAAGTTATTTAAAAATGATAAAAATTTTCTGGTCTTAGCAAAATTTTCAAATCCCATTTAGTTTGCTTTTATAATTTGTTTTATTTTCCATTTAGTTTGTTCTTATATTGTTTGTTTTATTTCTCAATTTAAAATAAATCAGTAAATAATAATTAATTATTCTTATCACTCTGTCGAAGCGCATTAAAATGTTATCAACAAATTTTCATTCGAGTTAGTTTGCGATAGAGCACACACACACTCTCTGGGAGACAATCGAAAGCATGGCCAGTGAACCAGACCAGGCTAATTTAATAAGTCAAACGCAATATAAACACCCAAATAAACACACGCACACACAAGCCAACGCACACACGCACAACAATATTTTTCCAATTGAACTGATGCCATTTAATGAAAATCAACACTTCCGCTTTGCTAGACATCAACGAATATGAAACGAAGAACATGCTACAACTACAATTTGTGGCTGTGCGTGTGTGTGTGTGTATGTGTGTGTGTGTGTGTGTGTGTGTGTGTGTGTGTGTGTGCGTGCTTATGTAAGTGTAACGAGCTACAAATGCTTACCGCAAAATGTATATTTGCATTTATATTTGTTGTACTCGTCGTGCTGTCATTTCATTGCAAAAAGCAGACGTGACACATTCGCCTCGAACAGCCTCAAGTTCATCCCGCTGCTCGGGGCCCCTCCCCCTCAAGCCACTGTTGCCTCCCATTGCCATCCATAACATGATTATCATCAAAGTGGAGAGAGGCAGGTTCTATAGAATATATTATAGCATATGGGCAAAACACGAAACTTACCTAGAAAATAAAAGAGAGAGAGAGAGAGAGTGAAATCATTAGAAAGATATATTGTATTTATATTTATAAAATGAAATAAACTAAAATGATATGTGTAAAAATATAAGAAGTATTAAATATAAAAGAATATATATAAGCAAAAATATTAATAATATTGGAGTTTAATGCTATTTATACAATTTTTTTTTTTAGGTAATGAGGTAACCTTTATTAGTTTAACTTATATTATTATATATACAATTATAATCTCACTTAATTTATTTTTCGTGAATTTCTTAAAGTTATTCTAATGCTTTAGCTTAGATTTTTAAATATTTTTAAAAATGTTTTGGTTTACTAATATTGCGGTTCTTAATTTTTATAAATTAATCCAACTGTCTTTTAGAATTTTGATTAAGTTTATTTTTTAATTTGAAATATATATTAAATTTTTTAATAGCAATAAAATTGTTTTCTGTTTGTTTTTTTTTTTTTTTAATTATTCCAGTGTTTTAGCTTAGGTTTTTAATATTTAAACAACTTTTTTGTTTACTAATATTCAGGCTTTTAAATTTTATAAATTATTCTAATCGTCTTTTATAATTTTGACTTAGTTTTTTTATTAATAATATATTTTTTTTATTTATACAATTTTTTATTCACAATAAAATTATTATCAGGAATATAAGTGCATATAAAATATTGTATGATTATAACATATTAAATTTATAAAAAAAAAATAAAAAAATTCTTAAATAATATATAACACGTTTAAATAATTTAAAGATATAAATAATTTGTTATATTAAAAAATAATAATAAAAAGAACTAAAAATAATTATAAAATATTTATTTTTTATAAGACAAACAAACAAATTATTTCCCCTAATATACGTTCAAATAAATATTATTGCATGAGTGCAACATATTAAATTTATAAAAAATAAAAAATTAAAATATTCTAATAATATATAACACTAATAAACAATTTAAGGGTATTATAAATAAATTATTATATTAAAAGAAAATGAATAAAAATAAATGAAAACAATTATAAAATAATTATTTTTAATAGAATAAACAATAAAAAGAATGGTTCAGGCAGCGCATCGTAGGAACTGAAACAGCCAGACCCTGAGCTAACTAAGTTTCGACTCGCACTAACAAATATTATGGAAGAATATTACCATGAATAACTGTCATTTGGCTGCTGTCAGTGTCGCGTTGTTGTTTGGCTCTAAGTCGTGCACGTTACACGTTACATGGGAACGTGTATGGGTGTAAGGACCGCAGGACATCGTGTCTAGGGAGCCGAGCCGAACGGGGCCCGCTCTACAAGCAGGTCAGTTGGCATCGTCGCTACATGGCCAAGCGGTCACGTTCACATTGTATGACCGGGACGTGCAATTTTTAGCTGGACACCAGCAATGGCCAGGGACAGAGGACAAGGACATTGCGCAATAAGCACAAGTTTTATGCAATAAAATTAGCCCAAAAAACAGAAACGCACATAGATGGATGCAGAAGAAGGATGAAAGGAGAGGAAGCGGAGGAAGCGGAGGAAGCGGAGGACACACGCAGAACTTTGCTTCTTCTCACTGGCTGATAAGATAATTTTATTTGGCCGTTATTGCATAAAGTCATGTGAGCTGCTGCGGAAATGAGTTGAACTGAAGTAAAGCGTTACGTGACGGGCTAGCGCCTTGGACGGACTACGTGAGCCAGCGGATCGGCGAGGGGCGCAGGAGCGCAGGAGCGGGAGGTGTAAATGGATTCTAATAAGATAATTGACTTGTTTGCGGATTGATCCAAGTGCCTGTTAAATTCCAACTAAACTGAAGGTCGTACGGTCGTGGGAATTGTCAAATGGGAGGCGGATCTGCAGGAAATCGAATTTCGGGAAGATTACAAGCTAAGACTACTAATAATGGTGCAGGGTATTAAAGGTCAAACATGTAAAAAAACTTTCCTGAGTCTTTTACATTTATATATATTTTAAAAATATATAAATAAAAATAGTTATCTTATATTTCTTCATATTCTACTTTATGAAAAAGAAATAAATAATAAATACATATACCCTTTTTCAATAAGTACAGAGTATACAAATACACATTCAATAAGTCTATGCCACATATACCGCTAGAAAGCTCTAAAGCTAATCATCTCTATCTTGAGCTTTATCCACTCCTAAACTCCCCAAGCTCTGTGAGCATTTTTGTATATTCGCTCTAAAGTTTCTGTCCCCCCACCCCCCTCAGTGCTCCCATCACATTTGCTTATCAAAGAGTGTCAGCGCCACAAAGTCATCGCCGTTCGAAAATTAAATAACAAACATCAAAGAGCTTTCGGCTGACCTTTTAGCTTCATCGAATCCACCCAATAACTGTTTATTCCTTCAAAAAAAAAAAACAGCAAGAAAATAAACTGAGCAGCGCAGAAATTAGGCAAATGGTAACGGGACTGGATCATTACGCACTCAAACAGCACTAAATCGCGTACAAATACTTGCAAGCCCACAGACACATAAATACATACATACGTACATGCATACATATGTATATGCCTTGCCACAGGCCTTTGCACAATTTTCATTTAACTAACTAGCAAAGGTTATTATGAATTATTAACAAGCTTTGCAACTTACCTACAAACTTTTCATAAATTGATACAAATTTTATATAAAATTTAACACAATCACATTTTTCACATTTTAATTCACAATAAAAAAAAAATAAAAAAATAAATACAAATTTAATGCCAATAAAATATATATTGTGTACAAACAATCACATAATAATTACATACACGTTATACCCTTCATTTCTTATTAAACCGTGCGTGAAAACAAGAGCACTACTGCGATCTAGCCGAGGCTACGAGACCAACTGAAGAGACGCAGAGGACAGAGGACAAGCACAAGCAATAGAGCGAGACAGTGAGAGAAATGCAGCGAAAGAAGGCGAATAACAACAAAGGCAAGAACAGCGAACGCCTGCATAAGACAAGTGGATGCAAGGCGAATTAAGATAAAGCGAAAACTAAGAACATGCTTGATTCGCTTTTCATCTACATACATACATACACATGTATGTATGCATGTACTTATGTACATTCGCTGAGGAGGCGATCTAAGCGAAATGAGAGAAATTTGACAAAATGGGCGAACAACAAAAGCTCCAGGCGCGACAAAGCAAGCGCTTGTATGAGACAAGTGAACGCTGATTTGAGGCTAATTCCGATAGCGCAAAACTTAGCTCTTAAAAATAAGTGTGCCACCCATTTCAAAGAGCGACCGGGAAAGTAAGGTTTATTTAAATAGAGACAGCAAGAAATGGAAAATAAATAAATAATAACTAAGCCTATTTTTGGTTGATATACATAGATACATGTACTATTTGTAGTTTTTAGGTATAATATTAAACTTAAATAAAAAATTATTATATTTCAAATGGTCTATTGTAGACAATATATTATTTTATCAACTCCAAACAAAACTTTTAGTTTTGTAAAAATTTTGACGAACTTACAGCGCGTTTCGTGAAAATGTATAGGGGGTACGCTGACTTTGGTGACACACTGTATGAATCGCCGGTTACGGTCAAATAGAACAAGTAGAGAACAGCAGACAAGGCGAAGACAGAGAGAGAAACTTAACGGTAAAGAAAAACAACAGAGATGCAAGGAGAAACATAGAAGGCAATTGAGCGTTTGTTTTTAAGAAAGGAGAAAGACAAAACAAAGTCTAGAAATTCATAACAAATTGAGCTCAGCACTGTCCCTCTCTCTCTCTTTCTCTCTATGATTGTAGGTATCGCTTTGCTTATTAGTTCTTTGATGCAGTTGACCAAGTGCCGGTGCCTGGAAAGCGTATGCGCGCTTCGTTATGGCTCTGCCATGCTTTGATTGGCTGTCTGTTTATTTTCGCTCATTTCGTTATTGTTGTTGTTGTTGTTGTTGCTGTGCCGAGCGTTTTGCTGGAATTTCACAAGTGACCGCACACACAAAAATATTTTGCCACACCCGAGGCGACGCGCACGCCGGCCAACAACCACAATGGGTACAGCGACGACAACAACAACAATACCCTGTGTATGAGGGTGGTTTCAAGTGCCGCCAGAGCACTTAATACTAATTAGCTTTGCGCCTATGCCGTGACCTACGACCTGGCGCCCCAGCATTTCCGTACGGATTCGGTGCCAATCTGTGCTGCGTTTAAGTGGCCGCAGCACGCAGAAAGCGGTTAGCGGAGGGGCGGTGGGCGGAGGGCGGAGGGCGGATGGGTTCGGCACTGTTGCAGGGGCGGCTAGCGTTAGCCGGGTTAACAGCTTCGGGGCGTCATTTTTATGAGCTAATTAAGTTGTTAGACCTGATGAAAAACTCATTTGCGGGGGAGCTTACAGCTGGGCAGCGGCATCCGCCGAATTCCGTTGCATATCTAATTTGCATTAATTAAGGGCAAGAAAGCTAAAAAAAAAATTGGCTGAGATATGATGTTTAAATGCCCTGTGCGCACAGTTTATTAGGGGTATATTGGTGACATGAATGTCGAAATATAATGAATAGATAGATATAGATAATATATATAAATAATACATATATTTATATATAATAATATATATATATAATAAAGATATAGATAATATTTATAAATAATATATATTTTTATATATAATATTATATATTTCTATCAAATAAGTATTTAAGCTGCGAGCGAGCGAGTATTTAGCCAGTCGGTTATAGCCGCATATTTTTATTTTGCATGCTTCGCATCGATTTTTAGCCTTTGGCCAATTAATTAAAATTCTTGCAACTAATTGGCTGACAATTTACATTTATTGACAGCCCGTCAACTGTCAACTGCCAACGTGGCCAACAGCCAGGGACAGCCCAACGTCTTGGCCAACACTTTTAACGCCCATTTCGAGCAACTGCGACTAGTTTTGTAATTTGCTCAGCTGCAGCAAGTTTCACCCGAGCAATTGAAATGAAAAGCGTAACTTTTTAATAGCCAAAAAAAAAGATGGAGAAGAGAAAAGGAAAATACTTGAGAAACACCCAAAAATGTTCGGTTGCTGGCCAAACTTTTCGAATTATGACTGGTCGCACTGGAACTGCCAAGTTCTGTCAACGATTTTATGCTAACAGCTGAGTTTTTTTCCTACTCCCTCTGTCTTTCTTTGACGCCCCTCAAGGTCACAGTGTTTTGGGGCGGCGAGATCAAACCAAATATCATCTTAAAATATTTGAAAAAATAGTTAGAAAGGAACATTAATATTAAGACAAATTTCAGAAAGAATAATATTAAGATCATAGATGCTGAAAATTTTTTTTAGACTACAGCATAAATAAATAATGGATTATTATTTTTTTAACTAGTTATTATTTATAAAAAAAATAATAATAAATAAAAATAAGTAAGTATAAGAATGGAAAATATAAATTATTTTATTTAATATAATGTTAAAAATGTTTTTGAATTTTATATACTTTATATATAATATATATTTTTATATAATATAAAACAAAGGAGAATATAGTTTAAATACATATTATATTTTGTTTTATTTCAATGAAAAAAAAATATATAAAATATAATAATAATAATAATAATTTCAATGAAAAAAAAAAAATATATATATATATGTATATAAGTATATATAAATTAAATTTAATTAAATTAAAGTATATAAAAAAATTAAAGTATATAAACCATTATTAGTGAATAATAAAAAATGTGTTCTAAATGAAAATATATTTAAAATTTGTTATATGTTTTTATTATTTTTATTTTAAATTAATTTTTTTTCAAATATTAATTATTAATTAAATATTTATTTCTATATATTTTTATATTTTTTAATTATAATAATTTTTAATTATTTTAATTTTATTATAGTTCATACATATATTTATTATTTTTATATTTATTATTATTTTATTGTTTATGTATTTTATGTATTACTTTATATTAGTTTTTTAATATTATAAATTTGCATATTTCCTTATTATATTTATATCTATATTAAAAATGTAACCACAATTTTAGCTATTTAATTGATTATACTAATTTAATAATTTTAAAAATATTATTTTGAGCTTAAAAAAAATTTAAAAAAAATTTATGTCAATTAAAGCTTAATATATTTTTTATACACATATAAAAATATTATGTTGAGCTAAATATGATATGCAAATAAAATATGTCTGAATTATGAAGCCAAATGCTAAGCTTCATTGCGGCCAAGAAACAACAACAATTGCTCCCTGCGGCCCAATTCAGGCTAAATAATTGACGAGGATTTTGAGCCATGGCCAGTCAACAAAAATTCTTTTTGTTCTCTGCCTTGTGCTGACGACGCTTTTGACGTCCAATGAATGCCAATTCATTTGCGAGCCAGGCAAATCAAGCTATGATTAATCATGGCCGGCGTGGCATAATTATATATAATATATAGTGTATATATATATAACTTTTGAATAAGGGAGCCATTGACAGGCGTCGAAGAGCTGCCGCGTGTAATGCTTATGTAATGAATATGTTTTGGTTAAAGTTTTCCTTTTTGGCTGTTCGCAAACTTTTGGCCAAAAGAAGAGAAAAAGTGTTACCCTATTGAGGAGCTGCTTAGCGGACTTTGTCGTGATAAATTATGTTAATAATGTTGCCAAAGAAAGTTGAGCGTGGCGAAAGTTTCACCCACAGCCAGAGCCACAGCCACAGCTCATCCCAGTCGACGCTTGTCAAGAGTCAGGACACACGCAACCGCCCACTCCCGACCATAATATTGTGTGCATCTCATATTGAGTGGTCTCCCTAAGTAGTTGGCCACCAACTCGATGCGATGCGCACACACTTTATTAATTCACTTAGCAAAGTGTAATCCTATCACGTCAATAAGATTATGGTTTTAAGAGAGAGAGCGAGAGAATCTTTAATATTTTTCTTGTTGCCACGACGCAACGAACTCGAAATGTGCCCAGGCGGGTATATCGATTCTATCTATTGACAATTTGTAGCTTTTTTGGATTCTATGAACTAAAATAAAATTAAATCTAAAAGCCACAAATTGCTGATATGACCCAGAGCATCACTTGAAGACTTTAAGCACACTTATAGGTGTGACTAACATAGTATAAATTATGAATTATGGCAACGCAGCTCTTTGCGCGGTATCATCTAGTCGTGCATTACTCAACGAACGCACGCTGCTTTGCCCTTGTTGTTGTTGTTGTTGCTGCCATTTATGGAAATGTCTGTGGCTGGCACTTGGCTTCAGCTCCGACTTCGCCTTTCAGGCACTCGACGTCATGCATAACAATGACTTGTGCGGTGGCAACTTTGGCCACGGTTTCCATTCAGTTTGAAGTTTTTGCGCCAATTTTAATGTGTAAACGCTTGCCACATCCAACTGTAGCCGCCTTGCTGTTTGCTTTTATGATTATTAAAATCTGGCATATGTTCTCGGCGCATCGCTGTGTGAGGAGCAAGCACATATAAATATGGATTACAATATCATCCTAGGTAAATATTATTGTTTTAAAAGACGCCGTCTGAAGAATACTTAGGCAAAAAGGAAATCCAGCTCATATCTAAATCGAATTGTTTCACAACTCTCAAAACAAGACTAGATCAAACGAGACTTTCTTCTGCTCAGATAGTTCGAAAAATAATAATAAAAAATATAAAATATAAATAAATAAGCAAATTCTGAAATTAGAAATAATATTATTCTTTTGCTAAGAACTATTAATGTTGTTAATTTCATTTAATATTTAAATTCAATTCAATTCCAATTACAAAGAAAAAGTGACAATATTAAATTTTAAGGTATAATAAATAAATTTTACAGAATAAGAATTAAATAAAATTAATAAATAAAACAAACAAAATATAGATAAAAATATCAGAAATATATCAGAAAATTAAATTAAATAAATAAATTTTAGAGTATTGAATAAAACAAACAAAATATAGATAAAAATAGATAAAAACCACAAAATATAAAAACTAAAATCCAAAAAATAATATTTAAATATAATAAAAAATAATACTAATAAAATCTAAAAATAAAACAAATAAGATTCAGAGATTCAGAGACCGAATAATAACGTCAAAGGATATGCTCAAAACGGCTCTGATGGAAGAGTGGCTCAAAACTACGATTGATTTCACCCGAAAATTGACGGCATCAATGCCGAAGCACTTAGAAGGTATCAAGAAATGGAATGGGTATCAAACTTCATATTAATTTTTTAATTTTCATGGAAAACTTTTTTTTTTTTTTTATACGCGTACTTTTTCTAACTGAATTTCCATTGTTTTACTCTGATTTCAATTATAAAAAAAATCTGTTATTATTATAAAATAAAAAATTTTGATAAATGTGTGTTGTTTAATAGTTGTTCATAAAAAAATATGATATTGACTACAATACTATTATTTATCATAGTTATTCATTATCAAAGTCGAAAATTTTTCTGGCAAGTGTATATATGTATATATATGTATATATATTTATATATTACTTTCATGTTTTCTTTTTAAACCTCTTCGTATCGCATATTGAGCAGGCTGCTATATCACCTGCCGGCAGCTCGCTTGAATGATTTATGTGGTCGGGCAGCGGCAGCGCGCACATATGTTTGCCATTGCCAATTTTCCATTTTAAATGCGAGCTAATTTATTAGCAGCCATCGGTGTTCGAATCGAAGCGTCCAAGCACCTTGCACAATGTTTGTAATAAATGTCACACTTGCCGTGGCACACCAAAATTATTGCCGCGCATTTGTTACACGCTAAAAAAAGAGCAAATAAAACAAAAGCGTAGCATAAAACGAACAAAACGGGCAAAAATAATTAAATAAAACATACAAATGCGATAAATAAAAATGATTTTTAATTAAAGTTTCACATAAAGCAAAAACAATTTGTAGTTGCGACTTGAACAAATAAGAGAAAACAAAGAGTCTTGAGCGGTTCCAGAAAACGTTTTAAGTTACTTTTAAGTCTACATAGAAATAATTTAATGAAAACTGTTGAAATAGGTTTTTTAGACAGCTTTTTTTTTTTAATTTTTGTGTGTAGATTTTTGCTATGATAAACTTGGACAAAACGAGTAAAATATATTTCAATATTTATTGCTTGTTATTTATATATTTGATGTATTAAAAAAACGTTTTTCAATACAAATTTAAATTTTTTTACGAATAAATATATATTTTTTTATTTATATAAATATTTTTTCTATATTTATTCTTCTGTCAAATCTTTTCCTCTTTTGTTAAATCTTTTGGCTGCTTTTTTATATTTCTGTAAATTAACTTTTTATAATTGAAATATTTATAGTTTGATAAAAATAATTTAAAAAAATGTTAAAAAATAATTTTTAGTTTAAATTAATTTTTTTTTTATTGTATTTAATTATTTTTTTCAATCGCTGGGCTTCTATTAAATATAACTCTATAAGCAATTTGAAATATGAAATATATTTTTGTTGAATAGAAAATCTGTTTTCCTTTGAATGACAGTAAATTAAGAAACTTTATCTTATAATTAAACCTAAGTTGAAATCGATTTTTGGAATGCGTGTTGCAGTGTTTGGACATGCGACAATAAATGTTAAACAATTCATTTTAATTTGCCACCTTAATCGTATTAATTAAAGTTCGATTAAAGCGCTTCGGGCCGTTATTGCTCAGCTGACAATTGAATTGCCCCAATAAGCTGGAACGTAATTCGTTTTCTGGAATGCAATGCGTGTGGGGAAAAGGAAATTTAATTTTTCACTTCTTGAGCGCACTATATATAATATAAAAAAAATTATATATATATATCGGCATTTACCGTTGTCACGTTTCGATATCGTGACGTGGCTGGGATTGAAATATGTTTTTTATTGTTATTTTCTTTTTTCTTCTTACCGTCTTGCTTGGATTGTTGCAGCAGCTGTTGCATTTTTAACGCTGATTATATAGTTTTTCGTTTGACGCCCAGTCGGACCGTTGTCATAAAAGTCAATATGGCAAGCGCCTTGACCCTTTTTATACCCTGAACCCATTGAAAATGGGAATTGAGGGTATAATGGTTTTGTGAAAATGTATGTAACAGGCAGAAGGAGGCGTGCCAGACCCCATAAAGTATATCAGGAAGACAAACTGAACTGATATAGCCATGTCCGTCTGTCCGTCCGTATGAACGCACCGATTTCGTAAACCACAAAAGCTAGAGACTTGAAATTTGACATGATTACTTGTGTATACCATATGCTGAACGAGTTTATCCCTTTTTTCGATAGCTCATCCCAGTTCCCTACTATCGATAACAATCGATTATTTGACTCAGTTTACGGTGTATGTTTCTGTAATGAATACAGCTCCCGCAGGGTTCAGGGTAGCTCTTAGTCGAGCCGTCTCGACTAGAGCATCCTTACTTATTTCCTCTTTTTTCTTGGGCTGGCACACACATGAAGCTAGCGGCTTCAAGTTGTACAAATACAACTTAATCGCAGCATTTTCATAAAATTTTATTGAATTTAAAACCGAAGCCCGGCCACTTGAGCAAATATCATTTATTTTATTGTTCAATTCCGGAACGTAACGGACGGCTGACGATTTCAGCAACATTCCCACAGCGAGCCCTTCTTACATGACTCTTAAGATATGCTCCCTGTGCGTGTGTGTGTGTGTGTTGCTCTGATTTTCTAGCTGTCTGCTGCCAAGTGGCAGCTGTGCCATAAAAACTAAAGCATCCTAGTCGTGTAGAATATGTTGTTGTCCGGCTCTGGCTCTGGCTCGGGCTCGGTCTCGGGCTCTGTTTGTGGCATGCGGCCATACGTAATGAATGTTTATTGCACCGGACATGGACATGTTTTGCTCATTGCTCGCTCCGCTCCTCCTCGTTGTTGTTGGCCTCAACCAAACAAGACTGTGTAATTGCTTTCGGTTTCTCCACAGACATTTGCCATCTTTAAAACGATTTCTTAGCTCAAACAACAGTTAGACAATCAGAGAATTAATATGACTATATATTTTAGCCATTTTAAATTAAACAACCGAAGACTTCTTAACTATAAAGTAATCAATTATGAAATTATTCGATTATTAAGCTGGGAGTATTTAAAAAATAAATAACATTTTACAGTTATTAAATTTGTGAGTTCAAAAATATTAAATTAGTTTTTCATTTTTATGAGCTACAATATAAAAAGTGCTAGACACGAAATTTTCAATTCAATTCATCTATTTGAAATAAATACAATTGTGAAAGAGTCCAATATTATGGCGTATTTAAATTTTATATATACATATATATTTTATACATTTTTATTTTTGTATATTTTAAAATTTTAATTAAAAAGTCGTTTGAGTAGTTTGAGTCTGCAGAAATATGTTAAAATATTTTTAATTTTTTACTCTCTAAAGTCTTCAAAAACACTTTAAATTTTATATAATATTTATAAAAAGTAAAAAATATTTTTCTTATTATTTTTATAAATATTTTTATTATAAATAAATATTATTTTATTAAAAAATATATATTATCTTTTATAAATATTTTTATAATACTTATAAAATGTAATAAGTCTTAGAGATATTTATATATTTTTCATCATTTTGTATACCTTAAAATTTTTCATAATAAGTCAACGTTCGATATCTTGAATATTCTTGTCTTCACTCTATAAATCTTCCTGTACCTTCTTCAATCTCTGGGCTGTTGGATTAAATGAAGGGCACATTATAAATAAGTCGCTGCATCAAACATGTTTATTTAAGGAGCACGACACGAGCGGGCTGGGTGTGCAGACACTCGAGTTTAGCTCTTGAGGCCTTTCGCACATTTACTTAAGTTATTTAACTTGTTTTGCCCTGTTTTGTTCTGTTTTGCCTGTGTCCTTTAGTTTTTCTTATTGTTTGTTGTTGTTGTTGTTGTTATTTTTGTTTAGGCGTCGCTGAGGCCCCGAGCAGCAAAGGGGCCAAAGATGCAACAGCACACACACGATACTTCGGGTTAATACAATTTGGCTGGGTCTTCTTCTTTGTGTTGCCAAAACAGTGGAATTTTCGGCTTGAAGGCAACGAATATCCTTTTTGTTTCGCTGCTCCTCCTTGCACGCTGATTCCTATTTTATAAGCGAAGCGCCTGAGCTGCGGGAATACGAAGCGTGTCAGAGTTGGCATTAGAGCCTGACATGCCTGCAGGGACAATGCCAGAGCGTTGAGCTATGTAAAGGGTATTGATGTGTGTCTGGGTGTGTGTGTGTGTGTGTGTGTGTGTAATTGTTGTTGTGTTGCTGCTTGTCTCGACTTGATTGAGTTTTATGCACAGTTTAGTCTCCTGTGTTGTGCCTAATAGCCGTCGGCTCTTAGCCACGTGGCACACATCCTTAATTTAAGTGACGCCAGCCTTTGAAGTGGAAATCTGTCGTGGGCTTAAATTGTGTTCTTTCGATTTGGAAATTGCGGCAAGTGCCTCAAAGATGACTCAGTATGTATCCCCACCTATTTAACGTTAACATTTTATTTTGACGTCATCGTCATCGACCCGATTCTCCCTTCAGTTTCTTCTTATTCTTCTCCACTCCAATATATTTGCCTTTTCACCTTTATTTGCGCTACGCTTTATTTATTTCCACAATTTTTATACACTTTTTACAGAGTATTTGGAATTTATTACGATGCGCGAGGTGTATGAAAAAATTATTAAATGCTTAAAAAATTGTACAAATTTTTGTTTAAGCTATAAAAATTATAAATAATATAGAAATGTATCTATAAAACTATATAAGAGTATTGATTAAAAAAATAAATATTTAAATATAATATATAAATATTTTTGTATTTCTTAAATTAAAAATAAAAGTTACTTAAAAAATATGATACAAAAAATATATACATAATATAAATTATTATTATATTAATTTAAGAATTTTTTAAAATTTAAGAAAATATTTTTTCCTCAATGAATTGTTGAATAAAAAAGTAGTTTTTATATTTATACTTTTAAAAATATATTCAAAATATTTATTACATATACTTAATCTAGAATAAATATCAATGGAGTCTTAAAAAAATCCAATAAATTTATTGGCTATATTTAATGACAATGTTTTAAAATCTATTATATTTTCATTTTTTACTTTTATCTAAAATTCAATTAAATTGGCTTTTATATTTTAAAGTGTATAAACTATATTTTAGTTTCTATTCTTTATTTATTCTATTATGGAAATTCTCGTAATATATTCACTTTCTCATAAGCGTATATAAACTTCGGCAGCTTTTCGTGCTATATATATTTTATTTGATTTTTTCCATACAGACACACGTATTTACTTATTCGGCTTTTAAACTTGGCTAAACTTGGGAGTCTAGTCTTTTGTGCCAACTGCCAATTCAATGGGCTGCATTCATGAGCTGTCTGAGTTTTTTTTCCTATTTTTTTCTATATATTTTTATTTGGTCTTTCGCTTTTGACTTGTTTGCTTTTTCATGGATGCCTGCCCAAAAAGGTTGAGCGAATGCTCACTTGAAGCATATGTGTATTAGATGTCTATGTATGTGTGTGTGTGTGTGTTTGGGTGTCTATAAAGCAAGTCACTGCTGTTATATGACAGCGCACAGTTGACGTCATTATAAGTAGAATAACTTGAATAAGTATTTGTATAGCAGCTTAGCAAAAGGTTGCAGATACTTCAATACTTATATATTTATAATATATATGTGTTATAAATATTTATATGTTATATAACATCTTAAAGTTTTGAGGAACAGCTAATAATAAAAAACAAAAATAATAGATAACATAAATTGTTTCAAATTTCTGTAATATATGTAATTTCTAAATTATTTTAGTCTTATTTTTAAATAATTTTAAATATTATAATTTAAAAAATACAAATTATAAAAATAAATATTTCAGCATTGAAAATAATTATTTATGTTATAAGTTGAACTAAAACATTTTTTATACATTTTAATTTAAAAGAAAATTTAAATATGAACGATTTAGCAATAACAATTTTTCTTTAGTATATAAACTAAATTTTTTTTAATAATTATAACTTTAACAAAATTATTTTTCGACATATAAATTAAACATGTTTTTTATATTTTTATAATATATAATATATAATATATAATATATAATATATAATATATAATATATAATATATAATATATAATATATAATATATAATATATAATATATAATATATAATAATATAAAGAAATCGCTGCTGTAAATTATAAACATTCCATTAATATTTTTGCATATTTGTGAATTAAAATATTAATACACAAAATAAATATATTTTTAAATTTTACAAATTTGCATATTGATAAATTTTATTCTTAGCCTAGGCTGAGCAAGAAGTATTCTTTCTGAAAATTGAAACGTCTTGTTTGCTTTAGCTTTTCAACCTGCTCGTCGGCAACACTTTTGAGTCAGCTTCAATTAGATGTCGTCGCCGGGTTGATTGAGATGCAAAAACGCTTTTGTATTTGCCTTAGATGCCTTTGTGCGCAAATATTCAGGGCTTATGCAAAAGAAATCTCCATTATGTAGGATAATTGAAGCGCAAGGCGCCACTCAAAGTCTGCGTCAAAATGCAAGTCTGTCTGTCAGCTGGAATCGAGTTGAGCTGAATTGAGTGCTTGAGTTTAAGGTTTTCGATTTGCCAGGTTAAGCCCAAGTCGAGGCCAAAAGTCTGCTCAGTATATAATTCCTCTCTCTCTCTCTTACTCCCTATCTCTCTCTTTCTCTCATTACGTTTGCGTTTTGCCCCAAAAATTAGGCTACAAAAATTATGATTATGATGTGTTCATTGTTTTAATGCGTCGTCGTCCCCTTGCCAAAAGGCAATTTGCCAAATACGCATTGCGAACACAAATATCAAGTACCTACAAACACACAATAACACACACCCAAACAGACACACACACTCGCACACACAAATATACAACGTGTTTGTGTTACGTTTTGGGCTGCTCAACTTTTCAAGTGCCTACAAATCGTCACTGGATGCGAATGAACTATGAGAGGCTATTTGAACAATATTAAACATTTTGTAACGCATGAAAAGATATAAATAAATATTTGTAAATTTTGTAAAATAAACGATATCTAAAAAAAAAATATATAATATATATTTAAGATAAAAATAAATATTTGTATAAATATAACAAAATATTATATATTCATTTTTGTAAAAGAAACGATATCTAATAAATATATATATACAATTTTTTAGAAAATTAGTTTTTCTTTTATATTAATTTATATCGCATTTATTTATGCATGTTATTTATTATTAAAAAAATTATTTTGAAATATTCAGTAATATTTAAATAAATGAGTAAGGAGAATGAAACTAAAATTTAAATAAATTAATAAAATTTCAATTAAATAGATCAGAGATTTAGTAAAAAGGGAACGTTTATTTTTATATAAGAGAAAAATATATAAAAAATAAGTAATACAAAATCTTGCTACTTTAGTACATATATATATGTAATTCTTTTTAAACTCAATGTATTATTTTTGTTTCCCGTTTTAGCTGAACGTATTTTATGATTTTTTATTTTTTATGCTATTATTTATTGTGTTTATAAATGATACAATTTTTTAATGTTAATTAAAAATGCATTTTTAAATAATAAAAAAAAAATATAAGAAAATTTCACTTTAATGATATATATGTATATGATACAGTTAGAGCATTTGCTTGGCGCTTAATTACAAACTGGAAATATCCTTTATTTTTCGTTGGTTTTTGTCTTTTGGCGTAAGAATTTTGTTTACATTTCGTGCTGCTAATCACATGCAAATCCTTTTAAGTCGCAATGACTTTCTGACTCGGGCGCATAATAAGCTCATTTGTAATGGAAATAAGTACACCCACACACACACTCATCTGGCTGGCATGTGTGTGTGTGTGTGTGTGTGAGTGTGGGTGAGTGTTTGTGTTCGTAATAGCTGCAGGTTATTTGGCATAACCTTCTTTCTTTCTTTTTCTTTTTCTTTTTGTTTTTGTAGCTATCGCATTGCCGGGAGTTGGGCTAGAGCTAACCTGCTTTTGTTTATGGCATATGAGTCTACACATGTGCGACGACATGTGAGTGTGTGTGAGTGTGTGTGCACATTAAAATATGAATCTAATGTTCATTTTATGCGCGTAATTTATGCTGCCAGGCAAAAGCAAGCATCATTTGAACTGGGTGTTGACTTACTTATAGGCAGGCACTGTGCCCTAGCCGGTTGCATAATGATGTGTAACTGTGTCTGTGCGTATGTGTGTGTATATGCGTTCAGCCTCAAATAGCTATATAAAATTCGCTTTAAATATTTTGAAATAATACAAAATATTCTTTAAATATAAATAAATGTTAACAAATCAATCAAAATAATTTTTTTAAAAATTGTTTTCATCAGGGAATAATATTATACATTTTTTTTTAAATTATTAATACATAACTAAATGGACTAAATTAAATTACTAATACATAACTAAATAGACTAAATTAAAAAAATATATTATACTTGATATAAACTAATAAAATAAATATATATATTTAAAGAAATTTACCTTTAAAGAATAATTTAATTGATTTCTATACATTTTCTATTCATGTATTACAATCAATCAATTAAATAATTTTTTTAAGGTCATTTTCTTTAAATATATAGTTCTTGCTTAATATATTTTTTCAAATGTTTAGTAGAATAAAAAAAATAATAATTTTGTTCTTTTTATTTTCTTTAATATATTTATAATATATATTTTAAAATATACAAAAATAAATAAACTCTCTTAAAGGCTCCATCGAATAACTGTTTCGAGTAGGCTTAGCTTTGTTCAAAAACTGCAAAACACTTGAAGCTCAGATGAACACACACATACACACACACACTTGAAACTAGACTGAACAAAAAATACAACATAAAAACACATCTAAAAACTCAAAAACAAACACCATACGAAAACAGAAACAAACAAAAACAGATAGGTACAAGAAGAGTTAGTGAGAGGAAAGATCAGAGGTTGTACAATGCCACCCCGCGGCGACTTCAGTGTGCTAAAATTCGATAACTATGCTGATTATATTCAATCGTTTACCCGGATCGAGGAATATCGATATCTGGGCAGTATAAGGGCGGCCAAGGCGCTGGTTAAGCTCGGTTATCGCACAAACGCTACCATATATGAAGAGGATGCCTTTAAGCAGCTGCAGAAGGATCTACTTGCCCTCCTCAATCCACAACAGGTTGAAACAAGTTTGTTTAGTAACTACCTGAAGAGCACGGATCCGGTATTGGTGGCTTTGGCCAGTCGTGAGTCGGCCAACATGCAGAAGAAGTTGTCGGTAAGTTATATATTCGATCCCGAAACAAATCCCATCTCTCACTCACTCATCTGTGTGCCAGACCATTATATTGCTGCAATTGCGACAGCGCAGCGGCTTCGATATATCGAGCTATATTGACTATGAGGATAGCTTGAGCGCTTGTGCTCAGCACAAGCTTGGCGCTTCCAATTGGCGGGCCATATTTGAGGGTCGGACTTTGCTGAAACCCAATCCAGATCATTTGAGTTTCTACGATTGGCACAGCGGTAAAATTACCTTCAACCAGAGCAATAACTACGACATCGTACACCTTGGGGGCTTACTGATGTTCAAGCACAAAGGCGATCACAAGTTTGTCCCCGTCACGTCAGCAGAGAGCATGTACAAGGATAATGTGAAGCGCACATTCTTCAAGTCGCCCACATACGGCTTTGTCATTCTCTACGATCACATTGTACGAAAAGCAACCTAGACGCAAGCCCAAACCCAACCTCAAGCCTTTTTTGTTACAGAAAAAACTATACGATTCAAACAAAATAAAAATAATAAAATAAAATACACAAAATCGATGTATTATTTCCCAAAATCCCTACAAAAAATTGAAGAAAAATTATAGATTTAATTTAATGTTTTAAATAAAATTAAAGATATAAAGTTAAATAATACAAAAAATGTATTATAATAAAAATGTATTCCTAATAAAAATAAAAAAAGTATATAATTACAAAATTTAATAGAATAAATAAAATATTAAAGAAAATTTAACATTAAATTAAAATTAAAATGAACACTATGAAACTTCTATTAAAATTAATAACAATAAATAAAAAACAAGTGAGAAAACTCTAGTCGGGCGTAACCGACTAGGGGATACCCTGAGCCCCGTCGAACCTGTGTTTTTCAATACGGTTATATTTTGCGTAAAATTATAAAAAAAATTTCAAGCTTACTCTTTAACAGCTAAAAAACTTTTTTATTAAAAAACTGACATTGGCGAGGTTCGAGCCTACGTCAATTACGCAACTTGCGTCGCTCCTACCAACGACGCCACTCTACCGTTTGTGAAAATAGTGGCAAATGTAAACTAAAGCAGCAGCTGATAATTCAACAAAATTCAAACTTAATTTGCCGATTCTTCGAATCGACTAGAATGCGAGCGTTTGTATGTGTGTGTGCACAGAATAGAAAAAGTGCGTTCGCTTGGCGCTGCTGCCACGTGTGTTTGTTAAGTAGCCAAACGTTTTGTTTAATAACTTTTTTGCTATTTAACGGATTTCAATGACATTTTCGGCATATGATCGACATATTCTATGGGCATATTTATCAGTTTAGTAAAAGTGCCAACTCATTCGCATTTTGGCTATATTTGAGACTGAACTCCAATTGGGGAAAATTTGGGGCCGGTATCCAAAATATAACAAAATTCGAAATTGCATAAAATACATGTAAAGCTAAATAAAAAATTTGGTGTCTCTAGCTTAAAAGATGGGCGAGATAGAATTTGATAACTGAATTTCGATAATGCTTTTATTCGATAACAAAAAAAAACGAATATATTTATCGATTATCGAAAATAAACTCGATATGCGCGCTGTATATAGGGATCTACAAAAAAAATTTCAAGTCTCTAGCTCTTCTGAGAGCTGAGATCGACGCGTTCATACATACGGACAGACGGACATACGTACAGACGGACGGACGGACGGACGGACGGACGGACGGACGGACACACAGACGGACAGGGCCAAATCGATTTCTCTTGTCGTCCTGATCAAGAATATATATACTTTATGGGGTCTGCCACGCCTCCTTCTGCCTGTTACATACATCCAACAAAAACATTATACCCTGATTTCCCATTTTCAATGGGCTCAGGGTATAATAAAAAAAGTATAAGTAAAATGTAAAAGAAAAATTGTAACATTAAACTAAAATTAAAATAAACACTAAGAAACTTCTATTAAAATTAATAATAAATACAGATATATACAAATAAAACAAAAATAAATTATATTTAAATACATAAAAAAAATTTAAAATTTATAATCGTAAGGCACAAAATGAATATAACAATATATAATAATATAAAAAAATGTTTTTTTTTACAAATTACTAGTTTCTAGATTTGCCCATATATAGTAAGCTACGTTTAGCTTTAGATCCAATAAACTACTCCATTTCAGTTACACACTAACTACTGAACAATTACAGACAGAAAAAAAAAACCATAAACAAAAAATTCACAATATACAGACAGGAAAAAAACATAAATAAAACCTAAAAAAATAACATGAATTGTTATATTAAAAAATACATTTAAAAAAAATAAAAATAAAATAAAAAAAATAATAAAAACAATAAAAATGCCACGCGTAACATGCGATTATAGAATATTGAATTTCAATACCTATGAGGAATATCTTGCATCAAATACAAAGGCTGATGAATATAAATATTTGGGCAGCATTAAGATCGTTAACCAGGTGGTCAAGCTCGGCTATCGCTCGAATGCCATCATATATGAGGAAGATGAGTTCTACCGGAATAGACAAAAGCTGCTTGAGATCATGAACCCAGTGACGTACATGGGCGTTATGTTTAGCAGCTTCATGAAAAGTGATGACCCGGCATTACTCGCTCTGGCGGCGCGGGAACAACGCAATATGCTGAAGAAACTCTCGGTAAATTATATGACTGATTCACTGACAATAAATGACAAATTGATAAACCTTCGATTGCTGCCGACAGACCATTATATTTGTGCAGTTGCGACAGCGCAATGGCTTTGATATATCCGGCTACATCGACTATGAGGACAGCCTGCGGGCCAGCAGCCTCCACATGATCGGCTGCAACAACTGGCAGGCCATATTCGAGGGTCGCATTCTGCTGCGCCCGAAGCGCACCGACCTGAGCTACTACGACTGGCACAGCGGCAACATCGAATTCAATAACACCAGCAACTATGTCGTCATGCACGTTGGCATTACTTTGCTATTCAAGTACAAGGGCGATCACAAGTGCATTCCCATGACAACAACCGAGGGGCCCTTCAAAGAGAATGTGAAGCGCACCGAGATCCCATCGCCGTTGTACGGAATGCTAGTCTTATACGATCATATCGTCAGAAAGGCCACCTAAGTTATCAACTATTATAGATATGTAACATATATTGTATGAGGTAGTTGAAAATAAAGGCACTGTGTACAGCAGATGAAGTCTTATTCTGCTATGAGGATCATTAGAAAGATTTCGGTTGAAAATTGCGAACGAGAGTAATTTAATAACAATAAAATAACTATTAAATGCAGAAGTAGGCGAAAAAATATTTAAAATACTGTATTTTAAAACTATTATAGTATTTCATGATTTTTTATAGGTCTTAAAAAATGTATACACGTATTATAATAATTTATAAAATATAATAATAAAAATTATTATAAAACTAATAATTATAAACAAAAATAAAATATATACATATATATATACAGAATTGATATTTAAAAAAAAAATTGATATTAAACCTTTGACTTACAGTTTTTGAAAGACTTTGACTTGGACCACAATCGAGCTGAACGTATAACAGATGAAAAGGTTGTATCGATTATGTAGGATATTTTTTGAGTCAGATTGCCGTGTTTCAACTTTATTTGCATAAGAAGCTATGTATCTGCAACGGAACAAAACAACAAAATGATAAGAGAAATGCATAGAGGACCTTGGTATAAAATTAGTAAAAATTGTAAAAATTGATTTATGAAAAGGTAAACTAATTTAATTGTTGAATGTATTTCATTATTACTTAATAGATAATAATTAAATATATAGAAATGATTACAGAAATGTATAGAGGTCCTTGGTATAAGATTAGTAAAATATATTGATTTAAAAAAAGGTAAAATAATTTAATTGAAAAAATGTATTTCATTATTATTTAATAGATAATATTTAAATATATAGAAATCATTAGAGAAATTCATAGAGGTCCTTGGTATAAAATTAGTAAAATATATTAATTTACGGAAAGGTAAAAACTAATTTTATTGAAAAATTTATTTCATTTTCATTTAATAAATTTATTAATAAAATTTTTATTTCATAATTAAATGTATAGAAAATCATATTGATAAGTAAAAATTAAAATATAAACAATGTAAAAATCCAAATTTAAGTTTGTTCATTAGATTTCATTGCATTATCTATATCAAAGCAAATTTGGTAAAAGTATATGCTTACAAAACATTTAAAAATATAAACAAAGTAAAAAGCGAAACTTAAATGATTTTTTTATTGATTTATAATTTTATGTTAATGCCATTATTTAGTATCGATCTCTGAGTGTAGCAACTGTAATGAATACTTATATTGGGAATAGAATCTTTGCAGCTAGAATTTATTTTAAAATAATCGAAAACTTAAAACAACTTGGACCTTAATTGCTACAGAGATTTTATATTTTTTCCCCATTCAAAATAAATTTGCGTACAATTTTTACTCAGTATCTAAATTTTAGCTAATCATAGTTAAGCTATTACTTTATTTATATTTAGAGCAAATAGCATAAATTGTAATATATGTTTATTATTATGGCTATTCTTATAGGTATATATACATATATATACATAGGTATATATATATACATATATATACATAAAGAAAATCGGTAAATAAAAAATACCTGCAGAGAAGAAAAGTAAAGCTCGAAAGGTATGAAAAGAAAACAACGCAAAAGCTCATATTTGGAGCATATCGAGTCTTTTACTCTGGTAAGGACACATAAAAAGGAAGACAATGTGAAATTAAATTAAGAATATATCTGCATATATATATCCGAAACTAGATGCGAGCCATCAGTAGGCGACCATAAAAGCCACGATCGTTCAGCAGCTTGTAGCAATTGATCCAAGAGTTCGTGTAGAGCAAGGTCAAGGGGCCGTAGATATTCTCCCGCGAGAAGTCGCACTTCTCGCACAGATTCGGCTGGAAGCGCACCTCCGAGTAGGTGCCGCTGACCAGGGTGTAGGTGAGGCCCAGGGAGCTGCGACAACTGTCGGACGACTCGAGGCACAGCTGAAAGAGTAGATTGCAACTGCAGTTCCGCTGATCGACCATCTGCTCCATGTCTTCGGTCGCCAGCCACTTGAGCTGGATGGACCAGCGCTGGCTGAACGCCTCGAAGATGCTGCAAATCTTGAAATTGTTCAGTGGAAAGCCCTCCTCCACTTGCGGCAGCAACTGCAGCAGCCGCACCGTAATGTGCGGCAATTGCAACAGCTTCATTATCTTGCCCAACAGACACTGCTTGGCATCGCGCTCGGCCTGCAGCTGATTGAGCTCCTCCAACAGCTGCAGTCCCTGCTTGCTCTTATACTCGCACTGCTCCAAGTGCTCCGTCTCCGCCGCGCCCAGCACGCCCTTCCACTTGCAGCCAAGGCGCCGATACTTGCACGTCACCAGCCGCAGCTGGCAGTCCGCCCGGCAATGCTCGCGCAGATAGCCGCGCTTCACACTCAAGCCGCAGTGCTCACAGGCGACCAGGAGGCCAGCCAGCTGACGTTCGCCCGCCATGTTGCGGTGGGGCTCGTGCCGATAGATGCGCACACTGCACTGCGGACAGGTGCCCAGCTGTGTGCCCAGCATCTTGTCCAGCACGCGCATCTGGTAGCAGCCGGCGCAGATGATGTGCTCGGATTCGCACTGATAGAGCGTCGTGAAGGGCAGCGTCTTGCACACAATGCAGCGAAACGCCTCGATCTCATCGATCGCCGGCCTGTCGATCTGGCCGCAGGGATTCGGCACATTTGCCATCTCATCGTCCGTATCGCAATAGTTTGTCAGGGCTAAGTTGTTATCTGATATCTCGGACGTGGAAACCACCGATATGCTGGGGATTGCTTCCGGCGGCTCGTCCAAATTTTCGGCTCGTTGTACGTTCTCAGTGGACATGTTTAATTATACGAATATATGTATTTAAATATTTATTGAAAATATGTATGTGAATTTTGCAAACGTAGTTACTGGGAAGTGCTGTATAAACACTTTCAGTAACTCACATTCAAGGCGACATTTCGAACTATAGCTTGCTTCGATCCATATAATATATGCATTCGTTGATATCGTGAAAAAATAGTGCGGGAAAGCTATAAATTTTAAATAACCAATTGCATATTTTAATTTTTTTTTAAAAATCCTGTATTTCTTTAAATATAAAATATACTTTAATTAACAGATATTCATATCTGGTAAACAAAATTATTAAAAATATGAACATGAACTATTAAATAATTTTCATTATTATAAAAATTTGTAAAAAGTATTTAACAATGTTTTCGCATATTTTTAAAAATTAAAAAAAAATAATAATAAATAAAAGTTATTATAAATATTATATACATAAAATAAATATTTATGAAAAATATTCTTAGAAATTACATTTTCAAAATAAATATAAAAAATAATTATTACAATTTCATTAAATTTTTTCTTAAAAATATATGAAATGGTAGTTATTTAGAAAAATTTCTAAGAAGTTTTATTAGAAGTATTTCTAAGAAATATTTAAATATTTTTGCATTTATTAATTTTTTTGCATACTTCCTCTAAAGCTATTTTATTTGCAACAAATGTTTTCTTTAAAGGTTTAAACATTTTTATTAAATTTTTGATAACATAAAATTGTAGAAGAAAAACTAAAAAAAAAATAGAAGTAAATATTTTATTAATATAATTAATTATCAAATTTCCTAAAAATGTTTGCAATAAATATTGTTTAAAAATATATATAAATGTCTATGGAATATATATATTTGAAATATATCTAGTAAGTAAATATAAAATCTTTATAAGAATACTTTCATTTACAGTTTCTTCGTTTCGTGGCTAATTAAACTCGTTGAAGCCTGAAAGATGCTTGAAATGGAAGCCACATGCGAGCTCCTTTTGTTTTCGATAAATTTAATTAAGCACTTTTTTAATTAGTTTTCACACTCAATGAAATCGAACATCACAATGGCAGCATATTAAATAACCCTTGCTTGACAAACTGGCAGACAGCAATAAAGAGCAGTTGCCAGCCCCTGACAAGTGCCTAGAAGAAGTTTATAAAACAAAAGGGGAAGACTCCTACGGCTTGAAAACTATCTGGCAGCTGCTTTGGCTAAATAATAAACTGCCCTAAATCATTTCAACAAATGCCAGCCACGTGATTTCCGCCTGCTGCACGTGCCACAACGGGCTCTAAATGCTCACTCTTCCTCTTGCAGCGCAGCACAGCTGCCAAAGCAGAAATTATTGGCAACGCGCTTAAGCGCAATAAATATGTTTGATTGCTGGCAACGAGCCAAAAATACAAAATAAAAAAAAGAACGCAAAATTTCAGTTTTTCCGAGTGCATTTTCAACATTTGCCGTGGGCCACTGCTCCCGTGCATATCCAGCATATCCTGCTGCTCCTGCCGCCAATTTGTAATTCATTATTTGTAAATCGCTGCAAGCTGTTTACTCTGCACTTTTTAATAGACGCTGATTCCGATCTGCACAACGCACACAAAGCATCGCCAGCAAAGCGGATATAAAAAAAAAACAAAAATGAAAAACGATTTTCTTGCTACATAAATTACTTTCCTTTTGTAAGCTGAAGACAATTTAAAGTTTGCTTCCGGTTGTAACAAATATTGGTAAACAATAATAATGAACTGGGCAAGGAGATGCGACGGAGTTTTCTGGGCTAAGAAACATTTTAAAGATTGTATATATTTTTTAAATCTTATAACGTAAAAAGTGATAAATAAAATTTATTTTTACAGAATTTGAGCTTAAGAGTATTTCGCTTTAGTATTTTCTTCTATTTATATACTCGTAAAATTAATTTAATTTAATTATTAATATATGTACTGTTGTGCCTTAAATTCATTTAGGCTTTTTTTAAAGAAATCCAGGGAATATATTCTTAATGTTCATTTGAAATAATCTAGATGCAGAAATACAAAATAAGTGCCTTGCATAAAAACGAGTAGAGTATTAAGACTTCTTAAAAAAAAAAACAACACAAACAACATTTGTCTATTCTTAAATTATATATATATATATAAATGGTAGAAAAAAAATGTTATAATAAAAAAGAATTATTTTAAACATATTTATTAAAACATTATTCTTTTTTTAAAGATATTTTATATATAATAATCTTTATAATGTTGATATACAAACAACAAATAATAAAAATATAGATCAATATTTAATACTATAATAATATATAGGTTATTACAAAAAATTTGAGTCTAATGAAATTCCAGAGCATTTAAAATACATTTTATCCTATCTCATATTTTTTTATCATAGCATATAATACAAATAAAAACAATAAAATAATATAAATATTTACTCTAAGGAAAATGATGTTAAAATAATATTTAAAAAAATACGTATCTACTTTATTACAACAAATAATTTCAACATTAACCTTTCAAAAATTAAATACTATAATTATTCAAGTCTTAGTGAAAATAAATCCACTCGTATGGAAAATATATAATTTGTAATATATATATATAATATACAATAATATATATATATTTATATTTTTAAAATATTTTTTTAATGTAATTTTTATTAATTTAATTAAAATATATTTATGAATATAATTTAAAATTATTTAAATAATATAATTTTTATTAATTTAATTCATATTAATGTAAGTCCATTTCGTCCAATATCTTAGTAACTTTTCTATAATCTATCCATATAACATTTATAAAATTCTTCAACTTTGCTCAAATGGCTTCATAGAAACCCGCTAAACAAACAGGAAACACAAAACCTTATGGACGTCCCATGGCCAAAGGAATGGAAACCGCTTAAAAAGCAGCTTGAGTCAGATTGAAAAAAAAAAAAACAATAAAATAAAATAAATAAAGAGAAAAGTACGGAGGGAAAAGTGCAACTAAAAACGCTTTTGTGCACAATTCGATTATTTACGTTATATATATTTTTTAAATGATATTTTCCGCTGGCCAACGGGGCTAGCGTGTTTGTATTGTAATGGAGCTGATGCCGAGGGAAACCAATTATCTAGTTGCATGGCATGGCATGGCGTGGCGTGGCGTGGCGTGGCCTGAGCTGGGGGAGTGAGGCCAATGCAGCGCAAAGCCAAGAATATAACAAACAAAAGATCAAATTAATGGCCAACTAGTTTCTCGGCCGGCAGCAAATACAGCTGGCAGAGCGTCAGTTGCAGCGGCCAAACATTTGTTCAGTTTGGCGGCAGATGGGGCTGGCGCAAACATGGGACGGACTATAAAACCCAGATGATGGTGCCACAGAGGCATCACAAACATTTCCCGTGTTCAACCACAAGCATGTCAAGCAAGTACGCACTGATCTTTGCCCTGGCAGCCCTCTGCTGCCTGGTGGCCACAACTGAGGCAGCCTCCCAGCGACGCAACGGCCTGGCGCGCTTGCCCGCCGTGCAGGCGGACGAGATCAAGGCCACCGATGTGGACAGAGAAGAAATCGCCGAGGGCCGCACCGACGAAGATGCTGACGAGGAGGAGGAGGAACGCGCAGAGTCTGGCCAGGCTGCAGTGCAGTCCAACGAGCATCGCAACACCGCCGCCTCCACCGCCGTCGATAGCGAGCCCAAGCAAACTGTTGCTCGGCCCAGCAACGAGGATGGCCGTGCCAGGCGCGTGATCCGCAGACGCCGTGGCAACCGCCGCAACAGGTCGAACCGTCGTCGCATTGCCCGTCGTGGTGGTCGCAGGAATGGCCCTGGCGTCCGTCGCACCATCAGAAGGCGCGGTGGCAGGCCCCTGAGGGGTTAAGCCAACCACTCTACACACACACTCAATCATGGACGAGAACACACCGATCTGCCTAGGCCAACACAATACACACACACGCACACGCACACATTGAACTGGCTTATGTGTTACTAATTTAATTTAACTTTCAAAAACAATGCAAAACCAAAAATATATATTTTCACATTTTAACTAAAAACAAAATTTGTTCTTTAATGATATGCATGAGAGTAAGAGAGAACTTTTCTGCTAGAATTATTTATTTCACCTCTATTTGCTTGGAAATAGCTAAATAGATTTAGATCTGTTTCAAAATATTTTGAAATTATTTTTATTTATTATTTTTTTTTTTTAATTTAAAAAAAATTGCTTTCATTTTCTAGTGTAAGATCAAAATAAAAGACAAACAATCAATATATTTTATATATATATATCGTAAGTATTCCAGTAGAAATATCAATAAATATTGCGTGGGTAATATATGGAGAATATATTTTTAATTTATGTAGAATATATTTTTTAAAAATCTAAAAATTTCAACGCCTTCAAATTATAATGAATAATTTGTTTTAATATATTTTTAATTTCTCCTTATATATTTTAAAACAATTGATGCTGAATATAAATTATTTTTCATTCTAATTTGAAGCCTGAGATCATAGGAGATCAAGAAATCATAGGAATTGTAGAGGAGACTTTAGAAAAGATATATGTTAGGTGTTATAAACAAATTAAATTTTTAATATATTTCCTAAATATAGATATTAATTTATTATAAAAGAGATAAACTATTTACATTATATATACGTATATATGTAAATATATATATTTTTTATGTATATATTTTTTGTAGCCTTCAGGATAAATTTTGTAAGATACATGACACATGACAAAATTCATTTATAAATGCGGGAATGTCTGATAAAGTATAAAAAAAAATATTTTGAGGCAGATAGAATATTTTGTATGTTTAATAAAAAGATGGAATAATATTTTTAATAACAAAAAAAATTATTAAATTAATATTCAATATATTGCTCATATTTTACAACTGAACAGCTCTGAAATTTAAAAATAAAAAATATATTTATATTATTTTGAGAGAAATATTATAGGACTATATATAGGCGTGCAATTTGTAAGCAGAGAGAAAATTATTCTTAAATATTTTTAGTAATTTATATTTATTTATGTAATTATGTAATTATTTTTATGTATTTATGTAATTTATATTTTTGAAAATATGAAATATTTATATAACAAAAAAAAAGAAAGAAAATATTTATAAATATAAAGCAAAACTGTAAAAATAAACTTTTTTTAATAATACATACATATATATTTATGCAATTTGTAAGTAGAGAGAAAATTAATCTTGAATATTTTTAGTATAATTTTAAAAGATATAAGTATAAGTAATATACATACATAAGGAAAGTTCTGGCAATCGCAGTCAAGACTGCGAGTCAATTTCTTGAAAATTCTGCAGTAGTCTCTACTTAAACATGCTTTGTTACGCTGCATAGCTAAAAGTTAAAGTTCTTAAAGTTCTTGTCTTATGCTATACAGAAACCCATATCTGTTCTCAGAGACATCAGCTCTGCTTCAAGGACAACAAACCTCAACTTCAATAAAATACCTTTAAACTCTTTACAGTTGTGCTGCACACATTTATGAGGCACTTCTACCTCTTTTTCAGTTAGTTATATGTGCTCAAGCACTTGCCACATTGCAGCTGAAATGGATGGAAGTTTAAAGCGTCGGTTTAATACAGTGCCTGCCGAAATTCTTTGGATTGCGAAGCGAAGTTTTGCAGCAGCATGCGAAAAATGCCAGTGGCGAGAATGCCAGAGGCCTGCTGCTCGTCAGCTACAGCTGAAGTAGAAGCCGCTCCGGCCGGGCGCCTGCTCTGGCCGGCAGCTGAGGCGGGCGACGTGACATGTGACAAGAACTTGCCGCGGCTGCCTGCAACAGCAGATGCTGCTGCTGCTGCTGCTGTTGCCGGGCTACGAAAATGATGAATGTGCCAATGTTTCTGGCCTGAAGGATGAAAATCTCTCCTTTACCCCGCCCAGCCGTCCTGTCAGCGTTGTCTCAACTTGTGTCGGCTACACTCGGGCGAAACTTCTTAGCCACTGTGTAAACTCAGTTGGGCCACAACTTTCTGCGGCCGCCAAGTTGCGGCAATTTTTGGATTATTAGGCAACACTTGGTGCAGTGCACATCATCTTGGGCCAAGTTTATCAACACACAAAAGTTTTTGTAGTGTAGTGTAGTGTAGTGTGTCGAGTGTCCCATCCACCCATCGATGGTGAAATGATGAAATGAGTTTATCAGGCCGCCGCATACGCATTAAACCTCAAATAGTTTGTGGATCGCTCTCCGGGGGGAGGGAGTTCTAGGGCAGGAAATTAAATCCATGTGCTGAGCAGTGATGTCATTTTTTTTTTAAACCAAAAAGGCTAGATCGACAAGAGATAGGCTAAAAGAGGCTGGAGACCCGGGAAAAGAGGCTAATTTTTCTTATCAATAAAGACATACAGTGAGCTTGAGCTCTAGTCGGGCGTGACCGACTAGGAGATACCCTGAGCCCCGTCGAATCTGTGTTTTGCAAGGAATTGGGGGGAATTGGGGCCGGTATAATATATAATATATAACGAAATTCGAAATTGCATAAAATACATATAGAGCTAAATATAAAATTTGGTGTCTTTAGCTTAAAAGATGTGCGAGATATAATTTTTTAACTGAATTTGATAATGTTTTTATTCGATAACAATAAAACGAATATATTTACCGATTATTGGAAATACACTTGACCTGCGTGCTGTATATAGGGATCTACAAAAAAAATGCAAGTCTCTAGCTCTTATGAGAGCTGAAATCGACGCGTTCATACATACGGACAGACGGACGGATGGACAGACGGACTTATGGGGTCTGCCACGCCTCCTTCTGCCTGTTACATTCATCCAACAAAAACAATATACCCTGATTTCCCACTTTCAATGGGCTAAGGGTATAATTACATTTCGTGCTGCTCATAAAAATAGCAGTACTTACTAAAGATAAAAATCTGTCAAATCCAGGTTATTCTATTTTAGGGAAATTTTTCCATATATGTAAATATCGATAAATCGATAACAGTAGAATATAAACAGCTCATAAAATTAAGAAAAAGTAATGTAAATGTTTTGAATTTGCTAAAAAGGCTAGAATTGCGGCTGCCCGCTGTTTTCAACTTTTCGCATTTCCAAAAACAGCTAGATTTGACGGGAAAAAATCTGAAATGACATCAGTGGTGCTGAGCAGGCTGCTGGAGGGGAGGCGTGTGGGGGCGGGCAGGCAAACATCAACACAGCCGATGACGGCCGTGTGCACATTTTGGATGGGCAGCCAACCGCATTGATGAGCATTTGCTATTGTTATTGCCCTAGTCGGGCCGAGCGAGCGAGCGAGCGAGCTGCAGGTGTGTCATTTATTCGGTGTCGCTGCCAAAAATAATCACAATAATAATGAGACTTCGCTATTCGTTACTCTCGACTCGACTTGCCAGCAGCCAGCAGGCAACAGCCTGCGCCTGTGACAAGGACGCTTAATTAAGCGCACAATGTGCATTCGAGAAATTTTGTAATTTCCTATCCATCAGCTACACGTATGCTCTTATCGCTCATTTTGCTCTGATGAATAGACAAGAAACGGGCGAGTCTCTCTCTCTCTCTCTCTCTCTCTATCTCTGTGTGTGCGGGTGTGTGTGTGCCTTTGTGTGCATCTGTTCGAGAAACAATAAGCTCTCTCCTCAATGTTTGTCTTTTTGAGCAACAACAAAGCAGCTCGAGCTAAACAATTCAGATATGACAATAAGGCAAATGAATTGAATACGTTTAGATAGACTCGGCAAACATATCGCTCGCCTCCACACCGCCTCCGCCCCGCCCTCCCCTTGCTGCATACAATTTCAATAGAAATTCCATTTCACCTCCACACACAGCTCTCAATAATGACCCAATTTTCATATTTATACAACATTTTGTAATGCACGAGTTCAGGCGTCTACAGCGCAACGGAGAAAGCTCTTCAATTTTTTTCTGCCAGCTGAATAAATTGTTTATTTCGGTTGCTAAAAGAAGACTTTCAATTGTGTAAAGAATGAAGAATTATTTGTCTTTACATCGAGACAACTAGGAAATAGTTAAAGTTGTGTCACCGCATTGAATATTAAATAGTGAAGCCGCAATATTTGTGGGTTTAAAGACAACTTTAAGAGAAATTACTCTCAAGTCAAATTTTAAATGAAGTATTCAGTTTTTGGTGCAGTTTTATATGCTGCAATTACTCTGATCTTCTGAGGTCTTAATCAAATCTAAAAATAATTAAAATATTTAATTTATTTCAATATATCGAATATTTAGTAGTGAAGCTGCAATATTTGTGGGTTTAAAGACAACTTTAAGAGAAATTACTCTCAAGTCAAATTTTAAATATTATTTAAGTAAAGGTATAGGAAAAGTGCTCAATCAGGAGGTATTCAGTTTTTAGCACATGTTATATTTTAGCTGTTTAATATTTTAGTTTAAATTTTTTTACATGCTGCAGTGACTCTGACCTTCTGAGGTCTTAATCAAATCTAATAATAATTAATGTATTTAATTTATTTAAATTATTTAAATATATTAATTTATTTGAGTAGAATTTAATTTATTTAATTATATCTCACAAGCATAAAATAAATAATTGAGTGAATTAATTAAAATTTAATGTTCCTGATTGAATTTTACTTTCTTCTCTAGATAATTACCTCAACAGCCATTTAATTTCGAAGTCTTTAAATAAATGTTTATTTTTTTTCAGGAGTTCCAAGTTAGCCTAATAAATTTTTTAAAAACGAGTTTTTTTTATAAAGTAAATAATAAATTAATACTTTTACATTTTTATTCAATATCTTTTTCTCTAGACCATTACCATTAACCATCTATTTAATAATTTTCATTTATTTTTCACTGCATCTCGGTTCAGGTTAGCCTAATAAATGTTTTTAAAAATCAATATTTAATTTATAACATAAATAATAAATTAATTCTTCAAAATTAATTTTTTCTTAATAATAATACTCGATAAATTGTTAAGCAAAATAAGTTCTTATTATTTTTTTTGGCAACCATTATAGAGTTTTTTTATTCAACTAAATTCTATGTGTTTAAATTGCACTTTAATAAATAAAAAAAGTGCAATTTAAACAAATAGATTTTTGTTTTCTTATTTAAGTATTTTTAGGCATTATTGAGCTTATAATTCATTATATAAATAAATTATTGAAAAGAAATTCTATCGATTGCATTCTAAATTCGACAATCAAATTTAATTTTAATAAATTATTTAATTTCATTTTATTATTGAATTTACAGTTTCAATTCTAAATGAAACTTCCACTAATTTCCAAATTCATTAATTAAATTTCAACCTCGCTTCGCTCGAAGGGAAAAACTTTAACATATGCTTTCGCACAATGTCGAATTGTTTTTCGCCTGTGTCTGCAGTGCAGTTTCATAAATTGAAACAATAATTCGCAGTTACAGTTGGGCAACATTGGAGAACATACGGCTGGACTTGCCGCGTGGCCTTCGCACCGCGGGCCCAACGAGCCAAACGAATATATTATAAATGAATGCAGCATATTTGTAGTTTTTTGCGCAAGTCTCTTGCTCCGCGCTTTCTTCTCGCTGCGCCCCCCTCTCGACTCTGTGAAACAGTCGGCTGTGATTTTTTGGGCCGACTCTTTTGTGTTTGTTGAGAGGCGGTGTGTGTGTGTGTGGGTGGGGGGTGCAAATATGCGCAAGGGTAAAGAAAGAAAATCACACGACGATTTTCAATTGAATGGCGGAAATGTAACGGAAATAAATTTACATAAATACAATATGGTGCGTGCTTGTTGGTGCCATTTTATTTGCACAATATATATTGTGCATGCACGCACAAACATATTTGCACAGAGCTGCGTATTGATTTATATACATATAAATATATATTTCTTTCGTTTTCTTTCTTTTTTTTTAGATATTCCATTTGGTAAAATCAAATTTAAGTCGAAAAGTTTTTTTTTTTTGGCCTGCTGTCTTGCACGGCACCACTTTAATGCCAAAAACATTTTTGCCATTTCGTGACCAAATTTCGAGCACTATCACGTGTGCCACACACACGCACACTCGTTTACACACACCTGCCTATCCCGGCAGCCATAAGCTAAGGGTAAGAATTTTGCAGCATGCATTATTTGCATAAGATAAAGGATGAAAACAAAAAGGAAATGCTCAACTCGACTATGATGGCCCACTAGATGCGCTGTAAAATAGCGAGCAAGGATATATATATAATATATTTTGTTTTTTATTTATTTAATTTATTTTTTTTTAGAGACCTCAACGTATATGATGATCGTATAAAATTATAAAACCATATAGCTCCGACTTTATCATGGTGCGAATAACATTCTCGCTATAACGCGAGGGCTTCTCACAGACCGGTATTAGCTTGTGATCACCCCTGTGCTTGAATATCAGGCTATCCCTGCCGTGTAGCGATACAAAATTATCTGTGTTCGTCATAAAGACGAGGCCCTTGTGCCAGTCGTAGTAGCTCAAGTCGGTGGGCTTCGGCTTCAACAGCTCTCGACCCTCGAATACCGCGCGCCAATTGGTAAAGTCGGGCCGGCGAAAGGTGCAGAAGCGCAGACTCTGCTCGTAGTCAATGTAGCCGGATATGTCGAAGCCGCTACGCTGACGCACCTGCAGAAAGATAATGGTCTGGCCACAGACGAATCGTGCAATCTATAAATATGCATAGATACACATATATTTCTATATTTCGCTTACCGACAGCGTATGTAACAGATTGGGCTCCTCACGGTACATCAACGCCTCGAGAGCTGCGTCGGTCCCCTTGAAATGGTTGCTATAGAGCACGCTCGAAAGGACCTTGGGATTCATGAATTCTGCCATCTTGGCACGAAGCTTATTGAATTCCGCTTCTTCGTAGATTTTCGCAGCGCTGCGATAGCCGAGCCTCACCAGCTTCCTGATGGGCGTCATGCTCGACAAGTAGCGATAGTCTTCAGTTCTGATGAAGGACTTCAGATAGCCATCGTACGAGTCGAACTGCATCAGGCTAAAATCATAGTTGGCCGCCATGATCAATGTGTTTCGCTCCTCTTATATTAATGTATATTTGTCTATCTGATATATTTGGTGAATATATATTTATTTATGGAGTACTTTGTGTGGTGCTTTGTATCGTTTCAAAAGCTTTTCGTGCGACTCGCATGCCTCATTTTGAATCGTGTCACAGGGCATGCTGGCTGGCTGACTGCTTACAGGCAAAAATGTGAAAATGTATTTTCTATAAAAGCCAAGCAAAAACTCACAACGATGAGAACGATGCTGATAAAGACAACACACACTGAAGAGACAAGGAACGTGGCCGCCTGTCGCCATTTTGTTGCATTTGCGACTTATATGCATATGTATGCACACACACACAGTCGTCTGCATGCATGCATGCTTACATGTGTATATGGGTCCCAAACTCAAACGTGCAGTAAAAATTACATTTTCCTTGCACGAACATTTGCCACAACCAACTGCACGAAAATGCACAAAGATTTTCTTGTTCTTGCGCACTTTTTCCTTGCTAGCCCCCTCCACTCCACCTCACCGTCCTACCTTTCCACTTTTTTTTCGGTGGATCGTACTTTTGTTTTTACTCGAACGATGGCGGAAAACGTTTTCCATTGACGGTCCGACAATATTCTCGAACATTGGACAAGTCTTTATTTAACTGGCAATCAGCAGCTCCAAAAAAGGTTAATTTACATTTAAATTTTAATACTTTAAATTCATATAACATATGTTTCATATAATAATATTAAATATAAATATAGATTTAAATTTGTATCAAAAGCTTTCAATGTTTAACTGAAATAAAGCACAACAATAATAATGATAATAATAAATACAAATATTATTTTTTTATTAAATATGTATTAATTTATAAATAATTTTGTTGGTTTCTTGTTAAGTATATATTTATTTATGGGTAATCTTTTTTATCCTCTTGTAACAATCCCAAGACCTAACTCTTCAATTAACACTTAATTGATTATTAATAATAAATGGCATATTTAATTACATTTATTTGTATACATTAAAAACTACGAAAAATAGAGCAACAATTTATTAGTTTCGGCAGATTCTAAAAAATTAAAAAAAAAAAATTATTATTATTAAAACTAAATATTAAAAATAATACACATATATTGTATTAAAAAATTTATAAAAGTTCAACATTTTAAATTATTATAAACAAAAAATAAAAAATATGTTAGTTTATAATTTTTAAATATTTATTTTGCAGTTTTTTTCATATAAATTTATTGTTTTTATATATCTTTTTAAATATTTATATTAAATGCAAACACTTTATGATGATGTATAAATAAAATATAGAATTTATTAAATTTTGTATACATATAATTATTTAATATTTTTTTCCAGCTTTTTTTATATAAATATATTTTTCTTATATATTTTTTTAAATATCTATATAAAAGGCTAACACTTAAAGAAATAATGGAAATTTAAAACTAACTTTCAGAACTTTAAGTAAAATACAAATGAATAAATTAAATTCTTGACTCCAATTCTCATCAAGTATTGAACCACTGTGCACTACGTTAGTTTAAATGGCGCAGAAATCGGTTTTGCCACTCGTACGTTTGGCATATTTTACAAATGCATTTGACATAAATTTTAAAGGGCTTAAGTGCCACAGCTCCGCTCCGCCCCCTTCCCAAGCCCATGCTCTGGTCCACGTAATGTGCCACATGATAAGAAGACGACAACGCCTACGCCGACTAGAGGAGGAGGATGTTGAAGCGTTTGCTGGGTCGTTAAATCTTGCCCGGGTGCAGACATAAAATAGGGCAATTACGGTAAAGATCATAAATTATGCGAAAGCCTCGCAACAAGTGCGCGATAAAAAAGAGAGACAACAACAAAAGGAGAGCAAATATGTAGAAAAATAGAAAAATACAAGGGGAAATGGGACAAACGTCAGACAATCATCAGTCACGCCCGCACTTGGGGCATTCCCCGATCCCGAATTGAAGAATGTGAAAATCTATTATGGGATTTTCGCTTTCCGTTCGCTCTGTCAGCTCTGCATGTGTGCAAAGCCAACTCGACCAAGTACTTGGCACTGGGTACTCAGTACTCAGTGCTCAGTACTCAGTAGTCAGTGCCTGGCAGTCGGTGTACTCATGTCGTTTATCAACTGTCAGGCGAAATGCATTTCAGCAGCTGCTGACAACAATGCGATGCGAGCTGCTTATCCCTTTCAAAACCTACCAGCTGCAGCTCCGTCGTCTGCTCATGCAAATAGGTTTTACTGCTGGCGCATTAAGTGTATGCGATTTCCTTTCAGCAAGGACAATTTAATGCAAAAATGCATGCTTGACAGCCCAGCCCAGCCGGGAGAGAGAGACGGGTTAAGCGGCACTTCAGTTATGAATAAATAATCGTACCTACACGAACTTGACTCTTGAGCATATTGAATCGCATCTGCAGCGGACTTCAATATCGAACTCGAGCTCAGCTTTCTCCGAGAGCGCTTAGTGAGGCGTGTTATCGACGGCCTTGCATGCCCGCACAACCCATAAATGTCAATTGGCCACGCAAGTGGTAAAGTGGCAAAGTGGCAACGCGGCGACGCATGCGGCATGCGGCAACAAGTCTGCGTCGTGGTAATGGCGAGGAAATGAAAAGCAGCTGCAGCTGCAGCCCACTGTGTCATAATTATAGATGCTTATCGCATCATTTGTGCAATATGCATGAGCTATTTAATGGATGAGAGCGCTGCTAACAAATTTCTCCAAGTCCATTTTGCATTAAATACATAGATATGTGAACTAAATCTTGCTAAATTGAATTCAATTTTTAAAATTTTTTAAAAATATATTATAAATAATTTATACATTTTTAAGATAGGATCTATAATGGTGAATGGAATTTTTTAAATTAAAGTAAAAATATATTATAAATAATTTATACATTTTTAAGATAGGATCTATAATTGTGGAGTCTTAGCTGTATATTGACACTCAACAAAAACATGTTTCCCGTGTGAAGTTAGAATATCTTTAAAGCCTGACTAAGGCTTTTTGGGTTTCAGCATGTCAAAAACTTTCAGGAAAATTGTTATAAGCTGTAACTAGCTCGAAATGAAATTTTAAAAATTAAGTTTAGTAATTGGGAGAATTTTCTCATTATTAGCTCTTTGTTTGCTTGATTGAAGATGCATTTAAATTTAATTAAACTTAAATTAATAATTATTAATTATTTCGTGTTATCTGCTGAAGAAAATGAAATTAATATATTTTCTTCAAATCAGTAGATAGAACACAAGAATAAATAAAAAATTGAAAACAAATCCTAAATTTAAATATAAAATAATATTTATAAACATTTTAATCAGATAAGAAAGCATAAACATATAAACATAGTATTGAGCTGCCGAGATTTTTTAAATAGTTTTAAGTCTATTCCAAAGTAATTTATGAAAATATATTGTTGATTGTTCGTATTGAGTTCTCCCAATTTGTGAGTTATGCTGACTGCTACTATCTATATATAATTTAGTCAATTTAGAACCAATTTAAGAGCTGACAACGCACAGGTGCATTACTCAAACGGAGCTACGGGCGCCGGCTGAGTATGATCAAGCCCATGAAAACGAATTAGGCATATGAAGAATAGACAGAAAACGGTACAACTTACCACAATCTCTCTTTTTTAAAAACAAGTCTCTTTCAAACCTAATTCCCTTGAACCATGGGCGCTCCTAAAATGCAATCAGAAATTAAGTGCCTATCCCTTAGCCCAGCCCATATAATTCACTTTATTCATATATTATTCGTATAAATCATATATTATTATTATTAATATTTTCAAATATATGTATTATTTAATTTATTAATTAAAAGCCATTAATAAGAACGAATTCCATTAATAAGACCTAATATTTTTTAAAGATTTATTCTGCAGTAAAATTATATTTGTTGATGTTTATATATAAATATATTTTTTAATTTTTCATTACAATTCCTACTTTGATTTGGGAAAAAGAATTCAATGTATTTATATTACTGACAAATATATATAAATTCCTTTAAAATTATATTTAAAGAAATTAAAATTGATTTTTATGTTTTTTTGATTGATAATTTATAATGGAACTTTAATTCAAAGAAAAAAAAATAAATAAATTCATTTAAATTTCTATATTATTTTAAACGAATTTAATAGATTGCCGTGAGTCACAACATTTTTTGTGGCCTTTTCGTTTAACATGCGTGAAACAAAATCAAATTAATTTTCCCTTAATAGAGCTTTAAATTAATTTGTCTGCTGACAATTCATATAAAGTATTTTTGTGTGTGTTATCATTCCATTGCTGTAAACTAAAACGCGTCGTGTGCATGACAATCGCTTTAAGCAGACGCAAACAGCCAGGGGAACAAAACGTAAATTTAATTCGAATCAAAAGTTCGCATAGCAGATGAAAAGCGTAGAGGTTTCCGCAAGCTTTTCATTCGATGCTGCTGTTTGCCTCAGCGTCTGTCAGAAAAATAAACAAAACTGCAAATTTTATCGTGCTGAACGTTTATGCGCAAATTGCTTCCAGGTTTCTCGGCGTGTCTATCTGTCGCCTTATCGAATTTCAGACAACGACAGACATTGAGAATGATGCCGGGACAACAGACTGCCAGGATAGCAGGATGCCGCCAGGATAGCAGGATGTTAGGACGGCGCTAGGACAACGCGCCGCAGCTTTTGACAATGGTTGACGATTCTGCCTGGGCATAGAAAACTTTCATTGCTCAAGGCGTGAAATGAAATCGACAGTAATTTGTATTTATCTCACTTATATATATATATATATTTACTAAACATGTATCTATATATATTTATATTTATATATATATATATATTTGGGTGTAACAATAACAATTGTCAGAAGTTGTGAGAAAAGTTTTGCAACAGGAAATTACTTTAATTTGTGAAGTTGACTTTATCAAACTAAACGATCGAATGCAACTTGTAGCGCAACTTGTACTTGCTAGCCACAAGTTACTATAGCATTTCCATCGATGGCTTAAAGTCAATAAGCCAACTTCATCATATTGCCATATGTCGACTTCTGTGGGCACCAGATGGATATGGAAATGGAAACGTCTAAGTCGCTTTGATGGCGCATAAGTAAGTGCCCATGAATAATTCATGACCTATTTATACGAAATCGAAATGATAATCGTGCACTTTAGCATTTAAATCAGAGCGAACGAGAGGCAGCAAGACAAAGAGAGAGACGGAGAGAGAGAGAGATGCTGCCACCTAGAGCCAAGCGACAAACAACAGAAAAGAGTGAAGTGGCAAACAAATTTACATAGCATTGGTGTGAGCGACATTTCTAGATGTTTAAATTATTAAGTAAAGCCATGTCAAATGGCTGAGGAGTAAAAACAAAGCACGCTAGAGTCAGGTATAAAAGGATCTTGTCTAAATTTAGCAAATATGTTAAGCGTTAAGGATTTGTTGCGCTATAAAACAGAAATAAACTTCGAATGAGCTTATGGGAGCTGGACCTAATGCTCTGAGGCTTATATATAGAGATATGGATTTTGTTATGCAAAAACAAATAAATTTATTTTATAAATAATCAACATGTTTAAGCATTTAATTGTCAAACTTCTTAATACTATACATTTTAGTATTATAAAAGGAGCAACAATAAATAACATGAAAAGCCAAAAGTCTTGAGGCATTAGATAAAACTAGATTTGATTGAAATCTAAGTTAGTTTAATTGGAATATAAAATATGATTCACTATAAGAAAATATTAGTTTTGAAACATATTCTATAATAATTAATGTTTTGCGACCTTTTTGTTATCTAGAGCCAAATTATGTTAAGCAAAGTGTAAAGTATTAGGCGCTGCCAGAAAATTTTTGAATTTTTCTTTGTAAGTTTGACTAGTTATATATATCTCCTCAGCTTAAGCTCCGATTATATTGAACTCAATTTTCTTGTGCAAAAATAATCAATTATGTTGAAGAAAAGTTGCTGAGTTCTAAATCTTAATTTTATATGAATTTTATAATAAATATTAAAAATAATAAAAATTAAAAAAAAAATTTTAAAATAAGAATTTATTTAGCTGTATATAATACGTATGTATATAATCTAGAGTAATCAAAAGCTGATACTTTCATTGAGATTTAATAAGTCTGATAAAATTCATCTTTAAAATCGTATTTTTAAGATTTATTAAAAAAAATGTAGATAAAATAACTAACAGGTGCAAATAAATATAAACAACATTCTCCATATTTTTTATATTTATAAACAAAATAAAAGAATGAAAAAGATGATTTAAATATATAAAAAAATCATAATATAAAGCCGATTTTTTTTTATAAAAAATAAAAGAATGAATGCAACAAATTAAATATAAATAAAAATCATAATATAAAAATGTATTTAAGTTTTAAAAGCCTTTTGCATTAAAAAATGTTTAATTATTTTCATATCAATCTAAAATGGATTACCTTACTAACAATCCTTTCAGCTTTCTTAATTTCCATTCATTTTACACACATTTATCTATTAATTCTATTTATATCAATATACGATAAACAACCATATAAAGCACATGCTATTAAATTGAATTTGATATACAATTTTTGGTGGAAAAACAATTTGTAATGAAGCCGATTTGAAGGCGAATTTAACAATGACTGGACTTCAATCACAGTTGCAAACAATTATCCGGATTGGGCCGACAACAAATTGGCAAACAATCATTAGCCAAAACTGTCAATAACATTTTGCCTCCTAAACACAACTGTCAAACCAAAACATGGCCAATAATGATAAATCAATAACAAGGCTAAAATTAGATTTCTGTTTTTTTTTTTCTCTTTCTTTTCGGTTTTGTTACAACTGAAATTAAATAACAATGTTGGCCAAATTGCCATTGCAAATTTGTCACACGTGAATGTGGGGCTAAAAACTGCAGCTAAAACGCATTTGGTTGTCAACTAGGCTGGCTGCCAACTGAAAATTATAATTGATGCGATATTAATACGCGCACCGCAACGCTCTAGCACACCCCTCGACATGGGCCCCTATTCCCCCAGCTAGGCTGGGGCTGATGTTGTTGAGATTGATGCGCTGCATTGCGCGGAAAAAAAAGGTTTTAGCAACAGGCGGAAAGAGTGAAAGACTGAAAGCCTGGCCTGTCTCTGCCTGCTGCCCTCATCCAACTCCATTCCATTCCATTTCAACTGACTTTGATGGCATGCGTCATTAATGTCACACACACTCACACACTGCTACACTCACATTGAAACATTCACACAGCCCAAGCGTTCACAATTGTCATCAGCCTTGGTTTGGCTTTTTGCCGCCTGGCTGTGAATGTGTTTCTGGTCAGTTCAGCCACCATGGAGCTGCTACGCTCTGCTCTGCTCTGCTGCTTTGCACCACTCTGCGGGCATTGTGGTAATTAGATGAATGTGCCATAAATCATTTTCTAAATCATTTGTTGCCTGCCCGTTGCCAGTTGCCAGTTGTCTCGACTCCTGTTAGCTATGGCTCCATACAGATTTCTCCTTGCATGTTGGACACTTTTGATTGCATTTGTGTTCTGCTAACTGGCCGATTTTCTTTTTCTGCTTTAAATATTAGTTGCAGACAGGGTTTTACTGAGTCTCTATACTTTCACTTTAGGTGTAATAAAAAAATGAAGCACTGCAAACGCAAATATATTTTATTCAAGTCAAATTCTAGTGTGATCTTCATGCAGCTTTTCAAATTTAATAAATACCATTTCTCTGATTTTTAAAAATAAATTGCAATTAAATGGCTGCTATAAAATAATTTTATACTTATATTTGAAGTATTTTATTATTTAATCTAATATTTTTTAAATAAAATATTATTGAGTTTTTTTAAAAAATAAATACAAATAATATTTAATATTTTTTAAATAAAATATTATTGTTTTTTTTTTTTTTAATATAATTGAACATATTTTTAAAAAAATATACAAATAATATTTAAATAAGTATTTAATATTTTCTAAATAAAATATAATTGAGTTTTCATAATATAACTAATATATAAAAAAAATACAAATAATATTTAAATACGTATGCATATATACTTTAGCATATATTCAAGTTTTTTTGTTAGTATTATTTATTTATTTGATGTGCATTTTTTGTATTAGTTTGTTAAATTTTCTTATAAGATTTCCTAATATTTTTCCTTTAATTTTTTTTTTAAATTTAATAAAAAAAAAGTTTAAAAATATAACTGAAATTTTTTTATAAAATAAATTTAGCCTAACAAAACATTTTTTTTTAAAATAAAAATATATATTAAATATATTAAGACTCTGAGCTTTATTGACAAACAAATTGGCTTAATTCTACATACTTTAAGATATTTATATTTATTTTTACAGAAGAAATAATTCTTTGCTTTACAGCTAAATGCTTATTCCATATTCCAGGCCTAACTTAGTCATACAATAGTTTTAAAATTAATATCAATTAATCACAATTAGCTGAATTCACAAAAATATATAAAGTTCATTTAGTAGAACATTGCTTGGCTTGTTGCAGGTCAGCAGCGGGGAGCTCTTGGCAGCAACCACGCAACACAATAACAATAGCAACAACGGCAGCAGAGACCACAACAAACATGTAACTCATTATGCAAGTCACAGCAAGAAGCTGCCCAGGGATCAGGCGCACGAGAGGTGCAACGATGTTGCCCCTTACTCTGTTTGCTAACTAAAATGCATATTACAATCGGGACACGCCTCCCCCGCCCCCGCCCCCCAGTAGCTAACAACTGAGAAGGCAAACAAACAGTGGCAGCCACACCCACACACATAGATGATATGAGCCTTCACAGTGGAGCTGGCAGCAATAGCTGTTAATTGTGTACAACAAGTAAGAAATTGCAGTGAAAACAAAATGAACTGTGGCAGGGAATGTCAAAGGAGATAACGCAGGACAACAGCAACAGCAGCGGCAGCAGCAGCAGCAAAAAGGTGTGGGCGTAACCGGGGCAAAGTTAAGCCATATAAAGTGGAGCAACAGCTACAACAGATACGCCAAGTGGACCGAGCATATGTGTGGCAAGTGGTCTTGGCCCCGTTTGCAACTGCAATTTAAGTGCTAAAAGTCGACGCTGTCAGCTAATCGCATTGGCGCTGCGCTAAGCGGCTTACAAACATATATAAATATATACAAACATATAAATATTTATATATATATTTATATATATATACCAACTGTCTGTAGTATCTTAAGGATACACATATGTTAAGGGAATAGAGCGCCGTGCACAAGGTATGAAATATGGGTGCCACATGTTAATTAAGTTGCATGCCACAACAAAGGACAACAACAACGAGTCCAGCGTTGGACTTTGGGCTTTAGCTTTGGCATGTTTTATGCAGATTTATGGAGCGCCAAGAGCGAGCGACTGCAGCAACAGCAAAACTTTTGCACAATTCAATTGTTGTTGGGCTTCCAATGTCGCATTAATGCCAACACACACACACGCACACACACACACCCACATCGCATATCACACACATAATTAATAGTTGCAAAAGGTCAAAAGTTTATATCTAAAACTGGCCTCACATATTCCTATCATTTCTTTAGGTTTAATTGTAATTTATGCCCTTGCCTGCAAGGCTTCGTGATTTATTGCTGCTTTGCAATTCGCTTTAGCACACTGGTAATTAAAACTATCACAAAACAGGTGAGAAAATATTTATGTATAAATAAAGCTAACGGCTCAAAATTAGTGCAAGTATCTTCGAGTGAATATATATGTAATTATATGTGAGTGAGTGCATTGGCCTTGGACCCATTGCTTAAGGGCGACTCCTGAGGATTTTGCTGCAATTAAATATTCATTTGAATAAATATTCTTAGTTTTATTTAAATTGCTTACTAATCAATAAATTAATAGGGTTTAATTTTATTGTAATTAAATATTCATTTAAATAAATATTTTAGTTTTATTGATTACTATTAATCAAACAAATTAGCAAAGCTTAATTTTATTGCAATTAAATATTCATTTGAGCAAATATTCTTTGCTTTATTTTGAATATTTTGAGTATTACCAATCAATAAATTAACATTTAATATAATATTGTATGGAATTTTAAGTCATTTATATTGTTAAATTTATATATTTTATTCTATACATATATTATATTTTATTTAAAATTAAATATTTAAAAATTTCTCTCCATAAGTTTAATATTCATTTATATTAATTTATATAATATATATATATTATATATAATATTTTATTTTTTACTTATTTATTATGTTAGACTATTTATATTTTAAATTATATATATTTTATATTATATTTTATTTGAAATGTCATTACATAAGTTTAATTTATATTTTATGCATTTCAACATGCATTTTCAATTATTAGTTTAATTAAGTATCAGATATAAGTAGAAAATAAAATAAAAGATCATTAAAAATTACTAATTTTATATAAATAAAAGCTCTTAAATGCTTTCCAATCTGTCTACCTACACACTCCAAAATTTAACTGATAGCATAAGTACATATATTTTCCTATATATATATATATATATATAATTCGATTCAAGCTACCAGCTTGTTCGCTGCTCCACTTGAGCTGATGTGGAGCTACAATGTCAACAAATCAATGGGAAATGCAGGAGACAAGTGAGAGCCGGGCACTGGACTAATTAAATGGTGATTTGTGTCAATGATAAGGATAATAATTGCCTGGCAAACAAATCCACAGACAGGGCAAAAGAAAAGCGCACGTACTGCTGGCTGGTCTTGGTCTCCTACACACATTTTCCTTTTGTTCATTTCGCTGGTGGCGGGCGGGCGGCAAGGACAGGACAGGGGGCGTTGCCTAATGATGTGACGGCGATAAAGAACACAGAATGGGCTGGCTCGAGCAATGGAATTTTTCTACAATATTCTTTGTATAATGACAAGTAAATGACGTTCGAAAATATTGATCCACTTGTCGTGCAGTGAACCAATAAATGAAAATGAACAGCAAAACAATACAACACAAATCAAACAGCACGAATTCAAAGAAAACTCAACATCTTCACTCGCACTCTCCCTCTCTATCTATTTGTCTGCCTTCTCCCTCTCGCTCACTCTCTCTTCCTATCTCTGTTTGGACAAGTTATCATGAAGATGTTTCGACTCATTGAAACAAAGGCCAATCCAAGTCAATCAAACAATGGGACAGCAGCAGCAACAGCAACAGCAACAACAACTGTCACATTGCTTAGCCAGCGGGTGGGCGTGGCCCAAGGACGGCAGATAAGCAACAACAGATTGATATTTGGCTGCCCACTGAAGCGTTGGAAAAATGTCAACATTAGCTACGCATTATGAGTATGTCAGACAGCCTCGATTGCCATCCCTGCGTGGCTGTGTGCAAAAGTTATTATGAAACACATTTTCATTTTGATTTCTCATCATCAATCTTTGCGCTTCAACACTTGCGTCCAACAAATAATATTAACCCAGAGCAGTTCGTTTCATGACACTTGATGAAGTTCCAATATTTATTTAGTTTATTATGCCGCCAGTTGGGCCCATCGAGTGCCGTTGACAGCTCATTTTTAAATGACGAGTGGCTGAAATCTATAACGATTTTTTTGATAGTTGGGTGTATAGACTATATATGGATAGATAGACTATATATAGATCTATAGCAATTAGTGAAATATGCAGCCTTATGAGGCAAGGTTTTTATGAGGCATAATTAAGTCATGTGAATGTGTTTTTTAACTTTGAAGTTAGAGACTTAGAGTTGGGATTTTTCTAAGCTGGGTTCTGGTTAGTTTATTTTATTAAGGTATTTATTTGCTCTACTATGCTCCCTTCCTTTAAACTCCTAACTGATTATATCCACAATTGATTTGTTATATAGAACTTCAAATCGTATATTCAAACTCGATATAAAGAGCTCGCTTTATACTATAAGTTCAAGCTCGTAAATTTAATTCTAAAGCTCACATTAAAGATATTTTACTTATTTTTAATTTTTTTACATATTTTTTAAATAAACTAACAAAGCAAAAATATATATAAACTCATATATATTAAAAAATATATATTTTTTTATTTTTATTAATTTAATTTAATGATATAATTTGTATAAAATATATAATTTAATTTATAAATTAATTTCATTTAACAAATTAATTTTAAAAAATTGTATTTTATATTAAATTTATATTTAGGTTTTATATATATTGATATATTTATATAATTTTAATATTTATATAATTTAATATAAATAAAATACCTTTTCATATTAATTTTATAAATCATATCTTAATACATTATATAAAATTACTTATCAAATTTATAAATAAATCAAATGGGTGCATTTTAATATTTTAAAAAGCCCAAATCCTTTCACCAACTTTCCATAATCGTCGTACAAATAGCTTTAAGCAAGTTTTCTGAATGCCTTAGATGAATTATTGCATTTGGGGAATCAAGATGTTGTGCCGTCTTGACTTTTCTTTTTATCAACTTTGAATGGAAAATCTGAACAAAAAATGTGCTGTCAAATATTATAAAAATGTTTTGCAAAAGTGAAAAATCATGCACATAAACGGCACAGTTACACACCCACACACACACTCGCACAGCAAACACTCGTAAATGCTACGCATACATTTCATTGTCAAAGCGCGCACACGTGGAAAAATGGCAACCCTGGCGGCTTTAATGGCATCATTGTTATTGTTGTTACTGCTCCTGCCGCTTCTGCTGCTGCCGTTGTTGTTGTTGTTGTTGCCATGGGGTTGTCATGCTATTTTGGCAACATTGTTGTGTATGTCGACAAAATCGTCTGACTGTCTGTGCCTTCATTCTCCGATTTACCAACATAAACGACGTGTTAAGTAAGCGAAACAGCTGCAGGGGTATTTGTATACTTATATATATGTAAGTGTGTGTCTGTGTGTGTGTGTGCACGTGTGCGTGTGCGAGTGTGAGGGCAGACAGGTGAACATACCTATATTATTGCCTCGTCTTTGCAATTGTATTAACCTTATCGCAAGCTTGATTTATGCATGCTAATTTTTTCCTACTTCACATTTTGTTGCTTTGTCTCTTAAGCAGTCGATCAACAATAACAATAGATATACAATTTATATACGTATATGCTTACAAATTTATATATATATTTTATATATATTACAAGTATTGGAAGATCTAACAATTGTGTATTATACATCTCAAATACATTTATCCAAATATTATTAGCAGCTAGATTTTTCGTATTTCTGGCTTCATATACTGAGGTTAGTTATTAAAATAAAAATTGTATATTAATACTATAAAAGAACTGTTTAATTTTATTATATATATTATATTTTATTATAAATTTTTTTATATTTTATATTATATTATATTATAATTAAACTTTATTATATTATAAATAAACTGTTTATTATATATATTATATTTTTTATATATTTTATATTATATTGAATACTTTAAATATTGTTTTACATTTTTCTAAAAATTTTTAGAAATATAATAAAACAAATTTGACTTACAATACTTTCATATCGAATAATTATTAAATATACATTAAATATACATTTTTCATGGATTTTTTGCTTTTCTTCTACTTTTATATTTAATCATTATTATATTATATATAAGTTTTTTTATTTTAATTTAACCTGAAAAATATATAAAACTGTGATTTATTTCTAATTATTTCCATAGATTGTTCTATTAACTCTTATCATTTGCAAATATTAATTCGTGTATATTAAGACTTTATTACTATATTTTCTTAAGCAGCGGGGTGCATAGATTATAGTGGGTTAGTGTCCAAAATACACAAAGAACTGATAACTGATAACAATTTTAACTGTAGATGCTGCATAGAATTGGGGTATAAATTGCCTGCATTTGCGGTCAGCTGCATTCAGTGTCAAATGTGTCGTTACGAGTTCAACTTTAAATCATTTGCAGTCAAAGAATATATATATACATATAAATATATATAGTGTAATATATTTCTATTTAAAATTAGTGTGAATTGTGCATGTGTCATAAGTAGTAACCATTAAGAGGTTGTCATGTCAAATCAACCTTTTAATTTACTACTTGTGATAAATGCATAGAAATGTCCACAAGAAAACAAAAGAAAATATGTAAGCTAAAAATAAATGAAAAAAAAAATTAAAATGAAATATTTAAATAAATGAAATATATCAAGAATACAATTTTACAAAAATTCAGCACTTAAGTAGTTGATACAAAGGCGAAGTCATATGAATATCGCATTGTGTGACCTACTTAAATGACAGATTTTTATGGCACGTGTTAGAAATATATAAATATATAATAAATAATGAATACAATTTTTGTTGGTAATTATTGTTAGAAAAATGTTAGTTTACATATGCTGAAAATTTATATATAAACACAACGAATATTCAACAAAATATGTCGAGTATTAAGTAGAATAATAATATAATATAATATAATAAAATTTAAAGTAATATAATATATAATATGATAAATATATTTAATTGACATTTAATTATTTTTTCCCGTACAAAAGAGGCGTCACTTTAAATTTTATTAAATAAATCAACATTTTTATTTTAGTCAAGTAATGTCTAAATAGAGAGAAAGAATAGAAAATACAAAATTAAAAAAATATATAGATATACAAATATGAAAGGCAGAAGTACAATCAAATACTATCAATGGTTTACGCAACAAGAAAAAATATAAAAAATATTTTTATATTTTTATATTTTTTAATTAATTATAAAAGCATATACAAAAATATTTTACAAAATTTTAAAATATGTAAATACACATTTCTTTCAAATATTATTTTATTATATTTTTTTTTGGCATATACACTTAGAACTAAATTACATTTTGTATATAAATACATTTAAAGATATTTTATATATGTGAATTACTTATAATTTTTGTAAATTTATTTCACTTTAGTTGAACTGAATTTATTAAGTTTTGCTCAATAATACATATATTGTATATACATATATATAAATATATTTAGGTTCGAATCGCATGAAATCTGAGGCTGGTGCCCACCGACGAACGTACACTTGAGTTTAATAAAACAAAATCCTGCGGCGATAATTTACACACACATTCACATTCACGAAGCTGTGCGGCAAATTGCTTTGATTTAAGCGTGCCAACGTGCCAGAGCAAACCACCCACACCCACACCCACACACACACACACACAAGTATACACGTCAAAAAGGAAATAAAAACAAGCAGTCAACATGAGCTGAGAAGAAAAAACCTGCCACAAGATGCTGCTGCTGCCGCTGCTGCTGCCAACACACATTTGCTACACACACTTGGCTGCGAAGCGAAGCCAAAGGCAAACCAATTCAACATCCGTTTGCCGCTAATTCACACACTCACACACACACAGAGGGACGCGTGCACACACAGCAAGTGTCCTGACAGTAAGGATATATGAAATACGCGCAAATAACGTGTTAGGAAAATTGTGTGAAAATTGTTATATATATTATATCCGTACGCTGAAATACTTTGATATGATTTCTTATGCTCCATTCGCTGCTAAAGGTGTTGAGCGTCGTTTGGCATCGTTTAGTTTGTGCGGATGTTGCCGCGGATGTGAGTGCGGATGTGGCTACGGCTGCCTGGTATGCTGCGGTAGCTAGATGTCGTGTTATTTGTATGCATAGTTAAGCAGGGTTTCTTAGCAAAGTACATTTCTGTATGCAAGACTCTTTAAATCTAATTGCATCTATGTGATGCATGTTTTGTTTATTGGAGTTATCATGTTTAAGGATAAGAAATTGCATTAGAGAATTTGATATGACTGCAAACAAATGAGAGTGTTCTAGTCGAGAGTGCTTGACTAGCATACACCCTGAATCCCGAGCAGAGAATTGGAGTATTCCAATCAGTCTACGCTTCTTTTATACATAGCTGTGCTTTCACTATAATTTTAGGTTGAACTTGAACCAAACTACTTCTAGATGCAAAAGCATTGAATTAAAAGATCCCTCTGCGTCTTATTGGAATCTCTTAATATAATAAATATAGCAGATATAATTTTGCATAATACTAGAAATATTGTCTTATACAGCTACATCTAATTAAACCGTTTTCAGAATTAGAGTTCAAATATTTTCTAGCTGAAAAGATTGCAAATTTTTGCCTAAGAACATATATTTAATTTGTTGACTTTGTTGATTCGTTTCGATATTTGATCAGAACCTTCTGTGGAATATACATAATCAAAGTCGTGAGGGGCCATTGACCTGATAAGACTCGTGCTACTTAAAAGACATAAGAAGATACAGATTTTCAAATTTAGCTTTCCTGCAAAAGGATATTCTTTCTATTTATCATATACATAAGGCTAAATCATAGTAATACCTGGGTTTTCCAATGAAGTTATAGAAATATGTCAAATTTTTCGTTTAAACAAACAGGCGGATAGACACTTTAGCCAGATGTTTTATTTTAGCACAGTAAACTAGTATTAAATTAATTTAAATTAATTAATTGAGTAATCAAGTTAATCTGCAAACCTATTTTATGCGTTCTATATATATTATCATAATTATATTATTTATTATTTTCATTTCAAAATGAATTGAAAATAAGCGTTGTTTGCAAGTATTAAATAATAAAAAAATTATTATTATTCTAAAAAAAAACATTTTTAATGTACATTATTATATTATATCTTAGGCAACATTTACATCTGCTGCGATTATCCAAGGTTTATCACTCACATTTATTGGCATACACTAAGCAAAATTCTCTAGTCACAAAAACGTTAGCGATAAACAATGCGTATAAATGACTTCCTCCCGCAAGCTTAACTCATTTGCAAAATGGGAAACAATTGTAATTAGGGCACAAGTAGATGTCACACAGAGAGTGAGAGAGAGAGAGAGAGGAGCTGCTTGCAGTGTGTCAGCCACACTCCTACCTAAAATATCCAAATACCCAACCGCTGCCATTGTTGGGGGCACGTGACAGATTTAGTTAGTGCATGTTAAATTCAACGTGAGTGCGATGAGTGCTCATCGCAATTAAATGGAAATTTATTTAATTGCGCTCTTGGCAATTGCACAATGCCAAAGACACACACACACACACACACACACACACAGAGCGAGACTGTGGTAGACTAAACTTAAAGTTGGCATGGCATACGCAGCAGTTTGTCAGTTGCATGCTTTGGCGCCCGGGCAGGGTTGCCAGGTAATGCCAAAATGTCGGCAAACTTGCACGTGACTTTGCTGCTAGTTGCCATATTTTTTGGAGCTAAGCTCCGCCATGAGCTGACAACAGGCCACGGCAAAACTTGAAATCAAAACTAAAAATTTCTGAAAGTCACATAGCACAAAGTTTCTCATGCATACTGAAACAAGGTAGGTTGGGCATAACCAGGTGAGCAGCCAGTGCTGGCTATTTTAGCTGTACTTGCTCAATTTAGATGGAAAATTAGAAGAAGAAAAAATGAAAAGGAAAAAAAAAAATAAAATAAAAAAATATATTAAATATAATAATAACGCCTTAAGAAAAAGATTTGATATCTTTATTAAGATATTCTATTTATTGTTTATTTATTTATATAATAAATTATTATATTATTTATACGTATTTAGTGTGTGTAAAATATTAGAAAAAATAATCCTAAATAAGCTTTTTAAATTATTTAATTTCTATAAACATGAATAAAACGCTTACATATTTTTTATAAAATTTATTTAATTATTAATTTTAAGTATTAAAAAAAAATTATTATTGAACTTTATTTTTACTTTTTATGGAACTTATTATGGAACCCTTTTTAACAAAAATAAAATCTAAAAAATTTGTTTTTTTCTGCTTTCTGGTCATGGCTATTTTAGAAAGTTCCTTCATAGGATAATCAAAATCTGAAAGGACGACGCAGAGCACATCTTTTTCTATTTCCAAAGCTGGACAGAAGAAAGGACCAAACTGGCAGAAATAGTCGGTGAGACTATGGTAAAGCAAATATGCACAAGAGTCAGTGACTTTGTCAAAAGGGTTTTTGCTGCAGAAAAAGTGGAAAACGTGAGGTAGGACTCAGCTAGAGCACATGCAAGGGCTCCCCACCTTGATGGATTATGCAGGATAGTTCCTGCAGTCAGGCTGGATGCTAGCCCAAGGAGGAGAGGGCTTTTTAGTCGTTGAGCAGACTGGTCAGAGTGACAATTTGACTGAAGATGCATATGGCACAGTTTTACCTTACCTAACAAACAAACAAAAAATTAAGAAAACATTTTTTTAAAATGTATAATAAACTTAAAGCTTCACTAAAATTTAACTTATTCTTGTCAGTTATTGTATTAACTTTTATTGACAAAAACAATCATTTGATTAGATTTATTCAATTTAATATTCATATTTACATACACAATTTTGTATATATAAAATATATTGCAATCATATCTTTTTGCTATGACACATCTCTTTTTAAATATTTATGTCTATTCCTTACGTAGAACAAATAAAAATATTTCAACAATAATATTTTGCTACAATAATATTTTTCCATACATTCTATGCGATCCTTCAGAGTTTTCATAAATTTCCACAGTTGCAGCTTTGTCTGGCTTGCATCGTTCGCTCCGTAATCCTTTTATTATTTTGTGGCTTCAAATTCAGCTTTTTTGTTAGCCAAATGCATTCAGCACTGACAGCCGGATTGTGCACTCGTATATGGGCCTGGCGCTGGGTGAAGTCTGTAAAAGTCTGTCACTGTTTGCCTAAATGATTTTGCAGTTTCTTTATTTGCTTCGCTTTTGTTGAGTCAAAACTTTTCTTTTCTTTTCCAAATCTATTTTATTTTCTTCGTACTCTTCTGCTATTTTTTCTTTTCTTTTTTTTTTTTGCTGCCGCATAAAAATAATATTGTGCCAGCCAGTTTATTGGAATTGAGAGTCAGAAGAAAGAGAAAAAAAAACTTGTGCACAGGTAACACGCGTATCTTGTAAGTTTATGGAGTTGGCCCCGACGAGGCAGAAGTTGTGCATGGAAATCGCAGCTAAAATGTCGTTAAAATCAGCGCCAGCAACGACAGCATCCAAAATGCCGTTAAATGTGCGACTCGAACTGTTTGGAACTTTGGATTTTGTCTTGCGGTTAGTTGGCGAGAGGGGGGGGAAGAAAGAAAGAAGACGTAAAAGAACTAGGAGCGGAGCCATCGGATTCAACTGCGAACGGTATCTGCGTAGCTGCAACCGCAATCCATGTCGCCATTCACTGCCTACGTGCCCAGCATTTGGCATGCACGACGCGTTATCCTTGGTCCGCCTTGCTCCGCCTGTCTATCAATACGTAACTATTTCACGGACGCGCTTCGATGGCTATAATTAATGTTTAAATTGCGAAATTTTATTATGCACTAGCTTCTTGCGGCATAAAAACTAAGCACAGTAAACGCACAATAAAATGATTTTGTTGTCCAAATGGCAGCCCCGAAGGCCCTGAAGTGTCGGACTAAGCTTTAAGTTACAGTCCAGTATTTTGTTAAATAAAATGCGGTAAAAATATCGAGTTTATATGTGAAGAACAGGCAAAATTCTAGTGGGAATCGGAAAATTGGAACTGTTTATAAGAAAAATTAGGACAAAATTTATACTAAAAAAAGATATATAATTTATTAATATATATATTACATTTTTGTAATACAATATATATTATATATATTACAATTTTGTAATACAATATATATTATATATATTACATTTTTGTAATACAAATATAAACTTTTCAAATAAATTTTTAAAATTATTTTTAAGTTTTTAAAAGATATAAAAAATAGCGGGGAAAATTAAGAAAAATGTATATTAAAAAGAAAGATATATAATATATTAATATATATATTTAATTTTAGTAGAATAAACATAAACTTTTCAAATAAATTTTTAAAATTTGTTTTAAATTTTTTAAAAATATAAAAAATGTTAATATATAATATATATATATATTAAATACAAATTTAAGTATATTTCCAAATAAAGTTATCTTAAAATTTAAGTTAAACAAATATATTTAAAAAATATATATATTTTAAGTACTACCTCTCCAAGTTTATTAACTAAATTGCAGAAATATATCACAAGCAATTTGCACTTTCAGTTAAACAATTAAATTTAATTAGCTGACTTTTGTAACAAACACACAGGAAAAAACGAAGCGAGCTTGTATGAGTTGGAATGAATTATTAAATCGTCTCAAATCAATGGAAAATCCAAAGCTTGTTGGCCAAGCGTCTGCACTTGGCCCAAACAAAAACATGCAAACCGCATATATATATATATGTAGCTTGAAGTGGACTGGCGCAATGTCAAAAGGAAACGATATCAAGTGCCTTCCATCAAGTCAAACTTGCAATATAAATTCAAATTCAAATTCAAACATTTTCAATTCAATGCATTTCTGTGGTTGTTGCCAGTGAAGCGTCGTCGTTGGCAATGCCATGAATATTCCTGAAATACGATTCCACTTATACAAATATATATATATATATATATATATATATATGCTCTACTCTGAAGTATTCTTTTTCACTCTCAGCTCGCTCGCTCTCTCTCACTCTCCCGCTCTCTCTGTCGCTCCGCCAAATTGCAGCGTTTCAATCAAATGTTGCTCGGACTTGCCTTTACCTTTGCCTAGGCATTTGATGCTGTTGTTGTTGCTGCAACATTTTTGTTGGTTTTTGCACGTAAATTGCAATGCAGCCAAAATCCTAGTCGCGGTCAACGGCAATAAATTGAATTGCGGCTCGAGCCAGACCCGCCCACTGTGTTTGCCTTTCAGCTCAAATAAATAAATTTTATTATTATTCGCTCTGAGTGCAGACATTTACAATGCAGTTAATTTAATTGTGTTTAAGCTGCGTTAGCTCAGGACAAACATTTATCCATGCAAAAGCTTTCACCATAAATTGCTCAATCTATGGCAGGAATATAAGTTATATCAGGCATTAACTACATTTTCATGTCACTCTAGGTTTGTGTTATCAGCACAGAAATATAAATATTTTAGCAGAATTAATGTATTGCAGCTTAGTCATAGTATTTAGCTGTCTCTTGATAATGGGTATTTGCTCTATCAGTTTGGAATTATTTAATAAATTTATTTATATAATATATATTTTTATATATATAAATACTTATAGGAGATAGCCCACATTTTAGCTCAAGGAAATTTAAGGCAGAAAATTAGTTATATAAATTAGATATTTAGTGCAACAAAAGTGGAAACTCCGAATTGCTCAGAGTCGTAATATTTTAGCTTCGAAATTCAACTGACTGTAGGAAGAAATATTCGTAAGTAAATAACGTAAGTAAGTTGCATAAGCTGATATTTTTGCATGAATAAATAGTGAATAGATAAAATAGTGCATAGATAATGTAGTGAAATCTTTGAGAAAATTATGCAACTATACTTTCACACATATACTTGACTTAATCTATAGGTCCTTGAAACAATGAGTAATACTCATATAAAATATAAATTAACATGGGCAGACATTTTTATTTTTTCATTATAACACATTATTTTTTTTATACATAAAAATTTTTTTAAAATCTAATCGGAATGCCCATTAAAGAGATATACATTTTCAAACCTATACAGTTGAGCGTCACTGTATAGAAAGCTCAATCCGGGCTGATAAGAATATATTATAATAATATATAAATATAGACTTTTTTTTGCATTTCAATGCCTGTCTTATATTTATATATTTAAATATTTATATTTTTTTTATATTTATAAGATAAGAATATACGATATATTATAATATATATATAAATTATTTTGCATTCAATGCCTGTCTTATATTTATATATTTAAATATTTATATTTTTTTATATTTATATATTTATAAACCTATAAATTTCTATATTTTTAAATATTTATATATTTACTGATATTTACTTATATTATTTTTAATAATTATCAATTGTTTTTAAATTCAAATACCCTACCTCAACATTGACAAAGTTAGCTTTGACACACTGTCTGCCCCGTAGTCTTTCATTATCAGTGGAGGACACGGAAATCGCCACCCTTAGCTGACCCCAAGCCGGAAAAGCTTAACTTATTGCGTGTATGCTTGACTGGCCCCGCCCGCCGGCCTTTGGCCTCGAGTCGAGTTGAGTCGCTTCTCCTGCCGCCACGCCACACTCGGTGTCGGCTGCCACAACTTGAGTTAATTTAATAAATCTTGAACAACTGAATAAGCTTTAAATTAATGACCCTGTAAAGTTCATATAAATTATTACGTTATCTCGGGTGTTCGCTCAGCAACACAGCCTCCCCCAGCTCCCCTCACCGCACCTCGTTCCCACTTGGCACTTGGCGTTGCCAACGGGCCACCCATTTGCCAGCTGGCAGCAGGATGCTCGCACATGCCACGTGTGCCACATTATGCCAACATATGCCACAGTCGCCGCCATACCAAATGATTTCTCATTTTCAATGCCAGCAGCCGCACAAACATATTATTTGTATTTTTTTTCTTTCCCTCTTCTTGTGCCTCTGCTCTGCCTTTTCTCGAAATCAAATTTGTATCAATTACAATTGCATTAACATATAATTTGTGCGCCGCTCGAATTTCACAGCAGCAGCAGCAGCAGGCGAGCTGCTGATGTCAAAATGACTATTTAAATGATTGCCAAGACAACTGTGTGAAGATTTAATACAGCCGGCTTAAAGCTATGCAATAACGGAGTATTTAAGATGCCTTATCCAGCACACAGCTCTACAAATATTTCATTAATAAGAAAATAATTTAAGCCATTGAAGTCAAACTTGAGTAAATAAGATTCGTATAGAAAGGCTTCACTCCGAGTAGGAGTGGGTTGACTACTTAGAGGCGATGGTATTTAGAAGTAAGATCAAGTAAGCAATAATGCGCGATAAAGACAAAATTCCTTTAACATCTTGAGCGCATTTAAATATGAAGAGAATCGCGTGGAGAGGCTTTACTTTTGTGAGAGCAGCGACAGTAGAAGTAGTAGTCGAAGAGCTAGAAAGAGATGACGGCAGAGCTGCTGGATTTTCTCATTTAAAATATAGCGAATCGCATAGAGAGGCTTTACTTTTTTTTATAACAGGTGTAGAATTGAGAGTAAGTGATAAATAATGCAAGATAAAGACAAAATTTCGTAAATATATAGCAGCGTCAAAAAAAAGAGAATCGCATAGAGAACACCCATATTTAGAGGCTTTATTCTAAAGTTGACCTCTCAGAGCTGATAGCATGCAATATATATTACAAGAACAAGAACAAGCAAGAGAAGAAAAACAGAGAACAATCAAGCAAGAATCCCAGAGATTGTATACATAGAGAGAAACTTAACAATAAAATAAAATGTAATTTAAATTGTAGCTTTTTGATTTCAGTTTAGTAAGCTTCCTTTTATAAGCAACGCAATAACAACATAAACAAGTCAAAATATAGATTAAATTATCATACAAGAAACAATAATTATAAGAAAGTCTTTAATATAAGATCATTTGATTTTGATTTGATATCAGAATAAAAGCTTGAGGAATTTAGTTTATGAAATTCGAAACACTAATAATAATATATTAAATAAATCATTAATAAATATTCATAATTTCTAAGGCCGAGCATTCATTTATGTTCTTATTTTTTTTACATACATATTGTTCTATAATATTTATCAGCAGACTTGACTTGAGAGGAAGAATAATATAAGTTACACCTTTTAATAATTAATAATAATATTAAAAATAAAATTAATATAATATTAATATTAATAAAATGAATAATAATAATATGATAATATAATATAACAATATTAATAATATGATGCATAATATATAGTCCACCCTTCCTCCATGCAAAATGTTTTCCAATTAAATTTTAAAGTTCGCTTGAGCTGCTTGTAAATGTGAGCAATTTAAATAAACTTTGCTCTCGCACTTATGGTCGAGTTAAGTTCAAGTCGTGTCACCAGTTCATATATAATTGAGATTTTCAATCAGTGACTCCGGCATCATGAACTCTGGCCACACTGCCAGAGCTTTAACAAATTAACAATTTTAACCTTTGGGGTATATGCCAAAACTTCGCACCAGCTGCGGCACAATATCAACAAAAGGGTCGCACTGCATGGAAGTGTGGCTGTGCGTGTCTAAGGGAGACTGTGTGTGTGTGTATGCTGAGCATAGCTGCAGAGACCCAACTAGATTGCTAACCAAACAAGGGCTGCATAGTTGCCATTGTTAGTTAGTTGCCTCAACGTCTTGGCCTTGTACTGGTCGAGAGCCAAGCCAAACGAAGCCAAGCCAAGCCAAGCCAGGCCAGGCCAGGCCAAGCTGTGTATTCGAATGATGACAATAAAATGGCGATGATGATGATGACGATGATGATGAGGATGCCGCCACGACCCAATTTCCATATGCGGCATCCGTCGCTTTTTGGCTTAACTAGCCAAACTTGTGAGAAGTTTGCGTGCCAAGTTGGCATAACAGGCAAGTCAAACAAACGAAAGCTAGCCCCAAGACCACATGCGGACATAGCTGTAGCAGCTACAGCTACAGCTACACACCTACAGATCCAGATACCAGATCCCAAATCTCGGCACTTAGGCCAAATTGTTCAAGCATTCTGTTCGTTGCCCGTTGTCCCGTTGCGGCTTACAGACCGCAAGCAGACAAGAACTTGGCTACCGCAACTGGAGACGAGCCAGGCACGGGCCTCCAGCTAATAATATTGAATAAAATTGAATTTGGTGCCGTTAGATTGTTGTAAAATTATTAAACATGGCAACGGGTTTCGTCCTTAGCTTCCACGTTTGTTGGCAAACAATTTCGCCTTGCGGCCCGGCCCGGCCCGGCCCAACTCAGCTCAGCGCAGCTTGTCTGGCACATAATTCAATTAAATTCTTTTGCCACAAAATTCTGTGCAATTCGGAAATGGGGCAAATTGTAATAGTTTTGCAATTATGCGGCAATTGCAAATACTCCAGATTATGGCTTAACTTTGCGAATGCGGAGCTTTTTTGTGCGGTCTGCCAATTGGAATTGGGCAAAATAGTTGCATTTCCAAGTGGATACAAAGTTGCCTAGCGCCCTCGTTCGTATTTAAGAGAAGTTGAATTGAAGACTTATATGGTTTCATCACTGGGTGACTACGATATCATATTAAAAATCCATATAAACAGAGATTGTTCTGTTAACAGAGATGTATTCAGAGCTATCTATTGCTAAGCATCTCAGAGTCTTGTGTTACTTAAATTAAATTTGCATATATTTAAATTTAGTATATTTGTATTACATTTTTAAAATTTGGTATAGAATCACCTATTATAATTTAAATATATAAATCAATATAGTTTTATTTAATGTGCTTGTACTTACTTTATATTTAATTCCATTTGAATCGGTTGTTCAAGTTTTACATTTTGTATTTGGAACCACATTATTAAATTATAAATAGATTTTAATATTTATTTCAGAGCACCAAACATAACACTCAAAATCATTATAAACTATAACAATTATATTTTATTTTAATTGTTCAATCAAATATATTTTTTTATCTCTTTTTTTAAAGGTTATATTTTTTTTTAAGTTATATTTAAATTTCAATCAAATACATTTTTTATCTCTTTTTTATTATAGTTATATTTTTGTTTTAGTTATATTTAAATTTCATTTTTTTTTTAGATATATTCCCTTTATATTTTTCTTATATATTTTTTTATATTTTTCATAATTATTTTTTTTTTTTTTTTTTGTTTTATAGAATATTTATACATTATTTTTTAGTTTTATTTTTAAATATCTATTTTATGTTTATTATATATTTTTATTGATTTTTATTAATTTTCAATTTATATTTATTTAATTTTAATTACTTTAAATATTTTTTATATATATTATTTATTTTAAATATTATTCTTTTATATAAACACTCATTATTTAATTTTTCTTTAAATTTAATTTATAGAAAAAATGCGATTTACACACAAAAAAAAGAAAATAAATAACTTTTAAATAAGTGGGTGCAGCATTTCTACACGGGCTTTAATAAATCTGTAAGTAAAAAAATATAGAAAAATAAAAAATAATTAGATGAGGAATAATTTCAATAAACTATATTTAATATGTATTTAGTTTTGTATTTCTTTTATTCTCAAAAGAAAATATGAACACGCGTTAGCTTACAATAATATGATACAATAATATATCCAGTAGATAGCAAATTACATAGTCGGAAATGCCAGACTAGTTAATACTTTAATTATGTGTCAAATTCGTGTCACCCATTCCACGTTTATTTTATATATTTATTTATACCTGCGATTTTAGAAGATTTCTGCTCTTTTATTAAGTTTCTTTTTGCATGAATATCTCATTGTTATAGCTAAAATATTTTTCCTTTTATTTTCTACTCTCAAATCAGCTTTCTCAAGCTGAAACCCAATCAATTTTAAATAAAAATCCTTTAACACAGTTGTAACATATCTGCTAGTCGAACAATTTAATTATATTAAATTTAAATATTTAAAAATATGAATCTATCTAAGACTCTTTTGAAACTATATCTAAATGCTTCACACCTAATAAATGCTTCGAACTTCATTTTTAATAAAAACTTTGAGCACAGTTGCGATTGCCGAGCTCAGTTGCAGTTGGACAAAAGCTGTAAAGCTGCTTACTCAATGCAACATTTAAATTGAATTTGGAAAGTGCTGCAAAGGAAAGAAAGGAAAAAGCCACAAGATTCGCCTCAATGTAAATATACTAGCTATAAATCCGCAAATCAAATGCAATCAATTCAAATTTCACACTTCAATATTCATTAGAAATTTATTTTGCATTTTACGACAGCAGCGCTGATGGAAACTAAGGCTCTACATTCAACACCAGCAGCAGCAGTAGCAGCAGCAGGAGTGGCAGCAGCATCAGCTCAGGATGTGCACTGAGCTCAATGCGGTGGGTGGTTGGGCAGGCTGCCCGATGCTTGGCTGGCTGGCAAGCATCCAGCAAAACGATTTTGAAATATCCTCAATCCAGCACAAACGAACATAAAAAATGGCAAATTTTGCGCAAAATTAGCTGCCAATTGTTTTCAATACCGCCAACAACTTGGCGCTGATAAATTGCAAACGGAAATTGTGTAAAATTGTGCAAAACGAAGCAAGAAATTTCAAATTGGACGACAGTTGCGGTTACAGCTGCTGCACAACTTTAATTTAGTTCACAATTTATAACAATTAAAGATGCCCAAGCAGCTGCTCGCAGTCAGGCAGTCAGGCGGGCAGCCAGCTGCGACACACGCGGCGTATGCGCAATGAAAAACTATGGCTAATGGCACAAGGTGTGCATGTGAATGTGTCTGGCTGTCTCGCTTTCTCTGTGAATGCGAGTGTGTGTGCGTGTGTGTGTGTGTGTATTGTGCACATAACTTAATTATGCAGAAGTGTAAACGTTGCCAGCAGCATAGAGCACATAGGGGTCCCGCTCACTATCTCCGTCCCCATCGCCTTTGCTAGTCCATCTCTTTTTGCAGCTGGCAGACAATGCGCCGCTTGAAGTCTTTTCATAAGCTCAAAGTTCATAATAGGATTTAGTTAGTGTAGCTCGTTGCTTCTCATCATGATGATGATGCATATGCCAGTTCAGACCATGCTCTTGCTGTTGCTGTTGTTGCTCGTTTTGGCCTGTTTTTTTTTTAGTTAGCACAGCTTGCACAGTGGGGCGAAACTGTTGTCCACCAAGTATTTTTGAGGGTAAGAGAGACTAAAGGGTAGTTTAATATACAAACTTAATTTATATATGTGAGCAAGTGTGAGCTGTGTAAGTATTTCATTATAAATAAATACATAATATGAAAAAGCAATATTTTATATTTTAATATACAATTTAGTGTTAGTTATAATTTATTTTATTATTTTGTATATAATACTTTTAAGTGCTTTAAAAAAATTTTCAAGTGTAAAAACCTTTTTTAAAAAAGAAAAAAAAAAACAATAAATACAACGTAATATTATAATTTCAAAATTCCGCTTAAGCTTTATTTACTTTATCATTTTTAAATAAATTCTTATAATTAAAGATGACTACTTAAAGTAGAATAAATTATTTAATTTTCATTGCTTAAAATCATATATAACTTATAAAATATATTTTTTTTTTTAAATATGATATTCCCTTTAATATTATAAATATTTGATCTTGAGAATGAATAAAAAATATATTAAAATAAAATAAATTAAATTAAATTAATTTAATATATAAACATTATATTTTTTACCATAAAATCAATAATATAATATTTTATGATTTCCAAAACTCAAATTTAAAAAAATAAAATACTCTTTAGACCATTTTTAAAGTATTTAAAAATATATATAAAAGTATGTGAAGTGTAAAAATATATATAAATATAAAAATAAACAACACACATATTTTATATATATATATTTAAGTTCCATCTATTCACAAAAAATCCTAATTGGCTCCACTGTCTGAGCTCGCCGGTCTTGACTGCGACCAGACACCACATGTCGTCCGCATGTCCTGCTGCGGCTGTAAACCAACTGGTGCTGCCATTTGGTTTTGTTGCTGCTCTCTCCTGCTCCTGCTGCTGCTGCTGCCGCTTTTTTCTGCTTCTACTTCTTGGTGGTTCTCCTTTTAGTGCATTTGCTACTTTCACTGACAGATAAATTATGCACGTAAGACTGAGAAAAAATGCAGGTCGAGTCGGGGCTGGACTGCTCCTATGTGCCTGCATCTTATAATTCTTGTATGAAAATAATAGCTGACTAAATGTTAGCATGTGATAATGGAAATTTATGTGCCGCAGGCACGACACACACACACTCACACACACACACACACAAGAGTAAAGTAGTCCACGGGACATGCATATTTAAGCAGTCCTCTCGGCTACCGCAAACCCCATGTCAGTCAAACCAGCTCACGCCTCTCACTAAAATTGATGCCTTTGCTCCCCCTGCATCCACATCCACATACTCGTTCGCATTTGGCCTTAAATGAGCGTAATTTCAACGGACTGGCTTATGTATTGATAAACATTAAAAGCCAATCAGCGTAATGGCTTGTGATGTGAAGTCTCTTTACCACTGCCCTTACTCCCTCTCTCTCTCTCTTCCTCTCCTCCTCTCTATCTCGCTCAGTTACACACTTCATTTTCAACAGCTCATAAAATTGCAATTGACTTTGAGCAGTATCTGCTTATGTGTGTGTGGCTATATAATGACTCTCTGTGTGTGCTTGACTCTACTACTTCTGCTCTCCCAATGACCCTCCCTCCCTTGCTCCTTTCACTAGTGTATTGGTTTATAAAATGGCGCAGTCACATATGCGCTTAATTAAGTGTATAAATTGATATTTGGTGCAAGTTTATGACTGCATTGCAGTCATTCACAGTTTATGTCAAGCCAGCTGGATTATATGCTTAGAAATATACAGAGACACACACAGATATACATACATATATGACATATAACATAACATATATATCGATATCTACTTTTTGAGAGCTGCTTATTATTCCTTATGCTCGTTGCGTTCATTAATTGATATTTACGTGTGATTTGCTCTGGTTACTTAAGAGCCTCCAGCACACAGCTGTTGCTTAACGTCTGTTAAGTCAAGGCTCTCTCTCTTTTTTTGCCACTTAAGCAGCCCTACTAAGTCGTGGAATATTATTAAGCCAGCAACTAATTAAAAGTTTTCAAAACTGAAAATTCAAACTGAATTTGCGTAAAGAATTTTTTTTGTTCTCGATAATTGAGTTTGCAAATTAGCTCAGTGTTCAATTTATATTTTTGAATATTTATATGTCCTACTGTTTGGCTATATATTTTATATATCTAAATGTGTTGTTAAGCTTCTACATTTGCACTGTGGCGATTCAACACTTAAATAAAGAAATTATAAAAAAAAGTTGAAGTACAGAAGTACAGAAATACTTTTTACACCTAATTAAAATATTTTGTATATTTAATTTTAATACAAATTTTCCTCTTAAGCGTTGATAAATTTCGAGAATAATGTTATATTGATATATTATTATTATTATGATATGATATGATATGATGATATATTAAGTGATTCAACATTATTGAGAGAAATTTAAATTACTTAAAATTACTTAATTACTTAAAAAATCCACAGGTAAAAAAAATCGTAAGCTGCATAAATATTAGTTTGAGTTCATATAGACTAGATCATTTGTTTATTTAGCTCTGGTAGTATTCAAGTCAAAAGCAGGGTATGGGCTCAGCTACGATCAGCAGTTTACTTTAAGAGCGGCCTAATATACCCAAGGTGTTGATTAGAGATTGCACTCACTCCAGCGCTGTAACTCTTCCAATTGAATTTTTATCAGTTGTTCTCTAAGCGCTTCGCCTTGATCTTGCTAAGCTGGCGTTCGGAGTTCGAGCTTAAATAAAATTAGAATATTGCTAAAATACCTCGACTGCTTGTGAGTCAAAAACTCTGATATTAGCATGTATTGTCTACATATGCAACCAAATTTAATTTAATTTTAAATTTATTGAAAAAAAAAAAAACATATCAAGCAAACAGACAACACAGAACTTAAATTGAAGCTGAGAAAACGTTCAGCAACTGAACTAAAATCAATGATTAATACTTACAAGACCCATTATTGATTTTGAGCCAGCTGTTGGCTTACCTATAGTCTTTAGTTTTAACTTAAGCTAAATGAGGTACATTAATTTTAAGTCAGGTTGCTCAGACTGCTAATAACAAAAGCTCAGATATATTGGACTCATTTCATTAAATTTAGTCCCATTTCATTAGTAGTCCCATCATAATTGATGAGCAATATAACATCATGTTAAAACGCAAAGAAATCTCTGGAGAAAAAAAACATCAATGCGGCAATTTGAATGCTGTGAAAATGAAAATGAAAATAATCAAAACTTTGTCTTAACAAAAGCCGCAAAACTTCTGATAAAACCCAACTCAGCATCAAGTGTAACCTGTCTAAATACAAGTGGTCGGCGGAAAGAGAGAGGAAAGAGAGGAACCAAAGCCAGAAACTTGCGAAACAATACTCATTAAAGAATATATTAATTTGTGAGCGACGTTGCAAGCATTTTGCGGTACATCAACTTTGATGGAAGTTCGTTTAAAACAATTAGAGAGATCTCGCTCAATGGGCCACTCAGGGGAAATTATGAGCGCTGCGAGTCGAAAAAATGAAAAACGCAGCAACAGAAGTTTGCCCAACTGGCACTAATAAGCGCTAATTTTGTTAGCCCAGAAAACAGGAGAGCTGTTACATCGAGCATTGCGGCCATGCCAAATACAGAGTGAATGGACTGCCGTTGTCTGCTGGACTTTACGGAGGCGCTGGCCGGACGATTTAACAAAGTCAGTGCAGCCCAGACACTAATTCCATTCATTAAAAAACTTTTTATATGCCAATTTTTGCTGTTCTCCCTGCCATTATGCAGTTATGCCGGCGCAAACTTTCAAGCAGCAGCGGCAGCAGCAGCGTCGTCCTGTGACAGGCTTCACAGCTTTAATTTTGAAAAAAAAAATAAAATAAAATATGATTACTTACTTTCACGCTGCTGTACATCATCAGTCACATAATGAAGTTGCAGCTGGTGAAAAATACGCGTAACTTCGTAACTTTCACAGTTTATGACTTGTCCGCGCTTGAAGAGGATACTAAAAAACACACAGGATGCAGATGAAGCTGAAGCAACTCGCCAGCGAGCGCGGACAAGCGAGCAAATTAATTAAATTTCCCTTTAAGCTACGTGGTATGCTAAGCATTTCGTTGCGTTTTCTACTGTCCTTTCTCTCTCTCTCCCTTTCCCTGTCCCTCTCTCTTGGTCTATTAGCAAAAATTGTTTAGCTGGAATTTGACATAAATGTTTATGACTCACGGCCAGCAGAGTTGGCCAACTTTCGAGTGGTTTAAGCTATGCAAATTATAAGAATGACTCAACGATTTCGATGTACTAGTTGCTAAAAAGCATTAGGTAGAGCTAATCGCAGATGATTTCAATTAAAATAGCCAAAGAGTTAATAGAAAAGTTACTTTTAAGAAATTGCAAACTATAACTTATTTTTAAAATATTTGAAAGGTAACGGAAAGACAGATCTTAATATATATATTATTTTAAATTTAATTTTAAGAATAATTATATTATACACAACTATTATTTATTATATATCGTCTTATATTTAATTTAAAAAATATTTATTTATTGAAAGTAAAAATATATCTTATTTAAATCGAGTTCAAAAATATTTATTATTTTATAATTAATATTAAAAAGAAATAAATATACAGAAATATTATTTATTATATATCATTTTATATTTAATATTAAAAATAAATAAAAATACACAAGTATTATTTATTATATATCATTTTAGATTTATATTTATTTAAATCGAATTCAATATAATAAATTGTAAATTAAAAAGAAATAAAATAAAATATTTAGCGTATTTAATTTGGAAAAAGTAAAAAAGAAAAACAATTAAACAAATGTTTTTGTATTATGTATTATATTTTATTATTATTATATATGATTACAAATTTACGTGCCACATAAATATATAAATTCTCTTCAAATATTTCATGCAAACGAATTTATTCATTGAATAAAATATGAATAACTCAGCTTGAAACTGAGACATTCTCGATGCTATTAACAAGACCGCAAGAGTGCATAAAAATCAGGAGCAGGCCATCAACAGTGCAGTTCCTGTGTGACGCCAGGATAGACAGATATTTTTTGCTGTCTACTTCAGCGAGCAACTCGAGAGAGTAAACGAATGCAAATGCTGCGATAGGAAGCTGGGGTTAACAGAGGACAAAAGCGGAAATCGACGTGTAATAAATTTAAATTTATGTTGCCATTTAAAATGGCATAAAAAATTACTATAAATTTATAACCCATGCAGCCACAAAATGTGGTCGGCCGCACAATAAAAGTTCACCAGATACGAGCTGGGGAAAAAAAAACAGAGGAAGAGCGAGCGTAAGCCCTGTCGATTCGAACATAAATAAATCAATTTAGACACGAAGTGAAAAACAAGTAAACTAGCCAAAAATAAAACAAAAACATCAAGAAGACAACTGCAACTTTTAGTTGCGGGGGCATTTAATTTTCACAGACTGTCAATTCGATTGAACTTCAATTTTCTATTCGTTCGTCTTTCTTTTTCTCTTTTCATTTTTTGTTTTTGGGTCAGAAAAATGAGAACCGTACGAAACGAAATTAGAACAATTGAATTGTAAATATCGTAGCAGAATGTAAAGAGAAGCACAGAAATAAAAATAAAAAGCTGTGACAGGACTCTAGATGGCGAACGATAACGACTGCGACGGCGACTTTGACCAAATTGCAAATGTTTGTCACGTATTTTACAAATTCAGTGCGACGACAACCGTGTCTTTGTAGCTTTTGTATCCCCTCCTATCTATGCCGTAAGTTGTGCATATGTATCTGCAACCTAGGTTGCCCAGCATACGAGCCAAGCCACCAAGGGGTGGCGGCTCCATCGATTGTTCATTGATATCTTTTGCGGCTATTGGTCGGATGACTGCCTCAAGGGAACTGCAAGGGTAGCCTGCCTGGCTGCTTGCCTGGCTGCCTTGTATTATTATGTAGACCATGTTCCTTTATGTGTGTGGCAGGTTGAGCCACAGAGCATTTGGCTATGACATTTTTGTGCCCGTAAAACAAGCCAAATTATAGTTGAAATGCAACTTTAAAAGAGCTGCAGCAACTGCAGCGCAATGGGGGATTAAAGAAGAAATTTATATATATATATTTATGTAGACATCTATAAATATATTTGTAATTTACTTTAGTTTGTGCCTTAAATATAAATTCAAATTTTCAGTTGACTTGGGCTCAAGCTAGCACCAAATCAAAAATTATACATAAATATATAAACTAATAAAATTTGTTAAATAGAAGAATGTAAATAAATGTGTGCAATAAATTATTGCTTTTATTTAAAAAAAAAAAAAATTTTATAACAAAAAAAAAATAAAACAAGTAAGAAAACTCTAGTCGGGCGTAACCGACTAGGGTATACCCTGAGCCTCGTCGAACCTGTGTTTTCCAATACATTTATACTTAGCGTAAAATTATACAAAAATTTCAAGTTAACAGCATTTTTTTCAAAAATTGACATTGGCGAGGTTCGAACCTACGTTAATTACGTAACGTGCATCATCTCTACCAACAAAATTCTACCAACGATGCCACTCCACTGTCTTAGAAAGCGGTGGCAAATGTAAACTAAAGCAGCAGCTGATAATTTTCGATTCTTCGAATCGACTAGAATGCGAGCGTTTGTATGTGTGTGTACAACTGCGTTCGCTTGGCGCTGCTGCCACGTGAGTTTGCAAAGTAGCCAAACGTTTTGTTTAATAACTTTTTTGCTATTTAACGGATTTCAATGAAATTTTCGGCATATGATCAATATATTCTATGGGCATATTTGTCAGTTTAGTAAAAGTGCCAACTCATTCGCATTTTGGCTATATTTGAGACTGAACTTCAATTGGGGAAAATTTGGGGCCGGTATCCAAAATATAACAAAATTCGAAATTGCATAAAATACATATACAGCTAAATATAAAATTTGGTGCCTCTAGCTTAAAAGATGGGCGAGATAGAATTTTTTAACTGAATTTCGATTTTGTTTTTAATCGATAACAATTAATTGGGGATCGTTATCGATTTTTTAAAACAAACTCGATCTGCGCGTGCTATACACGGACCTACAAAAAAAATTTCAAGTCTCTAGCTCTTATACGGGCTGAAATCGGCGCGTTCAAACATACGGACAGACGGACAGACGGACGGACGGACGGACGGACAGACGGACAGACGGACAGACGGACATGGCCCAATCGATTTCTCTTGTCGTCCTGATCAAGAATATATATACTTTATGGGGTCTGCCACGCCTCCTTCTGCCTGTTACATACATCCAACAAGAACATTATACCCTGATTTCCCATTTTCAATGGGCTCAGGGTATAAACAAGTAAGAAAACTCTAGTCGGGCGTAACCGACTAGGGTATACCCTGAGCCTCGTCGAACCTGTGTTTTCCAATACACTTATATTTAGCGATGGCAAATGTAAACTAAAGCAGCAGCTGATAATTCTTCGAATCGACTAGAATGCGAGCGTTTGTATGTGTGTGTGCGTGTGCAAGTGCGTTCGCTTGGCGCTGCTGCAGCGTGTTTTTGCAAAGTAGCCAAACGTTTTGTTTAATAACTTTTTTGCTATTTAACGGATTTCCATGAAATTTTCGGCATATGATCAATTTATTCTATGGGCATATTTATCAGTTTAGTAAAAGTTCCAACTCATTCGCACTTTGGCTATATTTGAGACTGAAGTTCAATTGGGGGAAATTTGGGGCCGGTATCCAAAATATAACAAAATTCGAAATTGCATAAAATACATATAAAGCTTAATATAAAATTTGGTGTCTCTAGCTTAAAAGATGGGCGAGATAGAATTTTTTAACTGAATTTCGATTTTGTTTTTAATCGATAACAATTAATTGGGAATAGTTATCGATTTTTTAAAACAAACTCGATCTGCGCGTGCTATACACGTACCTACAAAAAAAATTTCAAGTCTCTAGCTCTTATACGGGCTGAAATCGACGCGTTCAAACATACGGACAGACGGACAGACGGACAGACGGACGGACGGACGGACGGACAGACGGACAGACGGACAGACGGACATGGCTCAATCGATTTCTCTTGTCGTCCTGATCAAGAATATATATACTTTATGGGGTCTGCCACGCCTCCTTCTGCCTGTTACATACATCCAACAAAAACATTATACCCTGATTTCCCATTTTCAATGGGCTCAGGGTATAAAAATATTTGAAATTGTAAGAATTAAATATATAATTTAAAGATGTAAACAATATTTTTAAAATAAATTTACATATTTAAAAATGTGTAATATAAATGCTAAGTCTATAACTTTTTTATTTTAATTTTAAATTTTCTATTGAAAAGCAAATATAGTTTTTTGTTTATATATAATAACTTTAACCAATTTCTTACTTTATTTGTTAAATCTTTATAAATTGCTCAAAGCTTTTAAAAAATATTAATAAAAGATTTAATACTAAATTTGCTAAAAAAAATCCTATACAAAATTAACCTTTTATTTATTAACTATAATAAATTATTTAATTAAATTTTTAACCCAACTTTGGTGTAAAAATATAATTAAATCGACCTCTTACAATTCCATATATGTAAAGCAACAGCCCAGCACTATTTGCTTGCATATTGTCATTGGCAGCTGTGGGTGCTCGACATTAAGTATACGCCAGGGCTGTCAATAGCTGTGATTTATTATTGCCAAGCTGCAGAAACTTAAAAAAAAATAAAAGCAAATGAAAATTGCCAAGCACTTTATTTAACACAACAACAACGACAACAGCAAAAAACAATAATAATAAAAGCTGAAACAAGTGCGCATTTATATGGACACGACAGCCGAGCAGTGAGCCATATGTTGAATGAAAAAGAGTGTGTGCGAGTGTGTGTGTGTGTGCTTGGCCAAGTGCATTATTGAGTTAACTCATTGCAGCTGCAAAGAGTTGCATTTGTAGCGCGCTTAAACGTAATGCGACTCTTAAAAATTCTCACCTGCGAATGCGGACTTAATGCGTTTAACACCAACACCAACGCCAACACACACACAGACACAGGTTGCCACACCCACACCCACGCCCATCGCCCTGTTGCTAAGTGCTAAGGTGACTTAAGTTACGCAAAAGCTGTTAAGGTATTTATGGCCCAGCATAAGCTCCGGCCCCCCGAGCAAGGCGTGCCAAGGATCCGGACAGCCAAGTTATTATTATTATGTCCCTTTTCTGGCTGCAAAACACACACAACCTCGAGCTACTTCCATCACAGTTGATGTTTACAGCTTTGGCGTTGTGATAGTTGCCAGTTGTTTGCCAAACTACGCTTAGCCCGAAACTTAGGTTTTTGGACGGACAGACGGACAGTGTGTAAACGGCGTGGATGAGCTAATGAGAGAGAGAGAGAGAGAGAGACAGAGAGAGAGAGGCAGAGAGAGAGGGCAGAGAGGCGAGCAGACAAAGAACTTAAACTTCATTTCTGACTTTAAGGCAAAGTAGATTTAAGAGTTTTTGTAATACGATATGTGTCGTTGTAAATGTAGATCTCTTATATGAGATCAGACAACAACTTAACTCAAGTGAATATATGGAGGACTATTATAGAGTTGTTTGTAACGCTTATGTCAACTACAATTTCTACCATACATATTTATATCTCGGCTTTGCCTGTAAGAGAACTGTACAAAAACAAGTAAGAAAACTCTAGTCGGGCGTAACCGACTAGGGGATACCCTGAGCCTCGTCGAACCTGTGTTTTCCAATACACTTATATTTAGCGTAAAATTATACAAAAATTTCAAGTTTAAAGCATTTGTGGCAAATGTAAACTAAAGCAGCAGCTAATAATTCGAAAAAAATTCAAACGTAATTTGCGATTCTTCGAATCGACTAGAATGCGAGCGTTTGTATGTGTGTGTGCAAGTGCGTTCGCTTGGCGCTGCTGCCGCGTGGTTTTGCAAAGTAGCCAAACGTTTTGTTTAATAACTTTTTTGCTATTTAACGGATTTCAATGAAATTTTCGGTATATGATCAATATATTCTATGGGCATATTTGTCAGTTTAGTAAAAGTGCCAACTCATTCGCATTTTGGCTATATTTGAGACTGAATTTCAATTGGAAAAAATTTGGGGCCGGTATCCAAAATATAACAAAATTCGAAATTGCATAAAATACATATAAAGCTTAATATAAAATTTGGCATCTCTAGCTTAAAAGATGGGCGAGATAGAATTTTTTAATTGAATTTCGATTTTGTTTTTAATCGATAACAATTAATTTGGGATAGTTATCGATTTTTTAAAACAAACTCGATCTGCGCGTGCTATACACGGACCTACAAAAAAAATTTCAAGTCTCTAGCTCTTATACGGGCTGAAATCGACGCGTTCAAACATACGGACAGACGGACAAACGGACGGACGGACAGACGGACAGACGGACGGACAGACGGACAGGGCCAAATCGATTTCTCTTGTCGTCCTGATCAAGAATATATATACTTTATGGGGTCTGCCACGCCTCCTTCTGCCTGTTACATACATCCAACAAAAACATTATACCCTGATTTCCCATTTTCAATGGGCTCAGGGTATAATAAATACATAAAAAATATACACCATATTTTAGCAACTTAAATTGACTTTGTAACATGCATAAAAACAAATATAAAATATAAAAAAAATTCATTTTAAATATATAAGGTATTTAACAATAAACATAACAAACGAAAACAAAAATAAAAATTAATATTGCTAGAAAAGCAATTAGGAAACAGAAAAAAAATTCAAAGAAATGTTTGAGCATAGTATATTCAATAAATTGATATAATATTCATATATATTTTTAGAATTTTTTATATATATATATAGGCATTTTTATATATACATTTCTGAGCTGAAAAATTTGATTTATACATTTTTACTCATAATATTTACTATGCTACATTTGTTTGCAACATTTATCTGCATTCTTCTATAGACTATGAGCTTCGTCTACAGACTACAGACTTCTCAGCTCCTAATTAATATAACAAAAAAAATGGTTTAATTAGAAATATTTTGTTTTACACAAATATAATCATAGCTATTGGATAAATAAAAATGTATAGCAGCTAAAAGTCACATTAAAGCTATATAAAAACATATATATTAAAATATATTTTTTTATATATTTATGCACAGTTCAGATAAAAGAGCTTTTCATTGACTGTAACAATTTACAGACAGTATTAAGACATTTATTATTTTCATAGCTAAATATTTCCAATGGCAATGGACTCTAACGTCCTCTCTTTTTACTTCTTTCTCCACCTCCTCCCCTCCCTCTCTTCCTGCCACTGCTTTAATTTGATTAGATATCCAAGTTTTGTGACTTTTTTGCCTGGCATCTTACTGCTGTCTTGGCAAATTTATTTAAATGCCCACAAAATTGACCTGAGGCCATCCCCCGGCAATTATAACAAATTATCAACTCGCTCACACGAATGCCACAGCACAGACACACGCACACGCCAACACACCTACACACCTACACACACACACAGACATAGAGGATGAGAGAGAGTGGGAGGTAGACATTAATTATTCATAACTTGAACTGTGTTGCGCTCGCTCAACTTGTCTTTGGTCTGGGGCCTAAGTCTGGCGCCTGCTTGGCTGCTGTCTCCATTTCCATGATGTTGTCTTTGTCTTTGGGGAAATCTGCTGCTACTGACGGCTGCTGCTGCTGCTCTATATGTGTGTGTGTGTGTGCTCGTGGCTGTGTGTGACCGTGGTATACCTGGCCTGCGGTTAATGCCAACAGTCTCTGTTTAATGTCTGCCAAATGTCAAGTCAACTGACCTGCGGCCAGAATGTCCGCCGCTTAAAATTCAACTGCAGCTGACTTCGGCCTTGCTTCTAGATGTGTTTTTTTTTTCTTCCTCGTATATTGGCTCCGCAATTATTGCAATTAAATTTGCAATCCACTTACAATTAAAACGCTTGCAGCCGCAGTTGCTTTGGCTTGGCGTCGCTTTATTAGTCGTTGCGGTTATTTTAATTCTCGCCTGCAGTCTGAAGCCAGCGTGGCGTATACTTAATTTGGCGCACTGCCCATTGCCATTCGCTTCTTTTAATTATGTTGCAAATCTGCGAATGGCGGCCAATAAAGTAAAAACCCATTTGCATGCAACATACGCCACAAATATGCAACGCTTCACCATGAAATTCTTACACACTGCTATCTCTCTCGCTCTCTCTGTCTCTCTCTCTCTCTCACCCTGCCTTTGGCTATGGCCATCTCTGTTCATGGCCACAGTGCTTGCCAGGTAGTAAAATAAAAAAAAAAAATATATATATATATATATAAAGGCACAAATATGTACAAAAATATTTACTTAATTACACGATGTGGTTGCCAAAGTGCACACGTCGCACCGCTGCTGCGTTCGCTGATTATGTGTCATGTCCTGCATAATTTACATTTAATACCGTTATGCTTGTGGCCCAACAGAATATTAACCATACAGTTTATAAAAACATGCAGCTCATGTAGCGGTCGCCTGCACACAGTCGCCGTTTCGTGTATCGAAATGTGCTCATAGTCAGCGCAAATTAGGCGATTTAATATAAATATATATATAAATTATAAATATATATATATATAAATATATATAGAGCTTTTTATAATCTCTGCTACAAATATATATATATATATATATATATATATATATATATATATATATATATATATATATATATATATATATATAAAGAGAGTGCTCTAATCGAGTCTATTATCTGATCAATGTGGAATGCTCATGTTATGAATATGACATGGAAATGTGACTGAAAATGGGAATTCAGGGTATATTGGTTTTCTGACAATGTGTGGGAGAGACAGAAGGCAGCGTGGCAGACTCCATAAAAGTATGTTTGGTAAATCTAAATATATAAATATATATATATATATATATATATATATATATATATATATATAATATATATAAATATATATATATATATATATATATATATATATATATATATATATATATATATTTATATATATATTTATATATATATTTATATTTATTTATTATTATTATATTTATTTATTTATAAAGATATAAATTTACATATATATTTTTGACAATTCTAGCAATAATTTTGATTTCAAGTTAAGGTCTTCAAAATATCAAAATTGTGAGCCTATAAAACTACATTCTTATAAATAACTGTTCTGTAAATGATAAGCCTAGCCTTCTGGCCCACTTATATAACATAATTCACCCAACATCACTTCACCTTCGACTTTGTCTAATCCCATTTGTTATATATTTTGAATTGATAATTCAGCTGGCTACTGACGTCAATTGTCGCTTGAAAGAAATTATAAAATGCGAAATACGAGCTTTCTTTACGAAGATGAGTGAGCAGCTTGGCTCAGTTCGAAATAAAACGAATTGCGAAACAGTTGCAAAGTCTACTTCAATATGGAAAAATACCTCAAGTTGTTCATCATTTTACTATCAACTCACGTGAACTTTGTGGCAATGGAAAGTTGGGTAAGCATTTGGCTATAAACTTATCATAAACATAACTCATAAATTATTCAAACCTATCAGGAGTGCCAAGCTAAGAAAGAACTAGATGCGCAGTGCGGTAAGTACTGCTATACGATTGTGAAGCCCCTGCTTGGCCACGCCTCATCTGTGTTCTTAAAAGAGAAGTCTCTAGCAGAAGTGCAACTTAAGTTTGATGAATATGTTAGGAGCATAGCAGATCTACAGAAAACAGTTGAATCCAAAGATAAAGAATTGGCCTCAAAAGTTGAGTTATTGGAGGCCAAAGATAAGCAATTAGCTCTTCAGCTTGAATCAAAGAATAAGGAATTGGCTGATCAACTTCAGTTAATTGAATCTAAAGATAAGCTATTAGCTCTTCAGCTTGAATCAAAGAATAAGGAATTGGCTCTTCAGCTTGAATCAAAGAATAAGGAATTGGCTGATCAACTTCAGTTAATTGAATCTAAAGATAAGCTACTAGCTCTTCAGCTTGAATCCAAGAATAAGGAATTGGCTGATCAACTTCAGTTAATTGAATCTAAAGATAAGCTATTAGCTCTTCAGCTTGAATCAAAGGCTACTCAGCTTCTGTTAATTGAATCCAAAGATAAGCACTTAGCTGCACAGCTTGAATTATTCAATACATATAAAACGATTATGATTGATAAAGACAATGAAATATTAAGACTTAAATCTGTGATAGTGGCTAAAGGTCACAGAGTGTCTGAAAATAGTGCAAATACTGCGAAAATAAATGAACGTCAGTCGACGCACTTAGAATATCTGAAAGTCTTAGAGGGATCTAGCTGCCTAGGTAAATCGATGGCATATGAAATTAAGTTGCCCAGCAGCGAGCCATTCCTCGTGCCCTGCGACTACAAGATAGCGGGATCTGGTTGGATCGTGATTCAACGTCGGATTGATGGAACCGAGGACTTTTACCGAGACTGGGAGGACTACAAATGGGGCTTTGGCGACTTACAACATGAATATTTCATAGGATTGGAGAAGATGCATTTAATTACGCAATCGCAGCCGCATGAGTTATATATTCAAATGAAAGACTTCAATGATGAAACCCGTTATGCCCGATACAGCAATTTTCTCATTGGAAGCGAAGAAGAGTCGTTCAAGCTACTAAAACTGGGCGACTTTTCAGGAAATAGCGGTGATTCTTTTAGCAGGCATTTAAACATGAAATTTTCAACAAAGGATCGGGATAATGATATAGGTGAAGGTAACTGCGCGAAAATTTATGAGTCTGGATGGTGGTTTATAGCTTGCGGCTACAGGTAAAAACATGTCATTAAATTGCCAATCAAAGTGTACAACTTATTGATCTCTTGACTATTTCAGTGATTTAAATGGTCCATATACATCCGAAGATGTTGGACGCAATGGAAATAGAATTTCTTGGAATGAATGGCACTTTAAGCCTCTTAAATTCACACAAATGATGATCAGGCCCAAGTCTTTTAGAACACTTTAATTTTTGTATGCTTTCAACCTTTCTAAGTTTTTATATTAAAGTTTCAGAACGTATTTTTTTCCGGTATTTTTAATATGAAAACTTTTTAACTCTTATATTACTCACATATTTAATAAAGTCAGGGTATGTTGGCTGTGTTAAAATATATGGAAGTCTTGATTAGGTGACGAGTTGCGTCCGGTAAGGATTTGATTCTGTTTTATCGATAACTCACTACATTTCATTATTATGGATAAAAATAGATAGTTTGATTTCCTATATAAGCAGAGTGTGAACACCACAAAAACTTGAGATGTGTATACCACACGCTTTATATAAAATAAGCGTAGAATGATGATAGCGGCTCTGCGCAGTGTTCAGGGTATCTCCTAGTCGGGCACTTCCAACCGCACAGACTTAATTATTTTATTTGTCATTTTTATACCCTGAGCCCATTGAAAATGGGAAATCAGGGTATAATGTTTTTGTTGGATGTATGTAACAGGCAGAAGGAGGCGTGGCAGATCCCATAAAGTATATATATTCTTGATCAGGACGACAAGAGAAATCGATTTGGCCCTGTCCGTCTGTCCGTCCGTCCGTCTGTCCGTCTGTCCGTCTGTCCGTCTGTCCGTATGTTTGAACGCGTCGATTTCAGCCCGTATAAGAGCTAGAGACTTGAAATTTTTTTTTGTAGGTCCGTGTATAGCACGCGCAGATCGAGTTTGTTTTCGATAATCGATAACTATCCCCAATTAATTGTTGTCGATTAAAAACAAAATCGAAATTCAATTAAAAAATTCTATCTCGCCCATCTTTTAAGCTAGAGACTCCAAATTTTATATATAGCTTTATATGTATTTTATGCAATTTCGAATTTTGTTATATTTTGGATACCGGCCCCAAAATTTCCCCAATTGAAGTTCAGTCTCAAATATAGCCAAAATGCGAATGAGTTGGAACTTTTACTAAACTGACAATTATGCCCATAGAATATATTGATCATATGCCGAAAATTTCATTGAAATCCGTTAAATAGCAAAAAAGTTATTAAACAAAACGTTTGGCTACTTTGCAAACTCACGTGGCAGCAGCGCCAAGCGAACGCACTTGCACACACACATACAAACGCTCGCATTCTAGTCGCTTCGAAGAATCGCAATTTACGTTTGAATTTTGTTGAATTATTAGCTGCTGCTTTAGTTTACATTTGCCACAAATGCTTTAAACTTGAAATTTTTGTATAATTTTACGCTAAATATAAGTGTATTGGAAAACACAGGTTCGACGAGGCTCAGGGTATACCCTAGTCGGTTACGCCCGACTAGAGTTTTCTTACTTGTTATACCCTGAGCCCATTGAAAATGGGAAATCAGGGTATAATGTTTTTGTTGGATGTATGTAACAGGCAGAAGGAGGCGTGGCAGACCCCATAAAGTATATATATTCTTGATCAGGACGACAAGAGAAATCGATTTGGCCCTGTCCGTCTGTCTGTCCGTCCGTCTGTCCGTCCGTCCGTCTGTCCGTATGTATGAACGCGTCGATTTCAGCTCTCAGAAGAGCTAGAGACTTGAAATTTTTTTTGTAGATCCCTATATACAGCGCGCATATCGAGTTTGTTTTCGATAATCGATAAACATATTCGTTTTTTTGTTATCGAATAAAAACATTATCGAAATTCAGTTATAAAATTCTATATCGCCCATCTTTTAAGTTAGAGACACCAAATTTTATATTTAGCTTTATATGTACTTTATGCAAATTCAAATTTTGTTATATTTTGGATACCGGCCCCAAATTTTCCCCAATAGAAGTTCAGTCTCAAATATAGCCAAAATGCGAATGAGTTGGCACTTTTACTAAACTGACAAATATGCCCATAGAATATGTTGATCTTATGCCGAAAATTTCATTGAAATCCGTTAAATAGCAAAAAAGTTATTAAACAAAACGTTTGGCTACTTAACAAACACATGTGGCAACAGCGCTAAGCGAACGCACTTTTTCTATTCATGAGCGCACACATACAAACGCTCGCATTCTAGTCGATTCGAAGAATCGCAAATTACGTTTGAATTTTGTTGAATTATCAGCTGCTGCTTTAGTTTACATTTGCCACCGCTTTCTAAGACAGTGGAGTGGCGTCGTTGGTAGAAGCGATGCACGAGAAACGTGAGGACCTGGGTTCGAGACCAGGCGACGCCAGAAATTTATTCAGTTTTTTATTTTTATAAAAATTAGGTGGCGTTGTTGGTAGAGACGACGATACACGTTGCGTAATTTACGTAGGTTCGAACCTCGCCAATGTCAGTTTTTTAATAAAAAAGTTTTTTGGCTGTTAAAGAGTAAACTTGAAATTTTTTTATAATTTTACGCTAAATATAAGTGTATTGAAAAACACAGGTTCGACGGGGCTCAGGGTATCCCCTAGTCGGTTACGCCCGACTAGAGTTTTCTTACTTGTTATATATTATCACTATATACAACCGATTACTTGACATAAACCCTTTTTAAAAACCTCTTGGTCTAATCATCATTTGCACAAATGACAGTTGAGTAGAATTTTTCCAGGTGATCCATTTAATTCCATCGTTGCCGTAAACATCTTTATATATACCATTGAGATTACTAGAAAGATTGATGAGAATGGTTGGCATAGCTAATGGACATAAAATTGTTTTTCCCTTACCAGTGATAACACCGATTGAACCACCAGCCAGACAACCACTCACGGGCACACTCCCAATCGTCACTGTTATCATTATCCCGATCTAGTGTAGAGAACTTAGAATCAACATGATTATGGAGAGCATTGCCTGCATTCCCAGTATAATTGCCCAATGACTTGAGCTTGTACGCTTCCGTCTCGTCGCCGATTAGAAAATAATCATAATGAGCGAACCGTGTTTCGTTAGCCATATTTCGCAAATATACATAGAGCTCGTGTGGCTGGGAGTTGGTAAGCAAATGTAATTTGTCTAGACCCAAAAATAGCTCGCCTCGGACTTGCCCAAATCCCAGACGGTATTCGTTCCAGTTGCGATTAAAGTCAACGCTACCATCCATACGTCTCTGAATGACGGTCCAGCCCGAACCAGCTAGACTCGAATCACAAGACACTGCAAAGCTCTTAATATTATATACCTTGGCCTCTCCTACATCGCTAGAGCTTGTCGAGCAACTCACGACTTTCGCGTCAATGGAATTATTTTTCGTTTTCAACTTCTCTTCCAGTTGAGAGACCTTTGCACTTGCGTTCAACTTACAATCATAGAGCTGCGTTTCCAGTTGCTTGATATCAACTTTCTTGTATTCAACTAGCTCATCTTTGGCAGCCAACTCAGATTTGCATGATGATAACAATTGAATTTGGCTCTCAAACCCAGCATTCTCTAGTTGAAACTTCTTGATAATCATTTCCTGTTCGTGAACTTTGTTCAATAGGGTTTCAATCTCCTGCTCTTTTGTTGACACCTTCGATAGGTGCCCTAGCAGGGGCTTGACAATGCGATAGCAATAATTTCCACATACGCTTCCCAACTTCTTTTCCTCGGCACAGCGCTTAAAATGCATTATATTTACCTAACTTGGTACACAAAATCAATTATTTGGCTTAACTCACAGTGCTGTCAGCTTCTTCACCGCCATAACTGACTTCGATTAAGGCACAAATTAGAAAAATTATAGACTTTATATTCATTTTTAAGACACTTCAAAGTCGCGTCGTCTTTCTCTGCTTAACAAATGAGAACTGTGCTTTTCAGGCTCAGATTTCAGAAAGATTCATTTATACAAATCTTACACTGCCTAACAAAAGTGTTGCTTGAAACACCTTGAAGTCATTGTCTATTTTTTTTTTTTTTTAAATTTTCTTTAGCTGCCTTTAACAGAATTTATATTGTTTGTTTATTATTATCAGCCTTAGTTTTGTTGAACAGTGTTGAATTGTTATCAGTTATATAGACAAATGAAAGGTTATCTCTATAATTCCTTTGCTTTTATTTTAATATATATATTTATATATATATATATATATTTATATATGCATTTCAGCAGCTTTCATTTATGCATCTAGTATTTATTATTATTCATTGGCTTACTATAAGACTCTGACGTCTCAGCTAAGACGATATTCGACGTGTGGCATACCCTACAAAATTTGGTTCGAAGTACAAAAATCGTGATATGAAGATATTCCGATATCACGGTTTCTTATTATTTATAATTCTTAAACATTTGTCTCAAATTAGATATAGTAATATGGATATAGTAACTTTTAGCTATTCCTAGACCATATGCATATCAACAAAATGCTAATTTTTTCTTTGTGTTGCATTCGCAAACGTTTCTCAAAAGCTCGCTCTGAATTCTGTGCACAATCGAATGGCACAACTTTTGCCTGTCTGCCACTCACATTAATCTTAAGTCTTATCAACGGATTCATGACCATTCGCAGACGAGTTTAGCGCTTCATAAACTCATCGCTGATTTAATAATATTAAGTTCAACGTCATAAAACGCTGGCGTTAATGTTGCTCAGTTAACATTTTTATGCGCGGCCCATAAGACTAAAGTGGCAAACGGACTAAATTGCTGCCAACGAGACAACAAAAGGACAGAGGGAGAGAATGATAGAGAGCGAGAGAGAGAGAGTAAAAAGAGTGGAGAAAGTGAGGTGGCTGACAGAGTTGATGCTATGGCCCCGACTGACATCTGTTGTTTGCAACATAATAATCATTATAATTTATTTTAAAATGCAATTTACGCGACAGCGAGTCGAGTCGAGTCGAGTTGAGTCGAGTCGAACGAGTTGATGTTCTGCATGCTAAGCAGCAGGACATTTAGCCACGAGCTGCTATCTGTTTATGGCTGCGTGTTGTTGCTGTTGCTTTTGTTTTTTATTTCCATTCAGGCCTTGAGTTAATTAGCGCTGATTTTGTCTTTGTTTTTGGCATTGCGTTGATTACAACTGCAAAATAAATACGACTATTTATTTATTAGGAACACAGGTCACGTCAGCGAGCGCACAAATAATAAAATCGACACCGTAACCGAGAACGGTTAGTGATATAGCGATTCACTAACATTTCGCCTGCCTGCCTGCTTGCCTGCCTGCCTGAAGCAACTTGTATTGCTGCCCTCGCAGCTGGCTGTTGCCCATTTACAATTAGGCCGCGTTGTCGTTGGTTTTGTTGCAAAAACCGAAAAAGGTAAATAACAGGAAACATTTTACACTAATTAGCGACGCACGCAAATGGGAGCTGCTCGAGGGGCAAGGGGCTGTCGAGGGTTTGTCGCGCCACTTGGCTATAAAAGTCACTGGCATAAGCCTTATTATGTTGTACGAGTTGTCGTCAGAGTTGTTCCAACGAAAACCTCAATTGTAAATGCGGGGGAGCCAGCTGAAATCTTATGCGTGGCATTTTATGTGACGAGGGCAGAGCGGAGGAGAGAGCGGAGCGGTTGGGCGCTGCTCTGCTTAATTTGCATTAATTGGACTTGTACGCGGATTAGCTTAAGTGGGTCAATTTGTTGGACGCCACTAAAATCAGGCATTTGAGTTGTTTTTTTAGCGGTCACAAAAAAACGTTGTAAGCTTTGCGGACCGAAAACGTTTTGACAGTCATTAAAATCTAGTGCACCTAATAATAAAAATATTTATACAAAACGGAACTAAATTACATAGGGGATTTATTTATTTTTTTTTTTTTTTTAATTTTAAGGAGTTTTTTTAAATTTATAACTTGTAACTTATAAATATATATATAACTATAGGTACTTTTGTTTTGCATGGGTACGAAATTTTTCTTATAATGCTTGAATAGTTTTGAAATTAATTCAATTGTGAAACAATTATAATACTTACTTGCACTATTATTTTTTTTTTTTTTTATACAGTTTTAATTAGATATTTAATAGAGCAATAGAAAGAAGAAAAGGGCGAAAGCAAATTTGTCAAGTAAAGTAAAGAAACTGAGTATAATATCCCAAAAATTAACATAATCTTTTTTGATCAGATTATATTCTGGTTATAGTAAATCTTTATAGATATATTTCCTTGAGGGATTGCTAAAACTTATTTAAATTATCTCCAACAAAATCAAAGCATGAATTTATTTTTACGTTGGCAAGGAATTATTTTAAGCACTTTAATTGCAATAAATCTGCGTTAAATAGCTGCGTTTATTCATCTCCGCGGGACTAACCAAAAGCCAAAATAAAAAAGGAAATTCCACTGCAGCCACAATGCAAATCAAACAACATTCAAAAACGAGCGAAAAAACAAGCAACAAACAAATTGCCACAAACACACAAAATGTTGAAAATAAATTAAACAATGCGCCAAAATGACGACCGCAAAACATGCCAAATTGTTCGCATGGCGAATAGCAGCAACAATTCTTAAAATGTGCAAAAATAAATTGTAATTAAATTGACAAACGTCAATTTGGCCGAAGGCCCAATCCCAACTTTTGAGTACTCCCACAAAATGATTTACGCGTTAATTATGCCAAATGGCCGAAACACGTGCCATCGTCCCATCGTCCCGCTGTCCCGCTTGTCCCACTGTACGATGCTCTTACTGCAACTGTCGCTCAGTCGCGAAAAACTCGAATGCCCGAAATCAATGACAAGGGCCGCATTCACGAATTGTGGTCTTTTGGCCATTAGAGCGCTGGCCGCCTTCAGTTTCGACAGCAGCGATTTACAAATTGTATAACATTTGTGTGTCAAAGTGGCCACAATTTGGCAGTCTGGCAACGCTCTGACCTCTGACCCAAATGCTGTTGCTTTGTGCTTGCGGTCTTCGCATTTGACCTAAGCCGCTTTTGCAATCTGTTTTAATGAACGCAAACAGTTCGCCATTTCAAATCAAATATTTCATATTATTAAATTACATTTATTTTCAATATAATATAATTGCAAATTTCTAACTATCAAACAATGGAGTATAGATTTTATCCCATTTTTCTAGTCTCTAGCTTCAAAAGTATCGAAATGCTTTGAGTTCGTACAGATAGACGGACATCCAAACGGACTGTACCAAACTAATATTCCCTTTTAATTTCTATTACAAGCATAAATATATGATAGAACAATATGCAAATACATATATTTGAAGCCAAATGAAAATATTTAATACAATAAAATAAAAAAAATATTTAAAATAAATTGTAAAAAGTGAAACTATATTTTGTTTCTGTTTTGTTTTAATACATTTTTCTTATAATAATAATATTAATAATATTAAAAAAAATTAGTTTGATTTAGAGGAATTTAAAGAAAAGGCTTAAATTATACATATATTTTTAAATTATTATTATTATTAATAAAAAAAAATAAGGTAAATTTTTTTTTAAATTAAATAAACTAAATAAATATCTCTAACTTGCAATTAGTTCTTCTAAATATAATAACTAATTTTTAAAAGTTATTTATAAATTAACATCAATTCTAATAAAAAAGATTAAGAACACAAAAAAAAATGTTTAGAAAATAAATAAATACCATACATATTTCTTTAACGTCAATTAGTTTTTTTTTAATAAATCAAACCTCAAATAATTCTTAATTTCATGGAACTATACTTAAATTCGAAATTGCTTAACAGCTGCATAAAATGTATGCATATTTTAAACTTTTACAGTTTTCAAAGACTTGGCCAACTCGAGCTGTCAGCACGGCTATAATAGTTGAACCCAAAGTCCGAGCACAGTATTCATGGCAGCTAAACGAATTCCATAAAAGCGCTTATGCTATATGAGTGCCTCTTCTCGTGTCTATCTCGTTGTCCGCCTGTCTGTTTCTCTATTTGTCTGCTTGTCTATCTTGCTGACCCTCGACGCAGTTGGGCAATTTAACTAAAATAATCCCCATTGCATAATTTCATAGAGCAGCTCAACAGAGCAATTGCGAACGCATATATATAAACAAATGTATATATATATATGTATTATATATATATATATAGTAAGGCCTACGAGCCTCGACTCTACACAGACATAAACATATTTTACGAGTCAAGTGTGAGCGTGGGAGAAAGTGAAGGACCAGCTTTTCGACTGCCCCAGAGCCCAACTAGCTGCCACTTTGGTCTGTCATCATGCGTCGCTTTGAGCAGCAGCTGTTGCTCCTCATTTCTCACTCTCTCTCTCTCTCGAGCTCTCGCTCTCTTTCTCTCATTTTTCTCTATGTGGCTGTGGCTCTGGTAAACTTTATTACCGCACGACCTCGAAAAACTGTAAAACGGTGCTGTCATTTCAAATTTATGTGACTTTTGTGTGCAACTCCACGCACACACACACACACACATGCATACTATATGGCTGCTCCAGTTTTTCGCATTTTGCCAGTTTATGATATGGCAATGGCGCAAATACTTTGCTAATTTTTCCTTTTCGGAAATTAGAGCATAAAGTTCGCTCTTAAAACTTGCCACCCCAAAAACAGCGCCAAGAAGAAGTAGAAGAAGAAGAAGAAGAAACTGATGTTGAAGTAAGAGAACATATGCCAGCAGCCCCCAGAAACCGCGCACTTAACACTTCTTTTGCATAAGAATCGCAGTTGCAAAACACAAAAAAAAAAATAGCAAAAACAGCAAAAATTTATTTGCTTTTGGTAAACTTTTCCCTGTTGCATACTCTATTTAAAAAATATAAAAAGGGTATATCGGATTCTTAAAACTTATTCAAGGTGACAGCATTTTTAGACATTTTACGACTTTTCCTGCCTTTTATTTTCATATATTATTATTTTCACATTTATATTTTATTAATTTTTATTTTATATATTCATATTTTTAAAGTTTTTTTTTTGGCTAAAAATATTTTTTAAGTTCATTTTAATAACACTTTTTTGGATATATAAACTTTTATTTTTATAATATTTTGTCACCGATTTTTTTTAGTGTATTAAAATCGCTACAAGGGCTTTGTTTATATACTTCATTCATTTTCTGATCTGAGCCCAAGATTTATAAAAAATGTTATTTAACGTTTTCATTATTTATTTATTTATTATTATTATTTATAATAAATATTTCTGTGTGCTTGGGCGTTTGTTTACAAAAAAGTAGCTTGAGAACACACTTCATAGTAAAAAATAATATAAAAATAAAACATGAGAAATATAATAATAATTTTGATCAATTCCAGCGCTGATCTCAATCTCAAAATTCGTTTAAAGACAATTATTTATAAATTGGAACATATTCTTTGTTGATTTCATATATTTCTCTCAATAATTAATGGTGAAACACAAATGTTATATTATTCAGCAGCTGAGTACACATCATTTAAAAGTTGAGCATCCACTAACGAAATGCAATTTACACTCATTTGGTTTATTATTAACAAACACACACAGACACAAACACCGGGTAACAACTACAGCGTGTTGTAAAGTTTTTCTCTTTTCGGTTTATTGTTGCCCTGCTGCATATCCTGACCTGCCCCTCCATCGCCTCCAACTTTCCTCCGTGCACTTTGCTTCATCTCAAAGTAAAAGTTATGAGTCGCTGGCAAAGTTTATGCTCACAGTTTGGGTTTTCTCATGTTGTTGTTGTTCTTGTTGTTATTGTAGATTGTTTGTTCCTTTCGTTGTTGTTGTTGTTTTTGTTGTTGTAGTGTTTGTAGTTGTTGTCTTGCAACTGGCAGGAAGCTTTAATTATAGTTAAGCTTAAAATCATATGCAAACTTTACCCAAAAGCCAACTCATAATTGTTATCAATGTCGAGCTGTGGCCAGAAATCCAAGCACAACATTTTAACGACGTAAATATGCAGTTTTATGTTATCGAGAAACTATATATAAATCAAATCTTCTTATATAAGCATATGGCTAGTCTCCTAAAAAGAGAATCAGCTAATTATTTTAGATCCACTTCATGGGGATTTTAAGTGCTGAGTATAATATTTATATCTCTCTTTTTTTATGAATAATTAAATATAAATAATTAATAATTCTTATATGTATAAAATATTTAATTTTGTTTCGTATTTTAGCAAACTCAAAAAAAAAACTTAAAAAAGTTTTGCCAACATAGTTTATATGATAATGCTTAGACTTTTGCTCAATTAATGCAATATATATTTTTTACTATAAACTTTTTAATAAATTATATGAAGTTAAATGTTTAAAATTTCAAAATCAAAGTTATACATATATATTGTTATATATAATATGTAAAAAAATATATATTATACATATATATAATTATATTAAATATAAAACATATTTAATTCAATCTAAACCTAATTGAAAAGAACTTGTGTTCTAAGTTTAGTATGATGCCACACCTTTAAAATATTGCAAACATGTGAAATGCCTGTTATTAAATGAACATGCCACAGCAGCAGCAACAACAACAACTGCAACAACAGCAACAACAACTATAGCGGCCCGGCAAGGCAAAGGCTGGCATTCATATTGCGTACACGCCGCGTGCATCATGCAATATTTGCCATATGCATTGACAGAAATTGGGATTTGTGTTACTTTATTATTGTACGCTCTTACACACACACACACACACATCGACATATTTTTTATTGACACAACGGAAATGTCCGGCGCATATGCAAGTGGCCGCCATTTTTATGCGCCGCAATTCATTTCCGTTCGAGTGGCGAGCGTGCAAAATAAATTACAAAACTTCTCGCCAGTCAATCAAAATGCGTAAGTCACAATAACAATAATAATAAGAATAATAAGCAGTGCGAATTCAATGCAACAGTTAGTGTCGGCTGTTATTGGCTTTATGTGTGGCTGCCATCGTTCACTTGGCTTAAATCGGCAACTTTTTGAACAAAAAGTTTTGGCATACTTTAAACTTTAAACACACTCAATTAGATAGAATAAAATGTTTAGCCAACTTCAGTTTTTCAGGACACAGCTTGACCCAAGGGTCGAACTTTTTGACTAGCTGCAAAAATGTTGGGCAAAAGTTTTTTTTCCAAAACATTTTTCCACATTTTTTATCTATTTTTTTTTCTTCTTTTTTTTTTTTGAACAACTTTTGGCAATTATCTTGTGAGGCACGCTTAGCTCTTAACATGCAGCTGCTAAAATGTCAGCAACTGAGCTACTACTTCTGATGAATGCACAGAGTTAAACAAAACAAGGAACAACAAACTAGTTTGAAATATTTTCAAAATATAATGCCACACTTGGCCGGCAAAGGCTCTGCCTAACTATGTCAATAATGTGAGCCAGTTTTAAGCCTTTAAGTGCATTGCTGATGCGCTTTGCACAAAGTTTCACTCACACTTTACTCATCAAAGAGAAACTAAATTGAATTAAATACGAGAAAAATGCAGAACTAACATTAAAAATATTTGCAAATGCATAAGTAAATAAGAGACATTGACAGTTATTCTGCGTAATAAATAAAGCCAACGTGCTGAATTATTAAAGAACATATATAAATAAATTGCTTAAGAGCATGTTTAAATGAAGCAAGAAATAAATATATATACATTTATTCTTTAAGCTAGGCAAATTTTATTATTATTCCATTGAAGCAACTATATTTTAAATTTCCCCTTTTCTATAGCGAAATGTTTTCGACCACATGTAAAGGACTTTCGCTTTTAAGACTATTAACATAAAAGTTTGCTTGATTTGCTTGCATCTAAATACTTTTGGATTGAGTTTGTTGTCTGGCAAAAAAATACATATACATATTTTTGTTAAGTATTTTAAATTAGAAATAATATAAAATAATATAAATTTTTTATTATTTTATATAAATTTATATATATATATTTTTTTTATAATTTCTTTATTTAAGTGAAATTATAAAAAAAAAATATATAAATTTATACAAATACAAATATATGATTTAATAATAAATTATATTATATATAAAATCTGTGTATATATAATATCTAATTATTTTTATAAAATAAATCTTCTTTCTCATTTATTGTTTACATAAATTTTTGTTAATTTAACTGCTAAAGTAACCGTTAAAAGCATTCGAAAATGGTCTGGAGGGAACTCAGTTCCCTTCGCTCGCATATCTCTTAAATGAACACTGGAAATTTCCAGTTGTTGCTTAAGAGCAGGCGAAAGAGCGCCGAACACATACGATTTCGAACATAAACAAGAAGCGACAGGCAGCTAAGTAGCCCGCATATGCTGGCACACACACACACACACCATACACAACACACACACACACACATTGCACCCTATATTGGCTTGCATTACAAAGCATGACCGAAAGGCATTATAAAAACGCCGAAAAAGCACACGCACAACGGCAGCAGGCGGCATGCGACACAAGTTGCAATAGCAAAGGCAAAAAAAAAAAAAAAAAAACGGGCAAAGCAAAGAGAAAAAAAAAAAAACAAAATAAAACAGGCAAAGAAAAAGAAAAACAGTCGCACACAAAAAGCAAAGCAAAGCAATGCAGTGAAAACACTTTGCTGATAAAAATGGGGTCAACATGGCGTATGCTCGATGTTTGTTTGTCTGTTAAATGAGCCCGTTGAACGTAATGCATCACGCATACGCACAGACACGCACACAGATGCTAATCAAAGACAAGTAAATTCCGAGAGAAAGAGAGATATCAAAAATGCATATATACGTACGTACGTACGGGTTGCAACACTTTTTGGCGCATTTGCTTGACTTGGCAGTTTTTAAAAAGTCTGCCAGCGCTGGTTGGCTTATGTTGTCGACTTTTGTCATGCCACAAGAAAGAGAAGTTCTTTGAAGTAGTTGCACAAAAAATGCATAAAAACTTGTTGAGATTTATCTTGCCACACGCGCAAAGGACGACGACGACGACGACGACGCCGCTGCTGGCTGCTCACAGTTACTCTGCTGGCTCTGCAACTGCATTAGTGTCTGTCGTGCCGCAATGCTTCATGCCGCATATGCCACTTTATTTATGGCGCAAATGTGACTGGCTGCTGCCGCTGCCGCTGCCGTCGCCGTCGCCGCTGTTGGTGCTGAGCATTTAAGCGCCTTAAAGTATGCTACGCATTTCTTTTGTGCCACAACATTCTTGACACTTGTTGTTGTGGCACGCGCCACTCGCCGAGCTCTGTCTCTCGTGTTGACGTGCCATTATGAAAATCTCTAGCCACCATCATGCGCCCAGCAGCGACCCCATGCAGCAGCAGCGGGCCATGCATAATTGAAGGACTCGCATTGCTAGCTTAAACATGCAAGTGGGTCGAAAGTTTTTGTTTCCCTTCTTCACTTTTTGTTGAATTCTTTTTTTTTCGGCAGCTGCTGCTCAGTTCAGTGACTCAAAGCCAGCATCGCATATGAGGCAACTCATCAAAAGAGACTGCATGTCACAAATCAAGGTGCGAAAAATAAAAACTTCAGAAAAGCTAAAACTTCAGATTGAGCTGTTTGAGGACATAAATAAAATGTTTCATTGATAAAATTGAATCACACTTTTATGTGGAAAACAACAACAATCTAAGGCTCAGGCATAATCATTAATATTTAGACAATTTATAAATTTTTTTTTAATATATTTAAATTTAAAAAAATCATATTAAAACTATTTCGAGCTCTATTATCCATTATACTATATCTCATATTTAAATTCTATTTGTTACACAACAAAATTCCCTAAGTTTCTGTACATTTTGAAGCCCAACAAATTCACATTTCTGCTGTTCCCCTTTTCATCTTAAGCCCATCTCTCTCTGGCTGCCCTCTAATCGCATTTGTGTTTGTCCACTGTGAGAAAACGTGACCATATTGCATCTATTGAATAATTTTATTTTGCATTCTTTATTTTTAGTCCGCTGTTGGTGTCCAGCAGCATGGTTGGCGCATCCGACGGCTTGTTGATAAAAACAATGGACCACAATGTGTGCAAAACAAAATACCAAAATTGTACAAATAAATATACAATGCAGTGCAGCAGCAGCAGCGGCAACAACAACAACAACAACAACAACAACGATGGCAACAGCAACAACAAAATGAAATGGAACGATAAATTCTGTCGAGTATCGAGCACACAAAATATGCACTCATCGTGGGGTTTTGTCCGGACTTTTACAGATATGGCGTGAAAGCGTGTTCTGAATGCCGTCCATGTTGTTCACCAAGTGCTTGTCTATGGATTAACGAAATGGCATAAGTTTCAATGCAAATGCAGTTCAAGCATAGACGACTTTCGAATGATCTAACTACTCTATGATATAATAAATTTAAGAGAAAACAAATATATAATATAATGTATAATATAATTATATATTAATTAAATTAAAAAAAAAAACATAAAAAAGTAGTACAAAAATGTAGAAATCTGCATAAAATATTTTAAATATTTTATATTCAATGTAATATATAAAAATGTTTTTATGCCTCATAATTGTGGAAGATTAAATAAATTGTATGAACATATTAATTTATATATTACCATCATTTTTAACCAATAAAATTAGCAGAAAATCATTAATAAATATATTTGTATGATAAACCTAAAATTGCACATAAATATTATTTTTTTTAAATATTTAGATAATATTCAGGCAGTTTTAAAATTATTTTTTCCTAAAGATGAATACTTTTTTTTACCAAAAAAAATCTATAAATAATAATATAGCTTTTGTTTAATTATTCAAAAAATCGATTTATATTTTACATACATTAATAAGAAAAGAAATATTTAAAATGAAATGCTACATAATTGTCTGATTATATTTAAATCATATATTAATTAAATATTTTAAAATTATCGTTCAAACATTCCTTTGTTATCAATGTTAAGAAATAAAATATTATTTCAAATTTCATCAGTATTTGAACGTTATTTTCTTAGTCTTGATTGTGCTTAATTCACATTCTTTAAATATCATTCTCAATACAAAAACACAACTGTTAAGCTTCTACTAATCCCTATCTTAACCCGCAATCGATAGTGCTCAGCACTGCAACTTCAAATGGTGAAAGGCAAACCGCTAGCAACAATTGAAATATAACCCAAATATGCAAAAACAGTTTCTGGCACAAGATAAAATGTTGAAAGCGATGCCGCACAATTCGAACCGAAGCGAACCAAACAACTGTTGAGTGCTGTCCGGCAAACGCCCAACAATTTGTATTTGTTAGCATTTAAATAACCGGAAGCGCTGTCCCCACAACTGGCCCCACACCCTTAGCCACTTTCATGGCAAAAAGCAACGCGAAGGAACAGCTTCGCATAGATCCACAAAAAAAAGAAAAGAAAGAAAGACAGAAGGAAACAAATACAAAAGCGTTTGCAAAAACCAGGCAAATGAAACAAAATACTTGTGCAGAGCGAGATAGAGTGCCACACGGGCTCTGTGTGAGAGTGGGAGGGGTAACAGCAAGAGAGTCGAGTGGGGCAGGGGCTAGAGAACTCAACGCTCAACTATCAATAACACTTAAAAGCTTTTTTAAATATTTTCTGCTCCCGTTGTTGTTGTTGTTGTTGTTGCTTTTGTGTGTGTTGCATATTTATTATTTTCTCTCTTTTTATTTATTAGTGAAAACCATTTTTCTCTCCCCGCTTGCCCCTCTCCACTTGCCGCATGTATTTAAAAATGCAATATAGCTCGTGTTGAAATGAAAAATGTGGCACATTTGGTGCTTGGGGAACCCGTTTGCAACTGGTTACTGGGGCAGCCAACAACATGAATTATTTGCCTAGATTCATAAGTATTTCAATATTTATTGATATCTTCTATTTTGTGTATGCATTGCACTGCATTTTCAAATTCCCAGAGGTACCACGCCGAGCGATGACAAGGCTTAAAAATATTTGATTTTTATTTTTTTGTGAAATTTTACTTTAGGAAAATGCTTAGGAAATGCCTGTTGAAGGGAATGAATTTAATGTGAATTATTGTTGATTGCTGAGGGATAAGCTAAGTGATAGTAAAGCAAGTAATAAATTCTTGAGATAAATAAATGTAATTGATATTCCTTTTTTTTAATAGAATAGTATTTATTTATTTAATTTTTGTGTTTATTAAACTTGCAAATATATTAGATTTACATTTTATAATTTACTCGGTCTTTATATTCTTTTTCATTTTTTTATTCGTGTTAATAATAAAATAAAGTTTACCTTGTATATAAATATTATTTTATAATTTATTTCAAAATGCATTTTTTAATTCTTTTGTTTTCTTTTATACATTATATTTTTCTATTTTTTAAATCCTCAAATCTGTGCGAGTTAAAAGCAAATATAAGGGTTCCACATTAAAGGCTGATACAGGATAATTCACTGCGTTCTAAATGCAGTCCGAACTAATTCACCCGAAAATGAATTGAGTAAATGTATTTAATCAAGTCAATACACATATAAACTGAGTAAAGATAGAAGTGCAACATGTTTTTATTGTGTTAAAAGAATATTTTAGGACTAATTGCTATTGATAATAAAATTATAGTAAATTAAAAAAAAAAACAGCTTGAAGTTCATTTGGAAGTGTTCGAATTTACAATTGAATTGAAAGGATTAAAGTCAAGGCATACAGAAAATTGTGAGCAGCTAATCTAATTGTACAAAGCAAACCATATGCAAACTCAATTAGGCCCAAAAGGAGAAGCAGAGACAGTCGAAGCAGTCGAAGCAGCTGCAGTGGAAGCAGCTGTTGAAACAGTTTACTACAGCATTTACACCAACAATTACCAGGCAAACCAAATGGCAGTCGGTCAACACCTGCTGTACACCAGCCGAGCAGCAGAGCGAGAGTGCGGGACAACGGGGTCAATTCGGTTTAGTCGTGCGTGCGACTGCAGCCTTTGACGAAAAATATTTAGATGCTTGAAAGCGTTCGACAAAAGACGTTGTAAAGGATACGAGCCACCCGGGTCAGGGCTTGAACTGGCAATTAACTAAAATGTAGCAGCTTTTTGGCACGTCTGCACAGTGTGTGTGTGTGCGAGTGTGTGTGTGCTTTGTCAGCCGTTTCGCTTGAACCAGACGAACATGTTATCTGACCTAGCAGGTCAAGCATCAGTTCATTTTATTGACATAAATGTTTATGTTTATTTGTCTGTGTTTAAGCATTAATGTTTATAGTATTATTGCTGTAACTGCTACTGCCGCTGCTACAGCCACAGAGCTATTGTTGTTATTGAGCAAATAAAAACAGCAACAACAACAACAACAACGACAACAACAACAACATTGACAAAAGTCGAGTATTTTTCGTACTACTTATTACAAGTGGCTGCTCGTGTGCGATACTCGTTTTCGGCATGAATATCTAATGAGAACCTTGCATTGGTTTAATTAAATGTTTTTGTTTTCCAAATTAAGCATCAATATAATTATATTAATTTCGTAAAAGCCAAATAACCGCACACATGTGTTCGCATTTTGTTTCAATTATTTAAATGGCATTTTGCTTTAAATCAATGCAATGCGAATAATTCATGCAGCCAATAAAGTGGATTCAACTAAAGTCCAGAGCAAATTGATTTTCAAATTAAAATATTTGTATATTTATATACTTTAGAAGCATTAACAAAAATATGTATTCATTAAACTTTTTTTTTAAATTTTTTTTTTTATAATTAATTGCAAATACATTTTTTATATTTACGTAGTATTCTTTGAAATTGAAGTCTTAAAAATAATACTAGTTCCAATTATTTCAAAACCCAAGTTTCATAAGGAAAAATTACGATAAGCTAAGTGAAAAAGATAAAAAGCTTTTAGCTTAAACTATGCTGAAAAGCTTTCAATAGTTGAGCTGGTTGGTGTATGTGCTAAGTGCTCTGGCTTTCACCTCTTATAAATTTATAAGACTTAAGCTATGAGACTTAGAAAACGGTGAGACATTTTAAGAAAAAGAATCATTATAAAATACTAATAAAAAATAAAAGAAAAATATATATATAGATTAAAATGGTAGCAATGCTTGAACATAATTAAAATAAAAAAAAAATATTTTAAAATATTAATGGTTAAGAATTTTTTCAAAGAGATTTTTGATTCAATTTTTTTTAAAATGATTAAAGAAAAATATAAATTATTAATTAATAATAAAAATGTATATAAAGAAAATATGGAAATTAATAATATTTATATATAATTGCTTATAATTTCTTTTGAATCTTAATTATCATAGAATCCAAATAAATTCGCAATTGGCAAAACTTCCCAAAAGGAAAAACCAATGAGAAAACTTGCATATTGCAGCAGAAGCAGAAAATCAAAAGATTGCGCTGGGGATGTCTCAACAAATTCGACTTTGTTCCACACTGAAAAGCGCTAATTATGCGCAAATAATAAAGCATACTTAGCGCAGGATCACAGCTCGCAGGACTCGAACACACACGTGCAAATGAGCAAAAAGTGCGAATATTGCACAAAAGTAAAAGCAATGTGTAAACAAAAGATATGTGAGGAAACTCATCAGTGAATACGTGTGGAATATTGGGCATAATTAGATAACGATTGCAGGCTAAGCGAAAGGGAGAGTTCCCAAAGATTTTGTTGGGCAGAAATTGTTGCCAGGTGGCAAAGGCTTTCAGTTGCAACCAAAGACAAATAACATTAGCACGAATAGCAAATAGTCGACTGTGGTATACCCAAGCTAAAGTCGGGAAGAATATTGGATGAGTATACCTTTTGATTGCAGCTACTACTAAATACTAATACAACTACTATTGTACTATTGTACTACTTTTAAAACTAGTTTTAATGTTATTTTAATACCATTTGTCTAAAAAGTTTTTTCTTTACTAATATTTTTAAAGTATTTTTAATGAATCTTTGTTTCTTATTGCCAATCTGTATAAAATTTGTAGTAATGCTGAAGCTTGATTTGAAAGATATGTAAGTACAATAAATCTAGTTTATTGTCCAATGCAGTTGTTTCTAGCACTTTTTTCAAAAGCTTTCTAAAATATTGTAGTTTTTTTATTCCATAGACAACTTTTATAAAGCATATACAGCATAGAAAATAAAAATTTAAGTGGTAAAAAAATATATTTGAACACGTTAATTATTCTTCTTTAAATAAAAAAAAATCATTTTAAATGAATCAATTTCATTGAGGCATAAGAAGCTTTTTAAATAACTTAATAACTGTTAAAGAAAGCTTTACAAAAATGTGTTAATTTATATTTTGTTTATATATATATATATATATATTTAAAGAAAGCTTTACAAAAATGTGTTAATTTATATTTTGTTTATATATATATATATATATATATATATATATATATATATATATATAAACAAAATATAAATTAACACATTTTTGTAAACCTTTCTTTAACAGTTATTAAGTTATTTAAAAATATAAATATATATATATATATATATATATATATATATATATATATATATATATTGTATATTTACTCTATAATAGCTTTAAATTTTTCATTTTTAAAAAGGTTTTTTTCTACTTTTATGACTTTTTTAAATCAATGCTGAAAATATTTTTAATAAAGTTGCTTTCTAAGTTTCTAAATTTGTAAAAAATAAAAGCTTTAAGTAATATAATAAAATTAATATAATAATAAATTAATATATTGTGTACCTAGTATTTATTTTCTATTTATTAAATTTTTATTTATATACCTAAATAGCAGTTTAATTAAATAGAACTTCCTTTCTGTCCCCTTTTTTTGTTGTTTTCACCTTAATATATCTAAGTTTTGATTGACAGCTCTTTGATCAGAGTTTTCAAGTGTAAATACCCAATTCGAGAGGAAGGTGCACGCACACGTGCCACAAATAGCAACAGCAACAGCAACGACGCGCGTCTCTGTGTGTGTGTGTGCTCGCATATCGCGACACGTGCATATGAAAATGTTACGCTCTGCACTTTATGAATGAAACATTTACTATTTTCTACCTTTTGGCCAGCCTCCCCAAGGCAGTGGCAGTGGCAGTAGCAACAGCCGGCATCAACACCTTGGCGACTGCCCAGCGTCGTGCTTCGGGCAGCAGCAGCAGCGTTTGTGGCGCCACTTGGCAGGCTGCAGGACACATGCGCAGCGCCGCGGCGCCCAGTGCCGTGGCCATTCACTCGCAATCGGAGTCGTTCTCGTAGTCGTTGCAGCAGTCGTAGTCAGAGTCGGAGTCAGTGCCAGGCGGTGTTTGAATTTTTGAATATGAATTTTGACACTTGATTATCAGCGGCATTTCGCGCAGTTCGCGGCCAGTTGTAACTGTGTGCAGACGCGTCCGGAAGCGACAACTTTTTGGCGAAAGGCGGAAAAAATAAATCTACGTTAGTGCAGAGCGGAAACTCCTTGGCCATTTGGCAGTGAAAGTGATAAAGAAAAAACAACAGCAAAAAAAACAACATAAGAAGAGAAAGAAAGAAAGTTAGTTGACTTGAGAGTTTGCACTTGAAGTTTGCAGTTCGGTTAATGTGAGCCCCAGCGTGGAATATGAAAAAAGTCTTCGTTCATGTCTTGTTAATTCTACAATCTGTGTGGCCAGGCAGCACAACTTTCTCAGAACTGAATAACTGTGAGTTGAAGTTGAAGTTGGGTCTCAAGACCGAAACTGAACTTAAAACTCAAACATCAAATAAATATTTTATATTGTTAAACAGCTGACAGGCCTGTTAGCTACATTATTTATTTATATTGTTTATAAACTAAAAATATATGGAATATGTGAGCATGGGAGATAACTCCAAAGCTTTACCTTCTTTGAGAAAATAACTTTAAAATTAAAGTAAAAACAAGAGGCAAAAAAAAAACAAATTTTGTTTCTTTTCCATTTTGTGTATTCTATTCTTTAACAAAATCTACTCAAAGAATATTCACACCAATAACTAAAATTTAAGTCAGTTATTATAGGGAGTCGCATAAAAACATCAATAGAATAAAAAGGATTTTTGAGAATCACGTAGAAAGGTGATATATTAAATAAAAACAATTAAAAGGCTACGCAGGAAACAGAGTGAGAAGGACAGAAGTATGACAGAGTAGTCGAGACATAGAGAAAAATAGAGCATAAAGGAAAAATAATTGGAGAAGAGAAAGAAAAAGACAGAGAGAGAGAGGTAGAGAGGGATATAAAAACAGACACTAGGCGAGACAGAGAGATAGCAATACTACAACTAAAAATAGAGATATAAAGAGACAGATAAATCAAATGATGAGAGAGGAAAAGAGAGATAGAGAGAGAGGATAACTAGTGATAGACATTAATAGGAAGTGGTATTACGCCACAAAAGCAAATCCAAATTCTTTTCTCATATTCCTTTAATTTCACTATATCTACTACTAAGGGAGTGAGAGCTTAATATATTTTTCTGGTTCTCCTATTATTTGTCTGTTATTTGTAAATTGCATTTTGAAATATTTTCTTTATAATCAACTTGAATCATAGAAATATCAATTCATGCCATATTTATACGCCTTAAGTCCAATCTATAATTTAAAGCTCTCAAAATGCAGTACTTCAATACCAATCAAATCTTGCCGCAACGCCCCAAGCGCTGTATAAATAACTATCTATACAGGCTATATGGAAGCATAAAGAAGCCTGTCTATCGCATTTTGAGGTGTTTAGCTAATTGAGTACATTTAACTTGGCCAAAATAGCTCAACGCTGAGGCCTGCCATGCGGTACTAACAAGCGGAAGTTCAACGGTTCCCTAAGTGAATAAACTGTGGCCAACATATAATGCCGAGAAGAGGCAGAGCGACGCCGACAACGACGAGCGACTTCCGTTCGCTGGGACTACAACCCAAATCAAAAGTGCGCAGAGTAAAAGGGGAAAATTGTTGGAAAAAAAAACAAGGAGGGGGAAAAAAAGAAGAAAAACAATGCAATTTTACTAAGGTTGGCAGAAAGTATTGATAAATATATCAGAAATTGTTGCTTAAATCAATGTGTCAAGAGCTGGAAAATGCAAATAAACATGGAAAATATTGGCAAGCTCGCCGACGCACGATAAGAGTGAGAAGACAGCACAAACAAAGCGGAAAGGCGACATTATTTTTTTCGTTTTTTTTTTTGTCGACTTCCTATGGCACTTTGGTGAAGTTTTTTATTTTTTCCTTCATTTTTTTTGTTGAGAGAGTGAGTTAGTCGGACCAACTGCAGCGTTTTTGGCAGACATTGCGTGCTGGCATATTTCGTTACGCGATTTCCTCGCCTGCATTTCACCAAAATGTCAGACAGTTGGAGTGTCTAACAGACAGGACATTCACTTTCCGTTTCAAGTTCAACGGGATGAGAGGCGTGCAGTCAGCATAACCTGGCCAACAACCAGCTAGTTGTCTACAACTGTTAGCAACCTGCCGGGGCGGTGCCCGATGTCAGATCTACACAACCCCCTTAGGCATTGATAAATCGCACTGCAACAGCGTGTAAATAAACTCGAATTCAGAAATGAAACTGAAAACGGTTTCAGCTCTGGAAATATATAGTCTGGCGGCTATAGCTCCTAAGCGTTCAAGTTTACCACGAATGTCAAGTTCAGCCAAAGAGTTTTATTTTAAGAAAAGCCGCAACTAAATTTTACAGCAGAAAACTTATTGAATCTGAATCAGTAATTGCTTGAGCTGACATTTAAATATTTTAAAAAATAAATTAGATACCATTTTGAAAGATTATTGTTGTCCAGATGGTAGAGAAACTAAAAGCCTGTAGAGTCGAATGGGATCATCGAATATTAAAAGACTGATGTAATAGATCACATGAAGTAGGAAGTTTCCTGCTAATTTATTTACTTTTCCCCCAGTTTTGCTAAATGTAAGAACTTCTGCTATGAATTTCTGTTATGTTGAAATATAAAATAGTTTTATCTTAACCTTGACACCACTATTAATTTAATTTAATTTATTTTTCTTTATTTTAAGCGTTGAATCTTTACAATGCAAATGTAGTAGCTTAACAACGCATTTAGAGACTAAAATACAGAGCCAAACCTTCTCCTAGTAAAATCTGTAAATATTATAATACTGCATCTTATCCAATCGATAGTTGCTAACAATCAATGCAGTTACATTATCATTCGCCTTAATCTCTGCATTCCAAGCAAAATTTAGAACAATTTTAATTATTTTAGTAAAAATGGCAGAGGAAATAAATGAAAGATTAAACTTTAAACAAGGTCATAAAAATTATATATAATTATAAATATATTAGGTTAATTTTATTAATGATGATCATAATAAGGAATATACTTTTGAAAGTAGCATTAAAAATAAATAAATAAATAAAATTAAATATAAAAAAAGTATTAAAATAACAAATAATAAAAAATAAAATAAAAATAATATAAATGTTATATTAATAATTATAACAAGCTCATAAATTATTGATGCCTTTTTAAATCCAGGCAAAGGAAATCAACATTTCCTACATATTTATATTAAAATACATTTTCTTGTCAACAATCTTTTAATAAATCAATCTTTAAAGAATCTATGAAGCTCTAATCAATATAAGCTACCTCAATCTACGATTAGAAAACTATATCCATATATATTTTATGCAAAAACTTTAAAAATTTTCATTCAGTTCAGTTGCTTTCTAAATCTTCGACTTTCTTGCTGTTGGCTTAAAAAGCCAAACCAACAAAACATTTAGTAATCAACCAGACGTGAAGTTAGCCCCCAAACTTTGCCAGACATGTGTGTGCGGGTGTGCGTGTGTGTGTGAGCTTAGTTGTTCATGTGGTAAAAAGTGTTGGAATGTTTCAATATGCAAACATGCAATAGCCAAATTGCAATAACAACACAAACCGAAACGTTCCAAACAATGGGCGACGTTTGCAGCGAACCCAAACATAATCGCAAATTATAGGCTATACATGGCAGGGTACATAGGCTCCCTTGAAACTAGTTCGACAACATACACACACACACACACACATAGGCACACACTGCAAAATGGGCAAATATAAAGGTTGCGCACACATTTACCGTATTTTTACATTTTTCCAGGTATTCTCACTCTCTCTCTCTCTGTCTCCCTCGATCCCCTCTCCCTTTCTCGCTCACTCAGACTCCATCAGTTGCTCCCTTCTTTATTTTTTTTTGCATTTTTCGGGTTATTATTTGGTCATAATTGTAATTTAGGTATTTGCTATATGAGGCGTCGACGAGCCGCAAAATCATGCTACTTGTTAGGGCGATGTGATGTGATTTTTTACGGCCACCCATTTATTTTTCTTTCTGGGGGCGTGATGGTTACCGTTATGGCCGGCAACGCGACGCCACAGTTTTAAGGGTGTTCGAGCTGTCGTCTCTAACGAGTTGAGCTCGTTGTTTCGGCTACCCTTAAATTATCAGTTAGCCTCTAAAGCGACGCCAAAGTTGCATAAAGTTGACGCTCTCCGCTTTACATTATAAAATAAAACTAAATTGGTTTCCAAGAATCAAGTGCATTCAGTTGTCTGCCTATTCAATTCAATTCAAACAAGAGCTTGCAATTAACTAATTGGCTATAAAATATAGTTGGAATATAGAATAAATATAAAATCTTTTTTTTTTTTTTTTAAATTGTATGGAGTTTTTTGATAACCCATCTAGAAGTAGTGTTTAGGCAAAGGTTTTTAAAAGAAATATATATACATAATAAAATTAATAAAATATAATTGAATATATATAATATAATTTAATTTATAATATAAAAAAAAGATATATTATAAAAAATTTTAGCTTTCAATAATATATATATAAACAAGTAAGAAAGCTCTAGTCGGGCGTGACCGACTAGGGGATACCCTGAGCCCCGTCGAATCTGAATTTGGGGCCGGTATCCAAAATATAACAAAATTCGAAATTGCATAAAATACATATAAAGCTAAATATAAATTTTGGTGTCTCTAGCTTAAAAGATGGGCGAGATAGAATTTTTTAACTAAATTTCGATTATGTTTTTATTCGATAACAAAAAAACGAATATATTTATCGATTATCGAAAATAAAC